>OX451206.1:0-1352125 GCA_949628255.1 Macrophya alboannulata
CCTAACCTAACCTAACCTAACCTAACCTAACCTAACCTAACCTAACCTAACCTAACCTAACCTAACCTAACCTAACCTAACCTAACCTAACCTAACCTAACCTAACCTAACCTAACCTAACCTAACCTAACCTAACCTAACCTAACCTAACCTAACCTAACCTAACCTAACCTAACCTAACCTAACCTAACCTAACCTAACCTAACCTAACCTAACCTAACCTAACCTAACCTAACCTAACCTAACCTAACCTAACCTAACCTAACCTAACCTAACCTAACCTAACCTAACCTAACCTAACCTAACCTAACCTAACCTAACCTAACCTAACCTAACCTAACCTAACCTAACCTAACCTAACCTAACCTAACCTAACCTAACCTAACCTAACCTAACCTAACCTAACCTAACCTAACCTAACCTAACCTAACCTAACCTAACCTAACCTAACCTAACCTAACCTAACCTAACCTAACCTAACCTAACCTAACCTAACCTAACCTAACCTAACCTAACCTAACCTAACCTAACCTAACCTAACCTAACCTAACCTAACCTAACCTAACCTAACCTAACCTAACCTAACCTAACCTAACCTAACCTAACCTAACCTAACCTAACCTAACCTAACCTAACCTAACCTAACCTAACCTAACCTAACCTAACCTAACCTGACCTTCGGTCAGAAAAATTTTTTTTCACTTAGGTTAGAATTTTTCGACTTAGGTTAGAATTTCGACGACTTAGGTTAGAATTTCGACGACTTAGGTTAGAATTTTTCGCTACTTAGGTCAGGATTTTCACTACTTAGGTTAGAATTTTGACGACTTCGGTTAGAATTTTTTGCTCTTAGGTCAGGATTTTCGCGATTTCGGTTAGAATTTGTCGCTCTTAGGTCAGGATTTAGCGATTTCGGTTAGAATTGTTGCTCTTAGGTCAGGATTTACGCGTCGTCATCAATCGACGTATTTAAATTAAGACTAGGTTAGACTAACCTAAATCGTTCGTCCAACCTAGCCTTAATTTAAATACGTCGATTGATGACGACGCGAAAATCCTGACCTAAGAGCGAAAAATTCTAACCGTCATCAATCGACATATTTAAATTAAGGTTAGGTTAGACTAACCTAATTCGTTAGTCCAACCTAGCCTTAGTTTCAATACGTCGATTGATGACGACTCGAAAATAAAGCGGGGTAAGGGTAAAATAAAATGGATAGATATAGATAGTTATGATTTATTATGCCGTAGCCTACATATGGGCCATAGGGCGAATGACATTTGATCTTATTAGCTAAGTAGTTAGGAGCGGTACAAAAATTCACATGAAGTAAGGTTAGCCTACGAGGAGTGTGATTCCACTCGAGATAAAAATAACAAAACAATAAAGCAGACTAAGAACTGTGGGACTAAAGACTAATGTAAGAAACACTGCGTGGGGCTAGCATAAATATTTGGACTAAGCCCGATACCCAGGCGCACTTGAGACCACGGCGCAGTACTCTAGGATATACAACGGGCCTTAGGCCCTGGCCTGAGGACGTGACCAAGACATACACCAGGACGCTGCCCCTAGCGATGCATTGCTAGGGCTGGTGATGCATCAGGGAGCATGAGGGCGTCACTTCTAGTCCACACTTCTAGTCCAGCCAAGACACGGACCACATCTTGGGCTACGGCCCTCCCTCACTTATATTCGATAAACGTTGCTCGCTGGCAATTCTGGCATCTTGAGTTTCTTATACTAAATAAACGATATAAATATATCTAACAATATAGGTATAAAAACTAAATAAACGATATAAATATATCTAACAATATAGGTATAACAATATGTGAAATATGCTAATGAGAGAAATATGTAGAGGGATATTTTAATAATTCCCATAACAATATTGGGAAAGGTAGAGATAACCTAACCTAGGTAAAATAGAGTAGGGCCTACTCTATTTTACTATGCCTGTTATATACAGGTACGCCGTTCAGTCTCATCGGTATATTTATTTTACACACTTTGTTATATTTTTGTATTTTAATTTTAATTCATACTAGTTGGATAATTTCCTGTTACCTTATGTAACCTACTCGCTACTTGAATTTTTGTACTTTGCCCTTTGGCTTGGTTGCAGGCTACGGAATAATAAATAACATACATACACATACATACTCCGTCTCTTCTTAGGTTACTTTCTATTTCTAGGTTACTCTTATTTCTATTTCCTAGCTCTTACTCTCAAGTTTTTCCTGTACGTCTCCGTGTGGTTAGATGGCCTTCGCCGATTTATTATTATAGTCTGATTGCTGTTCCTGCTTCGCTGAGTTTCTCTTACTTTGTTCCCTGCTTACTTCGCTTTACCACCAAGGCCATCTGTCCACACCGCGACCTTCTTTGCTTCTCTGTTGTAATTGCCCTCTCTCTCTTTTTAGTCTTTCTCTTGTCTCTATGCCTATTTTTTGTCACTTTACTTGAGTTGTGTCAAGTCTGTAGTTACCAAGTTGTAACCGCTACCTACCTTAGTCTAGTTTTTCTTAATTTCTTGCTCATCGGTCTTGGTAGCTTCTTCTGATTATTATTATTCATTTTTTATTTTTATTTTTCTCTTATGTCTTATTTTCTTTTCTTGCGTTGCCTTATGGGTTACTCTTATCTTGCTGCTATTATTACCTATCATTTTTACTTATTTTCAAGGCGCATCAATTGCTACTCGTTATAATTACTAGTTATAATTTCTACTCTTATTCTATCTCTATCTATGTACTATATCTGTTATTTTACTGTCATCCCACGGGACGTTGTCCCTGGATGTAATAAAACATTTTCTCTCTCTCTCTCTTTTTACCCTATCTTACTTTTGTTTTACACTGTCTCACTCTATTATATTATTTTTATTTTTATCTGTAATCTTGCTTGTGATCCTAAGTCGAATCGTTATCTTACATTACTACCTTGCCCATTCCATTATATCTCCTACTTTATTTATAATAATTTGTATCTTCTACCTTTTATCTCTACCTTTCCCAATATTGTTATAGGAATAACAAACGTAAGCATACATGACACATAGAAGTATAAATAGTATGAATAGTATAAATAATTTGAATGGAAAGACATGATACAGAGATGCATATGTAAACAGATGATACCTGGAGGAACAGCCTAGCCAAATGCGCTGATAAGACATGGCTGCTCGGAGACACAGATGATACACAAGGAAAAGCGAGATATATAGAAGTATAAATAGTATGATATGATATGAGTTCGTTATGCCGTAGCCTAGATATAGGCCATAGGGCAAATCAGGCAATACATGGTTAATATGGAAAACATAGTATAATATACAGAGAATATATATGTATATAATGATATTCAACCTTATTAGCTATATAAAATTATAAGCGGTACAAGAAATTTAATATGGGATAGATTATGAGCGGTAGGTACAAGAATTTGGACGAAAATTTACAAGGTATCTACTAGTGCATGTGATTCCACTCATGATAAAACTAACAAAACAAAAACGCAGACTAAGAGCTGCAGGAATAAAACTAATAAAATTATGGTAATTATAATAATACATACGGACGACAGGCAATAGCCAATTAGATAAGAATAATAAATAAACACTAAATAGTAAGGCAATAGCAGTAAATGGACCACATAACGGCATACGCCCAATGCATAACGCGCGATCCGAGAATCGTCCGAGGACAAGAGATGCACCGTGAGCCATTTTGTGCTAAAATCAAAGGATCAAAAACTTGATTTTAACGACGTAGAGAACAATAAGAACAATGCTGGCTGGTAGTATCTCAAATTACAAGGTTTGAGAGACTAAGATTTACACTAAAAATATACACTAGGCCCCGATACGCACGGTGCATCTCTGGCTAGATTGAATTAACAGTTACAATTAATTAAGTAAACAGGACAGAAACAAACTTAAGATAACGTAAGAAAACGGCCCCAGGGCCCTGCAAAGGCAACTGGACGTAGCAACGGACTGAGAGTGCACTCGAAGATCATAACCTGGGTCTTGTTTGAGCAGTAACGCAGCTCACCTCCGCGGACGCTAGGTGCGAGAGTAGCCTCGCCTTGAATACGTCCAGCGAGGACGACTCACGGATTGACTGAGTATGGATACATGAGAAGATATATTGAAGTGAAGAGGATGACCCCTGGTCTCTGAAGAGTAGTGCTGCAAGCCTAAACAGAAATATAAATGCAGGTGAATTACGGATACGCTGAGCTCCATGGTTTAATGACAAGACAAAACAAAGAAAAAGCAAATGTATGAGCTTACTCGAATGGGTGAGCTGATGCTGAGGGTATGTGGGTGTATATGACCGTCAAAGCCCTGGCCTCGGTGTTGCCGCGATACCGCGAGAATCAATAGATGCAAGATGGGAAAGAAGGCGTGCTTTGAACACCTCCAGCGATGATGCGTCACGTACGGTAGGTGGCAATCCGTTCCACAAGTATATCGTCGAGTAAGGTAGTCTGAAATAAAAGTAATATAATAGTGAGATAAAATAAAATAGAAGGTATAGATGAATGAAAGAGTGCACTGCACTAAGATCGGTACGTAGTTTGTTCTGTAATATGTATATTGCTATAAAGGCCCGCCAAGTACCACTTTCTAAATTTTTTTTCATAATTTTTTCCCTACAAATTATCAAAAGCCACTATTCAGGAAAAAACAACACTATTTAATAATAACTATTCAATAATTTTCTGTTGTGAGCCTTTACTATACAGAAGACATGTATGTACTTGGCAATTGTATCTGATTTCAAGTCTTTTGTGAGTAGACATTTTTATAGTATTTTGTTGATGGATTTTTTTGTCGGTGGTGACTGCATTATTGTACTTGGCGAAAGGTTTTTGCACCAGAGGTGCTTTTGGGGGTGATATCACTACTTTTTGTAGAATTTTGCTTGACTACCTAATAATTGTGCTCGCTCGCTACGCTCGCTCGTTTGAGTTTTCCTATATCCTTGCTCGCTAGGTTCGCTCGGTCGTCATCATTCTGCTAATTGTTTCAATAAGTATCTTAATGCATGCATGTACGGCGATACATTTTATATCATCTGAATCCCTCGGTAAACAGTAATGTTAAATGTGGTAGTCTAATACAAATCATTATTTTGAGAAACACTCTTTTACCAGTTACCATATAATCTTTTCTATAGAGTTCTAGTTTTCTATATAGTCACATTCGTAAACTAAAGCAAGATAAATAATATGTGTTGAAAGCACAGAGGCCTGAATTAATGGCACCCGCTACCATTTGTTGCCTTCCGAGCACTATGTAGATATCTTTCTTCGTGCATTTACTGAATATGATATTATATATTTGACGCATCAAATATACGAAAATATTCGGAAATTAACATATTTATTCATTTCATTCGTGCATAATCGATTGTGTCATATAAGGTATAGATTAACCTTCATGCGATTCAATAACCGCATCTAAAACCCAACCTTAAAATTGCGCGCTCAATCATTTCATGAGAGATTTTTACGATTCCGACCCTCGCTTTGAACGTAAATTTCATAATGAGTAACTATAGGGAGCATAAATGAGAAAATAAAATTTGCAATATGTTGAGACGTATGAATATGGAATGAATATGAACAGAACTAGGTTATGATTCTGTGACCGAACTGACAGCTCTGTCTCGGGAGTCCGTCGTCTTGTGCAATCGATTCTTGATCTTACGTTAACATTGTCGATATGAGCGCCATCTAGCAACTGATGTCAAGTACTTATATTTCTGCTGTCTAGTGGTGCTGTAGTGGCCACTCTTTCCTTATTCTCATCCGCATAGCTTTAGTGGACTGTAATCTGGCTGAATAAGGTGAAGGAGACGAAAAATTTTCGATCGAAACGGGTACTCAGAAGCTTAAATTAATCATATCTCAGCTCTCCGTGCACCGATTCAATCGATGCTAGACTCAAATGAAAGCTCTTCGTGCCCACATTCTGAAATAAAAATCTCAATCCCATTGATATCGCGAGGCGAAAGAAATTAGGAAAATACTGTCCCCCCACCATGACGTTTAGCTCCCGTACGGGTATAAAGACTCATCGAGTCTCGCGCGGCTATATACCTATATATATGGATTTTTTATTGTACTTGGCGCGAGACTCTGCCGAGTCTCTTGATAAGAAAAACGAAAGCTACAGGAAGGGAAAAAGAAAAGAGAACAAAAAAAAGACGAGTGAAAAAGAACCGAGAAAAAGAGAAAAAAAAAAAAGAGCAAAAAAAGAGAATAAAATAAAGAGAATAAGAAGTTTACTACCTAAACAGAAATATAAATGCAGGTGAATTACGGATACGCTGAGCTCCATGGTTTAATGACAAGACAGAACAAAGAAAAAGCAAATGTATGAGCTTACTCGAATGGGTGAGCTGATGCTGAGGGTATGTGGGTGTATATGACCGTCAAAGCCCTGGCCTTGGTGTTGCCGCGATACCGCGAGACTCAATAGATGCAAGATGGAAAAGAAGACGTGCTTTGAACACCTCCAGCGATGATGCGTCACGTACGGTAGGTGGCAATCCGTTCCACAAGTATATCGTCGAGTAAGGTAGTCTGAAATAAAAGTAATATAATAGTGAGATAAAATAAAATAGAGTAAGGTAGTATAAAATACAAGTAATATGATACTACTCCGAGAATAACAAAGAGACGAAGAACAAAAGGACAAGAAGAAGAGAACTAAGAAAAGAGGACGAGAAAAAGAAGACGCGATGAAGGGAGTAAGGACAGGAGAATAAGATAACGTATCCAAAAGAAGATGACAAGGGAACGAGAAAAAGGGAACAAGAAAGAGACTACAGGAACAAGAGATAAATAGAACGAGAGCTACAGGAAGGGAAAGGGAAAAGAGAACAAAAAAAAGATGACGAGTGAAAAAGAACCGAGAAAGAGAAAAGAAAAAAAAAGAACAAAAAAAGAGAATAAGTTAAAGAGAATAAGAAGTTTACTACCGAAACGTAGAAGAGATCGTACTGAAATTTCCCATATACATATAGCAGCTGTGTAAATTTTCTATTTCCTATCAGAAAAAGAGTCGAACATTTTATTCGTAGTGGATTCTGCAAGATAAAAAGGATAGTCTTCTCTATAACGTGCATAACATCGCGATTCTGGTTCTGGTTTTCGTACGTGTCCATTGATCAACGCACGTATACGTATGTACATTCACACACTGTTGGAAAAAATATGCCAATTTCAACTCATTTCGCATGTCCCATTAGGTCCACTAACTTTTTTTCAGGTAATTTCACAGAAACATAGTATGTCATCCCTCAACATGGGATTTCAGTTGATATTTGTAGTTCCATTCCATGGGTCAATAAGACGTCATCAATCTGTTAAATTGAAATGATTAAATGTTCATAATGAATGACAGCTGAGTCAAATCAACTAAAAATACAGTTGAAATTGACATCTTTAGTTTTTATAACATAAACCATATGTTATTTCAAAGGTTTAACATAAACATAAAGTTGTTTCTTTATTATTCTGAAGTTAACATAATAGATGTGTCAAGTTCTGTGTAATTATGTTAATAATAAATTTCAACATGGAATACCAGCCTAACCTAAATCGAATTCGTTAAATTGACATTCGGATATGTATTGAATTTGCTATCATATTGTTAACTGCGAATTTGTTTGACAGTAACACAAAATTTTTCCAACAGTGTAACATAGAATTGTTAACTATATCACTTAGACAAATATACTTTTCGTCAAATTACAACGTTTTAACTCCAAATTTTAATGCACAGCAGCTCAACGGCAGAACGACCGTCGCCATGCACCGCTCGAGCGCGACTGAGTTTCAAGCGGGTAGAAGCTGGCTCGCCACCGAGTTAGCCATCGGGCGTGAAACGAAACTACTTCATTCGAGATTATTGATTTTTCTTTCAAAGATTTGGCTAGCGAAAGAGAGAGACACAGACAGAGAGAGCAATACAGAAATAAAATAGTATTCATTGAATTATTGGATTTCCGTTTAAAATTATTAATATGCGAGTTATGTCGTTAAGTTATGATATTTGAAAATGCAATAAGAATGAAAGCAAATGGAAAAGTACAAAATAATTCAATCGGGATATCTTGCCATCGAACAAGTCGAAAATTCCTATATAGTACGTGCAAAAAACTCTTGTATTACGAGCTGAAAATTGCCGTGATATCTTGGAAAATTGAATATGAATAAAATAAGAACAAGTCGATATTGATATGGGAGATAGAAAAATTTACGTAGTTGCTGTTGCAAATTACACTATATTCTTCTCTATAACGCGTGTATAACATCGCGATTTTGAATAACCTGGCTATATATATTTTTCTAAAACTCGGAGCTCCTGTATTTCCTACTACCGAAACGTAGAAGAGATCGTACTGAAATTTACCATACATATGGCACCGGTAGAAATTTCCTATCTCTTATAAAAAAGTCGAACATTTTATTCGGAGTGGATTCTGCAAGATAAAAAGGATAGTCTTCTCTATAACGTCTATAACATCGAGATTCTGAATTGGCAAACCGAATTACCTGGCTCTATATCAATTTCTAAAACTCGGAGCTCATGTATTTCCTACTACCGAAACGTAGAAGAGATCGTACTGAAATTTTTTATACATAGCAGCTGTGAGAATTTCCTATCTCGTATAAAAAAGTCGAACATTTTATTCGTAGCGGATTCTGCAAGATAAAAAGGATAGTCTTCTCTATAACGTCTATAACATCGAGATTCTGAATTGGCAAACCGAATTACCTGGCTCTATATTAATTTCTAAAACTCGGAGCTCATGTATTTCCTACTACCGAAACGTAGAAGAGATCGTACTGAAATTTTTTATACATAGCAGCTGTGAGAATTTCCTATCTCGTATAAAAAAGTCGAACATTTTATTCGTAGTGGATTCTGCAAGATAAAAAGGATAGTCTTCTCTATAACGTCTATAACATCGAGATTCTGAATTGGCAAACCGAATTACCTGGCTCTATATTAATTTCTAAAACTCGGAGCTCATGTATTTCCTACTACCGAAACGTAGAAGAGATCGTACTGAAATTTTTTATACATAGCAGCTGTGGGAATTTCCTATCTCGTATAAAAAAGTCGAACATTTTATTCGTAGTGGATTCTGCAAGATAAAAAGGATAGTCGTGTCTATAACGTGCATAACATCGAGATTCTGAATTGGCAAACCGAATTACCTGGCTCTATATTAATTTCTAAAACTTGGAGCTCATGTATTTCCTACTACCGAAACGTAGAAGAGATCGTACTGAAGATTTTCATACATAGCAGCTGTGGAAATTTCCTATTTGATTTTTTGTTCTACTCACCAATAACTGTTTTATTAATCAGCTACAAATCCAGAGATAATTCTCTATGCACTCACTACACTTATCGAACATCACTTATCATTGTTGAGGAAACATTCACGATTTACTGTCAGCTATAATAAATCAAGCTGAATTTGTCTGAATTCGAATTCACACTCACCGTTAGAATAAAGTCGAGACAAAAACTTTCAACTGGACTTCATTGCCGATTAAAATATAGCAACCTTGATCAATTTTCGATGCACTCATCACTATAATGAACTTACTAAGTCTCTGCAAATGGCTGAACTTACAGAATAATGCGAAATGAACCGTCAACGGTGACGGCTGGTTGATTTGTCATGGTTAATCAATCAGTTCTCGTTTTCCTACGTGTCCAATGATCAACGCACGTATGTATACCTTAAAATTGTTAAATATATCACTTTGACAAAGATTATCTATATACTTTTCGTCAAATTACAATCTTTTTAACTTTAAATTTAATGCACCGCACCTCAACGACAAAATGACAGTCGCCATGCACCGCACGAGCGCGACTGAGTTTCAAGCGGGTAGAAGCCGGCTCGCCTCCGAGTTAGCTATCGGGCGTGAAACCGCCACCGGTGGCGCCATCGCGCGTGAAACCAAACTACTTCATTCGAGATTATTGATTTTTCTTTCAAAGATTTGGCTAGCGAAAGAAAGGAGACACAGACAGAGAGAAAAATACAGAAATAAAATAGTATTTCTAGAATTATTGGATTTCCGTTTAAAATTATTAATATGCGAGTTATGTCGTTAAGTTATAATATTTGAAAAAAGCAGTAAGAATAAAAGCAAATGGAAAAGTACAAAATAATTCAATCGGGATATTTTGCTATCGAACAAACTGAAAATTCCTATATAGTACGCGGGAAAAACTCTTGTATTACGAGCTAAAAATTACCGTGATATCCTGCGAAATTCAATATGAATAAAATAAGAACAAGTCGATATTGATATGGGAGATAGAAAAATTTACGTAGTTGCTGTTGCAAATTACACTATATTCTTCCCTATAACGCGTGTATAACATCGCGATTTTGAATAACCTGGCTATATATATTTTTCTAAAACTCGGAGCTCCTGTATTTCCTACTACTGAAACGTAGAAGAGATCGTACTGAAATTTCCCATACATAACAGCTTTTGAAATTTTCTATTTCCTGTACAAAAAAGTCGAACATTTTATTCGTAGTGGATTCTGCAAGATAAAAAGGATAGTCTTCTCTATAACGTCTATAACGTCGAGATTCTGAATTGGCAAACCGAATTACCTGGCTCTATATTAATTTCTAAAACTCGGAGCTCATGTATTTCCTACTACCGAAACGTAGAAGAGATCGTACTGAAGATTTTCATACATAGCAGCTGTGGAAATTTCCTATTTGATTTTTTGTTCTACTCACCAATAACTGTTTTATTAATCAGCTACAAATCCAGAGATAATTCTCTATGCACTCACTACACTTATCGAACATCACTTATCATTGTTGAGGAAACATTCACGATTTACTGTCAGCTATAATAAATCAAGCTGAATTTGTCTGAATTCGAATTCACACTCACCGTTAGAATAAAGTCGAGACAAAAACTTTCAACTGGACTTCATTGCCGATTAAAATATAGCAACCTTGATCAATTTTCGATGCACTCATCACTATAATGAACTTACTAAGTCTCTGCAAATGGCTGAACTTACAGAATAATGCGAAATGAACCGTCAACGGTGACGGCTGGTTGATTTGTCATGGTTAATCAATCAGTTCTCGTTTTCCTACGTGTCCAATGATCAACGCACGTATGTATACCTTAAAATTGTTCAATATATCACTTTGACAAAGATTATCTATATACTTTTCGTCAAATTACAATCTTTTTAACTTTAAATTTAATGCACCGCACCTCAACGACAAAATGACAGTCGCCATGCACCGCACGAGCGCGACTGAGTTTCAAGCGGGTAGAAGCCGGCTCGCCTCCGAGTTAGCTATCGGGCGTGAAACCGCCACCGGTGGCGCCATCGCGCGTGAAACCAAACTACTTCATTCGAGATTATTGATTTTTCTTTCAAAGATTTGGCTAGCGAAAGAAAGGAGACACAGACAGAGAGAAAAATACAGAAATAAAATAGTATTTCTAGAATTATTGGATTTCCGTTTAAAATTATTAATATGCGAGTTATGTCGTTAAGTTATAATATTTGAAAAAAGCAGTAAGAATAAAAGCAAATGGAAAAGTACAAAATAATTCAATCGGGATATTTTGCCATCGAACAAACTGAAAATTCCTATATAGTACGCGGGAAAAACTCTTGTATTACGAGCTAAAAATTACCGTGATATCCTGCGAAATTCAATATGAATAAAATAAGAACAAGTCGATATTGATATGGGAGATAGAAAAATTTACGTAGTTGCTGTTGCAAATTACACTATATTCTTCCCTATAACGCGTGTATAACATCGCGATTTTGAATAACCTGGCTATATATATTTTTCTAAAACTCGGAGCTCCTGTATTTCCTACTACTGAAACGTAGAAGAGATCGTACTGAAATTTCCCATACATAACAGCTTTTGAAATTTTCTATTTCCTGTACAAAAAAGTCGAACATTTTATTCGTAGTGGATTCTGCAAGATAAAAAGGATAGTCTTCTCTATAACGTCTATAACGTCGAGATTCTGAATTGGCAAACCGAATTACCTGGCTCTATATTAATTTCTAAAACTCGGAGCTCATGTATTTCCTACTACCGAAACGTAGAAGAGATCGTACTGGAGATTTTCATACATAGCAGCTGTGGAAATTTATTATTTCCTATAGAAAAAAAGTCGAACATTTTATTCGTAGTGGATTCTGCAAGATAAAAAGGATAGTCTTCTCTATAACGTCTATAACATCGAGATTCTGAATTGGCAAACCGAATTACCTGGCTCTGTATATACTTTTCTAAAACTCGGAGCTCATGTATTTCCTACTACCGAAACGTAGAAGAGATCGTACTGAAATTTTTTATACATAGCAGCTGTGGAAATTTTCTATCTCTTATAAAAAAGTCGAATATTTTATTCGTAGTGGATTCTGCAAGATAAAAAGGATAGTCTTCTCTATAACGTCTATAACATCGAGATTCTGAATTGGCAAACCGAATTACCTGGCTCTATATTAATTTCTAAAACTCGGAGCTCATGTATTTCCTACTACCGAAACGTAGAAGAGATCGTACTGAAATTTTTTATACATAGCAGCTGTGGAAATTTCCTATTTCCTATAAAAAAAATAGTCGAACATTTTATTCGTAGCGGATTCTGCAAGATAAAAAGGATAGTCTTCTCTATAACGTCTATAACATCGAGATTCTGAATTGGCAAACCGAATTACCTGGCTCTATATTAATTTCTAAAACTCGGAGCTCATGTATTTCCTACTACCGAAACGTAGAAGAGATCGTACTGGAGATTTTCATACATAGCAGCTGTGGAAATTTCCTATTTGATTTTTTGTTCTACTCACCAATAAATGTTTTATTAATCAGCTACAAATCCAGAGATAATTCTCTATGCACTCACTACACTTATCGAACATCACTTATCATTGTTGAGGAAACATTCACGATTTACTGTCAGCTATAATAAATCAAGCTGAATTTGTCTGAATTCGAATTCACACTCACCGTTAGAATAAAGTCGAGACAAAAACTTTCAACTGGACTTCATTGCCGATTAAAATATAGCAACCTTGATCAATTTTCGATGCACTCATCACTATAATGAACTTACTAAGTCTCTGCAAATGGCTGAACTTACAGAATAATGCGAAATGAACCGTCAACGGTGACGGCTGGTTGATTTGTCATGGTTAATCAATCAGTTCTCGTTTTCCTACGTGTCCAATGATCAACGCACGTATGTATACCTTAAAATTGTTCAATATATCACTTTGACAAAGATTATATATATACTTTTCGTCAAATTACAACGTTTTTAACTTTAAATTTAATGCACCGCACCTCAACGACAGAACGACAGTCGCCATGCACCGCACGAGCGCGACTGAGTTTCAAGCGGGTAGAAGCTGGCTCGCCGCCGAGTTAGCCGTCGGGCGTGAAACCGCCACCGGTGGCGCCATCGGGCGTGAAACGAAACTACTTCATTCGAGATTATTGATTTTTCTTTCAAAGATTTGGCTAGCGAAAGAGAGAGACACAGACAGAGAGAGAGATACAGAAATAAAATAGTATTTATTGAATTATTGGATTTCCATTTAAAATTATTGATATGCGAGTTATGTCGTTAAGTTATAATATTTGAAAAAAACAATAAGAATAAAAGCAAATGGAAAAGTACAAAATAATTCAATCGGGATATCTTGCCATCGAACAAACTGAAAATTCCTATATATAGTACGTGGGAAAAACTCTTGTATTACGAGCTGAAAATTACCGTGATATCCTGCGAAATTCAATATGAATAAAATAAGAACAAGTCGATATTGATATGGGAGATAGAAAAATTTACGTAGTTGCTGTTGCAATTTACACTATATTCTTCCCTATAACGCGTGTATAACATCGCGATTTTGAATAACCTGGCTATATATATTTTTCTAAAACTCGGAGCTCCTGTATTTCCTACTACCTAAACGTAGAAGAGATCGTACTGAAATTTCCCATACATAGCAGCTGTGGAAATTTCCTATTTCCTACAAAAAAAAGTCGAACATATTATTCGTAGTGGATTCTGCAAGATAAAAAGGATAGTCTTCTTTATAACGTCTATAACATCGAGATTCTGAATTGGCAAACCGAATTACCTGGCTCTATATTGATTTCTAAAACTCGGAGCTCATGTATTTCCTACTACCGAAACGTAGAAGAGATCGTACTGAAATTTTTTATACATAGCAGCTGTGGAAATTTTCTATCTCTTATAAAAAAGTCGAACATTTTATTCGTAGTGAATTCTGCAAGATCAAAAGGATAGTCTTCTCTATAACGTCTATAACATCGAGATTCTGAATTGGCAAACCGAATTACCTGGCTCTATATTAATTTCTAAAACTCGGAGCTCATGTATTTCCTACTACCGAAACGTAGAAGAGATCGTACTGGAGATTTTCATACATAGCAGCTGTGGAAATTTATTATTTCCTATAAAAAAAAAGTCGAACATTTTATTCGTAGTGGATTCTGCAAGATAAAAAGGATAGTCTTCTCTATAACGTCTATAACATCGAGATTCTGAATTGGCAAACCGAATTACCTGGCTCTATATTAATTTCTAAAACTCGGAGCTCATGTATTTCCTACTACCGAAACGTAGAAGAGATCGTACTGAAGATTTTTATACATAGCAGCTGTGAGAATTTCCCATTTCCTACAAAAAAAAGTCGAACATTTTATTCGTAGTGGATTCTGCAAGATAAAAAGGATAGTCTTCTCTATAACGTCTATAACGTCGAGATTCTGAATTGGCAAACCGAATTACCTGGCTCTATATTAATTTCTAAAACTCGGAGCTCATGTATTTCCTACTACCGAAACGTAGAAGAGATCGTACTGAAGATTTTCATACATAGCAGCTGTGGGAATTTCCTATTTCCTACGAAAAAAAAGTCGAACATTTTATTCGTAGTGGATTCTGCAAGATAAAAAGGATAGTCTTCTCTATAACGTCTATAACATCGAGATTCTCGATTGGCAAACCGAATTACCTGGCTCTGTATTAATTTCTAAAACTCGGAGCTCATGTATTTCCTACTACCGAAACGTAGAAGAGATCGTACTGAAATTTTTTATACATAGCAGCTGTGAGAATTTCCTATCTCGTATAAAAAAGTCGAACATTTTATTCGTAGTGGATTCTGCAAGATAAAAAGGATAGTCTTCTCTATAACGTCTATAACATCGAGATTCTGAATTGGCAAACCGAATTACCTGGCTCTATATTGATTTCTAAAACTCGGAGCTCATGTATTTCCTACTACCGAAACGTAGAAGAGATCGTACTGAAATTTCCCATACATATGGCACCGTTAGAAATTTCCTATCTCTTATAAAAAAGTCGAACATTTTATTCGTAGTGGATTCTGCAAGATAAAAAGGATAGTCTTCTCTAGACAAAAGACAAAACAAAGAAAAAGCAAATGTATGAGCTTACTCGAATGGGTGAGCTGATGCTGAGGGTATGTGGGTGTATATGACCGTCAAAGCCCTGGCCTTGGTGTTGCCGCGATACCGCGAGACTCAATAGATGCAAGATGGAAAAGAAGACGTGCTTTGAACACCTCCAGCGATGATGCGTCACGTACGGTAGGTGGCAATCCGTTCCACAAGTATATCGTCGAGTAAGGTAGTCTGAAATAAAAGTAATATAATAGTGAGATAAAATAAAATAGAGTAAGGTAGTATAAAATACAAGTAATATGATACTACTCCGAGAATAACAAAGAGACGAAGAACAAAAGGACAAGAAGAAGAGAACTAAGAAAAGAGGACGAGAAAAAGAAGACGCGATGAAGGGAGTAAGGACAGGAGAATAAGATAACGTATCCAAAAGAAGATGACAAGGGAACGAGAAAAAGGGAACAAGAAAGAGACTACAGGAACAAGAGATAAATAGAACGAGAGCTACAGGAAGGGAAAGGGAAAAGAGAACAAAAAAAAGATGACGAGTGAAAAAGAACCGAGAAAGAGAAAAGAAAAAAAAAGAACAAAAAAAGAGAATAAGTTAAAGAGAATAAGAAGTTTACTACCGAAACGTAGAAGAGATCGTACTGAAATTTCCCATATACATATAGCAGCTGTGTAAATTTTCTATTTCCTATCAGAAAAAGAGTCGAACATTTTATTCGTAGTGGATTCTGCAAGATAAAAAGGATAGTCTTCTCTATAACGTGCATAACATCGCAATTCTGGTTCTGGTTTTCGTACGTGTCCATTGATCAACGCACGTATACGTATGTACATTCACACACTGTTGGAAAAAATATGCCAATTTCAACTCATTTCGCATGTCCCATTAGGTCCACTAACTTTTTTTCAGGTAATTTCACAGGAACATAGTATGTCATCCCTCAACATGGGATTTCAGTTGATATTTGTAGTTCCATTCCATGGGTCAATAAGACGTCATCAATCTGTTAAATTGAAATGATTAAATGTTCATAATGAATGACAGCTGAGTCAAATCAACTAAAAATACAGTTGAAATTGACATCTTTAGTTTTTATAACATAAACCATATGTTATTTCAAAGGTTTAACATAAACATAAAGTTGTTTCTTTATTATTCTGAAGTTAACATAATAGATGTGTCAAGTTCTGTGTAATTATGTTAATAATAAATTTCAACATGGAATACCAGCCTAACCTAAATCGAATTCGTTAAATTGACATTCGGATATGTATTGAATTTGCTATCATATTGTTAACTGCGAATTTGTTTGACAGTAACACAAAATTTTTCCAACAGTGTAACATAGAATTGTTAACTATATCACTTAGACAAATATACTTTTCGTCAAATTACAACGTTTTAACTCCAAATTTTAATGCACAGCAGCTCAACGGCAGAACGACCGTCGCCATGCACCGCTCGAGCGCGACTGAGTTTCAAGCGGGTAGAAGCTGGCTCGCCACCGAGTTAGCCATCGGGCGTGAAACGAAACTACTTCATTCGAGATTATTGATTTTTCTTTCAAAGATTTGGCTAGCGAAAGAGAGAGACACAGACAGAGAGAGCAATACAGAAATAAAATAGTATTCATTGAATTATTGGATTTCCGTTTAAAATTATTAATATGCGAGTTATGTCGTTAAGTTATGATATTTGAAAATGCAATAAGAATGAAAGCAAATGGAAAAGTACAAAATAATTCAATCGGGATATCTTGCCATCGAACAAGTCGAAAATTCCTATATAGTACGTGCAAAAAACTCTTGTATTACGAGCTGAAAATTGCCGTGATATCTTGGAAAATTGAATATGAATAAAATAAGAACAAGTCGATATTGATATGGGAGATAGAAAAATTTACGTAGTTGCTGTTGCAAATTACACTATATTCTTCCCTATAACGCGTGTATAACATCGCGATTTTGAATAACCTGGCTATATATATTTTTCTAAAACTCGGAGCTCCTGTATTTCCTACTACTGAAACGTAGAAGAGATCGTACTGAAATTTCCCATACATAACAGCTTTTGAAATTTTCTATTTCCTGTACAAAAAAGTCGAACATTTTATTCGTAGTGGATTCTGCAAGATAAAAAGGATAGTCTTCTCTATAACGTCTATAACGTCGAGATTCTGAATTGGCAAACCGAATTACCTGGCTCTATATCAATTTCTAAAACTCGGAGCTCATGTATTTCCTACTACCGAAACGTAGAAGAGATCGTACTGAAATTTTTTATACATAGCAGCTGTGAGAATTTCCTATCTCGTATAAAAAAGTCGAACATTTTATTCGTAGTGGATTCTGCAAGATAAAAAGGATAGTCTTCTCTATAACGTCTATAAGATCGAGATTCTGAATTGGCAAACCGAATTACCTGGCTCTATATCAATTTCTAAAACTCGGAGCTCATGTATTTCCTACTACCGAAACGTAGAAGAGATCGTACTGAAGATTTTCATACATAGCAGCTGTGGAAATTTCCTATTTGATTTTTTGTTCTACTCACCAATAACTGTTTTATTAATCAGCTACAAATCCAGAGATAATTCTCTATGCACTCACTACACTTATCGAACATCACTTATCATTGTTGAGGAAACATTCACGATTTACTGTCAGCTATAATAAATCAAGCTGAATTTGTCTGAATTCGAATTCACACTCACCGTTAGAATAAAGTCGAGACAAAAACTTTCAACTGGACTTCATTGCCGATTAAAATATAGCAACCTTGATCAATTTTCGATGCACTCATCACTATAATGAACTTACTAAGTCTCTGCAAATGGCTGAACTTACAGAATAATGCGAAATGAACCGTCAACGGTGACGGCTGGTTGATTTGTCATGGTTAATCAATCAGTTCTCGTTTTCCTACGTGTCCAATGATCAACGCACGTATGTATACCTTAAAATTGTTAAATATATCACTTTGACAAAGATTATCTATATACTTTTTGTCAAATTACAATCTTTTTAACTTTAAATTTAATGCACCGCACCTCAACGACAAAATGACAGTCGCCATGCACCGCACGAGCGCGACTGAGTTTCAAGCGGGTAGAAGCCGGCTCGCCTCCGAGTTAGCTATCGGGCGTGAAACCGCCACCGGTGGCGCCATCGCGCGTGAAACCAAACTACTTCATTCGAGATTATTGATTTTTCTTTCAAAGATTTGGCTAGCGAAAGAAAGGAGACACAGACAGAGAGAAAAATACAGAAATAAAATAGTATTTCTAGAATTATTGGATTTCCGTTTAAAATTATTAATATGCGAGTTATGTCGTTAAGTTATAATATTTGAAAAAAGCAGTAAGAATAAAAGCAAATGGAAAAGTACAAAATAATTCAATCGGGATATTTTGCCATCGAACAAACTGAAAATTCCTATATAGTACGCGGGAAAAACTCTTGTATTACGAGCTAAAAATTACCGTGATATCCTGCGAAATTCAATATGAATAAAATAAGAACAAGTCGATATTGATATGGGAGATAGAAAAATTTACGTAGTTGCTGTTGCAAATTACACTATATTCTTCCCTATAACGCGTGTATAACATCGCGATTTTGAATAACCTGGCTATATATATTTTTCTAAAACTCGGAGCTCCTGTATTTCCTACTACTGAAACGTAGAAGAGATCGTACTGAAATTTCCCATACATAACAGCTTTTGAAATTTTCTATTTCCTGTACAAAAAAGTCGAACATTTTATTCGTAGTGGATTCTGCAAGATAAAAAGGATAGTCTTCTCTATAACGTCTATAACGTCGAGATTCTGAATTGGCAAACCGAATTACCTGGCTCTATATTAATTTCTAAAACTCGGAGCTCATGTATTTCCTACTACCGAAACGTAGAAGAGATCGTACTGGAGATTTTCATACATAGCAGCTGTGGAAATTTATTATTTCCTATAGAAAAAAAGTCGAACATTTTATTCGTAGTGGATTCTGCAAGATAAAAAGGATAGTCTTCTCTATAACGTCTATAACATCGAGATTCTGAATTGGCAAACCGAATTACCTGGCTCTATATTAATTTCTAAAACTCGGAGCTCATGTATTTCCTACTACCGAAACGTAGAAGAGATCGTACTGAAATTTTTTATACATAGCAGCTGTGGAAATTTTCTATCTCTTATAAAAAAGTCGAATATTTTATTCGTAGTGGATTCTGCAAGATAAAAAGGATAGTCTTCTCTATAACGTCTATAACATCGAGATTCTGAATTGGCAAACCGAATTACCTGGCTCTATATTAATTTCTAAAACTCGGAGCTCATGTATTTCCTACTACCGAAACGTAGAAGAGATCGTACTGGAGATTTTCATACATAGCAGCTGTGGAAATTTCCTATTTGATTTTTTGTTCTACTCACCAATAAATGTTTTATTAATCAGCTACAAATCCAGAGATAATTCTCTATGCACTCACTACACTTATCGAACATCACTTATCATTGTTGAGGAAACATTCACGATTTACTGTCAGCTATAATAAATCAAGCTGAATTTGTCTGAATTCGAATTCACACTCACCGTTAGAATAAAGTCGAGACAAAAACTTTCAACTGGACTTCATTGCCGATTAAAATATAGCAACCTTGATCAATTTTCGATGCACTCATCACTATAATGAACTTACTAAGTCTCTGCAAATGGCTGAACTTACAGAATAATGCGAAATGAACCGTCAACGGTGACGGCTGGTTGATTTGTCATGGTTAATCAATCAGTTCTCGTTTTCCTACGTGTCCAATGATCAACGCACGTATGTATACCTTAAAATTGTTCAATATATCACTTTGACAAAGATTATATATATACTTTTCGTCAAATTACAACGTTTTTAACTTTAAATTTAATGCACCGCACCTCAACGACAGAACGACAGTCGCCATGCACCGCACGAGCGCGACTGAGTTTCAAGCGGGTAGAAGCTGGCTCGCCGCCGAGTTAGCCGTCGGGCGTGAAACCGCCACCGGTGGCGCCATCGGGCGTGAAACGAAACTACTTCATTCGAGATTATTGATTTTTCTTTCAAAGATTTGGCTAGCGAAAGAGAGAGACACAGACAGAGAGAGAGATACAGAAATAAAATAGTATTTATTGAATTATTGGATTTCCATTTAAAATTATTGATATGCGAGTTATGTCGTTAAGTTATAATATTTGAAAAAAACAATAAGAATAAAAGCAAATGGAAAAGTACAAAATAATTCAATCGGGATATCTTGCCATCGAACAAACTGAAAATTCCTATATATAGTACGTGGGAAAAACTCTTGTATTACGAGCTGAAAATTACCGTGATATCCTGCGAAATTCAATATGAATAAAATAAGAACAAGTCGATATTGATATGGGAGATAGAAAAATTTACGTAGTTGCTGTTGCAATTTACACTATATTCTTCCCTATAACGCGTGTATAACATCGCGATTTTGAATAACCTGGCTATATATATTTTTCTAAAACTCGGAGCTCCTGTATTTCCTACTACCTAAACGTAGAAGAGATCGTACTGAAATTTCCCATACATAGCAGCTGTGGAAATTTCCTATTTCCTACAAAAAAAAGTCGAACATATTATTCGTAGTGGATTCTGCAAGATAAAAAGGATAGTCTTCTTTATAACGTCTATAACATCGAGATTCTGAATTGGCAAACCGAATTACCTGGCTCTATATTGATTTCTAAAACTCGGAGCTCATGTATTTCCTACTACCGAAACGTAGAAGAGATCGTACTGAAATTTTTTATACATAGCAGCTGTGGAAATTTTCTATCTCTTATAAAAAAGTCGAACATTTTATTCGTAGTGAATTCTGCAAGATCAAAAGGATAGTCTTCTCTATAACGTCTATAACATCGAGATTCTGAATTGGCAAACCGAATTACCTGGCTCTATATTAATTTCTAAAACTCGGAGCTCATGTATTTCCTACTACCGAAACGTAGAAGAGATCGTACTGGAGATTTTCATACATAGCAGCTGTGGAAATTTATTATTTCCTATAAAAAAAAAGTCGAACATTTTATTCGTAGTGGATTCTGCAAGATAAAAAGGATAGTCTTCTCTATAACGTCTATAACATCGAGATTCTGAATTGGCAAACCGAATTACCTGGCTCTATATTAATTTCTAAAACTCGGAGCTCATGTATTTCCTACTACCGAAACGTAGAAGAGATCGTACTGAAGATTTTTATACATAGCAGCTGTGAGAATTTCCCATTTCCTACAAAAAAAAGTCGAACATTTTATTCGTAGTGGATTCTGCAAGATAAAAAGGATAGTCTTCTCTATAACGTCTATAACGTCGAGATTCTGAATTGGCAAACCGAATTACCTGGCTCTATATTAATTTCTAAAACTCGGAGCTCATGTATTTCCTACTACCGAAACGTAGAAGAGATCGTACTGAAGATTTTCATACATAGCAGCTGTGGGAATTTCCTATTTCCTACGAAAAAAAAGTCGAACATTTTATTCGTAGTGGATTCTGCAAGATAAAAAGGATAGTCTTCTCTATAACGTCTATAACATCGAGATTCTCGATTGGCAAACCGAATTACCTGGCTCTGTATTAATTTCTAAAACTCGGAGCTCATGTATTTCCTACTACCGAAACGTAGAAGAGATCGTACTGAAATTTTTTATACATAGCAGCTGTGAGAATTTCCCATCTCGTATAAAAAAGTCGAACATTTTATTCGTAGTGGATTCTGCAAGATAAAAAGGATAGTCTTCTCTATAACGTCTATAACATCGAGATTCTGAATTGGCAAACCGAATTACCTGGCTCTATATTGATTTCTAAAACTCGGAGCTCATGTATTTCCTACTACCGAAACGTAGAAGAGATCGTACTGAAATTTCCCATACATATGGCACCGTTAGAAATTTCCTATCTCTTATAAAAAAGTCGAACATTTTATTCGTAGTGGATTCTGCAAGATAAAAAGGATAGTCTTCTCTAGACAAAAGACAAAACAAAGAAAAAGCAAATGTATGAGCTTACTCGAATGGGTGAGCTGATGCTGAGGGTATGTGGGTGTATATGACCGTCAAAGCCCTGGCCTTGGTGTTGCCGCGATACCGCGAGACTCAATAGATGCAAGATGGAAAAGAAGACGTGCTTTGAACACCTCCAGCGATGATGCGTCACGTACGGTAGGTGGCAATCCGTTCCACAAGTATATCGTCGAGTAAGGTAGTCTGAAATAAAAGTAATATAATAGTGAGATAAAATAAAATAGAGTAAGGTAGTATAAAATACAAGTAATATGATACTACTCCGAGAATAACAAAGAGACGAAGAACAAAAGGACAAGAAGAAGAGAACTAAGAAAAGAGGACGAGAAAAAGAAGACGCGATGAAGGGAGTAAGGACAGGAGAATAAGATAACGTATCCAAAAGAAGATGACAAGGGAACGAGAAAAAGGGAACAAGAAAGAGACTACAGGAACAAGAGATAAATAGAACGAGAGCTACAGGAAGGGAAAGGGAAAAGAGAACAAAAAAAAGATGACGAGTGAAAAAGAACCGAGAAAGAGAAAAGAAAAAAAAAGAACAAAAAAAGAGAATAAGTTAAAGAGAATAAGAAGTTTACTACCGAAACGTAGAAGAGATCGTACTGAAATTTCCCATATACATATAGCAGCTGTGTAAATTTTCTATTTCCTATCAGAAAAAGAGTCGAACATTTTATTCGTAGTGGATTCTGCAAGATAAAAAGGATAGTCTTCTCTATAACGTGCATAACATCGCAATTCTGGTTCTGGTTTTCGTACGTGTCCATTGATCAACGCACGTATACGTATGTACATTCACACACTGTTGGAAAAAATATGCCAATTTCAACTCATTTCGCATGTCCCATTAGGTCCACTAACTTTTTTTCAGGTAATTTCACAGGAACATAGTATGTCATCCCTCAACATGGGATTTCAGTTGATATTTGTAGTTCCATTCCATGGGTCAATAAGACGTCATCAATCTGTTAAATTGAAATGATTAAATGTTCATAATGAATGACAGCTGAGTCAAATCAACTAAAAATACAGTTGAAATTGACATCTTTAGTTTTTATAACATAAACCATATGTTATTTCAAAGGTTTAACATAAACATAAAGTTGTTTCTTTATTATTCTGAAGTTAACATAATAGATGTGTCAAGTTCTGTGTAATTATGTTAATAATAAATTTCAACATGGAATACCAGCCTAACCTAAATCGAATTCGTTAAATTGACATTCGGATATGTATTGAATTTGCTATCATATTGTTAACTGCGAATTTGTTTGACAGTAACACAAAATTTTTCCAACAGTGTAACATAGAATTGTTAACTATATCACTTAGACAAATATACTTTTCGTCAAATTACAACGTTTTAACTCCAAATTTTAATGCACAGCAGCTCAACGGCAGAACGACCGTCGCCATGCACCGCTCGAGCGCGACTGAGTTTCAAGCGGGTAGAAGCTGGCTCGCCACCGAGTTAGCCATCGGGCGTGAAACGAAACTACTTCATTCGAGATTATTGATTTTTCTTTCAAAGATTTGGCTAGCGAAAGAGAGAGACACAGACAGAGAGAGCAATACAGAAATAAAATAGTATTCATTGAATTATTGGATTTCCGTTTAAAATTATTAATATGCGAGTTATGTCGTTAAGTTATGATATTTGAAAATGCAATAAGAATGAAAGCAAATGGAAAAGTACAAAATAATTCAATCGGGATATCTTGCCATCGAACAAGTCGAAAATTCCTATATAGTACGTGCAAAAAACTCTTGTATTACGAGCTGAAAATTGCCGTGATATCTTGGAAAATTGAATATGAATAAAATAAGAACAAGTCGATATTGATATGGGAGATAGAAAAATTTACGTAGTTGCTGTTGCAAATTACACTATATTCTTCTCTATAACGCGTGTATAACATCGCGATTTTGAATAACCTGGCTATATATATTTTTCTAAAACTCGGAGCTCCTGTATTTCCTACTACCGAAACGTAGAAGAGATCGTACTGAAATTTACCATACATATGGCACCGGTAGAAATTTCCTATCTCTTATAAAAAAGTCGAACATTTTATTCGGAGTGGATTCTGCAAGATAAAAAGGATAGTCTTCTCTATAACGTCTATAACATCGAGATTCTGAATTGGCAAACCGAATTACCTGGCTCTATATCAATTTCTAAAACTCGGAGCTCATGTATTTCCTACTACCGAAACGTAGAAGAGATCGTACTGAAATTTTTTATACATAGCAGCTGTGAGAATTTCCTATCTCGTATAAAAAAGTCGAACATTTTATTCGTAGCGGATTCTGCAAGATAAAAAGGATAGTCTTCTCTATAACGTCTATAACATCGAGATTCTGAATTGGCAAACCGAATTACCTGGCTCTATATTAATTTCTAAAACTCGGAGCTCATGTATTTCCTACTACCGAAACGTAGAAGAGATCGTACTGAAATTTTTTATACATAGCAGCTGTGAGAATTTCCTATCTCGTATAAAAAAGTCGAACATTTTATTCGTAGTGGATTCTGCAAGATAAAAAGGATAGTCTTCTCTATAACGTCTATAACATCGAGATTCTGAATTGGCAAACCGAATTACCTGGCTCTATATTAATTTCTAAAACTCGGAGCTCATGTATTTCCTACTACCGAAACGTAGAAGAGATCGTACTGAAATTTTTTATACATAGCAGCTGTGGGAATTTCCTATCTCGTATAAAAAAGTCGAACATTTTATTCGTAGTGGATTCTGCAAGATAAAAAGGATAGTCGTGTCTATAACGTGCATAACATCGAGATTCTGAATTGGCAAACCGAATTACCTGGCTCTATATTAATTTCTAAAACTTGGAGCTCATGTATTTCCTACTACCGAAACGTAGAAGAGATCGTACTGAAGATTTTCATACATAGCAGCTGTGGAAATTTCCTATTTGATTTTTTGTTCTACTCACCAATAACTGTTTTATTAATCAGCTACAAATCCAGAGATAATTCTCTATGCACTCACTACACTTATCGAACATCACTTATCATTGTTGAGGAAACATTCACGATTTACTGTCAGCTATAATAAATCAAGCTGAATTTGTCTGAATTCGAATTCACACTCACCGTTAGAATAAAGTCGAGACAAAAACTTTCAACTGGACTTCATTGCCGATTAAAATATAGCAACCTTGATCAATTTTCGATGCACTCATCACTATAATGAACTTACTAAGTCTCTGCAAATGGCTGAACTTACAGAATAATGCGAAATGAACCGTCAACGGTGACGGCTGGTTGATTTGTCATGGTTAATCAATCAGTTCTCGTTTTCCTACGTGTCCAATGATCAACGCACGTATGTATACCTTAAAATTGTTAAATATATCACTTTGACAAAGATTATCTATATACTTTTCGTCAAATTACAATCTTTTTAACTTTAAATTTAATGCACCGCACCTCAACGACAAAATGACAGTCGCCATGCACCGCACGAGCGCGACTGAGTTTCAAGCGGGTAGAAGCCGGCTCGCCTCCGAGTTAGCTATCGGGCGTGAAACCGCCACCGGTGGCGCCATCGCGCGTGAAACCAAACTACTTCATTCGAGATTATTGATTTTTCTTTCAAAGATTTGGCTAGCGAAAGAAAGGAGACACAGACAGAGAGAAAAATACAGAAATAAAATAGTATTTCTAGAATTATTGGATTTCCGTTTAAAATTATTAATATGCGAGTTATGTCGTTAAGTTATAATATTTGAAAAAAGCAGTAAGAATAAAAGCAAATGGAAAAGTACAAAATAATTCAATCGGGATATTTTGCTATCGAACAAACTGAAAATTCCTATATAGTACGCGGGAAAAACTCTTGTATTACGAGCTAAAAATTACCGTGATATCCTGCGAAATTCAATATGAATAAAATAAGAACAAGTCGATATTGATATGGGAGATAGAAAAATTTACGTAGTTGCTGTTGCAAATTACACTATATTCTTCCCTATAACGCGTGTATAACATCGCGATTTTGAATAACCTGGCTATATATATTTTTCTAAAACTCGGAGCTCCTGTATTTCCTACTACTGAAACGTAGAAGAGATCGTACTGAAATTTCCCATACATAACAGCTTTTGAAATTTTCTATTTCCTGTACAAAAAAGTCGAACATTTTATTCGTAGTGGATTCTGCAAGATAAAAAGGATAGTCTTCTCTATAACGTCTATAACGTCGAGATTCTGAATTGGCAAACCGAATTACCTGGCTCTATATTAATTTCTAAAACTCGGAGCTCATGTATTTCCTACTACCGAAACGTAGAAGAGATCGTACTGAAATTTTTTATACATAGCAGCTGCCGGAATTTCCTATTTCCTACAAAAAAAAAGTCGAACATTTTATTCGTAGCGGATTCTGCAAGATAAAAAGGATAGTCTTCTCTATAACGTCTATAACATCGAGATTCTGAATTGGCAAACCGAATTACCTGGCTCTATATTAATTTCTAAAACTCGGAGCTCATGTATTTCCTACTACCGAAACGTAGAAGAGATCGTACTGAAATTTTTTATACATAGCAGCTGTGGAAATTTTCTATCTCTTATAAAAAAGTCGAACATTTTATTCGTAGTGGATTCTGCAAGATAAAAAGGATAGTCTTCTCTATAACGTCTATAACATCGAGATTCTGAATTCGCAAACCGAATAACCTGGCTCTATATTAATTTCTAAAACTCGGAGCTCATGTATTTTCTACTACCGAAACGTAGAAGAGATCGTACTGAAATTTTTTATACATAGCAGCTGTGGAAATTTCCTATTTCCTATAAAAAAAATAGTCGAACATTTTATTCGTAGCGGATTCTGCAAGATAAAAAGGATAGTCTTCTCTATAACGTCTATAACATCGAGATTCTGAATTGGCAAACCGAATTACCTGGCTCTATATTAATTTCTAAAACTTGGAGCTCATGTATTTCCTACTACCGAAACGTAGAAGAGATCGTACTGAAGATTTTCATACATAGCAGCTGTGGAAATTTCCTATTTGATTTTTTGTTCTACTCACCAATAACTGTTTTATTAATCAGCTACAAATCCAGAGATAATTCTCTATGCACTCACTACACTTATCGAACATCACTTATCATTGTTGAGGAAACATTCACGATTTACTGTCAGCTATAATAAATCAAGCTGAATTTGTCTGAATTCGAATTCACACTCACCGTTAGAATAAAGTCGAGACAAAAACTTTCAACTGGACTTCATTGCCGATTAAAATATAGCAACCTTGATCAATTTTCGATGCACTCATCACTATAATGAACTTACTAAGTCTCTGCAAATGGCTGAACTTACAGAATAATGCGAAATGAACCGTCAACGGTGACGGCTGGTTGATTTGTCATGGTTAATCAATCAGTTCTCGTTTTCCTACGTGTCCAATGATCAACGCACGTATGTATACCTTAAAATTGTTAAATATATCACTTTGACAAAGATTATCTATATACTTTTCGTCAAATTACAATCTTTTTAACTTTAAATTTAATGCACCGCACCTCAACGACAAAATGACAGTCGCCATGCACCGCACGAGCGCGACTGAGTTTCAAGCGGGTAGAAGCCGGCTCGCCTCCGAGTTAGCTATCGGGCGTGAAACCGCCACCGGTGGCGCCATCGCGCGTGAAACCAAACTACTTCATTCGAGATTATTGATTTTTCTTTCAAAGATTTGGCTAGCGAAAGAAAGGAGACACAGACAGAGAGAAAAATACAGAAATAAAATAGTATTTCTAGAATTATTGGATTTCCGTTTAAAATTATTAATATGCGAGTTATGTCGTTAAGTTATAATATTTGAAAAAAGCAGTAAGAATAAAAGCAAATGGAAAAGTACAAAATAATTCAATCGGGATATTTTGCCATCGAACAAACTGAAAATTCCTATATAGTACGCGGGAAAAACTCTTGTATTACGAGCTAAAAATTACCGTGATATCCTGCGAAATTCAATATGAATAAAATAAGAACAAGTCGATATTGATATGGGAGATAGAAAAATTTACGTAGTTGCTGTTGCAAATTACACTATATTCTTCCCTATAACGCGTGTATAACATCGCGATTTTGAATAACCTGGCTATATATATTTTTCTAAAACTCGGAGCTCCTGTATTTCCTACTACTGAAACGTAGAAGAGATCGTACTGAAATTTCCCATACATAACAGCTTTTGAAATTTTCTATTTCCTGTACAAAAAAGTCGAACATTTTATTCGTAGTGGATTCTGCAAGATAAAAAGGATAGTCTTCTCTATAACGTCTATAACGTCGAGATTCTGAATTGGCAAACCGAATTACCTGGCTCTATATTAATTTCTAAAACTCGGAGCTCATGTATTTCCTACTACCGAAACGTAGAAGAGATCGTACTGGAGATTTTCATACATAGCAGCTGTGGAAATTTATTATTTCCTATAGAAAAAAAGTCGAACATTTTATTCGTAGTGGATTCTGCAAGATAAAAAGGATAGTCTTCTCTATAACGTCTATAACATCGCGATTCTGAATTCGCAAACCGAATAACCTGGCTAGATATATTTTTCTAAAACTCGGGGCTCCTGTATTTCCTACTACCGAAACGTAGAAGAGATCGTACTGGAATTTCCCATACATAACAGCTTTTGAAATTGTCTATTTCCTATAAAAAAAAAGTCGAACATTTTATCCGTAGTGGATTCTGCAAGATAAAAAGGATAGTTTTCTCTATAACGTCTATAACATCGAGATTCTGAATTGGCAAACCGAATTACCTGGCTCTATATTAATTTCTAAAACTCGGAGCTCATGTATTTCCTACTACCGAAACGTAGAAGAGATCGTACTCAAATTTCCCATACATAACAGCCTTTGAAATTGTCTATTTCCTATAAAAAAAAAGTCGAACATTTTATCCGTAGTGGATTCTGCAAGATAAAAAGGATAGTCTTCTCTATAACGTCTATAACATCGAGATTCTGAATTGGCAAACCGAATTACCTGGCTCTATATTAATTTCTAAAACTCGGAGCTCATGTATTTCCTACTACCGAAACGTAGAAGAGATCGTACTGAAGATTTTCATACATAGCAGCTGTGGAAATTTCCTGTTTGATTTTTTGTTCTACTCACCAATAACTGTTTTATTAATCAGCTACAAATCCAGAGATAATTCTCTATGCACTCACTACACTTATCGAACATCACTTATCATTGTTGAGGAAACATTCACGATTTACTGTCAGCTATAATAAATCAAGCTGAATTTGTCTGAATTCGAATTCACACTCACCGTTAGAATAAAGTCGAGACAAAAACTTTCAACTGGACTTCATTGCCGATTAAAATATAGCAACCTTGATCAATTTTCGATGCACTCATCACTATAATGAACTTACTAAGTCTCTGCAAATGGCTGAACTTACAGAATAATGCGAAATGAACCGTCAACGGTGACGGCTGGTTGATTTGTCATGGTTAATCAATCAGTTCTCGTTTTCCTACGTGTCCAATGATCAACGCACGTATGTATACCTTAAAATTGTTAAATATATCACTTTGACAAAGATTATCTATATACTTTTTGTCAAATTACAATCTTTTTAACTTTAAATTTAATGCACCGCACCTCAACGACAAAATGACAGTCGCCATGCACCGCACGAGCGCGACTGAGTTTCAAGCGGGTAGAAGCCGGCTCGCCTCCGAGTTAGCTATCGGGCGTGAAACCGCCACCGGTGGCGCCATCGCGCGTGAAACCAAACTACTTCATTCGAGATTATTGATTTTTCTTTCAAAGATTTGGCTAGCGAAAGAAAGGAGACACAGACAGAGAGAAAAATACAGAAATAAAATAGTATTTCTAGAATTATTGGATTTCCGTTTAAAATTATTAATATGCGAGTTATGTCGTTAAGTTATAATATTTGAAAAAAGCAGTAAGAATAAAAGCAAATGGAAAAGTACAAAATAATTCAATCGGGATATTTTGCCATCGAACAAACTGAAAATTCCTATATAGTACGCGGGAAAAACTCTTGTATTACGAGCTAAAAATTACCGTGATATCCTGCGAAATTCAATATGAATAAAATAAGAACAAGTCGATATTGATATGGGAGATAGAAAAATTTACGTAGTTGCTGTTGCAAATTACACTATATTCTTCCCTATAACGCGTGTATAACATCGCGATTTTGAATAACCTGGCTATATATATTTTTCTAAAACTCGGAGCTCCTGTATTTCCTACTACTGAAACGTAGAAGAGATCGTACTGAAATTTCCCATACATAACAGCTTTTGAAATTTTCTATTTCCTGTACAAAAAAGTCGAACATTTTATTCGTAGTGGATTCTGCAAGATAAAAAGGATAGTCTTCTCTATAACGTCTATAACGTCGAGATTCTGAATTGGCAAACCGAATTACCTGGCTCTATATTAATTTCTAAAACTCGGAGCTCATGTATTTCCTACTACCGAAACGTAGAAGAGATCGTACTGGAGATTTTCATACATAGCAGCTGTGGAAATTTATTATTTCCTATAGAAAAAAAGTCGAACATTTTATTCGTAGTGGATTCTGCAAGATAAAAAGGATAGTCTTCTCTATAACGTCTATAACATCGAGATTCTGAATTGGCAAACCGAATTACCTGGCTCTGTATATACTTTTCTAAAACTCGGAGCTCATGTATTTCCTACTACCGAAACGTAGAAGAGATCGTACTGAAATTTTTTATACATAGCAGCTGTGGAAATTTTCTATCTCTTATAAAAAAGTCGAATATTTTATTCGTAGTGGATTCTGCAAGATAAAAAGGATAGTCTTCTCTATAACGTCTATAACATCGAGATTCTGAATTGGCAAACCGAATTACCTGGCTCTATATTAATTTCTAAAACTCGGAGCTCATGTATTTCCTACTACCGAAACGTAGAAGAGATCGTACTGGAGATTTTCATACATAGCAGCTGTGGAAATTTCCTATTTGATTTTTTGTTCTACTCACCAATAAATGTTTTATTAATCAGCTACAAATCCAGAGATAATTCTCTATGCACTCACTACACTTATCGAACATCACTTATCATTGTTGAGGAAACATTCACGATTTACTGTCAGCTATAATAAATCAAGCTGAATTTGTCTGAATTCGAATTCACACTCACCGTTAGAATAAAGTCGAGACAAAAACTTTCAACTGGACTTCATTGCCGATTAAAATATAGCAACCTTGATCAATTTTCGATGCACTCATCACTATAATGAACTTACTAAGTCTCTGCAAATGGCTGAACTTACAGAATAATGCGAAATGAACCGTCAACGGTGACGGCTGGTTGATTTGTCATGGTTAATCAATCAGTTCTCGTTTTCCTACGTGTCCAATGATCAACGCACGTATGTATACCTTAAAATTGTTCAATATATCACTTTGACAAAGATTATATATATACTTTTCGTCAAATTACAACGTTTTTAACTTTAAATTTAATGCACCGCACCTCAACGACAGAACGACAGTCGCCATGCACCGCACGAGCGCGACTGAGTTTCAAGCGGGTAGAAGCTGGCTCGCCGCCGAGTTAGCCGTCGGGCGTGAAACCGCCACCGGTGGCGCCATCGGGCGTGAAACGAAACTACTTCATTCGAGATTATTGATTTTTCTTTCAAAGATTTGGCTAGCGAAAGAGAGAGACACAGACAGAGAGAGAGATACAGAAATAAAATAGTATTTATTGAATTATTGGATTTCCATTTAAAATTATTGATATGCGAGTTATGTCGTTAAGTTATAATATTTGAAAAAAACAATAAGAATAAAAGCAAATGGAAAAGTACAAAATAATTCAATCGGGATATCTTGCCATCGAACAAACTGAAAATTCCTATATATAGTACGTGGGAAAAACTCTTGTATTACGAGCTGAAAATTACCGTGATATCCTGCGAAATTCAATATGAATAAAATAAGAACAAGTCGATATTGATATGGGAGATAGAAAAATTTACGTAGTTGCTGTTGCAATTTACACTATATTCTTCCCTATAACGCGTGTATAACATCGCGATTTTGAATAACCTGGCTATATATATTTTTCTAAAACTCGGAGCTCCTGTATTTCCTACTACCTAAACGTAGAAGAGATCGTACTGAAATTTCCCATACATAGCAGCTGTGGAAATTTCCTATTTCCTACAAAAAAAAGTCGAACATATTATTCGTAGTGGATTCTGTAAGATAAAAAGGATAGTCTTCTTTATAACGTCTATAACATCGAGATTCTGAATTGGCAAACCGAATTACCTGGCTCTATATTGATTTCTAAAACTCGGAGCTCATGTATTTCCTACTACCGAAACGTAGAAGAGATCGTACTGAAATTTTTTATACATAGCAGCTGTGGAAATTTTCTATCTCTTATAAAAAAGTCGAACATTTTATTCGTAGTGAATTCTGCAAGATCAAAAGGATAGTCTTCTCTATAACGTCTATAACATCGAGATTCTGAATTGGCAAACCGAATTACCTGGCTCTATATTAATTTCTAAAACTCGGAGCTCATGTATTTCCTACTACCGAAACGTAGAAGAGATCGTACTGGAGATTTTCATACATAGCAGCTGTGGAAATTTATTATTTCCTATAAAAAAAAAGTCGAACATTTTATTCGTAGTGGATTCTGCAAGATAAAAAGGATAGTCTTCTCTATAACGTCTATAACATCGAGATTCTGAATTGGCAAACCGAATTACCTGGCTCTATATTAATTTCTAAAACTCGGAGCTCATGTATTTCCTACTACCGAAACGTAGAAGAGATCGTACTGAAGATTTTTATACATAGCAGCTGTGAGAATTTCCCATTTCCTACAAAAAAAAGTCGAACATTTTATTCGTAGTGGATTCTGCAAGATAAAAAGGATAGTCTTCTCTATAACGTCTATAACGTCGAGATTCTGAATTGGCAAACCGAATTACCTGGCTCTATATTAATTTCTAAAACTCGGAGCTCATGTATTTCCTACTACCGAAACGTAGAAGAGATCGTACTGAAGATTTTCATACATAGCAGCTGTGGGAATTTCCTATTTCCTACGAAAAAAAAGTCGAACATTTTATTCGTAGTGGATTCTGCAAGATAAAAAGGATAGTCTTCTCTATAACGTCTATAACATCGAGATTCTCGATTGGCAAACCGAATTACCTGGCTCTATATTAATTTCTAAAACTTGGAGCTCATGTATTTCCTACTACCGAAACGTAGAAGAGATCGTACTGGAGATTTTCATACATAGCAGCTGTGGAAATTTATTATTTCCTATAAAAAAAAAGTCGAACATTTTATTCGTAGTGGATTCTGCAAGATAAAAAGGATAGTCTTCTCTATAACGTCTATAACATCGAGATTCTCGATTGGCAAACCGAATTACCTGGCTCTGTATTAATTTCTAAAACTCGGAGCTCATGTATTTCCTACTACCGAAACGTAGAAGAGATCGTACTGAAATTTTTTATACATAGCAGCTGTGAGAATTTCCTATCTCGTATAAAAAAGTCGAACATTTTATTCGTAGTGGATTCTGCAAGATAAAAAGGATAGTCTTCTCTATAACGTCTATAACATCGAGATTCTGAATTGGCAAACCGAATTACCTGGCTCTATATTGATTTCTAAAACTCGGAGCTCATGTATTTCCTACTACCGAAACGTAGAAGAGATCGTACTGAAATTTCCCATACATATGGCACCGTTAGAAATTTCCTATCTCTTATAAAAAAGTCGAACATTTTATTCGTAGTGGATTCTGCAAGATAAAAAGGATAGTCTTCTCTAGACAAAAGACAAAACAAAGAAAAAGCAAATGTATGAGCTTACTCGAATGGGTGAGCTGATGCTGAGGGTATGTGGGTGTATATGACCGTCAAAGCCCTGGCCTTGGTGTTGCCGCGATACCGCGAGACTCAATAGATGCAAGATGGAAAAGAAGACGTGCTTTGAACACCTCCAGCGATGATGCGTCACGTACGGTAGGTGGCAATCCGTTCCACAAGTATATCGTCGAGTAAGGTAGTCTGAAATAAAAGTAATATAATAGTGAGATAAAATAAAATAGAGTAAGGTAGTATAAAATACAAGTAATATGATACTACTCCGAGAATAACAAAGAGACGAAGAACAAAAGGACAAGAAGAAGAGAACTAAGAAAAGAGGACGAGAAAAAGAAGACGCGATGAAGGGAGTAAGGACAGGAGAATAAGATAACGTATCCAAAAGAAGATGACAAGGGAACGAGAAAAAGGGAACAAGAAAGAGACTACAGGAACAAGAGATAAATAGAACGAGAGCTACAGGAAGGGAAAGGGAAAAGAGAACAAAAAAAAGATGACGAGTGAAAAAGAACCGAGAAAGAGAAAAGAAAAAAAAAGAACAAAAAAAGAGAATAAGTTAAAGAGAATAAGAAGTTTACTACCGAAACGTAGAAGAGATCGTACTGAAATTTCCCATATACATATAGCAGCTGTGTAAATTTTCTATTTCCTATCAGAAAAAGAGTCGAACATTTTATTCGTAGTGGATTCTGCAAGATAAAAAGGATAGTCTTCTCTATAACGTCTATAACATCGAGATTCTGGTTCTGGTTTTCGTACGTGTCCATTGATCAACGCACGTATACGTATGTACATTCACACACTGTTGGAATAAATATGCCAATTTCAACTCATTTCGCATGTCCCATTAGGTCCACTAACTTTTTTTCAGGTAATTTCACAGGAACATAGTATGTCATCCCTCAACATGGGATTTCAGTTGATATTTGTAGTTCCATTCCATGGGTCAATAAGACGTCATCAATCTGTTAAATTGAAATGATTAAATGTTCATAATGAATGACAGCTGAGTCAAATCAACTAAAAATACAGTTGAAATTGACATCTTTAGTTTTTATAACATAAACCATATGTTATTTCAAAGGTTTAACATAAACATAAAGTTGTTTCTTTATTATTCTGAAGTTAACATAATAGATGTGTCAAGTTCTGTGTAATTATGTTAATAATAAATTTCAACATGGAATACCAGCCTAACCTAAATCGAATTCGTTAAATTGACATTCGGATATGTATTGAATTTGCTATCATATTGTTAACTGCGAATTTGTTTGACAGTAACACAAAATTTTTCCAACAGTGTAACATAGAATTGTTAACTATATCACTTAGACAAATATACTTTTCGTCAAATTACAACGTTTTAACTCCAAATTTTAATGCACAGCAGCTCAACGGCAGAACGACCGTCGCCATGCACCGCTCGAGCGCGACTGAGTTTCAAGCGGGTAGAAGCTGGCTCGCCACCGAGTTAGCCATCGGGCGTGAAACGAAACTACTTCATTCGAGATTATTGATTTTTCTTTCAAAGATTTGGCTAGCGAAAGAGAGAGACACAGACAGAGAGAGCAATACAGAAATAAAATAGTATTCATTGAATTATTGGATTTCCGTTTAAAATTATTAATATGCGAGTTATGTCGTTAAGTTATGATATTTGAAAATGCAATAAGAATGAAAGCAAATGGAAAAGTACAAAATAATTCAATCGGGATATCTTGCCATCGAACAAGTCGAAAATTCCTATATAGTACGTGCAAAAAACTCTTGTATTACGAGCTGAAAATTGCCGTGATATCTTGGAAAATTGAATATGAATAAAATAAGAACAAGTCGATATTGATATGGGAGATAGAAAAATTTACGTAGTTGCTGTTGCAAATTACACTATATTCTTCTCTATAACGCGTGTATAACATCGCGATTTTGAATAACCTGGCTATATATATTTTTCTAAAACTCGGAGCTCCTGTATTTCCTACTACCGAAACGTAGAAGAGATCGTACTGAAATTTACCATACATATGGCACCGGTAGAAATTTCCTATCTCTTATAAAAAAGTCGAACATTTTATTCGGAGTGGATTCTGCAAGATAAAAAGGATAGTCTTCTCTCTAACGTGTATAAGATCGCGATTCTGAATTCGCAAGCCGAATTACCTGGCTGTATATATTTTTCTAAAACTCGGAGCTCCTGTATTTCCTACTACCGAAACGTAGAAGAGATCGTACTGAAATTTACCATACATATGGCACCGGTAGAAATTTCCTATCTCTTATAAAAAAGTCGAACATTTTATTCGGAGTGGATTCTGCAAGATAAAAAGGATAGTCTTCTCTATAACGTCTATAACATCGAGATTCTGAATTGGCAAACCGAATTACCTGGCTCTATATCAATTTCTAAAACTCGGAGCTCATGTATTTCCTACTACCGAAACGTAGAAGAGATCGTACTGAAATTTTTTATACATAGCAGCTGTGAGAATTTCCTATCTCGTATAAAAAAGTCGAACATTTTATTCGTAGCGGATTCTGCAAGATAAAAAGGATAGTCTTCTCTATAACGTCTATAACATCGAGATTCTGAATTGGCAAACCGAATTACCTGGCTCTATATTAATTTCTAAAACTCGGAGCTCATGTATTTCCTACTACCGAAACGTAGAAGAGATCGTACTGAAATTTTTTATACATAGCAGCTGTGAGAATTTCCTATCTCGTATAAAAAAGTCGAACATTTTATTCGTAGTGGATTCTGCAAGATAAAAAGGATAGTCTTCTCTATAACGTCTATAACATCGAGATTCTGAATTGGCAAACCGAATTACCTGGCTCTATATTAATTTCTAAAACTCGGAGCTCATGTATTTCCTACTACCGAAACGTAGAAGAGATCGTACTGAAATTTTTTATACATAGCAGCTGTGGGAATTTCCTATCTCGTATAAAAAAGTCGAACATTTTATTCGTAGTGGATTCTGCAAGATAAAAAGGATAGTCGTGTCTATAACGTGCATAACATCGAGATTCTGAATTGGCAAACCGAATTACCTGGCTCTATATTAATTTCTAAAACTTGGAGCTCATGTATTTCCTACTACCGAAACGTAGAAGAGATCGTACTGAAGATTTTCATACATAGCAGCTGTGGAAATTTCCTATTTGATTTTTTGTTCTACTCACCAATAACTGTTTTATTAATCAGCTACAAATCCAGAGATAATTCTCTATGCACTCACTACACTTATCGAACATCACTTATCATTGTTGAGGAAACATTCACGATTTACTGTCAGCTATAATAAATCAAGCTGAATTTGTCTGAATTCGAATTCACACTCACCGTTAGAATAAAGTCGAGACAAAAACTTTCAACTGGACTTCATTGCCGATTAAAATATAGCAACCTTGATCAATTTTCGATGCACTCATCACTATAATGAACTTACTAAGTCTCTGCAAATGGCTGAACTTACAGAATAATGCGAAATGAACCGTCAACGGTGACGGCTGGTTGATTTGTCATGGTTAATCAATCAGTTCTCGTTTTCCTACGTGTCCAATGATCAACGCACGTATGTATACCTTAAAATTGTTAAATATATCACTTTGACAAAGATTATCTATATACTTTTCGTCAAATTACAATCTTTTTAACTTTAAATTTAATGCACCGCACCTCAACGACAAAATGACAGTCGCCATGCACCGCACGAGCGCGACTGAGTTTCAAGCGGGTAGAAGCCGGCTCGCCTCCGAGTTAGCTATCGGGCGTGAAACCGCCACCGGTGGCGCCATCGCGCGTGAAACCAAACTACTTCATTCGAGATTATTGATTTTTCTTTCAAAGATTTGGCTAGCGAAAGAAAGGAGACACAGACAGAGAGAAAAATACAGAAATAAAATAGTATTTCTAGAATTATTGGATTTCCGTTTAAAATTATTAATATGCGAGTTATGTCGTTAAGTTATAATATTTGAAAAAAGCAGTAAGAATAAAAGCAAATGGAAAAGTACAAAATAATTCAATCGGGATATTTTGCTATCGAACAAACTGAAAATTCCTATATAGTACGCGGGAAAAACTCTTGTATTACGAGCTAAAAATTACCGTGATATCCTGCGAAATTCAATATGAATAAAATAAGAACAAGTCGATATTGATATGGGAGATAGAAAAATTTACGTAGTTGCTGTTGCAAATTACACTATATTCTTCCCTATAACGCGTGTATAACATCGCGATTTTGAATAACCTGGCTATATATATTTTTCTAAAACTCGGAGCTCCTGTATTTCCTACTACTGAAACGTAGAAGAGATCGTACTGAAATTTCCCATACATAACAGCTTTTGAAATTTTCTATTTCCTGTACAAAAAAGTCGAACATTTTATTCGTAGTGGATTCTGCAAGATAAAAAGGATAGTCTTCTCTATAACGTCTATAACGTCGAGATTCTGAATTGGCAAACCGAATTACCTGGCTCTATATTAATTTCTAAAACTCGGAGCTCATGTATTTCCTACTACCGAAACGTAGAAGAGATCGTACTGAAATTTTTTATACATAGCAGCTGCCGGAATTTCCTATTTCCTACAAAAAAAAAGTCGAACATTTTATTCGTAGCGGATTCTGCAAGATAAAAAGGATAGTCTTCTCTATAACGTCTATAACATCGAGATTCTGAATTGGCAAACCGAATTACCTGGCTCTATATTAATTTCTAAAACTCGGAGCTCATGTATTTCCTACTACCGAAACGTAGAAGAGATCGTACTGAAATTTTTTATACATAGCAGCTGTGGAAATTTTCTATCTCTTATAAAAAAGTCGAACATTTTATTCGTAGTGGATTCTGCAAGATAAAAAGGATAGTCTTCTCTATAACGTCTATAACATCGAGATTCTGAATTCGCAAACCGAATAACCTGGCTCTATATTAATTTCTAAAACTCGGAGCTCATGTATTTTCTACTACCGAAACGTAGAAGAGATCGTACTGAAATTTTTTATACATAGCAGCTGTGGAAATTTCCTATTTCCTATAAAAAAAATAGTCGAACATTTTATTCGTAGCGGATTCTGCAAGATAAAAAGGATAGTCTTCTCTATAACGTCTATAACATCGAGATTCTGAATTGGCAAACCGAATTACCTGGCTCTATATTAATTTCTAAAACTTGGAGCTCATGTATTTCCTACTACCGAAACGTAGAAGAGATCGTACTGAAGATTTTCATACATAGCAGCTGTGGAAATTTCCTATTTGATTTTTTGTTCTACTCACCAATAACTGTTTTATTAATCAGCTACAAATCCAGAGATAATTCTCTATGCACTCACTACACTTATCGAACATCACTTATCATTGTTGAGGAAACATTCACGATTTACTGTCAGCTATAATAAATCAAGCTGAATTTGTCTGAATTCGAATTCACACTCACCGTTAGAATAAAGTCGAGACAAAAACTTTCAACTGGACTTCATTGCCGATTAAAATATAGCAACCTTGATCAATTTTCGATGCACTCATCACTATAATGAACTTACTAAGTCTCTGCAAATGGCTGAACTTACAGAATAATGCGAAATGAACCGTCAACGGTGACGGCTGGTTGATTTGTCATGGTTAATCAATCAGTTCTCGTTTTCCTACGTGTCCAATGATCAACGCACGTATGTATACCTTAAAATTGTTAAATATATCACTTTGACAAAGATTATCTATATACTTTTTGTCAAATTACAATCTTTTTAACTTTAAATTTAATGCACCGCACCTCAACGACAAAATGACAGTCGCCATGCACCGCACGAGCGCGACTGAGTTTCAAGCGGGTAGAAGCCGGCTCGCCTCCGAGTTAGCTATCGGGCGTGAAACCGCCACCGGTGGCGCCATCGCGCGTGAAACCAAACTACTTCATTCGAGATTATTGATTTTTCTTTCAAAGATTTGGCTAGCGAAAGAGAGGAGACACAGACAGAGAGAAAAATACAGAAATAAAATAGTATTTCTAGAATTATTGGATTTCCGTTTAAAATTATTAATATGCGAGTTATGTCGTTAAGTTATAATATTTGAAAAAAGCAGTAAGAATAAAAGCAAATGGAAAAGTACAAAATAATTCAATCGGGATATTTTGCCATCGAACAAACTGAAAATTCCTATATAGTACGCGGGCAAAAACTCTTGTATTACGAGCTAAAAATTACCGTGATATCCTGCGAAATTCAATATGAATAAAATAAGAACAAGTCGATATTGATATGGGAGATAGAAAAATTTACGTAGTTGCTGTTGCAAATTACACTATATTCTTCCCTATAACGCGTGTATAACATCGCGATTTTGAATAACCTGGCTATATATATTTTTCTAAAACTCGGAGCTCCTGTATTTCCTACTACCGAAACGTAGAAGAGATCGTACTCAAATTTCCCATACATAACAGCTTTTGAAATTGTCTATTTCCTATAAAAAAAAAGTCGAACATTTTATTCGTAGTGGATTCTGCAAGATAAAAAGGATAGTCTTCTCTATAACGTCTATAACATCGAGATTCTGAATTGGCAAACCGAATTACCTGGCTCTATATTAATTTCTAAAACTCGGAGCTCATGTATTTCCTATTACCGAAACGTAGAAGAGATCGTACTGAAATTTTTCATACATAGCAGCTGTGGAAATTTCCTATCTCGTATAGAAAAGTCGAACATTTTATTCGTAGTGGATTCTGCAAGATAAAAAGGATAGTCTTCTCTATAACGTCTATAACATCGAGATTCTGGTTCTGGTTTTCGTACGTGTCCAACGATCAACGCACGTACACGTATGTACATTCATATACCATAAAATTGTTAACTATATCACTTAGACAAAGATTATATATCTACTTTTCGTCAAATTACAACGTTTTAACTCCAAATTTTAATGCACAGCAGCTCAACGGCAGAATGACCGTCGCCATGCACCGCTCGAGCGCGACTGAGTTTCAAGCGGGTAGAAGCTGGCTCGCCGCCGAGTTAGCCATCGGGCGTGAAACCGCCACCGGTGGCGCCATCGGGCGTGAAACCAAACTACTTCATTCGAGATTATTGATTTTTCTTTCAAAGATTTGGCTAGCGAAAGAGAGAGACACAGACAGAGAGAGAGAGAAATACAGAAATAAAATAGTATTTCTTGAATTATTGGATATCTGTTTAAAATTATTAATATGCGAGTTATTTCGTTAAGTTATGATATTTGAAAAAAAAAACAATAAGTATAAAAGCAAATGAAAAACTACAAAATAATTCGATCGGGATATTTTGCCATCGAACAAACTGAAAATGCCTATATAGTACGTGGAAAAAACTCCTGTATTACGATCAAAAAATTACCTTGATATTTTGCAAAATTCACTATGGATAAAATACATACAAGTCGATATTGATATGGGAGATAGGAAATTCACCCAGTTGCTGTTGCAAATTACACTATAATCTTTTCAAGAGACGGGCTTCCGGGCTTTTCTGTTCGCACCCGACGTCCCCTGTTTTACTGAATTTTTTCAGATTTTTCCGACTCATTTTTTTTTCGATTTTTGTTTTTTTTTCGCGCCAAATTTTGAAAATCGATATCTTCGAAGCGGCTGGAGATCAAGAGACGGGCCAGGGGGCTTTTTCTTCGCACCGACGTCCCCTATATTAGTGAATTTTCTCAAATATTCCGCAGCAACGGCGGCGAACATGATAGCCGCCAATTATTTTCAAACCCGGATATCTCGCGAACCGTAGCTCCGATCGCTACGATCTCGATGTCGGTTTCGCATTCTGTCTCCAAGGAGGTATAGCGTCTGAACACGACCGCGGGGTCGGATTTTCGACAGCGACCACGGAAGTCCCAAAAACCGGAAGCAACTTCCGTACCGGAAGGAGCAGCGGGTCGACTGATGCGATTCGTAGCTCCGGTTCGTCCACCAGATGCGTGTGAATTTTTTCAGATTTTTCCGAAGTCATTTTCCGAGTTTTTTTTTTCTCTCTTTGCGTCAAATTTTGAAAATCGTGTCTCCGGAAAGGCTGGAGATCGAGCGACGGGCCAAGTGGCTTTTTTGTTCGCACCGACTTCTTCTGTTCTACTGAATTTTTTCAGATTTTTCCGACCAATTTTTTTTCGATTTTTGTTCTTATTTTCTCGCCAAACTTTAAAAATCGATATCTTCGAAACGGCTGGAGATCAAGAGACGGACCTGCAAACTTGTCTATAGATATGGATAGTCTTCTCTATAACGTCTATAACATGGAGATTCTGAATTCGCAAACCGAATTACCTGGCTCTATATTAATTTCTAAAACTCGGAGCTCATGTATTTCCTACTACCGAAACGTAGAAGAGATCGTACTGAAATTTCCCATACATATGGCACCGTTAGAAATTTCCTATCTCTTATAAAAAAGTCGAACATTTTATTCGTAGTGGATTCTGCAAGATAAAAAGGATAGTCTTCTCTATAGCGTCTATAACATCGAGATTCTGAATTGGCAAACCGAATTACCTGGCTCTATATTAATTTCTAAAACTCGGAGCTCATGTATTTCCTACTACCGAAACGTAGAAGAGATCGTACTGAAATTTCCCATACATATGGCACCGTTAGAAATTTCCTATCTCTTATAAAAAAGTCGAACATTTTATTCGTAGTGGATTCTGCAAGATAAAAAGGATAGTCTTCTCTCTAACGTCTATAAGATCGCGATTCTGAATTCGCAAACCGAATAACCTGGCTATATAAATTTTTTTCTAAAACTCGGAGCTCCTGTATTTCCTACTACCGAAACGTAGAAGAGATCGTACTCAAATTTCCCATACATAACAGCTTTTGAAATTTTCTATTTCCTGTAAAACAAAGTCGAACATTTTATTCGTAGTGGATTCTGCAAGATAAAAAGGATAATCTTCTCCCCTGCTGAAACGATCTCATAAATTCTCATAGAGGAGTTTAATTTTCCTATGAGAGTCTATGAGCGTGAGATGTTTTCTTATCAGAAGAAGTAATTGACGTACTCATTCTTTTATGAATATCTATATGAGGTTTAGCATTATTCACTATTTTAAGGGATATTTACTCATACAATTTTTATGAGATTTAATGAAATCATTTTAATTATAAGATTCTATATGGGACAAATAAAGAAGAAATCTATGGAATTTAATATGTACATTTACTTTAGGAGTTTTCATCGGTATTAGTTCATATTCTTTGAATGAGTTTATATGAACGAATATCATGTAAGGGCAGCCTCATAAAATCTTATTAAAACCAACAATGTGATAAAATAAATGATGGCTTGTGAGGTCGAATGAGGTTTCATAAAAATTTCAAATCTTATAAAGAACTCAACATTTTATATGAGATTTCAAAAGAGATTTTCAGATAATGTTTAATAATATCATTTTATGATATTCATGGGGAGAACTGCAGTGCCAAATACACATCGATTTCTCACAAAACTTTTTCACAAGATTCCTCGAGACATGAGCTTTAATGAGAATTTTCCGCTAAAAAATTACTCCTTAAATATCACTCACGGTTTATAATATTTTATAAACATTTAGCGCTTTATTTGGACTAACATTCATGAATTCTAATGAGTAATTCATTCGATAAATATAATCTAATATTTTCTTTATAAAATTCAACAGTATTCATATAAATCATTGAATTTATGAGTTTCAATAAAAATTCCATGAAATTAGGTTTTTCTAGATTAACATAATATAGTTGAATTAACAAATAACTAAAACATCATTCAATCTCAGAAAATTTATCGTCATCACATAAAATATCTTAGTAATTTCGATATGAAACCGGATAAAAATATCGATGCAAGACAATGATGAAATCTCCTAGAATTATTGAGCTGAAAAACTGTTTCATTCTCATTGAGATCTATGAGGGCCTCCTACATAAATTAATATGGAATTTCTTATGTAAAATGCATCATAATGCACTCGTTGCTAATACTCATATAATCTTCTAACTTCATCAAGACCTTTCAAATGGATAAATCTGATTATAAGTCCATAAACTATTAAACTTCTTATGTACTCTTATATATTCTTATAATATTCTTCATGCTTGAACCTCATTTAATCTGATTGATGTCGTTAGCTGTATAACATAAGCATTCATGTATCATAAGATATCATAAAGATGGTGGATAATTATATATCGCTCATTAGATTTTTATGACATTTTATAGAAATCCAAAAAAAATGATTAGTTAGTAGCTTTGCTCATAAAAAAATTCTATGAAGGAGCTGTAAGGTTTTTCTGTGCCAAATACACATCAATTTCTCATAGATTTTCATGTGTGAATGTTTTTTTTATAAGGTTCTAAGAGATCGTTTCAGCAGGTTCTATAACGTGTATAACATCACGATTCTGGTTCTTGGTTTCCGACGTGTCCAATGATCAACGCACGTATGTATGTACATACATACATACCATAAAATTGTTGACTATATCACTTTGACAAAGATTATATACTGATATACTTTTCGTCAAATTACAACGTTTTAACTTTAAATTTAATGCGCCGCAGCTCAACGGTAGAACGACAGTCGCCGTGCACCGCTCGAGCGCGACTGAGTTTCAAGCGGGTAGAAGCCGGCTCGCCGCCGAGTTAGGTATCGGGCGTGAAACCGCCACCGGTGGCGCCATCGGGCGTGAAACCAAACTACTTCATTCGAGATTATTGATTTTTCTTTCGAAGATCTGGCTAGCGAAAGAGAGAGACACAGACAGAGAGAGAAATACAGAAATAAAATAGTATTCATTGAATTATTGGATTTCCGTTTAAAATTATTAATATGCGAGATATTTCGTCAAGTTATAATATTTGAAAAAACAATAAAAATAAAAGCAAATGGAAAAGTACAAAATAATTCAATCGGGATGTTTGCCATCGAACAAACTAAAAATTCCTATACATAGTACGGGGAAAAAACTCTTGTATTACGAGCTAAAAATTACCTTGATATCTTGCAAAATTCAATATGAATAAAATGAGAACAAGTCGATATTGATATGGGAGATAGAAAAATTTACGTAGTTGCTGTTGCAAATTACACTATATTCTTTCCTATAACGCGTGTATAACATCGCGATTCTGAATTCGCAAACCGAATGACCTGGCTATATATATTTTTCTAAAACTCGGAGCTCCTGTATTTCCTACTACCGAAACGTAGAAGAGATCGTACTGAAATTTTTTATACATAGCAGCTGTGGGAATTTCCTATATATTGTATAAAAAAAAGTCGAACATTTCATTCGTAGTGGATTCTGCAAGATAAAGAGGATAGTCTTCTCTATAACGTCTATAACATCGAGATTCTGAATTGGCAAACCGAATTACCTGGCTCTATATTAATTTCTAAAACTCGGAGCTCATGTATTTCCTACTACCGAAACGTAGAAGAGATCGTACTGAAATTTTTTATACATAGCAGCTGTGGGAATTTCCTATTTCCTATAAAAAAAAAAGTCGAACATTTTATTCGTAGTGGATTCTGCAAGATAAAAAGGATAGTCTTCTCTATAACGTCTATAACATCGAGATTCTGAATTGGCAAACCGAATTACCTGGCTCTATATTAATTTCTAAAACTCGGAGCTCATGTATTTCCTACTACCGAAACGTAGAAGAGATCGTACTGAAATTTTTTATACATAGCAGCTGTGAGAATTTCCTATCTCGTATAAAAAAGTCGAACATTTTATTCGTAGTGGATTCTGCAAGATAAAAAGGATAGTCTTCTCTATAACGTCTATAACATCGAGATTCTGAATTGGCAAACCGAATTACCTGGCTCTATATTAATTTCTAAAACTCGGAGCTCATGTATTTCCTACTACCGAAACGTAGAAGAGATCGTACTGAAATTTTTTATACATAGCAGCTGTGAGAATTTCCTATCTCGTATAAAAAAGTCGAACATTTTATTCGTAGTGGATTCTGCAAGATAAAAAGGATAGTCTTCTCTATAACGTCTATAACATCGAGATTCTGGTTCTGGTTTTCGTACGTGTCCAACGATCAACGCACGTACACGTATGTACATTCATATACCATAAAATTGTTAACTATATCACTTAGACAAAGATTATATATCTACTTTTCGTCAAATTACAACGTTTTAACTCCAAATTTTAATGCACAGCAGCTCAACGGCAGAACGACCGTCGCCATGCACCGCTCGAGCGCGACTGAGTTTCAAGCGGGTAGAAGCTGGCTCGCCGCCGAGTTAGCCATCGGGCGTGAAACCGCCACCGGTGGCGCCATCGGGCGTGAAACCAAACTACTTCATTCGAGATTATTGATTTTTCTTTCGAAGATCTGGCTAGCGAAAGAGAGAGACACAGACAGAGAGAGAAATACAGAAATAAAATAGTATTTCTTGAATTATTGGATATCTGTTTAAAATTATTAATATGCGAGTTATTTCGTTAAGTTATGATATTTGAAAAAAAAAACAATAAGTATAAAAGCAAATGAAAAACTACAAAATAATTCGATCGGGATATTTTGCCATCGAACAAACTGAAAATGCCTATATAGTACGTGGAAAAAACTCCTGTATTACGATCAAAAAATTACCTTGATATTTTGCAAAATTCACTATGGATAAAATACATACAAGTCGATATTGATATGGGAGATAGGAAATTCACCCAGTTGCTGTTGCAAATTACACTATAATCTTTTCAAGAGACGGGCTTCCGGGCTTTTTTGTTCGCACCCGACGTCCCCTATTTTACTGAATTTTTTCAGATTTTTCCGACTCATTTTTTTTCGATTTTTGTTTTTTTTCGCGCCAAATTTTGAAAATCGATATCTTCGAAGCGGCTGGAGATCAAGAGACGGGCCAGGGGGCTTTTTCGTTCGCACCGACGTCCTCTATTTTACTGAATTCTTTCACATTTTTCCGACTCATTTTTTTCGATTTTTGTTTTTTTTTCGCGCCAAATTTTGAAAATCGATATCTTCGAAGCGGCTGGAGATCAAGAGACGGGCCAGGGGGCTTTTTCGTTCGCACCGACGTCCTCTATATTACTGAATTTTCTCAAATATTCTGCAGCAACGGCGGCGAACATGATAGCCGCCAATTATTTTCAAACCCGGATATCTCGCGAACCGTAGCTCCGATCGCTACGATCTCGATGTCGGTTTCGCATTCTGTCTCCAAGGAGGTATAGCGTCTGAACACGACCGCGGGGTCGGATTTTCGACAGCGACCACGGAAGTCCCAAAAACCGGAAGCAACTTCCGTACCGAAAAGAGCAGCGGGTCGACTGATGCGATTCGTAGCTCCGGTTCGTCCACCAGATGCGTGTGAATTTTTTCAGATTTTTCCGAAGTCATTTTCCGAATTTTTTTTTTCTCTCTTTGCGTCAAATTTTGAAAATCGTGTCTCCGGAAAGGCTGGAGATCGAGCGACGGGCCAAGTGGCTTTTTTGTTCGCACCGACTTGCTCTATTCTACTGAATTTTTTTCAGATTTTTCCGACCAATTTTTTTTCGATTTTTGTTCTTATTTTCTCGCCAAACTTTAAAAATCGATATCTTCGAAACGGCTGGAGATCAAGAGACGGACCTGCAAACTTGTCTATAGATATGGATAGTCTTCTCTATAACGTCTATAACATCGAGACTCTGAATTGGCAAACCGAATTACCTGGCTCTATATTAATTTCTGAAACTCGGAGCTCATGTATTTTCTACTACCGAAACGTAGAAGAGATCGTACTGAAATTTTTTATACATAGCAGCTGTGGAAATTTCCTATTTCCTACAAAAAAAAAAAGTCGAACATTTTATTCGTAGTGGATTCTGCAAGATAAAAAGGATAGTCTTCTCTATAACGTCTATAACATCGAGATTCTGAATTGGCAAACCGAATTACCTGGCTCTATATTAATTTCTAAAACTCGGAGCTCATGTATTTCCTATTACCGAAACGTAGAAGAGATCGTACTGAAATTTTTCATACATAGCAGCTGTGGAAATTTCCTATCTCGTATAGAAAAGTCGAACATTTTATTCGTAGTGGATTCTGCAAGATAAAAAGGATAGTCTTCTCTATAACGTCTATAACATCGAGATTCTGGTTCTGGTTTTCGTACGTGTCCAACGATCAACGCACGTACACGTATGTACATTCATATACCATAAAATTGTTAACTATATCACTTAGACAAAGATTATATATCTACTTTTCGTCAAATTACAACGTTTTAACTCCAAATTTTAATGCACAGCAGCTCAACGGCAGAATGACCGTCGCCATGCACCGCTCGAGCGCGACTGAGTTTCAAGCGGGTAGAAGCTGGCTCGCCGCCGAGTTAGCCATCGGGCGTGAAACCGCCACCGGTGGCGCCATCGGGCGTGAAACCAAACTACTTCATTCGAGATTATTGATTTTTCTTTCAAAGATTTGGCTAGCGAAAGAGAGAGACACAGACAGAGAGAGAGAGAAATACAGAAATAAAATAGTATTTCTTGAATTATCGGATATCTGTTTAAAATTATTAATATGCGAGTTATTTCGTTAAGTTATGATATTTGAAAAAAAAAACAATAAGTATAAAAGCAAATGAAAAACTACAAAATAATTCGATCGGGATATTTTGCCATCGAACAAACTGAAAATGCCTATATAGTACGTGGAAAAAACTCCTGTATTACGATCAAAAAATTACCTTGATATTTTGCAAAATTCACTATGGATAAAATACATACAAGTCGATATTGATATGGGAGATAGGAAATTCACCCAGTTGCTGTTGCAAATTACACTATAATCTTTTCAAGAGACGGGCTTCCGGGCTTTTCTGTTCGCACCCGACGTCCCCTGTTTTACTGAATTTTTTCAGATTTTTCCGACTCATTTTTTTTTCGATTTTTGTTTTTTTTTCGCGCCAAATTTTGAAAATCGATATCTTCGAAGCGGCTGGAGATCAAGAGACGGGCCAGGGGGCTTTTTCGTTCGCACCGACGTCCTCTATTTTACTGAATTCTTTCACATTTTTCCGACTCATTTTTTTCGATTTTTTTTTTTTTTTCGCGCCAAATTCCGAAAATCGTTAACTTCGAAGCGGCTGGAGATCAAGAGACGGGCCAAGGGGCACTTTTGTTCACACCGACGTTCTCTACGTTACTGAATTTTTTCAGATTTTTCCGACTCATTTTTATCGATTTTTGTTTTTACTTCGCGCCAAATTTTGAAAATCGATATCTTCGAAGCGGCTGGAGATCAAGAGACGGGCCAGGGGGCTTTTTCTTCGCACCGACGTCCTCTATTTTACTGAATTTTCTCAAATATTCCGCAGCAACGGCGGCGAACATGATAGCCGCCAATTATTTTCAAACCCGGATATCTCGCGAACCGTAGCTCCGATCGCTACGATCTCGATGTCGGTTTCGCATTCTGTATCCAAGGAGGTATAGCGTCTGAACACGACCGCGGGGTCGGATTTTCGACAGCGACCACGGAAGTCCCAAAAACCGGAAGCAACTTCCGTACCGGAAGGAGCAGCGGGTCGACTGATGCGATTCGTAGCTCCGGTTCGTCCACCAGATGCGTGTGAATTTTTTCAGATTTTTCCGAAGTCATTTTCCGAGTTTTTTTTTTCTCTCTTTGCGTCAAATTTTGAAAATCGATATCTCCGGAAAGGCTGGAGATCGAGCGACAGGCCAAGTGGCTTTTTTGTTCGCACCGACTTTCTCTATTCTAATGAATTTTTTTCAGATTTTTCCGACGAATTTTTTTTCGATTTTTGTTCTTATTTTCTCGCCAAACTTTAAAAATCGATATCTTCGAAACGGCTAGAGATCAAGAGACGGACCTGCAAACTTGTCTATAGATATGGATAGTCTTCTCTATATAACGTCTATACATCGAGATTCTGAATTCGCAAACCGAATAACCTGGCTATATATATTTTTCTAAAACTCGGAGCTCCTGTATTTCCTACTACCGAAACGTAGAAGAGATCGTACTGAAGATTTTCATACATAGCAGCTGTGTAAATTTCCCATTTCCTATGAAAAACAAGTCGAACATTTTATTCGTAGTGGATTCTGCAAGATAAAAAGGATAGTCTTCTCTATAACGTCTATAACATCGAGATTCTGAATTGGCAAACCGAATTACCTGGCTCTATATTAATTTCTAAAACTCGGAGCTCATGTATTTCCTACTACCGAAACGTAGAAGAGATCGTACTGAAATTTCCCATACATAACAGCTTTTGAAATTTTCTATTTCCTGTAAAAAAAAGTCGAACATTTTATTCGTAGTGGATTCTGCAAGATAAAAAGGATAGTCTTCTCTATGACGTCTATAACATCGAGATTCTGGATTGGCAAACCGAATTACCTGGCTCTATAATAATTTCTAAAACTCGGAGCTCATGTATTTCCTACTACCGAAACGTAGAAGAGATCGTGCTGAAATTTTTTATACATAGCAGCTGTGAGAATTTCCTATCTCGTATAAAAAAGTCGAACATTTTATTCGTAGTGGATTCTGCAAGATAAAAAGGATAGTCTTCTCTATAAAGTGCATAACATCGCGATTCTGGTTCTGGTTTTCGTACGTGTCCAATGATCAACGCACGTATACGTATGTAGTACATTCATATACCATAAAATTGTTAACTATATCACTTAGACACAGATTATATATATACTTTTCGTCAAATTACAACGTTTTAACTCCAAATTTTAATGCACAGCAGCTCAACGGCAGTACGACCGTCGCCATGCACCGCTCGAGCGCGACTGAGTTTCAAGCGGGTAGAAGCTGGCTCGCCGCCGAGTTAGCCATCGGGCGTGAAACCGCCACCGGTGGCGCCACCGGGCGTGAAACCAAACTACTTCATTCGAGATTATTGATTTTTCTTTCAAAGATTTGGCTAGCGAAAGAGAGAGACACAGACAGAGAGAAAGATACAAAAATAAAATCGTATTCATTGAATTATTGGATTTCCATTTAAAATTATTAATATGCGAGTTATGTCGTTAAGTTATAATATTTGAAAAAAACAATGAGAATAATTTTGAATAACCTGGCTCTATATTAATTTCTAAAATTTGGAGCTCATGTATTTCCTACTACCGAAACGTAGAAGAGATCCTACTGAAATTTCTTATGTATAGCAGCTTATGAAATTTTCTATTTCCTATAAAAAAAAAGTCGAACATTTTATTCGTAGTGGATTCTGCAAGATAAAAAGGATAGTCTTCTCTATAAAGTCTATAACATCGAGATTCTGAATTGGCAAACCGAATTACCTGGCTCTATATTAATTTCTAAAACTCGGAGCTCATGTATTTCCTACTACCGAAACGTAGAAGAGATCGTACTGAAATTTTTTATACATAGCAGCTGTGAGAATTTCCTATCTCGTATAAAAAAGTCGAACATTTTATTCGGAGTGGATTCTGCAAGATAAAAAGGATAGTCTTCTCTATAACGTGCATAACATCGCAATTCTGGTTCTGGTTTTCGTACGTGTCCATTGATCAACGCACGTATACGTATGTACATTCATACACTGTTGGAAAAAATATGCCAATTTCAACTCATTTCGCATGTCCCATTAGGTCCACTAACTTTTTTTAGGTAATTTCACAGAAACATAGTATGTCATCCCTCAACATGTGATTTCGGTTGATATTTGTAGTTCCATTCCATGGGTCAACAAGACGTCATCAATTTGTTAAATTGAAATGATTAAATGTTCATAATGAATGACAGCTGAGTCAAATCAACTAAAAATACAGTTGAAATTGACATCTTTAGTTTTTATAACATAAACCATATGTTATTTCAAAGATTTAACATAAACATAAAGTTGTTTCTTTATTATTCTGAAGTTAACATAATAGATGTGTCAAGTTCTGTGTAATTATGTTAATAATAAATTTCAACATGGAATACCAGCTTAACCTAAATCGAATTCGTTAAATTGACATTCGAATATGTATTGAATTTGCTATCATATTGTTAACTGCGAATTTGTTTGACAGTAACACAAAATTTTTCCAACAGTGTACCATAGAATTGTTAACTATATCACTTGAACAAAGATAATATATATGGGGCATTCCACCCCAACTTGGCAAGCCTCCGACCCTCACCATTTTTGATTCGACTCGAAATTTTTTATGTTGTTCACCCACATGGGTAGAGACTACCATATTTTTTTCAGAATTTTCTTCCATCCCGTTCTGGAGTGACAATTTTTTGAAAAAATCGATGAAACCCAATTCAATCAACGATATCTTCTAATTAAAAAACGCTATCGGAAAACTTTACCAGGTCAAATTTCTCGTCTTGAAGTCTACTTTTTTATAAATTTTTTTAAAAAATTTTCCAATTTTTTTTTTCCATCAAAAAATCAAAAAATCGATTTTTCGAACTGAGTCCCATTTTTAATTTTTTTTCAAAAAATCACAAAAAAAGTACATGTAAAAACAAAATTTTTGAGCCCTGTCTCATCGTGGGCAGATTTTTTTTTGTATTTTTTTCAGCCATTTGAAGTTTATTAGTGTGATGTGTAATGTTGTGTCAAGCATCCCTCGGAATATAACAAAGAGAAAAAATCATCGGAAAAATATATCCGTCGTGGTGAAATCAAGAGGGCTCAAAAGAATCATCTAACATTGAGCTGCGCGAACTTATTTGAACAACGATAATAGTATATTGAGTAACAAGGGCGTAAAGTGGGCTTTTTTAGACCGAGTGCGGAGTTTGCAGTACGAGTCGGAGCAATAATGATTTCATTATTGCCCGCTTTTTCAATAAGCTTTTTCAATAAGCGGGCAATAATGAAATCATTATTGCTCCGACTCGTACTGCAAACTCCACACTCGGTCTAAAAAAGCCAACTTTACGCCCTTGGTACTCAATATACTATTATCGTTGTTTAAATAAGTTCGCGCAGCTCAATGTCAGATGATTCTCTTGAGCCCTCTTGATTTCACCACGACGGATATATTTTTCCGATGATTTTTTCTCTTTGTTATATTCCGAGGGATGCCTGACGCAACATTACACATCACACTAATAAACTTCAAATGGCTGAAAAAAATACAAAAAAAAATCTGCCCACGATGAGACAGGGCTCAAAAATTTTGTTTTTACATGTACTTTTCTTGTGATTTTTTGAAAAAAAATTAAAAATGGGACTCAGTTCGAAAAATCGATTTTTTGATTTTTTGATAGAAAAAAAAAATTGGAAAATTTTTAAAAAAAATTTATAAAAAAGTAGACTTCAAGACGAGAAATTTGACCTGGTGAAGTTTTCCGATAGCGTTTTTTAATTAGAAGATATCGTTGATTGAATTGGGTTTCATCGATTTTTTCAAAAAATTGTCACTCCAGAACGGGATGGAAGAAAATTCTAAAAAAAATATGGTAGTCTCTACCCATGTGGGTGAACAACATAAAAAATTTCGAGTCGAATCAAAAATGGTGAGGGTCGGAGGCTTGCCAAGTTGGGGTGGAATGCCCCATATATACTTTTCGTCAAATTACAACGTTGTAACTCCAAATTTTAATGCACAGCAGCTCAACGGCAGAACGACCGTCGCCATGGACCGCTCGAGCGCGACTGAGTTTCAAACGGGTAGAAGCTGGCTCGCCGCCGAGTTAGCCATCGGGCGTGAAACCGCCACCGGTGGCGCCACCGGGCGTGAAACCAAACTACTTCATTCGAGATTATTGATTTTTCTTTCAAAGATTTGGCTAGCGAAAGAGAGAGACACAGACAGAGAGAGAAATACAGAAATAAAATAGTATTTCTTGAATTATTGGATATCTGTTTAAAATTATTAATATGCGAGTTATTTCGTTAAGTTATGATATTTGAAAAAAAAAACAATAAGTATAAAAGCAAATGAAAAACTACAAAATAATTCGATCGGCATATTTTGCCATCGAACAAACTGAAAATTCCTATATAATACGTGGAAAAAACTCCTGTATTACGATCAAAAAATTACTTTGATATTTTGCAAAATTCACTATGGATAAAATACATACAAGACGATTTTGATATGGGAGATAGGAAATTCACCCAGTTGCTGTTGCAAATTACACTATAATCTTTTCAAGAGACGGGCTTCCGGGCTTTTTTGTTCGCACCCGACGTCCCCTATTTTACTGAATTTTTTCAGATTTTTCCGACTCATTTTTTTCGATTTTTGTTTTTTCTTCGCGCCAAATTTTGAAAATCGATATCTTCGAAGCGGCTGGCGATCAAGAGACGGGCCAGGGGGCTTTTTCGTTCGCACCGACGTCCTCTATTTTACTGAATTTTTTCACATTTTTCCGACTCATTTTTTTCGATTTTTTTTTTTTTTTCGCGCCAAATTCCGAAAATCGTTAACTTCGAAGCGGCTGGAGATCAAGAGACGGGCCAAGGGGCACTTTTGTTCACACCGACGTTCTCTATGTTACTGATTTTTTTCAGATTTTTCCGACTCATTTTTATCGATTTTTGTTTTTACTTCTCGCCAAATTTTGAAAATCGATATCTTCGAAGCGGCTGGAGATCAAGAGACGGGCCAGGGGGCTTTTTCTTCGCACCGACGTCCTCTATTTTACTGAATTTTCTCAAATATTCCGCAGCAACGGCGGCGAACATGATAGCCGCCAATTATTTTCAAACCCGGATATCTCGCGAACCGTAGCTCCGATCGCTACGATCTCGATGTCGGTTTCGCATTCTGTATCCAAGGAGGTATAGCGTCTGAACACGACCGCGGGGTCGGATTTTCGACAGCGACCACGGAAGTCCCAAAAACCGGAAGCAACTTCCGTACCGGAAGGAGCAGCGGGTCGACTGATGCGATTCGTAGCTCCGGTTCGTCCACCAGATGCGTGTGAATTTTTTCAGATTTTTCCGACGAATTTTTTTTCGATTTTTGTTCTTATTTTCTCGCCAAACTTTAAAAATCGATATCTTCGAAACGGCTAGAGATCAAGAGACGGACCTGCAAACTTGTCTATAGATATGGATAGTCTTCTCTATATAACGTCTATACATCGAGATTCTGAATTCGCAAACCGAATAACCTGGCTATATATATTTTTCTAAAACTCGGAGCTCCTGTATTTCCTACTACCGAAACGTAGAAGAGATCGTACTGAAGATTTTCATACATAGCAGCTGTGTAAATTTCCCATTTCCTATGAAAAACAAGTCGAACATTTTATTCGTAGTGGATTCTGCAAGATAAAAAGGATAGTCTTCTCTATAACGTCTATAACATCGAGATTCTGAATTGGCAAACCGAATTACCTGGCTCTATATTAATTTCTAAAACTCGGAGCTCATGTATTTCCTACTACCGAAACGTAGAAGAGATCGTACTGAAATTTCCCATACATAACAGCTTTTGAAATTTTCTATTTCCTGTAAAAAAAAGTCGAACATTTTATTCGTAGTGGATTCTGCAAGATAAAAAGGATAGTCTTCTCTATAAAGTGCATAACATCGCGATTCTGGTTCTGGTTTTCGTACGTGTCCAATGATCAACGCACGTATACGTATGTAGTACATTCATATACCATAAAATTGTTAACTATATCACTTAGACAAAGATTATATATATACTTTTCGTCAAATTACAACGTTTCAACTCCAAATTGTAATGCACAGCAGCTCAACGGCAGAAAGACCGTCGCCATGCACCGCGCGAGCGTGACTGAGTTTCAAGCGGGTAGAAGCTGGCTCGCCGCCGAGTTAACTATCGGGCGTGAAACCGCCACCGGTGGCGCCATCGCGCGTGAAACCAAACTACCTCATTCGAGATTATTGATTTTTCTTTCAAAGATTTGGCTAGCGGAAGAGAGAGACACAAACAGAGAGAGAAATACAGAAATAAAATAGTATTGATTGAATTATTGGATTTCCGTTTAAAATTATTAATATGCGAGTTATGTCGTTAAGTTATAATATTTAAAAATGCAATAAGAATGAAAGCAAATGGAAAAGTACAAAATAATTTAATCGGGATATCTTGCCATCGAACAAGTCGAAAATTCCTATATAGTACGTGCAAAAAACTCTTGTATTACGAGCTGAAAATTGCCGTGATATCTTGGAAAATTGAATATGAATAAAATAAGAACAATTCGATATTGATATGGGAGATAGAAAAATTTACGTAGTTGCTGTTGCAAATTACACTATATTCTTCTCTATAACGCGTGTATAACATCGCGATTTTGAATAACCTGGCTATATATATTTTTCTAAAACTCGGAGCTCATGTATTTCCTACTACCGAAACGTAGAAGAGATCGTACTCCAATTTCCCATACATAACAGCTTTTGAAATATTCTATTTCCTGTAAAAAAAAGTCGAACATTTTATTCGTAGTGGATTCTGCAAGATAAAAAGGATAGTCTTTTCTATAACGTCTATAACATCGAGATTCTGAATTGGCAAACCGAATTACCTGGCTCTATATTAATTTCTAAAACTCGGAGCTCATGTATTTCCTACTACCGAAACGTAGAAGAGATCGTACTCCAATTTCCCATACATAACAGCTTTTGAAATATTCTATTTCCTGTAAAAAAAAGTCGAACATTTTATTCGTAGTGGATTCTGCAAGATAAAAAGGATAGTCTTCTCTATAACGTCTATAACATCGAGATTCTGAATTGGCAAACCGAATTACCTGGCTCTATAATAATTTCTAAAACTCGGAGCTCATGTATTTCCTACTACCGAAACGTAGAAGAGATCGTGCTGAAATTTTTTATACATAGCAGCTGTGAGAATTTCCTATCTCGTAAAAAAAAGTCGAACATTTTATTCGTAGTGGATTCTGCAAGATAAAAAGGATAGTCTTCTCTATAACGTCTATAACATCGAGATTCTGAATTCGCAAACCGAATTACCTGGCTCTATAATAATTTCTAAAACTCGGAGCTCATGTATTTCCTACTACCGAAACGTAGAAGAGATCGTACTGAAATTTTTTATACATAGCAGCTGTGAGAATTTCCTATCTCGTAAAAAAAAGTCGAACATTTTATTCGTAGTGGATTCTGCAAGATAAAAAGGATAGTCTTCTCTATAACGTCTATAACATCGAGATTCTGAATTGGCAAACCGAATTACCTGGCTCTATAATAATTTCTAAAACTCGGAGCTCATGTATTTCCTACTACCGAAACGTAGAAGAGATCGTGCTGAAATTTTTTATACATAGCAGCTGTGAGAATTTCCTATCTCGTAAAAAAAAGTCGAACATTTTATTCGTAGTGGATTCTGCAAGATAAAAAGGATAGTCTTCTCTATAACGTCTATAACATCGAGATTCTGAATTCGCAAACCGAATTACCTGGCTCTATAATAATTTCTAAAACTCGGAGCTCATGTATTTCCTACTACCGAAACGTAGAAGAGATCGTACTGAAATTTTTTATACATAGCAGCTGTGAGAATTTCCTATCTCGTAAAAAAAAGTCGAACATTTTATTCGTAGTGGATTCTGCAAGATAAAAAGGATAGTCTTCTCTATAACGTCTATAACATCGAGATTCTGAATTGGCAAACCGAATAACCTGGCTCTATATTAATTTCTAAAACTCGGAGCTCATGTATTTCCTACTACCGAAACGTAGAAGAGATCGTACTGAAATTTCCCATACATAACAGCTTTTGAAATTTTCTATTTCCTGTAAAAAAAAGTCGAACATTTTATTCGGAGTGGATTCTGCAAGATAAAAAGGATAGTCTTCTCTATAAAGTGCATAACATCGCGATTCTGGTTCTGGTTTTCGTACGTGTCCAATGATCAACGCACGTATACGTATGTAGTACATTCATATACCATAAAATTGTTAACTATATCACTTAGACACAGATTATATATATACTTTTCGTCAAATTACAACGTTTTAACTCCAAATTTTAATGCACAGCAGCTCAACGGCAGTACGACCGTCGCCATGCACCGCTCGAGCGCGACTGAGTTTCAAGCGGGTAGAAGCTGGCTCGCCGCCGAGTTAGCCATCGGGCGTGAAACCGCCACCGGTGGCGCCACCGGGCGTGAAACCAAACTACTTCATTCGAGATTATTGATTTTTCTTTCAAAGATTTGGCTAGCGAAAGAGAGAGACACAGACAGAGAGAAAGATACAAAAATAAAATCGTATTCATTGAATTATTGGATTTCCATTTAAAATTATTAATATGCGAGTTATGTCGTTAAGTTATAATATTTGAAAAAAACAATGAGAATAATTTTGAATAACCTGGCTCTATATTAATTTCTAAAACTCGGAGCTCATGTATTTCCTACTACCGAAACGTAGAAGAGATCGTACTGAAGATTTTCATACATAGCAGCTGTGGTAATTTCTTGTTTTCTATAAAAGAAAAGTCGAACATTTTATTCGTAGTGGATTCTGCAAGATAAAAAGGATAGTCTTCTCTATAACGTCTATAACATCGAGATTCTGAATTGGCAAACCGAATTACCTGGCTCTATATTAATTTCTAAAACTCGGAGCTCATGTATTTCCTACTACCGAAACGTAGAAGAGATCGTACTGAAATTTTTTATACATAGCAGCTGTGGAAATTTTCTATCTCTTATAAAAAAGTCGAACATTTTATTCGTAGTGGATTCTGCAAGATAAAAAGGATAGTCTTCTCTATAACGTCTATAACATCGAGATTCTGGTTCTGGTTTTCGTACGTGTCCATTGATCAACGCACGTATACGTATGTATACATTCATACACTGTTGGAATAAATATGCCAATTTCAACTCATTTCGCATGTCCCATTAGGTCCACTAACTCGTTTTCAGGTAATTTCACAGAAACATAGTATGTCATCCCTCAACATGGGATTTCAGTTGATATTTGTAGTTCCATTCCATGGGTCAATAAGACGTCATCAATCTGTCAAATTGAAATGATTGAATGTTCATAATGAATGACAGCTGAGTCAAATCAACTAAAAATACAGTTGAAATTGACATCTTTAGTTTTTATAACATAAACCATATGTTATTTCAAAGGTTTAACATAAACATAAAGTTGTTTCTTTATTATTCTGAAGTTAACATAATAGATGTGTCAAGTTCTGTGTAATTATGTTAATAATAAATTTCAACATGGAATACCAGCTTAACCTAAATCGAATTCGTTAAATTGACATTCGAATATGTATTGAATTTGCTATCATATTGTTAACTGCGAATTTGTTTGACAGTAACACAAAATTTTTCCAACAGTGTACCATAGAATTGTTAACTATATCACTTAGACAAAGATTATATACATATATACTTTTCGTCAAATTACAACGTTTTAACTCCAAATTGTAATGCACAGCAGCTCAACGGCAGAACGACCGTCGCCATGCACCGCTCGAGCGCGACTGAGTTTCAAGCGGGTAGAAGCTGGCTCGCCGCCGAGTTAGCCATCGGGCGTGAAACCAAACTACTTCATTCGAGATTATTGATTTTTCTTTCAAAGATTTGGCTAGCGAAAGAGAGAGACACAGACAGAGAGAGAGATACAGAAATAAAATAGTATTTATTGAATTATTGGATTTCCATTTAAAATTATTAATATGCGAGTTATGTCGTTAAGTTATAATATTTGAAAAAAACAATAAGAATAATTTTGAATAACCTGGCTCTATATTAATTTCTAAAACTCGGAGCTCATGTATTTCCTACTACCGAAACGTAGAAGAGATCGTACTGAAATTTCCCATATACATACAGCCGCTGTGTAAATTTCCTATTTCCTATCAGAAAAAAAGTCGAACATTTTATTCGTAGTGGATTCTGCAAGATAAAAAGGATAGTCTTCTCTATAACGTCTATAACATCGAGATTCTGGTTCTGGTTTTCGTACGTGTCCAATGATCAACGCACGTATACGTATGTACATTCATACACTGTTGGAAAATATATGCCAATTTCAACTCATTTCGCATGTCCCATTAGGTCCACTAACTTTTTTTAGGTAATTTCACAGAAACATAGTATGTCATCCCTCAACATGGGGTTTCAGTTGATATTTGTAGTTCCATTCCATGGGTCAATAAGACGTCATCAATCTGTTAAATTGAAATGATTAAATCTTTATAATGAATGACAGCTGAGTCAAATCAACTAAAAATACAGTTGAAATTGACATCTTTAGTTTTTATATACATAGACCATATGTTATTTCAAAGATTTAACATAAACATAAAGTTGTTTCTTTATTATTCTGAAGTTAACATAATAGATGTGTCAAGTTCTGTGTAATTATGTTAATAATAAATTTCAACATGGAATACCAGCTTAACCTAAATCGAATTCGTTAAATTGACATTCGAATATGTATTGAATTTGCTATCATATTGTTAACTGCGAATTTGTTTGACAGTAACACAAAATTTTTCCAACAGTGTACCATAGAATTGTTAACTATATCACTTAGACAAAGATTATATGTCGCGTCGCCGTGGATATTGAGGGTTGGACACAGCGCTCTCGGTATTCGGCCGATATTTATGGAGCCTTAAGTGGCAAGTGTCAAATGATCGGGGCCAGCCGGGGACGTGGCGCCAAGAAGGCCCCTGAGAAGAATCTACCCCGGTGGTAATGGGTGGTGCAAGTACCACGAGTGCGTTGTATCACGTAGAGGCCTAGACTTAGTCAAGTGGAGAAGGAGGGTTCTCGGGGCATTCCTTTTTGAGCATTGAAAGTAGCAACACGTATCTTTTTTAAAAGAAAGGCTCTGCGTGATACACCCCACTGCCATTGCCGTCGGGTTATTGTTAATTACAACGAAAACCATTATTTTTATTGTATCTTTCTAACGTAATAAACAGAACGTCTTGTAAGCTGTGTCACTGCGGCAGTCAGTGAGTTAATTAATAGTCTAGTTATTTTACCGATCAGATACGTGACGTACGCTTGGGCTTCTCGGTCCTGACGAACATAGTGAGTTTTACCCGAGCGTATTACCGTATCTGACATATATACATATATACTTTTCGTCAAATTACAACGTTTTAACTCCAAATTGTAATGCACAGCAGCTCAACGGCAGAACGACCGTCGCCATGCACCGCTCGAGCGCGACTGAGTTTCAAGCGGGTAGAAGCTGGCTCGCCGCCGAGTTAGCCATCGGGCGTGAAACCGCCACCGGTGGCGCCATCGGGCGTGAAACCAAACTACTTCATTCGAGATTATTGATTTTTCTTTCAAAGATTTGGCTAGCGAAAGAGAGAGACACAGACAGAGAGAGAGATACAGAAATAAAATAGTATTTATTGAATTATTGGATTTCCATTTAAAATTATTAATATGCGAGTTATTTCGTTATGTTATGATATTTGAAAAAAAAAACAATAAGAATAAAAGCAAATGAAAAACTACAAAATAATTCGATCGGGATATTTTGCCATCGAACAAACTGAAAATGCCTATATAGTACGTGGAAAAAACTCCTGTATTACGATCAAAAAATTACCTTGATATTTTGCAAAATTCACTATGGATAAAATACATACAAGTCGATATTGATATGGGAGATAGGAAATTCACCCAGTTGCTGTTGCAAATTACACTATAATCTTTTCAAGAGACGGGCTTCCGGGCTTTTTTGTTCGCACCCGACGTCCCCTATTTTACTGAATTTTTTCAGATTTTTCCGACTCATTTTTTTTTCGATTTTTGTTTTTTTTTCGCGCCAAATTTTGAAAATCGATATCTTCGAAGCGGCTGGAGATCAAGAGACGGGCCAGGGGGCTTTTTCTTCGCACCGACGTCCCCTATATTAGTGAATTTTCTCAAATATTCCGCAGCAACGGCGGAGAACATGATAGCCGCCAATTATTTTCAAACCCGGATATCTCGCGAACCGTAGCTCCGATCGCTACGATCTCGATGTCGGTTTCGCATTCTGTCTCCAAGAAGGTATAGCGTCTGAACACGACCGCGGGGTCGGATTTTCGACAGCGACCACGGAAGTCCCAAAAACCGGAAGCAACTTCCGTACCGGAAGGAGCAGCGGGTCGACTGATGCGATTCGTAGCTCCGGTTCGTCCACCAGATGCGTGTGAATTTTTTCAGATTTTTCCGAAGTCATTTTCCGAGTTTTTTTTTTCTCTCTTTGCGTCAAATTTTGAAAATCGTGTCTCCGGAAAGGCTGGAGATCGAGCGACGGGCCAAGGGGCTTTTTTGTTCGCACCGACTTCCTCTGTTCTACTGAATTTTTTCAGATTTTTCCGACCAATTTTTTTTCGATTTTTGTTCTTATTTTCTCGCCAAACTTTAAAAATCGATATCTTCGAAACGGCTGGAGATCAAGAGACGGACCTGCAAACTTGTCTATAGATATGGATAGTCTTCTCTATAACGTCTATAACATCGAGATTCCGAATTCGCAGACCGAATTACCTGGCTCTATATCAATTTCTAAAACTCGGAGCTCATGTATTTCCTACTACCGAAACGTAGAAGAGATCGTACTGAAATTTTTTATACATAGCAGCTGCCGGAATCTCCTATTTCCCACAAAAAAAAGTCGAACATTTTATTCGTAGTGGATTCTGCAAGATAAAAAGGATAGTCTTCTCTATAACGTCTATAACATGGAGATTCTGAATTGGCAAACCGAATTACCTGGCTCTATATTAATTTCTAAAACTCGGAGCTCATGTATTTCCTACTACCGAAACGTAGAAGAGATCGTACTGAAATTTTTTATACATGGCAGCTGTGGAAATTTCCTATTTCCTATCAGAAAAAAAGTCGAACATTTCATTCGTGGTGGATTCTGCAAGATAAAAAGGATAGTCTTCTCTATAACGTCTATAACATCGAGATTCTGAATTGGCAAACCGAATTACCTGGATCTATATCAATTTCTAAAACTCGGAGCTCCTGTATTTCCTACTACCGAAACGTAGAAGAGATCGTACTGAAATTTTTTATACATAGCAGCTGTGGGAATTTTCTATTTCCTATATAAAAAAAGTCGAACATTTTATTCGTAGTGGATTCTGCAAGATAAAAAGGATAGTCTTCTCTATAACGTGCATAACATCGCGATTCTGAATTGGCAAACCGAATTACCTGGCTCTATATTAATTTCTAAAACTCGGAGCTCATGTATTTCCTACTACCGAAACGTAGAAGAGATCGTACTGAAATTTTTTATACATAGCAGCTGTGAGAATTTCCTATCTCTTATAAAAAAGTCGAACATTTTATTCGTAGTGGATTCTGCAAGATAAAAAGGATAATCTTCTCTATAACGTGCATAACATCGCGATTCTGGTTCTGGTTTTCGTACGTGTCCATTGATCAACGTACGTATACGTATGTACATTCATACACTGTTGGAAAAAATATGCCAATTTCAACTCATTTCGCATGTCCCATTAGGTCCACTAACTTTTTTTAGGTAATCTCACAGAAACATAGTATGTCATCCCTCAACATGGGATTTCAGTTGATATTTGTAGTTCCATTACATGGGTCAATAAGACGTCATCAATCTGTTAAATTGAAATGATTGAATGTTCATAATGAATGACAGCTGAGTCAAATCAACTAAAAATACAGTTGAAATTGACATCTTTAGTTTTTATAACATAAACCATATGTTATTTCAAAGGTTTAACATAAACATCAAGTTGTTTCTTTATTATTCTGAAGTTAACATAATAGATGTGTCAAGTTCTGTGTAATTATGTTAATAATAAATTTCAACATGGAATACCAGCTTAACCTAAATCGAATTCGTTAAATTGACATTCGAATATGTATTGAATTTGCTATCATATTGTTAACTGCGAATTTGTTTGACAGTAACACAAAATTTTTCCAACAGTGTACCATAGAATTGTTAACTATATCACTTAGACAAAGATTATATACATATATACTTTTCGTCAAATTACAACGTTTTAACTCCAAATTGTAATGCACAGCAGCTCAACGGCAGAACGACCGTCGCCATGCACCGCTCGAGCGCGACTGAGTTTCAAGCGGGTAGAAGCTGGCTCGCCGCCGAGTTAGCCATCGGGCGTGAAACCGCCACCGGTGGCGCCATCGGGCGTGAAACCAAACTACTTCATTCGGGATTATTGATTTTTCTTTCAAAGATTTGGCTAGCGGAAGAGAGAGACACAGACAGAGAGAGAAATAGATAGATAGATAGATAGATCGTTTATTACATCAGGGACTGGGTCCCGTGGATGACAAAAAATAAAAAGCTACAGGACATAGATAATACAGAAATATGAATAGAGAGTAAGGCTAAAGCTAGAAGCGAACATGATACAAAATATTAACTAAAACTAGAGAACATAAAAGTAAGACAGAGATTATGGCAGGAAGGAATTGATCAAAGCAAGAACAGAAAAACATCTAAAAAAGATACAGGAAAAAGAAAAATGAAAAGAAAAAAGAATCAGGTGAGATAAAGCTAAGATAAAGGTTACGCTTAGAAACTACCTACTTAACACGACTTAAAATACCTAAGATAAGACAGAGAAAGAGAAACATTTACAATAGAAGGCAGAGAAGGTCGCAATGTGCACAGATGGCCTAGGATAAGGTAAAGAAAGGAGAGATATAAGAGAGCTGAGAACAAACAAAAAGACTAAACCAAAAAGCAAGCCAGAAGGCCATCTACGCACATGGAGACGTACAGGAGAACTTATGAGTAAGAGTAAAAGCTAAACACGCCAAATAGGAAAATAAAGTAAGTGAAGTAAAATATAGAAATAAGATAGCAATAAAAAATAAAACTAGAAAGCAGAGAAGATAAGAAGATAAGAAAAGGAAGTAAAGACGCGTAAAATAGGCTGAACAAGCGGACGAGTTAGGCAAGAACAGGGGACTCCGCAGAACGAAGAAGGTGGGAGTAAAACCGTGATTTGAAGCAGGGCAGAGAAGGAGCAGACCGGATGTCAGGCGGAAGAGCATTCCAAAGATAACAGACGGCGACAGAGAAGGCTTTACGGAAAGAAGAGGTGCGACACGGCGGGATATAAAGCTCACGCTCAGACGCACGAGTAGTGCGAAGAGCGAGATCGGCTTTAAACGTAAAGATCGAGCGAAGGTAACGAGGTTCAGAAGTAGAGAGTAGAGTATATAGCAGACAGCCCATGAAGTATCGCCTGCGGTCGCTAACGGTAAGCCACCCAAGACGCCGACGATACGGGGTGATATGCTCATCCCTCCTTAGATCGAAAACAAAACGAACGCAAGCATTGATAGCTCGCTGGAGCTTAGTAGTTAAAACCCCGGGCAGGTCACAGAGGACAACACAGCAGTAATCAAGTACCGGGAACACGAGCGCAGTGATGAGCCATTTTCTAAGGGAGAAAGAGAGAAGCTCCTTGCAAGCTTTCAGCTGATGCAAGGTTGCAAAGATACGATTGCAGATGGAGAGTACCTGCGCATTCCACGTCAGCGTTTGATTAAACATGACACCGAGACTACGAAACGAGTCGACGTAGGGAATAGCGTGAGATCCAGACATGATAGGCGGAATGTCAGCATAGTCGAGCCGGCGAATATACGGAGAGCTACCAATGACAGCCGCACAGGTTTTGGTGAGGTTGAGACGTAAAAGATTGTCAGAGGACCATTGGCTAATAGCGGAAACATCTTCGGACACAAGCTGGAGACCAGCAGCTAGGTTGTGCGGAGAGCAATGATAATATATTTGTAGGTCATCCGCGTATAGCATATAGCGACAGTGAGTAATTGCAGACGGAAGATCCTTGACAAAGATAGAGAAAAGCAGGGGACCGAGTACGGAGCCCTGGGGGACCCCTGAAGTAACCGGCAGACTGGAAGAAACAGTACCGTTGGGGCCAAGGACTGACTGACTCCTGCCACAAAGATAGGAGTCGAACCAACGCAAGGCCGAACCAGAAAGATGACAGTTTTTGAGTTTGCGGAGTAGGAGGCGATGGTCGACTAGATCAAAAGCTTTGCTGAAGTCAAAGAGCACAACAATCGTAACAAGTCCCTTGTCCACCCCAGCCCTAATATCATCCGAGATTTTGATGAGCGCAGTATGAGTGCTGAAACCAGCACGGAAGCCAGACTGGAAGGGGTCTAGTTGACTGGAGGACGCGAGAAAGCTAGAGAGTTGCGCGAAAACCAGCTTCTCCAGGAGCTTGGATAAGCAGCAAAGAATAGAAATGGGCCTATAGTCACCAGGAGATTTCGGGAGTTTAACCTTAGCGAGTGGCCGGACGAGAGAATGCTTCCAGGCAGCTGGGAAGACGGCATAGGTGAGAGAGGCGTTGAAAACGCACACGAGTATTGAGAGTAAGACCGGAATACCTAAGTGAACGTAATCAATACAAATGTCATCAACCCCCTTAGACTTTTTGCGGAGCTTGGTGAGATGTTTAAGGAGAAGATCCGGGGTAATGTAAGCAAAGTGAAACTTACTGCAGTCAAACGGTACGTCAAAGAAGTCTGCTGTCGCAACAGGCGGTGGAGAAGAGGGACTAGGCATTCTAACGGATAGGAAGGCCTGATTCAGCTCGTCCGGGGTGAAGTAAGGGTCCAAGGAATTGTCAGAAGATCTGCACAGACCGAGACGACGGAATACAGACCAGACAGAACGAGCATCACGCAGTGTCGGGAACAGATTTGAGTAATACTCGGTCTTAGCTGAACGAACGAGGGCCTGGGTTAGATTACGTGCCGCTTTATAGTCGAGGTAGTGGGACCGAAGTTGCGAACGCTTATGACGTGCGAATAGTGCGTCCCGGTCAGTCATGCAGCGTCTGATGTGCGCCGTAAGCCAGGGAGCTGGTGGGCGTTTTATAATACGAGTACGCACGGGAGCGATAGAGTCGACAACGCTCATTAATCGATCCGTGAGTGCAGCCACTTTCTCATCCACGGTTGAGGTCTCGGAAAAGGCAACAGACCAGTCAGCGCGCTCCAGACCACTAAGGAAAGTAGCCGAATCAATGTTTCTGAAGTCGCGGTATGAGGTGATTTTTCGGGCGGGTCGAGGGGCCCTCAAGGCATAGGTGACGAAGATGAGATCATGCCCAGACAGAAAAGGAGCACGGGATTGCCCATGCGCAAGAACCTTAGAGCACTGGTCAACAGCAAATACATCCAGCCAGGTATCAGAGGTTTCAGTATGATGTGTGGGATTAAGAGATACCAGATTGAGATTGTGGCTGAAAAAGAACTCTTTAAGGTGTAGTGAGTCAAACGACAAGGAGCAAAGATCCGCGTTAAAGTCACCGGTGACCACGACATGTCTATAAGCATGAATGAGTCCGGAGAGCGTATCTTCGAATTCGTGCAGAAAACCCACTTTTGGAGGGCGATAGACGACCGCTAGAAGTAACGGATGGGCGTTGGGGGGAGAGACTTCAATAACGAGATACTCTGGTTTGGCGCAGTAAAAGTCGTACGAAGTCGCAAGTACCCGAGAGCGAAGACAGCTATGTACAAAGATGCCGACACCACCTCCGCGGACACCATGCCGGTCACGCCTTACCAGACGATAGTTAGGGAGTGAAACAGCATGATCAGGGATAAAATCCGTAAGCCATGTCTCAGATACCGCAATGATGTGGTAGAACGACGACTCAAAGAAGTCCCGAAATTCGTCGATGTGAGCAGGTAAAGACTGTGCGTTAAGATGGCAAATTTTGAGAGGAGAATTAGCAGAATCAAACGCGCCGCCAACCGAGGCGACAATGGCTGGGTCGGCCGACGGGGAGGAAGCGCGAGGGTGCCTTCAGGAAGACGATGGACCAGCAACCACATCGTCCGGGACGGCAACGCTGCAAAAGGCAAGGGTAAGATCCTGTTCCGACCGAATTATAAACGGCACCGAATCTATATCTTTCTTCACTCGAATAATCCCATCACGGACCCAAGCAAATTTAAAACCTTTGGACTTCGCTTCCGCTTTGACAATCTTGAGGAGTTTAGCAGTTTCAGGAGCCAGGTATTCATTGATATAGACGCGGACATGTGGCAGCGCATCACATAGCTCAGACGCGGTCAAAGTCTTCGCCGCCCGAAATGCAGTCAAGATGTTGCTGCGAAGAACATTTGTACTCAGACGAACAAAAATCATCCGAGCCCTTTCAGTAACCCGAGTACTCTTCATGCGAGAGATCTCGATTATATCAGACGATGCCAGAGCAACCCCAAGATGGTTGCAGATTTGAGTGAATACCGTAGGTAAGGCCTCATCGGCAGCTTCCGGCATGCCTGAAATCGTAATCTCGCGATCGAATGTGGCTTTCTCGACACGCTCGAGACGGGCCGAGAGCGAAGAGTTAACCTGCAACTGGGCAGCAAGGTCAACACGTAATTTGATATTCACTGCCTCACAGGTGTCGACTCTAGAGACCAGGGCCCGTTGGCTATCCTTTAGTGCCTTATTCTCGTTAGTTAGACTAGTGATTTGAGCTACGAAGTCAGAGTGAGCGGCTGAAAGCGCGGCAATTTGAGCAGTACACGCGTCGATCTTACTAGGCAGTGAGGAGATTTCGCTCAACTTGGAATTGACATCGGCATTATGAATGGTCTGAGTTGTAATAAAGTTATTCATCACCGAGGCGCCTTCTTTAATAGCACTAAGGATAGAAGCAAGCGACGGCGAATCTAGATCGGAACGCTCCGGCATCGCAGCACTGGTAGCGGCTGAGTCAGGTAGGCGATGAGAGGGGCCAGATGAAAGAGACGCGTCCGTGATGCAGGACTTACATACCGACTTGGAGTTTGGATTATTGCGTATTCGGGCCTTAGCGAACTGGGTGCAACTTGGATGGTAGTAGGAGAGGCAGTTGCCACACTGCGTCGGGTTCCGCACATCTTTCTTGCAGCCCCTGCAGAGTTTGCGTGATTCAGGCTGCGAACCAGGTTGCGGAGCGTCAGGCGCAGGGTCCCCCATTTCCAGTGGTCGGTAAAGGAGAGCACGCGGCACACAGAGCGTTTGCAGTCAAAAGATGGAGCAGCAGAGGCACACAGAGGCAGGGTGGGGCACAGGTAGGCAGGCGGATGACAGCAAGAAGACCGCGACAAAGATGTTAGGTTAGGTTAACGATAACCAGAAAAATAAGCTTCCACCTGCGACTCGAAAAAGAGGAGCCCGTCGTTTTATGCTCAAACAAGCCAGAGCCGACAGGGGAAGCACCTCAATCTGAAAAAGCCCAGCGAGGGGCAGAAATGCGGCAGAAAAGAGGCAGAAATAGCGGAGCAAGATAGTAAGACGTGTGTCAGTACTTACAGGAGAGGAGAGAGAGGAAATACAGAAATAAAATAGTATTTCTTGAATTATTGGATATCTGTTTAAGATTATTAATATGCGAGTTATTTCGTTAAGTTATGATATTTGAAAAAAAAAACAATAAGTATAAAAGCAAATGAAAAACTACAAAATAATTCGATCGGGATATTTTGCCATCGAACAAACTGAAAATGCCTATATAGTACGTGGAAAAAACTCCTGTATTACGATCAAAAAATTACCTTGATATTTTGCAAAATTCACTATGGATAAAATACATACAAGTCGATATTGATATGGGAGATAGGAAATTCACCCAGTTGCTGTTGCAAATTACACTATAATCTTTTCAAGAGACGGGCTTCCGGGCTTTTTTGTTCGCACCCGACGTCCCCTATTTTACTGAATTTTTTCAGATTTTTCCGACTCATTTTTTTTTCGATTTTTGTTTTTTTTTCGCGCCAAATTTTGAAAATCGATATCTTCGAAGCGGCTGGAGATCAAGAGACGGGCCAGGGGGCTTTTTCTTCGCACCGACGTCCCCTATATTAGTGAATTTTCTCAAATATTCCGCAGCAACGGCGGAGAACATGATAGCCGCCAATTATTTTCAAACCCGGATATCTCGCGAACCGTAGCTCCGATCGCTACGATCTCGATGTCGGTTTCGCATTCTGTCTCCAAGAAGGTATAGCGTCTGAACACGACCGCGGGGTCGGATTTTCGACAGCGACCACGGAAGTCCCAAAAACCGGAAGCAACTTCCGTACCGGAAGGAGCAGCGGGTCGACTGATGCGATTCGTAGCTCCGGTTCGTCCACCAGATGCGTGTGAATTTTTTCAGATTTTTCCGAAGTCATTTTCCGAGTTTTTTTTTTCTCTCTTTGCGTCAAATTTTGAAAATCGTGTCTCCGGAAAGGCTGGAGATCGAGCGACGGGCCAAGGGGCTTTTTTGTTCGCACCGACTTCCTCTGTTCTACTGAATTTTTTCAGATTTTTCCGACCAATTTTTTTTCGATTTTTGTTCTTATTTTCTCGCCAAACTTTAAAAATCGATATCTTCGAAACGGCTGGAGATCAAGAGACGGACCTGCAAACTTGTCTATAGATATGGATAGTCTTCTCTATAACGTCTATAACATGGAGATTCTGAATTGGCAAACCGAATTACCTGGCTCTATATTAATTTCTAAAACTCGGAGCTCATGTATTTCCTACTACCGAAACGTAGAAGAGATCGTACTGAAATTTCCCATATATAGCAGCTGTGGAAATTTTCTATCTCTTATAAAAAAGTCGAACATTTTATTCGTAGTGGATTCTGCAAGATAAAAAGGATAGTGTTCTCTATAACGTCTATAACATCGAGATTCTGAATTGGCAAACCGAATTACCTGGCTCTATATTAATTTCTAAAACTCGGAGCTCATGTATTTCCTACTACCGAAACGTAGAAGAGATCGTACTGAAGATTTTCATACATAGCAGCTGTGGTAATTTCTTGTTTTCTATAAAAGAAAAGTCGAACATTTTATTCGTAGTGGATTCTGCAAGATAAAAAGGATAGTCTTCTCTATAACGTCTATAACATCGAGATTCTGAATTGGCAAACCGAATTACCTGGCTCTATATTAATTTCTAAAACTCGGAGCTCATGTATTTCCTACTACCGAAACGTAGAAGAGATCGTACTGAAATTTTTTATACATAGCAGCTGCCGGAATTTCCTATTTCCTACAAAAAAAAAGTCGAACATTTTATTCGTAGTGGATTCTGCAAGATAAAAAGGATAGTCTTCTCTATAACGTCTATAACATCGAGATTCTGGTTCTGGTTTTCGTACGTGTCCAACGATCAACGCACGTATACGTATGTACATTCATATACCATAAAATTGTTAACTATATCACTTAGACAAAGATTATATATCTACTTTTCGTCAAATTACAACGTTTTAACTCCAAATTGTAATGCACAGCAGCTCAACGGCAGAACGACCGTCGCCATGCACCGCTCGAGCGCGACTGAGTTTCAAGCGGGTAGAAGCTGGCTCGCCGCCGAGTTAGCCTTCGGGCGTGAAACCGCCACCGGTGGCGCCACCGGGCGTGAAACCAAACTACTTCATTCGAGATTATTGATTTTTCTTTCAAAGATTTGGCTAGCGAAAGAGAGAGACACAGACAGAGAGAGAAATACAGAAATAAAATAGTATTCATTGAATTATTGGATATCTGTTTAAAATTATTAATATGCGAGTTATTTCGTTAAGTTATGATATTTGAAAAAAAAAACAATAAGTATAAAAGCAAATGAAAAACTACAAAATAATTCGATCGGGATATTTTGCCATCGAACAAACTGAAAATGCCTATATAGTACGTGGAAAAAACTCCTGTATTACGATCAAAAAATTACCTTGATATTTTGCAAAATTCACTATGGATAAAATACATACAAGTCGATATTGATATGGGAGATAGGAAATTCACCCAGTTGCTGTTGCAAATTACACTATAATCTTTTCAAGAGACGGGCTTCCGGGCTTTTTTGTTCGCACCCGACGTCCCCTATTTTACTGAATTTTTTCAGATTTTTCCGACTCATTTTTTTTTCGATTTTTGTTTTTTTTTCGCGCCAAATTTTGAAAATCGATATCTTCGAAGCGGCTGGAGATCAAGAGACGGGCCAGGGGGCTTTTTCTTCGCACCGACGTCCCCTATATTAGTGAATTTTCTCAAATATTCCGCAGCAACGGCGGAGAACATGATAGCCGCCAATTATTTTCAAACCCGGATATCTCGCGAACCGTAGCTCCGATCGCTACGATCTCGATGTCGGTTTCGCATTCTGTCTCCAAGAAGGTATAGCGTCTGAACACGACCGCGGGGTCGGATTTTCGACAGCGACCACGGAAGTCCCAAAAACCGGAAGCAACTTCCGTACCGGAAGGAGCAGCGGGTCGACTGATGCGATTCGTAGCTCCGGTTCGTCCACCAGATGCGTGTGAATTTTTTCAGATTTTTCCGAAGTCATTTTCCGAGTTTTTTTTTTCTCTCTTTGCGTCAAATTTTGAAAATCGTGTCTCCGGAAAGGCTGGAGATCGAGCGACGGGCCAAGGGGCTTTTTTGTTCGCACCGACTTCCTCTGTTCTACTGAATTTTTTCAGATTTTTCCGACCAATTTTTTTTCGATTTTTGTTCTTATTTTCTCGCCAAACTTTAAAAATCGATATCTTCGAAACGGCTGGAGATCAAGAGACGGACCTGCAAACTTGTCTATAGATATGGATAGTCTTCTCTATAACGTCTATAACATCGAGATTCCGAATTCGCAGACCGAATTACCTGGCTCTATATCAATTTCTAAAACTCGGAGCTCATGTATTTCCTACTACCGAAACGTAGAAGAGATCGTACTGAAATTTTTTATACATAGCAGCTGCCGGAATCTCCTATTTCCCACAAAAAAAAGTCGAACATTTTATTCGTAGTGGATTCTGCAAGATAAAAAGGATAGTCTTCTCTATAACGTCTATAACATGGAGATTCTGAATTGGCAAACCGAATTACCTGGCTCTATATTAATTTCTAAAACTCGGAGCTCATGTATTTCCTACTACCGAAACGTAGAAGAGATCGTACTGAAATTTTTTATACATGGCAGCTGTGGAAATTTCCTATTTCCTATCAGAAAAAAAGTCGAACATTTCATTCGTGGTGGATTCTGCAAGATAAAAAGGATAGTCTTCTCTATAACGTCTATAACATCGAGATTCTGAATTGGCAAACCGAATTACCTGGATCTATATCAATTTCTAAAACTCGGAGCTCCTGTATTTCCTACTACCGAAACGTAGAAGAGATCGTACTGAAATTTTTTATACATAGCAGCTGTGGGAATTTTCTATTTCCTATATAAAAAAAGTCGAACATTTTATTCGTAGTGGATTCTGCAAGATAAAAAGGATAGTCTTCTCTATAACGTGCATAACATCGCGATTCTGAATTGGCAAACCGAATTACCTGGCTCTATATTAATTTCTAAAACTCGGAGCTCATGTATTTCCTACTACCGAAACGTAGAAGAGATCGTACTGAAATTTTTTATACATAGCAGCTGTGAGAATTTCCTATCTCTTATAAAAAAGTCGAACATTTTATTCGTAGTGGATTCTGCAAGATAAAAAGGATAATCTTCTCTATAACGTGCATAACATCGCGATTCTGGTTCTGGTTTTCGTACGTGTCCATTGATCAACGTACGTATACGTATGTACATTCATACACTGTTGGAAAAAATATGCCAATTTCAACTCATTTCGCATGTCCCATTAGGTCCACTAACTTTTTTTAGGTAATCTCACAGAAACATAGTATGTCATCCCTCAACATGGGATTTCAGTTGATATTTGTAGTTCCATTACATGGGTCAATAAGACGTCATCAATCTGTTAAATTGAAATGATTGAATGTTCATAATGAATGACAGCTGAGTCAAATCAACTAAAAATACAGTTGAAATTGACATCTTTAGTTTTTATAACATAAACCATATGTTATTTCAAAGGTTTAACATAAACATCAAGTTGTTTCTTTATTATTCTGAAGTTAACATAATAGATGTGTCAAGTTCTGTGTAATTATGTTAATAATAAATTTCAACATGGAATACCAGCTTAACCTAAATCGAATTCGTTAAATTGACATTCGAATATGTATTGAATTTGCTATCATATTGTTAACTGCGAATTTGTTTGACAGTAACACAAAATTTTTCCAACAGTGTACCATAGAATTGTTAACTATATCACTTAGACAAAGATTATATACATATATACTTTTCGTCAAATTACAACGTTTTAACTCCAAATTGTAATGCACAGCAGCTCAACGGCAGAACGACCGTCGCCATGCACCGCTCGAGCGCGACTGAGTTTCAAGCGGGTAGAAGCTGGCTCGCCGCCGAGTTAGCCATCGGGCGTGAAACCGCCACCGGTGGCGCCATCGGGCGTGAAACCAAACTACTTCATTCGGGATTATTGATTTTTCTTTCAAAGATTTGGCTAGCGGAAGAGAGAGACACAGACAGAGAGAGAAATAGATAGATAGATAGATAGATCGTTTATTACATCAGGGACTGGGTCCCGTGGATGACAAAAAATAAAAAGCTACAGGACATAGATAATACAGAAATATGAATAGAGAGTAAGGCTAAAGCTAGAAGCGAACATGATACAAAATATTAACTAAAACTAGAGAACATAAAAGTAAGACAGAGATTATGGCAGGAAGGAATTGATCAAAGCAAGAACAGAAAAACATCTAAAAAAGATACAGGAAAAAGAAAAATGAAAAGAAAAAAGAATCAGGTGAGATAAAGCTAAGATAAAGGTTACGCTTAGAAACTACCTACTTAACACGACTTAAAATACCTAAGATAAGACAGAGAAAGAGAAACATTTACAATAGAAGGCAGAGAAGGTCGCAATGTGCACAGATGGCCTAGGATAAGGTAAAGAAAGGAGAGATATAAGAGAGCTGAGAACAAACAAAAAGACTAAACCAAAAAGCAAGCCAGAAGGCCATCTACGCACATGGAGACGTACAGGAGAACTTATGAGTAAGAGTAAAAGCTAAACACGCCAAATAGGAAAATAAAGTAAGTGAAGTAAAATATAGAAATAAGATAGCAATAAAAAATAAAACTAGAAAGCAGAGAAGATAAGAAGATAAGAAAAGGAAGTAAAGACGCGTAAAATAGGCTGAACAAGCGGACGAGTTAGGCAAGAACAGGGGACTCCGCAGAACGAAGAAGGTGGGAGTAAAACCGTGATTTGAAGCAGGGCAGAGAAGGAGCAGACCGGATGTCAGGCGGAAGAGCATTCCAAAGATAACAGACGGCGACAGAGAAGGCTTTACGGAAAGAAGAGGTGCGACACGGCGGGATATAAAGCTCACGCTCAGACGCACGAGTAGTGCGAAGAGCGAGATCGGCTTTAAACGTAAAGATCGAGCGAAGGTAACGAGGTTCAGAAGTAGAGAGTAGAGTATATAGCAGACAGCCCATGAAGTATCGCCTGCGGTCGCTAACGGTAAGCCACCCAAGACGCCGACGATACGGGGTGATATGCTCATCCCTCCTTAGATCGAAAACAAAACGAACGCAAGCATTGATAGCTCGCTGGAGCTTAGTAGTTAAAACCCCGGGCAGGTCACAGAGGACAACACAGCAGTAATCAAGTACCGGGAACACGAGCGCAGTGATGAGCCATTTTCTAAGGGAGAAAGAGAGAAGCTCCTTGCAAGCTTTCAGCTGATGCAAGGTTGCAAAGATACGATTGCAGATGGAGAGTACCTGCGCATTCCACGTCAGCGTTTGATTAAACATGACACCGAGACTACGAAACGAGTCGACGTAGGGAATAGCGTGAGATCCAGACATGATAGGCGGAATGTCAGCATAGTCGAGCCGGCGAATATACGGAGAGCTACCAATGACAGCCGCACAGGTTTTGGTGAGGTTGAGACGTAAAAGATTGTCAGAGGACCATTGGCTAATAGCGGAAACATCTTCGGACACAAGCTGGAGACCAGCAGCTAGGTTGTGCGGAGAGCAATGATAATATATTTGTAGGTCATCCGCGTATAGCATATAGCGACAGTGAGTAATTGCAGACGGAAGATCCTTGACAAAGATAGAGAAAAGCAGGGGACCGAGTACGGAGCCCTGGGGGACCCCTGAAGTAACCGGCAGACTGGAAGAAACAGTACCGTTGGGGCCAAGGACTGACTGACTCCTGCCACAAAGATAGGAGTCGAACCAACGCAAGGCCGAACCAGAAAGATGACAGTTTTTGAGTTTGCGGAGTAGGAGGCGATGGTCGACTAGATCAAAAGCTTTGCTGAAGTCAAAGAGCACAACAATCGTAACAAGTCCCTTGTCCACCCCAGCCCTAATATCATCCGAGATTTTGATGAGCGCAGTATGAGTGCTGAAACCAGCACGGAAGCCAGACTGGAAGGGGTCTAGTTGACTGGAGGACGCGAGAAAGCTAGAGAGTTGCGCGAAAACCAGCTTCTCCAGGAGCTTGGATAAGCAGCAAAGAATAGAAATGGGCCTATAGTCACCAGGAGATTTCGGGAGTTTAACCTTAGCGAGTGGCCGGACGAGAGAATGCTTCCAGGCAGCTGGGAAGACGGCATAGGTGAGAGAGGCGTTGAAAACGCACACGAGTATTGAGAGTAAGACCGGAATACCTAAGTGAACGTAATCAATACAAATGTCATCAACCCCCTTAGACTTTTTGCGGAGCTTGGTGAGATGTTTAAGGAGAAGATCCGGGGTAATGTAAGCAAAGTGAAACTTACTGCAGTCAAACGGTACGTCAAAGAAGTCTGCTGTCGCAACAGGCGGTGGAGAAGAGGGACTAGGCATTCTAACGGATAGGAAGGCCTGATTCAGCTCGTCCGGGGTGAAGTAAGGGTCCAAGGAATTGTCAGAAGATCTGCACAGACCGAGACGACGGAATACAGACCAGACAGAACGAGCATCACGCAGTGTCGGGAACAGATTTGAGTAATACTCGGTCTTAGCTGAACGAACGAGGGCCTGGGTTAGATTACGTGCCGCTTTATAGTCGAGGTAGTGGGACCGAAGTTGCGAACGCTTATGACGTGCGAATAGTGCGTCCCGGTCAGTCATGCAGCGTCTGATGTGCGCCGTAAGCCAGGGAGCTGGTGGGCGTTTTATAATACGAGTACGCACGGGAGCGATAGAGTCGACAACGCTCATTAATCGATCCGTGAGTGCAGCCACTTTCTCATCCACGGTTGAGGTCTCGGAAAAGGCAACAGACCAGTCAGCGCGCTCCAGACCACTAAGGAAAGTAGCCGAATCAATGTTTCTGAAGTCGCGGTATGAGGTGATTTTTCGGGCGGGTCGAGGGGCCCTCAAGGCATAGGTGACGAAGATGAGATCATGCCCAGACAGAAAAGGAGCACGGGATTGCCCATGCGCAAGAACCTTAGAGCACTGGTCAACAGCAAATACATCCAGCCAGGTATCAGAGGTTTCAGTATGATGTGTGGGATTAAGAGATACCAGATTGAGATTGTGGCTGAAAAAGAACTCTTTAAGGTGTAGTGAGTCAAACGACAAGGAGCAAAGATCCGCGTTAAAGTCACCGGTGACCACGACATGTCTATAAGCATGAATGAGTCCGGAGAGCGTATCTTCGAATTCGTGCAGAAAACCCACTTTTGGAGGGCGATAGACGACCGCTAGAAGTAACGGATGGGCGTTGGGGGGAGAGACTTCAATAACGAGATACTCTGGTTTGGCGCAGTAAAAGTCGTACGAAGTCGCAAGTACCCGAGAGCGAAGACAGCTATGTACAAAGATGCCGACACCACCTCCGCGGACACCATGCCGGTCACGCCTTACCAGACGATAGTTAGGGAGTGAAACAGCATGATCAGGGATAAAATCCGTAAGCCATGTCTCAGATACCGCAATGATGTGGTAGAACGACGACTCAAAGAAGTCCCGAAATTCGTCGATGTGAGCAGGTAAAGACTGTGCGTTAAGATGGCAAATTTTGAGAGGAGAATTAGCAGAATCAAACGCGCCGCCAACCGAGGCGACAATGGCTGGGTCGGCCGACGGGGAGGAAGCGCGAGGGTGCCTTCAGGAAGACGATGGACCAGCAACCACATCGTCCGGGACGGCAACGCTGCAAAAGGCAAGGGTAAGATCCTGTTCCGACCGAATTATAAACGGCACCGAATCTATATCTTTCTTCACTCGAATAATCCCATCACGGACCCAAGCAAATTTAAAACCTTTGGACTTCGCTTCCGCTTTGACAATCTTGAGGAGTTTAGCAGTTTCAGGAGCCAGGTATTCATTGATATAGACGCGGACATGTGGCAGCGCATCACATAGCTCAGACGCGGTCAAAGTCTTCGCCGCCCGAAATGCAGTCAAGATGTTGCTGCGAAGAACATTTGTACTCAGACGAACAAAAATCATCCGAGCCCTTTCAGTAACCCGAGTACTCTTCATGCGAGAGATCTCGATTATATCAGACGATGCCAGAGCAACCCCAAGATGGTTGCAGATTTGAGTGAATACCGTAGGTAAGGCCTCATCGGCAGCTTCCGGCATGCCTGAAATCGTAATCTCGCGATCGAATGTGGCTTTCTCGACACGCTCGAGACGGGCCGAGAGCGAAGAGTTAACCTGCAACTGGGCAGCAAGGTCAACACGTAATTTGATATTCACTGCCTCACAGGTGTCGACTCTAGAGACCAGGGCCCGTTGGCTATCCTTTAGTGCCTTATTCTCGTTAGTTAGACTAGTGATTTGAGCTACGAAGTCAGAGTGAGCGGCTGAAAGCGCGGCAATTTGAGCAGTACACGCGTCGATCTTACTAGGCAGTGAGGAGATTTCGCTCAACTTGGAATTGACATCGGCATTATGAATGGTCTGAGTTGTAATAAAGTTATTCATCACCGAGGCGCCTTCTTTAATAGCACTAAGGATAGAAGCAAGCGACGGCGAATCTAGATCGGAACGCTCCGGCATCGCAGCACTGGTAGCGGCTGAGTCAGGTAGGCGATGAGAGGGGCCAGATGAAAGAGACGCGTCCGTGATGCAGGACTTACATACCGACTTGGAGTTTGGATTATTGCGTATTCGGGCCTTAGCGAACTGGGTGCAACTTGGATGGTAGTAGGAGAGGCAGTTGCCACACTGCGTCGGGTTCCGCACATCTTTCTTGCAGCCCCTGCAGAGTTTGCGTGATTCAGGCTGCGAACCAGGTTGCGGAGCGTCAGGCGCAGGGTCCCCCATTTCCAGTGGTCGGTAAAGGAGAGCACGCGGCACACAGAGCGTTTGCAGTCAAAAGATGGAGCAGCAGAGGCACACAGAGGCAGGGTGGGGCACAGGTAGGCAGGCGGATGACAGCAAGAAGACCGCGACAAAGATGTTAGGTTAGGTTAACGATAACCAGAAAAATAAGCTTCCACCTGCGACTCGAAAAAGAGGAGCCCGTCGTTTTATGCTCAAACAAGCCAGAGCCGACAGGGGAAGCACCTCAATCTGAAAAAGCCCAGCGAGGGGCAGAAATGCGGCAGAAAAGAGGCAGAAATAGCGGAGCAAGATAGTAAGACGTGTGTCAGTACTTACAGGAGAGGAGAGAGAGGAAATACAGAAATAAAATAGTATTTCTTGAATTATTGGATATCTGTTTAAGATTATTAATATGCGAGTTATTTCGTTAAGTTATGATATTTGAAAAAAAAAACAATAAGTATAAAAGCAAATGAAAAACTACAAAATAATTCGATCGGGATATTTTGCCATCGAACAAACTGAAAATGCCTATATAGTACGTGGAAAAAACTCCTGTATTACGATCAAAAAATTACCTTGATATTTTGCAAAATTCACTATGGATAAAATACATACAAGTCGATATTGATATGGGAGATAGGAAATTCACCCAGTTGCTGTTGCAAATTACACTATAATCTTTTCAAGAGACGGGCTTCCGGGCTTTTTTGTTCGCACCCGACGTCCCCTATTTTACTGAATTTTTTCAGATTTTTCCGACTCATTTTTTTTTCGATTTTTGTTTTTTTTTCGCGCCAAATTTTGAAAATCGATATCTTCGAAGCGGCTGGAGATCAAGAGACGGGCCAGGGGGCTTTTTCTTCGCACCGACGTCCCCTATATTAGTGAATTTTCTCAAATATTCCGCAGCAACGGCGGAGAACATGATAGCCGCCAATTATTTTCAAACCCGGATATCTCGCGAACCGTAGCTCCGATCGCTACGATCTCGATGTCGGTTTCGCATTCTGTCTCCAAGAAGGTATAGCGTCTGAACACGACCGCGGGGTCGGATTTTCGACAGCGACCACGGAAGTCCCAAAAACCGGAAGCAACTTCCGTACCGGAAGGAGCAGCGGGTCGACTGATGCGATTCGTAGCTCCGGTTCGTCCACCAGATGCGTGTGAATTTTTTCAGATTTTTCCGAAGTCATTTTCCGAGTTTTTTTTTTCTCTCTTTGCGTCAAATTTTGAAAATCGTGTCTCCGGAAAGGCTGGAGATCGAGCGACGGGCCAAGGGGCTTTTTTGTTCGCACCGACTTCCTCTGTTCTACTGAATTTTTTCAGATTTTTCCGACCAATTTTTTTTCGATTTTTGTTCTTATTTTCTCGCCAAACTTTAAAAATCGATATCTTCGAAACGGCTGGAGATCAAGAGACGGACCTGCAAACTTGTCTATAGATATGGATAGTCTTCTCTATAACGTCTATAACATGGAGATTCTGAATTGGCAAACCGAATTACCTGGCTCTATATTAATTTCTAAAACTCGGAGCTCATGTATTTCCTACTACCGAAACGTAGAAGAGATCGTACTGAAATTTCCCATATATAGCAGCTGTGGAAATTTTCTATCTCTTATAAAAAAGTCGAACATTTTATTCGTAGTGGATTCTGCAAGATAAAAAGGATAGTGTTCTCTATAACGTCTATAACATCGAGATTCTGAATTGGCAAACCGAATTACCTGGCTCTATATTAATTTCTAAAACTCGGAGCTCATGTATTTCCTACTACCGAAACGTAGAAGAGATCGTACTGAAGATTTTCATACATAGCAGCTGTGGTAATTTCTTGTTTTCTATAAAAGAAAAGTCGAACATTTTATTCGTAGTGGATTCTGCAAGATAAAAAGGATAGTCTTCTCTATAACGTCTATAACATCGAGATTCTGAATTGGCAAACCGAATTACCTGGCTCTATATTAATTTCTAAAACTCGGAGCTCATGTATTTCCTACTACCGAAACGTAGAAGAGATCGTACTGAAATTTTTTATACATAGCAGCTGCCGGAATTTCCTATTTCCTACAAAAAAAAAGTCGAACATTTTATTCGTAGTGGATTCTGCAAGATAAAAAGGATAGTCTTCTCTATAACGTCTATAACATCGAGATTCTGGTTCTGGTTTTCGTACGTGTCCAACGATCAACGCACGTATACGTATGTACATTCATATACCATAAAATTGTTAACTATATCACTTAGACAAAGATTATATATCTACTTTTCGTCAAATTACAACGTTTTAACTCCAAATTGTAATGCACAGCAGCTCAACGGCAGAACGACCGTCGCCATGCACCGCTCGAGCGCGACTGAGTTTCAAGCGGGTAGAAGCTGGCTCGCCGCCGAGTTAGCCTTCGGGCGTGAAACCGCCACCGGTGGCGCCACCGGGCGTGAAACCAAACTACTTCATTCGAGATTATTGATTTTTCTTTCAAAGATTTGGCTAGCGAAAGAGAGAGACACAGACAGAGAGAGAAATACAGAAATAAAATAGTATTCATTGAATTATTGGATATCTGTTTAAAATTATTAATATGCGAGTTATTTCGTTAAGTTATGATATTTGAAAAAAAAAACAATAAGTATAAAAGCAAATGAAAAACTACAAAATAATTCGATCGGGATATTTTGCCATCGAACAAACTGAAAATGCCTATATAGTACGTGGAAAAAACTCCTGTATTACGATCAAAAAATTACCTTGATATTTTGCAAAATTCACTATGGATAAAATACATACAAGTCGATATTGATATGGGAGATAGGAAATTCACCCAGTTGCTGTTGCAAATTACACTATAATCTTTTCAAGAGACGGGCTTCCGGGCTTTTTTGTTCGCACCCGACGTCCCCTATTTTACTGAATTTTTTCAGATTTTTCCGACTCATTTTTTTTTCGATTTTTGTTTTTTTTTCGCGCCAAATTTTGAAAATCGATATCTTCGAAGCGGCTGGAGATCAAGAGACGGGCCAGGGGGCTTTTTCTTCGCACCGACGTCCCCTATATTAGTGAATTTTCTCAAATATTCCGCAGCAACGGCGGAGAACATGATAGCCGCCAATTATTTTCAAACCCGGATATCTCGCGAACCGTAGCTCCGATCGCTACGATCTCGATGTCGGTTTCGCATTCTGTCTCCAAGAAGGTATAGCGTCTGAACACGACCGCGGGGTCGGATTTTCGACAGCGACCACGGAAGTCCCAAAAACCGGAAGCAACTTCCGTACCGGAAGGAGCAGCGGGTCGACTGATGCGATTCGTAGCTCCGGTTCGTCCACCAGATGCGTGTGAATTTTTTCAGATTTTTCCGAGTTTTTTTTTTCTCTCTTTGCGTCAAATTTTGAAAATCGTGTCTCCGGAAAGGCTGGAGATCGAGCGACGGGCCAAGGGGCTTTTTTGTTCGCACCGACTTCCTCTGTTCTACTGAATTTTTTCAGATTTTTCCGACCAATTTTTTTTCGATTTTTGTTCTTATTTTCTCGCCAAACTTTAAAAATCGATATCTTCGAAACGGCTGGAGATCAAGAGACGGACCTGCAAACTTGTCTATAGATATGGATAGTCTTCTCTATAACGTCTATAACATCGAGATTCTGAATTGGCAAACCGAATTACCTGGCTCTATATATATTTTTCTAAAACTCGGAGCTCCTGTATTTCCTACTACCGAAACGTAGAAAAGATCGTACTGAAATTTCCCATACATAACAGCTGTGGAAATTTCCTATTTGATTTTTTGTTCTACTCACCAATAACTGTTTTATTAATCAGCTACAAATCCAGAGATATTTCTTTGTGCACTCACTACACTTATCGCACATCACTTATCATTGTTGAGGAAACATTCACGATTCACTGTCAGCTATAATAAATCAAGCTGAATTTGTCTGAATTCGAATTCACACTCACTGTTCGAATAAAGTCGAGACAAAAACTTTCAACTGGACTTCATTGCCGATTAAAATATAGCAACCTTGATCAATTTTCGATGCACTCATCACTATAATGAACTTACTAAGTCTCTGCAGATGGCTGAACTTACAGAATAATGCGAAATGAACCGTCAACAGTGACGGCTGGTTGATTTGTCATGGTTAATCAATCAGTTCTCGTTTTCCTACGTGTCCAATGATCAACGCACGTATGTATACCTTGAAATTGTTAAATATATCACTTTGACAAAGATTATATGTATACTTTTCGTCAAATTACAACGTTTTTAACTTTAAATTTAATGCACCGCACCTCAACGACAGAATGACAGTCGCCATGCACCGCACGAGCGCGACTGAGTTTCAAGCGGGTAGAAGCCGGCTCGCCGCCGAGTTAGCTATCGGGCGTGAAACCGCCACCGGTGGCGCCATCGCGCGTGAAACCAAACTACTTCATTCGAGATTATTGATTTTTCTTTCAAAGATTTGGCTAGCGGAAGAGAGAGACACAAACAGAGAGAGAAATACAGAAATAAAATAGTATTTATTGAATTATTGGATTTCCGTTTAAAATTATTAATATGCGAGTTATGTCGTTAAGATATAATATTGGAAAAAAACAATGAGAATAAAAGCAAATGGAAAAGTACAAAATAATTCAATCGGGATATCTTGCCATCGAACAAACTGAAAATTCCTATATAGTACGTGGAAAAAACTCTTGTATTACGAGCTAAAAATTGCCGTGATATCTTGGAAAATTGAATATGAATAAAATAAGAACAAGTCGATATTGATATGGGAGATAGGAAAATTTACGTAGTTGCTGTTGCAAATAACACTATATTCTTCCCTATAACGCGTGTATAACATCGCGATTTTGAATTACCTGGCTATATATATTTTTCTAAAACTCGGAGCTCATGTATTTCCTACTACCGAAACGTAGAAGAGATCGTACTGAAATTTTTTATACATAGCAGCTGTGGTAATTTCCTATTTCCTATCAGAAAAAAAGTCGAACATTTTATTCGTAGTGGATTCTGCAAGATAAAAAGGATAGTCTTCTCTATAACGTCTATAACATCGAGATTCTGAATTGGCAAACCGAATTACCTGGCTCTATATATATTTTTCTAAAACTCGGAGCTCCTGTATTTCCTACTACCGAAACGTAGAAGAGATCGTACTGAAATTTTTTATACATAGCAGCTGTGGGAATTTCCTATTTCCTACGAAAAAAAAGTCGAACATTTTATTCGTAGTGGATTCTGCAAGATAAAAAGGATAGTCTTCTCTATAACGTCTATAACATCGAGATTCTGAATTCGCAAACCGAATTACCTGGCTGTATATATTTTTCTAAAACTCGGAGCTCATGTATTTCCTACTACCGAAACGTAGAAGAGATCGTACTGAAATTTCTTATGTACAGCAGCTGTGGAAATTTCCTATATACTGTAAAAAAAAAGTCGAACATTTTATTCGTAGTGGATTCTGCAAGATAAAAAGGATAGTCTTCTCTATAACGTCTATAACATCGAGATTCTGAATTGGCAAACCGAATTACCTGGCTCTATATTAATTTCTAAAACTCGGAGCTCATGTATTTCCTACTACCGAAACGTAGAAGAGATCGTACTGAAATTTCCCATACATAACAGCTTTTGAAATTTTCTATTTCCTGTAAAAAAAAGTCGAACATTTTATTCGTAGTGGATTCTGCAAGATAAAAAGGATAGTCTTCTCTATAACGTCTATAACATCGAGATTCTGAATTGGCAAACCGAATTACCTGGCTCTATATTAATTTCTAAAACTCGGAGCTCATGTATTTCCTACTACCGAAACGTAGAATAGATCGTACTGAAGATTTTCATACATAGCAGCTGTGTAAATTTCCCATTTCCTATGAAAAAAAAGTCGAACATTTTATTCGTAGTGGATTCTGCAAGATAAAAAGGATAGTCTTCTCTATAACGTGCATAACATCGCGATTCTGGTTCTGGTTTTCGTACGTGTCCATTGATCAACGCACGTATACGTATGTACATTCGTACACTGTTGGAAAAAATATGCCAATTTCAACTCATTTCGCATGTCCCATTAGGTCCACTAACTTTTTTTAGGTAATTCCACAGAAACATAGTATCCCAGATAGCACAAACCTCAGAAAGATGTCTCCAAGAACTCTTTCTAGAGACTTCTTTTACAGCTGCGCATAAGATCTCTTACGGACATCAATTTGAAGAAATTCGAAATAAGAACTCTTCTAAATTTCTTATGTAAGATATCAATTTTTTGAAGTCTTAAAGAAGTCTTTTTTCTGCCATCAAAAAGACTTCTTAATTCAGACCTCGATATGTTATCTCATTTTTGATGAGTTTTCGATTCATTTTACGCATGTGCGTCTTACTGAAATGATTCAGTGCAATCTATCCTACAGTTAGAATGTAGTACAAGTGAGTTATCAGGTATTGTAATAATTTATGTAACGATAATTGATAATTAATTATTAACTAATATTATTGCTGTAAAAACTATGACGTGGATTCAATTCATTATTATTCAATATAAATAAGAGAAGTTAAATCCGCAAACCCATTGGTTTATATCAACCCAATGTTATAGGGTTAGCATAACCTCAGTGTAGTGAAGACTACACTGAGTGAATGAGTGAAATGTATTCCAATATGCATAATGTATTATATTTGATTAATTATTACACATGTCACATATGTTAATATGCATAAAGTGTCGTTTCCTTATAATTATCTTCAATATATTCAATGAGTTTTGTAGGTAAATTGTGTTTTTATCCTAGAAAATGTCCAAAAAGAAATCATTTGAGGGAGGACCCTACTGAAATTTTGACAAAAGGCAGTTTTTTATTTTTCTATCGGCCAAAAAATATCCAATCTAAAAAGTAATACGACCAATTCTAGATTATGGTAGAATATATTCTTTAACAAAATCTCAGTCTTCTGCGATGAAAGTGTATGCGCAGGAGACCTTTCGCAGCGCTGCGGAGGATAAATTCTGGAAAGGTTCCCTGCGCATACACTTTCATCGCAGGAGACTGAGATTTTGTTTAAAAATATATTCTACCATAATCTAGAATTGATAGTATTACTTTTTAGATTGGATATCTTTTGGCCAATTGAAAAATAAAAAACTGCTTTTTGTCAAAATTTCAGTAGGGTCCTCCCTTAACGACTTGTCGTAGAGTTAAAAAAATAAACGAAACAACAGCCTGCCTCGCTATTGGAGATGCAGTCCAATTGTAACGCTGAAAAAATAACTATAGAGGAAGTGATACAGTTGGAAACTGATGGAGAATGCGGATGATGTGAAATCATTAGGTGATTTTCATTCAGTTGCAATAGGTGGAAGTTATTGCAATACTCATCTAATCAGTTCAGTGGAATCAGAAATTAATGTATTTCAATAAAAATGTCATTTCCGAAACTGCAATTCTCAAAACAGAGTTCTTATTGTCGTCTTTTTTAAGAAATCCGAAAAATAATTCTTCGGACATCCTTCTGACGAAATCAGAAAAAAGAGTCCTTCAGGATGACGTTTTAGAGAAGTCTCAAGAGGTAGTCTTTAAGACATCTTTTTGAAGAGGTCTTACTTCCATCTTGAAGTGGCGCATTAGACGACTTTCTGAAGTCAATAAGACTTTTTTGAGAAGTTATATTCGGATGTCCAAGTCTTACATGCGAACTCTTTAAGAATTCTTTCAGAAGTCATATTGCTGTCTGGGATGTCATCCCTCAACATGGGATTTCAGTTGATATTTGTAGTTCCATTCCATGGGTCAATAAGACGTCATCAATCTGTTAAATTGAAATGATTAAATGTTCATAATGAATGACAGCTGAGTCAAATCAACTAAAAATACAGTTGAAATTGACATCTTTAGTTTTTATAACATAAACCATATGTTATTTCAAAGATTTAACATAAACATAAAGTTGTTTCTTTATTATTCTGAAGTTAACATAATAGATGTGTCAAGTTCTGTGTAATTATGTTAATAATAAATTTCAACATGGAATACCAGCTTAACCTAAATCGAATTCGTTAAATTGACATCCGAATATGTATTGAATTTGCTATCATATTGTTAACTGCGAATTTGTTTGACAGTAACACAAAATTTTTCCAACAGTGTACCATAGAATTGTTAACTATATCACTTAGACAAAGATTATATATATACTTTTCGTCAAATTACAACGTTTTAACTCCAAATTTTAATGCACGGCAGCTCAACGGCAGAACGACCGTCGCCATGCACCGCTCGAGCGCGACTGAGTTTCAAGCGGGTAGAAGCAGGCTCGCCGCCGAGTTAGCCGTCGGGCGTGAAACCGCCACCGGTGGCGCCATCGGGCGTGAAACCAAACTACTTCATTCGAGATTATTGATTTTTCTTTCAAAGATTTGGCTAGCGAAAGAGAGAGACACAGACAGAGAGAGAAATACAGAAATAAAATAGTATTTCTTGAATTATTGGATTTCCGTTTCAAATTATTAATATGCGAGATATTTCGTCAAGTTATAATATTTGAAAAAAACAATAAGAATAAAAGCAAATGGAAAAGTACGAAATAATTCAATCGGGATATTTTGCCATCGAACAAACTGAAAATTCCTTACGTGGAAAAAACTCTTGTATTACGAGCTAAGAATTACCTTGATATCTTGCAGAATTCAATATGAATAAAATAAGAACAAGTCGATATTGATATGGGAGATAGAAAAATATACGTAGTTGCTGTTGCAAATTACACTAAATTCTTCCCTATAACGCGTGTATAACATCGCGATTCTGAATTCGCAAACTGAATTACCTGGCTATACATATTTCTCTAAAACTCGGAGCTCCTGTATTTGATACTACTGAAACGTAGAAGAGATCGTACTGAAATTTCCCATATATAGCAGCTGTGGAAATTTCCTATTTCCTATAAAAAAAAATGTCGAACATTTTATTCTTAGTGGATTCTGCAAGATAAAAAGGATAATCTTCTGTATAACGTGTATAACATCGCGATTCTGAATTCGCAAACCGAATTACCTGGCTATATATATTTTTCTTAAACTCGGAGCTCCTGTATTTCCTACTACCGAAACGTAGAAGAGATCGTACTGAAATTTCCCATACGTAGCAGCTGTGGAAATTTCCTATTCCCTGTGAAAAAAAGTCGAACATTTTATCCGTAGTGGATTCTGCAAGATAAAAAGGATAATCTTCTCTATAACGTGTATAACATCGCGATTCTGAATTCGTAAATAATTGTAAATTAATATTTTTGGCCTTACGGATCAATATTTCTTCTATTTGCATGTCTTCAAACAACAAGTATTGCTCAAAAATTAACTGATAAATCAGGAACAAACAAAAATTTAATAATAACAAGAAAATAAGGCAAGAAAGGTCATTAATTCTGAATTATAGTTGAATTTTAAATGATCATAAAAAACATTCAGGGTCTAAGGCATTCCATGTAAATGTAATTTAGATGTAGAACTACGAAATGTTGTTCAAACGTTGATTGCAAACATTAGTTTTATAAATGGTGGAAGAACTATATCATAAAAATTAAACGTTATTTGTATGAGATTTTGGCCCTTTTTATGACTTCATAGAGTCTGAAGAAACAAAATACCAAGCTCGAAATTTTGAGGGCTTATTGCGGACAACAAAAGCTACTTGTTCACCAAGTTTGGTGATTTTACTAGATGACAGAAAAAAGTTACAGGGGGGCGCATATTGAGATTTTCGTAAAATCGGACGCGTTTAAACGCGTGTAGCTTTGTTATTATTGAACTTTTATTTGAAAACCTTTGAAGATTCAAAAACTACATGGAAAAACGAACAAAATGAGCCTACCCGGAAGTCATTTGGATAATTCCGTCCTTTTTGGCGATCATTCCAAAATCGATTATTTTTGACAATACAGCAATGTAGATTTTCGTTTGGCATTTTGCCAAAAATGATTTTTTTTTTCCGGAATACCGGTTTCGAATGAAAGTCTAATGAAAGACAAAAAGAATGAGCCCTGTAGCATGAAAATCGAGCTAAATCTCGAAGCATGGTTGACCAACAAAAACGACCAAAAACTGCTGAAATTCGAGACTTTGACAAATCATATCTCGAGAAGGGGTGGGTCCCCGAGGCTGAAATTTGGGCGAACCCAATCTTTCATCAGGTACTTCGAAGAAAAAATTCGTCAGCCAAATCGGTGACATGAGTGCGCACGATATGATCGAAAATTAATGGATATACCCATATATATTTTGATTTATTTCATTACAAAAACAAAGTTAGATTGCGAAGAAATAAAAATAAAATTTTTTAATTGAAAAAAAAAAAAAAAATAGAAAGAATAGTTGGGCCACGAAAGGATCTGCGGCACTAAACGCAGAAAAAATCAAAATTTTTTCAAAAATCAAAAAAAAAAAAAAAAAAATGGCGAACTTTGAAAAATTAATGGTTTTTCAACTTTTTTTCGGTTGGGTAAAAGAATTTGACAAAATTCACAGAAACGTTTTTAGTGGGGTAGTGTAACACATGAAAATTTCAGCAAAATCAAAAGGGCTCGGGTTCAAAAGTGGTCGATTTGGCATGGAATGCCCCGTATGTATAAAAAAAATAGCGTATAGAACTGAGCCGGTGAATGACTGACACAGGCGCTGCAATCTTACCCTCATGACTGATGGATCGCGAATTTTCGTCAAAATTGTAGTTAGACAAACTTTTTAATTGATCATAAAAATTATATGACTTTTCGGAAAATAATCAACAATGGGCTCTTTCGTTACCTCTTGTTCAAAAGTAAACTTACGGCGTTGGCAAATCAGAGTTCCACCACCTGATTCACTTTTTTAATAATTGAAGCTCAGTGTTCTTAAAATCAATGTCGAAATCAGGAAATTTGTATGCACATCTCTGACATGTGTCAAAGATGGCAAATAACTATATGAATAAGGCTCCGGGATAAACTTTAAACTGCACTGGTCCGCAAAGATCATTGTAATTGCGAATTAAGATTAAGATCTAAAATTGGGGGAGATGTAGTGGTAAGTAGATTCACAGGGGTTGAAGATTGCTCTTTGGGTAAGCATGGCGAAATGACTAGTTTTTGTTCGTCTCGTAGATCTTGATGATTGAAAAACTTGCATGTGACGAGATACCAGAACATCTGCACCAGACTATTCAGTAATCCTGTAACAAAACGGAATCTCACAAATTACCTGAATCAGTTGGTGGGACCGAATGACGATTATGATAGGTAATTATTTATCACAAGCAAGGCAAGTAACGTGCGTAGTAGAAAGAACATAAGTTTCAACATTCTTATCAGATTCTAATACATTACGATGACCCTCCATGACGTGCTTTGCCGAGAACGTAAGTCGAATGCCTCGCTCTTATTAGCTCTTAATCCCTTTATCCCTCGCACGTATACCTTATCTTTTTTTATCATCAAAACATTGAAACAAATGTCTCGTATTTGCTTTGAGTGTATACTATTCAAAAGACTCACCGTTGGTAACAAAAATACCGCCGACAGTGGCGCAAAGTTTAACAAGAAACCGAAACAACGAGTCTCTCTCTTGGGTGACCTTGACTTTCAGAGCACTCATGTCATACTTGAAAAAAATTCCAGGTATCCCGTGCGATCCTTTGTGATGATCTACGGGCCTCTGGTGATCCTTGACACTGTATTGGTACGTTTTATATGTACGTAACAATGTGCTGACGTCAGTAGGAACCACTTCGACAAAGTATTGGTATAACATCATGTCTGAAAATAATGTGATAGGAAGATTAACAAATTTTCATTACTTAGAACAAATATTCACAGAAAAATTCTACAGTCTAAGCAAAGCTGTGCTAACGTCGCATAAAGATTCGGAAAATTGTTTATTCCCAACATGACAAAGAATTAGTCGAAGTTTTGTTGATCTTAGATGAACCGTTACAAAGTAGAAGACGTAAAATAGAAATAAAGCATGCGATTTATTGCACTTGGAAACGATCATTGTCACAACGACAATATTAATAATTTTTCAAGTTACTCGAATGCAAGTCATCAATTGTAGTGGCAAACTCCAGAGCATATGCTGCTTGAAATTATGTGCGCTTTTTAGATTCCTTATTTGATGTATCTGTGATACCTAGTAGAACAGACATCTGCAAAATAAAGTGACTATGAGGATCGTCTGTCATACAAAATATCACTTACTGTGGTTAGCAACTTTTTCATCCCCCTCAAGCGGATGTATAACACCTGGACTCGGTTCCCCAAATGAGAACCTGTTGATTCTATGTGTAAAGTTGTAGTCATGTTCCGTCATAAATGCAGATATATGAATATGGCCTCTTGGAAGCGAAAGGGATTTTCCTGCCGTAATGTGAAAATTACCGGCAACCTTGTTAACGTCCAGGCTTCCGTAAATACGACAAGCGTCAGGAGTGTGGTTAGGGTATTCGCTTCTGAAACGATAAGTTTAAATATAATGTGGGACTAACGAGCCCTCAAGCAGGTGTCTGTTGTACTGTTGCTCAGTTACAGGGCGAGGACTTAGTCACAAAATTGGCACAGTTTGCAACTGTAACTTTCTAGAATATACGATAAATATTGTCTCTATTATATTCTGTAGCTCGGGAACTGTCCTCTTCTGACGATTGAACTATGTAACATTGACATTTGTTTTAATCACATTTGCAAGTTACCATCCGCTCAGCCCTCCTATGAGATTTAAGATCTTGAAGTAGAATTAGGTGAACTTTAAAGATACAAAAACAGATTACCGCTTTGGCATTTCGCTAAAAAGAGTCAACTGGTTCGATTTCCAAAGTAATTCATGAACAGCATGATACTCTTCCCTCAGGTATGAATTCATGTACTTGAGAGAATCAAAGTGAGAGCGTTGCTCCGGGCTCAGCTCCCACCAGGTATCCTCCTCTTCTAATGTTCCGAATCCTATCAAGTTTTGATTAGTGGAATCCAGTATGTCAGCGCCTACACGACTGCACGGCATGGCCACCGTTATGTCAATGTTAACTTTCAATTTGGCATCTATCAAGTCGTTGTCTGGTTCAAATTTGAACTGTAGGCGGCTATCTAAGAAGTACTGTGTCTCTGCAATCGCCAAGTAAACTATCAGACAGAAGCTGAGTACTGAAACTGAAAGTTCACCGTTAGTTAAATACATATATGGACATAAACTGATATGCACATAAAAATAGGTGAACGCATGTATGTTTCAAAACTTTAGGAGCTATGCACGTGCACTTACACGTTCCACCGACTGCAGATTGTTTAACATAAGTGTCTGGTATTTTTGGGAAACCATCCAGCTCCTTGACAGCCTTCAAATTGACGGTTCGTCTTCGTAAAATGGACATTTTGACGAGCAATGCCGATCACAATGGAAGTTAATGCTCCACGCAGTAACTCTGATAAAAAACAAATCCCAAAATCCTAAGATTTTAGATTTTCATAGGTTAGGAAACACTAGTGAAAGTTGTAGCCTACATCATAGAGAGAGACAGAGAGTGTTGGGGTCATGACGTAAAGATAACAAGCTTATAAGTTCTGCTGCATTAGCTGACTAGTAATATTTACTTTTGGAATGTAGGTATACGCTGCATTGAAAAGTCAAAGAAAATGCCGTCTTGTTCAGTACCTTCGTGTGCAAATAATAACACAAAATTGTAAAAGCTGAAGGCGTACACTTGCCGAAGTTAATTCTGGGTCGGAAGTTTAAATTCAGAAAAGTTACCAGGCTGGTAGAGTTTCTGGGGTAATCACAAACACCCGGTTCACTTGGTAACATTTAGAGGTTAGGTTATCTGTTATCTGTCAACCTCGGCAAGTGTACATTTTCATAGATTTCCAGTAAATGACACGACAGTAAATGACGTATAAAATATATTATATATTAGATATATACATAGATATATTTTATACGTCCATGGTAAATGACCCTGAAATACTTTAGTGGATAAAAGTTTGCGGTGACAAAGAACTTAACCTCAAAAATGGTAATAAGATGAGCTTTTATGAACTATGTAATAAATTTCTGTTATGTATCCAAAATTGAGGATTGCCGAAAGATTAGCTAAAACTATCAAATTCTATTCTTAATTTCATTTCATTCAAAAATTATTATATTCTTGTATATCTTATGTATGTATGTATGTATGTACATACAAATAAATTGTTATGACCAACATTTCTACGTTTTTTTTCGTATACATATAAAAATGTTGAAATTCTGTTCAAATATTCACGGCGATAAAATCTTTCATTCATTAGTAAACGTATTTTTTTTACTTACGTTACTGAAGTTACGTGAAACTTACAAAGGCTTACTCTACTTGTTAGGTGTACGAGTTGACCTATAGTCCGTTTTGTCGGTATGTTAGGTGTTCCCCGTCCTGTACGCAACAACGTCGTTGTACAGGTGGTTCAATAAAGTATAGAGATTTAGGTTGTAAAAAAGGTCGAATATATATTGTTACAGTTTCGGGTTAATAATAGCGAGGCTGTATTTATACATACATACGTATGTATAATGGTTGTGATAAATTGTTCGTTTATTTTAATGATTTTACTATTAATATCAATAAGAATTGTCAGGAAAATGTTAAAATTCTGCATTCATGAGTCGGTAATAATAACATGATTTTTAATAATTCAGATCAAAAAATTTTAACTCTTTCGGTCGTCTTTATCAAAATTTAAGCTTTGAATTGGACAACAATAAATAAGGGGAATTCTCCTGCAGAACGTACGGGAATAATAATCCGAAATTTTGATTTCATCGAAATTTTTATGGGTGATTACACCTAAAATTTTTCGAAAATTCATAACTTCTTGAAAAATTGACCAAATGAGGTTTTTTTCTTGGGAAATTTTTGTTTTTAACTATACTTTGAGAAAAAAAATACAAAAACGTGATTTTTGTCAATTGTGGTATGATTTTTTCATTGATAGCTCAAACTTCACGATTTCGAGAGGTACGTTGGACACTTTTTTTTTTTTTTTTTTTTAAATTCTCATAGAAAACATTGTTTTTTCTACAAATTATGCCGTCGGATTTATCGTGGGGTCACATCTTATTCTATTTTTTTATTTCTGATTCAAAATCTTGTTGCGTAAATTTAGTCGTTCTAGGTTTCTGAAAAGATTCAAAATAGCAATTCCGTTGATTCTGGAAGCCTATGACTTCGCTTTTAATATAAAAATATGAAATTATTGGTCCCGATATCGTAATTGATGACTACATAAATTCCAATAATTTCATATTTTTATATTCAAAGTGCACTCAGAGAAAAATCTGGTTAACTACACTATAAATTATTGTTCGCTGAGGGGACAGTCCGAATTTATAGTCATCGGAACTTATTGAATTATATTGTTCTGGACTATAAATAACTGTTAAACTTGACGAAAGTTGTATGGTTAACGTCACAATATAGGTATAGATTTTCCTATACATATATATCTATAATTTATACTTTATTTATAATCTTAACTGTTTCAGGACCCAAACTTTGTTCAAATAATGGAAAAGTGATACCTACGTTTTACTCAATTTAGAAAATTACGCCAATGTTTTGTTGTTTTTGAAAAAACTTTCCAGTCATAAATGGGGAAATTTTGTCTGCTTATTTTGTTGCGGTAATGTTATGAACTTCAACCTTATGAGATAACTTATTGCTTGTGGCATCAAGACTTATTTTTTCACCTATGATTTTATTTTGTAATCTTACATTTTGATCAGAACAGTGATCCAACTTCTGTAGCTACACGAACATGTCTGGAATAAATATGAGTAAACAATGGATTTGAACCTGGTGTCGACGATAACAGAAAAACAGTAATCGAAAATTAGTTAGAGAATTAGTCAACTCTGCTTCAAAACGTAATCTAATGCTCAAATTTTATTCATCGCCTAACAAGAGACCGGAGCTATCAACAACTGGACTCCATTAAGTACAGACTGCCAAGATGAAATGCACTCTGGTGTATCAGTATACAGGACCATCGTCTAAGTTATCATCCTCCTCATCGAAACCTTCCCCGTTGTCAAAATAGCTATTTACATAATCTGTTCCATCATCCATCTCTTCATCTAATTCTTCCTCTTCCTCTTCAGGACGCTCCTCTGGCTCTTTTTCATCATCATTCTCGCCATCTTCATCTTTTCCATCCTCTTCGATGTCATTCCCTTGATTGTTTTCCTTTTTCTCAAGTTCCTTCAACCTAGACTCGACGTCCATATCTTTACTTCTTTTGACAGACAACTTTTTGATATCCTGTTCGTGGTTTCGCTTACGTCGCCTATAGCTAGGTCTCAGTTCAGTCGGTATCACGGACCAGTCATACTGTTCCTCGTAACTCGTCTTGTCCGCTATCATATCTTGGAACCAATCAGAGTAACGCTCGATATCCTTGTTAACAATGATCGGTTGTACATAAGCGGGGGTATCCCTGAGGAACTCGGCGTAATCTCTCTTGATTTCCAGCAGGTAGTTAACTTGACCTGTTATGACGAAGGGAATGGGTTTGTAATCGAGTACAGGATAGTTTGGCGGTGGTTGTAGAACTGGGCCTGGCAATGCTTCCCCTCTTCCAAAGCCCAATTGTTCTACGTTGATCGACATTGAGGCTTTACCTCTTCCTCTGCCGCGACCTGCCATGCCGCCTTAAACCCCAGGACTGAGTAGAACAAAAATACAAATTCTTAGTCCTACAATATTCGCTAGCACTTCTGCTTCAACCCGTGCCTGTTGGCTGTCGGCTAACTATCCACGTTTTACGTGTGAATTGATGTTTACGCGTATCGTTATTGAAGTGTATTGACAACATCGATAAACAACCGTAGCCGACTAGCGAAAAGATCCGTTCAAATCATGGTTCTTCCATCATGGTTCAGATTGACGCTATTCGGGTATCCAAGTACGTGTTCCACCTAGCGAGAAAAAAAAGCACTCAGTTATTCCAAAACGATTATCTTAGAGTCATCTAGCGGGATTCTCACCGTACTAACACACTATTTCAACGAAAGCATGTCCGAAGAGAGTCATTTTTTGGATTTTTGAAAATCGAAGAGCATCATGCCCTTCGTTTAATTTTCATTCATCGCTGATATTAATTTCACATCAATCGGACATGCTTTCGCTGAGAAAAGGGGGTTGAAAAATATCACCGTAATAAAACATACCGTACTAAAACACGACTCTTCCATTTGATATTTTTCAACCCCCTTTTCTCAACGAAAGCATGTCCGATTGATGTGAAATTAATATCAGCGATGAATGAAAATTGAACGAAGGGCATGACGCTCTTCGATTTTCAAAAATCCAAAAAATGACGTTCTTCGGACATGCTTTCGTTGAATAGTGTGTTAGTACGGTGAGAAATCTGCTAGATTTAGGCGCTGGTATACAATGAAGTCCTGCGTACGCGTTCGCCCATTGAGAAGTCGCTCTCTCCGTCCATATATGCGTCCAATAAGCAGTAGTCTGTGGTGAAACCATGTAGTTGCATAACCTACAAGATACAAACATCATCTGTCAAGTTGCGCACAAACCTGCGCAACTTGACCAACTCCGACGAGATTGGAGGGACAAACTCATGATTGGCTGAACGTCTGCTAGAAATTAAAATATCCCATATTCTACGGGAACGTAGACGTGTGCGTCAATTGTAGACCGACCTTTAGAACCGACTTCTTATGAGACATACAGGTATGTTATTGGTCACTTCTTTTGGATCCACCCAATAACAGCTTCGTGTCACACTGCTCCTGGAAATTAACATAATTGGAAAGCCCCCAAATTTTGCCGCATCCAATTGATGCCTAGGGCCTAGTTCCGTGCCGTGGTGTCTGCTCCGTGGGAATGTAATGGCTCCTTGTAGAAATCTGTACATACTTTTGTGGGTTGGCAACATTGCCGGGAAAAGGACGTTGGGCGCGAAACGTTGCGAATCGCTTACGTAAAATTGACATAATCTGTTAATACTGCATAGATATACTTATACTGTCAAAGAGTAATATACTAGTTCGGCGATATTGTTGGGTCACCCTGTTGTATGTACGTTGCATGCGTGCTGTTTATTGGCGTACATGTGTTTGTATCAATTTCCAAAATTGGCTTTGTTATTATCCAATACCCATGCAACTGACCACACACGACACCATCGAGCGATCCGTGGACATCGGCTATTAAACAACAGTACGCAGCGCTCACAGAACTATTTAACAAACTTTTGTTGGTGCTCTCTGCCACTGAAATGTTAACGATCGACGGTCGCACCGTTGGTTTTAGTGAAACCCCTAGTACTTCACGACGTGCCCAAAAGCGGCTGTTTACTTCAGAGAGTGGTCCGAGCAAGCGAAATTTATTTCGTGATAATCGGAATTCAAGTCCCGGCGGAGGAAATTCCGGAGATGAGTCTGACCTGGGGCCGATGTCTCCTCTGGCGCTTAGCGACGCAACTCCTAGCAGTGCGACGAATTCCCCTGCTCGAGCATTTGATTCTCCGTTGGCCGGATCCATTCCAGCGCCTCCGGTAAGTCTTGGTTTGTTAGATTCAACTTTATGGGAAAGAGCGGTGCAAAATGAGGACCGAGACAGGGCTCACTTGGCTACTTCATCTCCCTTCAGCGTCCTCAAAATGTTGACCAGATCTGCGAGATCTTCTCAGCATCGCAAGTTTTGCCCGCCATCACCAGAGAAGGCTCCTATGTCTGGTAGAGACACTTGCGAGGAAACAATACCAACCACCCCGAAACGCCATGGAAGAAGTTCGCCTTTTGACAAAGCTATAACTGAGACGCCTAAAAGGAGCTTTGGCAGAGAAATTCAAAACGAGCCGATCTCTGAATTAGCCGAAACACCACAGAAAGAAGATAGCCCCGATAAGAGGTTGATCACACCTTTAGGGTCTGTCAGCAAAGAGGCTGCGCTACCTCGTCTGCATCACAGAAAATCTTTGAGCAGCCTGGCTTCCACCGAAAATTCCTCACCAGTAGATGGAAAGGAAAACATGTTGAAAAGAACAGCCTGTGATGCCGCCATATTGGCCTATGCGAAATTGGTTAAATCTGATGAGTGTCTGTCCATTCCCAAGGCAAGAGCTGCGTTGTTCCAAGACAAATCTGAAGAATTTAAGTTAAGTACTAAGTCGTTTTACAGCTCTCCGCCTGAAGCTGTGCAAACACGAGAATTGCCTATGTGCGTTGAAAAAACTGACATTCGTCGTGGACAAAAGAGACGCAGTTTTCCTGCTAAATGCAGTCGAGGGCGTTCGATCAAAAGACATAGGTACGGAGAGATAAATGCTGGGATTGGTCATGGCATAAAAAAGCCCAAATTGAAGAGGCATGTATCTCGTGCAGAGGCGTTTAAGACAGAAAATGTCAATGACGTTTCTCCTACCTCGAGTGCCACCGCGAAACATCGGTTTGGCTCCAGTGTGGAAAATTTCTCAAAAAAGGTGGATAATACCTCGGCTGATACGGATACTGAAACCCCCTTAGAGGAGTATGTTGTGCCATTATCAAAAGGACAAACATCTCCCGAGGTTGATCCTGGGAAAAAGTTCTTCAAGACTAACAGGACCCTTGCCAAGAATTCTCTGGCCACTGTGACTGTTAATGATACAATAAAATTACAGGTGTCAAATGGGAAACTCAAGCTAAAACCGCATCAAATGACAAGACGTCAGAACCTACGTAAGACATCCAAAGGCCTGGATTTAACGTTCGACGCGAACGACCTTACAGTCGACGATCCCACCTTTGCAGTACCCATCAATGAGACAAGTGTGGCTAATATTTTGAAAGTATTGGAAGATGATTGGGCTGACGATGAATACGATACAATGGAACCCTTAACAGCTAAACATAGATATGCAAAATCGCCTTTGAAGTCTTCTATTATTCCAATGGGCATGACCATGTCTCCTGCTAGTGAACTCAGCAGCATGACATCGGTAATGAATATAAAGGATGCCGGTGCTAACAATGCCAACAACATTGGTCGAGAAGAAGAAACAAAGTTTTATCCGTTGTTTGATAAAAAATTTGCTGGGAGCAGGAGCCTTATGTAAGTGAATCGTATTCATAATAACAGAGATTAGAAAAAATTTTCTGACTAGATAACAAAACGAATTCTTTCTGATTTCATACTTGCACCTTAGCCCAATCTGGGATGTGTTTTATTCGCTTTGGATGACAAAGGAAACAGATGAAAGATCAGCGTTTTTTTTTAAATTATTTTCGTCATCTTCCTTTTCCAAAAAATCTCAGGCAAGGACACAGGATCTGCCATAGAAAATGAAAACGTTGAGAACTGGAAACGAGAAAAAAAAACTTGAAAACGAGAAAATTCTTAGACAAGTCTAGACCAAATGGTTGAAAGATAGTAATGCTCAGAAGAAGGGTGATACATGGTGTATGTATCTAGATGATTCAAACATGGTCGTTTCATTTGATATTCAATTTCCCCTTCTTTCGATTCTTGCTCTTTCAGCTTTTTCTTTTGAAAGGTGGCGAATAAAACACACTCATAACAAGTATTTGCAACCCCTATATATGATTTAAGCTTGCTGGAGATTGGATTTAATAAAATGCGTATTGGAACGTCTTTTTAACGACTAATAACAATGAGGGCTATTTAGTTTGCTTGTGATACCTATATGAATATCCTCTAACTGTCTTTTTAATTTTTTTAAACGAAGAGGGTCATCCAAGAAAATTAGCCGCAGTTCTAAAACAGCCCTAGGTTGGCAGTTGCCAACAAAAAGTGGAAACAAAGATGATCATCAGTACCAATTGGATGTTGGTCAGAAGCGATTCGGTGCAACTCAATGTCCAGAGTGTGAAGTTGTTTATCAGATAGGAGATCCGGAAGATGAAAGATCCCATCGCAACTACCATGACAGCATAAAAATATTAAAATTCTCTGTAAGTATGACAAAATTTCTGACATTAGCTAACAATAATGTCAGCAGTTTTGTACCTCTGTAACCTACTGGGTTGTTCAAGAGCCAGTTATTCCCTTCTGAGAGCCCATTTCGTAACACAATTGTATGAATTACATTTCTCTTGACTGACGATTTACAATTATTCTCATTTGTCTTAGAATTCGACAATGCGTCCGTCGATTGATAACAAGTTTTTACCTAATTCAGGTACACTGTATTCAGACACCTAAATATATACCGGATAATTGATATAAAAGCCTAATCGCAGTCGTCTTCGATTTCCGATCATAAGTGCGGTCCCAAAATATTCAAACAATTCTTCCCCCAATCATTTATAGCATGTATCCTAAAACATTTCAGGGCTGGAAACAAGAACGTGTTGTGGGCACGGATCCCTATACAGCTAGCAGAATAGTTTTGGTAGAACCTGGAGATCCCAAGCATTGCTGGAAGAAAGTATCAGAGATTTTAACAGTTGTTGACAAAGACTTGGGATTGGCTGACTCAGATTATCATAATGACAAGGTTAGTTGATCAATGGCATTCTGTCGGCATCATTTTCTTCAATGGTATGAACAGGGTGGGTGCCCACTATTTCTCCAGAGCCAATATTCTTGGCTTTTCCCGGTTCTCAAGGTGATTTTGCAGTTTTTTCCCTAATTTTACCTACACTGGTACAATGGAAATTTTCCCATTATGATCTATCCCATTGACTTGACAAGCAATTTTGAATAGAAAAAATATGCGTTGTGCATATTTCTTATTAGAAATATTCCGAAAGAAAGTGAATATTATATTTATGAATTAATGAATTAATAATTTTTTAACACCATTGAGAAGAGTGTGTTTCTACTTTCCAGGAACGTTTCATGAATTATTGATATGTCAATTTAAACATATGTTGACCAGTTTTTTTTTGTTTCACAAAAATCCGATTTCCACCCAGTTTCCCTGACTTTCCCGATTTTCCACAACGTGACCCCCCTTTCTAATAAAGTTTACCGACTTGGCCTAATATTGTTGTATGTTTCATATTGCAGATCTACCTCTATATCAGAGAGAAAGAGATCATTGGTGTACTAGTGGCTGAATACGTGACAGCTGGATATCGCATGATACCGGATTTAATAGACATTGATTGCTGTAGTTTGGAAAGCTCAATCGTCAAATGTGGAGTTAAGGTCGTTTGGACGACTATGAGCCGTCGGAGGCAAGGCATTGCGACAAAGTTGATGGATGTCTTAAGGTGGGCTCTCATATGGTCCCCATATAAACTGGCGGGCCTACAATTCTTAATCAAATCCTGACATCTCTTACACCTCGAAATGTCTGACCGATCATAAAATTTCAATTCTTTTGGTTATAGCAACCGGGGATATACGAGTATTGTACACTTATCCGAAGGCATTCTGACTGTTAAACATTAGAATAGGATTTAGAAATAATGTAGATACTAGAACGAGTTCTGTCTAAATTTCCTTGTTTTAAACGTTTGCAGGGCCAATTTCTACTTCGGATATGTGCTGTCTGTGGACGATGTAGCTTTTTCAATACCAACCCCGGGAGGTAAAGCTTTTGCTGAGAAGTACACCAGGACTCGATGTTTCAAGGTTTACAATTGAATTCTTGCCTACATTAGTGCAAGTGAATCATAGAACTAAACCTTAATTACCTTCACCTTTACCTACAATGTCAACATTGCTAAATGAATTGTTTGACATTACATGAAACTGTAACCAGTTGGTGTCGATCACCCAACAGTTGAATAAATAAAGTTGACGCTAATCTGAGCTTTAATTTGTTGCTTAAAAATAGATAATCCCATTCTTGGTGTCAACTGAAGCCAGTTATTCCCAAAATCATCCCAACCTCTCGATGAAGCAATTTGCTGGTGAGAAATAGAGATTCAACCATTTTTCTGATCATTTGAATGTGAAATCCTATGAACTTTCAATATTTTCATGTTTCATGAGGTTGTCGGATAGTTGATAGACCGATAAATAGACAGAACTCCGTATTATTTCTTCTGATCGTTTTTTTCGGATGCTAGAAACCCAAAACGTAAGGACTCGTTGGAATTAACAGGTCATTTTTCTCACATCACCTAGATGATGAATAGTAACAGCCAGTTGACAAGAAATAGGTAGAAGATATGAATCGTGTAGTTTGGATACTAGTCAAATTTGATACAATTTGGATCTTCACGACTTTTGCAAGACCGAGCTACATACGTATAACTCTCAAACGAAAACTGAAAGTATTTCGGTCTTCCAAAAGGTCCCGAACTTTTATGCATTGGGACGTACTCGCTTTTGAAACCAAACGATTCATATGTTTGTTATTTCGGTGAAACAAAAAATACTACACTTGCGTTTGAAGCGCTATCATTTGTTTTCTATGAATGTATTTCTTAACAAAACATGTATAAAAAAAATCTTGTTCAATGAATCGTGAAGTTTTTGTCAGCCTGATAGAGTACCAAATAAACTTGGCTTGTGAAAGTTACGATGCCGTTGCTTATAACAACTTCTGTTTTGCTGGGTATACATACGTAACACTTCATTAAAAATCAATGAAAAATTGAAAAGTAATCAAACGATATATTCGGTAGGCTTACACACATTTGCATGCGCAATCGAATGTGATGTTGTATTATAACAAGGAATATATATTTGTTAAAATACCATGCATTATTCAAAGAACCAAGTCAGGTAATCACATATTAAACAAACATTCAGCGTACAAAATTCTGATGTACAGATAGTTAACTTGCATTGCGAGTGTCAGATATTTTGGCGTTTTCAGATAGGTATTCGCGCAATTTCAACAGAGAAGCACCTACCATCGTATTGTGGTTACTTTCCTTAGACGTCTCTACATATATTGTAATAGAGCAGAAAGAAATGCACGTTGAAAGTCAATCAACGGTGCAACAGGTTGTCATCGTAATGATGATAACTAAGTAATGATCATTTTAATAATAATAATAATAATAATAATAATAATAATAATAATAATAATAATAATAATAATAGTAGTAGTAATAATCGTAATGATAGCAACAATAACAACGTTAATAAGAACCCGGGGTAGCAAAATTTCTTCAATCACAGCACGTTTTTGAAATTTTCCTACGTCTACAGTAAACTATTTCAATATATCGAGCTAGCAAAAGGATCGAACCACCTAAACTTATATTACACATAAGTGGAGCATAGCCTGCCCATGTAATGGTCGATCAAGCTACCACAAAAAATAGACAAAAAAAAAACCTATACTTTATATTTATATGGGGAATTCCACCTGATCTCGCCCCACTTTTGTCCTCAGTTTCGAATTTAGTTCTCAAATTTTTATATCATTGTACTAGCTCACAAATCGAGACTCAATTTTTTCAGATATTTTTTTCTAGTTATTATTTTTACAAAAACGATCTCTTCTACGAAAGTTGATTCTTTCAAACGCTCAAACTTATGAAAAGTGGCATAGAAGTAAAATAATGCCATTTGAATTGAAGTTCAACAGATGAATTATTGCAAAAATATACGATCTCTCAAAATGTCATTTTTCTGTCTATAAACTCGAAAGAGATTTTTTCGTCAAATACGTCGTAATTGATTCGACTGTTGATTTATTCATACAAAGCTGCATTCGTTACAAACATTTCAAGACCGCGAACATAATGCCCGGACTTTTCGTTTACGAAATATGATTATATTTATAGGCAATTCGGGAAGGAAATTACAAAACAAAGTACATCCAATCTGAGAAAAATTGGGTGTCGACTTGTGAGTCGGTTCATACAATCATATAAAAAATTGAGAACTAAATCCGAAACTATGAGGGCAAAAGTGGGTCGAGATTAGCTGGAATTCCCGATACATATTCATATGTATATAGTATACATATATTACTCATATCAATGTATAGGTGGATATCTTGAAAATATGCGGCTATATACAACGTAATACTGTTTTTCAGGAATTTACAGAGTATTCAAAAATAAAAAAAATCTTTTTCGCAAAATTACTATAATATTGATGATAAATTTATATTCCTCCTTCAAGTATGTCATATACCATGCTTTGGAATCTTCAGTCTATGGTATTTTTGGCCGTGGCTCTTTTACCAACCACCTCCGCGGCTGCTTCTTCCACCTCTTCTATTAGTACCAAATCCGCCACCACTATTCTCCCTTCCGCCGCCCCATCTGCGGCTTCCTCCTCCTCCTCTTCCGCATCCCTCATCTCTGTCTCCACCTCGATAACCACTGCCACCCGCATCCATACGCTCACGATCCTTTTCCTGCGCTCGTCTTTCTTTCCATGCTGCGTAACGCTCAGCCATTCGATGCAGCTCCGCTGGTACCTCCTACTCAGGGGAGTGGAATTGGAAAAATTTATAAACGATAATGACGACGTGATGATACATGAAACCGGAGAGAGAATGACAATTCCTATTCACGCAAAGAATCCAGCGCCTGAAGCACAGCGCTATACAACCGGTGGAATTCAGATTGACAAAGTAAGGTATCTTTACTATTCAATTACCTGACTAGCTTCCTCAAGGATCCTGATGAGTTCTTTGGCATGAGACCAGTCATTTCGGGTCATTAGACTGATACTTTCCCCTGTGCGGCCAGCACGACCCGTTCTGCCAACTCTATGAACGTATTCCTCTATATCCCGTGGAAAATCGTAATTATATACGTGCCTGTGGAATAGGAGAAAAACGTGACTCACAATTTATAGATAATTGTGTCGTGAGCTACTGTGTAGGTAACAAGTACAATTTGAGGACAAAAAGAATTCGAGAATTGTAACTTTCGTGTTTGTAAGTAGCAAGTGGGAATCGAATGAGTAGAGTACAGCTTTCTCACGTAATGTCACCGATGTCTATACCCCGACTGGCGACGTCAGTGGCAATGAGAATTCGTACTTCGCCAGTTTTTATATCCTCGAGTGCCTGCTCCCTGTCGCACTGCTCTCTGCCGCCGTGAATACTCTGACATGCGATACCTTTCAGTGCTAAGTCGCTGGATAAATCGTCGACACGTGACTTTTTACCAACAAATACTATAACTTTGTCATCTGGGCCCATATTGCGGAAGAAGTCAAACAACTGTGGAAAAATCAACAAGTGTTAAACGGTACATACATGCACTTTCTCGCGCCGCCTAAAAATAGATGAATGGAGATTGATTTTTCTGCTCATAGTTAGCCTGTCATGAGATTGCTCAACATTGCCGGAAACTTTGGTTTCAGTCAGATGATCATTCGGAAGGTGATGAAATTGTGAGAAATGTGGACTTTCTGTTCATGATATACTATACCCACCATCTCCGTCTTCTCACTGTCGTCAATTATGAGGATTGTCTGCATCACGGAATGTACTGCTGCCAGATCTAGTGATCCAACGTAAACTTGTAGTGGATCTTTCATATAGGATTGGGCAAGGCGTCTCACCCCAGGGGGCCAAGTTGCACTGTCAATGATAAATATATTATAATACAATACAGTTAGTTAAGAGCCGAGCTGTGAGCAAAAGGGTATAGTAAGATGAGCATGGGAAATCTGCCCCCACTCTGATTGTTATGATCGCACCTGGAGGCTTCGAAAGGTCATACCAAAAGATGCCCCCAGCCAAAATTTTAGATCCCCAGCAATCCCCCTAGGATCCCGAGGCTTAAAAACTTGTTTTTATGACTTTATTTATTCTCGGGCGCATCTTTGCACCAAAAAATTTTTAAAAATTCATGAGAACGTACTTTCAGGTCAGAAACTACCGTGAATTTTTTCAGATTTTTTCACTTCAAAATGTATCCTAAAAAATTTTTTTTTAATTCCGAGTCGATTTTTTGATAGGCAAATAATTTTTGGGGAACTCAAAGAACATGTTTTTCCATGTATTTTTCCTGTTCTTCCGATTAGTGGTATTGGAGAAATTTGTAAAACAGGAGATCATATCAAAAGTTGAGAAAAAAACATTTTTTGGCCATCTTTTCTCGCATTTTAACGCTGTTAGCGTCTATGTCGCGCAATCCAAATGCCAAATTTTCACATTTTTCAACCCGAGAAACCATTTGGAAACATGAGACATAAGTGAAAAATTCATGTGTCCTCATAAAATATTGAGAAAACCTCGAGATCCGATCATGTGCAACGTTCAATCTACAAGCAATGCAATATTTTACTTGGAAACTTTTATCAAGATCTCAACACTTATTTGAAAAATTGTTCCACACTCTTAGAATGCTTTCCTATTCAATATTTCTGTTAAACATGACTATACGTAGTCGGATTAATGAGAGAAGCTCATGTAGGTTGTTGTTGCTTTTATTAATGCTTGCTATTAATGTTGAATTTTTGATCAGAATTTCGGGTAAACGATAGTTTCTATAATTTTGGTTGAACATTAAGATCATATAGAAACATGTGTAAAATCATTCATATTTTCTATAATAGAAAAATGCGTCCAATAGAGGATAGTCATAAAAACACGTTTTTAGCCCTCGGGATGCTAGAGGTTTCGCTGGGGATCCGTGTTTTGTATAGAGGGATCTGTAGGTATTACCTTTCGAAGCCCCAGGTGCGATAGTGATCAGAGTGGGGGCAGATTTCACATGCTTATCCTACTACACCCTTTGAACGATTGACTATAACAAGCATGCAATTAACATCAAGCAGAGATTATTCCTTATTCATAAAACTATTTGAAATTTTCAGGACAATTTGATTCATACAGATTTTTCATATGTACAATCTGAACCGGAAAGACATGTAAAAATACAGCACGATAATATTATACTTGTGATTAAATTCTACCGGAGAAAAAATCTTCATTCCGCTAAACACAACTTTGGTGAGAGAAAGTATGTCTGCCTCATTAGTCTGCCAAAACTTTTGTACCAAAATGCCCCAGTATGCATATGGGGATTTATGCATAAAAAATACGGCAAACTGGTGGCAGTTGGATCAACGTTACCTGGTCATGACAGTTTGGCGATCAGGCCTGATGTCCAAGAGAGTTTTTCTGATTTGGGGTTCGAATCCCAAATCAAGCATACGATCTGCCTCGTCAAGTACAAGGAAAGTGATTGTCGTGACATCCACTACACCAGCTTGGACCAAATCGTTCAATCGTCCAGGCGTTGCTATTACTATTTCAACTCCACGTGATACTATATCGACTTGTTCTTTGCGACTTCCACCACCGTACAAGCATACTCTGTAATCGAAAAATATTTTATTGGCTGATTTATCGGTTTAGTACACCACAGAGTGTATGATATCCGATCATTGTCCAGATCTAAAAAAAAATGGAGGCAATTTGTGATGCTCGCCAATTGGTAAATCAAACATTACTATACAATCCGTTTCGCCATGTGCCGATCTCTGTCCACAGTGTACAAGTTAGTGAAATCAATAAATTGGTACTTACGCCTTAATTCCACGATACGTGTACTTTCCAACTTCCTGTTCAATCTGCAAAGCTAACTCTCTCGTTGGTGCCATTATGAGAACGTTCGGTCCACCTCGTTGCGATCTCGGAATTGGTTGTCCCTCTATGTGGATCAAGGCGGGCAAAAGAAAAGCAAGAGTTTTTCCTGGAAACGAAATAAAACTGAGTAATTGATAGCTGACTTATGCCATCGAGATAACGCGTTGATTATCTTGTTCGTTTACGAAAGTCGCCCATAGTATAACTTACAGGTCGGAGATCATGTTACGCTGATGCTATAAAAAAACTGAAAATAGGTACCTGTGCCAGTTTGTGCAATTCCGATTAGGTCTCTACCGCTAAGAAGAATAGGCCAAGCTTGACACTGAATAGGACTAGGTTTGGTGAATCCCTGCTTGCGAATCTCTTCCAAGATTTCTGGGTAGTCCTGAAAAATTGCACAATTTCCAAACGGTTGTTCAACTAGTTCTTATCACTGTAGGCAGTTGTACTCGTTGCAACACATTATCATCAACTGACGTAAGGATAAAATGCTAATAAAATTGAAAATATTCACCACACACCATAATGGGATCAAAGCTTTGAAAAATGTCTGCTAAGGTAAAATTGATATTTGACAAACATCAGGATTGGTACGTTTTCTCAAATACGTAGTTCCCCAAAGTTGTCAGTTATCTCCAAAGAAATTATGGGCCACTAATAACATTTATCGTTTTCCTAATGACAATGGCCAGTTCTTGGCAGGTTTGGATACATGCATTTCATTTCGAAAAGAAACGGGCCATCTAATGCCAAAAGGTGAAAATCTGGTAATTTTTAGGAAACCCTCGAAGGACCCCTCACAGACCTTATGGAAATTGGCTCTCAGTCGGGTTTTCCTATAATTGCGGGATGTTGTAGCTTTTGCTTTTTGGATCAGAATTTCTCATAGGCACAAGTCTTTGCTATGGCTGGATCTCAAGTTCTGAGGGAACGGACGTCACAATTATAGCTTCAAGCCTCATAACTTGGGATCCAGCCATAGCAAAGACTTGTGCCTATGAGAAATTCTGATCGAAAAAGCAAAAGCTACAACATCTCGAAATTATAGGAAATTCGACTGAGAGCCAATTTCCATGAGGGTTGTGAGGGGTCCTTTTTGAATTCTCCGAGTGCATGCCAAACCCTTAAGGTGTTTGATCGATGAAGCTGAAGCACCAACCTGGAATGCTTGGTCAAATATTTCAACAGGATTCGGTATCGCTGGATCATTAGCGTTCTGTTCATCTTCGTCCTCCTTTTGGAATACCCGACATACCGTGATATCGTTGTTTATCTTTCTGATGTGAGCCACTTTTTCCTGTGGCATGTTAGCGACGTCTGGGTCTTCTTTGTAGAAATTTTTGATAAGAGTGGGGCATTTTGCCCATCTTTCCTTTTGATATTTTTCCTGATGGTACAAAACATGTTATTAGGTAGTTAAAAAAGTTGTAATCATATACAAATATGACTCTTACTTAATAATCATTACAGTAAAAAGTTTTTGGTTTTGCTTCGAAGCAGTCTCCGTACAATTAATAAATTTACGCATTGTAGACAGTTTCTAGTGGAACAACCATGAGAATTTTGTGGAACTTGTTCAAGCGCGAATTTTAAAAAAAAGATTCATTTCAATTGTTTCGAGCCAAACTACATACATAATCAGTATTGGCCTTAGACCAGTCAAACTCTGTGAAGTCGTCTTCGTTGTCAGCAGTAGAAACAGTGTTTTTAGCTGGCGGTGGCGGTGGCAGCTTTTCACTCAATAAATCATCAATCAATTCCTTGGCCTTTTGCTGTGCTACATCGGAGCCAATCAAAGTTATCGGAGTATTTTCATAGTCTTCAGGCTTACCGATCTGCAAACATTTCAGGAAAGTATAACAAATCGAGAAAGCTTGTACTAATTAGACACTAAGTTCAAATTAACAGAATAATCATTGTCCCACCAAAGTCGACATTGAATGTTTGAAAGTGCAGCTACTCACGTTAATTCTAGCACCACTCTGTTCTTGTAACTCTTTAATTTTGCAACCTCCTCGGCCAATGATCTTGCCGACTTTGCTTGAATCTATCAACATTTCAAGTCCTTGGGGTCTTGCATTGTTTCTATCATTCCAATCGGTTCTTTGACCATGACCTGCTACTCCTCTTCCTTGAGATTCTCTGTTACTTCTCCAGTTTCCGTCATCTGCGTAAGACCGACATGTGAAAGAATTGATGCAGAATATGTGTTACCATATTACAAACGGTCCCAAGAAAGGATTGCATTATAGGATTTACATTTTAGTATAACAGAGACTCTGGTCGGGTAGTCTCGATTATTTCTACTGACACAGTAGGAGTTCAGTTGTATTTGAACCGATTGGTGTAATCAAGGGCTTGAAGTGTTTATTAAGCTTCGCAGAAACATCAGCCAATGTCAACAAAACAGATATACTGGTAGAGTGTGTCGGAATTCTGATTTATTTCCGATTGATTCAATTGACATTGTAAGGAGAATTTTGTTCTCATCTGAGCACTTTTTTATACCAATTACATAGTGAAAAACCTGAATCCTAAAGCCATAGGGCCATAAACTTCTGAGTACTTCGTCTGTCGCTTTAGACCCATGAAAAATTAGGACATATCGAAGTAGAAGTTGCAGTGGTTGTATGACATCGAAGCAGATTGAAGCTGTCACATAATGTACATTTTGTGCTTAGTAATGAACTCGTACCCATTCAATGTTCGAGAGCACATTGTAAAAATGTCAAACTTTCAATGAAAAAATTTATAAAATTCTATTCACGGTATTCTCCTTTAAAAAACAGACTATACCCTGGGATCTGTGATTGGCCTGCCCCCGGTCGCCATAATTCGATGCACGTCCCCTGCCACCACGGATAAAATTTTGAGTACGTATCGTTTGAGTACAATTTGAGGTTTCCTCGTCGCTGTTCCATTCATCGAGCGCTCTGTAAATTTGAATGTTGTGACCATTATGTTTAAATAAATACCAGGAGGAAAGTTCTAGCATAAAAAGATGATTTGATTCGAACTTAATACGTATTACGTAAATTGGAACAGAAGGTACGATTTATAATATACATATACAGAATTATGCGTGTATTTGTGGATATTTTTCAATAATTTGTATTACGGATAGTTTTTCTCATTAGCCGTTAGCATAAACAAGTGAAAGTACGTCCCGGAGCACCGGCCACGAGGGTGTTTGCCAAGGAAACGCAGTACACATGCTTTTTAGGTAACCACGATCTTGAGGTTGGAATCATCGCGGCACAGCGCAAGTTCGTGAAAATAATATTGTACATTGTGCTGTTAAAACGGATCATTGACATTTGTTGGATAGAGTTTTTAGGATAAAATAAACATGATACTCACTCCATTTTATCTGTAGTTAGAAACGTTTCGATGAGGTGACGGACTCACGACGAACTCGTGTATCGGTGGAATCGTGAAACAGAAATTCAAACTAGCTAAAGATGAGACCACGCCGGCGACAATCACTACGAACAAGCTGTTCACACTGCGCGATGGAATCACACCAATCGCAAACGAGTTATCCGTGGACTCGACGACTATACGTCGATGTCCGTGGACAAACTTTGATGGGTATGAAAAGACCCGGTTTGTCAGGAAGGTTTGTTTAGAAAGAGACAAAAACTACATACATTCGGATCGTTCTGCTCTCTCACTCTCGCGGGACATCAGCTAATTTATGTCGGTGGTTCGAGTTTGGACCTGGCAATTCGAATGTAATTCCCAGGGGTGCGATTCCATAACTTTTATCACTGCTATCACTGTCATACACACACACATTCTGTTGTACGACGTGAAGTCATCGCACGTATCAATCTTATGATATCTATCGACAGTGATAGCAGTGATTTAGAGCTTTAATTGTAGACGTTCTTCTTGTCCTCAATCGTTGACTGAATAATAACTTCAGTCAACGCCTCAATGGTGTTGATTGAGGCGAGTAGATTCGCTTATGGAAATTCACCTTAAGGTATTTGAGATACCGAGAGTTTTCGGTGAATCCGCACGACCCCCTCCTGTGGCCAAACCAACACAAGCACTCACCGTATGCGTGAGGCTCGTTCGAAAGGGGATAAGCAATGCTACTAGTAGCCTATCCCCTCCTGAACGAGCCTCATACACGCGGTGCGTGCCTGTGTTGGTTTGGCCTTAGGAGGGGGTCGTGCGGATTCACCGAAATCTCTCGGTATAGCGTGACATGCGCAGTGCGCTTGTCAACTAAGGCGCGTAGTTTCAAGCGTTGAAAATCGTTACTCAGGTAATGTGTATGCACACAACGCGCGCGTTGACTGTAGAATACTTCAGTCAACGTCGTGAGCGATCGCTGACATGTTTGTAGGCCGACTGACCAACGTCAAATACAACCACTGCGACACCGCCAAATGTCACCGCTGCATCTGCCGTAGTAGTGCACTCGTTATGTATTCGTATGTGTGTACTATACGTCACCACTTTACGGATTTACGGCGAGTGTGATTCAGGTGGTGACTGACGAAGCGGTCGTAGGCATTCAAGGTGGAGGTTCAACGGGGGCAGTGGAGCGGGAGGGGTTCACCTGTTTCACAACCTGCGTAACGTAGCCTGTCACGTGACCGCGACTCTTTTTGAAACCACTTCCACTCCAACGACCAGTCAAACCGCGCCCAATGAAACAGCAGGAGGTTGCGGGCGAAAGCATCACCAGGGAACGCGTCATCCGAAGAAGCAATTCGAGACAGTTCGAGTAGCGTACATCGTACAGGAGGCAACTGTACAATAAGAACACTTGAAACAGAGTGCGCGAGTATGAAAGTGACTGTTTTTGAAAGTGAGCTGTTTGTAAATGGAAACTGGCCTACGTCGATCCTGCGGAAATAATAATATATAAACAATCATCTTTCAGCCTGTGAATTCGTTATGGTTGCTGCATCAGCTACCCATTATAATACGTACACAGGTACAAGAGTGTTCTACAAAATCAGTTGGATATTATAACGGTTGTTAGACGAAGAATATGTTCAAAATGTTTACATATTACCAGGTCGTAACTACTGCAGTACAATTCTTCCATGGTGTTCCGTCGCTCCCATCGATAAATAACGGAAGCTAAATCGTTTGTGAATTTACTATCGTAAACGTAACGTTTGCATTTACGGCCGTCCATGATTCATACCTTTATTATCAATTGTTTGAAACGAGAAGCACAACGTAATATTGCAATCACTGATCTCTATAATCTTTTCTCTACAACTATGAGAATAATTGACAAACGTTTGCTCTCGATTGAAAAGAACTTATTTACAGAGAAACAAGATGTATATGTTACGTAGATTGAAGAAACTAACTACTTGTGTTAATTAAACCATCACTTATCGGTACCTGTATTGCTCCTTTGTTATGGCTGCTACGAGATGAATATGAACGTGTGTGTATACATGACGAGTCGTACTGTTATATATAATTACTGTGAATATTAAAATACACATCCATAACGTGCTTTGAATCTATACATATACTATAAACAGTAGATGTGGGCAGACCCAAGCTATACATATAGAAGGATATAAATTATAATATTTTTATATTTCAATCGGAAACCACATCTCAATCTGTATAAAATTTTCAAAATCGTTTCACAAGCTATATACATGCACATACATACATACATAGCTATAATACAATATAATATAATATAGTGTATTATAAGTTACAATACGCGAGCCACGCAGTACACGGCGAAGTTCTTAAGTGTTACGACATAATATAGGTATATAAGTTGAGTATCTGTATGCATCTGAACTTGAAAAATAAAAAAAAATAAAATAACACCGCTGCTCGAGGATCGTCAATCGAATAGAGATAAGTAAGAACATAAGGTGGCTTGTAGTTATTTCGCAAAGCACGACGAACACACTTGCCTACCGACGATGTATGTTATACGCGCGTTGGTGATATTTGCGTGCTTGTGTAAGGCTGGAAGGGCGAAGGCCCAGCAATTCGACTCTACGGATCCTTCGACGATATACTACACCGAACCCTATGACAACAGAGTGACTACTGATTATGGAGTATCCGGATTTACCGATTTACCCGGCGGTCGAATTACCAGAGGTGAAAGGTTACTGGAGAGGTCGCGAAGTCCTTACATCGTACGCGAGGATCTCTTCGTCGAACGCGATGGGACGCTCGTGATAGAGGCTGGTGTTGAGATCCGGTTTGCCCCCATGATTGGCATCACGGTCCGCGGCGTTATCACTGCACAGGTAAGATCTTTATCAATTCAAACGAAATAACATATCCCCGCAACCTCGGCTACCAACATATACATTATCCGATCTTCGTTATAGCATTGTACCTACATTCGTATACCCATAGTATACGCTGATCATATTACCCTCATCGTCGGGTTCATGCAAGATTGTCAGAACGTGCGATTCTATATTTATAACACTTATGAACGTGGATACCTATAGCCTGTATCTACATATCCATGCACTGTGTCGCGCGTAGCGAATGCCGGGACGTAATCACACAAATGACCTTAATATATTGAAATGCTCGTAGTACACAGGTATATGTGTCTATTATGTGTGCATGATGAATTTAGTGGAATCGATTTTTGGCTGTATAATGAGATGTGTATATATGTGTAGGAGTTTAGCTATGAACGCACATGTCTTATTATTATTGGAGTTGGGTAGTGGCGGTTAGCAGGGAAAAAATGCGGCACGCGATGGTGTAGACGGTGCATCGGCAACGGATGATCGAAGAATGTTCTTTGTTGACTAGTTGTTAGCGCGGGGTGCGGCGGGGTCGAGGTGGACGTAGATGCGGATACGATGGTAGCGCGGCAACAGCGACGTCGGGGCGGAGGCGTTGGAGAGAACAATTTACTGCAAAGTAAGGCCGGAGTAAAGTAAACTATAAGGCTCAACGTGTGCGCTCGCATTCGACCCTATATGGCTATATATGTATACAGGGTGGTCCATCTAACTCTGTCACCCTAAATGTCTCCGTTACTTTTATAGTTACAAAAAATTTTTCGAACAGATAAGTTGTTTGATTTCGAGGGGCTGATACAGCGGTGAGAAATTCATTTGTTCAAGGTCATAGTTTTGGCGTTCTCAATTAGGTCATCGATGGTTTTTTGAATGGAAACCTATGTTTTTTTATAACGTAATATTATTTTACTTGCACAAACAAACGACTTTCGTATGAAACATTATTTTGTGAGACACCAATTCCTTATGATATTCAGGTGGACAACTACAGATTTTTGAACATTCAGAAACTCTGCACGTCTAATCTATCAAATGTGGAGAAAAACTCCAAAAGACCAAAAGTGCGTAATTTTATGCAAAGAATTTCGGAAAGTAATTACGGAATTTTTTTCTATAACTGTTTATTGCAGCTTCTTTGTTGCGTGAAAGAATCGAAAATTGTTAGAAAAGTTCTAAAAGAATATCCTTCAAGAATTTTCGCATGAAATTGAGCAATTTTTGCCGCTTGTTGCAATTTCTTCCTAACCTTGATAGTTCAGAGGTGAGAACGGTTCTTAAATGTTCAAAAATCTCTAGTTATTTAGGTGAATATCATAAAAAATTGGTGTCTCACAAAAATTTTTTTCATGAGAAAGTCGTTTGATTTTACAAGCAGAATGAAATTACATAATAGAAAATATAGGTTTTCATTTAAAAACGATTAATGACCCTGAGAACGCCAAAACTATGACCTTGACAAAAATGAATTTTCCACCGCCGTATCAGCCCCTCGAAATCAAACAACTTATCTCTCAAAAAATTTTTTTTGTGACTGTAAAAGCAACGGAGATATTTGTGGTGGCACAGTTAAATGGACCACCCTGTATATACTTACTGCATATAGTACTTCTGTGAATGACGTGTAACGCAGGGTACCTTATTGCAGAATGTTTATACGTACCATGTATAATAGTCATGCTCTACAAACATAAACGCTTAGACCTCATAATTAGATTGAGCGTCCTAAATGCTGTTCGAAATGCCCGGAGACGGTCAGACTTTCAATTTCATCGGACTGTTCTTCGTCAAACTTGTCGTCAGTACAAAGAAATTACAGTGACAAACAGCTGCGCACCTATACGTATGGACGTTGCGATAAAAAAAGACAGTATAGGTGTATCGAATTATTGCATTCTATAGGACTCACGTCTCATGATAGTATGAAGAAAGTGCATCACACAGAAATTATATTATACGCGTGCATGCATATATAGAGAAGAGCTGCGCACCACGTTGGTAGCACCGAGGGTGAAGGAGGTTCAACGATATATCCATATACCTGCCTGCAACCTGTCTTAGAGGCAACACTACCACCTTTCCCTGTTGGAAGGGATTCTCGCGTATATATTTAACCACATACAGGGTGTCTTGATTTGAACCGACACAATCAGTCATCTATTAGGTATAAGGGGAAGATTATGGCTTGCGCGTTATCTTTCTATTAAAAACACAACTATATGGTGTACCAGAGCAGAGGGAAACATTCAACGTTTTGTGTCGACTTTATTGAATTCTATACATCGGTATGTGTAGTGTAATTATTGAATTTCATAGAGTACCAAGGCGCCTTGGTCGTCCACAGCTTCATCTTATAAGCCAGGAGGTAGTAATGTGAAAATTATTGTGGATCCTAAACCTGTACCGTTGAAGAAAGTTACACAAAAACGATGACATCGCCGTCTCAGGCAATTCCTGCCTACTAATCTACTATGAACCTATCATACGGATTATATGTATATTAATATACCATATACCTAATATGTATAGCCATTATACATATGTATGTATCTACATTATGTGTATACTAGGGTGGTCCTTATTTTGGATATTTTTGATTTTTTTTCCACGATCCCCCTAAATCGGTTCTAAATAAATAAAAAGAAATTCCTGCCAAATTGGAGCTCGATATTTCAATTTTAACCTGGCCCCCCCGGCAGTCAAAGTTTTAAACGGGAAAATACGTGTATTTTAGACTGTCAATTGTTTGAACATTTTTCCAACCTAGTGTAAATTAATATAAAAATTCGAGATAAGGCACAAATATTCCTCATAGTATAAGGTACAATTGAAGTAGTATATCAAATTTTTACATTCGTAATTTCTGGAGTTATGATCTATATAAATATCAATTTGATATTCATAAAAAAATAAATAAATTAAATAAAAAAATTTGATATACTTCTACAACTATACCTCATACTATGGGGAATATTTGTGCAGAATTTCGAATTTTTATATCAATTTTTACTAGGTTGGAAAAATGTTCAAACAATTGACAGTCTAAAATACACGTATTTTCCCGTTTAAAACTTTGACTGCCGGGGGGGCCAGGTTAAAATTGAAATATCGAGCTCCAATTTTGCAGGAATTTCTTTTTATTTATTTAGAACCGATTTAGGGGGATCGTGGAAAGAAAATCAAAAATATCCAAAATAAGGACCACCCTAGTGTATACGTATATCAGCTGCAGTCTGCAGTCCCCGTTATACGGGAGTGTAACGTGCTGATTAATGATTATTGCACCCAAATGTATACAGTATATCTACACATAAATATAAACACCTATGTATATTGTAGAACTAAAAAGTTCTTTAGTTCGGGATTGTTTCAGACGTAGATTGATTCGAAGATTTTAGATGATGAGAAAAGTGTACGGCTGATACGGGAATCGAATCCAGAGACCTACATATGTAGAAGCCTATTCGGAGACTTATTCTATAGACGACTACCTTCATATACCTATAGGGGCAGGGCGGGCGAACAGGAACGCTAACGAAATGATGGACTTTCGTGAACTTTTCAAATACGCTAAATCTTCTTTGTTTTACTTCTATATGAAGTAAATAATAATAGTTTATGTGGAATGCTTGTAAACAAACTGTTTTTAGGCGAGGATGATATTTTCAAACAAATTTTCGGTTGCCTCAAAAATTTTCTTTCGACTTTTTTTTTTTGTTTGCGGGCCAAATGGGCTACCTCCCAAAAAAAAGGGAAGAAAAATCGCAATAAAATTAGTAAAATAAAATTGTTTATATGTATAACCTACGTGAAAAAAGTGATTCGCAATACAGTAAGTATAATAGTAAGTAAGGACGTCAAAAAATCTCAACAAAATTTTTGGACACCACAAATTGTGCAAAAATGATAATAGGAGTAATATTAAATGACGGTTTAGAACCATTTTTGGAGAAAAGATATTTTTACCACATTATTAGGAACTTCGTTTTACCCCTCCCCTATACCCTATTAAACCGTGCGGTTACAGTATACCTGTACTCAACATACATATGTACATGTACATACATGAGTAATGACATATATCGTTGACTGAAGAATTTATCTTCAGTCAACGCACATATGCTTACAATTATAATTAGCGTCGTAACTACATGACTCTAATGTATAGCTGATAGAATATACGCGAAGTCTATAAGAATTCTGTTTCGGTACAGTGAGTTGTAGATGCTTTGGTGGAAGGTGGCTATCTAGCGACAGCAGAACTTATCTTATCGCTTATCTGCAGCGTTATCATCACATGGCACGAGTTAGCTGTCGCGTTTGTTGGATATAAGTATATGTATATGCTTCCTTTATCCGTTTTCCCCGCGCGCCGTGATACATCATAGGTATATCATATAATACCTATACGTATGTATTATACCTATAGGTGTATAATATACATAAATTAATATTTATTCTTGGTATATTCACTGCGGTATGAATGATACCGTCGGTGTTGTGTGGGCATGTGCATGGATAACGTACAACATACCAGGGCGTGCGGGGGCCAATCTATCTGCTTGTGATTCACCTGATCAGTCCTCTGTACATAATGATGATTCCTACAAGCGAATGAATCATTGATGTTAACTTCCGAATCAATCGTACAACGTTAAAGCCAGTGGCGAGCGTGTATTATGTTTGTTGAAAACTGCTTTGAAAAAGTCATATTGATGAAATGGTGAACTTTCCTGGAGGAACGAATTTCCTTGTGATGCGTAACACGTGTCAAAGCTCCCTCATATTTCTCAACGAATTCCTAATCAATTTTGAAAGGTACAGGGTGTCCGTAGAATAGCCATAAGCTTTTCCATCAATTGATATAAGATTATATTTCTAATATTTCATTTAAAAGATTTTTAAATAGATATTGTATGAGTATATTCTGAATTATAAAATTTTTTTTTTTAATATATATCTACCTGATGCATTATTTGAATCTATAATTTTACACTAAAAAATAAAGAATTATAATTGTATGCAAGGACGTAGTGATGTACATTGTATAAATATTGGAATCAGTACGTATAAGTACTTGATGAAATCTGAAAATGAAAGGTCCCGTGCATACGTCGATCGAGCAATTTAAATAATCCGGGCTTTCGTTGATAAGCCCTGTACGTGGTTCATTCACCGCACACGGCATACGGCGTTTAGTTTGCTTTAGGCGACTGGCGATGAGATTTGCGGAACAAATAATATAGGAAATTCGGAGTATCAAGTTTTTAATCGTAGGAGCGCAAGAAAAGTGTAAGCGCGTGCCGTGGAGATGAGTAATTGAGTGTACCTATAATAATGAATTACAACATAAAGGAGCAAAACGGAAAAATGTCTTGGAAATGGATGAATGAAGAATATTTTCGTGCATCTGTGTAGTTAGTATATGTCATCAGCCCAGGTATATATCGATCATCTAATTCACCACAATGACGTATCTCGATGAAACCTTTTACGTGCAACGAGGTGTGTCATTTCAAATGCTTCCAGGTATAATATACCTTCTACAATACGGCCCATAGGGCACAGGCGACAACACTTCAGGCAGTATTAGATAATTTTAATAGGTAGATTGCTCTTATATCGGTTTCTGTATTACACAATACGTAACCATCATACGTATTAATTATTATATGTATACGTTCCTTATAGGATTAATGACATTCATTGCTTCGGGAGTGTGTCCCTACGTATGTACTCGACACACTAACCGGAAAGAGGATCGCTTGTATATAACTCGAATTATCCTGCTTATAGAGTATCACCTTATACCTAGAATAATATAAATTGCAAAATTGGCACACACTAATTAGCCGCTGGGTGTCACACTGGTTATATGTCACTCTGCAGATGAACTATAAATTAAATGTTAAAATTGACATTATTATGTATGTATGTAGTTCCAAATCTGATTCTGTTATTCAATTATCACCATTTGAAACTGAGACGCTTATAACACAATTGAATTGCGGGCGAGTGTATAATGTATACATGGATATACAGGTATAATGTGTATACACTGCGTACTCTAGCTCCCGTTGCGCAGAATCACCGAGATTAGAGTTACCATGTATAGTTTCCAAATCCCTTACGATCCGATCGTGTTACTGGCGAGGAATATATTGGGTTACTCACTAACGGTTTGGCTGTAACTTGGAATATATAATTACAGTAAATTGTTGGTGTACAGTATATTTGGCATCTATATATGACCGCGTGTCGCAACAGGAAACAGAGGGAAGGATGTAGATTGTAGAAGTATCGGACATTCGTTTATAATCGAATACGATGGATATATAAGGGGAGAACATCAAATCTGATATTGTGCGTGATTATTAATTCGGATTCATATCAGGTATAACATTTCCCATATATGTATATGCCTATAATTATAGACAGTAATAGTCACCGGGATACCTAGATATATGTTTCTGATAAAAGTTGATTGATTTCAAGAGGCTAAGCGTGATGCAATCAAAAGTTTGTTTCTTCATCGAGCATTCTCTCGATATATTTTCATATTTTATCAAGAAAATTATAATCAGAGTAAAACATCTTCACCTCCACCCGATAATGAAAGTATTCATATTACTCACCCCATTTCATGCGAATGAAATGGGGTGAGTTGGATCCCGAAATAATGATCGAACAGGTATGATACTTCTTAACCACTCGGCAGGATGAGCTATGTGGATACTATAATACCTAAGTATCATTCTCCATATAGTCAATGGCGATACAACCTCGCGGTGCTTCGACTGTACCCTAATATATGTATGTGTGTCTACATGTCTATATTACTTTATTACAATATAAGATCCGGCAAATGTTCTCGTCGCTGCGACTTCCCCGGCGTTCCACGTTCCGCGTTTCGAGGATATAGCGGCATGGGCTTCGGGTTTCGGGCCAGTGATCCCTACAGTTTTCATTGCGGTTCTTTGCGGTTCTCGAATTCAGAAAACGCGGATCTGGATCATATCTAGACAAGTACGGTAGTCAAATAGATACCCGGGAAAAAATAATTTATAATAACAAGCCGATCAAGTCGAGTCAAGTTATTATCATGATGACTTCGAGTGACACTCCACTTAATGAAAAAATAATTTAGATCTACGGAGATCTAAATCCCGCATTTAAAACTTAGGTCTATGTAGATCTCGATTTTTCATATTCCAGATCTTATCGTAGATCTATGTAGATATACGTACATCTACGAAGCTCAAGGCTAAAAAAAAATCATCGAACTGTAAAAATAAAAAATAACATTTAATTTTAGATCCAAAGAAATCTACATGGATCTGAGTATAGATCTAAATAGACCTGAATAGATCTGTGGAGAGTATGAACGTAAATCTAAAAATTTTCAAAATTCAGATGTACATACGTACAGTCGGGCAATTAAGTTCTTGTAGGGTCGAAATTTAGGCTCAGACGTTTCAGTGCTACGCAGTTGAGCAGCCCCCTCGCTCCGCATACCCCGTAACCTGAGAGGGCAAATCGGGCAGACTACCTACTCAAAGTAAAGTAGGAAATACTTCGAAAATATAGATAATGAATAATAGCCGACCGACCGACTGTAACATATCGATGGGCCTGCTCAACAGCGTAAACACTAAAACGCCTGAGCCTAAATTTCGACCCTACAAGAACTCAATTGCCCGACTGTACATACATACATCTAACTAGATACCGTTAGATCTGAATTATTTTTTCCCGGGTATACCATACATATGTATATCCCATATCTGTATACTATATTATGTATACTATAGGGTGACCTATTTTGGCCGACTATTTTTTGGTTTTGTTCCACAGTCGGTATTTTTCGGGTTATTAGCGATTGTCAAGTTAAACACTCCACTCCTTTTTATAAGAATAAAAATAAATTCGACGAAACAGGCTAGAAAGCGAACATAGCTGGTTAAGGTACGGTATGGAACACGCAGGACATGCAGGATGTCTGCTAGCTAGGAGCATTCCGACACACCCCGGGCCGGCAGGGAGTTCCAGAGAAAGGGAGAGATATCGAGTGAGAGAACGGGCATGTGTTTTTGATATCCAATTCGGTATCCCATAATCTTCTTACTGAATCTTAACGCATACGGTCTTATACTTGGAAGACGTCCACTCAATTCAATAAGCCGCAATTCCCAACCTTTTGCACGACAGAGCGGCAAGCCAGAGAGCGCCGGATGGGTCGACGACTGCTGATTGGCTGACTTCCCTTCGCTCTATACGCATGCACGCACAACGAAGCGCAGGCACGCACGTTATGATCCCTGTACATACATCGCGCCGTCCCGCTCGACACTGCGTCCTAAGCAGCATATTTTTGTTTCATAAAGCTATGTATACATACGTATACATATAGTTACTTGGTTTTATTAATAACATACCATAAGCTATACACACGTGTAGTTATCACGTATGAATCCTTTTAAGCAATAGTCTTTTGTTTCGCGAATTTCCTGAGCCAGGCTTCAGCCTCACTGTAGGGCGGTTGGTCCTCCTACCTATATCCTGCCCGCCGCAGGCACTTTCAACCCATTTTCCCTATGGGGAAATTAATCGGAAATTAATCACGGTTTGTCGCATGAAACTGCATGAAACTGCAGTCGCCAAGAAATTGCAGCAATATCTTTTCGTGATCCTCGCATTTTTCTGGATAAAACCTATACCTCTCGCAATTCTAGCAATTAATCATGAAGTATACATATACCTATTCATCATAAATATACCTATGTTACCGATAGTATAGTTATACACATACCTATACGTGTATAATATTGTGTACATATAACGTGTCTGATATAGTTCCGGTTTCGTGTATATTAGGGTGACCCATTCTCACCGACTATTTTTAGATTTCGTGTCTATGAAAATTTGTTAGTTTTTCACATTTGCGGAGCCCTCCCCAAATTCCAGATCAATTAAAAAAATTTTTAGAGGTCGTTCACGAATTTTCAAAATTCCAAAAATGGTCAAAAATTGAATGATTTTTTTTCTTCAAATTTTCTTTCTCGTCGCGTCAATTGTTTTGACATTGAAAAGTCTTGACATCCTGAAAATTTCAGCTCAAAACATAAATTTTTAAAGGTCGCCCAAGAACTTTGAATATCTTGGAGTACTATAATACATTGGATGTTGTCGAGCGACAATTAAATATTAATATTAGGGCTTCATATTTTTTTTACAATCAGTTAACATGATTATGCAACAAAATGAACAGCGAGACGTTTATTGTTTGAAATTTGAAAGTTTGAATTCTGAAAATTCCGAAAGTGGTCAAAAATTGAATTATTATTTTGTTTTTTCAAATCTTTTCTTTCGCAGCGGAAATTGTTTTTAGGTACCCTTGAAAAAAAATGACATCCTGAAAATTTTAGCTCAAAATCTGAACTTTCAAAGGCCGCTCAAGAATTTTATATGGCATAATTGTAGTAGTACTCCAAAACATTCAAAATTCGTGAGCGACCCCTAAAAATTTTTTAATTGATCTATAATTTGGGGAGGTCTCCAGTCCTCAAATGCAAAAAACTAACAAATTTTCATACGAGACTAAAGATCGAAAAATAGTCGGTCAAAATGGGTCACCCCTAGTGTATTAGTATTGAAAATTAAAGGCCAGAAATCAAATACTAAAAAGATTTATAAGCAATAATACCTGTGTACATAGAGAATATAAATAATTTTCACGTATATGTATATGTCGACGGTGCGTGCGGCAGTGTCGTAGAACAAGGAGTCGTGGGCAGAGCTTTCAACAATTAATCCCAATTGTTCGAAGTGGTCATCGCACAGCGACGTATGAATACGTATACGGGTACACCGCGGTCGGTATTCTCAGCATACCCATACCTACACCTAGGCACACCCATATACTACTTGCACCTCTTTCGGTAGTCAGGATTATGGCAGCTCGTCAATTTTCCGTGTGAGGAGCTTACTTGCCCCTATTCCTTATACTAAACAATGGTGCGGAGTAAGCTGATCGTCATTCATCTCAAAACAATTACGCACTTGTATACATACTTTATACCTATATGCAACTGCTAAATTTTCAGTAACTTGTACCAGACAGTGCTGGTCTGTACGATCTGTCTGTAAAAATTGGTGCATACATATACCTATAGGTATATACAAAGCGGTGAATAAAATTGCCGCACTATTACCAGACCAGCGTTGAAACAGAGCTGACTGTTCGCCCAGTGACTTTCAGAAGCGAGGTCTTAGCTTATAACGCCGTTCTTCGGTATAATTTATAGGCAATAATCTATACTTTAGACTTGTGTTGGGCTTAAGGGAACCAGTACAGCTTGGTTTTGGAAATTCGGAGTGCTCCAAAATACATTTATTTGTCAGCCAAAGCTTATTTCATATAAAAAAAAAAATTTCTCTGAAAACCTTTGTCGTAAGGTTTTAGGCACATCGTTATTCTGATTGAGGTCGTCAAGGGCTCATTTTGTTCAGAAAAGAAATCCTCGTCATGTGAACGAGGAAGATTTTCTACAATTTTGTGTTGGCCAAGTTATTTGCAAATTAGCAGCCCAAATATTTGAAATTTTGGATAATTGACCGTAACTTTTCACATGAATTTTTTTTTACCGATCCCTACGTTCATAAGATGTAGAAGTACTGGCTGAAGAAAGCACGACCTTGCGAGAGGTTGAATTGGATCAACAATGTGCCTGAAACCATACCACAAAGTTTTACGAAGAAAATTTTTTTTTTGATGTGAAATAAGCTTTTGTTGACAAATAAATAAATTTTGGAGTACTCTAAATTTCCCAAACCAAGCTGTATTGGTCCCCTTAATGACTCCACACTATATACAGGAAGATATCATATTGCTTAAAAAAAAAAAATAAATAAATAAACAAATAAAGGGAGAAAAAGATAACGATAAGTAAGAAGAGTAACTTGATTTAGCGGGTATCGTCGGATGCAGCTCGTCGTCATTATATCTATAACTATATTCATTATGATGGAAATGTATATCTATATACCTACCTCCCCTGATGCCCAAAATATAATTATGTTTAGAACTTCGTTGATGTTCGTCGTTAAATACGGTGTTTTCTGTTACATATCTGTACTATTGTGTATGCGACGTGGTGTACGTATATACCTACGCATTCTTACTTTATAATACAGTTCCAGGGAGTTGACTTCCGGTCAACGGTAATTGCTCTGCTCTCTTAATTATCTAATTGACTTCGGGATATTTCCTCCCCGCGCCAGTGCCCCGCGACCGAAACCGTAGACAATGACATAGAAGTTGATTATGAGTGTGAAGCGCGGTGCTGACGATGAGTCAAAAAGGCCACGCGACGGGTTAACAAGAAATGACCCTACGAGGTTGAGTCTGCAACTCATCGTCAGTGAACTGGTGGCCAGAGAGTTGAGACCGGGGTCAACCAATTCACTTGACTTTCGGCTGCAGGGGACCGTCGCCATGTATACATACATATTGTATATCCTACATGTGTAATATACATACATACCATATACGCACTCGTTCTGTGGATTTGTCTGAACCTACTTCATGTAGTCACGGTAAATTACCGAACGAGAAATACTACCGGAACTCCTTGATACGTCACAAAGTTAAAATTGGCTGGCAGACTTATTTCAATTGCCACCTGGAAGGGCGAAATGTATCTTTGTAGCCCGAGGATCAATTGCCAATGTCGTGGTCTCGAGTCTAGATTTTTGTTTGCATTCCTTGAGATTTTTATCATTTTTTTATCCAGAATCTTGTGCCAGTTCGCTCGCAATACGTATAGTCGAACTGTTGTACTTCAATTGTAATTTTTTGTCTCAGGGTACTCTCGAAGAGCCGATTGTGCTGACGAGCGCCGAGCAGCGGTCTAACCGGCCCGAGCCCAGGTCTATTCGACTGGTCGACGGCCGGAGCCCCTTGGAGGGACGGCTGCAGCTTCTTCATCAGGGCGAGTGGCGAGCCGTTTGCACCAACTCACGCAAGTGTGTTCATCAATTATTTGTTCTCTGTTCATTTTGTGCATCCGACAATCTTGTCCAAGTCAGCATATACCTATATACCTATACGATCGCATTTATTATAACGAATGATACAAGGGGGCATATAGGCGAAGGATGACGTGATTCTCTGTATGCTGCAATATGCGATATACCTCTATAGGTATGATATTTTTACACAAAGTTCCGGATTTCAGTTGGACTCGGGGCGATCTGGAAACGGCTTGTCGAGAATTGGGATTGCAAGGAGGTGAATGGCGTGGCTGGTTGGATAGACAGTGGCCGGCGAGACCACGGATTCTTTATGAGCAGCCCGGGTGCCGCGGCACCGAGTCATCCTTACAAAATTGCGACCAGTGGTCTAACAGGCAACTCGGCGGCGGGGTTTGTGGTAATGTTCATTTGATCTCTATGCAATCAAAGACGCATACCTCCATCTTTACGATACTTCAATCTCAAATGATATGTATTACCCAGATGAAACTCACTCTCACTCCCTTACATTGCATACGTTAGAGACACTTAAGACACATACATATTTGCACAACCTATAATATGTCACCTATTCCGCTACGCGCGATTCAAGATTTATCATTTTTTAATATACGTATTATATTTTAGAGGCAGGCGATATTAAGGTGCATTACATATATGCTATGAATGATTCCAGATTATCATCCGGACCTTGCTATTTCATGCTTGCCGCGACACGACGGCGGCACCCAGGCCATCAAACATTGGCGAGGTCTTAGGTTCGAGGGTGGCCTTTACGACAAGCCACTGATCCAAGAAAACACCATGTACGTGCACAGATCTAGGTCGATTCTCAGACACGTCGATATCAAGTAAGTAGATCCTTCGATCGACATGTGTATAACGCAAATTTAGCCCGTCTCCAAGAGGTGACTCTAATGATTAATTTATTTCTAATCTATAGATATGCGGGCACTGGCCGAGAGTACAACACGACGTCTGCACTTCACGTCGAAGGTGTTCCACCTCGTATGGAATCACTATCAATTCTTCACTCAGCGTTTAACGGTTTGAACGTCACATCCCCGAACGGTCCAACTATCATCACGAATTGTACTATACGCAATAATAAGGGTGAGCCTCCGTCCGTATCATATACGTGCATACTATCTGGAATCGAAATACATATCAATGTCTATACGATGCTCATGAGTGCAGCCGTATAGAAATATTCAATTATATTGATTGCCATAATTTTGTCTGACGCGCGGTTTCAGGATACGGTATTTACGTAAACAGCTCGACCGGACTTACCTTAGTTGAAAATTGCATGGTTCTCGACAACGGGGCCGATGGAATAAAATACGTGCATCACGACGAGAAACCTGACGAGAAGCTGGATAGAACCGATAATCACGACTTGTGCCAACTCCCTGGAACTACGAGTCAAACCTTTCCAATTATAATTTTCATGGAGCAACGAAATTATAAATTGAACGAGGAAATTTGCACCAAGGTCGGCATATATGCTTATTCTAGACTCTTATACGAGTTTAGAAGTTCTTTGTCGCACCCTATAATGTGTCTATTCGTAATGAAATACTATCATGTCCACGTTTTGCAGCATATTTATACGAGGCCTGGCCACGTTCTGACAGTACACTTTCTGCAAATGAACACGGACAGGAATGACACAGCCACAATCGAGGTTTACGACGGAATTAGCGGGGGGGAAAGACTCCTGGCGAGCGTTAAAGTAAGAAATGGAACGTTGCCGCAAAGCGTAACTACGACGCGTCATAACTTGTACATAAAATTCACCGCTCAGCCTCGCACGCAGATGATTGCCTTCGTACGACTTTCCTCGGGATACAGTAAGATTATAGTTCTCATTGCTAATCAGAATGTGTTGTAGAAATTCTTGGAAAAATTGTTAATCGAAGTTCCGATTCTCGATAGGGATGGAAATAATTCGATTCTTATACTCTTTCGTCTATTGCACGGTGCCTAATTTATTCTTTTCAGAGAAAACATACGATTTGAACGTAACCAGCAGTACAATAGCGGACAACAACGGGCGCGGAATAGCCGTGGAGAAGATACGTTCGGCTCTACATGTACACGACACCTCGGTATCGAATAACAATCACGTAGCGGGTATTCACGTGGCCGGGGGATCGGCCGATATAAACGTGACGGATAGTCGCATATCGTTCAACAACGGGGATGGCGTGAACGTAACTCTGTACGGTGGCAATCGGAATATATCCAGGACAAGCATCTCCTCAAATCGCGGATATGGTTTCGCAGTATGGCTCAACGACAGCTCAGATTCGGAGTACATTTCGTTCAATCAAACGACCGTCGTCGAGCACTCTGAGATATTCAAAAACAAAGACATTGGCGTCTTGGTGAGTTAATTATACCCGAACTTTTAGAAAAATGACAGAATACGCTAGCTTGGATATTATACCTATGTATGTAATTTGCGAACGTAATGAAGACATGAAAGACTGAACGATTATTATGTGGACGAGTTTAGTTAATTGAAAATTTTATCAATTTCAGGTCGGAAACGCGACAGGCAACTCGTTTGTCAATATAACCGGCAATTGGTTCAACGCCAGTTCGGAGGTTGCAGTCCAAGTCGAATCAAGCTGGAGGCATGATCGAAATTTACTCAAGCTTCAAATTGGTCACAATGTATTTGTGCAAAATTCTAAACTCGGTATAAAATTGACTCCGGCCTTGAACATGGACGGTTGCATCGAGTACAATCAATTTCGAGAACACTCGTACGGGGGTATATTGGTGCGGAATCCGCTTTACGAGGAGTTCAACACGCTACCGGCGACATTGGCGATCCAATATAACGAGTTTTACAACAATCGTGGCGTGTTTGTTGTTAGCATCGGTCTATCGCCGTACAGTGACGTGCAGAAGATACTCTTTACAAGGAATTTCGTCCGCGACAATCGGATTCGCGAACCATTGGATAACGGTGATAACCAAGGGATAAGATTGATACCACGATCGAAAGTAGCCGCAGCTGTAGTCGTCTCGTCGGCCAATGTCGACGTCTTCAGGAATATTATTCACAATCCGGAATCTATGTACGAAATTGGCTCACACTTGGGTGATCAGAGCAAAGTCATCAATTGCACCTTCAATTGGCTCGGATTTTCTGAAGAGCAGAAGATATTCGATCGGTTGTTCCACAGGTAAGTTATAGTACTCGTTAGGGCGACACTTATTTTCGTTTCGGTTCGAATCTTCCGCTTCGAGGGCATAAAACGTTTCTAAACACATCGCGAAAAATGTCCCCGAGCCCGGAATTTTTATTTTATTATTCAATGGTGTTACAGCACGGTGTTTTCTGATGTTTCAATTTTTTTTCTCGCGTCCCTATAATTATCCCTTTTAAAATCTGAGACTCCGCAAGAACGTTGACAGTGGAAGCACATACAACTTAAAAAATCTCTAGTTGTTCAGCTGAATATCATAAAAAATTGGTGTCTCACAAAAAAATGTTTCCTACATGAGTCGTTTGATTTTTGAAGAACAAAATTACGTAATACAAAATATAGGTTTCCATATCAAAAAACAAAGTTGACCTTTCCCTGACCTCAGTGGTGCCTTCACTAAGAATTCCAATAACTCCAACTTCTTTCCCCCTCTGAACCCTGCAACGTTTGTCCGAAGTATTCTCTCATATCTCTCTTGGTTTGGGAAATATCGGCCTGGAGAAATTAAGACCAATCACCCTGTATAATATTTCTTCGACCTGCTAGGGTGCAGATCTGAGTACATTTTTTCACCTCATATGTAATCATTATCGATCCACTCTATTACAGAAAGGATAGGTACAACTTAGCTAAGATCGAGTACCTACCGTATCTACTGCACAGCAGTAATCCAGCAGCGAATACAATAATATCAAATCCCACTTACGTGCCACAATTTCACACACCTGGTACAAATTTAGTCGGCGGCGAAGTGGACGGCCGGGAAAGTCTAAGCGCTGGGGAATATGTGGTTGTGCGAGATATCAATGTAAGGCCCGGAGGAAAATTGACTCTACAGCCGGGTGTTACGTTGCGATTTCCACCCGCGGTCGGGATGATGGTCGCTGGGAAGCTGGACGCCCGCGGTAAAGGTCCGAGTGATATTCTATTCACCCTGAAAGAGGAGATTGTTAACGAGCCCGACAACGAAACTATCACGGACATGCCAATGTCCGACGATGGAGAGACCACTGCACCCGTCAGACTTCTCGGCGGCCGATCCAATCTTGAAGGCAGATTGCAGGTATTTTTCGAACATATAAATGTTTGATATGCATTAAGTATAATATTTGGATACCTTGTATATACCTATACTACATTTATGTATTGTCTATGTAACTAGGTTCGCATAGGGGAAAGGTGGGGCACAGTGTGCAATTACGGATGGACAATACGGGACGCCACGCTGGTATGTCACCAGTTGGGGTTGAGTTTGGATCCAGACAATTGGTACATGGAGCGGTCTGAAATTCCCGGTGCCGGTACAAACGAGGATATCATTCTGAGCAACGTTCGATGTACGGAGGATGACGTGGACATCACCCAATGTCGGGCAGAAATCGTAAATGAGTTCGAAAATTCCTGCACTCACGAGAACGACGTCGGTGTCATTTGCTCGGAGGCTGCTTGGGCCGGGCTTAGATTCAGTCCACTGGCTCAAAGGAGTGATCTTCAGTATATCACTATCGAAAGAGCGGGCCTACTCGATTATACTACCAACGCGTTTAAACCTGGTAATTATACTATACATACTATATATGCATACAATCATTGTAGGCGCACACTTATGCGCAATACTACAATAACTTGCGTATAAATCGACAATTTCAGCGTTACAAATTGATTTTGCGAGACACTCTATGGATGGTATAAAAGTAGTAAACAATCTCCAAGACGGACTGGGAATATTGTATTCCGACATCTATTCCGCCGACGCGGTAAATACCGTCCGGAACAGCGAGTTCTCGAACAACCGAGGTAGTGGAATTAGTTTCAAACAGCTAGGTCTGAAAGTATCGAATTCTCGTCTGGAGAACAACAGGATAGCCGGGATCAGGCACAACCCTGCTTTATCAGCGGTACAACAAAGAGAATTTGCCGGGTGGTTTGAACGTTCGCCCGACATGACAGTCGACACACCCTACAACCCGATCATCATACCGCAGGACAGTGGTGACATTGAATTGGCCAGAGGAGAGACCAAGTATGTTGTTACAGCCAAAGGCGGCCGAGAAAATATCAATCGGTTGATAAACATTCAGGTGAGAACAATATGGTAACAAAACTAGTGAATGTTGAATAGCAGCCAGTATACCGCGGTTACTCCTAAAGTACCTATACACAATTCTAAAACCAATTATTGTACCAATATGTACCTATATCTACGTGAAAAACTTAGATATTTGAGCAACCTGTCTCGACCCTTCAAGTCCGTCGACGATCCCAAAATATTGTACTATGAGTAAAATGAATGTCAATTTCGAAAATTTTTAATTCCATGCCAAAGTCCGACTTATTGTTTTCCGTTTTACAGTGTACACCTGGTTACGTGATTGGTATTCAGCTCTTGAATCCAATCCAAAATCGTAGTACGGAGCAGATAATTATCCACGATTCGCAGCACATGAACCACAAGGGTAACGTCTGGTATGTGAAGAGAGATCTCACTGTGTTTCCAGTTACTTCAAGTTCGTTCAAAGTTATTCTGGAATATAATAGTGGCGATGCTTCACTGGGTGGTACAGTTATCGTACTTACAGCACTTCCGGCTCCCATACAGGTAAGCTTCGCCATAATCCGAGTTTATGTGAAACGAGGATGATGTACATGTGTTGCGTCTATTTTACGACGATAACCAAGTATACACTAATTGTAGCCAGCTACAGCCTATAATTAACGCACTTGCTGATTTGACAGTGAAAAATATGAAGCCAATCAAATGCAGATGTTTTAGTGTAGATCAAATATGCCCTGTATACCTGCACATCGTACGTACCTAACCTAACATTACATTCGTATATTATAGGATATTCGTAACCGAATCGTTCAAGGACCCACGCCGACGCTGATCGTTTCTAACACAAAAATAAAAGGGAACAATCAAGGAATCATGGCCTCGTATTATAATCGGTACTTGGATGAGATAGGTGATCACTTTTTGCGAAAGGCAAATGAGACTATTAAATTGATCGGTTGCGAAATATCTCGCAACGCGGAACAGGCAATTTACATCGTTTCACCGCATTGGAATGTCTTTGAGTCCAACGTGTCCGAGATTTCGTTTCACATAAACAACACATTGATCACGGATAACGGCAAAGGTATCTTGCAATTCAGCCGTGACCTGAGACATTCGAATAACTTGTTTCATTGGCTTCTGCAAGACAATACCTTCGAGAGAAATCGCGCTGGTGGATTCGACGTCTCGTTGCCCTATGTGTGGCAGTACAACGAAAATTTCACTCACTCTTTATATTTTGGTAATAATACATGGCGTAACAATGAGCAATTCGGTTTTATCGTCGACGGTCATTTTGCCAATTTAAACATGTCATACAATGTATTCGACAACAATCGTTGTAAAACCGGCCTGATATCTCTACGTGGTATGGAGAAACGGATCGATATTCACCACAACCGGATCGAGAGGAACAGCGGCACTTACATGGTGGAGTTCAAGGCCGATAGCCAGTCCGAAATTTTGGGCGATGTATACGCCGTATTTTTTGAGAACGAGGTCAAGCGAAATCATTACGAAAGTATAGCCAGAGGTTTTCATCAAATGTACAACACCCCGACCTACGTGGTTGGTTTTCATGGTATTCAAAAGGTGGGCGTTCACAGAAATTTATTCGGGGATAACACCTTGGATTATGAACTCTTAGCTGGCATTCGAACGGCAAAAATTAACAACGAGGTAGACGTCAGGGAAAATTGGTGGGGTACCTCCGATAACGGCCAGATACGGTATGTATGTCTTTTTTTAAATGAGCGATACACATAGTACACTTTCTATCATATGTAAAGGTATATAATATCATACATGTTATATACCGTGTGCATGTGTGTAAATGAGAAGGACAATGTAATATGTTTATTGGAAGCTCATTTACATATAAATTAAAGAAAAGTAGAAGTAAAGACATAAAGTAACAATTATTATCACCGCAGACAGAGGATTTTCGACTTTGATGATTGGAATGATCACGCGGTAGCGAACTTCAGACCTTACTTGACAGAGGATACGATACATTCGTCACTGTCAGTCGCATGGGACCAACCGACTGCGGTTGATTTGGATAATTTGGGAGGTCGATTGGTGGAGACTTTGTCACTGTATCCGCGTGAAAAACCTTACATCATTCGAGCGGATATAACTATAATGCCGACAGCAACGTTGAACATTTATCCGGACGTTGTAATGGAGTTTGCTCCGAACGTTGGCATCTTAGCTCTTGGAACATTAAAAGCTATCGGAGCACATGGGCACGAAATTGTGATGAGACCCTTGACCTCGGACAATTCGAATTCAAATTCAAATACCTTAACCAAAAGGAGTTTGAACAATGTTCTGCCGTTGGATACGATTCGATTGTGCAAGGATGGGAATTGCACAACTTCAACTAATGAAGGTAAAATAACTCGGTATACCTATATACATATTTACATAATATAGATTGTGTATCGTAATCCGCGACGAGCATTTTACACGGTCGATCCCGGTTAAAAATGGGATCGCAATTTTCTTTGCCGATTTTTCTCAAGATGACTCAAATTTTTTGTGATAATTTATTGGATAATAGCCGATTGTCAAATATTTTGACTGTCATGTAACGTGTAACATATAGTATGTATGTTCATGTATAGGTATACAATGTGTGTACAGAGCAGCCGTGGGAGGCGACAATCCTTTTCCCAATTATGCATAAACCGATATAAGCTGTATCAGTTATCGGAGTATTTATAACTCGAGCTCACTCATCGAACTCTTAATAATAACTGATTTATTCCATTTATTTGAATAGGATTTGTAGAGTATTTCAATCACACGACGCTGCAATGGATTCCTATATGCGACTCACGTTTCACCGAGCGCAACGCACAAGTGGCGTGCCGTCAACTGGGCTATGACTCGTTGAATGTTTTTGTCACGCGTGACCGTAGGTACGAGCTTCATCCGGGTTCACTGACGCGAATTTGGTCATGGCCGGAACCCTTGCAGGTAAAAATGAAATTCATTGGTATAGCTTGTCTGAAAAGGTCATATAAAATTTCAATGGATCAATCGAGTAGTAAAGAAACAGGGTTCAAAAGCGTGTAAATATACGCGAGCTGTGTGAAGGTTTGGTTTTCTGAGACCACAGTATTTATTGTCAAAATGATTGTAGTGCATCGGGGTCGAAGAGCGCCTGGAAGACTGTCAGATACGATTGAACGGGCAATTGTTTGGTCACCGTCACGAATGCCCGTGGGACGGAAAGTTTGTGTTTGTCAATTGCGGTGAAAGAAACTTGGACCTCTCACGCGACTATTGGGGCGGGATCCGAGTGGCTAACAGCGATTTCGAGCATCACTTGTACGAGCATCGTATTCACGATGTAGTTACCCATGAGACGGTCCAGCGAATCGAATCTGCACTTAAATTTGTTAACGTGACCGGCGCTGGTATTCTGCACAACGAAAAATCTGCGGCAATACAGTCTATAATGAAATCACCGGAGATAACACACGTGAATGTTGAACAGAGCGCCTATCACGGGATAAATATGATTTCCCCAACGAATACGGTGAATATAAGGAATAACATTTTATGTATATGTGTGATGTTCTGTGCTAATATTGCGGATGAGAAAATCCCAGTTTTTTTCACTGGTTGCGCGTGCTATTGTCTCTGCAGCAACCGTAATTAATACACACAGAGCTGGTGTCAACAAAATATACATGTCTGTTCAGGTGGAGCTTCTGTTCAACCGTATTGACAATGTATTGGGAACCGGCTTGAACGTTTTGTCGTTGACTGGGGAAGGTCGAGACGCGGAAGAAAGTTCATTTACGCCTATCAAATCTCTGAACATGCCGTATCACTTGTTCAGCATTATTGATATTTGCGACACTGCTAAGGAAATAACAATGGAGGAACGGGTGCTTGTTTATTACAAGTATGACAACAACCCTGTCAATTGCGTAAAGATATTCAGGAGTGTTGACAGGGTCAAGCCTTTTGGATTTAGGTAAGATATACCCCAGGGTGTTACTTACACCACACGATCGGGAAATAATACAACCGGCGAATGAAAATACTATATGAACGATGCCATCAAATCCTGTACGCAAATCGGACTTCAAAATAATCGATATTTTTTTTCTTTGTGCCTTCCATTATTTATGTCTAGAAAACGAGATTTCTCGACTATGAAGGGTTTATCGCTTCAATTAATCGGGCTTCCCTAATTATACGATTTTCCTTGGAAATTTTTTACTCGAATTTGACATATCTGAAAATGCCTAAAAAATATACTGTGCACCTATTGAAATGTATTTGGGATAATTCATGTACTTATAGAACTTATGTACTTATGTATGTGAATGTACGCAGGCTGCTGCAATTCAACCTGTTCAATTCAACCGGAAAACCTGGCCGTGCTGATGGGATAACTTTGTACGATGGAGACATTTATAACGTAACGGCTCGCGAAATTGGACATCTGGAAGTTGACACCTTATACGAAAAGAAATTATTTCGAACATCCGGGCCTAGCTTAAGTGTTCGGCTATTCGCCAACGGTGCCAGCAGTGTTCACGGGTTTATAGCAGAGATCGTAACAGTGCCGATATCTGCAATTGGATTCAGTAAGGATAAAATCAAACCTAGATGTATACCCATATGGAATGTCGTTTTGACAACTAATTCACAAATTAATTGTCTTAAAGTATGAAAAGATCACCAGTATACGTTTAAATTGACGCTAATACCACGGTAAGAACAAAGTTTTCCATTCTTAAAGTTTCAAGTTCAAATTGCACAGAAAACGAAAGGAATGCAAGCAATTTCCACATAGGTATACAGCCTATATTCTGTTAAATGTAGAACAAAAGTGCGCTTAGTTTGTCCCTATTGTGGACTCATACTGCAGGCCAACTGGTGATCTGCTGGTGAATTGGCGGGAATGGTTCATTCTCAAATTATTCGCTGTAGCTGCAGTATTGTAATTGGTATTGGTAATGATATACATAATCCTTGCAGATCGTGATGTTCAACACAACATATCCTATTCTATAATATCGAATTGTAATGAGGGCGCGGTTAAATATGCAAGTGCTGGAGAAGTGAACGCAATAATGACGCTCGAGCGTAATCAATTCATGAATAATTGCGTAAAGCTCTATGGCAACATAACTACTTGTGGATCAGCAGTTACATTGGACGTACAGAATACGCAGTCGATATATTTTCGTGTAAGTAATCCGTGCAGAAAATTCAATCTGCAGTCACCTCATAAATTCCAACGACACGAGCAACATGGTACTGCCGCGTTTGCACAATCAAATTTCTACACGATCTATAACAATGAGGATATAGGTAATTTATGATATTCACAATGTTTCAGAATAATTTGTTGAAAGGAAATCAAGGCGGTGTATCGATTCGTGCCTATTCCCGAGGTTCTGCTACATCACTAAAAGGATGGATTCATAACAATTTGTTTACCGACAATGTGAATAAGCCAACGCTGTTAGTATACACGCATACATACATCAATATAGTGACGTTTCTATGAATACGCATGTATTATTCTTTCTGTACAAGGTGTTTTTGAGGTGACATCGCAGTAAGTTGGGTTAACTACCACCCTGTCTCACTGATGTCAATGGCACTGTTATGTCTCGTCGAAAACACTCTGTATAAGATTACAGCTTGGTCCACGTGTTAATACACATGTATGGTGGGCAAACATTAATTTCCATACGCAAACATCATTTGCCCAGGAAAATACTGTATGCTATCGAAAATAACGAAACACTTCATAATCGGAGTTGTTTGACTATTTGACTTGGCAGTTAATAAATATACCAACTATCCAAGTAGAAGGCCATATACAGCACGTAGAATTGTAGCCATCTTGCAGTAATATTACAATGTCTCACTTTCATTACATTGCACGTGCAACGTTGCTGCAACCGGAACGGAACATATTTAACTGCAGTGCAGCATTGCAAATGAAATATTTATGAAGATTGTAGCAACATTGTAATTATCCGCTTGAGAACTTATTATTTAACTGCAGTGCAGCATTGCAAATGAAATATTTATGAAGATTGTAGCAACATTGTAATTACAGAAATCAAAACAATCTTACATGCCGAAAAGGCAATGATAATTTCTCATAAATTTTCCGAAATAAGTAGGAATGTATAGTAGTATAGAAAATGCGGAATTGTTTATTAGTCGATTTTCATAAATAACCAAGAATATTGTCGCCGTGATAAATATTATTATCACGGAAAACAATTCATGGAAAACACTTGCTGAAAAACAAATTCTTGTAGAACGCCATAAGAATTTTTGTTTAAATTCGTGAAAATTGTCTTGCGTGGGGACAGTTATTTTTACTACTTTTCCTTAGTAATACAATGTCAGTCTTGCTGTAAATATTGCAAAAGTTATGCAATAAAGGACATAGCAAAGTCGCTGCGAGAATTCAGCAACATTGCTGTAACAATTCAGTTCCTGAAATATTTTCATTATTGTGGTTTACATTGTAACATTGTAGCAACGTTTACGTGTTTTATGCGCATGCGACCTCTACGGGTATAATATACGAGCTACACCTGAATTTAAATCCAAAAAAATTATTATTTTCACTGGACCGCTGTCATTTTTGTTTGTAATATCTGGGTAAATAGTCAAATGGTTTTGATTGTAAACTATATTGTTACTTGCAATGGCACTTAGTATTCGCTGATTGTAAACCCAGAAAAATGTTGCAGGTACGTGGAAGGACGACAGAGTAGTTCATATCAGGAAGTCACAATATTCCGAAACTATTTTACGAGAAATATAGCACCGTATGAGAACAACATTGTCTTGAAACAGGTAGTTAGCAATATGACGTTGAATTACCTGCACGGAAATCTTGGCATGCATTTACTCGAGGTTTCTGGATTCGAGAGGGTTCGTTTACCGATATATCAAAGTACTTCGCACAACGGATTTTACAAGTAAGTACAATTCAGTCATATCCAATATAAGTAATTTCTTCGCTGCGGGAAACTTTCCGAATTTCTGAGTCGGTCATCTCCGCTTAAATTTACTCTTCCCCTCTTCTTTCTCGTTCAATTGACCTTGACCAATTGGCAATTATCCATAGGTATCAAGTTCCTGCAAATTACTACCATCCGTACAAGTTACACACGTCCAATTTTCCCCACTAGTTCTCTCTAAAGTTACTTGTGCTGGAGACAACTCAGAGTTGAGTTGCATACAGGGTTACAATATACTATGATGTGTGTTTTTGACTAGGAATTATGCGGTGGACAGAGAGGGCAGAAGTACAATTGTCGCTGGTACACCGGGACAACAATACGTCGACAATGTGTTCTTCAATCCCGACAACGACTACGAAATGTCAACGATGAACAGATCGCAGTGAGTATATCGTTAATAACTATATTGGTAGTTTATAGACAGATGTAGTCGACTGTTGGTACTTTATTATGCACACATGATATAGTATATTATACATATTTACGCACTTAACTTTATACCGTATTTACTTTCATTTATATATAATTGGATCACACGCGCATGTGCATGAAAATAATCAGACTTGTCATCGAGGAGTGGTACTACAAGTAAGTTATTTGATAATTTCATTACATACATGTATGTGTGTACAATAACTGTAATATTTGAGTGCAAAGCTCAGGTGGCTGTGTATATTTTTTTGTACATAATATCTACTGCAGTGTTCTGCAGCTACGGTGAGAGTTTCCGATAATTTTTTGAATCCTCAGGCTTAGTTCAATTCCGCTTGATATTGAATGTCTGCAGCTGCTAACAATGATTATTTAATCACATAAGGTGCTTACAATTACACGTGACAATTCGTTCGATTGTATAAAGTACTCCGCAGGTTACATGAATTAACTAATTCGCTTTTATATTTTTGTTATGCTTTGCAACCAACACCGCATGCACGAAAAGAAATCATAATATAATTATGCCATGTGAAATTACAGTACTATAATACTCTAACTGTACATGGGGCACAGGTATCTGTATATACTTATATATTATTATATATACAGATTAATTAATTTGGAATCGATTTCTTTATACCTGTTCATATACCTGAACATTAAAGTGACGCAAGTTCATATGTAGTTCACTGCAGGAAAATACATAATACCAAGTGGCTTGCGAATATTATAGGTATGTTGTTTTCTCGCGGCGTGCATTGATGGCAGCAAAGCAAAGCTTTTAATAATGTTATCACGTTAATGTGTAATTGTGTTGGAGATATTGCAATACGAGATGGAGAAACAAGATTGACTTGTTCATGTTACATTTTGCACTTATCGTCCTACAGTCAGTTGGAAATGTGGCGATCACATGTCGACGCCAGACACAACTGGTGGGGTTACAATGAAACCTTGGCCGTTGCTGGAAGGATAAGAGATCGCGGGGATTCACCTGAACTTCTTCAGGTAGATTATCAACCATTCCACATGAGTAACAAGAGCGTTTTGACTGGCAAGTGTCCACCCGCTTGGGAACTGGTAGGAGACACGTGTTACATTTACATCGGTGCCCCCATGGACTTCTACACGGCAAGAGATTTTTGTCGGGTATGTATAATTGTTCATATTCTAGCATTGAGCTCACACTCTATAGTATAGTCTGTGCATAGGCGTATAGTCACACCTACGCAAATACACGATTATACCTGCGGTGCTTGTCTTCCGTAAAAATGCATGGAGCCTGCATTACACATATTCTTATTTCCATAGCTGTACGGGATATTAGTGCATAATACCAAAGTAATATCATCAATTACATGTTATGCAATGAATAAATCGATTTTCAGTTGGCCAATGCTTCGATGCCGTTTATAATGGGCGATTATCCAGCATTGTGGAAATTTCTTCGGAAACAACAGACGCGTATCGATTATTCCGAACGCGTTTGGGTACAGCAATTGGAAAGGGTCGATCAATGCACAATGTTCACATATCAGACAATTGAAATTGATCACTGCATGCAACCGAACACCTTCATTTGTGAGATTGGTATGTTGTATATTCCACATCATAGACTCATGTATTCATACTTATACAGGTGGCCGGCAGGCAAATTTGCAATGAACATTATTATAAATCGCAGGTGTAGGTGAAAGCGCGACGAAGGTATTCACTAGATGCAGGCAACTCAACAGTCACAACCCGAAGCCTTTCCAAGATATTGTATTTGTCATTAAAACCAATTGGCGGGAGTTCCCGTCCCATGGTATTAATATCGAATACAATGACTTCGGACGACTTCGGAATGTGACTGTTGGGCTGCCTGCGACTAATGAATACTTTCTTCCCGTTCTCACGGTAAATCATGGTATAGATCTATCGATGAACGCCAATTGTTCCGTTTAAGATCCAAGAGTACACATTGACCCTTTGTCTTGGAGAAAAGACATAGTCGCTATCGGGGTATTGAGTGCAGCCGGAATAGCGCTGGGGCTTTTGGCAGCCGCCATCGCCCTCTGGGTTTCAAAGTCGAAGAGAAGGCGGGTGGAGCGTCTAGAGAGGCGCAATTCCATCAGACAATCCTTGCACTCTCTACGATCGGTCGGCTCTACTTCCGGTTTTACGGAGCTTGGCTATCGAAGAAAGGCTATTCCCGTAAGTATCAGAAACCCACATGTGCTGATCATGTTGCAAGGACCAATTGTTGTGACCTAGGTGTATAGGAGAAAAATACATATATATTTCTCAAAATTTACAAATCCATTAATGTTTTATGAATTTCGTAAGCGGCCAAAGCGGGAAAAAAGAGTGGTTCTGGTACCGCCCATGCAGGTTAGACACTATGATAATAATTATTTAAGATTTCCGTTACTATCTTGTGCTATTGGGTCAATGTTGTTCCGTCTTTAGATTTCAATAACACGTCATATCGATGTATTGAAGCTTCGCGTAGCGTGCCATTGCATGGCGGCAGGTAGTACAGCCTATAGGTACAATAACGCCAGGTTACCTGCAGTAGTATGCGATAGCCATGTAGTATACTTATAGAGGAGCTAATGTGGTAATGTGAAACCCTGTCTACAATATGTGCGAAGCTCTTGATATCTCACGCGTAAGAGCCGGATGATTGGTTAAAAATATCGCGATCAAGCCCATTATTATAACGTGACTAAAATTATAAGAACGTATGCGCAAAAACAGTTGAGTTTTTTAACGGAAGGGCCTGTATCAATAATGGTCATAAATAAGGTCGCCTATAAGTGAAAAGGCGTGAACGCCACATGACTAAAATGAAAAGGACGTATGCCGAAATGCCGAAATAACGAAAAAATGGTGCATACGCCCTTTTGATTTCAATCACGCGATATTGTGTTACCTACTTAGTTACTGAGACAGATAAGACAACAAGCAAAGAGGGATCCCACATTACCACACACTCCTCGTGTGTTGTACATACATTATTACATGCGCTAATATTGTCTCTGTATACAGCTAAAACGATTACACGTTGATATAGATTCATCTAATACTGATTTTTCTGTCTTTCGATGACATATGATTCAAGTATAACAAGGTAGGTCGCCCTGGGTGTCACCTGTTGCAGTGTTATTTAACACGGAAGATGGCCCACCCCATTGCCCCTGTTTTACTCACATATTATTTCGTACGCGATTTAGAAGCCTCTGCTCCCTCCAATTATCCCGCAAGTACGATACCCTGACTCACTTCTCACTGTCCAAAAGCTACTGGCAAAGTCATGTAAAACCACCCAGGGTGAATTTCTCGAATGCCAAAGTATATCTGCAATTACAATGTGCTCGATCTCATGTTAATTTCAGACAAAGCAATCGACCGATACGCTGAACTCTAGATCTCTGGATTATAAGAAAATGATGAACAGCGGTAGTATAGACTCGATGGACAAATCTCAGCTGAACTCATCGATGGAAGACAACCAGAGCTATGACGTTTATGAGGCTCACAATCCTCGGTATTCGCCCGGCACTAGTACCACTACCGAATTCAAGGCCAACAACCTCCAGAAATATCATCCCCCTGCGCGTGCCGTTAATCCGGGTTTTGATCTTTCCTACCGCAACGAGGGCTTCAGAAATCACTCCACATTTGCAGGCCGCGATGCAAACGGATGGCCATCAGCTGGCAACGTTGAGGCTACGTTGAGTACACCCGACGACAGCCCCTCCGAACCAATTAACGAGCTTTCATATTTAAACAATGCTTCCACCTTGCCGTTGAATTCAAGTTTAGCGACAACCGATTCAATAAGCGATATGAAACGCGAACTCGAGGTAACGTCCGCGTACAGCCCGACGGACGGTTACCCTCCATCCATGACGTACGATACCGAGCCACTCACCCCCGGCTCCGAACCGGTACCTGAATATTTCAGCCCACCCCCGCCGCATCCGTATTACTACGAAGATAGACCAAGGAGCGAGGCGCTACTCGAATCTAATTTAGACCAGGCCGAAGAAAAACCATTGCGATCAAAAAGCGAGGCCTTGCTTGAAACTAATTTCGATGTATTCACACCCAACGAACCTACAGAATTAACTCAGCTCTCGTTAGCATCTCGTAGCAAAAGCCAGCCGCTCGAAACAGCTATGTGAGTACATACATACATATGTATAGCACTATAACTATACATATAATTGGTGCGCATCTGGTAGCAGTTTCGCAGTTACCGTTGTGAATAGAAAAAGAAAAATGGTGAGCTTCTAGAGCAAAAACGTACCTGATGGCCGAAGAGGTGTGTACAACGTTCTCCCAAAACCTTTATCGGGAAAGGTTGAAAAAATGCTTGCCGCACGAACAGTTATTACATATGTTTAGGGCAGAATGACTATATCAAGCATAGCGCGGTTTCAATTCTCAACAAACTTCGGACTAAAAATATTTTGCCCAACTCGAAAGCCAATACTTATAATAATACCTGTAAACACAAGGTAATATTTTAACAAAGTATAATAGCTGCGATTCCTGTCCATTTGGCGGGATGTTTCAAGTGCAATTTTCGCCCTATTCCTGTACCACTCAATCATAGTATTAAATGATATACCTATACTGCATACAGTTATAGAGCTGATAACTTGTGACAATATTTTGCCTACTATAAGGATAGAGTAACTCGTATGTAATACACACAAACCAATCGTTGCATTGAAGACGGTGAATATGAATTTTAGCTTGAAGAAATTCTAGCGTAGAATGTTTTACGCGGATGCTGACAAACACTTTCCGAGCTAACAATTATACATTATGCCGTGAGATTACTGTGGGACAAGTAACCTGGAGGTAGGCAACCCGAATGGCATTACTTCTTCATTTAATTTGGCAACAGAGTCTGATTTTTTTCGGTCTAAGCAGCTACCGCCACGTCGTCAGCCGATACGACCATCTGACTTTGTCGTTGCCGAATTCAATAAAAACGTAATGACATTTGAGTTATCAATTAAAGAAATGACATTTGGGTTGCCTACCTCGAGGATGTCTCGTCACACCGTGATCTCACGGTATAATATATTTTACGAACGAAGCATAGATAAATTTGTGCAAAAGTATCTAAGTATTATAATATTTTAGACGTATTTTAACAATTGTTTGCACGATCGTCAAGAGAGTATTAGTATTATAGTAAGTGCCGCATTAGCTGTATGTATGCGTCTCGTTGAATGTGTGACAGCTGCATAATGCTAAAATTTCTTACCTTCATAACTACTGTATGAAAGTTTAGATATAAGACAATGGCGACCATAGTTCGTAAGCTTAACGATATAAGAATGGATTACAGTGTAATGTACGTTACATCTTTTATGTTAAATTGAAATCATGTTTCCACTACCTATACATAGGTATAATACACACTGCCAAATGCCTAGATGCATTTAATCTGTAAGATATAATATAGGTATAGTATTGTTCTTAGAGTTGTGATATATAACTCGCACGGTATATCGAGCGAGTATAATAATCGATCATCATTTCTGCACTAATGTCATTTTTATAGAAGTAATTATTTTTGAGCAACTGTATACACACCTATATAGATTATAAGGTAGAACTGAGGAATCATCATTCCTTTTTTTTTTTTATACAAGTGATTACTTGCATTAGTATAATTATATTAAGTATATATAATTGGTGCACGAAGTTGTCCGTCCATTAGATTTATTTTCTGCGTGACCTTTTGATAATATGTACATTATATACCTATACCATACATTATGTATATTGTAACGTCACATAAAATTATTCTTCACAGTAATAAATTGATCTTGTTCGTTATTTTAATTCAAAATCCAGGTATCGGTAATCGTAAGAAGTTTATTGTGGTGCTGTTATGCTGTACACGATTGAGGGATTCGATACCTTTCGAATTCAGGAACTCAAAGTTTGCGATAGCAATTGTCTATTGTTAGTATGATTAACTAACGAGTTCAGTGCAAACTTATCGCGAAATATACCTGCATTGGGGAGGTACGCGGATATAATATAATACAGGTAGGTACAGATGCTTCATCGATATTATACTACAATTTAGAGACCTCGTACGAATATTCTTTATATGTATACAGAGAACATATGGTGCAGTATAAAAACTGCTGAGCCAGAATAAGGAGCTCTTCGTAGAAATACCCAGGCAATCCTAAACGTGAGTTCAATATAATATTGGAGAACACAACGAAGAGCATGGGTTCAAGTGTTTAAATAGTCTGATGAAATAATCCAAAATTAAGGGTGCTTGATTATAAGTATTATAAGTAATCGTAGAAAGTTAGGTATATGGGGCTGGTGTATATGTATAAGGTATATACGGTAGAAGCTCAACTGCGCGTATATCCTACCATTAGATTATCTCAAAGACAGCATCAAAGGACTACGAAGCTTGCTTCAGGCGGCGCGGCGGTGGTGAGGCGCGGTAACGGATGTGAGTAAGGCCGTAAGGGTGAAAATAAAGATGGCACCTACGCCGCATAATACCTACGCCTTATAGAACCAAGCTAGTAGAGGCTTTGGTAGCGGCAATCTCACTTGAATCGTCGAGACTCGACTGTGCCTACTCGTCTCGAGTAATAGGCGATACGATTAAAGGAACGACTCTTAGTATAATTATAGCAACGTGACATGCGCGCATATTATTATCAGTGATAATTGCACGCAATGGAATTGTGCTAACATAATTTGCGAAAAGTGCTCACTGAAGGAAATACAAATTCTGAATGAAAGTATATCTCATACAAAATTATAATTCCTCCTGCACTCCAGACACAGCTATGTATATTGTATACAAGTGACGAGTAGTTCTTGTGACGAGTCGTTTGCCTATAGCCGGGGAACTCGGTTCGGAAAGCCAAACTCGCACCACGGGACCCTAACGTCGATCCTGAGCTACGATGGTAGCAACAAACTCCGGGACGGGACGGTATTTAAGCTCGAATTGGGCGCCAGTCACACGAAGGTGCCGAGATACTGCAAAAGAGACGGTATAATACGGAACGCGCCGGCACTATATAAGGCTAGCTCGTAGAAGAGGGAAACGTGGGGTCGAAATAATTCGACGATCATCTTTATTATACCTATACATAGGATGATTCAACCTGGATCTGATCCTTGACCTCCCCGACGTGGATCGCAATTTTTTATATAATTGTTTTGACTTTCGAAGGCACTCGATTTTTTTCGCATTTTTTCGAATCGATTTTAACTGTCTACAATTTTGAAAAACGACCATATATTCATGCACACAATTTAAAAATCTGGAATAATTCTGGAAAATCCTGTGGTATATATCAAAATTTTTACGATTTGGGCCGGAGTAGGCTGGCGTTTCCTTCTTCATTTTATCAACATTTTTTCATATTTTTTTATTTTTTCAATTAGAATAGGAAGAGTCACTCTACTATGTGCGGTTGCTTGAACATTTTATATGTAACACCGGATTTTTAAGAATTTTTTTAGGTTTTTGCGAAACAGTTTTTTTCTCAAGATGAAATAGTTGAATCACGATTGATGAAAAGCCTTAAGGAAATTCCCAACAATTTAACTTCAGTCGTGGACACGTTCAAGCTGAATAAACGTAGGTATTGGGGTTCCTATAGTTAATTTGGGTGATGCGAAGGAATGAATAATAATTTTAATCAAGATCAATTTAATAATTATTATTCATGCTGATAAAAACAAGAAGGAAACGCCAGCCTACTCCGGATTAAAGTGTAAAAATTTTTATATATGACACAGGATTCTCCAGAACTATTTCAGATTTTTAAATTGTTCGCATCAATATATGGTCGTTTTTTAAAATTGTAGACAATTAAAATCGATTCGAAGGAATGCGATAATAAAACTTGAGTGCCTTCGAGAGTCAAACAATTATATAAAAAATCTGGAGCCAAGTCAGAGAGGTCAAGGGTGATCAGAGCCAGGTTGAGTTGGCGTGTAATGCACCTGTATGTATATACAGGTATATTATTATAACTATACTTCAACGATGTACGGAGTCGTTAGGCTGCCGCAGTTATTGGCGACATTGTACCCGTTCGAAGAATCGGATGATGTGATTAATTATCTGCCAGCTCTGACGTATCGATAATATGACTCCCCGCAGGCCGCAGGAAAGGAAACACGGGACACCGGATCAGGCAATCCCATTACGCAAGAAACAAATTACTTTGTCAAACAATGTGGACCCGGTTCTATAATTGACTTATTATTACGGCGTCAAAATCAATAATCTACAATAGATATTATATCTGTATAAAGACCTCGTCGACCTCACGAGTCCATCTGGTATAGAGTATAAGCAGGTGTTTCAATTGGCAGCTATAAGGTCTACAATTAATAAGACACAACTTAATTTCGACATTTCAGCCCCGCGCTCCTCATATACCTATACCAGGTACAGTGCGAAGTTATTTATCGATACCTCAACTTACATTATGGTTGACGTGTATCAATGAATACTGCGGTGGGTGAGTCTAGGTTGTTGATATAACAGCGTAGAAACATACCTATAATATTCGTAACAACTGATTAACATATAATCGATGGTGTACGCGCGCGGTCTGGATCAATCAGGAGATTGGATAGAGTCGTTAACGGAGAATCTAGCGTTAGCGAAGAAACTAATTAATATCTCCCGACAATTTTCCGAGTCTTCGACAATATTGAATTATAACTCCTGCGTTACAAAATTTGTTATCCAATGTTACGAAAATCCCTATATACAGTCATCTCCTCGAGTAACTAATTAGCCCTCTACGAAACAGTATAAATCAAGCAATAAAAGCTTATCGGCTTTACCTTACAAATTGTAAATCTAAAGGTGGGACATAAAATCCTTATCTTCATATACGGTGGTAAAATTTGGGTGCGAAACGTGGTAGCAGGGCATGGAGCTTCTTAGCGAATTTTCTTTTAGCATCACAAGTTAGTACACACTTACACCACCTTTCATTTTGTCTAAACCTGACCTTTGGTTAGGAATATAACATTCTCTTTATGGATCAAATTTACTGTGGGCAAATGTTTCAATGAAAATTTTATTGAACTATTGGGAATTAGGCAGCTTAGCGTTGGGGAAATGGGTTGTGTAAAATGATAATTGGGGAGCTAATTGGAATTATATTCGGCAACTGCAGATAGACTCGAGGAAAAAATTGATAAATTGAAAGAAAAGGGTAAATGCAACCTGGGCAGCAAATGAATAAGAACAAAGGAATAATGATGAAAATATCAGATAAATTTGAGTGGATAAAGTCTGATGCGATAGAAATGTGGGCACCATGGCGGGCGCTTGAGGTAGATATAGCTGTTTGCCTTACAAAAATGATTGATGAACAAGCCAGCATTAAAATCATAAAAATACTAAGTTCGTGGAGGTTGTGTATATTTGCGAATGGAATATATGATGAACTAATAGCTACTAAATTGATAGAGAAGTAACCGTGAACTACGCAGCAAATATATCCAATGAATTAGAATGGAAATTATATGTATACATAATATATAGGTATACCTACATACTAAAAATCTGTGAAGGTTTATAAACCATGAAACCAACCTTGAAAGATTATCATTTCCATTCCTCAAAGGACTTCTTTCAATGGGTATATAGAATTCTCCGTTTGAAGAAAAATATTTACACTTGAACATTCGCAAATTAAATCAAATTTAGTACGACCGACTTTAATTATTAGTTCCTTCACTCATGCATGCAAAATCTAATTCGTTTGCCCACAGTTTACAAATATGCAAAATGGCCGAATAAACATGCAAATTGCCGCACCGTGCGCAAAGGCGATGGGCAAAATACTTTCACCGGTGGGCAAAGTGCCGCTAGTTACTTTTTCGCAACGCTCTTCTAACACTCTACCTATACATATGTATAGTTACTTTTTCGCACGCGTCACAGGCACGAAGAGGGACATTAGGTTTGTTCTTCTTAGCTACACTTTCTACACTATTACCAGATTTTACACTTTTCATTAGAAACTTACACCTCCTATTGGGCGAGTGTAAAAAGTGTAGAAAGTGTAGCTAAGAAGAACAAACCTATTAGGTGCAATTTTTACAAAAAGTATATGTGACACTCGTTGCGAAAGGCAGATATTACAATCATTAATTATGACTAATCTTGATGCCCAACAAAAATTTTAACACTCTAAAAAAATTATTATTGATTATTAAAATTTATTTGAATACATAAAATCGTTATTTTAGTATTCGCTGGTTACATAGATATAGAACAGATCTAGAAGAATTTCGTATATTCAGAGTGTTTCGAAAAAAAGGTGAAAAGGAAACTGTACAGAAAAAATCGCAAAAGCCAATATTGATAAAAAATTATAAATGTCCTTACTGTAGGCACGAGTTCCCATCGAAGTGTAGAGCTGGAAGTTTGTATAAGTGTTTTTCTCTGTATTTGGAGCCGATTTAGGCTTCAAAAGTACCCCAAGTAAGTAAGGACTATCCTAATATTTATTATAATCTTCCAGGAATCGATCAGAAATGATTACGTTATACAATTAATTATTCAAACTGTTTTGCAATATAAATGCGAGACGGATTAATGGTTCAGAATCCCCAGATTATTATTATCGCAGTATCGTTTGTTATCATTGAATTGAAAATGTATTATAGGTATGCCAGTAGCGGAATTAAGTTAGTTGGCTACTGTATTTCTCATGAGTTCGAATCGGTAGTGACGGTACCTTTATATAAAGCACGCGACCTAAACCGACCATCTTATAGGTATAGATTATATGAGTCATATAACTATACTTATACCTAATCGTAAAACGGATTCGAATGAAGAGTAAGGGAACTGAATTGGCGCAAGATCGTGAGTTGTATATTCATTATAATCAACGTTTCGGAAAATCAGTCCGTCGAAATTTGTTCTAAAGACACGCTTTACATTACACCTATATTCTTAGGGCGGTATTCATAATCAGTTCTTAAGAACTTGCTTGTTCAAGACCATCTTAAGATAGCGTTATATGGGCCTTGATTGGCTGAGACCATGCCTAAGTCGTGTGCCGAGTCGTCTTAAGACTGTCTAACTGTCTATGAATACCGACCTTTGTGTATCAGCAGAGAACGTTCTCTTCACTGGCAGCTGGCAATTAAGAAGAAACTGTACTTACACTTCCCGCGCCAAATGTGTCTGTGATGTTGCGGCGTGGATCCAGCACAGTTAGGTGGAAATAGGCAGACTTATCTGAGTACAGGCCAATTCCGACTCTATACAAGATATTTGTACGGTACGTATAAAAATTTCTAGAGGTGTGATAATATCGCTGGTTGACGAACCTGCCAGTCTGATACTGTCACGAACATACAAAGCAACCATCCTATCCAGTTTATGAATCTGACGCGAATCATTATTCAGGAACAATTTGATTCTTGTATTGGTTGTATTAGGTACAACCAAATCCCCTGAATCTGAATCGCCGTTAAACCGAAATGTGGTACCACATGAAAAGTACGCACACCTCATTGTCAATGGAAGTGAATTTTTCAGGAGAGACAGAAGTGAAAGAAATATTTTTATTTGCAAAGTCACATCGAACGACAATGCGGAGTTGACTCAAAAGCGTGTTCAATCGTTTTGAATGATTGCAAATTAAGGGACCTTTCTAGTATGCGTCTCTGAAAAATGTGTGATTTTTGGTGATTTTCGTATCGAAAACTATGACACATATCGATTTCAGAATTCACTGGGTATATTAATCCATGTTTCTTGAGTATTCACAATTTTTTCTAAAATTGAAATCTGCAAACAATTCGCTGATATAGTGTACCGCGTGCAACGTGTTATGAAAATTTACCCAAATCAAAAAAGTCATACAGATTTTCAATCAGTATAAATCCGCCATTCGTTCGACTTAGTAAAAATGAAAACAAAAAATTGGCTAAGTGGCGGCATGTAACAAAAAAGTCGATTTCTTCAGCTTTCTTTTGTTATAAAAATGAATGATAAATGGCAATTTATTGAATATCAATTTGAGAATAGGCCGAACGATAGAGGGACGGACATCTTCCCTACCTGCGCATACTTGATTCAAGTCAATTGGATCATTGGTTATTGAGGTATCATGCTCACTGATATGAAAAATGTCATTTTAAGATAAACAGCTTTGAAGTTTGAAGTCTGCAGGCTATCAGCGGTAGTGCGCCGCTCCACTCAAACATAGCGTCGTCAGTTCTAGGAATTTTTTAATCACACAAAATAATCGCAAGATTTGCAGCTTCAAGATCATGGGAAATCAAAAATTCGATATCTTACATCTGTGACATTAGAAAGTGACACTCGAAAAACATTTGAATATAAATATTTGTTTCCGACCACTTTTAGCGTCGCAAAGCTTCGAGGTATAACCGACGTGAAATATTTTTTTTTGCGCCTACACTTTCACAGCGATATTTGTGGGAGGATTTCGAATCGTTTCAGCGAAATAAACGATACACGATATAAATATGCGAATTACGCACTTTTGAACAGGCCTTCAACCTCAATCCCTCAACACTTTACAAACGATACCTCCAAAATGCTTATATACGACAGTTGATTATGATGGGATGATGATCAGACCAAGTCAGCGTACGGTAATCCTAGAAAAATAATCCATATAAATTCCAATAAAAAGCTACAAATCAGCCGTCGTGCCCTCAACTTTTTGACAAACTTTCCACTTTGATATTGACACGTACGCTTTACCGCACGCGTGATGTGTACATTATACGTACTGAAAATTCATATTTCATTAAACACACACTGTACCCACCACTAATTCAGACTTGATCAAGTAGATTTTTAAACGAGACTCCTGAAACACACAGTTCTATCACAATTATATTGTCCGGAACGAGTAGAGAAATAATTTTCCATTTTACCAGCGAACAATCTACTCCAGTTTTGTTAGACACTCTGATTTTTTACGTGCCGGGAACGTAACGACTGGTAAATCATCAATGTATACACACGATTTGAAAAAGTCTATGCAAGATATTATAACAATTTTTTCCAGATGGGGTCATAATTATCTATCTATAAAAATTGTCAGGGAACAATCAAGAAATTATATGTATAATCCACTTGACTTGATCGAATATACGAACCACGATATAGGTATACAACCACTTTCTGGCCAGTAAAGAATGCCTGGGATTTTCTAATTAATGAATTTGTCGATTAGTTAGAGTTTGTAGTCTATCTAGATTTATTCAGCAGTTTATTCTATTATAGCAGTATGATTAGTGATACAGGCTACAGATTACAAAAACAAGGATGCGACTGATCTGATTGTCAATGTAATGCTTGATGTCCAAGTCAGGGCATCCGGTATGATATAGCTAGGTGGAGTATATTCCTACATCGACGAATTATATCGCTGCCAAACGTATAACTGCAGATATGTGCTACACACAAATCTACCTATAATTTGTGTAGCCATGGACCATAGTGTGAATCAACTTTTTTTCATTATCTTCTTTCACTTAATGTTATTCAAGATCTGAAAAATAATGGGACAACTGTAGAAATTGCTCATATAGATATACCTATATATTGAAACCGGTGACCATGATAATTATTTTTTTGTGTGCCTGACACGTAAACCGTGGGTGTTAAAAATGTGAATCAGGATTCAAGTCAAATTCCAGTTGAAAACAAGTTCTGATTACCTGATGTAAACCACGTCGATCAAAGGGACTTCGTTTGTTTATATTGGACTGGAATAGATCTGGTAAAAAAATTTTCATTCAGTTAGTGAACGTTTCTTGACGATGTTCTCGGTCGAACTTTTAATAAAGAAGAAAATCACATTATCCCTTCTATCTTCCCCTCTCCTTCAGTAGTTCTCCTCTTTGCCCTCGTTCTCATCCTCTCAACAATCTATTAATTTAGGCTATAAGTGTAAATACGGCAGTGCAAAAGTTCGGAATTGTCAGAATTCGTGTGAACGTCGTGCTCTCCCCATCACTCAGTATTTTCGGAACGATCCGTGGTAGTCAAAGTACATACATACCAGAAGACCAGAAGAGAAAATAAACCACCAAGTTATCGCAAACCGACGGGGCAAAACGAGCCAAGGCAAAGTATGGTTTTTTATTTTTCTAAAATATATGGGTGATTCATTTTGCCCCGTTCATTCGTGATGACTCGATGGTTCACTTTGCCCCTGCCCCCCTTAGAAATGTACACGTACGCAGGGATGGTGAATTTTTTAACAAAGCGTTTCATCTTTGGGCAGATAAATTGTAGATCACAGCTAAATAGATACATTATATTGTAGACAGATAGATAGAAGGATGTAGTATACTTTATCACATCTGATAGGGTGAATGTCCCGTAAGATATATTATAGAGTTATTATACATATAGATACAGATAGATTACCATAGACTAAGGTAGGCACTGACCTAATCTTGTAGAGATAAAGTTGGATTAAGTTGGATTAGATTAAATGAGATACGGTTCATTATCCTCTGACGTATAATAGTAAGCCATGTATAAGGAATTAGGAGAAAAATTACAGTAGATAGATAATATTTGCATTGTAATACGGAAAAGTACAAAGATTTGAGATAAACTTGGTGATTGTTGCAGAAATCTGCAGCTTAGGACTGAACCATAAAAAAGTAAAGTACGTTGAATAAATTTATAGGGTAAAAAGTGACACGAGGACTGACCGGAACTTGCCAACAGCTAGATGGCCGGCGAGGGGTGCGGGGAAATAACTCGAAGAAAATTAGTCCGCGTGTAAGGTGAATGGGCATAGGTGGAAAAAAATTTTCCCTTAGCGGTGAATGATTGCCGGACCCGAGATTTTTTTGTTCGAGCACACCTACCCCACATATGGAAAAGCATGTTCTTGGAGGTCCGCATAATGGACTTCCAACAGCTGAACCAACCAATGAACGTTGACCCTCAATAAACAGTGATATCATAGTATTTCGGAATTTTACCATGATTCCTCGGTAAATCTTAGGTTGTACCAGGAAACCATTGTTTTGGCTTTTATACAATATACATATGACATATGCAATGGTGTAATAGACGCCGAGATTGGGATCGCACCCCGACGTAACTTACACGTTGTACATAACTTCACCTCGAATGCAATCGATGATCATCTTGATTGACGTATGTAGATTGTAGATGCTGTATGGATCATGCATGTCCCATCCGTTCTACTTCGTTCCTCTCATGGCTGTCTTGCATCTATTCATTCATCAATCTTTCGGCTGAGCCAGCACACGGCGAAAAGCGATTCTTGGATGCAGAAGCTAGGGGTGCAGGGTCAGTAATTTGTTATGCCGAATTTAGTTACAGACTATGAAGTGGTAATTTGTTCCGTTCACGCGCCCCTATGTAGGTATATGTACATACCTAGATCCCTCGTCGTCGTTCCGGAATTATAGGTCACACCTAGATACATGACGCTTTCATTGATGATTCTCAGCAAGGGCACCACGGTCCGCTCGCGCGGCTGCGCTTGCGCAGGTGTCTTGTCTTCGAAAGACAGCCGCGGGAATCTCGGTCGGAGGTGCGAATGCTGTTAGCCGTCAGTCGTTCGCACGAAACCGTTACCGTTCCCACGAGAATTTATCGCATCATATTGTTCAATAAGGCACATCTTCGATTCGCGGCCGACTGCGAGAACCGCACTCGATAACGGCGTTGTACGTAACCTGTATATATATATATGTATAAGCATCTCTTAATTAGTTTTATTGAAATTAGATATACCTATATGGATGTATGCGTGTTTTTTGGAATGCAAAATTTCTACAAGTTTCCAAGTTCAATTCTCGTGTCTTCGACATAAAGTGCGGAAGGGTATAATACGAGTGACGATCCACCGCAAAGATAACAATATAGAATATCTATACTCGTAGAAAACAATGTGTATGGACTGTATATACCATCTGTTGCTAGAAAATGCAGAGTCTTCGATATATTATAAGCTTGATACAATTATGGTAAACAGCTGCTTATATGTATAGGCGGGTACTGCAGCCACTTTACGCGTAATCTCATAGGCATATGGTATGGCTGCAGCGCAATAATTACTTTTACCACCCCAAGACCGAATCTGACTTGGAATCATAGGCAGAGAAAAGATTTTAGTGAAATTTCCCATGACAACTGTAGGAATTTCCCATTTCGTATAGGGAAGCCGATTCTTTTATCCGTAGTGAATTTCCCAAGATGTTAAGGTAATTTTTAGCGCGTACTATAGGAATTTTTCCCGTGTACTATAGGAATTTTCACTGTGTTCAATCCTCCATTCACAAAGTATAGGCACAGGGAGAATTACCATGTAGACAACATGGTAATTTTTACTATGTAGCCAACACGGTAATATTCCTTATGTCTACATTGTAAATTTAGCATCGCTGAATGGGATATTTTACCATTGAACACAGTGAAAATTCCTATAGTCCACGCGAAAAATTACCTTAATAACCAAAAAGAATTGATTTTCCTACAGGAAATGGGAAATTCCCATAGTTGCCATTGTAAATTTCACTATAATCTTTTCTCCGTGTACTTATAAATTTCACACGTCATTTGTCGGTCCATTGTTTCGTCGAACAGCCCTTGAAACGGTAGATATAGTAGATTTACAGGAAATTGGGTACACGGATAATTACAGGTGTCCCAGACTATTTCTAGCTTCGGCATTGAGTTCGTCCAGAGTCAGATGAGCCAGTGAAAAGTCAAGGGGAGTACTCGTATGTCGTTTCAAAAAACTTGTTATCGTCACGTTGAGCGTGTGGGCGATTTTCACGAGATTATTTCGAGTGGCTACCAATTTTCGTACGGCGTAAAGATTTTCGTCCAACTGTAGCTATCATAGCCATGTACAAGACGTACCACAATTCATGGAAGATGTGAAAAAGGACGGGTGGTCGAACGGGTGGTGCTTTTAAATTTCATTGCGGTATGAGCTCTGGTAACTGTAATTTGATCGTTTTGCACGGGGATAACAATATAAAAGTGGTTCCCATCATATGCGATCGGAGCATTACCTGCACTATCGTTCGCCGTACACATTTCGCTCGAAATCTTCTGACTTTTATTTCAGTAGATATAATATAATCTCGTTCGGATAAATGAATGTTAATGTAACATTTTGAACGAGCAATAAAGTACTCCCACTTTCTGTAGGAACAAGATTCTTTATTATTTGAAAAAATGGTCAGAAGTTCAGGACTGGAATTCCATACATAATTATAAAACCCATTATAAAAGTCTCATAATACGTATACGCCAGAGTTTCTGGACGTGAATATCTATACCTATAATTGAGTCGCGATGTCCGGAAATATTCTCTCTACGGGAGAAGAGACGAATATTAAGAGGGGACATACACCTTTGAAATAATTTTTTTTAATCACTGGCACACTGTCATAAAACATTGTATTGACTCAATTTTTATACATCAGATTACTAGTATTTTGAATTATAATTCAGGCATATGAAAGAATATCTGGATTTCGTCTTGTTTATGTAGTTCTAATCCACCGATGAAAAAGTAGTTGTCGTAGCATACAGGTCGCATCGTTGATTGAATCTTTTTGAAATTTGGAGGGAATATTCTACATTGAAGTAATTTCCGACCAAACCAATGTAGGGATGAGATTCGTCTTCTATTATTGTGATTGGGTAACACACTTTTTTTTTCATCTTTTTTGAAAAAATGTCTTAAAATAAAAAAAATTTCAGGTTTAAAATTAAAATTTGGAGAATATTATTGGTTTGGTTTGAAACTACATCAATGTAGAATATTCCCTCCAAGTTTCGAAAAGATTCAATCAACGATGCGACCCATATGCTACGAAAACTGCTTTTTCATCGGTGGATGAGAACTACATACTGACGAAATCCAGATATTCTTTTATATGCCTCAATTATAATTCGAAATACTAGTAATATGCTGTATAACAATTGAGTCAATAAAATGTTTTATGGCAGTGTACCAGTGATTTTGAAAGAAAATTATTTCAAAGGTGTATATACAGGGTGAGTTTTCTCCGGGGTCTGATCTGGGAGGAGCTTCAACGTGCTAAAGCTCCGCCTTCTTCTATTCATGCTTGTTCGCTTCAGAATAATAGTGTGTGATTATAAAGCAGATATCTTCATCCCAAAATTTGTTTACATCTACACGTATAACACACTCACGAAGTTTCAGCACGTTCAAGCTCCTCCCAGATCAGACCCCGGAGAAAACTCACCCTGTATATGTACCCCCTTAGTTTCATGAAATTATTCACTTTTATATTGGATCGTCCAAGCGTACAAGACCGTGATTCCGCACCTTCCACAAATAGGCAATGAATGTTTTCCCCATTCAGCTTAACACGGTTACAAATCCAAGTGCAACAGCTGTATCACATGTATGTACATATGATGGTTGGACGGTCAGTATATGTATAATATGTGATCTTGAAATTTGTTAATTACACTCTTGCAATTAGTATGAAGTTACTGAATACCTGAATACTGCACACACAAGTACACGCAGAGGATATATTACGAGAGATCCAAATATCATCTCTTAAACGGTTTCTTGCACTTTCACGATTTCAATCAGCTGTAATGACCTAGTGTATTATAACTGCAGCCCGTGGCAAAAATCGGCTAACTTTGTCATAACCGTCTTTCCACTCTACTCTATTTCTTTTTCTATACAAACTTCACCTTTTCTATCACACATTTACAGCTATATTGGAGGAAAGTGCGGAAAGTGCGGAAAGTCCTCGGGTATTTTGGTATTCGGTGAAATGCTTCAGGGGTGAGTTAAGTTCGTGAGTAACTTTTCACCTCGGAGATCCGTAATGATCCGTAAAGTCGGACTAAAGTCAGCGGTCTGTAGTTTGGGTCTAGCCAGCCCACCTTATTAATTACGTGGTATTAGCTAGGTATCTACTTTTCTCAAGTCGATAATTGTTCGTTCGTTTTTCTCCGACAAATAACTCGAATGTTGGATTTTCCGGCAGGGTAAATATAAATTGGGAAGAATAGAACAACAAAGACTTTTACGAAAGCCGCGGATCCTCGTAGTGTGGTTCGTGAACCGTCGAATTTGCGGATCTCACGTATACCTACGTCTGCATTTCTCATAGCGAAGACGCGTTAGGCGGTGCCGGGTTAACTCATGTCCTTCGTCGTTTCAAACATTATCTCAATTGACTCGATCTCTACCCTAAAGCTTTTCACATCGAAGCGTATATTATATGACTTGGAAGATGTATATATGATCTTTCGTCGGTCACGCGAGAGACGGCGAGCAAATTAAGCTAATGAACGTGTAAATATGGGACTGTGAACTCATGCATTTAAATGTACCCTATACCTTTAGAATGTGACGGAGAAAATGGACTTTTTGATTTTGTAACACACCCCCTATTCTGCCTGGTTTCCAGTTCAAACAAAGCCCCTACAAATTCAGGACTGATATTTAAATATTCAGTGATCACTGGCCGCCCAACGTATACATACATACGTTATGCTGGTAAAAATTTAATGACTTGTCCATAAAATTAATCAAAATCTAAGCCACACGCCTCTCCGCGGATTCACATTCTTTCAACTTTGATACATCAAACGAAACGTAATAATTGACAACCGTAATTATATCGACATTTGGTAGTTGCTCAAATATATCTATACCTGGGGCTGTCCACGTCAAGTCACCTAGCCTCCAGACCGCACCATCTCCTATTTGCCCTGTGATTTTTTATGTTGTTGTCCTTGCTCTAAAACATTTTCCTGAATTTTTTCAAATTTTTCAGACCAGGCCTTTCTGAGTTCTAATTTTTTTTAACCAAAAAAACAGGACCATTTTTAAAAATCTGAAAAAATTCACAAAAATTGTATGACTGACGTAGAACAGTTTCCCGCTAGTGAGAATGTGGAACACATTTTTCTTATATTTTTTTTTTACTAAATCAAGAAATTTTTTTTTTTCAAGAAAACAAAAAAAATTCTAGTGCAGACAGTGACGTGGTTTGGGAGAAATAAAATAATGTGGAACATAATCCCCCAATGCAATGGAGTCGTTTTTACTGAAGAATACTCGAGTGCAGAAAAGTACAAAACACACACCTCATTAAAAAAAAAATGTTCGTAAGCAATCAACAAAATGAAATTATGAAGATCTATCTAAAGATTATGTTCCACATTGTGTTATGCCTCCCAAACCACGTCTCTGTCCACAGCGGATTTTTTTTTTGAGTTTTTTTGAAAAAAACAATTCTTGATTGAGTAAAAAAAAATATTAGAAAGCTGTGTTCCACATTCTCACTAGCGGGAAATTGTTCTACGTCATTTATACAATTTTTGTGAATTTTTTCAGATTTTTAAAAATGGTCCTTCTTTTTTGGTTAAAAAAAATTATAACTCAGAAAGGCTTGGTCTGAAAAAGTTCAAAAAATTCAGGAAAATGTTTTAGAGCAAGGGCAACGATATAAAAAATTACGGGGCAAATCGGAGATGGTGCGGTCTGGACGCTAGGTGAATTGACGTGGACAGCCCCACCTATATACATATATATAAGGTATTATACTTGTGAGGTTAAATTTTTTGTTTAAACTATCCTTATCAGGTGTGTACGATTGGCCGATCAGTATAAGGTATATGTTGAATATGTAACGGACTCAAATCGTACCTACTGTAATATTGGATTGGAATTTTTTCTCCTTCAATTATACGGAGGAATGCGAAATAGACAGTTGGTGAATGTAATCGAGTATCCTGAAAAGTACACCTAGTTCAGTTTTTCCGAAAAGTCAAAATTCTTCAACGCGTGCAGAAGCGGCCAGTGCATATTCAAATGTACAGTCGGATTGAAGTTGTTAGGGATTTTATTTCGGATGCAAATGAAGGAGAAGAATACGCAGTGTGTCAAAAAAATTCCAAAACAAAATGCCATTTACGCCGTCACCCTCGTGATATGAAGTACGTATATTAGATGCATGGTATTTTGATTCGTTATACATACATAGGTATTATAGGTATGTACAACGTATATACATATACGTTTTGCGGTATACCTATACCCATGTATATATATATGTATACATAGATGTGTCTACAGAGGTAGTATGTACATGCCTCACGATTAGTTCGAGTGGTTGACAATGTATAATTATGCGACTGATTAAACGTTGACTCATCAACGTGGGTGAAAGCTTTACCGTAATCAATCATACGTTGCCCGCGTCGAGTTGATTCAACGAGCTGTTATAGGTAGATATATCTATGTATGTAGGTATTATACATTTGGAGCCTACACGGATGGTACATGCACAATGCACATAGATATCAGGTAGATATGTATGTATTACATACGTACGAGCGTTCGTCGACCTACCTGCATGTGTGAGGCTGATTCAAGCTGAAAGTTCTGTACACAATACATATAAGAATCAACATATCTATAGGTATATCCTCTGATTATGTAAGCAGTTCAAGCATGGTCATTGTGGCCAGTACGACACCCTAAATTAGAGAACAATGCGCGCGCTTTACGACGGACCGTAACAGCCAATTACATACGAAGTGCGAATCCCACTTCGGGTACAGTGCCGACGAAGACGTCGTACACAGATTTTCTTTTCCGTTTCCATTCGGTTCCGGTATCGTAAAAGGCCGGTAAGATCTGCACGGATTATTATCTATTACCGCACTGGGAAACTTATTTTCAGAACAACGCTCATCGTGCGGATGCAGGAAGTAGCCCCGTGCGATGATTGGCTGCCTGAATTCTCATGTGGGCACGAAAAACAAATAAACAGCTTTCTGTTGCTCTTTAAACGCTGCAGCAGCATGCACACGAGTAGCGAAGCGGAAAATAACGTGGGATTCGAAAGCTTTTCGGGTTTATACTGCAGTGTATAGGCGTGGCAGGGAGGCGCAGGGTTAATCCAAAGTTACTGTATTTACAACGATCTCAACTCGTTTGATATAAGAAGATCTTCCGACAATTTCAAGACGAAACAATCTCTATTTCTGCGTAGTAAGTGAAGGTCGTACAGGAATAACACATCGGCACAACACTGGGATTGCGAGAACTCTGGAAACGATGTGAAAGCTGAGAGCCTGATTAATGATGTTTGTGCCACTTGTTATCCCGTTCAATGAAATCCCGGCGTAAATTATAACGTATTCTCATCGTCTAGTACCATTAGTTGAGACTTCTGGATCAAATTGTATTCCTCGTGTACGCTAAACCGTTGCATCCATCACGAATTCCTTTCATTATAAAAGTATACACCGCGCTTATGCGCCAAGTACCACTCGTAATTCCAGTCGGAAAATCCCCCGTCGAATTTCAGCGTTTACCTCATAAGCTGACCATTCCCCCTTCTTTATTTCTTCCTCTTATTCTTCTTCTCACGCACGCACAATCAATCAAACCACGCCTTTCGTTTACATTCGATTTGATGGATACGGGGGACTTGCCTCTGGAAAATATGTATATGCGTATACACGTACATATATATTCACATAGATATAGATATAGGAAAATGGATAAATTCTTATCTCGACTTCAGTAGTGTATATAGATTTTTGATATTCGTACAAGTTTGTTGCTTCGAAAACTATTCGAAAGAACATAAGGCCAAGTGTATAAAGACGCCCTACATTTCTCGTTTCAGAAAACAAATCCCTGTAGCGTGACGAGAATCTGATCTGACGAGGTGTTAGAGGATGACGAATCGACGTGTGGAAAGATGCTCGCATGCACCGCTCGGCTCGTCGACGTCTATGTAAATCAACTACACTATACATATATACTCGGGAGGATAGAGAAAACAAATATTTGCTAACGATTCGAGTATTTCTGTTCTACATCTATTCACCCGCCAATTGATATCGTCGTTGTAAATGTAGAAAATAATTAAATCAATAAACAAGTAGAAGAAGTAATCCTGAAAATAATTAAGTACCGGAGACACATCAATTATACTGACGGTAACAAGTTTACAATGTGAACAATTGGAGCGATTCGATTGTGGATTATAGAAGTGCTTCTGTCCATACCGCAGAGGTCTATACGCGGCAGCCGAATAATATAACTGATCGTAATAGAAACTGGGAATACCACAAAGAGAATCCGACGTCGACGTTCATATCTTGCCACAGCAGAACATATTTCCGAGACCGCTGCAGAGGCCTGCCTGAACGCCATTTGAATTGCCATTTGAGTGATAGTGATATAATATAAAGTTGTGCGAAAGACAAGCGTTTATAAATATCAAGGTAATCGTCGGAAATGTCGAAGATTGACGCCATGGAAGAGGCAAGCATGCCAGATGTACCTTACAGTTTTAACGGCGATAATGAGACTGCGTACAACAGTTCCCTCGAGATGGACAAGATGTCCGAGGTTCTTAGTGACTTCTACGATGGTCTGAACGGCGAGACAAATTATCTTCTGATCATGCTCTATGTCCCCGTTATAGTTCTCGCCGTGACTGCCAACATCCTCGTCATCGTAGTCGTTCTGAAGTACCACTACATGCGGAGGTGAGTGTCACAGCACTGTATACGTGCATATACCTATGTAGTACATAGGTATAGCTCATGTGTACATTAGACATACATACATTTATATATTTGTACATGTACAAGTCTCCTCCACTGATATATACATGAATGAAATACCGCAGGTATTTTTTTTTTCGTTTCTTTTTTTGTACGAAAATAAATTTCCGACTTATCGCGAAAGAGAGAGAAAAAAAAAACAGCGTAAAGTTCATATTTCGAAAATTTATTTTCGAAAAACAAAAGAAAACAAAGGTATCTTTTTGTACTTCTCGTTGTAGGCAACAACTATAATGCCAAGTTTCAGAATGTTCAATCAACTATTACGTGAGATAACAATTTTCATACAATCGATGCACAAATACTCGTAGATTCATGTATTTTACATTTAAAATTTCAATCGCTCGGTGGCGCGGGTTAAAATTATCCAAGCGCCTTCAAATTCTATGCACACATTTTTTTTTTCTCATATATCTTGATCATGTTTTTGGGGTGAGATCAATAAAATTCACCTGCACCTCCCTACCTTATTTTTCACAAAGTCCAATGCCACGTGCTTATTTGCCGCGAATTCTGGGACACCCTGTATATAACTTATAATGCGTAGATATAACGTAAAATCGAGTTAATCGCCACAATTTTCGGCTCCTCTAATTATTCCGTACTTCGGGTCGAGGGTAGTAGCTAATTATCATTCGTAATGAACTTTCGAAAGACGGATGTCAGGATTTATATTACTGTATCCTCAAAGTTACCTGTAGGCCCCACTCGAATCAGAGTCAGAGTTAACTCGAGTAGTGTTTGCATAAACAACCTGAAGTATATTGGCGCCTGAACGCAAATCTACAAGGTTTCGAGAATTTGCACAAGCTAGGCGCATATAGGTATACCTACCTGTAAGTGGAATCGGTGCGACTTTTAATGAGACGTACGTGGAGAACTTTTTTTCTCATTCGCATTTGAGAGCGGGTGTGAATATGGTTTCCTGTTTTCTTCTTGAAGTGTATAATATCTTCATCGTGGTAACAATAATACGTATTCGTACTGTAAGTAATACGGGGGTGGTGAAAACACACAAAAAAAACTGCAAGAGTCTTTCGTACAAACGGTCTATTGACGCTACGTCTTGACTCGTCCTTAGACTGCGCGCAACTGCCCGCTGCTTGCCCCCCTCTCTCGCTGCTTGTTCTTTTTCGGGCCCCATACGCACTCTGCGCGCCCTCTCTTGGCTCTCTCACTAACCATTCTCACAGTACTATCTAGGTATGATGGTATAAAATACATTCTAGTAAAAATAGTGTGGGATAATAAAGTGTTGAATTTTATTTTGAAATACCTATAGGATTAGACATTTAGGTACCTATCTTGTGTATGATCTATTTGTTACTATTTTATTGCTGATCCTTGATTTGTTAATTCAGCATTGTGATCGTGACTACTACGTCTGCAGCAGGAAAACTAGACTGACTGCGACAAGAATGAAGTAAGCTGGTTCAAAATACCCAAAGCTAAAATCGAAAATGTCCGAATAGCAATTGTGTATCGTTAGAACGATCGTTAGTTACGAGTAGCTTGAGCTATAAATAGACATACGGCCGGAAATCTCTTTTTTATTAGCGGGAAGATTTGCTTCATTATATTTCCGCGGACTTGGAAGGCATAATAAACATGAAAAACGCAAGTGCTTATCTTATACCGGCGAAAGTTTATGGCAAGGAATCTCACAATACATAATATGTATTATACATACATACATATACCGCGCATCACTTTTCATGCAATAATAATTTCAACTTTTCAACTTTTCTCATTTATCCCTTGTATGTATGTATGTACATACATACCAACTCTCCAACGGATCTTTGTCATATTCATGACGTCCACCATGAAATTCGTATTCTCGACTCCACTTATATCTAATACAGAATATAGTAGGTATGTGTGTATCAACGTGTACTCACGGCCAGTGGTGGGTCATGCGTAATGACGTGGGTTACTTCCGGGTTCTTCCTGGTCTTTCAATAATTACAAAGAGCCTGCAACTACAGGCTACTAATTAGATCAATTAATGGAGTAAGGCTGAACACTGCGATGGGCTATACCTATACCCAGACATACTACATATATATATAGATAGATATATATATATGTTTTCGGGACACTTTGAAGTCCAAGGGTATAGAAATATATAATGTAATGACTATTTCGGGGACCGGTGAATACTTTGAGGACGGTCCTCAAAAAATTTTAGGATTTAATGTATATTTCGAGGACCTCAACCTCTTGATACAATGTTGGGGCCCCCGACAATTTGGCATATACCAACCCAACCCAACCCAACAACGTGCTAGTACGCACCCGGGTGCTACGACAAACGGAGTATAGACAGGAGTGTAACTAGGCGCCCAAAGAGTCAAGGTCCGCAATCTATACCGGTTACACATTTATATATATTGTAACGGAATGGCGAGTCTGGCGACACCTACCGAATCAGATAGGCGAGAAAAGTGATGTTACCGAATGTTCTAGAAGGAACCGACCTTATATAAACGAGTGCCGCCTATAGAAATTACTCAGTATCCAGTATTCTATATAACCCCGACGTACCTATTCCTATCATAAGCATCCACGGCTAATTACAGTATTGCACTGGACATTAGCCGATCCTCTGAGCATAGCCCAGGCTCACTAACTGTGTTCCTCGCGAGTATTCCACTCATTGAATAACTGTCGAGGAAATTAGTAATTAGTTTAACTTCGTATTATCATTAATTAGTCATTTAGAGTCACCAATAATAACCAATAGTCAAACGTAGAGCCACCAGATAGTTTAACTGAGAGTCAGCACTTGTTTAAGTTAGTATCCACCATCAATTTAACTTCAACTTTATTAATTGTGTCAAATCATTGTAAAAGTAATTTTGGAAGATCCCGGAATAAAATCCGTTTAGCCTTCGGGCATAATAGTCATAATACGCGTTCGAATAATCACTCGGATTATTCGAAGAGCTAGGCAGACACACACTCACACGACACACACAAACACAACACATCAGAGTAACATCTCGCCGTTACACCTAGAGTCCAATCACACTTCAATTTCCAGTGATGAAAGACTGTTATCTCCTTAAATAAGAGAAAAGCGTCATCTGAGGAATTCTAAAACACCGAGGGTCCAGTACTTGAACCTAAAACACCACTCCTTCTCTTCAAGAAGGAGTGACGAGAAGAAAATATCGTTTCAATATATATATATATATATATATATATATATATATATATATATATATATATATATATATATATATATATATATATATATATATATATATATATATATATATATATATATATATATATATATATACACGTCATATACCTGTATATATGTATACCTATATACAATTTTGTATACTCGCTCCACGATCTCCTTGCCGTCCCTAATTGCGCTGATCACACTCCTTGTTCTCGTTGGCTACTTCCTACGATGGCTATACATATACATATACCTATATGTATATACCTATATACTTCTACAAGACCTTACCAGCTGCGCACATAGTGTATGTGTGAATATTTATGTACGTGCACACACAGGACGGTTCAAACGCCATCAATCGAGAGATTCCTGTCACCGCGGAGGAGTTTTCTTCAAGTTGGTATATACCGTATACGCTAGGATTTATGAGGGACTGTGGTTCGGGATTAAAAAAGAAACGAAATGTCTCAAATTTTTTTTCTGAACTATTTTTCCACCTGAATAATCCTAAAATCTGGAGTTTCACAATATTTCTACATTCAACCACGATTCCGATCCGCCGCGCGTGGAATTCTATAGGTATAATACTGCTTTTGCTCAACATTCCACAAATCTTCGAATTTATTCTCAAATGGATGGTTATCAATGTGTTTTATATCACTTCAACTCCAGAAGATCAGCGACAGATGCAAATGTCTCAGTATATGGTATAATAAATAACAAGTCTATATTGACCACACTATGGCATGTAAAATATACCTGTACATGGTATACCTACATATATCAAGGTGTGTCATTTTGGGGCAACTTTTTTTTTTCAACTTATAAACCAGGTTGTATACTTGCAGGAAGGTAAAATAAGAAGCCTGTTAATATTAATATTAAGAGGTGCCTCATCGCGTATTTCTATTTCCCATTTAAATAACACGGGAAATGTACCAGTGGCACACTTCAATTTTTATATCTCGACTACTAATATACTCAGAATGATTTCGCATAGCTACTTTTGTTCGAAATTGAACGCTCTACAAAAAAGGTCTCTTGGTAATTTTCGATAAATCTAACTGTTTCCAAGTTGGTTATTGGTTAATTACCATTGATAGCCAACAACCAACTGGGAAACGGCTAGATTTGAAAAAACGGCTAGATAGAAGAAAAAAATTGCCCCGAAATGACACACCCTAATATATAGTTTATTACATGCCTGCAGCGTTGACTGGGGAAATATTATCCTGTGTTTCTACGTTCATAAATTGATCCTCATTCATCGAAAACATTATATCTATAATTTCTGACTTGCAATTGGATGTCATACACTGGTACAGTGACCCTCATAGGTAGACACTCGCAAACTTTATCACAGAAACATTTAATCTCAACTATTGCTATGAATTCGTCTGAAAAAGTCAATAATATTTTCTAAAAATGGAAAGTTTGGAAAGAAATGAGAAGAAGATTAGTGTGATATTGTATTCCTATACTTGAAACATTGAGAGTTAACAAAATCAAGTCGGAAATTGCTTCTGGTATCAGGACAACATTTCATCCGAGGAGGTATGCCAAAATTATTGGCAGAAAAGTTGTTCGTGTTACATGTCGATTATTTTAAATGAAAATCCATATTTTTTAGTATGTAATTTCGTTCTACTTGACAAATCATACGCCTTTTTTATGAAATATTTTTCTGTGAGACACCAATTTCTTATGATATTATCAGCTGAACAACTAGAGATTGTTGAACTTTCAAGAACATTTTACCTCTAAACTTTCAAGTTTGGAGGAAAATTGCAACAGACGGAAATCGCGTAATTTCATGCAAAGAATCTTGAAGAATATTCTTGCAGAATATTCTTGCAAAATTCTGTGTATAAAATGACGCATTTTTTGCCTTTTGCTATTTTTCTCCAAACATGATATTTTGGATATGAAATGAGCTTGAAAGTTGAAAAATCTCTAGTTGTTCAGAGGAATATCACAAAAAAATTGACTCTTACAAAAAAATGTTTCATACAAAAGTCGTTTGATTTTACAAGTAGAACAAAAATACGTAAACGAAAATGTAGGTTTATATTGAAAAAAAAAAAAAAAAAAAACAAGTTTACCTTTCCCCGACCTCAGCGGCGCCTCCACTGAAAAATTCGACAGCACCAACTTCTTTCCCCCTCCGAACCCTGCAACTTTTGTCCGAAATATTTTCTCATATATCTCTCTTGGTTTGGGAAATATCGGCCTGGCTCGATTAAAACCAATCACCCCGTATACACGTTTTACGTATTCATACGTCTATAATACAGCCTAACAAACTTATTGCAAACTTGTGTAGGTACTTGAAACAATATTATAGGGAAAGGCGCATTAACCCCCGACAATTTCCTTGGCCGCAATTTGACTTATAAAATAATATGAATGTCGAGGTCCCAAGATTGCGGCACTAGCGAAAAACAATTGAAAAATAACGACGTATACTATGTATAATACTTGAGCGTTGCACAAGGAGAAGAATTTTCATTGTGTTTGTAACAAGGTTTAGTATTTTCGCTCAGAAATGCCGTAAAAATTATGACTTATACTGCCGGGTTGAAAATGCATCTAAGTAGGTATAGATATTTTTGAGGCTCTCCAACTTCGGCAAAATAAATTTCATAAATTGGATGAAAAAGTACCGGAATATTTTGATTCAATTTCGATTACAGAATGAATAATTATAAAACCGAGTTCGTATCGTCGCACGATTAACGCCATATTAATGCCAAAACCACCGCCGCTATAGACTTTTCAAGAAGCCTGCTCTTCCTCTTCCAGTATTAATATTGGGCTCGCATGAATCTTATTGTAATCAGTCAAGCTGCTGTTGCTAAAAGACGGGCGGATTAACGGATAGGTATGACAATTATCAATGGCGAAACCGGTGAGTTGTTCATTGAACAATAGGTCCTCCGCGGTATAAGGGATAGGTATAAGGCTTCCTAATTATGGCTTCGTAGAAATTGAGAGAAGGTATGCCGCGTCGAAAAAATCGTGGGGGAGACAGGCGGGCGTACATATAGATATATACAGCTTTGACTGATGAGACTACCACGAAGGGGTGCAGGTAACTATAATGTATAGGTACAGGCTTGAGCTTCCTCGTCTATCAGAATATAAAGCCTATTCGATATTTTTAAAGCTTCAAAACACGGTTCAGAGGTTCAATAATATTTATACTCAATGTTCTAGAAACAATTTCGAGGCGTACGGTTCGGGCTAAAAATGACTCAGCTTTAAGAAATTTTGAGAATTAGTCGTGGACATGCGGTAGCGGATATTCTTCACGGATACGGTATGACGTCAGATTGGATATTGAGAATTTTAGAAACTCGATTGCGTATTACAACTCATCGCGATCATTAGCCGCGGGTATAAGGGCTGGCTTTCTCATTTTTTGCTCCTTGTGCCCGTGAAATGGGGAGCTGATTACGCGAAGTTCTTTAAAAAGAAAACTTCCACTCCACAGCTGCTTCAATGATATTTCGTTAATCGCCTCGTTTTCGGCAATCGGTTTTATAGATTTCACGCCACGAATTTGTACACTTGGCGAGGTTGATTCTGACCTCATCTACGCGTGTTCTCCCACTCAAGTGAGTTGTCCAATTATCACTTCCGGACCAGAATCAGAGCTTTACCTACTGTAATCCCGTGAGTATTTTTCTCTCACCGTATGCGCGGTCGTCCTTTTTTCGCCCTTGAGAGAAAGGATGATGTACGGGTGAACAGTTGTTCGGCAATATGGCTTTATAGCAAACGGAATACGAACCTTAAACATATTATATTTATACATACTACTAAAATGTTTACGTTCGTGCCACAGCAAAAGACCTCGGATAGGTATACCTAGCAAAAACATTCTCGAAACAAATTTAAAGCATATCTAATTGTCACCCGCGTGGAGAAGTATATTTTCATACAGCATATTATAAATATACCTATGCAATAAAGTTGAAGATATACCTAAATGTGTTTATCTATACATCTAAATATAGGTATAATGAACGTGTGCGCGGATTTCGTATTATCCGCATATATGATTCCGAATGAAACGCGAATCCCCTCGTAACTCGTAACACCTCGGAGTATTGTGAAATGGTTCCCAAATTCTCAAATTGCCAGTCATCTTGAAATAGATCGCAAACGGACCGCGGTCGCGTCTTATCGTTTTTTTTTCACCTGGGTCAGGTCTAACGATTTTCTTAACCGCGAGCTCCTGCACGAGCCGAAGCTTGTGCAGTGCATCAATTTATATACGAATGAAATTTTTATACCTCCGAAGTATATCCGTATATCTATATCGGGCTATCGGCAGTCAGGTGGCAAGATGAAAGGCTCCAGACAATTTTCATTTTACAAATATTATGTGACAAAATTCACTAAACAGATCAGCTTTGGCGAACAAGCGCCGATTGATCGCCCGCGTCGGTTAGGCGATTTTACTGACTTTTATTGGGCTGAGAGTTGCCATATTTTATCTTAATTTCGCCGAAGCTTGCAGAATTTACGACCGAGCGAATTATTTGTGTATCTAGCGGTTGGAATACATCATACATATAGCAGTTAAAATACGTACATAAGTATATGTAATACATACATGCATATACGTACATGTACGCATACCAACAACGCTGCGCACGTTTCGTTCACCTATAATAGGTATACATATACCTACAACTATATACCTGTATACGTGTATATATATACGTATACACGTAACATTTTTTACGTCTCCTTCACTCGATTGACTCGTTCCTCGATCCTCCGAACCCTATAATCTAGTTTTATTATACTTCACGCTGAACTGCTTACATTACGCGATTTTATTCGCTATTAACCGAGTGATTACCGAAACCTCGTTTCGTTCTCCGAAGCGTGTCTATCATGTATGTATATGTACTAGGGTAGCAATATTTTTTCGTCTTTTTTTTTCAAGCTCGCATGAGAATTTGTTAGTTTGATCCATTTTAAGAGCCCGCTCCAAATTTTAGCTAAATTAAAAATTTCGTAGAGGTCGCTTAAGCATTTTGAAAATGTCGAAATTCAAGGAAATCGATTTTTTTTTTTTTTTATATTCTTCACTTGATCACTAACTCAATCTTTCCTAGGTAGATTGTAGATGAACATACTGAAATTTCCAATAAAAATATTAATATTTAAAGTTCGTTCAAGAATTAAACAAAAAAAATTGCAACAAATTTCAATGGTCTTGAGCCACCTCTAAATCTCAATATTAAGACTTGATCTTTTCACAACTACTAATTTGTAGTATAATGATTGAATTTCGATAGTGAGCATCACAAAATTCATCATAAAAACATTTCAGATGCAGGAAAAGTTATAAGTAACTCGTCCCGTATACGTATACGTCCAGTTCACAGAGAGGTTTCGACGCCAGAGGAATCAATATACCTAGCTTTGCACAGAGGCATCAGAGAATACCAGTTATATTCTCCATTTATCAGCTGCTCAGCACTATATGATCAGTTCAATACTACCGAGCGATACTATAGATAGAATCAAGTTTACCCGCGGTATGAATTCTACGAAATTGCCCTCAAATTATTCATCACTTAGCATATAATCTCAACTGACGGCGTGGTGGTCGAAGTTACCATCCGTGCGGTTATTATTTTCGATATGACGCAGTCAACTTTCTGATGGATAGATCCACGCCGAATATATATAAGGTTCGTCAATATACATATAGGTATACGCATATACCGTGAGCGCCAGGTGAAACGGGTCGGTGAAACGACGATGGCGCCAGCATTCTTGAAATTTATAAGGGGAACTAACTCCCATCGCGAAAATATCCCTAGGCCTGCTTTCGAAGCGTAGACGTCAAACGCCATTAAATATGGAACTAGGAATATTCTTAGTGTATTCATGGCTCTCCCTTTGAATCTCAAGTAAGCTAGCGCCATCGTCGTTTCACTGACCCGTTTCACCTGGCGCTCACCGTATGTCCTGCGGTATACCTATACCCGGAATATTTATGCATTTCGGCAAGTTGCAATATTGTTATGTCATGTTAGACTTGTAATGCACCGGGTGAGATTTCTCTCGGCCTCAGTTTGTCCTGTAGATCGGAGGTGACGTGGACGCGACGCTGTAGCATAAGAGACTTCTGCTCGTGATTCACCGTCCGCTTCACCGTAGCCGAGCTCTGCATCATGGCGGGATAATTATGTTATCGTCGAGAATTCCGAAAATTTTGATCAGCGAAAATCTCCGTGTGCTGGAGTTCACGTGGTAACTTAGGCCCTAAAAGGGTCGTTCGTTAGGTGATAATTTCAGTTTACAAGCTTGAATATGCTTGGGTAACTAACGACTAAAGCTACATTAAGGTTGCCCAGCTTTACTCAATGAGAATATCGTAACTGGTATAACTTTGCTCTTGGTTCCATTATGCGAACCTCGCGCTGGAAGTGATTCTATATAATTAATCGGTTACCTAGTTTAAAAGTGATCATCATTCGATCCGACTAACGGATGAGTACACGCATCTGCGTATATTAGTTTTACAATTATGAGCACTCTTCGAAGTTGGGTCTGAACGGAAATCGCAATAATTACTGACTTCGTAATTTCATTTCAAGTGAAAATTCGAACTTGCCCCGCGGAGATCCAATACCATGCAACGCGTTTATATCTGTATTCAAAAATTAAAAGACTATAATTCTTGCAGCGCACAGGCCTCGACGACTCTGCTATATTATAGCTAGACCGATTGCAATGATTTCGAATAATTTCGACCAACTCCCCGAGTAATCTAAGTTTCGCGCGATATCTATATTTATTTATTCCGTCGAGGAAATCTCCGCGATACCACTGCAGAGCCCCACGCGGATATCGGCATTTCTCCACGCCGACGAATTTCAATGTTGAATTACGTCAAAGCCAATTGAGACGCGCTGCGTATACATTAACTTGGGCCTATTTTACCGTGAAACTTGACGAGGAAAGGGTTAAACAAGACGTCACCCCCAGCTTCCTTTGTATAGGTCCCAAGTGATGCCTTGCGACGCGGGGTTCTGTTCATAGCGTGATAAATTTCAGCCACCGTATTATTTGTTTCAAATATGTATATTAATATATAATCGAAGGGCTGGGAAAAGAACCGAATGATTGTGAGACTCACCCGACAATAACATCAGCTTTAAAAATTTTCTCCGATATGCTGGACGTACGTATGTGTAGCTGATATTGCAAAGCGTTGTGAGAAACGTTACGCCAACTACTAGTAGTAGATGAAATCATCAGTTTAAAGTTCAGATAGGAACCGTGCTTGTCAAGTTATAATTGCATTCTTACGTATAATGCCAGGAGTGACTTAGCGATGAGGCGACTTTATAGACGTTGTGTATGTATAACATTATAACTTAATCAAACTTGACACGCGAACCATATTATGAATATGAATGTTCAATATATAATTGTGTTAGAATATACCTACATATAGTTACACTGCAACTACATATAATACGGTGGTGGTTACGTGTACCAATCTAGTCCAATGGTAAACTGGAATACCTACCTATACCTATATACCTATGTTCACTCTCGCATTTCGTAAAATTCTTCGTTGAATTACGGGATTCGATTTTTTAGAGAAGTTTCAGGCAGTGGCCAAGTTATACTATATGCGACCTTACTCGGTCATGTCAGACCGAAATGGTATAGGAAAACCGACTATTTCGGGTGTTCGTCGAACACGCCATATACAGGTATAGATATGAGATATTTGTGTAGTATATAACCATGTATGTATATACCTATATAGGTATACCTATAATACGTATAGGTATAGCTATAGGTATATGATATATATGCGTGTAGAAGGCAAGGCAGCGGAATAACTATAAATTATACTACCCCAGCCTCAGCTCGACCCAACTCGAATCTCGCGAACCATCAGAGGTACGCCCATTACTAATAATTTTCTCATCTTCTACTCTGGAGTTCGTGAAACCGAATCCACGTAGATATAGTTGTAGAAAGTCCCATACATTCATTCACGTATGGATAATGGTTATACGGGCAGGAAATGGTGTAAGAAGACTTCGTCTATACGTTATGAGTAATAAAATGAGGTATCAAGGTAATATAACGTTGTCCATTTCGCGATTTACTGTTTCCGTGAAATGTAGCTGCCCTATACGGGTGCTCCCCCCCCCCCCCCCCCCCCCCCCGCTTTTTTCCTATTACCAGCTTCTGGTATACGATATGGGTATCATACCTATATGTGTATACATACCTATATTTGATATGGATAATGTATAGGTTTTTGTATCAAGCTGCGGTCCCCTGGGATTCGTGAGATGCAAAATATTCGTACGAATGACACGATCCAAATTCTGCTTAATATATCTTTCTCGTCACGCGGTTATCTTCATAATATTATACATGTGTGATATATTGAAACGCGGAACAAGTATTTGTATACCTATATAACTTCGTTCTCAGCTGCACCTCGTCTCTCCGTGTATAACATATTTATATTATATATATACAATCCACATTCAATTGATCATTATAAGGAATACAAAAATGGCGGAATATGATACTGGATGGACGGATGGACGGATGGACGGATGGACGGACGGACGTATGTACACAGATCCTGAATAGTATATTATGCGCGAGGTTTGTTGTCCGCCGCGTGGACAACGCGGAACGATTAATTTCAGTGACTGTATATAGGCATAACACGTAACGTGAAACCCATTGTTATAGGTCATCGATGTATAATACATAGGTGTGCACAGTTAATCGATTAGATTGACTACCTAGGTGTATCTGCCACGGCCAGGGTTAGCCTGTCACTTTCCTCGATATCAAGTCTGGATTAAATACCTTTACTTAATTACGAACGGCTGATTGCCACTTTGCCAACTCCCTGACATTCTGCCGCACCGTGCTCCGTAAGGGTGTCTACAGGGTTTGACCTCACACTCCGTATGACACTTGATACACGTCCATGCGAGCATTGCCTATATAGGTACTACATAGGTATATAGGGCACCGGAAGCCTGGCAGACTCGTTACGCATTGTAATACTCGTACAGAATCGGGATAGGAATATGCATTGATTAACTCAACATGTAACATGAAGATGTATAATTCACAGGCGCTTTACAGATCTTTATTCGTTACTTTTTGTTTTAGGTACTGTCCTGATTTTTCAAGGTATTGTAGCTACTGCAGGCGTGATGTGAACACTGTCCTCATAGCGCCGATGTATATATACCTATATACAGTTTGAGTTTTGATTAACGCCTCTAATTAAATACTCATATCCCAGCTCGTAACTTTGATTTTTCCATTCTGACTATTCGAACTCTCATTATTCACTGCCCATACTAATTAATGTGAAGTGCATGCGCTCTGCAGCAGGCATAATTGCTTGAGGCTGATCGGCTGCCCTGGTGCTGGTGTAACGGCTATTAGACGCGTAAACGTACCATCAGTATACATATGTCAGGGTCTACATACATACCTATATACGTATGTTCTCTCTTCTCTGTCGGTAGAATTGTAATGAGATGAAATAAAAAATTCTAAAAAATCAGAAGTGTGAAAAAATAATACATTAACTCACCGCAGTTAAACGGTGATTTGAAATTCCTATGGCTGTTGAGCTTCGATGATTCAGTGCATGACTATACATATGTATAACCGCGAGATGTCTTATTTATACGTGTTCAAGTATCACTGTAATGTTATCGAATGTATAAAATATTTTATTTGTTATCACAACGATAAATAAGTACGGGTGGCAGCGAAATGTGTTTGCTTTCCAGTTAGGATAGTTTAAATAAACCCACAAAAAAATCCATATACCAATGCCGCACGTTTGTTTTTAGTACGAAAATTACAGCCACCTTCCGCCTCGACTATCACACGACGCAATTCTCGTTTATAAGTCAATATACCTATATAGTATCTATAGGTTTAGGTGCAAATGCTCAGTATACTATTGAAGTATAGGTCAGACCAATTAATCAATACGTCCAAGTATTATTGTTTATTTAGATAATACGGTGTTGTGGAAATCAGCCAGGCCTCCTAATCTATCCGACTTGGGAAATTAAATTCGTCGGAATTCCCGTCGGGCTTGTACGCACTGTAGACCGATGATCAATATTCCGTAGGGCCTGAACGAATATTCACGGACTACAATTTCCAAAGACTGGTCGGATAATAATTCTCACCATTTGAATACGAAATGAAGTAGGTAATTGCGGTAACGCTAGGATTTTCCAACTAATTTTGTCATATTCATTTATTCCGTGAAATAATTCGGGGACCATGACGCTCCGCAGAACTGGATTCTGGAACTCCTACAGATACAATTGGCCAGTCCTGGAAACTGGCGTGCAGACCACTTTTTATTCGGGACGTGGCCCTCCGCCTTTGAGGGCATTAAAAACTTCAGCAACTCTGCATTCTGATATTATTACTTTTTTTTGTACCCGAATAGGACTTGTTATTTTCGAGATTTAATTTCTTGAGAATCGCTCGCTGAAGTAGACAATCGTTTTTCAAACAATTTTAACTGGCAATCAAGATATATTGTGTAAAAAAGTGAGTTCCACAAAGCGTGTAAGGTTTCAAAGGCACTTCTCGTACTTTTTTCAAGTATACCTATTAGCTGCAGCGAATTGAACTTGGGGGCAAAATGGGATGATGCTTCAACGGTGAGTTTCCATGATCCTGTTCCACGGTCAGTGCTACGAGGGTTATAGCCAATGTGCAGTTCATCACCTCGTTAGCGTGTGTGACAAAGGCGAGCATACATTGACCCCCTGTAGAAATGAAAACAAATTATATGTACAGTATAAAATTCGATATACCGGCTATAGGGTGCAGAAAATTGTCCGTAAACCAAAGGATGTTGGACCAAAACGCTTATACTATATACCTATATTAGGTATACGCTCCAAACGCTCATGTATGTGATTCGATGACTGTACGCATACCTATAGAATATACATACATAATATTATTATACCCGTACGTGTGCAGGTGTCCAATTCAACCTGCCTATGCCGTTTGTCTTCTCCGCGGGTACATATATAATTTCAATAAATTTATTCCTCATCGAGTGGCATGTATGGCCTTACGAACTGGAATCCAAATTCCAAATTTCACCCACACTTTACCGGCGTTATTATATACTAGAAATACCGCGTAAAGGGCCGAAAGAGGGAATCGGATGAAAAAACTGTGCAACGGTCCCGTTAGAGGGGGGGTTAGCAAACCGTTTGTCATTCGAAACCCAAAGTAAAACCCAGCCTCACTCAGTCGGTTTCATATGTTTCGCGTATACGTGTGATATGCACACATTACTGGTTATATAGCTATACAAACCGGGGAAATACGCGCCTATAATATAACATATACCAGTATATGTATATGTGTATGTATGTACCAATGCATATAACGTATAAACGCAGTTATGCGGTGTACGGAGGCGTAGTTTTTTTTTTTTTTTTTTTTTGAATAACCCTTCTACGAGGAGTCAGGTCTCGGTCGTGTCCTCAGTGAATAAATCTCTTGATGTGTAACATCCTCTTAATTGAATGTAGCCACCTCTGACCGCCACTCAATTAGGTAAGAGGTAATCCAACCTTGATTTTATCCATTTTTTTCACTCTCGCAGATGTTTCTTTTTTCTAACGTTTATATTTGGAGTCTGCACCGTAGGTATGCTGAGCCTAATTGAAGCAGATAAATAACGGCATTCGAAATGCGAAATTCATCTATTTATGATATACCTATAAGAACGTTGATGAAACGAAGAATAATTTTGGCAAAAAAAAGTTGACTTGACGTTGAGCCAGGTTCACCAGCACCCATTCATCCATAGAGACATGAGATTGACGTAACGTTTTCGACTTTTTCAGTCACCCATACGTCAAGGAGGATGTCAACAGCGTGGGAGTACCTCTATCGGCTTTTTTTTTTTTTTTTTCTTCCTTTTTTTTAACAGATGACTTGTTTTAATAGAGTAAACAGTAGAGGTACACGGTCTGAAGGCCACTAATAACCTAGTCAAGCCTTATATTTCGTCAGAATTTTTCACAGAACTTCATTCATATTTGATGTAAGCTCTATACTCAATTGAGAAGAATACCTTATACTCCCTTCGGGGTTCTCAAGAGAGATTCGCTGAATACGACCATTAGGTTCTGCGTGAATTTTTCATCTTCAAATCCCATTTTGTCCGATCGAAAAATACCGAATGAATAATTGTAAAACGTGACAATTTATATTGAGAGCTCTGAAAGTTCCGTGGTAATAAAAAGTCTCTCGCGTGCAACGGCTATGTTGGTCATTAGTTACTCTTTGACGTTGAGGCTGAACCTTTATTAGTTTTGTGGGCAATTACAGGTATACCTATATTATTCTGCTACGGATATTTCCAATATAATTGAGGCTAAGCCGTCTGTATAAAGAACGTATTATCGTGTCGGGCTATACAGGGTGGTTCGTTTAACCTGACAATTGCGAATAACTCGAAAAATAAGGTTTGTAGAAAAAAATGTTTCAAACAATAGTTTTTTCAGTCTGAAGGTCTTATCGATTGGCAATATTCCTTTTTTTGTTCAGGGGAAGCTTACAAGGTCAAACTGCAAGGTCAACTTCAGTTTTTTAAATGGAAGCCTATATTTATTGTTACAAATTCGTGTTTTACATGAAAGAATAGAAAACTTTTGTTCGAAACATTTTTTTCCTAATTCCCAGTCTTGATTATACTTTTTATTGTATTATACAAAAAATTTTTAAAAACCGTGTTCTCCATGAAAAAATGAGAAACTTTCGTTCAAAACCTTTTTTTTTTTTTGCAATGTCTACTTCTTACGGTGCTTTCTTTTTAATTTGATTTTTTTCTTCTGGAATTGAATTTGGATTACTATTTTTTCAAATTCCAATTTCAATTTCGAAACAAAAAAGGAGGTACCATAAGAAATCTAAATTCATAAAAAAAATGTTTCGAACAAAAGATTCTTCATTTTTATTTTCTTTCTATATGTAGCACACGAATCTGCAAAAAATATAGATTTCCATTTAAAAAACTTAAATTGACCTTGCAGTTCGACCTCGAAAGCCTTCCCGGAATCAGAGAGAAAATATTGCCAATCGATTGCACCTATTTAGAGTGAAGAAACTTTCGCTCGAAACATTTTGTTCGACAGACTTTATTTTACGAGTTATTGGCAATTGTCAGGTTCAATGAGCCACCCTATATACACAGGCAGCCTCTAAGATCGAATTTATCTGCGATCCTTTTCTTGTCCCTTGTTTCTTATAATTAAATATTTGTCCAATGTCTCGATACTACAGACAGTAGTTTTGTGACCTTTTTTTTTTTTTTTTTTTAAATCGCTGACCCTTACCGCACATAAATTTTGACGACAGCTGAGTATAGCAGAAAGGGTGTTGGAGAATATAAGATCCGTGTACCCGGGAGTCTATAGGAAAGGGTGGATCTCTCTGTGAATCTGGCCACGTAGCCGTTGCCCATCTTATATATACGTTGCCCGTTACCGTAAATTTCGGACAATTCGGCGACGTACGCGACGAGGCGCGTCCCGATCCAATATCATTGCGTGATTCGCGACTAGCACTTAATTACGCGGATTACCACCAACAGCCACCCACTTTATGGCTCTAGGGCGCAATGTGGTAAAACCCTCGGCGTACGTCTGTTTACTCTGTTTCCACAATAAGGCAGAATCGACCACCAAAGGTAGTTCCCGTTCATCCCACGTCCTTCGGCCTAATCTCGTGTCCATCGTATCAAACGATATTTGCACGGGACAAGAACGTCCCCCGTGACGCAGTGAAGTTATACCTATATTACACACCATTCTTCAATATCCCGCATTTCCTTCGTTGTCGACTTAGACCCATGGCCGTTGTGTCAATAGATATAGGAAATCCACTCATATGAATAACCTATCAGTCTCATAAACTTGTCTTCCTCCGAGCACTTTACTTACTGTTTATTGTAGTACCAAGGCTGATTTCGAAACGGTCAAGGTAGATAGTCATTCCTTGCAGGCTCGAGAACTTCTCGAATTCATCCCTTGCCAATCGTGGCTTAAAGCTATACGTATGGATAAGAGAACAATGATTGCTATATCTACGTATTCTTAATTAGGAGGGTATTAATTCTATTGCAAGTTTGTGTAAAGATTTTTCATCAGGCACGCGAAAATTCAGAGGAGTCGAATGGAGTACGTATACCTATATTATAGATAGGCGTTGATTGCACGTTTACGTATACAATACATATCCATATTATGCATAAATCATGGCCCATTTTGACGAACTTGCGGATATTAGTCAGTTTTAAATTGACGGCAATGTGTCTTCGCCATGATGCTCACGGGGGAGTACGTATCTCGAAATAATAATATATTTGCTTGGCTTATTTCAAGCGGATATATAGCTATACGAAGAAAATGATTTATCGAAGTGTATTTCTCAACATCAGGCACGTGTGTATATAGGTATATATAGGTATATATGCATATGTGTGTAAAATCTTAGATCCCGTACAGTGTACTTGGTGAATCGGAATCAGTAACGCCTACGTGCCGCAAATTATGCGCGTTCTGTTATACGTATTATAGGTATATTCGGGTGTGTCATTTTGGGAAAACTTTTTTTTTTTTAACTTACAAACAGGTTGTATACTTGCAGGAAATTAAAATAAAAAGCTGGTTGAAATTTGACATCTTAATATTAGTATTAAGAGATGCCTCATCGCGAATTTCTATTTCCCATTTAAATAACACGGAAAATGTTCTAGTAGCACACTTCAATTTTTATATCTCAAGTACTAATCTAATCAGAATGATTCTACATAGCTACTTTTGTTCGAAATTGAAAGCTCTACAAAAAAGGTCTCTTGGTATTTTTCGATAAATCCAACTATTTCCAAGTTGGTTATTGGTTGATTACCATTGATAGCCAACAACCAACTTAGAAACAGCTAGATTCATCGAAAAAGACCGGTAGACCTTTTTTGTAGAGCGTTCAATTTCGAACAAAAAGTAGCTATGCAGAATCATTCTGAGTAGATAAGTACTTGGGATATAAAAATTGAAATGTACCACTAGAACGTTTCCCGTGTTATTTAAATGGGAAATAGAAATTCGCGAGGAGGCACCTCTTAATATTAATATTAGGCTCTCAGATTTCAACAGGCTTCTTATTTTACCTTCCTGCAAGTATACAACCTGTTTGTAAGTGAAAAAAAAAGTTGCCCCAAAATGACACACCCTAGTATATACGTATACACATATACCTATATGGGTATATTATGAATACATCTCGGAATCCCGAATCCCATTTGTCATATGAAAAGTGTATATGCGATTAGATGTATATTATTAAACTCAAGTGAGCAATATGCGTTATACGAGTTTTCTGGGGCTATCAAAGAAAAAAAAAAAAGGAAACAAAATTTCACCCTTGTGATCGGAGTACAGCGGATATTGCTCCCAATAAAATATTCACGATACAATCCAATAAAGGTTGTAGTATGTACATCTGGATATCACTATATATGCAACTATATCGAGCAAATGGCTAGGCAAACTTAGAACGCCTCCTTTCCGTGTTTCAATATTATACACGCCGCGTGTGGGGAAGTAGGTACGAGTACGTATAGCTATACAGGTAGGTATAGCTTTTTACATACTCGCAGACCTCGGACGATCCATTTTATACTCTATTCTGTCTATACAGCCACGTCCGTGAAATGAGTTTGTCTTCAACCTCGTCAAAGACCACGACTATTGCTGTAATACTTTTTGTCGTTGTAATATTCGATGACCTTCCTCTAGTTCGGAAACGCAGCTACCCATTATCTATGGTACCGCGCTTCATTCAATTAATAACCGGTTAATAATTTGTGCAGGGTATACAACGAAGGCGACACCGACACGATAGTATACATACCTATACATACCACTGGTATATTGATCATATTGATATACGATATGGCAAAACTCTTTGCGAAGTAATCATAGTATATATATATATATATATATATATATATATATATATATATATATATATATATATATATATATATATATATATATATATATATATATATATATATATATATATATATATATATATATATATATATATATATATATATATATATATATATATATATATATATATATATATATATTACGGACATTTAAAATTCAGGTTTTATTATTATCCTCGGCAGGCATATTATGATCCCGCAATTCAAGTCAACGTTTTCCCTGTGCAGTTGATATGAAAGTGTCGAATTGCCTCGCCTCACCTCACACACGGCATAACTCCCATGTGGAAGATTCCGGCGGTTTATGAAGATTATTTACTCCACGATTTCGTTGGAATTCCGAAGGTCCGGAATTTTATTAAGGTGCTAAACGATCACGGAGTTCTATCTCGTCGTTGCTCCTATATACAGGTTGAGTCTTATCATAGGTCCAGTCTCTGTCACTATAAAAACATGATTTTCGGGAAAATAATATCGTGGTATCCCGTCAACTTTGGATTCACAGGACTCAGGGACTCATGCACAGTGTAAAAGTTACGTTTGATTTTTCAGCCCCCCCGTCGTTCAATCAGCCGAAAAAGTGTATTTTGGCATAGCTGAGCCACGCCCATTTTGGACCTTTGTTATGACTCACCCATGTATGATTCCATAAAATTTATGTGTGCGTACATACTGGTACATATTTCCATGCACACGCGCCCACTCAGCCACGTGCACAACATCGTCTTTTCTCTTTGATCAAAGAGAATGGCATAATATGCGTGCTAATTCTGCTGTACGTCGGGTAGAGAAACAGTAATCGGAAAAATAATGAAAATCACTGGATTCCTGCTTCACGATATGAAAATTGAAAAGATACCTTAGAAATTGAGCATGATATGGCCATTGTATGTAGATGTATGTATGTATGTAACGTACGATACTCGTTCCAGTCTACTGTTTTGAAAGGCCTAGGGAAGCGAAAGATTATTCTAATTATCACTGCAGTGGTCCATTGATAAAAAATTAACCTTTTGTTTCAGCGTGACCAATTATTTTTTGGTCAATCTTTCCGTAGCCGATTTGCTGGTGACAACTATTTGCATGCCCATGGCCGTTAGCCAAGCAGTTACCATGATATGGGTCTACGGCGAGATAATGTGCAAGCTCTTCTTCTATTTGCAAGGTAAGTGCACATATTAAAGAAGATCGGGTTCAGTTTGTAGGGCAAAAACTGACCGATAACTGACTGTTGCAGCAATTATAAAAGTGTCCTTTCAATTCTGTTCTCGAGCAAAGGCATATACAGGGTGGGGCATTTGTAGTGACCCGGGCAATTTTCTCCCAAACAAAGCTAGATATCAAAAAATGTTACAGACATTAGTTTTATGGTTTCAAGGGGGACACAAGATAGTTTTTGAATTTTTTCCAAAGTCGAAGTATCAAGGTCGTTTGAAGGTCAACTTTGGTTGTTTCAATGGAAACCTATACTTTTTTTGCAGATTCGTATTTTTGAATTTTGAATTTTCAAAAAAAAAAAAAAAAAAAATACCATAAAAAATTGTGATTAAAAAAAAAAATGTTTCGAACAAAAGTTTCTTACTCTCTAATTCAGATAACATAAACCTGCAAAATAAAATATATGTTTTCATTCAAAAAACCAAAGTCGACCTTCAAGTGACCTTGATACCTCGACGTTGGAAAAAATTCAGAAACGCTATCTTGCGTGTCCCCCTTGAAACCATGAAACTATTGTTTGGGAAATTTTTTCATAACTCGCTTCGTTTGGGAGAAAATTGCTCGGGTCAGTATAAATGCCCCACCCTGTACATAGGTATATGATACTCTTCCTGAGTTTTATACGTTACATTATACATACAGGTCAACTCGCGCCTTTACTTCGTGTGAAGTTCGAATTTTCAATGTTGAGTAATAATATACCGCGTTCACTGTACGTATACACACTTGAAATGTTTTGATTCAAAAACCAACAGTCTTCTTTCACTTGACTTGTTTTGATTCAAAAACCAACAGACACCGGCTTGTTATCACCGCTAAATTGTATTTACTTTATCGGGCCTACGCGCTCACTCTTATCAGAGTAACTCTGAAACACTGCAGGCTTCAGACTGCGAGCTTTAAATTCAAAACAAACCTAGGGCCGTGGAAGAAATTATTCCGAACCGCGAATTCTAACTCTATACCTATACACAAAATTGAGGAGCTAAATTCAGTATGTGCCAATAGCTTATTGCCAGCTTGTTGCCAACTTGTTGCCATGTGTATAGTAGCCATTGGCAGCCCCAGGCTCTCCACCAACTGGATATCACGGTTTACAAAGAGGAATATATTTATCGGGCAAGGGGACTGTTCTTACTCAAGCGAGATATCTGAGGATGTTTTGTTTTTTTAGAATTCAAGCCTTCGAAACGGCATAGCGTGATCACATACAAGTTGGCCTGCACACGGTCGTACCGCCCAATGCCACTCGATTTCAAAATAGCCGTGGAATGAAGATATATCTATAATATACCTACCTACTATAATACTTTGAATAGAAGTTATTCGCTTCAGGGGAAGCCATGTGATGTCACAGTTGGTTGAACATTTATTGTTTAGTTTTTTTTTCGTTTTTTGTTTTCTAAATCAGAGATCATTTTAGTTCCAATACAACGAACAAATGAAGGGGTGTACTGGCACATTTTTTAAATGCGATAACTAACTGAGAACATCTATTTTCTGTAGATATCCAATTAAATATCCTCACTCCACTCTACAGCTGGCTGCGCCAGAACTTCTTTTCGCGAAGTATCATTTCGGATAATAACTTGGAACGAACAGCCCTCCACTTACCTGTTTATTCCGATTGTGAGGCAATTTTTATCCGTAACGAAAATTTCTACCCCAAAATTCGAAGCGTGGAGGCGGCGATAACATCGGAAAATGGAACGAAATACTGGAACGTATTATGTTATACGAATGATGCACACTCCAAAAAAACACAAGTGAAATTATATAATTATTATCAAGATCTAAGAATCTAATAAGACGTTATATGGGTGTAGGGTATAATGCTGTTCGAATTATCTCCTAAACTCATTATAGGTATACTATTACATATGAATCGAATTTAGTCGATCGGAAATCTCTAAATTCACATATTCAGTTTAATACATAAAGTCAATAATATTCATATATCAACTTTGCCCAATTGCTTTGATCGTTATCAAGGGCACGTTTCCCCCATCTCTCGAATTCATTGGATAAACAGAGGGAAGAGCAGTACACACACACAGGCGTACACGCACACGCCATATTGATTAAACATGTTTGGGAAATTATTCAAATACATTTCATAACTTGTTGGTTCGGTAAATTTTTGTTATTACCGGCTCGTACAGATGTACACCTATATCAAACGGATTACACCTACGCGATAGGTATATAGTGCGTGAATACATTATGCAATGGGCTCCAAGAGATTCGTTAATCTTGACGGCTCACGGGGTGGGCACGTTTTGAGATGTAATGAAATTTAACCGAGCGGATGAAATTGATGAAATGAAATTTTTCAAAGCCACGCAATGGCCCAGCCGTCCCTTGCTAACCGTATATTTTACTTTTGACCTTTGCAATATTTCCCTTCACCGTTTCCGCCCGCACCAGGTGGATAACATTTCGGGAAATAATATCAACATAAAAACATAATAGCTTATAACTATGCAAACAGAATGACCGCCTGTGCCCTGCTCGAAACACAAATCTTTCCAATGAATACGAGAGTGCCCCTGTATACCGATTGCCCCTTTCCTATACTGCTATAAAAAGTAAAGTGCGTGGGATGGACGACCACACCCTACTGGGAGCTGCAGACCGCTTAATAAGAAGCAAGTATATAGGATACAGAAAGAGTTGAGACGACTAGATCGCGACTATCAAAGTTATTCTATTCAAGGGAAAAAAAAGTGTGTGTGTGTGTGTAGCGTCATACGCACAATGTAAGTGAAAGTTCTTTCGAGTTAAACGAAAAGACTTAAGACCCAAGACTTAAGACTTGAGATTTAAGTCCTAAGACTTACATGTATATCTATTTATAGATATATAGATATACCTATGTATATATTTTATACAGGTATATGTCAATTTCACACTTTTCGTTGCACTTGAAAATTTTCGGCCCCCTGCCAAAAGAAGTTTCACTTCAAAAAGGTGTTTGCTTCACAGCAGGAACAGAGCTGGGGTTGCATGTGGATGTAAGTGCGATCGCTCATAGCAGGAATGAGGAAATATGAGGATTCGAATCGTCATTATAGCAGTTTGGCACCTGATATATCGATAACCGGCGATGTATATACGGCGACACATATACGGCGACACTTTATTCTCACAAGTCACGGTGTGTTTCTCGCATGGAGAAGGTGTACCTATACACGTTGAATGGCAGTAAAACACAATGAAAATTAGTCAAGATCAGAGGGACACCGCTTGTCGAAATTGCACGCATCAGCGCACTTCCCCGTTCGAGCTTCGTCTGTAATAATATAGGTTTCCAGAATTTCAACATTGCGAAAATGAATTCAATTAAGGAAGTTCTTGAAATCTGACACGGCTGGCCGAAATAATTAAGAAATTGAATGGATAAAGTGAAATTAGGTAAATTAAGGAAACGAAAGTGCAAAGAGCGGAAAATTGCTTCGGTCCTTAATTTTGACGAGGAGCAATTTGTCAAACATCGCTCTGTAGCATACGAAAATTATCATCGGTTGATCATTGCCCGTTATATGTATATGGACGGATCCTTCATCTTTCTTCGAGTTCGATAGCTTGTACCACGGAGGTTGAACTTTTCGTCCGGTTAGAGTCAAAATGATCTTTAGTTGAAGATAACCCCGCAAGACTAGTCACGGTAAAAAAAAGTTCCAGAAGTTTCTCTATCACGATATTTAAGAATATGTATTATGGCTGCCAAGCTTCGAGTTTCGCCATTCGCGGGTACAAAGTTCCACGCTGAAAAAGCACCGAGATCATGCAAACGTTTTGATTGCCGAACCCTGCAGCCGCAACCGATTCAATTGACCGTATTTTATAATCATAAGGTGAAATTTTTTAGGCTGATGGTGAGATATATTTAAATATTTTACTCCTTAGCGTCAAAACTTTCGCGCAGCATCATCTCAAAACCTTGTCAACGCCCGCGGTAAGCCCGCGGTTCATATCATCAGTCGCGGTTGATTATCTGCTTTGATCCTGAAGGAAATCATTCCCAGGACCGCGACGATCGGAATAAAACCAAGCGATCACAATCAGCGAATGTAACATTAAGCCGGCGCCGTACCTGGAGAGTTCGATACTATAACAATGAGAAATCCTTGGCTATAAGTAAGCTTTAAAGTTCAACCGAACACGGGAGAGGGAAGAAGGGATCAGGCGAAAGTATTCAAAGAGGGAACAGACTTTAATCCTTATAAATATACGTTGATTCGTCGCATGGGCACCGACTTTGAAAGCTCGAAAGCGGCGCGGGATCCTCCGATAACACCGACAAAAAATTTGTTAACATAAAGTTTTCATTTTATAATTGGAAAATACGAGACGGCGTTCAATGTTTTATTCGCAGTTATTCGCATGCGCAAAGGGAATGGTTCGGGGTTAACTTTAGAAATACTTATCAAGTGTATGTATGTACATACATACATGCGTCTATATTTGTTGCAGGGGTCGCGGTTGCGGCTTCCGTCTTTACAATCACGGCGATGAGTATTGACAGATATCTCGCGATAAGGAGTCCCATCGCGTTCAGGAGGGTGTTCAATCGACGGAGCACTATACTCGTCATTGCAGCTCTCTGGGTGGTAGCCCTCAGCATCTTTGCCCCGGTCCTAAGGGCGGTAAGTCACACGGTGTCAATAGAATCTCACTACAGAGCAAGACGAGGTCAGGGTATACCTGTAATAGATACACGAAGTACCCTGTAAGTTTTGGGGTCCCGCCAGCACAGTGTCATATAGAGAACGAAAATAGGGACAGTTTCATCAGCCCATGTTGTTATGACTCATGACTCCGTCTTACGCCACTTACTATTAGTTTCTATACGCGTAAACGGCTAGAGATTCTCAAAACATCAATTTCACGTCCACGAGTCCAGCTGGGCCCTGCATCACTATCATTAATTGTTCCTACATTTCTCCGTTTTGCCAGGTGACGCTGAGCCCGATGGTCGAACTGGAGAACATAACACTAATAGCAGGGCAATCGTTTAACCATCCTACCTTCTACATCTGCTCCGAAGACTTCAAGCCACTTGGCATTCACGCACACATCTTTGGTGCCGCCTGTTTCGTCCTTGTCTACGCCATTCCTGGTAAGGCTAATCGTTCGCATGATTTATGCATAGGTATAGGTATATGTATACATACGGATACGAGACCCGAGATTACACGTGAAATGTATGCTCAATGCTCATACAGGAGCAGTAACAGAATAGATACATAGAAGCTCGTGCCCAGTTTGCATACGTCATCATCGTTCAGGTGAAATTCATAATCGATCGATGTTGCTCTTGATGATATGCACGGTCGTCATCGTCGTGATTACAGGTTTCATCGTTATCCTAGCCTACTCGATGATGGGTCGTACACTCTGTGCCAGGAAACCGCCTTTCGACTGCGACAGTATAGAAGGGAGCGCCAGTTCACAGCAAGTAAGCTCTCAAGATCAAACATCGCTATCCAACTATGTATGTACATACTCATTAATTATAATCATGTATGCAGTATGTATGTATACTACCTGGAATTAGATTTCGCGAATTGACATTCCGATACTGGGCAAATTGAATTCTTGGACGATAACCGAGGCCCCGGTTAAACAGAATATATTATTTCCGCGGTTATGAACGGCTCGTATCACCAACTGGCCTCCGACTGTAAGCATCTGCGGCTTGGTGGTCAAAGTAGGCGTATGCGGTATATTTTGCCAACCCCATCGTACATCATCTTAAAACAATATTGTCAGATGTCTGCAGCCTTGAGCCATTATAATACAACCTCGGTAACCTGCTCGTTTGTCATATCCAGTTCTCAGCACACGCGTATATAGAACCAAAGGATTTTTCAAATTATCCCTGTTTGAAACAGCGACGCTCTTATACCGGATCTACACTCCGCTCAATTTCGGATGGGAATTAACGAATCTCGTTCGCTTTAGCAAGTCAACACGCCTTAAGGCGATTACGCGTAGTTGAATTAATTAATATTAAAATTAAGCTCACGTAGTATAACCCGCTACTATGAGGTACCATTTTACGATCGATTTCACGGGAGAATAATTTTTCCTCCTCGCAGACTCGCACCGCATATCAGGCACACAAGTGTTTCTGCAGGCTGTTCAACTAACTTCGGCACAAGGATCGGCCCCGTGCAAATAATGAACTTCACTATTCCGAAGCGTCAAAGTGTTTCGCCGCTGACGAGGCTCCGAATTGTTTACATATAGGCAGAACACCTCCTATCCTGAGAATATATCTATGAACCAGCAAGTGTTCGATAACCGGGTCAAACAGACTTAACCCCTTCTGTTTGCATCGTTTAAATTATGCTGACGTCTAGGAGCCTGTGACTATACAGGTGTATACGGCGCAGCGGGTTATGTTTACGTATTATACGGGCAGTAAAAGTTCATAATGTATATCTATACGTTATACCGGTTGACCGGCCGTCTGCCTGTCCAATATCGATGGCGTGAATGACATGCCAAAATCTGGTGCGTGTCGTGCGTGCAGATAATGGTGAATTCATTTATTATCAGGAAGATTTATAGTCATATTACATCACGTGGGACTTCAGGGTATCGGAGTTTGATGTTAGAGTACAATGCCTTGCAGATCGCAGCTAGCCAGGAAATTTTATTTTCGTGTGACCGCGAAGGGACCATGTACTGGTATAATATCGGCCTTCGGAGTTTGGTGATAGTGATCGATTATGGGAAAACAACTGACTCATACCTAATTTTAATGCCTATAAATAATTCATTCAACAATGAGCATGAATCGGTACTGCAGCAGCATTTCTGTTTCCTGAACTTTATCCCACAGCATATACAATATACATATTGTTCGATACTTTTCGTCGATGCTTGAACTTTTCGGGATATCGCACACCCGTAAAACTAATAACAGAGTCATAATCATTTATGGATGACTAATATGCCAGAAGCTAGGCTGTCCATAAATTACGGAACGCATTTTTTGAACAATTTGTTATACTCTTCGCCCCTACCCCAAACTAATGTTGCGTAATTTATGGACAGCCCCTAATAACTCTCGATTAATTAATTTCTTTGAAAGTTGAGCTTCCAGCCACTGAACACATACATCTAAGGTTTAAATTTTCATTTCATTTTTATACACTCTCGTCTTGTAGTCTCAAGGTAACCTGAAAACTTTTTCAAGTTGCAGCCGCCTCATTGATTACTTTCGGCGTTTCTTTATTGGTATAAGGATAAATTAATTTTCGTGTTAATCATTTCTCACCGATGGCTTGAAATAATACCCTCTCTTCTCTTTCAATAAATTCTTCTCGGACCGGGCGCCCGTTGCACGGTTTTTCACTAGCTATTGAATTGTAAAGCTCGGTTACCCGCCAAGCCGTGCTTGATGCTTGCACCGACCGTACATGCCTATAAACCGTTCTAAAATTTTCATGTTCTTCAGGGATTTCGTTTAGTACGTGAGCGACGCCGCGTTGCCTGGATCTTGCTGCTTCTAGCGATTCTCTTCGCTTTATGCTGGCTGCCCTACAACGTGCTCAGACTACTTATTGACCTCGGAGCACTTGGTGAGTAGCTAAAATTTCAAACTTGGGAACTTGACTTATATACCAAACACAGGTATACTATGTATGTACTACATACCTCTCGTTAACCCGTGAGCTGTACTTGACTGCACGTACGAGCCTGCAAAACTTTTCATCTTCTCTATACCACCTCGCGTATACATCTAGGTATATATGACCGTATTTTATCATTTCTTTTTCTTTTTCTTCCCGTTGGTCTCTCTCGCTCCCTCTCTCTCTCTCTCTCTCTCTCCCCCCTTCTCTTTCTAGTCTCTACCCTCTTCAAAATCCGGTCTCGGCGCACGTTCTCAACATTTGAAAGACGCGTCGCTTTTATTCAAACGAGGTCAATTTATTTCTACCTACGTATTTACCAACGTAAACTCGCTATATATCTATATGATGCGTATGTTTGTGCAAAGAGGGTAAACAGCGGGGACCACTCGTTAACGGGGTTAGATGTATCCCAAGCCGAGTGAAGAAAACGACATTTTTTTTTTGCTACTTCGTTCATGATAAAGTGATCATGACTCGCATACTCGGTGTTTTGACATGATTTTTACTTTGCAAAATTAGCCGGATTTGAACAACAACAAAAAGTCACGATATCAGGAATGGCGGAGATATTTATTATATGCCACCGCATTGTCATCGTAAATTGTTACCAAAGGTAACGGCTCTTGAATTGCTGCGTAGTGTATCTGGTACAGGCCACAGTGAAGAGCGCAGCGGAATAGCGCTACAATTATATGTATACATAACTTATTATAACTTGGGTCGCATGAGCCTTGCGAAGCCAGCTGGTTTGGCTACAATGAGATTATTTAATCTTCCCTGTACAGAGGTGCGCCGCACGGTTTATATTTCCAGGAGACGGAAGAGCTATATCCGACATATTGTCATACTGTTTGTTCCTGGGTCACGCGAACAGCGCTCTCAATCCTATCGTCTACTGTTTCATGACGCGCAACTTCCGGCGAAGTGTCTCGGAAATATTGTTTCGCAGCCGACATGCACTTGCCAGACGCAAGCCTCATCGTAAAGTAAGTGTCGACTCTAGTTGCAAGCGGTTCTAATTGTGAGAGAGCTTCTAAAATTTACCACAGCCCACGTTATCATCATTGAACGTGTTGACCATTTGTTCGTTTTTTTTTGTTTTTTTTTGTAACATACCTACAATTATATTAATAAATTCGATCAATGAATAAATTGGCGTTAATGGTCGTTATCTTGACGTCTGTTTGTCGGTTTGGTTGCGATAAGTGGGAGAGGGGCATACATTTTTCAGATATCGATAAATCGTAAGTATAATAAAAGGATCCATTTTTTTTCTTTTTTTCTTCGTTTCAGTATTATTAGAAATGTTTCCCCTGTGCAATTGGGCTAGGCTGGGCTAATTTGGTCGACCTAATCCGTACTGTAACCGTGATCCGTCCAAATCCTTTGTGAATAAATAGGCTCCAAGGGCTAAAGACAATATCTGACAATGAATTCTGTGATCTAATTGTGTATGTATAGCCAACAGCGACAGTCCTGTTCTGGATGAATTGGATTTAGCCGTCGAGTTTCGAAACTCCCGTCTCCTACTTCTACCTCCATCCAACGTAATTACAATGGGATCGGGATCGCGAAACTGTTGTAAAATTATCAAATGGATTCTTATGAACTGCAATATAATATCGAGAATAATAATAATAATAATAATAATAATAATAATAATAATAATAATAATAATAATATCATTAATACTGCTAATAATGATAATAATAATGTCAATGTTTATGCAATGAATGAATGATGATACCCGTATTGATAAGTATTCGTTATCTAGAATCAATTTCAACGGGTAGGTATACGATATTATAGTAGGTTGTCGGATATCAATTTCTCTGATTCTCATGCATGAGCTGGGACGTAGAAATTCACGTACCGTGCGTGGATACTTCCGATGCGAATTAACCCAGAAGTCATACATGAGATATTGAATGACATCGATTAGACAGAAAAACGAGGTCACGGGAGGTCGAAGGGGCTGATCATGGTCTCCCTGATAGTAAGCCCACGAGCGACCAGCCCGGCTTCTCCCTAATTCTCAACGAGATCGTTCTTGTCGTCGTTTTAGCCGAGGTAAGGATGTCCGTCAATTTTTTTTCTCGGCCTACGTTGGTGATCTGGCGATAACGAAGACCCCTGAATCCATCATTTTTTCCGTCTTAGACCTACGACCGACTCGAGTTCGGCGCATAGAGCAACAGAAAAACTTATCCGAAGCTTATAGTCTTTTCTCTTCGATAATTACGCGGGATGAACTTCAAGAACGTCAGGTTTTCTTGAAACCTTGTTCTGTTCAACATTGTTTTTTTTTCTCACCCTACAAGAATCCGAGACTAGAATAATGCAAAAAACAGTGGACGTATGAATATAACAGTATTGGCACAGTCACGCTATGTCTCATCCTCGTTGTCTGGCTAATAGAAATTTCCAATCAAAGCGCGGAAAGGATTGATGCCTAAGTATACCATAGGTATAAGTATAAATTTGAACCCTGCAGCTAATTTGAATTCGCGTGATCCGTATTGGCGTACCATATACCTATATCTAGGTATAGTGACTCATAAGTGATTCGTCGCGGACTAGACAGAAAAACAAGAAATTGTTAAAATTACCTCGTTCGCTATAATTAGTATACTACTTTCCCTTCGAAGTAGTGTGAGGCGTAACGACAACCGGAAAAGGGTGATAGAAATTATTTGTCGCTATCGCTGCAGTTGCAGCACTGTCGATTTACTTGCACCCCTGCAAGTCCCAAACATTTCATCTGTACAGAGTTAGTCTTAACAAAGGTCCAGCCTTCGTTGCTATAAAAACATGATTTTCGGCAAAATAAAACGTGGGATCCAATAAAATTTTGGATTTACAGGACTCAGACATGCACAGTCTGAAAGTTACGTTTGACTTTTTAGCCCCCCAGTCGTTCAATCAACCAAAAAACTAAATTTTGGCTTACTATTAGTTATAAGCCACGTCTATTTTGAACCTTGATAAGATTCACTCTGTATAGTGTTCCGAGTTGATGTTATTCGACTACCTGTTAGTTGCGCAGTATAGTTTTCTTCGTGATATTTATAGGAAAAGGATAATGAAAATATTTACCATTCGCCGCCCTATAAACCGAAGCTTTTATCTCAGCGCACTGACTATAACTTCCGTGGTTATCAAGATTGCTTGCAGTCTCTATAACTCACTTTCGATGGGTGCTAGAGGGCATACGCAGAGCCTTGATGACTTGTGTAATCTAAGTAAGTGTTGAGGAACGTCAGCTTTATGATAGCCTCGATAACCGCATGAATATGGTGTATGTAATTTCTTTCGGCTAACAGCGGGGCTGAATCCAGCATCCGTCCAGTATACGTGCAGGAGTAGCGTCTATACGGTAGCCTATATATGTAATTACTTATCTGCAGTTGACGGCAGTCTAGTTTTTTGCAGTAAATACGTGATAGTACCTATTGTTTTAGGTATGAATCTTCGTCGATATCAATGACCGTCGTTGCTCTACAGTCTGAATTAACCATATACAGCGCCAACAATGAATAATATAACGACGAAACGTGCTAATTGCGAAAGCGCTGTTATCACAAATCCACCGCCGTCTCATCGGCCCTTCGCTCTCCTCTTGATCCTTGTCAAGTTGACGTCCGGGTGGTGTAAACTTCCGCTGCCCTATAGAACAATATTGGACAACAGACGGCACACAATTAACTGTTCGTTAAAATTTAAGGCGAAGGGAAAAATTTCGCGTGGCCGTTTGACGGGGTGGCGTTCTCCAGTCTTTGTGGCAACAAATTTCGAAATTTTTATGACATCAATGCGAAATTGATGATGATTCCATCTTTAAATAAAATAATTGTACCAGTACAGCTACTATAGGTATACCTAACACCTGCACGTCTGAGCGCGTCCCACTTTTCACAATGAATTCTTGTTACGATCTGACGATCATCGAACACGCAATATTCTAATCATTCAGTGGAACACTTCGATCCCTCGTATATTATTATTATACCTACCAGGTTTTATATTCCAGTAGATACTCGAATTCGACGGATTCGTTAGTTGTTGTGAGAGTTAAAATTTCATTTATTCTCGAGAGAATTCGTGATTCGGAACTGCGGATTGATTGCTGAGTACCTACCTGTTTTCGAAGGGTGCCAAGGGCTATTGTATTGCTGATTTATTTGGCGAGGTTTGACGAAGGCGTTACCGGTCGTCCTGCAATAGAACCCTGCACCCTCTACCTCCGCTGTCCGCCTGATAGAATTCAAATCCATAAAAATACAGGCCGTAATGGCAATGAAAAATGTCAACTTTGAATAAACTGTGACTGTGAAATTTCTTTTTTATATTCGACGAAATTAGCGGGACTCATCTTTCAAAAAAAGTCAGAATTTGTAGCTGCACCATACCTTCCGCACAGCAGTCGCAACTTTTCACTGTACAGAATGTATGTAGCGCTTCAGAAACGTACATATTGACCGTCGCGGTGGCCCCTTCATTTGGCTAGTCCGGCACGCCTGTTTGTCGCAAACAAATAACTCAACATTCCATAGCCGCGGAAAATTGGGCGGTGTTTATTTAGCTTTAGGAACAGTTCTAACTGAGCAACGTGCGCGCCCTGACATTTGACGGGTCGGCAGACAAAGCCCCGGACAGTTCGACACCTTGTACCCTTAGGCACAATGTATGTATACATACATACATACATACATTCATGCATACATATACATATACATAGATATGCACTGCAGTATACATACACACAGCTATTAGACTATACGTATGTATGTATGTATGTATGTATACGTTTGTGTATACTGCACGTACGTGAACTACATGTAACTGTATAGTGCAGTTGATCGATCGATGGAAGCATGAGATATGCGGAGGTATCGGTTGTATAGTTATATGACACCCCCGTAATTGAGTGCATTTGGTGCTGTTGGAGTGGGTATCTTGTGGTTCCAGCAGACCACGGGGGCCTCCACGGGGGTCTGCGTCGGATGCATCGGCTGCGGCGTTACCCCGGGCGTACCGTCGGTGAGCACGTCGGGTCAGCGGGCCCCGTCTCCGTCCCTGGGCCCAACCCCGATCAAGGTCAACCTGGGCCCACATCGGGGAGCGACAACGAGCAGCGGATATGACAGTTTTTACAGTCGCCACAGTCCGCACCGGCGTTGCTACATGATGAAACACACGTCGAGCCCGCAACGCCAAGGTCAAGGCCGGGACGGGAACAACGAGAGGAACCAATCCAAGAATCAGCAGAACGACACCATCCAGAAAAGCAGCCAGACCACTCCCAGCCTTCATTCCAGCTCGCACAATCTCAAAATCGACTCGACGCGGGAAAACATTTAAAGCGGATGACGACGTCGATGCCTCAATAAAACTGTACACGTAGGAGGGAAATCTAGACGCGGCGCCGAACAAATCAAGGCAAGAGCATTTCTTAACTATCCGTCTTGCGATTGACTATATACCTATAGCCTGCCTACCGACCCGCATCAACGTCAATTATTTTCATTATCGCCCTTTCATCCGTCCATTTCATTATATCAGTAGATTTATATGATACCGGTTTATCGCCATACCGTGACGATTTATATCCTATCACAATTCCGCTACCGTTACACTGCTCTTCATCCAATTCTTTTATTTTTTTATCGCTTTTCCGACCGGCCATTTCGATGCATATATCCGAATACCTATAGACTAATTATCCCCCTGATTGGGGGGGATCATTCATTATGATCCGGTATATCCTCCACAAACTACATAAAACGATTGGATAAATCCACGTGCCATGAAACTATAGTAGTAACTATAATCGGCAATTATTGACAATCTTCAAAACTATACCTGTACGTGTCTGTACAGTCAACTTACCATTATAGCTAATTCTTCCACCCCGTACGTGACGCTCACGCACACCGCACTGTTATAAACTGATCCGTATTCTTCATTCGCTTTGTTAAACAGCTAACCACGCGCGGGGATGATTATTTCAATGTCAATTAGCAAAATTACCAAACCACGAATAGTCTCGAGCGGTGTAAGGGATGGTTTTAGTATGTGCATATACATACCTAGGGTATTATAGAGACGAGTGAAACGACAGAATCGTTACAACTCACTCATTTATCACGAATGGAATGCTGCAGCTCATTTACATGTTAGCCGTCTGTGAGAATCCGTTTTCACAGCTCGGTAGAAGAAAAAAAAAATGGGATTTATTGTTAATATAGGTCTAACATAACTCCCTGTTTCACCCAACCTCTCTGTTTTAGCATATTCTACCAAAATGACGCAAATAACACCATAGGCAAATATTTCGCAGACGAGAGATTTTAGATAATTTGGATATTCATTGTCAGATTTTCTTTCAAATGCTCCGTGAAACTAATTGCGATTATCGGTACATACATAGGTATACCTACTCGATATTCTATATGTACAAGTTTAAACAATCTGCCATAAAATTTCATGGTGAAACAAAAAAACATCTTGTCAAATATCAAACACGTATTATGTGTGGTTTACAGATATACATGTACGAATGTATATCGTATACTTATACCTATGTATACATGCATAGCCCATGCATATATGGATCCATGTACGATGTACTTATACCTATGTATAGGATTAGCGATTTGCCTTCTTGCAGTTAAATTACATTTCACAAAGTGCACGCCAGTGAATAGTAGTATAGTACATACCTACCTCCTGGCCTAGCCTAATTCCCAGGGATTATATACCACGATGAAGCCACGAATATAGTGAAACGGAACGACAGTGGTATATCATGCTTATCAGGTCGCTCGTGGGCAACATTTCGTTATCACACGGCAATATTTTGGGAAAACTTTTGTCCAGTCTTATTCGAGGACGTTGTATGATTTCCGCTATCGCACACGGCTACAGAGCACAGCTGCAGCGCGGTTCTTGAAAGTCGCACGAATGTGTATAATATTCTTGATATCATCGGCCGTATTGAAGCGGTACCAATGATCAACATTGAAGTCAAGTTAAACGACGCTTTTCGGGATACTTTCTCAGAGCCGGAATCTGCCCTTCCCCTTCCCCATCCCCGGTTTCCTTTTATCCGACGATCTCCGTAGCATTTCACTTGCCTGATTTATTTAACTCCTCTTTGATGTCTTTCAGAGCCTAACATATACGAGGGTGGTGTACAGAGGTACTCAGAAATCAGTGCTGTCCGTTGGCAATCAACCTCCAACGAATTCTCAACCGGCAATGGCCAACGGTGGTGGTCAGACATCTCTAACGAATGGTACTCAACGCTCCCTGCCAACGCTCAGCTGTCAAAGGGTATCCTTCGCCGAGAAGACAACCAAGACGTAGAAACGATTAAAGATCATTACCCTGCAGTTCAAGTAGCGTGAACTAGTCGCGCTCTATCAGACCGTAACTGGTTCGACAAATTGTCGAAATCGTGCGTCGACTTCTAGCCCTCTGTAATCGTGTATAATATTCTATGCGTAACCTCGACCCCGTTCGATTACAGGCAACAGGACAACCGCTAACGCTTAATTTCATTCAAACAGGGGTACATATATATTTATAATATACGACACTCGTGCACCTACCTCTTATATAGTACCTGTACTGTATTGTCATGAAAAGTTGTTGTATGTACACAGCTTTTGCCCGAATGTGGGTAGCCTTTACTCGCAACATCCACCGATATAAATGTACCTAGGTATACGTATATGTATACCCGTACTCCATGCGCGTAAGTATACTATATATGCCTACGTATGACGTATCATTATCATCAGCGCTGAGGGTAAACGAGAATTTTGAAGGTGTTCATCTATAGGTATAAATTCAGAATTTACATCTCACTGAAAGTATAAACCATGACTGCAGTTTGTAATTTGAAGACTATAAACGGCACAAGCCAAATGACCAGCGAAAAACCGGTGGAAACTCCACGTGAATTCCTTGTCCCACAATTCCAGAGTGCTACGCTCTATTCGCGAGTAAGCTCGACCGACTTATGAACGTGCAAGAGTTGTTAAAATTAGCCATGATGTGAGTGGAGAATTGTTTAATGTATTTCCAAACGTACATATACAAGTATGTATGTATGTATGTATGTATGTATGTATGTACAAAATATACTACTACTATAATCAATCTTTGAGTATACGAATGGCCGGCTGCCATTGAAGAAATTATATATTCATGGTGAGCGAAAGATGAAAAACCTGCTGTACTCGTGCAATATGTCGTAAAATTGTTAAGTGTAAGGCCTTTCCGAGATATACGTAGGTATATATACCTAATTGATGCGGTAAAATACATAAAATAATTATATTATACCCGTGCTATAGGCCTACTTTGTAAAAACAATCAATGTTGTACAAATATGTGACGTTCTCGACGTGTATTTTGTGATTAAAAAATTTAGAAATGCCAATTTGTAATTTTATACAACTATGTACTCGATCCCCTCCGTATGATCATTATACTATTATACAGACCTACAGACCTGCCCATCTGCGGAGAAGTCTGGCTCATGCGTTTCAAGAGATAACATGTTGAGCGGATAATCTTTGTCTTACTAAATCCCTTTTGTTATTCGAGATTTTGATGACCTGTCGCTTCATTTGCCCAATCACTAAAGTCCTGAGTACACACCTGCGATCGGCATCCTACGCCAGATCTTGTTCCGGACGGCAGTTGTCAACGTATGTATCTCGACATCCATATAAGATTCTTCCTATCCTTTATCAGTCGCCGGCGGAACTCCGCGTTCATATACGTGCCATCTTTAATCACAAATTTCACCCCAGCCCGGCTAATTCACATAATCAAGGATTGCCTAATTAAGTAGATTAGCGGAAAAAGGGTTTGCTCAATTCTTCCCATCTGCAGGCTCACGCGGTATCATTAGAAATATATTATATTACAATTTATTGCCATCTTACGGGTTCTGCGGCCGTCCCTATATGTATATTTGTGTTATTGTGATTATTATGAGCGTTAGCATCGTTGCGGTTATTATTTCTATTACTATAATGACGATTCTTATTATGACAAGCGCCGTTACCAAGTATAAGGTAATGACTAATGAGACTTATATCTCGCGCATTTCATTCGGTCTACGGCTCTGAATATAATGGACTGAATGGTCCCTCGGGAGCTCGGAAATATTTGATAGGCAAAGTATTATATTGATATACTCATGCGTATACACGCGTCTATAAGTATGGTCATCGAATTCTGACACAGGAACATAATCGGAAACCCCGATGCCCGTAGAAGTACAGATCCGAAGGTGCGAAAGGGTTCGACTATATGGAACCACCACCGGTGAGGTTCGAGCAACCATTAACCAGAACATTTCTCAGTTTCCCCGGCCTCGACGAGATTACTGAGAGCAATTTGTCGAGTGTTACTTGTAACTGATGTTGGCAATTTCGATGGAAAGTACTGAAGAGCCGAGGGATAGAATTTCTCATCGCTATAATTGCACGTAAGTTTCTACGTCAAGATAACTGAAGCCGCAAAGTGAATCAAGAAATAATCGTAGGCGAAGCTATACGTTGGCATTCGGTAATTAATACACCTAGCAATGATTCGGCATCCTGTGACGGCGCGGTTCTGTTATAGTTTCGCAAAGCTTACATACAGACCACCAAATTCTTCAGAAATTATGTAACAACACTGACGATTTTCACCAGCTAGAAATGTACCGGTCAAAGATCCTGAAACACGTTCCGAGGTTTCAAGTGCGTAAAGTCTATACAAACCTCATAGAATACCCAACGCCAAGAGCAGATCATGAAATGTTCTTTAGATGTCGTTACCCAATTGAGTTCTTGTAGGATCTAACTAAGATCTCGAGACTTTCTGCGCTGATGATTTTGGATAGCCACAAGACGGAAGGTACTCATCGTTGGCTCAAGAGAAAATCGGACTCTACAAGAACTTGATTGGGCAACTGTAAATCATTAAGATCAAAGTATGCTGGCCTGTCCCTTTGAGTATCTCCGAAATTTTCTGAAAGCGTTGTTGGGTGTAAAACAGTCCATGATAATTGTCAGCGAAACAATACAATAATCAACTTTGCTGTTCATCTTTCACGATTGATTAAATATGGGTATCGATACATTTATTCGAACATTATAGGTATAGGTATACAGGTGCATTTCTCATTATTTTTAATAAGACAATAAGGCTCTCCAATTAACGAGCTCTTTTATCCGGTCTTGTCTCTTTTAGCTATTACACGTATATTTTACACGTCATAGCTACCTACAGACACACCGAAGGAACAGACCCTCTATGCATCAACCCTTTGATATCGGTTAAATGTACCCTAACAAACAGGGGCTGATCTAATCTACCATGTAGTTGACGATGGTTCAGAGGCTTCATTACGAGAAGCTCAACGTAAGCTTAAAATCCGTGACATCTTTCAGCCTGAGGGATCTGCCCCACAAGCAAAACGAATAGTGCAATGGATCAAAACAAAGATCGAAGTACACGGACCCCCGTTAAGGACATCGTCGTTGATGGAGTTACTAATGATTAGTTCTAAACCTGACGCCGTGTAGTGCCGTTAGATCGGTTATAATAGTTGAGACATGCGATTATTCATGAGGTTCCATCGTTGTACTACAACGTCTGTAGCTCGAAACACTTTGAGTAATCATTGTTTTTCATTCAACGCCCACGTCCAACGTTGAATATAACTCGGGATTCTGGTGCTTAACCTTTTTTTTAGCTATTTTGAGAGCCCACAAGTCATGTGTAATGATACAGCGGTGTGCGGCGCTCAGCGAAATGTCTGGAAACTCGGAAAATATGAATGCTTACCGTCTCTTCCTCCTGCCCCAGGAATTCTCTCCAAAGTTCTGAAGTGTTTTCGAGCGATGATACAACCTTAGAGACCAAGTAATAGATGGTGCAGGCTTCAAACTTCAAAGCTTCACCTGTAAGCGAGACAGCTCACAGCCAATATACTATACCCTATATACTTAACGGTTTACACGTTATTCGAACCCCTTTGACAGCGATGCATGTAGAAAAACAAGTTTTCATTTTCTTGACGTTCCAGTAAACTTTCGCAAAAGCAATACATAATTAATGCGTGCGATTGTCTCGCCGCCTAATTACCTTGCATAATTGCATTACCGTTATGAACCGTCGCAGCTAAAGGATCATCTAGGCTCGTCAATTGCCATCTATCTCCAACGTCAAAATTGATATATCTAAAAAGGAAAATGGTTCACAATACATTTATAATTGTAGGTGTGCGAGCTCGTGATTCTGCACATCTTTCGCGGGGTGTTGTTCTCTATTGTATCTTAATTCTCCCGGCCTGGATTTGGGACATCATGACACCTTTTTCCTACACATTTTCTTTTTCTACTTTTCTGGTACATTCCAGGCCCTCCGCTCGCGGGCTAATGAACGAGAATTATCCTTGTACAAAACCAACACCGTCTTTAAAAAAGTAAACTCATAGCTAGCATTAAACTCGCATAACTGCAGTAGGCAGTAACGTCAGTTAAGGGACAAGAAATTGCCCAAGAAATTACTGCCACTGAATCTATAATTCGCCGGCTGAGCGGAACGACATCGTATCTCAGAATTTGGTTCAACAATATCGTATCTCAGAATTTGTTCCAAAAACATCGTATCTCAGAATTTGCTCCAAAAACATCGTATCTCAAAATTTGGTTCAAGAACATCGTGTCTCTGTGTATAAGATATAGGAGATACGATGTTGTTGGACCAAATTTTGAGATACGATGTTTTTGGAGCAAATTCTGAGATACGATGTTTTTGGAACAGATTCTGAGATACGATATTGTTGAACCAAATTCTGAGATACGATGTTGTTCCGCTCAGCCGTCGAATTGTAACCCTCGAACACTATCCACTTTATTCTGTAACTGCATGGAATGTAGGTATGTGGACAAATCACACTCCCATCTTCATCGACGAGTCTCAAAATTCTATGCACTGCGCGCTGACGGCCGTGCCTAAATATGTGCGGTGAATCCGCCGCGGGTCTACTGAATACGTTGGCATTGCCCAAAGGTCTAAGGGTTACTACGTTTACCAAGCGGCACGTGGCACGTGGACACATTATATGGCACGTGGTGCATGCCAAGTAGCAAGTGTTGGGAGTCTTGAAAATATAGACTCGTTTCTCACATGAAATTAGTTCCAGCCAGGGATAACGAATTCCTTGAGACGCGTCTTAGCACATAATTGAGCGTGGGCTCCTTGAGGTACGAGGTGATCCTCCCACATTACTACAGAACAGATGGCCGCCTAATTACACATCTTTGAGACTGGATCCTTTTGCAGCCACTTCATTTTTCATATACAGTTCGAAATAGAAAAAAAATTAGCATCTATGTATGTTAGGCTATATCAGACGTTATTTTCAGATTCGAAAAAGTTGACTTATACAATCGTCGTTCCCAAAATTAAATTAAGGAGGAATCAGACACAATTGAATATTGTGGATCTCGCCAGAACCCAGTATGCAGTGAAATGTCAATGATCGAATTGCTTTCAGACGGTTAACTTATCCTGGCAGTATACCGCTATGGTACTGGATTAAAGTCGCCTGAGTTTTCGGGCAAGAACGCAATCAAACGATTACGCCCACACCAAAGTTGTCGCAGAAATTATACACGTCGCATTCAATGACTCAGCATAGGGTAAAGGTACCACTGATGGACCCCCTAAGCATAAATGTTAATAAGAATTATATTTTCAATCAGAGAACCGAAACCAATGGTGGATGTTCTCATTGAAACCTCTTCTATATAGAATATTCAAAAGTGAAAAAGATTGATCTTCAGTTCGGCAGAGCCGATTTTTTTGTTTTTTTTTTGTTGCATTTAGTCCATTCGGGGCAACCCCTCTCCATGGATGGACCACTCAGTCGCCTCCGATGGACAACCGAAATAATGAATTTCAAACAGTTCAGTTACTCGATCTATTGGTGTGAATAATGAATTGGTGAATTGTGAATAGGTTTTTATTAAAAAAAAAAAAATGGTGTCAAAGGTTATAAAATCATATAAAATTGCATAGATATTAGTACATAAGATAATTCTATCACTTCGACACTATGACAGATTAAGCAAATATAGTTTTTTTTTAGTTTTATACGACTGGGAGGAATACAACAATCTGTTTGATTCCAACTAGATAATAATTAAAAAAGATCTTTTCAAATTCGATTGTGAGTGAACCACAAAAAATTAGGCTCTCGAAAGACTCTCTTACAAACTCTCGAAATAATAAATGGTTAATAAAATAAAATAATATAAAATAAAATAAAATAAAATAAATAGAATGAAACACCGTGTCAAAACGAATGTTTCATATGTTATCCCAGTGCTAGTCAGCTAATGCAAAGAAACCTCTTCCAACAATTTTCTCAGAGTATATTCTCGATATTCCTTAATCAGTTGAAATAGTCCAATTAAACAACCAAAAGCAAATTTTTTATGAATTATTACTGGGGCCAACCCTTAAATTATACGTATCTATGAATCGACCACTGGTCCATCCATGGCACAGTTTCGTGGTCCATCCATGGAAACTCCCCAAGCAACAAATAACGTAGCCTGCCACCTCCTAGTGGGGAAGTACAAAAAAATGTCTGGTATCATTTTGAAGAGCGAATCTTCAGCTTTATAACCATGCAAGACGATTTCAAAAAAATCGACGGTATAAGGGTTCAAACACATTTGCAAAATCACGAAAAATAAAATCCGAGAGGGCGATTTCTTATCTTGCTCGATTTCAGCAAGCCTATGTATGTACCCATGTGACTATTTTGATCAACATGGTTGCTCTTTTTCCACTAGTACACTCATTTGAAATTGAATGCAGCGCTATTTATCGACTCGTATCCGAAATATTTCACCGGTCCATCGGTCGCAACCTTACCCTACTTATAACATTAGTAAAATTACGGCAACATCGTCCCTTTTCGGGTAAATTTCTCATCGGTAACAGTACCAATTCAGTCCAACGATCAAACCTGGACTAAAGGAATACACTATAGCAGGCCAAATTAGTCAGGTAATGGTATAAATATCTTTTCTCTTGAATGATTTTCTTCATTCGCTCCCTTCACCTGAAGGGACACACGGCATTTTTCAGACATTTTAAGTAATATTTACGAAATTGGAAAAATTTTTTAATTTTTTTTCTCTAACTAATTTTAATTTCTGTGATACGGGGTTTCAGAATTCCACCTCTCAATTGCAGATTACAGATAACTGTACAACAAATAGTAATGATGTTAAGAGTATGCATACAAGATGCTATAACGTCCGCGCTGTATGGTTCGGACTCTAATCGAAGTTTCGAGTGACAAACGATTACAAAAACAATTAAATAATTCCGAGCAGATGAGGGGTAAACTATAGGTATGGAGGCTTCGCCAACAGGATTTGAAATGGTATCGCCATCTCGCGGTCGAATTGGTGACTACTTTTGCCGCGATCTTAGTGCGCCTTAGTATATGCAACCATGAATTCGAAATTACAACAGTGGTATGCGGGTTGCATGTGATAAGACGCAATGATGTTGGCATATAAAATAGTTCAGTTCAGCCGCGAGATGAACACAAAACGAAATTATTTGATTACTTCCGTTGAATCGAACCAATGAAAACGAAGTAGTCTTGTGAACTAGTAGTTTATCGTAAACCGCTACTTGCAAACATGTTCCAAGCAGCCATCGTAACTTCCAAAGACTTCTCATATCAGAGGTTACCTGAAAGCCCACTGCGTCATCGCTGACGTACTGTGTCCCTCTGGCACCCCGAACTCTCAGCTCTCTTTCTCTCTCTCTCTTCGTCAGTGTCGTAGTGTTTATGCACGATTGTTTCCAACCAAACAGAAAATATCAGATGATGACATTCCATGAGACAACATTTCTCAGAGAAATATTGCTGTAAAAAACACACAATATTCCACTGACATAATACGCGTATTTGGTCGTCTCGGACAAACTGGACAGCGGGACAACCTGTGCAATGTGTATCGATGGTGTCACTTCGCTTCCATCCCACTCCCACCACGGCTTTCAACTCACTTGACGGCTGACGCTGCCGTGTTTAGGTGTTTCTAATTTTGTCTTTCAAAATTATAAAATCATTATTTTTGTGAGGAAAATTGATGAAAAATGACGTCTCGATTAGAGAAGGAGCGTACCAAACAAATACAAGAGAAATGTCAGACGCTATTGACCCAAATGCTTCGAGATGAAGACAACAAATATTGTGTTGACTGCGATGCCAAAGGTATTTTATACTACGTGGATCTATCGGTCCTGAACTCTCAAAATTGAATCATAACAAAACCCTACCAGTTATGTATTATACTTTACGTTATCGTAAATCACGCCCAATCCACATTAATTTCAAGTAACATACTGTGCTATTGTCTTCTACCCAGTGAAATGACAATTTTTCTGCAAATGTCACCCACATTCCTACATCAGTATTCTGTATCCTGCTTTCCCCTATCAAAGAAAACAAAAAATGAAAAAAAAAAAAAATACTTTACCATGGGCCAGAATGGTGTTTCGTTTGTTATCATATTTCATTTCAATTGATTCAAGTCTCACAATAATTATTCATTTCCTGCTTTGATGAGTTAGACTTTAGGAGATAAATTTGGAACAATATCATTTCATCAACAGAAAGATTTATTCCTACTGACTCCAAAGAAATTTAAGTTCTAATGACAAATGGTCAAAGTTAAATTGTAATTTATCTTATGGTTACAGGTCCTCGATGGGCCAGTTGGAATCTTGGTATATTTTTGTGTATCCGTTGTGCCGGGATACACAGGAACTTGGGTGTTCACATAAGCAAGGTCAAGTCTGTGAATCTAGACACATGGACACCGGAACAAGTTGTGGTAATCTTTTCAATTGCACTATTACTTTTAAACAATTATTGAATCTTGTCATCGAGCGCACAGTCTTATTTACAATACAAGTCAATGATCAATTAGCCAGGAATGACTATACATATAAACATCATGATGATAATATGTATACGTAATTGCGTTTTATTGTTTGAAAAATAGTATTTCGTTATACATGTATGTCACTCAGAACAACAAAGAAAACGTGTTTGTTGCCATAAGTACAGACGTTGATCAGGTTTATGTCTACCTTTTCTTTTGCGTCATAATCGTGATATTTTTCATTTCAAATAATAGGTAATTCTGCAATTTATACATCAAAAACTTGTCATTCGACATAAACGAACTTCATCCTCCCACATTGGTGTAATGGTAACGTGATACCGATAAATGTGACACGTATAACGTGTAGCCGTGATAGACCGATTCAAATTCTACTATCTTTCGTTTGTCCACAATATTTTGCGTAGTAATCATTCGAACTAAACTCTGTGCATTCCAGAGCCTTCAACAGATGGGCAATTCACGAGCTAGAGCAGTCTACGAAGCAAATCTACCTGACAGTTTCCGAAGGCCGCAGACAGATTCTAGTCTGGAAAGTTTCATTCGGGCTAAATATGAACATAAGAAATATATTGCCAAAGAATGGGTACCGCCACCCTTGCCCAAGGTTCGTATTCAGTAATTATGTTATTTCTATCCCATTGTGTTGGAATTATTGTTCTGTTTTATGACAAAGAAAAGGCACTCTTTAAATTCTAACTATGAAAACTGAATTAGGTCAATTGGGACAAAGAGTTGGACGAAGAAGCAGAGAGACAACGCCGACGCAAAAAGGAAGGATCAAAAAGTAGCGGAGGGCAGACCACTCTGCCACCGGTAAAGAAACCAGAAGCAGTACCACAGATTCCTAAACCTCGCAGTTCTGTCAGCCCCAAGTCGACCAGGGCCCATCCTTCTGCTACTTTGGATTTGTTAGGACTAGGTGGGTTTTATGCGAAAACCTAAGAATGACTAACCGAATTATTTCGCTATTAGATATTTGCAAGATAAAATTTTTATTCACAGATGCACCGTCAAATCAGAGCAGTGCAAATGGTTTAGCTTCCGGTGACGATATATTTTCTTCATTCCTATCAGCACCGCCTGCATCGTCTCTGTCTTCTTCAAATGGTGCTGCAAACGGAACTGCTGAAGCAACCGCTTCAGCCGAGAAAACGGAAGAAGAAAGTTTTTTCAATCAGCCGGTGCCTACGCCCCAAGAAAAGAGTAAAATGACAAAAGATAGTATCCTCGCGCTTTACGCCACTCCCAATCAACAACAAGCCATGTTTGGAGTTCCTGGTGAGTCGTTTATCGCCTGCAGTAACGAATAAATCCGATATCTTTAAAAAAAATATCGATTATTATCATTTGAGCGTCATGAATACACAGTTACCATGAAATTTAAGGATCCTAATTGCACCTACACATTTTTGCTGCATTTCTCTTATGAAAAGCAAATGACAATAGATCAAAGAACTACTCAAATATATTCTTAGCAGGAGGTATGTATGCTCAGCAAACAACGGGGCAACAATTTCAACCACAAATGCCAGGAATCCAAGGATTTGGTCAACAAAACAATTTTCAGAGCCAGACTATCAATGCTCTTGGACAAATGAATTCTGTCCAAGGACAGCTGGGAATGCAAAATCAATTGGGTGGTCCTCCTTCGAACCAAATGGGAGGACAACTGGGTCAAGGTTCAGCAGGTCATCTCAGCGGTACTAGTATGAACTTGGGTCAAATGAATCAAATGAATGCTGCCCAAAATACTACAATGGGATTACCAAGCAATCAAATGGGGGGAATGGTGAGTTCGACAAATTGATAACATCTCAATGTCGCACTTTATCTACCGATAATTTCAGCCAGTGAGATAAAATGATAATAATCCCTTTTTTGGGTCAAATGGTTTTTCGGCCAGATCACAAATTTCGCAAATCATTTAGGCGACTTGTACAAAATTATTATCTCTATTCTCAATTCTATCAATTGCTGAATATTAAGTGTTATCATTCGACACAGATTCAAATTGGCCAAAATAGTTCAAACAACGGATGGAGCGGGATGCTTGCCACGCAGAACCTACAACCAGCCCCGGGTAGCAATCCTTTTTTCAATCTGACTAATCAGCAGCAGAGCCCGGCTTTTACGAATCAGGTAAACGATTGTTGAGGTCTATTACTATCAGAAAGCAATGAGTTTCAGGCAATCAAATCCACTAGATAAGACGTTTGTTATCTTTAAGATTGGGCCTTTGTTAGACACAGTTAATCGATACTGACGTCAGATGATGATACAGATAATTGTTTCCTTGTAGCTTCCACAGCGGATGTCGCAAATGTCGTTGGGAGCATCTGGTTTTACATCTGCAACTGGAAAACCGACTGCCACAGCGTTGCCTGGGCAAACACTGTCGACTAACTTATGGCAGTAACACATTCTACCATGTAGATAGCTGGTTTGTTCGTTCGATTGATGTTGTACACTAGCATTGGTAGGCCTAGTTTTTTATTATTATTATTATTATTATTATTATTATTATTATTATTTTTAAATTATAATTATTGTTGTTTATATATTGTCATGCCTACAATCAACACACCTCAAAGAAATTGGGCGAAAACCGTGCCACCCGTTATTGTATAATGGAATAAGCGCATCAACGGTTTACCACCACAAGGCAAAACATCTTATAACATAGTCAAAAGTATTGACTTTCAAAAGCCTACAATTAATTATCTACATTATACTTAATGTACTAGGATTCCTTCGAAAGCACGAGATACGTTTTTACGACGAGGCAAAGCGACAGAGAGAGAGAGAGCTCTGAGATTAAACAGTAAATATGGGTATAATTAAATACAATGACATCACGTCTCGTATAAATATATATCGGCATTCTGTTCAAGATCAACTACAGTTATGCAAAGTTTTTTGATTTCTGATTATTCCTCAAAAAAAATATCAATATCTTTGCTCCAACCTCAACTCGGCAGTCAATGCGGTATAATTTATACATAGGTATAGCTCAACACAAAAATATTATGCGGCGTTGAAACTTTAGCACAAATGTTCCGCTCCACAGTTCTTGGCAATACACGTCTCTTTCTGTATCTATTCAGGTAGAGTAAAATCATGATATGAATGCTATCTAAATGGCAATTGGTCTGCGCACCAAAGGCTATAAAACCCTATTGATGATGAATTTTACTACACTAACATCACGAGTTATTGAATATTATTTTCATTCAGATAGGAAGCCGATATTTTTATGCAAGTTCTTAACTGTGGCTAGCTGTAACAAACCGCTACATTAAACTTAAATCGCTAATATGGCGAACCCCACCGACTGATCTTAGAGTAGGCGCGTGGATTTTGATACATAATATTAAAACAAATAAAGCGGAACGCTTTACTATTCTTCGCGCCTGTTTTAAGGTTGAAGAGGATATGATTAATGAATTACATAGAAGACTGGTTAATAACTAATAATAATAATTCAACCACTAATATCGAGTGAGCTACTGTCTAGACCATCGCAAGAAGGAATAAGAGTGCCAAAATTTGAGAAGAGTGTCCAATTTGCGGTGATAATTCACTGCAGCATAATCATCTCACTGGTCCAGAAGCAATGTATTTTACATGACAAATTCAACGTTTGATTTTACGCCTTTCATTTATAATGCCTGAGTATTATATATTTCATGTATGTCTGTGCTGTGTGCAATTACTGTGAGCAGGGTGCTCTCGGGCACTGGTGAGTAATCAGGATTCGGAGCTATCGCTTCGTGCTCTCAGTTGTAAATAATGAAAAATGAATGTGAGAGAAACAAACACGAAGGGCTACCAATGTCATTAGTTCCATGTTGAACGATTCACCGAACAAAGCCATCACTAGATGTATTATATGATATTATGAAGCGATCTCGGCCAATATGGCTAGAGTTAGGCCTTGAAGATAACGGAGAACGAAATTGAATAAGAAAATCTGATGACAGTTGATCAATTTCGTAAATATAATTGCAATCAAAGTAGATAACGCTGAATGAAAACGTTATCGGCAACGAAAAATAAACTGATTCTAGGTAATTGAGAAAAATTGCGTTATTTGGTACCCATATTTGGAATATACCGAATTACTGAAAAGTAAACGATACTTCATGTTACAGACAATAATTTCTTCTACAATTGTAATCTCCCATATTTTGCTTAATATGAAACTTTCTGATGCCAAATGATTATGCAGAGGAAATCACAATGGCACTATACAGTCTCAGCCTCACTCGAGCGTTACTGTAATCCAACATACATACCTATACATGATTAAACGTAAATGCATGCAAATTCAGTAAAATTTTGTCATCATTCGATAACGAATCTACATCTTACACAGCTGTTTTTCTAGGGACTTATGAAAAGCTATACATAGCAGCATTCTGAATGTGCACCATAGAAAGACGGTTAAATGTATCACATATCCAATTGAAAAAAGCTGGAATCGAATGAAAAAACTGATTACATACTGTAATGTATCAGGCGTGACCGCAGCACCATAGAAGGCGGTGAATGAAAATATCACCGGATCAGATCGGTATCATGATTATTCTTCAGCCACTTTACTAATTAAATAAATAGATTTTGGAATTATTCGTTGTTGAAATATGTTCATCGGAAGTACTGTCAATCAAATCATGGTTCAAATTTGTATATCGCAGAAATAAGGAGATCGTTATAATTGAAATTATTTCTACAGCTCATGTTAGCATTGACTACTCATTCTTGTGCATGTAGCTTATACATACTGCAGTGATTGAATGCGTCCATGAATATTTTTCCAAACCTCTGTTATTTTGAATATTTCTCAAATGTTAGTCGACAAAATAAGCTATATGCTGTTCTAGATATAATTGTTACACGATCGTATTATAGTCTAGTTGTTAATATAATTATATATACATAGATACATTTATATGTATATACATATATGTATACATATATGTGTACATAAATGTGTACCCAATTATAACTGCAGGTATTCTGAATATTTTGGGTAATTCCTATGGGGTAGAATCATGATATGTTTCTATAAAAACACTGTTTCTATACATCGGAAGTAAATTATTCTTTACTATTAAATTTCAAGATTACTATTTATACAAACACACACACGCCGTGCATGTGTTTGGGATGCCTGTTGTAAGGATCGAACATGGGTTGAGAACAATCAGATTTTTTGTCCTCATCTGTAAAAGTTTTTCTTTAAAAGGGTTCCTGTCAATGATAGTATCTACTATGGTGCCAGTTTGGCGAATTTAAAAATATGAATGCGATGTATTGTTTCATTTGTGTATTTTAATATATTTTCTGCAGTCAACCAGTGCAGAAGATGTGTAAAAAAAATTATTCTGGCTGTATTATTCTGGAGCATATTCCAACTTTATTATAGTACTATATATATTTTTAAGCCATTCTTCAAATTAAGGAATATTTATGCAAACAAAATAACGAATCACTCCAAAATATACTGCCAAAAGCGGCCCAGAGAAATGTACCTAACTCTACGTTTTTAAGAGCGCGTGTGTGTAGCTAATTGTGAGATAATACCATATACCGAGTGTACACAAAATTATGAAATATACATATTAATCTCCACTGTATTTTCACCTCTCATTCTTCAAGCGTGATTCAAGTAAATGGCAAAAAAATCAACTATTAATAACACAGAATATAAATTTCAAAAATTCGAACCAACAAGTATTTTAGTAGCACAGTTTTCCGAAAATACTTGGCGAATGGCTATGGGATAAGGTAATTTAAAAAGGATAAAATACAAATATGGGATATGCTACACTAAACGTCCGAGTCTAGTCGCTATAAAACGTTATTTCGTAACGCTGTAATTGAAACAAAGGCGAAATTTAACAAATTCAATCGTATCGCGCAATCGTACAACGGAAGTTACGTTATTTATGGAAGGGAAGTTGACTTACGGCGTTGCTACTCACCGCATCGTGCAATTCCTCGCGCAGCGCGCTGTGTTCATGTAGCCCTCTTTCACTTCCGGCGAGCTCCGTTGTGCTGTCGCATAAAAGCCACGTGCTAAAGAAATTCAGTTAACCAAACAGCTAAATCATGGATAAACCTGTGGTTCTCGCCCGCGTCATCAAAGTTTTGGGACGTACTGGATCCCAAGGACAATGTACGCAAGTCAAAGTTGAATTTATCGGCGAACAAAACCGTCAGATCATCCGCAACGTGAAGGGACCGGTGCGTGAGGGCGACATCCTGACCCTCCTCGAGTCCGAGCGTGAAGCCAGAAGACTTCGGTAGAGCCGTCTGTCAGATTGGAAAACACTGAAAAGGTTCCTGCAACAAGACCTATTCCATTTCATCGAAGTCGGACGTGTAAAACTGGCAATCATGCATCATTATTCCACGGCGTCTGATCAATCTGAACTTTTCTTCGATCTGCTGTAACAAACCAGCTCGACATGCAATAAATCTTTCGCTTCGAACCACTAATTTTATGTTTTCCTTTATGCAAATCCACAACCAACTAGGCTAAGTATAATTAAGGTGATATTTTTGCTAAAAATTTTCTCATAATTAGTTTTATACTGTGATTTAAGAATCTAACCTCTAACCCTAACCTTACTTTCTATGGATTCGTGCATTTGTTTACAAAATTTAACATTCTACGCAGGTGTGCGTACATATTGTGCAGTGTAACAGAAGATATTCTGCCACAATGTATCAATTTCAATTTAACAGCTTTGCGGTATTTGGAGTTCGCTAGAAATTCACTAATATCCTCAATATGAGGTTATAGTCAAAGGTATAGCGCACCATGAGTTTAGCATGTATCTTTAATCACAGTACCGTAGCAAATTAAGAACGAGTGAAGATCAGGCCTCTCAAGAATCACTGCGTATTATCAAATACATTGACCAGAGTTCGTACACCTATAGGTATATGTTCAGGTAAGTAGAAAAATTTTTGTAGAAAAGTGGCGTCGTTTATTTACATGGTACAACTTAGAACATAAGATAATGAGAGGGAGTTACGGTTTAATTTATCAATTACAAAATCATAAGATTCTTGCTATGGAAAAAATGTGGAAAGTCTTGTCATTTAAGTGAAATAAATATACGTCGCACTAGCTTTGCCTAACTCCTGGGCAACATCATTATATTCATGATACAGTCGCGATAACTCTGATGTGGATGTTTATGTGTATATGCACAGTCTCTTCATATCCTACGCCGCTTTGGTGGCGGAGTATCTCGTGGGCTGGATGAGGCCTTAGATGTATTATCTACACTCTGTCTTGTTGGCCTTTTGACACCTCGCTTTGGACCGTCACGACTCGACTCGGAATCTTTTCTTTCTTTTTTACCTGGCAAAACTGTAACAGAAAATATCGTCTTACGGAAATGTTTCTGTGACAAAACATTGCAAGGTTTTGAATCTGATTGGATGTTAGGGAAGCATGAAATAAGTCAGGAAAAAACGATGGTTTTGGTCAAGGAAACAGAAAATAGTCAGAATTGAATGGTCACCATGGATAAGCTTCACATCTTAAAAAATCTTTCAAGCTAGTCGGCAATGAGATGAATGGAAATTATATCTACAGCAGTCAGATGATTAGAAATCATCTCACCTATTTCCTCCTCATCTTTTCCCTTGGGTCGACCTTTAGAGGATTTGTGTTCCTTTTTCAAATCCTTGAGATCGCGGAGTTTGTCTTTTTTCACATCGACCTCCCTGGCAGACTTTTTTGGTTCCTCCTTTTTCTTGTCGAATTCTTTGTTACCTTTGAGATCCTTGGAAGGGGTATCTTTCTTTGCAACCTCTTTGGAATCTTTGTCTTTCCTCATTTCTTTATGCTTCTCTTTGAGTTGAGTTTCCTTATTCTTTACGTCTAACTCATCCTTCTTTCTCAATTTTATGAAAGTCGAAAACTCTGATTCCGGAAGTGCAAAATCAGTTTCGTTACTGGGAAAGGGAAGGTCCTCCGTATCATCCTGAAATATGATGAAATGTAATTATGGTATTTTGCTTACCTAAATAAATGTGCAGAAAATTGAGCCATATGTTATGTCCCCGCATGGTCCAAACATGATTTTATAACTATATGTTCCAGACAAAATTCGATCAATTTGAAGCAGGGCAATGGCAAATATGAAAAATTGGTTACGGATGAAAAAACAACAATCAGAAAAAAACAACATGGTACACTAGAGCGAAGGAGTTAGTACAAGAAATACTTCTATTTGCAGGCATTTAACTCGAAGGAATCCAAGTTAGCAAAAGACAAATGTCAACTGTAGAAATTCTCTTTGAATAAAATAAAAGTATTTCGGAAAAACAAAATTTCATTGGCTACTGAGATCGATATACTTTTCGTACTTTGCACTAAATGACAAGAAAAAGAGCACACCTGGTGGAAAATTGATTGTATGATTATTTGGCTTACCAAAGCTACTAAATCGTACATAGACTCCAGGTGATCCCAAATAACTTTTAAGGAAACATTTTTGTGTATCGCAGCACGAAACTTTTCCCATATACAGACCATGTGAAAGTATTTGTTGATACCTGGAATTCACATATTACGTCAACATAACCTCAAAAGTCTTCGCGATATAGATGTATTTGATTTCGTTGTAAATGAATTGAGAATGGATCTCTTACCAACGGGTTTGTGGCCGTTCATAGCGAAAAATAATTGTATTTCATTGTCAACATTCCACTCTATTTCGTCCGTGTGGTCAATTTGTTTTTCCTTGACAGCCATCGCGCGAGGTTAGCTGTCGCGGTGCAGTCCCACTTGTACTGTATGTATACCCTACCCTTTAAACAGCTAACGTGAGCTTTGCAAATGTGTGTACTCACTCTTGCCACACTACTCAAAACCACGTAAAAAATCAAATAATCAGTAATCAACGTTCAAATACTTGATTGTATATTATGCAAATGCAAAGCTCGCAAGGACTATCGATATGAAATTTGAAACGTCTGCAGCTGCGCCACCTTTGGGGATGGACATAGAAATTATGTATGTCGTACGATTAAAAGAATGCGTAGCTTTTTTGGCTCACCTGCTTTCAAACTTCACATAAATGTAAACGGACAATTATCATTGTATGTATGTGTTACATACATACATACATACATACAAAGGCGGAGGCGCCGTCAGAATTGTTACACTTACAAATCACGAAAATCGGGAACTGCAGTCAGGGAATTTTCTTTAGGTCACGGGAAAATAGACAAAAGTCATATATTTTGAAATATCTCGTTAACATGTATTTTGAAATGATGGCTCAACTATTGCGGCAAATAGTGTTACGTTTCCTACTCATTGTCAGTGCTGTGCAGTGTTTGGCTGTTTCTTAATTCGTAGATGAACTATGTTATTGGTTGTATTGTTATATTGCACATTACAGGTGATATAAAACGAGATCCTGAAAAAATTTGTTGACGCATAATGCGGTGAAAAGTTTTCAAGATCGCTTAATGGGAAAAGTAAATTATTCATCAGGAAACTCAGGAAAAATTCGAAAGACTGGCAGCAGTTAATTAGCAGCGATTTGAATTTCAGAGACCGTTCGACCTTATGTCGGTCTCATACATAAGATATAACGACACTTAATTGACGTCTCCATTTCGGCGAATATATTACTGAAACTCAACTTTTCAACGAAAGGTTACAGTGGCCTGTCAAGTCCTCTAAAATTGCTAAAGTCCAGTTGTTATAGTACATTCGTATGTATATGTATGCGTACCCTGTACTCTTATCCATGAGTCAGTTGTCGATAAGGTGAAATTCATATAAAACTGGATGATATGTATTCAGACAAGTGAATACCTTTATAGATATACCTATATTTATATGTTGGTATATGTGCCTGAATGTATTCGAACGAACCGAACAATGACGCATTGTGATGAGGACCGATTTCATCCAACATGGCTACCATTAGGCTGCTACCGTAATAACGGAAATAATTAGTAGGGTAGAAAAGCAGGGACGCGCAGGGAGAAGTAGAAAGGATCAGGAGCCCGGCAAGAGGGAGTGGAAAAAGGTGGAGAGCGGTGATGACTAGACGCGGTCCGATGCTCCGATCTTTCCAACCGAAGTAACGCAGGAAGCATGAACCTGAACGTCTGAAACAACGTTGAGTTGAACAACCCTGCAACTTACACGGATATACCTATACAGTGCATGTATACATATAGGCATACATGCACATGTATACATATACATACATTAAAAATACCAAAGTCAGATTTATCTTAGGAATCCATTTTACCGATCACGGTTTACTGCGATTGCAGAGTTAGAGCGGCAAAACCAGTATACAGTTATACGAGTACCTACATACAGGGTCTGTTCCTTGAAAGTTTACGTAGGGAACTATGATTGCGTAAAATTTAGCGGACTCTAGGCTATGACCTCAAACTGTGATTGGTTGAAGACACCATTGATACGTGGGATAGAATGAATTTCACTATTATCAGCACTGAGTTATAGGAATATGATCGGTAGTGGGGGTAAAGTCGAGTTATAGAGGAACAGAGAAGGAGCGAAGAACGAGGAAGAACGGGACACTGTTGGTCCCCTGGGGACGGTATAAGGTGCTATTCGAGCTAACTCTTAATCGTGCTCTGAATACTACCCAAGTTAACGAAGTTATTGTAAATATAGCACACTCTGACCAGTGAGCAATAATATTTGCATATTGAGTGAAATATTTATACGTATAATAAATAGCCCAAATATGGCCGAAATCATTTAATAACGACTATAAAGGACTACACATTCATGTGGGCGAAACAGTAATACTTGTAGGTTTATTAATTATTTCATACATCTTACTGCAATCTGAATTTACTCGGCAGTTTATGAAACATGTTAATACGGTCGCCGGGTCCGCGGCATAGGCCATTGCCATCTTTGAGAAGATAGAATAGTATAAAATAGTATTAGTCGACAATTAAGAAATTCTCCGTTGCTTATACATGTATAGGTAATCTCAGGTAAAAGGAACAGTTCACAATCAGGTTCGACGTGTCAAAATATTTACCATGCGACCCGCCATCCGTATCGACGCTTGGCGTACCGACAATTATTGAGACAAATGCTACTTGTAGATTCTGCAGATTGTCCGTTTAGAATTCCGGCGTAGGACGTGGCGAAATATTACGAGACGAGCCCGAACGATATAATTTATGATAAAATATAGGATTCTCCTGACTTCACAGGGCTTGTTACAGAACTTCCGGTACTTTAGAGTCTCGCATGTTTGGAAAATACATATCCTTTCTGAGTATGTAAGCCAACTGACCCGTTTAGGGCCTGCAATTATCTTTTCCTCCCATACGTCATTGGATACCTCAGTCAGTGATCATTTAGTCGGCAACCCCACACCCGCAGCTTATAGGTCTCGGCCGAAAGCTTCATTTCATCATAAGAAATGCCTTAGCCCGACGTAATACAAGCATATATACTGCAGTAGAACCTTGCGTATGAATTTTCAACTAATCATAAGGGCTCAGGGTTGCAGTATCAGTGTTAGAGTATTTAATTCCACCTGACAATATGCCAGTATAGCCTTGAGTTGCTATTCCCAAATAACGCTTAAGAGTAGGTTTCATTTTAGATTTGGGAACTCTACTCATTACTTACAAGTAACATCCTGTGGATACACGGAGAAAAGATTATACGAGTGATTACAATATACTCGTATAGCAGTTGCCAAATATACCTCTAGGTATGACGATTATTGTTACGTATATACCTATACGCGGTTTGTACGACTTTAATATAATTCCAGCAAAGTTTGCTACAATTATTGTATTAGTGCTATATACCATGTGACTATAATGTAACCGTTCCCATAATCTTTTCGTCCATGTATAACGACTCAGGAACAACTATACATAAATATAGGAGTAGGTATGTACACGTAGGCGGGGATCATGCATGGCTTATTCAATCATTCTGTTTACAAACGTCAATAATATCGTGCAAGACACCTATACTGACATACAATTGAAAATGAGGCTGAAAATAATTTATATTTGTCTAACAAAGTTAATTATAGGTATGTATGTATGTATGTACATGTGTACGCAGTTACGCTTATGAAATATATAATCCGTATTTAGACTGCAGGCTATATATGGTTTATAATTTCTATCTTTACAAAACAACTGAAACAGTGAACAATATAGCGTTCAAAGTTCGTTTCCAATCTATTTCTAATGCGGGATCGGATGTCAACGGTCCCAGTACGATACGGTGATTTACATATGTATGAAATCATATAGTTGGTAGCTCTTCTTATAACTTGGTTAATAATTTCGATAATGAATCTAATTGCACGCTATATGAATCTCGGCGCGATGTATACATACACTACGCTATATTAATCCAAACTTATACCATTGGAATTATATACATATTGTACTACATACATACAACAGAGATATAGCTATAGGTATAATATGTATTATAGTCTGCAGCGAGCCAAGTATATGGCGATAAAAATCAGTAACGAACGGTGAAATATATTTCCGCCGCTTATATGTATACAATATTACAATTAGTAATAATTGAACAGACAATTAAGAGGTACCTAAGCAGTTTCAGGTCTAACGACACCTATTATCCAAAACAATATATTGCTCTTCGCAATTATAGCGGTGAATTATTGTTCATAATATTAAGAAGCACTGCACCATATTTAGAACGAACGAATCCGTCCGCGGTATATTTTACCCTCTGCATTTCTTGAACTATTATCACGGTAGATGAGTGCACAATATTACATACTCTACAACTATATAACACCAGGGACACCCTACCCACGGCCCATATCTCGTCTACCCGAACTGAGTATGTTTTTTAAAAACCGATTAGACTGCTCACGTATAGTGTTTGGTCTGCAATTGTCTCGTTCCACTATATTCGACTGTTACGTTGTCTCATACCTCGTAAGTATCAAGCATTTCAATTATTTTTCGTGAGAGAAAAGGCCTAATCGCACTACCGCCACTCAGAATTCCAGCCTGCATGCTCTGAGTTTGCCGCACCATGACCACTATTGGCTGGATGAAATACGTGCACAAGATACATAACATACATATTAAATATATATCTATGTATGTACCTATAGATAGATAGGCATTAATACGTGGTTGACCCTATAAGCCAACCTTGAACTATGACCAATTGATGACACGCGCAGACCCTGGTTGCGCAGTATCAAGTCCGAGAATTTGCCGGAGCTCTGGACCATCCGCAACAATCCCTGCAGGCTTTCGTATTGATGAGTTGCTTTTCAATTGCTTACCTATAATTCATGCCACCTGTGAATTCGAATGCAAAACGTGCATTGAATCTCACACGGGGATATGGCTGCATATAAAGCATAAATATAATTATGAAATTTCTCTCATATTTAGCGACCGGAATGGAAAGAAGTAAAATGATAATTTCGGTTAAAGTTCAACTCATATAAAGCTATGGTAGTTTGTAGCAGAGCATGGCTACAGCTATATAGGAGAGCCTTGAATAAGAAAAACTAGGAAAAACGTAGCATACCGAGCTTTTTATCCGTATTTCCCCTTGCTCGCTATGCATTGGCTCGCCGAGAGGATCCGAGGAATCGAGCGTATTCTACCTACAGTATAGAAAGGCATGAAGCAGGGTTGCTGAGCTGCTGCAAAGATACAGAAGTACCCAGGTACGGAGGTACGGAGCTGGTTCAGTACAAATGGCCAGGCATGCCCTCGGTATATACCGACGTATACCGAGATGAGCCGAAGTATAAACCAGGCACTAATATCCCAGGTAAGGTTAGAGGAGGTGGGGTAAAAGTGGAAATAAAATATAAAGAGGGGATTGACTACATGGAGTCAACGTTCCTTCCAGGTCACCGACCACTATCTCTTCCACAGGCCGTCGAACGATCCTCCGGCCGTCTTTTCCCCATGGGCTGCACTTCGTGCTACGTCACTCACCTCATATTTTACCTGGCTTTGCTAACATCGCAAGCTCTGCGGTAAGTTCTCGCGGTGTAAGGTATACATCATATACCTACATATGTGTATACCATTAGACGTTTATGATAATGTATAAATAAACGTGACTGAAAATCGGTTAACAGATGTTACAGCTTCCGCCGTTGAAAACGATGGTCTGACAATTATCAACCATTTCTTGGGAATCCTGCACTTCCTAAACCAAATCTTGCTGATTACGAAATTAATAGTAGGAATAATAATATCAGTAACAATTGAAAATGTATAATACATCTGCTGCAGTAGCTATTGTGTGATAACTGCAGGATGCGTGCAGATAGAGTCAAAAAGGTCAAATTAAAATCGATTCAGGAATTAGAATATGTATAAGGACTTAGGAAGAAACCGATTGAAAACGAAATTTTCATATTGGTATTGCCTGCACTGCAAAATTTGGAGCGGAATGTTTGGTTACAGACTTCAAAGTACGAACTAATTAGTTGTATCTTTCGCAATTCTATAGTCTCAATAATCCCGCTGAAACCTATTGCCTCAGAACACTTATACAATTTGTGAATGACTCTACTTCTAGTCCAATTGTATATAGTTCATCAATTTTTCTAACATTATTTCATATTACAACTATATACGTGCTTTTTATTTCCTCGGTTATCCCTTATCATTCATATACCTATGTTCTGCTTGTAATCTAATCTGATATTTTTAATGTATTTTTGTATAATTGCAAGTTATATGGCCCTCGGGGAAATATCTGTCCCAGAGTATAAATATATCACTATCATATATTCCATTGTATTCTATTTTCTCTTATGAACATATTATTTGTTCACGTATTATAATCACAGGTTGATAATAGTTGAGTTACACCTGTAATGCGGTGAAAGGAGTAAGATGCAAATATTAGACTGTGTATACATATTTGGTTTGGCATACTTGGTATAAGTATAGATATATACCGCATGTATATAGGGCCATATATACCTTCACGTATACCCATACAATGTCTTTTGAACGCGCAAGTAGTTCCGTATATTCAGCAAATCACGGTCAGTGAATGTCTATATTATTAAAACGTATAGGTATAGTAGGTATATATAATGTCGTTTCAATCTCTTTCCACCAAGTCGAGTAAGATGAAGATTCCCGGCTCTGCAGCGTTCGTTTGTCGGGGGGATACCCGTTACTTTTGATTAGCTCGTCGGGCTGCAGCTATACTATATCTGTTCGGCTCGTCGGTATCCTTACCTTTGGTCATTTTTCTGGCCTTTCCTAACGGAGATCGATGCCCAACGTGACGACGACGTTGCAAGCCGCAGCGGTACAGCAACAGTACGCGGATGAAAGATCGTCGATAGACCGGATATTAGGCATCGTGTATAAATCTATACATATAATACTATGTATAAAAATAGATATTATATTATACCAGTAGAATAATATATTCACGCACGTATACCTATAAGTTGAAATTCAATTTATAGCTGAGAGTGGTTATACTTCGTCTAGATATACATATTGTATAGACACATCCGAAATGGCAATATCTACCAGCTACCTATAGGTGGATATTCATATAGGTATAGCTGTATAGCTATATGTATATATATAGCTACTTCAGCAAAATATGAGAGATCGTCGATACGAGTTTGGGTGATGAATCGGAGAGTTTCGTCGTGGATTTGATATTCGAGATAACTTTTGTTACAGGTTGCTGCCCCAGCTCCGTCGAAGGCATATATCTACGGAATGGTAAATGGTTGCAGGAATGAAAGCTGTTAAACTAGAACAGTGGAACATGGCTACCAGCATATCTGCGTATAAACTCATAAATAGAGGTGGCGCCGAGGTACAACTATAACATGATTATTGACCCTCGCTGGACGGAGGCTGCAGCACAGGAGGATTCTGCATCGCCTAGCACCAGCCGCCCTCCTTGCAACTTCGCGAATCCGGCTTCTGCTCGACCGTAAGACTCGAATATCCGGTTTAAAGTTACGTACGGTCGGTACACAGGCAGGTAATCCTACGGTTACGCAAGGCAGCGGTTGGCGTCGATCACAGTGGACGGAGGGACATAGAGAGATAGAGATAGAGAGGAAGAGGGGGGAGGGACAGGGGGAGGGGGAGGAAAAAAGAGAGAAAGTAAAGGGGAGAGAGAAAGAGAGAGACGGGAGTGCGCGAGGTGGATTCCAATGTGTTGCGTTATAAAGTTTCGACCAGAGAGTATGTATATACCTATATACTTTTCCGCTATCGGCCCTCCCTTCGCAAGGTGGACGTTGTCCTGCAAAGGTCATCGCGCCATCTCAAAAACTACTGCGAGAACGGTGAACTGTGTGTGTCTGCGTGTATATACTATACATGAATGCATATATACTTAAACCAACGTGTATGCACTGTACCGGGTGTCCTGTTGGAATTGATTTTTTTTCCCACCAGATATAGATATAATGTTGTTCATCGGGTCTCGTTATTCAAAATAACGTGAAACATTCTGCAAGATTGCTTCACTGATTATCTCATAAAACGTGATTCCCAGAGCAATTTTTTAATTTTACCTTGAGTTTCACCTTTAGGATTGCAAAATAATTTGCAAATCCGGAGTAACGACGATGAGCGACGGTTGATCAGTCGTTATATCACGTACTAGCCTCTTCCGCACGCGGGTCGTATCGCGGCCTTCGGTGAGTATAACGTTCTATATACAGAGATTGCTATATAATTTCCAAAGCGTTTGAATTCGAACTGCAACACTTGAAATCACGTGGCATGCAATTCCAGTTCAATATCCTGTTTTATGATAGAATTTCATGCGGGTAGCGGTTTTCTCTACAATTCGTTTTACTTTCAGCAGTTTGTCATCTTTGATTTCATATAGACATATGGTTGGTATATAATCATACCTAAGGACTGTCATGGTATTCGAAGTTTGGTCGATCTAACTACGAAGGATTAAATAGTGGGAAGGAAAAAGAAAGTGCATCATATACATACGGGTATACCTAGATCATGTGTGCAATGTCCATTATCCCCAAACAACCGTACTTATAGAAAGACAAGCGAAAGTCTACGAGATCGAACTCGTCTGCAGCAATGTATAAGGCAGGTCAATGGGGTGTATAATACATAGATATAGGTATACTATACGTATATAAGAGTATTATAGAAATGCTTTGCACTCTTATATTATAGTGGAGAGTCCGAAACTTGCGAGTTGCGGCTAAAAGTAGTATTCGCAATATATTATGGAAATAGGTACGTTGCTTTCACGCGATAGTCGGTGCGAGGTGGTTGACGTATATTGGTTATAGGATACGGGTGGTGTATGCATGGTTATATATAGGTATATGTTTCGGGTATAAACTGCTTTGAATGTACTTGAATCAAAACCAAGAATACTTGCAGTATTTAAACTGCAGTTTGTCCTGATATTCTATTATTATTATACAAAGCGATCACGGTGAAAGGATTCGGTGGGATATGCGCATGCGCCAACTCACTCGTATTTCATTAGCCATCGAACTCAGGTAACGTATAGCAGCCAATTTGATAACAATTGATAATAATAACCGTCCACATTAATATAGCAACCCAAAATCCCAAGCGAGAATTGAATTAGGTATTTGTCAAACCATTCATGATTCACGGGGGAAAGTTTTCCAGTCATTCGAGACCTATCAAAAACAATATATTTTTCCTTTTAATATTTGGAAAGAATGAACAGCGTATTTCTCACATGCCTTTCATGTATACATATATTGCCCATAGCTCAACAAATTCTAAGAACACGTACCTATACCTATACATACATACAAATGCATACACAATGGATATGCCCCATATGCGGAATTGCCTCATCAAACAGCGAAGAAGTTAAACCATAAGTTTATAAGCCATAACTGATGCTACCCGGTCGATTGACGACTCGACGAATACGTATCGGCGTAGTTTCGCTAGCTCAAGGCCATACACGAATCTGCAGAATGCAATGAATCATCATACCTATACATACATATATCTACACAATATAGATACGTGCCGTGCCGTGGGCTGGCCAGGATCATGACAAAGCTTCTGCCGGTCCCGGAAGCGTGCACACAGGTACGACGGTCTAGACATATATTGAATAAATTCTTTTCTCTGACGAGCCAAAATGCAATATCACTGCACGAGCCGGCGACTTGACTGTGGTGAACGAATTCGGATCTAGATCATTCGATTATAGTTGGTGCTATATAGTACATAATTGAAAGGCGAGAATGGAGAAGTGCAAAAAACAAGAATAAATCCCCGGTTCGTGCGTCGCTGACGTATGTGAGAGCGTGATACAAAAAATGATAGAAAGAAAAAAAAAACAAAAAAAAAAAAAACAGAAAAATACTTCACGTAGGAATAGGTATAGGTATAATAGTGGCGTTTACACATACATGACAGATATATACGTGTACAACACTGGGACGCTCGGGTGCATGATTGCGCGCGTTAGTTGAAACCGTACTTTGCATATAACTTTGCATTCATGTTGAAAAAAGAATTAAGAAAAAAGCCACCGCTAGTCATTTGCTATATAATTAATATTAATGAGTCAACCTGACTGTGGGATAATAAGAATAAATAATCATATTCCATAGGCTCTCGACGTAACCGCACAATCCAAACCACGTTTCCAAGTTACAAAAGTAAACATTTGAAACAATAACGTTATTATTAATGACAATGGTATAATGGTGATACTAATACTAATAATGATTTTAATTGTCATGATAATAGTAATTTAACCGGAGTAGATGAGCTGTCAGTAGGTACGATAAATCAATAATAAAGATTTGGCAGTAGGTATAGGTATACTGACATTATTATTATTATTATTATTTTTATTATTATAAATATATTGTTGCGGGAAAGATTTATTTTCAGTTTGCATGTATGTATGTATGTATCATATGTATGTACATACATACATACATAAATAAATACGTACAACATATATTTTAACTTTTTTAGTTTTATCTTTCTAATTTAGGTATTTTCGTGTACAGATTAGATTTTTGACCGCAGCTACGGTCGTAAGTCGGTGCACCTGCATTTTTGTAGTTGACTGCACACTGCACAGTTTTATTATTACTTGGGAGGCCTCGACCAGCTTAGGGAGTAGCTATGGGTACCTACCACTATATACACCCGGCGCAGGATGAGCCCGCTCGAAGGAGGCAGCAGGTGCAACGACCTTTTTGCCCTTTGTCCAGTATCACGACCTCGAAATTAACAAAACCTAATAAAGTAAAACGAAAAAAATGCAAACGCATATAGGAATAGGTATATGAGTATTCGTCGGTGTTGGTCAAAAATTATTTATTTTTATGTGGTTCAGTGAATAAAAATAAACAATTTTTGACCAACACTGACGAATACTCACCTTATACTACTCCTGGTCACGAATAAAGCTTAATATAGGTATATATACGTAGTAACTCTTACGTAACACACGAATCCGCATTATTTGATACTAACCTCCGCCACATATGTAAGCTATTGTATAGATGTTTGTGTGTATACGTTCATACCTACCTATATGGACAACACCGATACTATGAGGAATTCTTGCATCCTTTCCACTTTTCAATATATTATACCTATATTCAAGAATTTTTGGGGCGAGACAAAGATTTCGTAGGCATAGTGCATTCCTATTGAAAAAAAAAGTTGATCTCACCTACCCCAATTACAAACTACTTCTACCTCTAAGCTCTAATCGGATGCGATCAGGATTGGATTAGACCAAGTTTGCCCGGCGGCCATCGGATGTCCAGGTACTTGGCCAGCCATGACGGTCAAAACAAAAGGAGAAACTTGAAACGACGTGGCCATAGCGCCGTTGGATCTCGTCTGCACAGTTCCCCGCAGACCCTCTGGCCATAGTGGCCAGTGGCCGCTCTTATAGGTACTCCCACTCCAACTCTTCTACGTAGGTAAACTTACGTAACCTTTTTGAGCTCGGTCCAACCTGGTCCAACCGTACGTAGGTAGGTAGGTAGGCAGATACATTGATATGTATAGTTATGTACAATTCACCAACTGATTGCGAGTAGGTATTACTCTCTTCCGCCAATTGTCAGTTTTCAAACAATTAACTGCAGAAAATTTCTGACAATGATTGTAGTGTGAGACTCGGTTGCGCGACCCAGAATTCTGCGAGATTTCGGCTATTGTTTAAAGTTTCAACGATGCTGTAAAGTTACCACCGCGGTTGAGGATGAAATGTTCAGACGAAGATAAATTTCATATTAAAATGGATACACGTTTCCATATCGTATAGATATAGAATGACTACATGAATATTTATTGCAAACTCTTATATTGACACGAAGAATATAGGGGTACTCATTACGCTACGGTATTAAAGATTTTGACTGACAGTCAAAGCTTTCGACCTTCTGTTAGACGTCTGCAGTCTCGGCGTTAATTGTGTACGTATGCGCGGCAGGTGCTCGATGCTGCGGCATGCATTACCCAGGACCGCGCATTAAGCACAGTTATCCTTGACGTAGCAAGGTTCTTGATTCCATAATTTTGTAGCGAAGGGTAAACAAACGACCGCCACTTCTAGATCACTGTTTATTTTTATCGATAGATACCCAATCGCCGATCAAAATTTCATTGGCTCGAAAGTCGATTGTGCAGATAGGCAGGTCACGACATCTGAAACCATTTCAGGACACTCCGCGTAGTACGGCTGAAGTCATGAGCCAGTAATGCCCAGTGTAGGTACATACCTGAAATCCGCCCAAGCAGCACTCTGTTGCACAGGAATCGGGCGGTTCGCTATTCAAAAGATAGCTGCTTCTCGCTCGTTCAGGAAAGCCCATCGTTTCCTATGGCCAGCCAGAAAGGAGCATGAATAGAATGGATCGTCGTGCAGATGTTCGATTCATACCGCCTTGCGAAAAAATCTTTGAATGACAGCTTCGCTATTACGATCGTCGAATATTTCGACGCGAGATTGCTTGTACTCGTATACGAATGTGTGAGAGAATAAATAACATCAACTTTGAACCAGCGCTGAGTCTATCAAATGTTGTAGAGGTGATAAATGTCGTTTTCATGCATCATCTTAATGCAGGATTCGGAGACATTGAAGTGGTATATGGTATATCATTATATTTGTTGATGTAGGTAAATAACGATTATACATTCAAGCATTACGACACTCACGAAAATATATATAGTTTAAAAATTAAATTCACCCTATTCCTAAATCCATTTTTTTTCTGACGGAAAGCGAATCATGTGGTGGAAAATACTAAACAACGTATTCCTTGCTCAATTATACATATATTGCATTTTGCAGTACAGTGTACACAAGTATATACATGTATGAATGAACGTGCGTGTGTGTGAGTCTGTCTAGTCTTTCGCGCCGGTAAAGGTAAACAATTGCTCGAACCGGCTATTTGGCTGTACGAATGTTCATTTAACGAGGACTGTGGGTATACGTGGGACGAGCCTCTTGAACCAAAATATAAACCGAGGTTCAATTGAACCTCGGACATGTTCAAATCTTCGCATCGAATTGGTAAAAAAGCAAACACAAGACAAACAAAAAGAAGAACGATTAAACGTTCTGATATCGGAGAAATGTATGTATAGGTATATAAAAATACGTAATGTACGCTTCGAGACTCGAGAGTTAAGCGTACGTGTTGGACTTGAATCCCCACTATGTGCAGTACGCCGCGCGTATAGCTGTTGGTTTCCTTGTCGGTCCCGCGCCACTCTTTGACGCACCTGTCTCGCTTTAACCACCGTTACGGCTTTGTAGCGACAGCCAATCGGCATCGAGCAGCCAACAGGTGATCCCCCAATAGAATCGTTCGTATACGCGTCCATTGCTCCTCTAGCGTTGAGACAACTTTTACAAGTTGGAGCTTTCACGGCTTGGGAAGATTTGCCAACCTGGCCGTCGTAATATATGGCCGTTGGTTCATTTTCAATTAATTTAAGTTGAAAAACTTAATGGGGCCATTATATGGGAGGAACTGGAAATCAAAACTGATCAAGGTGTCAGCGTGTATGCAGCGATCAGGGGTATGCCGGACGTACCGGATTATTGTTATTATATTACCAGTCGTCACTTGTAAACAGGGTTCAATACCTATACCTTTCGCAATTCGACACTGGCGTAGCCTTTAACTTGGTTATACCTATGTACTTTACATTCTCATTGTCAGCTCTGAGCCTGACGTTGTGTTGACGGAAGATATTGATACCCTAGTAATAATGGATGTGTCATTACTCTTCTGGCTGAAGAGAAGGAGGGGGAGGGGGAGGAGGAGGAGGAAAGAGAAGTTTCGCCATAATCTATGTTTTGGCAAGCTTAAAATTTCTGGTCATCGTTGTCACCGCTTCCATTGTCATTGCATACGTATATACATATCGTTGTATCACTTCTAAGTGTATCTAAACGATCCTGAACGTCTTACTTATACTCTCTACCGACTGAATGACTGTCAACGTCGTGGCCGCGGGTATATGTGTACCTGTAGGCAAACGTATAGATATGTAGTATGTTCACACACATGACAACTGATTGTCGTCATCGAGAGTGTTTATGGTCACAAAAAGATATGCAGTACAAGAAGTGAAATGACGTAGGTATAGGTATACATATGTATACGATAAATTTGGCGAATAATCAAAAGTCCGAATCTCATTGAACCCGGTTGAATTTTCGGAGATAACTCGAAGAGTGAAAAGCAAGTTACCGGTTTTGACGGTATGCCGTCACTGCGTCCGCCATTACCGCAAGTCGATCGTCCAGAGGGCAAGATCTGTGAAGTCTAATGTACGCCAAGACTCGCAAGACCACGGCCAATGCAACAATATCGTTCCGTCGAGTAAAATACTAAAGCACAGCTTATGGAATGAACATGCGTACATAGATGGATGATTTGAGTAATATTGCGATATATACGCGGAGAGACCGGGGAAACGGTACGGAACGTTAGGAATCGAGACAACTGTAGGCAAGAAGCATCGTCGTCTCGTTGAGACGGGAGATGCGTGATTACGTGAGAAAGTAGGTATAGGTAGGTATACCCTTCTTGCTCATCGGCCATCGGTGCACGGAGTTGAATATCTGCGCACCTGGATAAACCGAGGTTCGCCAGCAGGCAGGCAAGCCGGGCCAGTCAGGCAGGCGGGCAGGCAGGCGGCCACCTTTCCTTTCCCTTCGCTTACCTGCCTGGCGTTTTCACTGCGGGACAACGGCAGCAGCTCGAGCCGAAATCGCGTCGCCGTGCGCACCCCACGAACGCCGTACGAATACATATATCCGTGGAATAAGACATTATTGTTATTATTATTATTATTACTATTATTATTATTATTATTATTATTGTTATTATAATATATATGTATAGGTGTGTGTGTGAGTACTTTTTATTATACGGCTAGGTGCGGAATAAGATTTTTTTTCGGTCGTACAATCGAGTCGATTAACCGACGACGAGGATTATTTAAACAACGAGTGAAGTGAACGTTGATGTTATTTTCTTCATTTTCTTATGGAACAAGTGAATTTGACCTTATGAGATAATAATATAATTACCTGTATACAGGTAGAGAATTACGGACGAACGGTTCCGCCGTTCACGGGTCCGGGGATTGCGCACGATTAATTATCCAACAAGTTACAAAAAATAAACGAAGGAAACTATAAACTTATTACATACAACGTGACGGTGAATTCAAAGTCCAAGTGATTACGGGGGGTGAGGATTTTTCTGTATAAGCTTAGTGAATATTCGCCAGCTGATATAAACCTACCTGCACCGGGAGGAGATTTTGTTGCATATAACCTATAACCGCAAAGTAAAATTGTTCAACACCTGCCTCACCTGCGTGCAGCACGAAGCAATCTTGATACATAACCTAAAATCCAGTCGACCTCGACTCGCGTGTGATATAATGACGGCTCGTTAGTGTGGATCGTGAATTTTTTCAGTGTAACATTACATCTATTCAATATTTCTGTAATACTTTACTGTTATTCTCCTGTTCCCTTACATCACACTATACCGTCAAAAGTTACCCACATGCAGTTACACAATTGTCTATAAATTTCCATAACTCTCAAAGTCACTGTTAACGTAAAATCTGTGAGGGTGGTGTCTGCAGTGTCGTTTTCGCGTGTTTTCGGGCTCAGATACATCCACCGAAAATGCAGATGATGGCCGGAAGGGGGCCGACGCATCTAGTCGCCCTTTATGTGGCTACAGCCGGACAACAAGGAAATGCGCTCGGTTCCGACGAGGAGGAAATTACGCTATTGGTTTACGTCCTAATCGACGCTCTACAGAACAAGGTAACGGACGTTCGCACGTAGTAACACGTAACAGGTTACAATAACTCAATGTCATCCACCTAAGAATCTATCTACCCACACGTTTATTATATACATATTGTTTACACCTATCCTACATTTATCGCCCACATATATATACACACAAAACTTGTGCGTACCGGTGTACACATGACATGGTATGACGATTAACTTTGCGAAAACTCTGCCGTCGCGAACTCAGATGGTTGCTTTTGCACCGATCATCTCGCGTAGTTTGTCGCTGAATCCGTGAAGGACTCGAAAAGAGCCAACATTTCGGTTAACTATATGATCTGCGCCTAAATCTTTTTTTCGATAGCTCAGAAAGTCGTGTTTTATTCAAACCTACGATACTGTCAATCGTTATAACCGCGAACGTGCATCTCATATTTTGTTCCATTCAAGACGCACGTAATTTTTGTTAGTTTTCTGGGCTTACCGAATAACAGACCGTCTTCTTGTCTATAAGTTTTTGGTATATCGCGTTTACATATTCTCTGCCCATCGAGTCAGAAGGTTTTAACTTCCTGGATTGAAGTGGTACATACATACGCATTCGACGTATATGTACGCAGGTTGGTTGACTGATTACTAATTTGACATTGATCTATGTACCGTACGCACTTATCTAAGCGAAGACTTTATACCTATAGACGAACTCAAAATGCGGAACCCGCCGTTCATGGCCTACGTCTTCCGGTATCCGGGTTTCCCGGTCTCAGGGTACGGTGCGGTATATTTTTCGTATACACTTTACAATTCTTGACCCTAATCCCTAATCCGACCCAGTGAAATCTAAACCCTGCAGGACACCTGTCTACAGTTTAACTGATGTTGGGTTATAGGCATTACGACGATGTCGACAAAGGCATACGACGAATTGGAGTACATACTTTGTTTTCGTTTCTTCAAATTCTACTATACATACTATGACGAGCGATTGCCGTGGTTAATTATAGAAAATGATCGATGATCAAACAGAACGTTATGGTTTGAAAATTCAATCCATATCTTTCATCCCTGTAGCCTTTATGGTCTATGATTTAATACACCATACGCACTCTCGTCAGGCTTTTCCCCCAAAATGGCTCCTTTCCATATGGATATAAGCCCACGGATCATCAATCAATCAATCAATCAATCAAGCTTTTCCCCTTTCAGTTCTGTTGGGGGCGCTATAATTAGGGGTGTTTGGTCGGGTAAACATTGGAATTCATTAGGTGCAGTATGAAGGCTTATTGAACGTATGTGTAATATTGCAGAAGGGTTGGTACTACCTGTATATCCAATGCCCATGTACATACTTATAATAGAATTGAAGCTTCCTCAAAAACATCGTATGACTGCGTATGATCGTTGGCAAAAGCTTGTTAAATATGGATGCTTGATATGCTAACGATAAGTCGTTGACAAGTTGTTACTTTATTTTCTTCAAGATTTTCGCGATTATGCATTCCTCTAGCGTGAACGCCCCGCTCCGTGTCAAGGGCAGATCTACCTAATGCGCGTCGCGTATACTTATCCTACATCGAACGTGTCTCCACCGTGATGACCCCTATCTGGGCCTTGACCCGAGCTACCATTTTTGTTTGCCATCCATCCGTAGAACCATCCTTTTCTCTCTGCTCCAGGATTTTTAGATGCCGGGTTCCCAGTTCTTTGTCCCCCATTCTCGTTTTCGTTCTTCATCGTTGCCCAGCCGTTCCCCCGGGCCATTCTTTCCGCAGCACGAGCAAATGCACAATTTTGTCATCCGAATCCTGACAATATCGTTTCTTCCGAGTCTTATATCATGGCCGTCATATTTATAGGAATATACAACGATGGTCTACACCTGTATTTCATTTTGTAATGTTCACCCTCGTCCAGAGTTCGGCGAATAATATTGAAATCGGATTCAAATATACCTACATTTATGTAAGTTATGTATACTTATATATGAATCGATGCCAGCGTGCGATACATTCTCCTATCCTTACGTCTGCGATATACGCGTTTATCCTCTGTCAGTCAGTTCTTTTCAGAGTTATGACATTTTGTTAGGCTGCAGGGGAAACAGAACGATATATATTTACTTATATGCATCCGGGAATACAGGTAACTGAGGTAAATGGGGTGAAAGGGAAAAGAAGGAATGTTTTTCGTTACCTGTACTAGTAAAAGTGACACTAATATTTATATTACTTTCGATAATTGTATATACATTTGGAAATTTGCACGCGAACCCTCATCTATTAAAAACTGATTTCTTTTGATCTTTTTTTCTTTTTCATCCCAATGTTCACAATTTGAATGGCTCTTTCCGATTAGAACTTTAAGCTCCACAAATGGTAATAAAATAGTGCGTAGGGATCGGTTTATTTAATGACTATACAGGTCCTGCGTTGAAATCCTTATAGTTATTCACGGCTTTATCCTTGTTTTCGTTAGCTCGTATCTTTATCTGCTTTATTTCTGTTTTACTTCGTAACTTAATTCTCCTCATGTATGAGTACAGATGTATAGTATACATATATCTGAACCTATACTTGTTTACTTCGCTTCTGTCCAAGTCCTGCAACTCTAATATACTCGAAATAATAACTCATTCTGCTTTTCACTATGCAGTGAAAAGTGTTTCGAAAAATAACCGAGTAACAGTACGCGTGTCGTTTCCCCAGGTATGGAAGGTTCTCGATATCGTATATACCTATATTACAGAAAACACATACAAGTACACCTATATTATATGCGTGAAACGTTATCTAAGCATTATCGTACTTATATTATATTGCTTAGAATTATGAATGCAATATATGCAATTATATACAAGAATACATTGTTATGTTGAATTTTTCTTTCCCAAACCAACCGTGTTACAGGGCATCGTGATGCTTGACCGTTAAATAATTAGACGTGAAATTTTAAAAGAAAAATTTCACCGTAGAGATAAGTAACAGAAAGATTTGATCGTGCAGAGCTGTGCGAGTCACTTATCAGTTATCACGCTCTATCCTGTTATCACTTATCAGTGGATCGTTGTCGATATCCTCTTATATAGGTACCTCTACGCATACCTATACCTATAAGTCGATAAGCCAAGGAAGAGATTGGTACGTAGCGGATTATATTTATTTATATGTACCTATATACCTATATTCATGTGCCTACGACCAATCGGCCAGAGTCGAATATACGACGAGTTACATAATCTATATTTAAGGCTGCTGCCGTCCGGTCAACTTCATATTATGTAGGTATGTGTGGGTAACTTACACCTAAACATTACCAATTACATCTCCTGTACCTATACCTACCTCCAATACCTTTCAAAGTCCAAAGGTGCGAGGTACCGGCCTCCACTTTGAGCGTACAGCGATGGCTACTGCAGGGAAACGCGTGGCCACCGTTTCAATCCTCGTTTTATTGTGGCCAACCATACCGAGTAGCACGTTAAATCCCTTTATGTAGCGGAGATTCCATTTTAGTAACTTTATCCTCTTATCAAGTAGGTGCCTAGTTACACTATTTGAACAGCTCACGTTACAATTCGATGCAGCACCGAATAAATTATACAGAAGCGTGACGAAAATTAATTGCACAGTACAAACTTCATCGCCGATACATACTTATGTTTGATACCTGCGCATACCTGGCGAAATTAACGGTATTATACCAGGCAAGGTCATTAAAAAGTTTCGAGACTACATACTATAATGTTATATCTGAAGCTCTGTATCTCAACTCCCGGGCATTCAACAGTTTACACTATAGCTGACGCTGACCACTATATACTGACGAAAATCTTTGCTAACAGGACAGAAAAACAAACGATGAAGAGATAGATTTACTGCGGGGTGACCGATATTGTAGGAAGACTCGGTCCAGTCTCTGAGTCCGAATGTATTCCATTACGTGCTGTTCTTGTTTTTCCATTTGGTTCTTGTATACAGGCTTCAGTCGGGTGACTGAAACTAGGACGGTGTAGAAAGGTTGCTGATACTTAAATTTCGATAAAAACCTATAGACCGCGGTCTTCGGCCTGATTTTTCTGACTAGCTGGCGGTAGGCACAATAACGAATAAATAGAGTTTTTGAAAATTTAGTATAGGCTATTTTTGGAGTAAGTGAAACTCATTCCTATAACATACCTAGATGGTTCTCTAATTTTCTAATTCTACACATACAGACTGATTGAATTTTGTGTTTGCATAACAGCTGGTAGTCAGTTCACTTTAGCCGGGAGCAATTATTATACCTAAACGACTTTAACTGGACGAGTTGCAGCAATGTGTGAATTTTGTTGTTATACCCTGCAGCCACAGATTAAGTGTCGTCATTTTTCAATTCGTCTTCTTTCTATACATACATATACCATACTCGTGGATAAATTTCACCCAATAAACAGTTATATAAGTACTTCGAACAGTGGTTGAAACGATGTTTGCCCCGAGGTATTTCATGGAATTCAAACTATATACAGCCTATTCCTATATACGGCACAGAGTAACAAAGTTTACTCGTATTTCTCGTATAGTGCAGTCATTTATACCACCCACGAGATTTCTCGCGTGGAGGAATAAGAAACTGTCGGGGTATACCTACGTACCTGATCACAAATCTAGGTACAGTGATGTGCGTACCACGATCTTACGATGAGATAGTGAAGAGTCAATATCTACAGTGACTGCCTCTCAATTTTGAATCTTCAGCAGAAAATTATAATAAGAAACACTTACTTCAATCGTTCGTTTTTCTTAACGACCCTTGCTGCAGAGATAGTTGATTGCCATGATTACGGCCATTATCTAATTTCCTTCGTAAGTCAAGGATAGCAATAACTTTTTTTCCGATTGAGATATCTGCTTCTGCTCAACCATCGTTTCCCTCTGTTCGTTAAATACTATATACAATAATTGTCTTCGTTACTCTGAATCCACTATCGATTCAAGGGTAATAATAAATTCGTTCAGATTAATACTGTTTGATTCTGTTTATTCTGCGTTTATTCGAAACATGAAAAAGGGAGCAAAGAAGAAAAAACGAAACTCGAGTCAACTCAAGAAATATAGTTTCGCAATCTCTGTCCGACGTAGTCGCGCGTACCCGCTTTCATTGCTGGACAAACTTTCAGAAACTAGTTATTTCATTTTCAATCTTGATACACTCTTTATGTCACGGCGCGTCACCTCATAACTTAAAACCCCACTCCCCATGTATTCATCGAGTAAAAAGTATGATACGTACCATTGATTCAGTCTCGAAAATTCGAATGCTACTTTCGCGGGTACGACTAATATCATCGCACTTGAATGTGACTCCGAAGAGGCGGTGTCTGAAAGGATTATGAACCGGCTTTTATACCTACCCCAAATATGTATATCTATAAGTATACCATATTATGTTCGTGGTGAGAGTAGAGCAATCCGCGATGGACCAATCGAACTAGATTAACAGACTCATGATACCTCACAATCTATTCTTTTCCCTCTATGAATTGGTATTCATGTACAACATACGTCGCATGAAAATTATGCCTTATGCATACCTAGACGATGCTAAGCTACCTTGATCTTTCAACCCTGCACTCTGCAACGTTATTTACCGTCTCGACCACCATTTCCATTCCTGCGGCAATTAGACGATCTTATATAACTGCACTTTTGCAATATCATGCCTTCGTGCATTATGCAGTAGCTGTGGACAGTGGTATGTGTACAGGATATACCGTGCAGTAGCCCATGGCTCGGTGTTCGCATCCCGCTGCCCAACAAGTATACGAAATACTACGTCGACAAATCTCACCTCATACACGCCTGTATTATATTGACGCCCGCAATTATAGTCCGGCCACGCCGACTTTCCTGTAATATTATGCATATAATATTACATAAGAGTGTTCGCGCTGCAGCACTGCACAGGACTTAAGTCTGGCGTGACAACTTTCTTGTTTCGCCAACTGATTTGAGGTTTTTTTGGAAACAGGTAATGTCTTCGAAAATGCAGCATACCTGCATAAGCTCGATACATTTTTATGCACAAGCCGAGGGACAAGCTTTACTGTTTAAGTGGACTGCGTACAGAAACCTGCAACCGTGGGGATAACGTTAGGGCTGCGATTTGCACACAGAGGAGTTGAAACGCCAAAAGATATGGCGCTCTATAGCGTACCCGCGATGTATACATTATATACTAGTTTTACGCGCTCACCGACTATAATGCGGGCGGCTGCGATTCGTGAGCGGTGCTTTACCGCATTGACAGCTGACGATGAGTCAATCCTCCAGCCACCAATCTTTTTCGGAACGAATAAAGTTACAATGCTGTTTAAGAAAAAAAAAAAAAAAAATTCACTGGTTTGAACTGGAATAAATTATGGTTTCAGTGGTGTTTGTTCAAATATTTGAATTCCCCGCAATGTTATACCGCAATACCTGTCACACGTATACGCGTGTATCGATATTTTTCTTAACTTGAACTTCATAATTCTATGATATACATCTCTGAAAAAAATGTAGCAGAGATTAGGGCGAATTCAACGATATCTAATGAACCACCATTCCGGTGACTTCATAACGAGATATTGCGTGTTGAAATCCAAGAACCCGTGAAGCGCAACCGGCTTGCGCGGTAGTTCGCCGTAGCACGTACGGTAAATGCCACAGTCGCTGCCGTTCTTTTACTTCAACACGCAATAGCTATCTCTATATTATAGCCCAGGTATATTGATGCGATGCAATGGCACTTTATTAAATCCCCTTGGTTTTGCCAACATTGCTACGGGGCTATTTTCGTTGAAACAAATGGGGTACCTAGTCCACGTTAACTCGAACGAGTCCTGACCCTCTGTACCCTCTCAGATTTACCCAGCGATTTGTTATATTCTTTCACCCACTGTGAGAAATTTTTGTGAATTATTAGAGATTTTTTTTAGCTTCCGTTTCGGAGCTACTGAATTTTGACTTTATGGTTATAGTCAAGTTTTTCAAACGATCGTAGCTCAAAATTGAAGGGTCGCAGGGCAAAAGTTCATTCCACAAAAATGATTGCGTTTTGTTTTACATATTTGACTAAAGTTTTACAGATTTTTTGGAGTCCTGCTATACAGGATTTCATACAAACAAAAAAAAATATAAGATCTCGTTTTACAATTAAGAAAAAAAAAAATTCCTTTTTAAAATTTTCATATTTTGACATGAAATTTTATGACTCAAACCGAATCTTTTCATATATTGGCCAAGATGGTTTGAGCATTCGTTCAGAAGTACACGGTTTTAAGTACGGATGAAAACTTTCAATTTTTTTCAGAAACTAATTCCTTGATGAATTTTAGTAACTGCAGTATTGAAAAATCTACGGTTTATAATTTACAATTCTAATCATTTTAACCATCGTAAGGAAAAAGTAGACAATATATCGACGCCCGAGTGGAAAAACATGACATCTCAAATTGTGGTAGAAAATCATACCTATATAACGTACTGCAGCATATCAACGTTTCGTGTATTTCTGGATATTCACTTGTATACCGTCTGAAATTATGGACAAACCCAGTCCTCGATCCTGTTTGGAGGTATAAAAGAATATCCTTATTCTCGACACTTAAATTTTTACTCGTTTTCCAAGGTTGGTGTCTTTTTTGTTTCATCTTTTATTCTTTTTTGCGGAACCATATTCAACCGGAGACTGCAGCTCAGCGCGCACGTTCGCGGTATATATTATTTATATGTGCAAACCACTTTACTCCTTTCATATAAACTTGCCGAATATTAGGTATGACTTATGAGCAGACCGTGAAATAATGCACTAACGGATACACCGAGATTTTTACTCCATTTTTATAATAAAGATTCTCAGACAATATAGGATTAAAAAATATCAGCCATGTTCTCAAATTGACTTATTAATCTAATTGTAAGTTTATCAGACAAAATAATCAGACGGTGAAGCGCGAACAATTCGACATTACCGAGTTGAAATTTCGACAAGTGTACATATACATACTAGTAGGTATATTATGGCTACAGGTAGAGTAATTTTTTACTGGCTATAAGGATCAGGTACGCAATTGCTAACCGACTAGGTATACACATGCAAGATTTACTTGTACAGATTCATACACTTGTACCTATAATATAGAGACGAGCTAGTTATACTTGTACAGTATACCGTGCCTCGACGAGTTTCTACGTCTTATTGCTCATATACAAAAATACGTAAGAGCATATTACCAAAACATGAAACAAGTATTTCGCTGCTATAATTGAGCTACCAATAATATCGACCTTACACGATTAGCGGCTATAGCCGGGCCTTGCCGATATTCTGATACCTATATTATAGTCTAGAATATTGACTATACCTATAGCTGTGAACCTCGATAATTAAGGTAGCCTTAGTCCCGAGAGTTCCTTGGAACTCGTTATACCTTTTCTTTTCCTGCTTTACAGTCTGCAGTATTACATATTATGTCGAGTTCTCGGATTCGAATAGAAAATTATAATGTGGGGGTGGAATTTCTCCAAATTACCGTTTCGAAAATTCTATAAAACTGCTCTGCTCTGACAGTCAGTGTTAACGATCAAGCCCTTGAGAGTGAGGGATATACTGTTATTTGAGAAACTTGCATTTGAAGGGATTAACTCCCATGGCTCTGGCGTTCTGACATTCCCGCATTCCAGCTCTGGGAAATCAGCAAGCAAACGATGACTGCGTGACTAAGGGGAAAGAGGAGCAAGAGGAGGAGAAGGAAGTTGTACCGTCTGTCTTAGCTCGTGACTGCGGCGAAAAGACGGGAAGAAGGAGGTTCATATCGAGCCTTACTTACCGTATAAACGACAAACTCGAGTTAAATTTAAAACTCATTGTATGTTGTTGATCTCTTTTTATGACCCCTGGCAGCGTTGCTTATACTACAACGTCATTTGAGTTTAAAAAAAAAAAAAACAAAACGAAATCAAAAAAGCATCGCGAGAATCGAGTATAAATCACATATAGAAAAGGGTGGGGCACAATTCGAATCCCTTAGGGAAATTGTAATCAAAATTTTCGATCAAAATCGATGTACACATTACAATATGGTTAATATTACCGACAGTTCACCTGTACAATAAAGTTTTATAAATATAGCTACGTGATAAACCATACAACCTTTCCTTGCATTAATTTTTATAAAATCACAAATTTTTTGAGGATTGTCTTTTGTGATATACTAGGAGTTCGATGTCGAGCTTTATTTTCGTTCTAGAAACAACTTGGAGCAGGACCATTGATTTTTAGGACCTGAAAGTGCGGTTATCCTCACAGTTCTTTCTATTTGTAGGGAAATTTCGATGAAAGGAGACAGTCAAGTACCGGCTCACTCCCATCTCATTATCCGTTTATCGAATCGGCTGGTAGGGGAACCAACTTTCGATGATAACGATTGACAATTGAATCATCTACAATACCTGGCGAACCCACCATATAAGTTCCCTAGCGAGAATCAAGTCGGTTGCCTCCTCAAATTGGCTGTCTCCTTTCACTAAAATCTCCTTCTGTTTCATTGATGAGTAAAAAAAATGTTAGGTGAGGGTCCAAGATCCCGTTATCGCAGTCCGTGAAGCGAGGGTCCGGTCGTTAGAATCTTTATTTTACCGTCCTGAAAAAATTGAATATTTATATGCATCTATCTTCGTCACGGCTGTCCATTCGTCCATCCGTTGAATAATTTTCGAACTAGCTAACCGATTTCAATGAAACTTGCTAGAAGAATCCTCAAATAATTTAGAGATCCGATTTCGTATTTAAGCAAAGTTTATCGAGAGGTGTGTGAAGTGGCGGGGAAACGGTGTCTTCATTCAAACATTGACATCTCGAAACCCGTTCGGATGATTAGATGAAATTTTTTTGATTCATAATTCTTAACCATTATACAATATAATATGGCTAAAAATAACTGCTGGATCTATTTGAGTGAAATTCATTGTAGAAATCCGTTTCACCATAAGCAGCTGCATTTCATTGCACAATTGTCGCTGAGTAATATACAGAATCTAATACCCACTTTCTTAGGACAAGTTGCTTAATTGCTTGATGAAAGTATAGTTAAAACCAAAAACTACAGAGGTATAGCTATACCTATACATTAACACTTCTAATTACATCAGACTTTTCCGCTATAGATAATAATACTATTTGCCTGTATTCCGATGGACATTAAATTTTTAGCGCGATAATACGATACGTATAGGTATAGTATAGGTAGGCATGTGTATCTGCCCACTCGATTAGTAACTAATAGTTAGATTTATTACCTGCGCAGGATTCCAGGAAAAAGCTCAGAGTTTCAATATAACGGTAGCACTGTTAGCAGCACTATAGCGAGACATCACCATGGTAAGTCGTGCGAGTGTTTGTGCGAAGAGCCGTGACACCTGCGACCTCTATGATAATCAGGCTGTCCTGACGCGTCATGTTGAAAGATCAATGTATAGGTATAATATATGATTTGGTCGTGGCTCGATTGGAAATTCCAATGAATTGCAACGAAATGTTCGAGACCCGGGGGTAAGTTATACCAAACCTTGGCTCGGCAGGATATCTAAATAAAAACGTATTCCTGAAACACCTGCCATTTTCATGACCAATGAAATATATCATGAATATGATATACATACCGTGTCTCAAAAGAAAAATAATAAATAGAAAGAAATATCTTAAACTATAACATCAACGGTTGAAAAAAAATCTACTTCATCACGCGCGCTTCGACTGATTTGAAGGGATAATAATATAAAAAACAACTTCCTTTTTTTTTTTTCAAGGTCGTATTATCTCAAAAGTTAGTTTTAGATATGAAAGAAATCCTCCCAAAAAATCAGCTCGATATCTCAATCCTACCAAGAGCTCATCGAGAATCCATTTTCTCATTCATATACATATAACACGTGACTGAAATTTTTTTTACGTTTTTCTCGAGTAAAAGTATAAAGTAAAAGTACGAATGAAAAGTTATAAACCCTATGAACACTACTATGAAGTAAAAGAAAACTCGGTGTGCAGTGCATGGTTGTGAAGTCTATTTTTGTTAATTTAATTTCCTATAGAAACATGTATTTCGAAATTTGAATTAAAAATATTCTCAATACTTTTATTCTAGTAAAACGAGAAAAAAAAAAAAAAATTTCACGTGTTATATGAATGGGAAAAATAGATTCTCGATAAGCTCTCAGTAGAGCTGAGATGCCGAGCTGCTCTTTTGGTTTCCTTTTATACCTGAGACTAACTTACGAGACTATTGGAATTTTTTTTTCTGAACCATCCTGATAGCTACATATTATAACCCATTGAAAACACTGACCGCGATATGGCGGCTTTATTAAATGTATAGGTATACCTAATACCTACGAGTACCTTTGCATTTCCTAATTTCTACGAATTTTCCAAACCATGAGTTTCGTTCGAGGAATAAGATATTAGAACAGATACAAGTATATCCGAAAGTGGAAGTAAAACATTATTATGGTGTAATTGAACGACATGCAGCGAATTTTGGTTCTACTACAGGCCGCAATAGCCACTTTCTCAGATGGAGCCCGCAAGTCTCCGATACAAGGTGATCAGCGATCAGTGATCACGTTACCGGTTTTAGGCTCTACTATTTAAATTCCGGACCATCCGCCTAAATGGACTATGCGTAGATACCTATATCTATACATGTAACATATTTACACATCTAACGGGTTATCATATATAGCCCCTGGCGACGTGTGTATTGCGTGCGTGAAAATACCGCGCCGCGGAGTGTTTCAGTGAGCCGCTTCGGTCTTGCCGGTGCCGCTAATATTATTTGGCAACCGAGTATTGTTGCATTACTTGGCTGTTTATTCGAGCCCAGAATCTAGCTTTTCGAGTCGACTGTAACGCCGGACTTTGGCACAAGGACGCGCGTCGTCCGCGGCGAATACATTTGTAAATTTGTTCTTTTTGCTATCGTGTATCTCGGACCTCGGACCTGGGATGTCTGGTACGACGAAGACGGACCTTTGACCATTGCAAGAAAATATGCTAATTTCCGTCTTGTCTATCGATAAATTTATTACGTCGTCACGGTGGCAAAGCAACAAATCATCCTTTCTGTCAAATCATTCGGCTCGGTTCGGTCTGGATCGGCTCATACTTCGTTTTGCTCTCGCCGAGCGTACCCAGCGTATGTATGGCATAAACGTGGTTTATCGTTAGTTGATTTAAATTTTTCCATCTCACCTCACGGATGAATTTCCGGTTTTTGTCAAAGTCATGTGAAACGAGTTCGGCTTGAACGAATGCAGACGATGTTTGTAGCGCGGTAACATTAAGGACCCGGTATCTTGCAGTGTATACGCATAAATAATGAAAATTATGCTCTTGATTTCGGCTCACTCAAACAGTCCTGTACTGTATCCACGACCAATGACCCAATCTAAGAATCTACCGACACCCCCAATTATACTCGAGATAATTCCATGTCGAAAATTAAGAGCTGCGGTTGGTTAGCAACTGCATTTTTCAAAATGAAAATACTATATATTTTTAGAAAACTATAAGCGAAAGTATCGAGTCTGTTGCCAGTGTTGGCAAGATCAAGCCTGGCCCAATACGCATTGCAGATTGCGAGCAGTAGCCCGCATCCGCTGTCCTCGTGTTCACGCTCGTACCCGGTACCTAGGTTACATAAACACGCATAATCCATACCAGGCCTGATGTTAGGTATATCTGATAAGTATACTGCACATGTGTCCAGAATTATTAGATCACTAACCATGGATGTCATTGAAAATACCACTTATATTTTTCCGGTTGGATAAATAATTCTCGGACAAAAAAAGTATGTACTACATACACATACATACTGTAAACTGCAGTAGCCTACATCTCAATTTTATACTTATAGGTCGCATGTATTTCTTGGTCCATGGTTCTTGTGGTACTTACATATTAATTAAAATTTGTATAATAAATAGATGTTCACCACGATGCTCAATTAGCGTATAGCGAGTGGCTCACGCCTGTGTACAGGCAACCGTATCTACACGGATGATTCCGCTATTGAACAAACTACATGTCCTCGGTGGGAAAATAATTTCCACAGACATTTCTGAAGAAGGGCCTTTTCATAGTTTCCAATTTTCTAAGTTTAAATGGTCGAGCGTTCTACGTTTAACGCGATCGATTGTTCTATATGATAATGACAGATTCAATACGGTAGAATCGGAATGCATCAGACGCTGTATGTCGTAGTGTATGTATCGTTACAGGGCCCAGACGCCTCTAGTATACCTACAGTAGAGGATAGATTTCATAGATGCGCATTCAAATGATATACATATTAGGGTGGTCCTTATTTATGGTGTTTTTGAAATTTTCTGCGGACAAGGTGGAAAAAGTTTGCAAATAAATTCAAAAAAAAGTACCCAAAACTTGGAGTCTGTAGGTCAACTCGAAGTACTGCCTACAAGGCAGCGAATTTTCCCATTTGATTTACATGGAAATTCGGGCTCACTGCATTGTTTCTTTGTTCCTGCCTTAACAGTGCTTCGAAAAATCTGAAATTTGGTGTACGTCTTTCCTATAGTCATAGGTATTCAACGAAAAATTTGGCGATTTTTTGGAAAAAAAAAACTTGATCCCTATAGGGAAGACGTATGCCAAATTTCACTGCCTTGTAGGCAGTACTTTGAGTTGACCTACAGACTTCAAGTTTCGCGTACTTTTTTTTGAATTTATTTGCAAACTTTTTTCACCTTTCCGCAGGAAATTTCAAAAACACCGTAAATAAGGACCACCTTGATGTATATACACACACACCATAGCACATACACATCGTGCACTTACATACGCTGCAGGTATCATACTATAAACAATATGAAGAGATCCGTACTAAAAGAGATGACATATAAGGTAACTTGATGATTCATTGCAGGTTATGGGAAGGCAGCAGTACATCGTACGACCGATGGTAATGGACGGTGGTGGCAATGGCACCGTTGGAGCTACCGGTGATAACGGAGTACAGGTTGCCGGAAGCAGTGGCGTCGTAAGTGACACGGCCCTGGCCCACGCGCCTGCCCTGACCGAGGTCACCCTCAGGGAACACGGAATCCCCTTGCACCAGGCCATCAGACAGGTATAATCGTTAATAAGAAATTATTATCCACTCTCGACCCTATCAGTTTATATACGTGAATAGCTAGTATAATCACGTGATATACACTGATGATATTTTTAAATGTATGTATGTATACAACCGTGTACAGCATTTGTTTTGTCGGTTTCTTTTCTCGTTTGAATCAATTGATGTGAAATTTGTAAATTCCCAACTCTTGACCACGACGGTCTTCAACATTTGAAGGTCATTGTCGACTTGATATACACGCATCGATCAAGGTTTGGAAATGATACGTATTTACAAAATTCTGGTTGTAGATATGAAAATGATTAAAAATAATATCGAGTGGGTATATATTTTGATGGAATAGGACGTAGACAAACAAAAAAAAAAGAGATTCCTTGCCCATTAAAGACTATTTCAAAACAAGGTATCACTGAACGTAATCACTTGTTATCCAGTATATTGATGAGCTGGCGCATCGTCAATGTTACGTCACGACTTCCACGGACCGATAGAGTGACTCTTAGAATTTGACACGGGACGTGTCTCCAATAACTATAACCTGCCCAGAGTTATTATCTATGTCTCAGGAGTCGCTACATTCATTTTTAAATACAGACGATAGAAGAAACGTATACGTTTGAACAAACTTGAACAATTCGGTAGTCGATTATGGTGTGTATATGGGAAAAATTTCAAGGTATTATACCTTGATTATACTTGATGCCAAGTACCGTTTGCTTGAACTCACAAGACTATGTTGGTTGTAATATAATTTCGGAAGAAATGATACACATCTCGTTGGGGTTAGAAAGAAAGCTTGAAATTATAGTTTAGTCAGTTATAAGAGGCAGCAATACGGCAACGACTCTCATTCCTATAAGTTCAGGACTGTTATGAATGCATTCGTATAGGCAGAGGGAAGTCGGCGGTAACTTATGAAATCTGTCCGTTATCTCAATTTTTAATTGGGCCTATGCCTATATGTACCGGATACCTATAGGTATACTCGATACTTGATTCAAATTACTTTCCCCGGGTCTACATAGTATACGTTATAGCGTGTACCTATATTATCTGGGTATATGCGGGTAGCAAGGTGCACCACATTCACGCAAGCCTCAACCCTAATATGACTGCATAGGTTGCAAGTATAATAGGTGTACGTAATTACGTCTGTCGTGTGGTCGCCCACCCCGCATGAATGTGTTAAGTACATTTGTATGTATATAGGGGGCTCCACCATAGAGCCGACGACAGATAATATAAAATGTACTGAACATATATTTACATATAAGGTGCACGGCTCGGCAATTTGTGTATAGGGGTGATACCTGTTGGGACACATAGACAATAGTTCCTATATCGATGCCTTGCATGTAGCGTTTAGAAGGCGACAAAAAACGGTGCATAATTTTTTTTTTTTTTTAATATCAACCCGCAAGAATGGATGATATATTACTGAATAGTTGGAGGCATATAGCTCAATAACGTTCTGTGCCCATAATTCAAAAAACTGGACAAAAGAGTGGACCAAATAAACCGACTATTTTTTTATTGGTTCAAAAAGCCCTTCCAAAAACTTGTTCCCTTTGATCAAATAACAAGCCTCGGAAAATCTGGGCTCTTAATTTTAATATTGAGAGGTCGCTCATCGCGATTTTCTATTTCCGAATTAAATAACATGGGAGATATTCTTGTGGCATTTTTCGATTTTTTATATCTCAAGGTACTAATCTACTCAGAAAGATCCTGTAAAGCTAATTTTGTTCAAAATTAAACGATGTACAAAAAAGATCTTTTGGTCTTTCCCGATTAATCTAACCGTTTCCAAGTTAGTCATGGTTAATTACGATTAATAACCAATAACCAACTTGGGAATGGCTAGATTTCGCGAGAAAGACCAGGAGACCTTTTCTGTAGAGCGTTTAATTTTGAACAAAAGTACAGCTATGCAGAATGTTTCTGAGTAGATAATCACTTGAGATATAAAGATCAAAGTGAGCCCCAAGATTATTTCCCATGTTTATTTAAATGGGAAATAGAAAATCGCGACGAGCAACCTCTAAATATTAAAATTAAGAGCTGAGATTTTTCGAGGCCTGTTATTTGATCATAAATAACAAGTTTTTGAAAGGGCCTCTTGAAAAAATAATAGTCGGTTTATTTGGCCCACCCTCCTGGACAATTGAGAAATTCAAGATTATAAATCCAGCATCGGTAAAATGCCTTTATATGGATAGTATACCTATACTTATGATAGATTGTGCTGGTCGGCACCGTAGGTATCTATCTATAAAGGTTATTTTAACTCTTAATAATTATCCTCCAATCGGATGAGTGCTATAATGATAAGACACACAAATCCATTTTAGAAAGCAATACCGAGAGTGGAAATTAAGAAATCGTCGAAAAATTCATAACGACTGTTACTCACGATTAGTCAAGTTACAAGCACAGATTGCTCGCCACACTTGCACATAATGCATTGCAAGTGCATGATACACGAATATTTGCAACGTGCATGAATATGGTTTGTCGGATGTGTATAAAGACTTCACGGACAATTGACAATCATCAGATATCTGATGAATTATTACCTGCATATCATCATCTGTTTATTTTTTTTTCATCTGCAACAGTTCGAGTCTTGGTGGTCGTCGCTGACGTGTGTAGCGACCGGAAGTTCACCCCGTTTTGTAGTCGATGGACAAGCGCCACTACGGCAATGCCTGCATCCAGAGGCGTGCAACAAGGACCTCGACCTGCCATCGCACTACACCGTATTCCATGACCTACGCAAGGAGTTTGCCACCTGCTACTCGTCCCAGGATGATCTTGCCACTCTCAGCATACAGGACATGCTACAATGTATCCTTTTTTTCTTTCTACCACAAAGACGTTTTATCTAAAAATGACTATACCTGTAGGTATATCACACGTATTTATATCAAATTATAAATGCATATATTGCACTGCGGGTTCCCGCATAGCCCTTGTTCAATTCAATCGCATGATAGGCCGCGTACCCGGTCATTAAATCTCCCGTAACTATCATAACATATAGAAAGGATTTAGAAGCGTAAAGACAGGGTAGCGAAAAACATAATGTATCCAGACTGCAGGGTAGTCCCGCACAACCACTTGCGTACCCCTGCCCCTCCGTACAGTCATGTTGGTCATGTTACATGCGAGTATGTAACGAAAGATGCGCATGCGCGTCTCGGTCCCCAACCCGAGTCCCCGGTGCCCCGAGCTAAGCAGCAAGCTGGCGGCGCTCGTGTATACCACGACTGACGGGGAACACCAAGGAACCACATTGCCAACATCTGTCCACCCACGCTCGGGCCCCGTTTTACGTCCCGACACTGCGATCAGTTTCTCGATCAAAATTCACGCACGCACATAGGCGCACACACGTGTATGTATACTATACGTGTGCGTCCTCGGGCAGGGTGAAATAGACGGAGAGGGAAATACACAGAGAAAAACTCAAGCCCCGGCAGAAGATTACCTCAATTCGACTGCAAGTTATATGCATAACCGCACATGTACATAATACGGTGCTTCTAGCTGGATAATCCGTAAGTTAATGCAAGTCTTTTTTATGCGTATTTGTTATACTATGATTCAATGCGGTTCGATACTCGTGATACATTACTCGATGCACGGCGATGCACGACGAAGTTATTTTGAGTTCCGAGCAGTACCTGTGCCGATACTTCATTATCCCCCGATGAACTATCAATTTACAATACATACGACACTCAAAAACGGCCCAAAGTTGAAATAAATCACTCTAGCTCCGGTAAAATGATTATCTATATACCTATATGATTAATTATTATGTCTATACGAATTGATTTGGACTACGAAGTATGAGCGCATGTGTTTATTCGTCATTACTGTACAATTTCACATCCAAGAGACACGATCTGTTACAAGTTGGAAAAAGTTTTAAACCAAAAAAATCTTATAAGGATTGGGATGATTTTTCCAACTACCGTCTTTCTTGTTCTTTTTTTTTTTTTTTTCGTTCATTTCGCTGGTAAAAATTAGTCGAGAATTCGCTCCCCCGGGCTGACCAACGCATAGAAATCCAAATGTTATATATTACAGACACGTGGCAACTAGGAACTCGGCGGGGTACGCGTTTACGTGCGCACGCGTGCGAATGTATTGTTGTATATTTTATATGTAACATTCATGTTCGGGGATCAATTAGGGATTTCGGGGCGAGAGAAAGCTCTTGTGCTTCGAACAACATCGAAAGCATCCATTATTATAATTGGGGGGCAAATATCGTCCCATTCAAGGGATACAGCAAGTAATAGATCGTTCACGCTGCAGGTATCATCTCGTTACATCGATATAGTTATATACGGTTTATTTAAGACATATAGAAACTAAACCACCTGTATCATCAGCTCATCCATCTGTCGCGCACACCTGCAGCGCACGATTAATATATAGCTAGCTATAAGATGCTATTAGCCCGCAGGGATTCGTATAGTAGATATTATACATATTGTAGAACTGCAGGTATAGACTTCTTTTTTCCATGCAGTATTATTATACCTACACTGCAGATTATTGTAGAAAGTATTCGCGGTTTCGCCTGTTTTTTTTTGTTTTGTTTTGATTTTTATTTTTATCTCTGACTTTCCAACTTCATATTGCAGAGATTACCTATAGGTATACCTTACGCCGCTCCATTCTCGTTCTATACATCTATATTTCGGATAAAGTGTCAATCATCATGATTTACTACGATCTCGATTTCTCGAGTCTCGGATTTGAGACGTATTAATTATAGATAATATCCGATCTGTTGCCTCCATATTCGAATGTGTTGAAGATATGCGCACCCCAAAACTCACGAGGGGACTGCAGAGGGCGAAACTATAATATCTGATTGTTAAATGATTATAAATATTCGCTGACCGTGAAATGCTGTGAATATAAGTGTACTCGATATCATTTGCCAGATGTTTTTTTTATCTTTGAGAGAAAGATAAGATTTTATTTTTCGGCTTTGATTCCGATCTTAATACAACTTTGAACCGTGCCCAAATCACAACTATACTAACTATACTGCGTTCATTTCACTCGAAGATCGGATTTATTCGTTGTTCCGTTCGTAGAGACATTTCAAAATCTTCGTTCGTTTAAAATCACAGCAATATATCTCTGAACTCTGAACAATTCGAGCGATGCCTTGAGTGGCCAGGTGAAGCACACGTATGTATGTACATACATACATATATTTGTCCTAAGTCATCGCAGCATAATAATATAAACTCGAACGTCGAACGCTACTGTCGCTGGGCCGAATCGAGCAGATTAGTAGTAGCCGGTACATATAGATATATATGTATACTGTATAATACACATGCCTGTATATACATAATGAAAAACGAGGGAAAATAATTACACAAAGGCGACCGGCTCGTTCCCTTGGACAAGCTTCACCGATTGGGCTACCGTTATCAGCGTTCATGGATTAAAGGTCACCCCCGTGAAGATATTGGTATAATGGCTTAGCGACTGCCACTGCGATACGCAGTAACAGTTGTACTCGTAACGTCTTATTCGCTCTCTGCATCGGTGTCTAGTTTTCGGACATTTTTCTTTAAGACACTGTAGATCATACTGCGGATGTAATACGGTATAAGTAATTCGCGACGGCTGGATTTTTATTTATTAAAAAAAAAAAATTTTTGCTTCATCTTATATTCGCGTTCATTTTCTTGACAAACGTGGCAGTTTCCTGTCGGTGTTTCTCGTCGTTGGTATATATACTTACTTGGAATTTACGTACGGTTTAATCGTGAATCGCGAAACGTACGCGCAAGGTAAGCATTAATTTACACCAACTTCGTACTATTTCGTACGTACGATTATTTCAACCTACGCGCCCGCGCTTGTTTATTATTATTTTCAATCTGATAAGCCGTCTAGATCAGTAATGCTAATGCAGGGACGTGATGGTTTGAGTTTAACTGCAAGCAGGTACCTATGTGTGTGCATATCCATGCGCCAACGTAGGTGATTAGCTAAGCTGAAAAACAATAACCGAAGGCCTCAATTCTGAAGTAGAAAATGCAATATTCTGTCGGAGCAAAGATGGAGCGAGCGGTTTAGGACGTATAAAGCATAGAATCAGGGAAATTTTAAAATAATAATGATAAGGTACACCTTTGAATTGACGATACGATTCGTCGAATATCATAATAGATAGTAATAATAGAGGATATATATAATAATAGATAATACTTGAATTTTTCGGTATCGCACATTGTCTGAACTCATATAACTATATGTATACTTGTTATATTTATCAGTTATATTATGTATACCCTGCCACGGTCATCAATGCCTCCCGAAAACTTACGTAAGACGAGTGAGTATGTAAGTTTTCGAGAGGCATTATGGATAGTTCTTTCTGTTCTACTTCAGTTTTACGTCGCAAGGTTTAACGTTCTTCGTTTATAGCGACATATTTTTCAACATTAAACTGTTTTACAAGAAAAACGAAAAAAAAAAAAAAAAAATGAGCGAAATGAAGGATATTTTAACCTTCATACATATAAAAGTAACTCTGGTGTTGGAAGGCCAACCTGCGTGTCTCTGAGTTTTCGAAACCATTTCACAATGCATTTTACGAGTATATTGCACATACTCATATCCCATACACGCGATGCTCTAATCGCTATACATATACCTGACGATAACTTAAAGACCTGTGATTGTAATAAATGATTGTCAAATATATATATCCGTAGAAAGTCGTCTAACTTAGACCGTAAGTCACTACAATTTCTGCTCCCTGATCCCTGTGGAAGTGGATGCAGTTACCTTGCCGGTTTTATACCATGTGACTTCTAAGATTTCGAGATTTGAACATCGTCACGTTTTTTTCTACATAATTTTATCCGTGTCTCATACATATCCCTATATACCCTCCACTCGTATTGCCTGCACTTTGCAATCCCGCGACGCTTCGACCGTATAGCTTCGGGTTTCACTCTTTTTGAAACGCTAGCAAATTCTGAATTCCTATGCGTCTCTTTCCGATCTTATTTGATATGTGCATGTGTCACGTGTGTGTCAAACTTTGTTACGAACCGTGGTATCTACATGGAGGGCTATAGGTATATCATATACATATACATTTTTTGTACCAACTCCATGCCCGTGCGATATAGGTATCATACCTGTTTGTGTATGAATACATAGTTATAGTTATATAGGTATCGCTTTCGGTATCAGTGTGTGTTATACAATAACGATTGCACTCGCACAGTTCGCTTAGCGTGCAATAAATGAATTATACCTGTATGGTATATTGTTTCGCTTCGTTCGACTGCAGTCTTTCCCACCGCCGCGCCAGCAGATTGTAAGGTATCGGCGAGCGGACCCGAACCTTACCGAATGTTACGGTTTTTATTTTGCATCGCGAAACCGGCCGCTCCGTAAACTAGTAAACTCAACTCACTATAGGTATACGCTATACCTATACATACCTATACAATTATTAAGTATGTATATTCATCGTTTACCTTGGTAGTTGGTACAGGTATATGTATTACATACTGTGGAACTACGCGCGGCATAGAACAGCATCTACACACGAAATGGTGAGAGGAGGGATGTACAGGTACCGGTATAACGTATGTTTATACATACGTGAAACTATTCGATTCGAAACTTGCATTCTTATATGCACAAGACATTAATACCGTATACAGGAAAACTTCCCTGCGGCGATTTAATACTTTCCGTTTCTGAATTTTGAGGATGTAACGCACACCCAATCATATACATATACATATGTACCGTATCGCCCCACGACTTATAATTATTACTGCCACGTAATTTTACCAGGGCGAATCTTGACCATCTATTATAGGTATATTGTATTTAGTATTATAGTCCCTGCAAAGGTCCTTAATCCCTACGCAGGGCAAGACAAGTGTTTCGCGCTTAACGAGAACTTACTCCTTAATTTTGCGAAATCACTTGGTATTCACAGGCTACACATCTACATCTAAACATGAATGCATGCATGCAAACATTGGGCAAGTCCTTGAGAATATTCATTATAACGGTATTTAAATGCCGCGGTCTCTGCAGCGACAACAGTGAGTTTGATAGTATAACTTCGACCGAGTATAATCTGAACCAATGCGATTGAATTGACTCCTTATGTCAATAGCCGATGTAACTCTGCTTGTACGACACAAGGGTAATTTTCGTTTTTTTTTTTTTTTTTTTTTTTTTTTACTCTTATGATTCATTATCCAACAGATCGTCTTGAGATTTTATTATAACTAGTTTAAAATTTGTTTGATTCTCAAGAATTGCGAATACTCTTACCTCGTTTCATGATACATGTATTAAATGTGAGCAATGAGGTGATTATGCACAAACATCGAGCGCGAAGATCTGTGAGTTTTCTATTCCTGATCATTCAAGTGGTACCATACCTATAATAGATACAATTATTGGATCAAACCGACACTGCCGTCGACCGGTATAATTGAAGCTATAAGAAACACAGCGTAACGTGACCTACACCTCACAATGACTAATGAGTATTCCGGTATAACAATAGAATTGAAAGAAATCGAAAGAAATTTATAGAAATGTATTTCCTTAACAATTTCGAATCCAGACTTTGGCCTTGCGCCGGACACGGAAAATGATTACCACGTGAAAGAAGTTCAGGACATGGTGACCGTCGTACAGAGGATGATCAAGGATGGTAAGAGAAATAAAAACCAGATTGAATATCAGAGATACCAGCAACCGCTCGGTCGTTATTAATTTTTATCGAAAGTCATGGGAGTAAATTTCTGATATACATATAATTCTTATACTGTTAGATGATAACTGCAGAATATGACGATCAGCGCCTATATTATACCAATACTGCAAAAACGGCAAATCAATCCGGGGTCTTGCAATTGTTCCTTATAGTCGTGTGACGATCAAAGGAAAATATTTATTCAGCCATCGTATGTACCGCCGTGGCATCGCAAGGGCGTAGCAATTCTACATATATACGAATATTATTATCCAACGATGTGTATGAGACATTCCACGCCGATTCGACCTGCAGGTCTGACCCTCGAATTGGTCCGTAATTATTTATATGATTCTACTATCTTTCAAAGGCATACTGAAATTTTCTCAAATTTTTCGGAGTGAATTTGTCTATTTCGAACAATAAAATCACTTATAAGAAAGAGGTCACACGGAAAGACATAATTTGAAAATCCGAAAAAATTCTGACAAATCATGCGTCAACTATCAAAATTTTGAGGTATTGAGCCAAAGTGGGCCGGCGATTCTTTCTTATTCTTTCAACATTTTTGAGCAAAATTTTTTCGTTTCGATTGAAAGAACAAAAAAATCAGACCACCATGAACATCTTGGTATGTAACACCGGATTCTTAAGAATTTTTTCAGATTTTTCCGAAGAAATTTTGTTTTTTATTCGAAAAAATCTTGAATAAAAAAAAAAAAAATCCGAAAAATCTGAAAAAATTCTTAAAAATCCAGTACTACGTATAAAAGTGCCCATAGTGGAGTGACTTTCTTCTAATCAAAAACAAACAAAAAAAATAAATTTCCAAAATAATTCCGAAAAAAATTCAGTTAGAAATCCGAAAGATCTTAGAAGAACCATATAAAAATTATGGACCAAATCCAAAGGTTCGAGGGTTAGACCCAGGTAGAATCGGCGTAGAATACCTCGTATGTATTATTGTGCGTATTGGTGGATGAATGTAGAATGCATCAATGTATGAGCTGTCGACAAGGATATGGATCATTTCACACATTATCCACATTTGATTGCGCGCACGTTAAAGCTGCGGAAAATTCGGCCGAATTCTGATATTTGAAACCAACGTTACATCATTCCGTAAATTTGGAAAGTTTTGAGCTGTGATGGGCATCTTATAATGTTAAGGGACCTTTTTTTCATTTGCGCATAAAAATTCTAATTGTAGAAAATACTAAACATTTTTTCATTGACATTAATTGGTGGCCCTGATCCATCGTACCATTTATCCAATATTTATTTAGGAATCTCGAGCTGATCTGCCAAAAGATCCAGAAGATAAGAAACACCTTCAATAATTGCATAATTATAAAAACTACATGTTAATTATCTTCCTGTTGTGTTGAGATTTACGTATGACATTTTTCTAATCTCGTAGAGTTGTGAGAACGTTATTAATCAACTATATCTATGGTATACCAAAATCACCTCTTTTCTTTTCTTCGAAATACAAAAATGTCATGGCATATAAAGCGAGAAATTCAATATACATCATCCTTTTGTTTTTTTTAGTCGTGATAAGTTCCCAGCCGAGAATACAATAAAAATTTTTCGAATAGATATCTCAATCTAGTACATCTTGCGTAGCTGTATACATATGTAGGTATACCTATAACTTGCAACATTGGGTGTTAATTAATAAATAATAAAGGAGTATCTTCAATAATTTGTCTCTGTAGCTCTATCCCTTTTCTATACATTGCCGTACATACATCTGAGTTTCATCCGTACAAAAAAAAGACATCGCATTCCATATATTATACCTGTGTATACGTACTGAAAAATTGTAGGAGCTTTGCTGCGATAAGATATCCAGCTACCGCAGTCTGAAATCCGACTTGGCTTCGCATGCGTTGCATCCTTAGATATAGGTATGCATGTTCAACAGGTGTCTGACGAATTGACAAGTAGAGGGCACGGCGTGGCACAGCCCTGTCAGTCAGCTGTCAGCTAATGTTGATAAAATTCTTCGTTATAATAGTTAGATGATTTTTAAAAATTTTGTATTCACGTTATAGTTCAATGCAAATATGCGATATTGACCCGCAATGTAATCTTCAAAAGTATTAACTGTGAGTCATGAATCACATTTGGGGAAAATTGACATGGTCATTCGTATGTCATTCTCTTCCGAGTCATTCGAGGTTAGGTTAAGTTAGGTTGCGCCGAACTAATTTCTAGCCGATTTAAAACTCATTCAATAATTAACGGGTTTCTCAATTTTTCCGTCCTTTGTTTCAGGCCACATATTTTTGAATCCTGAAGTCGTTAATCTTGTCTTGGAACCAGGCATATGGTGAGTTTTACGTTTTGTCTTGAAGCGATACTATCTATAACATACAACTTATTCAAAATAATCTGGTTATTGCTTGAAGAGCGTTCTTAAGGCCAAACAGCAAGTATGTATCTTCTATCTACTTATTCTATCAACTCAATAATAATATCCCATTCTGATTGCAGTTCAAAGGACGAAGAGGTGGACAACAATTGTGTAGTGAGGGCGCGTGGGTTACCCTGGCAGTCCTCCGATCAGGACATCGCCAAGTTTTTCCGAGGGCTTAATGTTGCCAAGTGAGTAACCAATTGATTCTGAATTTGTTTATCAACGAGCTAATGAAACTGACCTATCTGCACCAGTGTCTGTGAAATACATAACGTTTTATTCTTATCGGTAATTCATTTTAAAATAATCTATTTGATTTCTATGCCCAAGCATCTTGGAGGTCAAATAAAGGTAAAGTAAACTATTACTGACTGTAATGAAACTCACATTTCAACATTATTGGCTCTTTACAACAATAGAACATCAAGCTCTGCAGTAGATTTTCTATTGACAATATTGACCCATTGACCACACAGTTTTGAGTGAAGAACTTAAATTTCAGATAAATTATCAGAGTGCTTTTCTTTGCTATAGCAGAAACTCCTATACAGCTGTGTTTTGGTCAATTGCATAGAAACAGTAGTGCGGTATGAATATGTTAGCTTCGGTAGGTCTATGTCCGCCGCATCTTCTGATAGGACTTATCTCGGGTCACAGATCATGCTTGTGTGTCGAAGCGACTTGTCTCCTACTTTGCTTCAGCTATCATTGTCAAACTGTCGTATTGGAGTATTTAATGAATCCTACCCTGTCTGAGATTTGATCCCAGCTTGAGCCTATATACATACTCTTTGAACTACAACATGTCTGTAACATTGTGAAAAATGTTACTTAATTTGTGGACCTTTGTTAGAGCTAATTTGTTCAATGAACATGAATCTATAGAAATTGAATTATTGATTAAATGAAATCGATACAATATGCCTGTGTCTTTGGAGCAAATAATTTACATTTCTTTCGTATTTACAGAGGTGGTGTTGCCCTGTGTTTGAGTGCACAGGGTAGGCGTAACGGAGAGGCGTTGGTACGTCTTGTCAGTAAAGAGCACAGAGACATGGCGCTGAAAAGGCACAAGCATCACATCGGTGCCAGGTACATTGAGGTGTATAAGGCATCGGGCGAGGACTTTGTCGGTGTAGCTGGTGGCGCCAGTGGTGAAGCACACGCTTTTCTCTCACGTGGGGCCCAAGTCATAGTTAGAATGAGAGGCCTGCCCTATGATTGCACTGCCAAACAAGTTGTAAGTCTTCCGCCCTGTATTCTCTACCAATTGAATGGTACAAGTGTAGGTAACTTTTTGTACAGGATGTTCGAAACGCAGGTCGGATCTGTGTCTGTTTGTGTGATGTTAACAGGTCAACTATTTAATCTGATTTCAACTCTGGGATATGCATTGCAACCTGTCTGATTCATTTTCAGTTGGAGTTCTTCCTGGCGGGGGAAAATTCATGTCAAGTACTTGATGGTGAGGAAGGTGTGCTATTTGTAAAAAAGCCGGATGGACGAGCAACAGGTGATGCGTTTGTACTATTTGCCAAAGAAGAAGATGCTTCAAAGGCCCTCAGCAAGCATAGGGATCTGATCGGTAGCAGATATATTGAACTCTTCCGAAGTACGACCGCTGAGGTTCAACAGGTATAAACTCTCGTGTTTAAACTCGGACATCTCAAAATAACAATAATATTTCGCCTGTGTTTCGAGTAAGGATGTTTGGGTAGTACAATCGGCGTAAAACAATAAGACAGACGTAAACCTAATTCATTATTCTTAGATAATGATTATGTGAAAAATAATTGGTCAATATTAAGGAAAGGATATTCTCACAATCTCAGATAATATAAGAACTTATATTCAAGTGTGGGAATCTCAGAAATACTAACAAGTATAAAAAAATGGTAAGAACAGTCTACAACTAGATATTACAAACAGCGAAAATTCTTTATTTTTGATCCGATTTTAAAATTCCATGAATTGTTTTACATCAAAAGTAAAGAATTTGCACTATTTATAATGTGTATGTACTTTTACACTGTTCTTACCATTTTTTTTATACTTGTCAGTATTTTCGAGATTCCGACACTTGATTATAAGTTCTTCTATATTCTTAGGTTGTGGGAATATCCTTTACTCCATATTGACCAATTATTTTTCACATAATCATTATCCAAGATTAATGAAATAGGTTTTCGTTTGTCTTATGATTTTGACGCCGATTGTACCACCCAAACATCTTTAATCTTTAAATACAAATATATTAACGTTTTTAAATGCTCCAGCCAACGTACCATTCATTTTTCATTTTATTTGGTGTTCCTGGTTGGACGTTTGGAGACCTGCCCTCAAAACAAAAATGCCCAACTGTATTATTAGAACAAATATCTTTATCTACAGCTTTGTTTATATCCTGTTTCCAAACGAGGAAGAGATGGAATAGTTTTCAACTTATTGTGTAAAATTTTCCAGGTATTGAACAGATCAATGGATCCAAAGACGTATGAAGCACCAACGCCATTATTGGCAACAATTCCGCAAGTTCCACTCCTTCCGCAGCACATAATCACATCTGGTACTCGCAAAGATTGCGTACGCCTTCGCGGTCTCCCATATGAAGCTCAAGTTGAACATATATTGGAATTCCTAGGCGAACATGCAAAAAATATTGTCTTTCAAGGAGTTCACATGGTTTACAATGCCCAGGTGAGATATATACATGATTACTTCAACAATACAAGTACCCCGGCCTGTAGCCAACTAAAAAAAATCTGTACTTGGCTGAGCAGGAAAGCTAAGAAACATTTTGCCATGGGCAAAAACCAGGGAAGTGGTTCTCTTAAGTATCCTATCGTTTTAGCATCTTGCAAGTTCGCCTTGTCTTCAACCGCTTTAATGGCCATAGGTATAAGATAGGTACCTATATTTGAGTAATGAGTGGAAGGCTAATTGTTTCCGGATCTTTAGGGCCAGCCATCGGGCGAGGCTTTCATTCAAATGGATGGAGAAAGTTCTGCCTATGCTTGCGCGTCTCAGCGTCACCATCGCTACATGATATTTGGTAAGAAGCAACGTTACATCGAAGTCTTCCAATGCAGTGGCGAAGACATGAATCTGGTATTGACTGGCGCTGTGGCACCACCACCTGCAAAAGCTCATCTATCTCCCGGTACGTTGACGACACATAGTCCCGCAGTCCTGTCCCATCCTCCTCCTCAATCAACGGTGGCTCTGCCAAATCATCACCAGCAACCTCCCCTCTGGGACATACATGCCTTGGTCCAAGCTCAGGCCCAGGCTCAGGCTCAGGCTCAGGCTCATGCCCAAGTTCAAGCACAGGCTCAGGCCCAAGCACAGGCACAGGCATTTAGAAATCAAGATCTGTGGTTAATGGCGCTCTCCTCAAATCCTCCTCCCACGTCGTCGTCGTCATCTCCCGCCTCTCCCACGTCAGCTATAACTAGTAAGACGTTGGCTCTTCCGCCCCCACCGCAGTCCCAAATATCCGCTTACAATATGGCCCCGCCGACGTTGCACGCTCAACCACCCCCGGCACCGTTTTTACTGTTCAATATGCAGCCCCGTTATCCAATATTGCGAGCTCCGCACCATGGGCTATTACCTCCGTTGGTACATCACGCCCAGTTGACCCATCCGGCAGCTATAATGGGTCTGAAACGTTCTTGGGAAAATGCTTTTCCGGCAGAGAGTGCCGGGAACGCTGCTAAACGGGCTTGGCAAACTCCGGCAACTTTTCAGAATCAACAACAAGCCGCGGCTGCCTCCGCGCTCGCCTATCCTGCTCAATTTTATCCACAAATGTGAGATATTCAACTACAATGGGGCAGCTTATACGTGACGCAATAGCAAAATCTCCGCGCGTACATTGTAGGGTAGTTATATACCTAGATACTTATATACCGCAGTTATCCTACCTTACTACGTGTGTCGTTAGATATACCCGAGTATCTAGAGAAATAGATGAAAAGTTAATTTTTTTCTTACACTTATCGCTGCGCGTTTTACAAATTGGTCAAACTTTTACGATTGCCGAATCAGATGGAAAGAAACAGTAGACACCCATTAAGTTATGTATCTAGTATAACGGTAGGAGACATTCCATTAGTTATTTTGTGTTTTACGTGCTTCTTAGTTTAACGATACTTACTTATGGGCAATCATTAGAACCTAAGAAGTTTTTCAATTGAGATATTATTTAATCGATATCCTTGGTACACAGGTGAGAGGGGCATACGCTGGTACTCGGTTATTCAATCATACGATCAGGGAATCGTTTGGTTCGTTATATTTGACTCGTTCTTATTGATATGATAATATATTATGTATAGGTATAGGTATAGGTATAGGTACAGGTATAGGTATATATTGCATTTGTATTTTATAACTCGTACCCTTTTGGGATTAACTGGAATTACGCTCAGCGGATATTTAAACGGGAAACAATCATATAATTCTCATTCCTATTTGGACCTTGCGGGCAATGACATATTCATCTTGGCAAATTTAATGACAATAATTTATTGTCGTACGCAGATCCTATTCTTGATATGTATATTATATACATGTATATTATTTGTTGATATATACTATCTGCAGAAGGCAGACCAATAATATAGAAGTGCTAGGGACCATTTATATGTATAAGTATATTTATCGTTGTACAAAACAACTAACGACATTCCGATGGAAATATTTTAGACAATTTTTTTTTTTCTGTTTTGCAAATTTTTGATAATTTTGTTTTACCTTTGCCAGCACCTCAAGTGCCTTTTTTTATACAGGTGATAGAAAGTACTTATATATTGTTAGGGCCTAATGGACAGAGCTATTGTTGATAATGATTAGTATATGCGTACCTTGGAGGAGATGATAGGTCGTACGTGAATGTAAATGATAAGTAGATAATATAGGTAATTAGATTTTACATCAGGATTTATAGTAACGTTTTGTAATATGTATATAGGTATGGTATTAAAGCTATAGCTGTAGTATATATATAGTATGCTAATGACAATAATAGGCGTACACAGTAGAGCTATAAGCTATTATTGAGGAATAGTATAGGGGGTGAACTTACAACAGGCCGTGGGGCCAACTCCCCACTCAAAAATTCTAACATTCCAATCATATTATTGGGAAGTACAGGTTGAGATTTATCGCACAAGTGCCTTAAGCCGAATTATCATCGGCAATGCTATTATAGTTTATTTTTATTTTCTTTCATTATCCACGCTATTCTATGCTACATATCGTTACACATGCATATATTATAGGTGATAATCAGACTTTTGTTTGAATATATTTTTCCACATACTACATATATACATATATATATATTACGACTAAACGTTAGAAATGGTTATTCCATCCAAAATGTTATTAATTTTTAATATTTAGAGTAGCTGTTTTTTTTTTTGCTATCCACGAGGCCTATTTCCTATTCTTTTCTTTGTTATATCAAAGAATGCACATTGTTTGGGCGTTTAATTCGGCAAGCCAAGTAATCCTTCCAATCCTATGTACACATCCCATGTTGAGCCGTACCAATTACGACAGGATTATGGATATATGATAGCAAATTTGTGTCGTGCAATCAATAATTATAACACCAAGAAAAGCGCTAGATCCAAAGACTAGTAATTTGGCGCCATATTTACAAAATTTATCAGCTTCGTGTAAAACCTATTGTACGCCACGCTCAAATGATTTCTTTTACATTTCCAAACGTTATTAAGTACAACAATAATTTTTAATCAAAAACATTCCATACTCCAAGCAATTGCATTCGATTGGCTGGTGGCATTTTTCATTAGCTGCAGAGAAGTCAGCGAATTTATGTAGACGTTTCATCCAATATCTAGCACTTTTTTACACCGCGATCTTGTACTTAACTCGGTGTTGGGAAATTATATTTTTTCAGGTTCCTCAGTGATCGATAATTAGTAACAAACGTTAGAAATATTGTCAATATTTTCCAGCTGCCGGGCATTCAGAGATTTTGTTAAAAGACATACATATTCTCTCTCTTTTCTCACAATTAAAATATGTATTATTTTGGTCACGTTATACTTTGCATTATAAGAGCGTGACGCTTGCCTAAATCGATGAATTCGAAAAATTCTAACTCACGGCATTGCGTCAAGTTAAAAGTGGTGTTTATTTTTCCATCTCGAATGCCCCGGTTCTGCTTTATAAGGACGTTTGTACAATGATCGGTCACATACGATGTGGTGCGGCCGTACACGCAAAATCTCTTTATTGTACCATGTTTTTTTTTCTTCTCTCTTTCATATCTATCATATCTATGGTACGTGAAAGTTTCACGAATATTGTGTTAGTTATACTTCTTAAGAAATTTTATTTATTATTCTCACAAATCCTTGGAGTCATGGGAGTTTTTACCTTATATTGTTAAGTAGTTTTGACTTTGTCTTGTTTGCCAAGCAGCATTCGTAACAAATATCTCGCCCCCCTCATCCCCTCTTAACAGAATATGAAATATGTAGAAGGCTTGGCATTTAAAAGTTTAACCTGCTGTGTGAACATTTTCAATATGAATTCAATCTAGACCCTTCCATAAAAAATCTGCAAGGTGTCGAGATATTTATAACGAGTTGCGTGGTGTAGCGGGAGAATCAAGTATCTACCAATTGCCCATGGCATCCTACGATCCCTCCTTCGTAGGAAATACTTGTTACTCCTGCTCCGGATAGCATAGACAACATAGATCTAGTGATGACGGCTGCAATACAAGATAGAACAAGAATTCACCGGATACAAATTATGACTGCCACAAACTTGATGGCATAATAGATTTATTAAGAAAATTCACTTGCTTGTTCTATCTTGCTATGTGTCTTCTAGGAGCGACTCTTCAAAATTCTGGCAGCAATTGGGTGATACAGTTCGTCAGGGTTCTTTTCTATAAATGCATTGGTGGTTGCTCGATTGAATTACAGTTTACAATATCGTTAATCACAATGGCATTACTTGGCCCCAGATCCATTCACTTTTCATTTCAATCCACAGACTTGTAAATAGTCAAATGGGTAAGAATTCTGAATCGAGTACCCCTTGTCCACCAAGTTCGATTCTACTGCGTGACCTTTAAGAAACTTGTTGCTTCTATCGAAACATGATTTGTTAGAATTTAATGGAGAGTTGTACGCCCCTAGAACAATCGTGCGCGCACTACATTGCATTATAATGTTGGCTTTCGCTGGATTCACAAACAACCATGGGCAGAGACAATTATTTTCTATTATTCCTGTACTAACCGATGCTATACATATTGGACCGTGACTTGTGCTGGATGTGTTGTTTGGTGTTCTGGATGGCTAACCTGGTGACTGATAGTTATGTGTATCGTTAATTATTATATTGGATATAGTTATCCGCATTAAGTATTATCGATATAGTACTCAATATCTTGCAAATACGGTGCGGTATCGATCGCTCGGGGATTGGGCAGTTGAGAACATATTTTGTAGCGATTCCATCCGTTTTTTTCTCCTCTTTTTTCGTTTTTCCCTATTTCTCTTATTTTTTCTCTATCTTTTTCAGATACAGACACTTGTCAACAATTGTCGTTATACGTAGTTATAGAAATTTCTATCACGCTCACAATATGTACAGAATATCGACTGTTAGTAAGGGTAACAGTACTATTGTTAAAACTATTCATCTATTATTTTTATTGACATTTTGCCTTGGTTGATGTCTGCCTATGTAACTTGGGCACAGTGACATAATCATGATTAGCTAGGTACATTTGAATTTCTGTTATAGCACGAATAAGGCTTAGGGATGAGTCACCCTAACAGTTGAGAGTCATTAAAGAATTAACAGGATCACTATCTTGCACTTTTCAAAATGTAAAATGCATTCATTTCCTCTTTTGAAATCAACAATTTGAGAGCAAGTGCATATGTAACTAACTCTTGAATGACATAGAACGAGCATTGATCAATGATTAAAAAGTAAAGAGGTGCACTTTGTTCAATTGTAGCAAGTCGTCAGACGAACAAATGTTCAATTTAGTTACAGAGTTAGCTCAGTACCATATCACCTCTCCTTTTCTGTCTTTTTCTCTATCTCCATCTGTCTCTCTCAGTCCGATTCTCTGTCTTTCTCTCTCTCTCTCTCTCTCTCAAAATGTGTTGAAACTGAACGTCTTCAACAGTAGATAATTTCCGGAATTTATTTGCAAGCTTCTGCCTTTTGTTAAACTAGCGAAAGCTAACACATAATTATGCAATTGGCATAAAGATAAATTTATCAATTCAATAATGAAACATATTACACGAATTCTAGCAATACTGGGACGTAGGACTATTTATTGCTGTATACTCTCTGTATGTCGATCATTATATTAATATTAATATTAATAATCATGTTATTAATAAATGTACTCGTGTCTCGTGGATATATACGCTTGTTGGGTTGGTGGACTTTTACCTTGATACCTTATTCGCTGCTCGTACTTTTTGTTCAACCTTTTCCCCCCAATACATTCTTCTTTCTTCTCATTGTTAAATTTATTCTTGGTGGCAACATTAGGTATGCATTCGCATACATACCAATACATGACACGCATTAGAGCATAATGAGTATTAATACCCACCTATAGATATATGTTTATTGAAAGAAAGATACAAAAGTAAAGTAGAATAAAAAGTACGATCATCAAACTCCTGTTCCATTATTCGCAACATTTCACTGGGTTCGCAGGTATCTTTGGTATATACCAAAACATATGGTGAAAATCACATATTGCAAACATACTGCTCTCTCCTAAGCTATTGCTCACTATTTTTATTATTTTATTCTTTGAAGTTTATATTTATTCGAAATTTCATCATTTCCAATTTATCTTGTCTCGCAGATGGATGTTTTTGGTGACAAGCAGTAGAAACATGTGTCTTTGGCTTCGATATGAATCCATAATCTCCTTTTAAATACAAATCACACAGTAATCAATATCAAGGTATAATTATCAAAATCTCAAATCTGCCTATTGAATAGATCCTCGGGTTAATCGAATTTTGATGTTCAATATTTTTACTTGATTGTACGTTTCATTTGTTATAGAATTAATTTTTTGGAGGGTTTTTTTTTAACGTTAATCGACTATTCTGTTCGGTATTGGGCACATCACGGTCGAATGTTTTCTAAAAATCCTTTGCTCTTGTATCTTATGAAAAATTTTAACAGATAATTTGGGTTGTGACGTAGCTTAGTGACGATTGAAGTGTTAAGCAATTGTGAATCACCTAACTTGCGTGCCTAGTGGAGATCTCACTTTCTTATAGGACTGCAATTACATTATATTTGGTGACAATATTGATTAATTATGGAAACCTTTCAGAAACCAACGATCAGACTTTACTCAGCCCTATATAAATTCTACAAATTGCTATCAGGCAAAAGTCAATTTATCCCAATTTTTCGAATAATTGACAGTTCAATCCACATCTATAATTTTTGTACACATTAGAGTGAATCCTAAATAGAAAAGGAGAGTCATCGTTAACCAATCTCACCGTCGGGTTTAGTGCCAGTACGCGTATCACTTGATGGAGCAAAGAACCAGGGTTCTTTAGGATTCTACTAGGTTGCCCTCGAAGCGGTATACCTAACATTCACAAAGTGAATTGGTAATTCCACATATGGTACACAATTTATTTCCATTGGAGTTATCACAGACAAATAGTTATCATAAATACTGGTATCAATTCTCACTGACGCCACATGAAAGTCGCTTCCGGAGTAAAATTGGCAATATTATGAACATGACTCGGACGTTATTTGCTGCCTCTTTTGCAACAGACCGTTGGTTTCTGAATGTTATTGGTTGGAAGGCATGCGCAGCCAAGGTATCCGAGCGACGATTTATTATTTTTAAACCGTTAGTGACTCCTGGAAACAATGTCAATGGTCCTATGGTATTTTATGGTGTGTCCGGGGCTCTGCCTGGTGGATGGACCATTATATTGCTATTTTGCCGAGCCCAACTCGGTGTTCTCTACTATATCCCTGCTATACATCACTATGCCCGCGCGAGATGCGGTAGGCACATAGGTATAATCAATTATTATAATCTATATCAACACTGCATGCCTTATATGTTTGTTATTTTTCAATTATCACACGTTACAGTACAATATCCGGGGAACAATAATTCCAATTCTCAAATTCTTTAGTTTACAATTTATATAAAATTAGTCAAGGGTAGCAGTGATATAGCAGCAGGATATGCGAACGGCGACAAAATTATTGGTCTGGTAAGAAAAATTACGGGGGCGGAATAAATAATTGACAAAAGCTTACTGTGGTCTGTGGACGATTGGACATAGAAAGTGTGGGGTTGGTTGGCGGTGGGAGGGAGAGGGTGGGATAGGGGCAGAACCTCACAATGGGCAGTGCGACGTACCTATTCGTATGTTGCGCGGTGCAGTGTCGATGGCAGTATGGTAGCGGGACTACAGTACGTATACTAACTTCTGTGCTTCAGGTAGGCCAATTATTCCAATCATTATACCATCCAGAACCAGCTGTCGGTGGATTACAGTCAATACCAATCAAAAACGAGCCAAATATTATTACATTTTCTGCGCGTAGCAAGTATTGTGTATATGCTTGCAGGATAATCATCAAAGTTTTGCTAATTTATAGGCCAGGTTGTTCGTTGCGGGCTTGATTTTGAATTTTTTCAAACACACAAAAGTATATCAGATGAAGACCTGCTCTCGTTTCTGATTGCAACTCGACTGCATACCACCGATCGTAATAAAATGTTGTGCATTCAGAATTTGTATTTTGCTCTTTGTTACTTACTAATTCTTGAATATCATCACGATAGTGGGTAATTGAATAAATGATAATGTTAACCAAGTCAATGTTATATGCCTGTTGGAAATACTTTGAATAACGCAGTTGCTGCTGTGGAATCATGACCTTGAATTCTCACTGCACAAAATCAAGTTGAGGCTATATACCTGACTATACAGGGAGAGTTTTTTCCAGGGTTAAGAGAGGGGTGGCTTAAATCGGCTAAGATTCAGCCTCCTGCTATTCATACTTGTTATTGTCAGGATAATCGTCTTTGTTCAGATACAGATATGGGTGAGAGAACGGTTGCCGCGCCTTCGGATGATAGAACAATATATTCAGAAATTGAGATTAATAGTAGTATTTTATTGTTTTGACAACGTTGAATGCATTTTTGCCTCCTATACAACACAGCAAGAGCCAAGTAAAGAGTAGCCGACAATGAGTGAGAATTGTTATTGTGATAATAATCATTATGAATTGTACATGTGGCAGTGTCTCAGCCGATCTAAGTCACACCCTCTCTGAACCCCGGAGAAAACTCACCCTGTATGTGTATGTAGCACGTAGAATTTCGATGTAAATAGAATCATGGGTTCAGTGGTAAATTGGCTAATGTTACTCGTTCAGTAGCTTTTTTTATAACGAATTATTATTCATTGCTAAAAAATCTGCCTACTTTTTAATGTCTCATAGATTGATCTTTGTAAAAATAATAATATAGTAATAGGCTTTGTTATTAAAATGATGGAAAAGCTTTTACTAGTAGATGTAAAATACACGTATATAACTTTAATAATCATTTTACTATATTTTCGTTCTGAAATTGTAGCGTCGAAACATCGGGTTCAATCCCAAATAGAACGACATCAGACTTCCGCGATAGCTACACGTAATTCAATATCACCACAAATTTACCTTTGGTATGGTTCAATAACATTGAGAATTTGACTGAAATCGGGCAATGTTTAAAATATTGAGAGTTTGTATACATACATACATACAAACATACCTAAAACTCTTTACACGAGCTTCGCCGTACATAGGATACTAATTATTGGAAGTAGATAACAAAACAGCTGTTTAATCAGATTCCATGAAATTAATTCACCTTATCATTGTATTGTTATCATTTCGTTTATTTCTGAATTGTGATTGCAAACTCACATATAACGTTGATATTTTTCTTTAGGGGGTACAATGATGCCACCTCCGTTTGGGCCAGGGGCGATATTTCCTCCCCAAGCAGCAATGTTGCCGCGGGTGCCGCCGCAATTTGCACCCGCGTATCCTCCAATATTTTATTGGCCGTATCCATCGCCACCCGTCAGTCCTACCAGTTATTATAATCCAGCCGGGGTGGGCGGCATAGCACCAATTCCTCAACAAGCTACTCTGGTGAGTATTTATTCAAAATATCGAGCCAATAGCTCGTGAGTTTTAATGCATTATTAAAGTCAGATGAGCGATAAACTACTTGTGCTCTTTCAGCTGACCTCACCCGAATGTCTTCACTTGGGGCCTCCGGAGCCTAGGGTGCAGGATGTCCACTTACCAAGAGCCGATGTGGATAAACGTATTCCGCTACCACCGCTTCAAGCTCCCCGTAGCCAATACATAGAATTGTTTATGGTTTGATCAAGTAGCAGCTGTTCGGCAGAAGGAATGATCAAGTCAACGCCTTGCCTCGCCCCAGCACAAACTACTGTATCAGACATGAGTGATATTATGATATGATTGTTCGTGGCCCCGTAGTTCTGTAGTATAATGAGATGACAAGGTCAACAAAACCCTATTTTTACAATATCATAGCATACTATCCAATACATTTAGACCGTTCTAAACTTTTAAAATAATGTCAGAGTATTGAGATATGCCATGAAAACGTTTGTGTTCTAAAAAGCAAGTTGAAGTACCATACGGCATCCCACTTGTTGTTGAAAGTAATGCGTAATTACCACAAGTCAAACTGATATTGTGATTCCTCCAGCGTAGAACAGATATGTGTTCTTGACGAATTTATTCGATACAGAATTAATGTTCACCTATATTTATGTTTAACACGTCGAAACCCAATTTTCCGATCTTATGGCTGCCATGAAATTGAATATTGGAAATTATTTAGCTGTTCAAATTTTATATAGTTATTTGACGGAATTGAATAATTGTTGATTTTGCCATCAAATTATACCATAATGTTGCTGTTTTTTCAAAAAAGTTACTTCTAGTTAAAAAGTGCCTAAATTCTTTTTATTCTGTTTTTTTTTTTCCATTTCTGTTGCGCAAGTCGACGACAATCGGGGTCCAGTGAGAGAATGAGAAATTTTTATAATCTAACACATACACACGGACAAAATATCATCTCTGTAAAGTTCAAGTACTAGAAGGCCACAGATCATCAACCTAATAGATTTTAATGATGATACGTTATTTTTATTACTATTGTTATAGTAAATAGCAGAAAAGAAATTTTGAATGAACATTTTAATCAACTTAATTTAAATATAAAGAAACTAATATATTCGTTACTATATAATATTATCAATATTTTAGATTATACTTCTCAATGGTACGACATTTTAATGTGTTACGTGGATGGAGAATTTTTTATCTATGTCACTGGTTGAATATTTGAATGAAAATTTCATCGCTCTACAGAGAGAAAGCCGGTAATTGCATAATATATTTATGAATATGTACCACGAGAGTATATAACGCAATGCGCAAAGTATAATCGAACAGGACAGCAAATATTACAATCGTCTTCCAATTATTTCTTTCTATAATTAAGATTTCCATTGTTAACTTATTATATCAAGTTATTGATCATATTGTTATATGTATATCGATACACTATTAATTTTACTTTACTACTATATCTGTTACTAGCTAATGAAACCACAGAGTAGCGTGCAACGAATTATTTTATTTTATATGTATAATATGTACGCAGCAAGACAGCAGTGTCTTAAAAGACTACCTTTAGACGATTCTGAAAGGGAGGTTCTTATTTTTTTTTTTTTTTAGCCACATAATATTACATGTACGTATAACGTTGATTTGTTTGATACAGCGACTATGCCAATTATTTTGGGATCAGTTTAAGGACGGTTGCCTATAACTATATCGAAGTAAATATGTATATCCAGATATATATACATTGGCTGTGACGGGCGGTAACCAGTTAGGGCTCTGATTGCGCAAGTCAAACATATTTCTCATTACGATTGTCAATTGTTATGCTGGTTTACGATGGCGATACTTTTAGAAATTTCTTCAACAATACACATAGGAGAGTGTGTGTGTAGATTTATATATTATACATACACACGTACAATATACATATACATATATGTACATACATACGTATCTATCGTATTATACATACCTATATGCCATTTGTTTATAATTCGTTTTTTTTTCTTCTTATTAATTGTCCATCGCAAAGAACTTATTTACACGTTAGTGAATCTAGGTATACATATGTATGTATGTATTAACTTTTAAAAACCATACAAGAGTGCAATTGAGATGATGCTGATCCTACGTTTTATTTAAATGTATCAATTTAATTGTTTTTAAGACCACGTGATCCAATTATTTTACAATATTATATTATAGTATATTCTTTAAGTTTGTTCATTATATTAAATCATAAGAAAAAGACCATCCTCTTCGCGTATTAGATTAGAATGATAATTGTTTTGTTTTGTTTTTTTTTCGCCTCTATTATCTTCAAGTTTAATTCCAAGTCCGACAGATGCAATAAAAGACCTCCGCGTGGGTCATATTCTGTGCAATAAAAATAGGCCGGTACGCTGCAATACCGCTAAGAAACATGAAAGATGCACAATGTTACAGTCGAGAGTGCGATTTATATAAGGTTTCTTGTTTGCCAAGTGCGTACAAAATCTATTAATTAAGCAAGCACGTCTTGATATCTTGTTCTTTTTTTTCGTTTTTCTTTTAATATAAATTTATATCACTTAAATGTAAGTGTTTCGAAGAAAACTCTAGTGTGCTGTTAAAAATTTTATCGACAAATTTCTACACGTGTGATATTTGTAATGTCTGTTACCTTGATAATCATTATAGAAATCCAAACGATTTGAGAAAACCCACATTTCCTCTTTCTTCTCTCAGCAATTTTGTAATTTCACAAGCTTGGGTCAATCAACTCCTTGAGTAACAGTCGCAAAGTTATTCACCAATGTCACATAAGGAGCTGAGACCCTGCAAGGATTGTACAAAGCATATAGATACATACTTTTATTTCTGTTCTCTAAATTTTGTTCGTTATCAAGTGGAGGTGGACGATTTCAAGTTTGATCTTAAACTTGAGTTTTCGATGTCACGTGCCGCCAAAAATATACCCATATATTTATATATTATATTAATATATTTTGTAGCGAATGTAGTTAGCTAAATAAAATTACAGTTTTTGCAGCTATATCTAGAACGTTGGATCATCTACAGAAGCTTACAAAGCGGCACGTTCGTATCTCACGTGTATCAATTGGAGTTGGACTACGTCATTGATAAAACTCTCCGCGGAACATGTAAATCTAAATTGTTGGATAAAAATTTTTATCTTTATATTATGGCTGCAAAAATTGTACGATAGTCGTGTTAATATATTATTAAGATATGAATTGTGTATATTTTACAAAATTAATATATCACATAGAGACATTTTATTAGATATGTATAATTACAGTTGAGTTATAAACAAAATTTATGATAATCTAATCAAGCTCTGTTGGCAAAGTGTCACAACCCATTAACAACAATTCAAGTCGCTAATTATACTTAGATGACACTTTGTGTTTTTCGTTATTGAGTTACAAAGAAGCAATTGTAATATTACCTGCGGCGTTGATGCTGATAAAATTACGTGTACATTTGTGTGTGTATGTTCATGCAGACAATTTATGAAGAAAACTTAATTATTATTTGAGTAATTTTTTATTCTTCATATAGCTTTTCTTTCATGAGAACAAATATTATACATATATGTATTATGTAGTTCGTTACCTTGGTAAGCATAATTCCTTACATTTATGATCATGCTAAAATATTATACTCTACATCTACAAATGCTACGCAAACAGCTGTGGGTGTAGGTATATACATTTAACTCAAATAAGACAGTGTGCGTCAAGCCTGATATCTTATATCTATGCTGATGTTTATATTTATAAATTTGTAAAATATTTATATTTATAAAATTTGCCAACTTTTGAATTCCAATTGTTCGTAACATGACTATATGGAGTGTTAATTCGTTTGATGTTTTCATTGTTTGCTCCTACAGCAAGGAGAATCTGTCCAGCTGCAGCGAAATTATGGAGGGTCTACCCTCCATAAGCGAAATGATCAATATTCCCCCATGATACTATTGTGCTATAAAATGATCCTGTATCCATTGGTTACCAACTGAATTGTTTTACATAGATCATTCAAATCTCAATGTTGATACATAGCAAAGCAGATTGGCTACAGTAGAAGACAAATAATGTGTTTATTAGGAATGCTAGACCATGATGTACTGAAAATTGAACATGCATCGATAATACATAGCACAGAAGACTAAAATCGAAATATATCCATAATAGCACCGCGATTGGCCAGATATGTAAACGCTTTCTAAATATGAATATTTACATGCGCAAATTTTATTTTAAATGATCAGTGTCTCAAACATTAGCTCTAAGTCGAAACTCGTGCATATAGTTTAATAATTATACAATGCATCTGAAATACCAATTATATAGATTGACGGATAAGGGATATGATTGTTTCGGACTACTGGGGTGTTCTGTGTTTTGGTTCTTTATGTCTTACTTCAAGTTAGAGGTGCAAAAATAATTGTTGCAGTTGAGATAGATTTGCTTTACAAGTGTAGGATTCAATTACTTAACTCCCGTATTACTGCAAGTCTCTTGGCTTCACGCATTTTTTCATAGACTAGATTCATTTTTCAACAGACAACAATATTACGCTACTTTTCAAAGCATTCATTTACGTTTTATGAAAATCATGGTGCAAAAGATGAAGAACTGAATAAAATTAGATCGAATTTGAGATGAATCTCCTTATGCCTCGATAAACTTCCATGCATATAGAATTATCGTAGAGGTACTATTCTTAATTCTTAGGCAAATATGTTCTTACACATTGGGTATAGATAAAATTGCGATCATAGGGTGAACTACAAATATAATTATAATAATAATGTCCTTTGCCTCATGAGTGAGAATGAAATGCTTTATTTGAAAAACTATTTGGAACAATAACAGGGTGTGAAATAATACCACGGATCAGATAACACGATCCTCGACCACGTTTGCACCAAGTACCCGATTCCAAGTTCTAAGACCCATACATACACATCATTGCAACAACGTCAATCCAATTATCTATAGACGTAACTATATTATGAATTATGATATTTTAATCTCAGCCGTTTATTAGTGAATGTATATTCAAAGTTTAGATCGCTAATCCATATGTTTGCGGCCGAAACAGATCTCCAAAGTATTAATGTACTAATGCACGCATGGGTCATAATGTTGCAACAACTGAACAGTTAAATACAAACCATTTATATTGGGCGTTTCGCGGCTGAGTTTGCTTTCCCATAGAGCTATACATAAATATACTGTAGTGTATAGTTATTATAGTGTGTAAACGATATAGTATATATCTAATTTTAGTATTTAATTATGTTATCTCAGCATTAATATTAATATATTGAATATTGTTTGAAAAATGTCACCACTTGTAGTTTAATTATTATAATGCTCTTCCTTTCTCTACAAGTTTAAAGAAAAAATGAAATCTTCTATCTGGTATTTGGTCAAAACGACTTATTAGTAACGCCAGTTTGACGAATTTCATCGATTTTACGAATTTCAATCCAAATAAATCCCGCGCAATGAATTTACAATTCGGAGATCGGATATTTGGCAACAAAAAGTAAGTATCACATCGTATAAAACTTGAATGCAATCTACGGATTTCAAATATTCACGAATATAAGGGTCGTAGCGCCATCTGTGGGGGTCTACTCTTACTTGAATGGCTTGAATGGGCTTGAATCGCAAGCCAGTCTGTGGCCGGAGGCGCAGCTGCAGCTGTCAGAAATTTATTGGTTATTATTTTGTAGTTTTAATACCGTCTTTGTAAAAATTAATGTGCTTTGAAACAGACCGAAATAAGAATAAACATTTAAACAGGATTCGATCAAAAAGAAGTATGCTGTCTTGTCTCATGTACGAAAGCACGTGAGCCGCGCTGTGGCAACTGACATTATACGTACTGTATGTAGATTGAAATATCCAGCATCATGACGTCGCTCAAAAGTCAGACAAAAGATGATGCAGCGGTGTCCGAACCATCGGTGGATATCGGTAATTTTGATGAGACTGATGCAAATTTAAGATGCGAATCTCCGAAACGCGGTACAACTTTATCGACTAGCACCAGCAGCTTTGAGGCCTTGGACCCTCATGATCCTAACCTGAGTCGTTTGGCCAATACAATGTTTCAAAAGACAGGTGAATACCTCCAAGAAGAACTTACCTCAACACATGCTGACTATCGCTTACTCGAACGTTTAAATAAAGAAGCAATCGGAAAATACGCTGAATTGAAAACAATATCATCAAATGTTGCACACTCATTGGATACATTGAACTCAAAGTATAAAAAACTCCAGCCTGTACTCGACAATATAAATGAGATCGACGATAGCGTTACTAAGTTAGAGCAGGCGGCTTACAAGCTTGCTGCTTACTCAAAGAGATTAGAAACAAAGTTTAAAGAGCTTGAGAAGGACAGTAAGAGTAAATGAGCCTGTCCTGCTTGCCAGATGGTTGCAGAGTAACTACAACTTGATAATCATAATTAGTCTAATGAGACTGTTGCTCAGAAGACGGCTAAGCCCCATTTTCTCCCTATAGAGACTTGAGAGTTGAATAGTTTTATCAATTATTTGTAGACCTTTCTCTGCTAGCAAGGATTTTCTGATCTCCAAGCACTGAAACAATTCCAATGATTAAAAATGAACCATGTTTTTAATATGGATTTGATAAATAATTAGATAATGGTCTATACACGACCCATGAAAGGAAAATTGGATTCCTTACAGCTTGTAATAAATCTTTAATACAAAAGTATTCTTTATACTACATGTTATATTGAATTCTTTGTAAACAGAATTATGTTTAAAGATAATATTTATCATTTTTCATCTTCAATGAAAAGCTTCAAAATTTAGGCTATTTAAACTTAATGAATTGATTCATTATTTATCTATTTAATTAACTTTCAAAAGATATAAAAATATCAAATTAAAATAAAAAATTACTAATCTAATCAAGATGAATGAATTTTTAATAGTGCAATACCAGGTGCAAACTAATGTGAAGGATTTTTGAAATTTATAGCTGACGCCAGGCTGACGAATAGTAATGTAGGTATGCTACCCTGCTTAGGAAGAATATCCCAATCTACAAATTTTTGATGTTTCGATTTTTAGCTTAACAGAAAGGTCTCAATCCAAAAAAAGCTTATAGTTATAGTTCTTCTCAAAATGTGAAAAATGCAGATAGAACATTTTTCCTTAGCAGGGCAATATGTATATTTTGCTGCTCTATATGCGCTAGTGTTGTTGCCAAGATTACATTTGTAACTTGGATTGCGTAGGTATGACAAATGAATATGAAATTATATTTTGAAATTAAGAATAAACCATGCCTTCAACGTATTAGTATTAGTAAAAGAAAAAAAAAAAAAAAAAAAATTGCGATAAATCTGTATCATTTATTATTTGTTAACGTATACATGTAGATATTAATTATGTATATAATCTTGTGAATAAATAAGAACTTTGTCTATCATGTAACAAAATCACATTTATTCAGCATATAGTATAATAATCAACCCAATTACATGACATCTCACTATAAGGAAATGGAGGTTGACACTAGATCACGCACTAGATACATAATGAATTATGCTTCATGGTATCGTGCTCTATCAAATAACATTGCCTTCTGGTGCCTAGGTAGTTTGATATTTCCCAGAGGATATACTAAATTGTGTGAAAATTGATTCACTTTCCTTGCAATAATGAATTCAGTTAAATTGTTAAGAATGTTTGTACACCTTCATCAGTACACATATGAAACGAATATGTATTGTTTCGTTAATTTTTTTCCGCAAACTTTTCACATGAGAGATCTTGCTTCTTGCTTGGTTCAGCAAATTTGTTGTTAAAAAAAATCAGGAACATGTTGATTTATATGTTTTGAGATGTTTTCAGCCACAAGTTTGTTCTACGATAAGCTTTGGTGAGATGCCTTCCCAAAGATTTTGAGTCATATAAATTCTTTTCGAATCTAAAACCAGTTAGTTTTCATCGGCAGTTCCACTGCTTGTTCAGTCCGAGCCACCTTATATTTCCAATTGGATAAGACTGGATCTAGGTCAAAGCGTGCTTATATTTAGCAGCTTTAGTTTCTAGTACAATTGTTGGAAGGTCAGTGGCATCTACAATATGTATAGGCTCTGAAAAAGATATTTGCTTTCATAATAGAATAGCTTGTGCTCAACAAGATCATTTGAAAACAACGTAAAAGTCTATCTGACGATTGGAAACATTGACAGGCTTGATTCATTGTAGGAATAATCAATTTCTCAATATTGGTTTGTTCTCATCATGATTACATTACTGGAATTTATCAAAAACAATACAACACGTGTCTGTTTCTTCAAGGAACGTTTACATCACTGACCTTGTGTAGCATTATTCGAGTTAAACTCAATGGCCTTATTCTGTTGCCATTTCACAGCTTTGTGCTGATAGACTGAAGTATGAAATATTTCGAAGGGTAATGGTAATAGATTAGAAAATTTATTTCGTAGTAAAAGCAGTTTATTTAATTATATTATGATCGGTAACGCTACCGGTGATCTAACGGGAATTAATTTATCATCAATAAGTCTCGAATGAAGGATAATTTCCAATTAGGCATGTAATTCAAAGTTGAGTTCATTATTATCAGCAAAGAATTTTTAATATTCGAGCATGAATTACGTGTTCATAAAACCATCAACGAATTTATTTTCAACTTTTGTCACATGTGGTAGCTAGATTTCATCATTCGCTATTAAAAACTAGAGATTTATATAGGCTCAAAAGTAGATGTGCAGAGACCCAGACGTCAATGGTACAAGTAAATTACAGTACTCCAACCAGCTGCACATCTTTTTAAATTGAAATTAATAGCTTAATATAAAACCTCGCACAAACATACTACAGCTCAAGTCATTCCGCATTAAAGACTGACACTGTCCACGTTAAAATCCGAGTATTACTTCAATTTCTTCCAGGTTTCCTTTGATATATAGCACTCCTCCCTTGTACCACCATATCCTCTTATTATACAATGATTTTATAAATTTCGTTAAGTATCTAGATTCCAAATCTATATCGACGAGTCTTGAGTAATCCGACCATGACCCTGGATATTTTTGCAACATTTTTTGTTTCAGTTTGTGGCTTTATCTAACAGTCGAGGAAATTTCCAGCCATAAGTAGTTCCAACGCGATCTCAGGTGCTATTGGAAATTCTGGTATTTCTGTACTACTATTCGTGTAGCGCACCTTGTACGTGAAATACATACAGACTTTTTGGAGAACGTGGGATCTATAACAAATTTCAATTTTCTCAGTCTTGAAAGAGATTTTTCAATTCATACAATTCTTTAATTATTATCATAGACATCAAAATTAATCCAACTTACGGAATCTCACGGAAGTTGACTTCGTTTGCCTCATTTTCAGCAAATTGGCCAGGGCCACTTAACATCGCCTTGATCGTACCACTGGTCAGAGCATGCTCTCGTTTCACTATGAATTCATGACCGTCGCTACTCACCAATTTAACATACATGGCGTCTGGTCCTTCGCATCCTCCATAAACCGGACCAGATTCCTGAAAGCATAACACCAGATATCGAAGATCGATGAGCCAGATGTATCTACGACTAGTTTGAAAAATATGCAGACTAAATTCAAAACATTCGGGGCTGGGAAAACAATTTGTAGTCGTCGCTATAATTGCATGAGGCACATACATAGCATAGCAATAATAGACGTCGGTAATACATTGCATAAGAAACTCAGATACAAGTACAAGTTTAGAGGCAAATTGATCGTTAGTATAGGAGTAAATCTTGAAAGTTTTCTTCTATACATATATCTGCTATACAACGAAATAAAGAACAAATGTCAGGGAATTGTTTTCGGGAATTGAAACTCACCTTGTCGGCGTGCATATTCATATCCCCGGACATTTCTTTCGAACAAATTTATAGTTGGCAGATATACTGTGGAATAGATAAAAAATTTATAATATTACTCATCAGTTTTCGATGTAGCTAAGGTTAGGAAAGTAAATTTTATATGTTACAAATAAATTTTTGACGGCTAAGCGTAGAACGAATTTCTCTACAATACGAGTAGTTAAAATCCGACAAAAAAAGTGACGACTTGACATCTTTTGATGGATTTTACCTTAAATAATATACAATATTTTGCACACCTCGCACCCAATAAAAACGAACGAACCAAATGTCGAAGCAGCTAACTCACGTCGGTCGGTAAGGACGGTAAGTGTCATTGAGCTAGTTCACCTAGACGACGTGCTGAAGCGTTGCCGTCGCAGGTAGGTGGCAGGTTTTGACAAAAAGGCGGGAATCCCCAAGTTCAGAAGGCACAAATACATAAGTGAAACACGCCGTACGCGCGATGGCAACTAACAAAGAAAAGTAGGTTATCAGAATTAAAGTAAATCAGCCGTAAAATTTGATACAATAATTCGCCTCTGTTTGCCTAATAACAGATACAGGCGGACGGCCGAAGATGTGGAAAAGGTGATAAGTTTGTCGAAACTTGACGAAACTGATCTAAATGAAATCACCCAAGTTTTACAATTTTCCCCAGAAAGCGACGAAACTTCAAACATTAAATTACTCGAATTAGATTCACACTTGTTGGAAGCTATCAAAGAAGGCGATCAGTAAGTGATCGTTCTCATAATAATAGAGAAACAAATTTGACGTCGAATTTCGTTCTGTATCATCTGTTTGCCTAAATTTAATTTTCAGTCTGACTTTTCGGGGCTCTGGAGAAGATTCTGTTGTTCTTTGCACAACGAACAAAACATACGAATTACAAGAAGCCGAGACCTCAAACTCATTGCTTTTGATACCAGACTTAAAATTTTCCAAAGAAACATTGTCTGGTATAGAGGGAGGCAGAATATTGCGAGAAACAACAGTCAGAGGTGTTTTTTACACGTATTTTGAGGTATACGAACAGTTAGTTGCCACTTCACACCATTCCTTGGATTATTTACAGACCAAATACATTTCTATGATATATTTGTATAGATAGCAGAATGCAAGCCGCGGTTGAACGAGCTCTGTAACTTGTTGGCACCTTCCGCATTTAATGGAATAGAGTATGAGAGTAATGTGGACAAGGAGACATTATACGATTGGGATAGGCTTACCAGTGAAGTACAGGCCAGTGAGGATGAGCTTAGAGAAGCCCTTTCCAGTTATTTGATTGTTAACATTGATGGTTGTTAGCGTTTGATCGTTTGTTTCTTTCACGTTTTTATTATTCTCTCGGAATTCGCGCCTATTTGGTAGTAATTTATTAACATTACTATTCAGGCTATCTGAGGCGTTTGACTTTTGAGTATGAGACACGTGCGTTGACGTTGATGCTGGATTTGATAGATGAAAACTCTTGGGAAATGGATCAGATAGATAAAGAGATGACCATCTCCCTGCTGGAAGAATTTATCCCAAATTCTGTATTCCAAGTTTTATTTCACATCTATGCGGAACCAAGTGGAAAGAGTAAAGATAATGGAGATCCATTATATAGGTAATGGAAATCGATTAGATTACAAAAAGTTTATGCACAGAAATATTTGCTCTTAGTTGATAACTCGTCGATGGATTCCAAAACTTTTTCAAGTTAAACAATGAGATAGCTAACGGTTTTATTGTTTGGGAACATTGTTCTAGGTACAACGAGGAGAAAGTCTGTAGATTTTTAGCAAAAGTGCTGCTGGCAGCCTCACCTGTTAATGAATACAATGAATTTATGGAAGCTTGGAGGATAGGAACTCCCGAACGTAGGTTGCACAGCATTTCCTATACTGTACTTGCCAATGATTGGATAGTTTTAATATCCCGGAAGAGGACTACATTGCATACCTATAGCTAGTTAACTGTTGGGCCTATTCCAGCAGAATTTATATTTTATAATACAATTTTTATCCCGTAATAGACTGTACCCACGTTGTTGGAACGGGCTCTTTGATTATTCGAAAAAATAGTAATAACTAAACTTTCTTACAATCGTCATTTTGATTAAATCGCACCCTCTTGCTTTTTATCCATGTAATAATCGAATTGTTCCTTTTTGCCGTAAATAATTCTTGCCCAAATGATAGTAGCAAACGCAATTCCATTCCATAAGCATTACTGTTGTTCTAAATCCATTTTATTCTAATTATCTTCTTCCCTCGCAAGAGATTCTTTGTTCACAACTGATTGTTATTCTTATAAATATTTTAGACATGGAACCAAGAGACTCGTGGCTAAGTGGTTTAGCATTGATTGTTTTTAATCCCCAAAAGAATATAAAAGAAGTAGTGTCGTACCCAGCAGCAGAATTGCCGGATGGGATTAATCAGAGATTTGACGAGCTATTCAAGACAAAAGAAAAATGGACAATAGAAGAGATCACTCCTTATATCGCGTTAGTAATTCCGAATTTCAAATATGAATATGTGTCATGTATTAAAATGCAAGATTAATCTTAGCTCGCCCTAAAGGTTCGATCAAAAGTGAGCCCGGGTTATTTATCTAAAGTCAGCACTAAAGCATTCAGATATGAATTCTGAAAATCTTGGCATTTCGCAAAAACAATGACAATTTCTTCATTAAAATGTATTATTATATGTTTGTGCAATTTCAGTGATCTGACGACAAATAAAACGGATGTTAATGCCTTGCTGACCAAATATGCAAGATCTTCAACCCTGAATGGCATCAAATATTATGGTTCGAAGCATTGTAAATGATGTATGTATAGTATATACATTGTGAACAACTTATTCTAAGTATTGTTAAATAAATAGTTTTATTTTCATTGAAAGTGTCTGAAGTTCCAGAATTGTCTATCATAGACAAAAAAAAAAATTAATAAATAAATTAATGGGCGAAATTTATAAAAAGTTCCATGCAAATCATATTCATAATTTATTTTGCATGTATTCATAATACATAATAACATTTACACAAATTTACAAATATCTTTGAAATGAGATTATGCTCCATCCAATTGTTGATTATTTAAATATTTTCTTAATTTTTCTGATTCTCTTGTCTTACTTTATGTTTTTCTTTTTATCTTTTTCTGTTCGTTATTTTTTTTATTTATATGTATAATGTGTACGGTCTTGCTGAATAATTGGATAGAGGAAGCATATATCTAGTCTTAATATTAGCTTTTACAAACTACGTTGAACGGCCATTGTGTAACCATCTTGGATCGGCTAAACTAATCGCTTTGGCTTTTTCAATTCTTCAATATTTTCTGTACCCCGTTCAGGTCTTGTGTACAACACCATCCTTAAACCTGGTAAACTCTATATTGATTTCCTCCTGGTTGGACTTTAAAGTAATATCAATGAATAACTCGACTTGTACAGGATTGGAGCGGGACTCAGCATTCAATAGGTGTTGAGCTTTTAATTGTGACAGAGAGTTAGTGAAATTCAAGTTACCACACTACTTTTAGAAAAAGAAGGCTGGATGACATAGTGATAAAAAATGAACCCTCGCTATGCATTGCCTGCAATAGATTTAAAAGCTTTGTATATTATGTCTTTTTATACATATCAGATGAGGACATGCACTCCCATTGTAGAAGCGTGACATAATGCGTTACTTAAGTACCAGCAACATAACGTGTTATCAAGACCATACCGATATCTATTAAAATTTCATCATATCTTCGGTTGTATGCATAATAGAGAATAATTACTGCTATGGTAGTAATAATAATGAAGAGAATATCGTGAATATCGTAAAATATTGATCAACTTCTGTGCGAATATCTTATTTAATATAATTAAAATTAAATAAATTTACAATCTAACGAATTACAGAGTCACGTTTGCGATATTTTTTTTTCTCTTCTTTTTTTTTACATTATCAAGAAGTAATATGTCTTTTTATAAATGATAAAAAAATATACATTCAAACTCGAAACGACTGTGAGCATAAGGGTACGAGTATTTATACTCTCAGCGAGACTATTATAATATTTTCATTGATACTGCATCGAGCTGCGACGATTCTCGACGGAATTTAACGACTTATTTATTTTATTTTTTATTATTTTTCTATATACAATGAAATCACGCGATTTTACGAATCTCGATGCAGAATAATTTGTAACAAAGAGCAACAAATAATAATACGTTGTACCCAGTTACGAGACGTGGTATCCTTACAATTTTTTCTATTACGTACAGCATCTTACTAATTTTCATACCAACGTTTATTAAACCTTTCGATTTTTACAATAAACATATTGTGTAATAATTATCACTTATTCTCTTTGTAATTGTCATAATTATAAATATTGCAATAATAACTATTCACTATTTTATTATATTTCAATTATATTTATCCAACGCCTGGCATTGAAAGATCCTAATCGTCATTTGAATAGATATCTTAAGGTCGGAAAATAGAATTTACTAATTGCGCGAATATACTCTTCCAATATTTAATTTCTTTTTGTATGTCAATGATTTTTAATCAAGGTAATCAACTAACTCAATTTCGGTACCAATTTGCTCAGAAATTTTAGTGATCCTCACTGCTTTGTGAATCACTTTACTTGCATATTTCTAGCAGCGTAAAATGAAAGATTGTTATTATCGATCAATGTCTGAAGGAAATGAAATGTAGGAACGTTATATAAATGATAGCTGAGATTGGGCAATTCCACTCTCCAAATAATGCTGTCGATTAATGGCATTCAATTCCATTTTAGCACAGACACATAATACGCGAACAAGGTAATGATATAATCCCAAAATTTAACGATGGAAATATTTAATTTGGCACTTGAATTTCAAGTTGTTACTATGAACATAATCTTCAATTCTTTTGTTTCATTTTTATTTTCTGTAATTTATGAACAAAAAATAACTTTGCATGTAGATTAAAACCAAAGTTATACAGTAATACTTTCGGAAATTGTGCGAAATCAGAAGTTGAAGACAGAATACAATTCATATATGTATAAGCGTACATTATTAGTACAATAAATATTCGCTTTATATCATAAATTGCTGAGGAAAGATATATGAAATTATCTTCCGAAAATTTTACAAACGTTTCTCAACACAATGAAAAGTATTCGTTTTTTTTTGCTTCTTATTTATGCCACTATATTGTCCAGATTAGTGGGGCATACGTATGTCCCTGTCATGATTTTGCTACATACATTATACTAGCTACCTATCCGATTAGCAACTTTTATAAATGAGAAATTGGAGACAAATGCAGTGAAAAGTATGTGTATGTGAGATATTTCTAGGAACTGATTCTGTGAATAAATCGAGTCTTTTGATGGCTTGAAAAGATACAGAAACGAAATTTTCTTTGAAGATGCAAAACATTTGTTTAATCAAGAATCAATTTTCCTTTGTACATAAATACAAGTTGTTCGTCTGATGTAGAAGTTTTTTTTTTTTTTATTTATTTATTTCTTGTTCATTCTCATATAGAAAATTGATTTTGTAAACAACGTTGTAAAAATTGTAAATTCTATAAAACTGAATTTTCTTTCACATACAGCCACTACGATAGCGTTTATTTATTTTATTTTTAAATTTATATATTTTTGACTATCAATTTATATTGCATGTGTATCAAGTATTACCAAACTACCTACAGTCTCGAGAAAATGAACTAGCATGTATACATACATTCATAGTTTATACATAAACTTGGGTAGCAGCTAATGAAATACTTTAATACGTATTTGATGATTAAGCCACGTTTAGTTGTTTGCTGAAAGTAGCAGCAGAGGTGATTTAGTATTTTTGAAGGTAGTAGAGGGGCTAATACCAACAAAAATACTGAGCCACGTTTGTGTACTGTACTTTCATTAATGGTACATAGGCTTTTGATGACGCAAACCTCACAATAAGTGTTTTTTTTCTTCTTTCTCTCATTCTGTTTTGTTACAAAAATTCTATAGAAACATGTGCAACGGAACATCGCCAAATTATTGACGAACATTCTTTAGAATGTGTATATATATATATGTAATATTATTACAACAAATATTCATGATAATTCTAAATCCTTTGGAGTTGCAAGTTTGATATAGGTAGTAGCTATCGATCCGGCAGCTATTAACAAATCTTTCTACAAACTACAACTAATAAATACTGTCCAGTCTATAAGTACGCAAGGACGAAGAGTTGTTTTTTTTTTTTTTTTTCTTTTTTGTATTCTTTTGTATTGAAAAGTGAAAAATAGCTAAAAAGCAGAAATACTAATCGCATTTGATAAAATGCTATTCGAGGGACATAAACTTACAATTATAATGGTTATCGTCTATCTGTTATTTGCGTACAAGCTAAGTCTGTTTGTTCCGTTATTTTCTGAAACAAATTACAAATACACACAATTTTATCAAACTCCGTAAAAATTATTTATTGAAAAATAAAATATAGGTATACAAATCATCTGTGGCTCACCTTCATTTCATTTATCCTGTTGTTAGCTGTCATTTGGTGATGTTTCATTGGATGTTTTAGTTTTAGCTGTAAAGACGGAAGAAGGTTGACTGGCCATGTTAGGTGTGCCAGCGTGGCTTTGATGTATCAAAGGTGTAATTGATTGAACAATGTTGCAAGATACAGGGACCAGTGGTGGAAGATTGGCTAGGTTGCCAGAAGCACCCATATTGCACGACAGCGACGGCCTCTTTCTCTCCAAGCTATTGGTCGCCATTTGTCTCCTTGCCGTTGAATTTCTCTCCAAACTATTCGTAACCATGTGATGTCTTCTCTCTAATGTTGAATTAGAGCTAACATCAGATTGGCTGTCCTAAAATCACAGGATAATATTCATCTTTTTATTTGATTGGCATTGACTCATGATACCTATTTCATTAATTATCGTAAATTGGTTTTAGTTTTGGTCCGAAAAAATAGTGAGCCACTGCGGACACCATCAATGAACATTACTGTACATACCTGAAACGTTCTATCCACTGATTGGCCCATCCTATGTAATAGATCTCCGCTTTGGCTCTGCCTGAAGATTGATCCATGCTTTTCGCTCGACTGACTTCTCCTCAGCATCTCTCCAGAGTGGCCAGAATGAAATTGATCTTCTGCGGATTGTTCAGGTTCGGTAATTGTATCAATTTTTTGACAAATTTGCTCGTCAACGTAAGGATAACGAATTCGTATGGAATCGATGACGTCTAAAAGGTTTTTAGCATCCATGGCCAATATGTGCGCCGCTGATAACATTCCTCTGTGAAAATAAAAATGAAAGCGTTTAGTTTCATAAAAATCTAATGAATACTGTGATTCATCCTCACTTTCTGTATTCTGCATCCAAAGTTGTGGCGCTGTAAGTTTGAGCCAATTTCATTGCTGAAACAAGTTCAGCCATATCTTTGCTAAGAACTTTATGTGCCATTTCTACCTCACGATGTGCACTAGCTGGCAAAATTTCAATTAGGGAGTCCACAGATGTGAGAAGTGCGCGTAGTTCAACGCCTACTTTTCTTACTAGTTCTAGATACTGTTCGGCTTTGCTTTGCTGAACACCTACAACATTGATATTGCGATTTTATTACGATATATGAAAACGGGTTTGTAGAACAGATTACTATTGTAACTCATAAAACGAAAAAAAAAAAAAAACGATTCAACCTAGGTACGAAAGATGTAAGTAGTTGAAAGAAAATAGTATGACTTTTTCAACAGATGGCCATACCCTGCGAAAGAGACATAACAGCTCGCACTACGCTCGTTGTACAGTCATAAACCTTGTCATTGGTCCTATCAAGATCAGCCGTCGGAGTTGGTTCCATTTTCTGTAAATGATATGTCACAATGTGGTGGAAAATTTTTGATATCGGAATGTGTAGCTGGGGAATTCCATCCCAACTTGAGCTATCGAAAAGCCTGACCCTCACCGAAAATTCTCAAACTTTATATGTATATTTGAGTATTAGTATGGTACAAGTATCCGTGATTTTTTTTTTGATTTCTCGGGACAACCATTTGCTGACTACCGATTTTGCTAAAAATCAACATTTTCGTTGTCTCAAACAAGAATATCTTGGAAATTGTTTGTCGTAGGAGGATCTTCAACATACAAAAAAGATTTGTTTTTGTTTTGGCTTCCTGAAAATAATTTTTCGAAAATTTCAAAATCCTCAGAAATTTTTATCATTTTTTCTTCCTTCCCCTTTTTGTCCTTTTTTTCGCTCTTCCCCTACTTGTACCAACTAATACTCAATTATGTACCATAAACTTTGAGAATTTTCGTAGAGGGTCAGGCTTTTCAATAGGCCGAGTTAAGATGCAATTCCCCAGCTATACTATTAGTTTCATAATACAGTTGAGTGCTAAGAAAATCCTAATGCAGTTTATCTCTGTCTTTCTTGGTAAACTTTAACGATTAGATACTGGATGTGTACATACTGGTGAAAGTGTTAAGTATAATATTCTCATCATTCTATGAATCGAAGAGATTTGTTTATCGAGCAAATCTATTAATGAAAATTTCAAATGTGTGCAGACAAGCTTAATTTTAATTATAATAAACGTCAGGCATTGAAGATTGGATTATGTAAACTCAACAGTTTAATTACAGTAAAATGATGCACAGCAAACTATTAAATAGCCGACCAGCTTGGAAATATCGACCAAGTAATAGGAGATATATTTCAAGCGAATAAAAAATTATACAGTCAAGATCATTGCGATATTAGATTGATAAAAAAACCACAGATGAATTGTACAATCAAATTTTTAAACACAAGCAAGCATTTTCCACCAATGATGCGTCATGAGTTCTCAAGCATTGCAATTTCAACGTTCACCACTTAGCAAGTTAAAGATAAACCATCTCGAATGATCACCTTGACGATGATAACTTTGTCGGATCCCTTGTCAGAGCCAAGGGAGCCGGTGTTGATGGGAGTAGCTTCGTTGCTGGGAGATTGGCTTACCGACCTAGGTGCCAGGGGACTTCCGCTTTCGTCACCGCTATTTGCGATCGAAAGTCGTTTCTGAAAGCGTTTAATAGAAGCTAGCATGGATATTTTTTTTCATAAATAAATAAAATATTCAAATGTATTATTCTCGCAGGCATTAGTTGTAGGCTTTTTTTGTACAGTAGGCATTAGATGTCTTTCTCTCAATATACAATAGTTGTATTCCTGTACCGAGTCTTAGTTACCTAGCTTACCAGGCATTATTAGAGCCCAAATGAATAACTTTATTTTGTTTGAATTATATGAAAGTTAAATACTGCAAATATATCTTATATCAATACTTTCGTTATTTTGATTTCTTCAAATTTTGACTCTGCGTATAAATTCATTGGATGAGCACTTTGAACTGTAGAGAAGGGTGGCTAAATTTTTCTTATGCATATTAGGAAGTACATTTCTTATCAGCACTATGCCCAAAGTATATTTTCAGACCTACTACGCGTCGTTATATTACCTCCTCCCTGGCAAGCCATCGGCTATCTTCTTCAGATTGTCGTTGCTGTTCCAAAAGCCTCTGCTCTAGTAGTTTCTGTTCATCATCGACAGTGCGACCAAAGTTCTCGCTCATGCTATCAAACAGCTGCGATTGTACATTTCTCTGCAAAAATAACAAAATGGCACTTTAATAAATAAGAACGTTGTTTCAAGCACTGACTAGGCGAACATTTAAAACAGATGTAAAAATTATATGTACATGGATAAAACAAGGACTGTGGGAGGAAATATTCAGTTGCGGTAATTTATGACGTGAGAAACTATCGCATTATACGTGCAACCTTGTGTATGTACACCAATTGACTGCAGGCGGTATTTAATTTTGCAGGTGGCGCAATTCATTTGAAAATTTTTTACTATATCAATTGTTAGAGTTTTCATCAAGTTTTCATGGGATTGACGAGAACAGGCCCAGATTCGTAGGTACGTGAGGGATGATCATTTATTATCAGCGTGGTACTCCAAGCGACAGTTGTTGGAGCATGTCACGAATACAGGGAACATACTACACTACACAGCTACTACATAATTATCAATGGTGTTGCTAAACATGCAAAAAATTTATGTGACACGTTTCGGCATTCTTTTCGCTTGGAGTTGTTCCAAAGTTTTTTTTTATAATCGGAATTGGGATTAGCGATTCGTCAGGTACGTTTCTGACTCGAGAAAAAACTACTTTCTGTTTCTAACTCGAGGAAAACAAAAATTTTTGGATCGATTCCATAAGGTCGTATGCGCCAAATCTTCGGAAAAGAATTGAAATTAACAAAAAAAAAAAAACCTAACAGCAGAAGGTCGTATCCACCTCAAAGTTTTCGCCCTTCGGAAAAAAAAAACCTTGAAGGCAGAAAGTCGTATCCGTCTTAAAATCTTAGAAAAAATTACAAAATAATAAAGAAATAAAAAATAAAAATCTCAAAAGCAGAAGGTCGTATTCGCCTCGAAATCTTAGAAAGGAGAAAAAAACATTTAAAAGCAGAAGGTCGTATCCGCCAACATATGACCTTTTGTCTTTAGGTTCTCGAAATCTGAATTTCGAATTATTTATCGTTTTCATCGTTTTTATAGCGAATGACGGATTAAAATAAAATGACACGATCTTATGTCACCAAAATCGCCTTTTTGGTGTTTATACGACCCTATGTCATTAGACATGCGATATGATATATTATGATGTCCGCAGATTTTTCTTTGTTTATATCTTTTTGTCTTTTTTTTTTTTTTTTTGTTTCATAGAAGACAATATTTGAGATACATACATAGTATAGTGACATGCAAACATTAAAACATGGCATTGGAACATTCTTCATGCTTAAAACAATCTACGAATGCAAAATAATTTACCCTACTAAAGTGAATGAGAATGAAACCATACTTGATCAGGTGCAGTTAAAAAGGACTCAGTCAACAATGAAACTGTAACTTTGCGCATATTGCGAGAATTTTGAAAATATTTTCGAGCGAGGAGGATTTCAATAATATAGTTTTTTATTGTTTGTCCCGTGTCTCTGTTTAGGATGTAAGTCAATTGAAAGGATCACGATTTTCTTACACAGATACTGTATCCATGTATTAGATTTTTTTAGAGAGGATCAGTACGAAAACTTGTTGGGATATGTACGCGAATACTCGCTCGATCTGCAATTGACCAATGCATTGTCACAAGGTGTAAAATGTGCAATGAAAATTAAACGGTAGATAACTGGAATCGGTAAAATCATACAAGGTTGTATCTAGGAACATCCTAACAGTAGTGCGATTCGGTCTTAAAAATAGACGGAGCTTTACGCAAGACCAACTCGCAATACTTGAGAATATATTCCACAATAAACCGAGCGTAGACAGAAAAAAAAAAAAAAATTAAAAAACCAAGGATATTATTGATGCATTCCTGCAAAATGCAATCGTCATTCCTAAGAGCCATTATCAAACCTGATCTTGTTGGCTTTCCTCCGTTGCCGAACTGGTCGACGATACGGTGCTGTCGCTAACAACTGACGAGACCAAGGAACTAGATAATGTACTGTCAGTTGAACGGGTCAACTGTTCGTCGGATTTATGAGTTGCGAATGTAGTTATCTTTACTATCCCGGTTGCCAACGAGGGAGTATTAGACCTCGGTACTGCAGTGATCGCCATTTGGGGCTGAACAGCGTGTTGCTGTAAGACGTTCACACCCGTAGCTACCTGGGCATGTTGACTCGGGTGTGGCGAAACGGGATTAGGGGTAGAAAAGTGTGTCTGATTTTTTGCTACGCCAACAGTCCCAGTGAGGGAATTTTGCGGGGCGTTACTAATTGATTGTTGATTTGATATTGGAGAATTAGAAACGACGTTTGTCAATGTTGTAGATTGCTGACTACTCGAATTATTGGAGAGGCTAGTGTAAGACTGAGAAGCCATTGCCTGTTGAAACTGCTGACCATGTGGCGATCCGCCTTGTGCCGAATAAGGTTGACTGAAGCATTGAGCTTGTGCAATATTCGTAGGCGTTGCATGAACTGTGTAAATAGGATTACTGCCATTTGATTGATTGTGTTGTTCGAACTGGTGATTCTGAGGATAAACAACGAACTGACCCTGAGAATTTTGTCTTTGAAAATTCTGAGCTGACTGACCCTTAGGCACGTATATTGGCGGCCTAGTTTGAGCTATGTTTGAATAAACTTGCTGTTGATCTTGATAATTCTGGGGGTAAAATGATTGTGACTGAAAGTTTTGCCCCAATGTCGGACTGTAGACCAAATTACTCCTTGCATTTTGCATGTGCGAAACGTTCGGAGGCGTCGAAGATTTCGGGCTAACGCTTTGACTTTGTGCAACAGCTCTCGCACGAAATTTCATAACTGGCCCATACAGGCATTCAGTATTAGATATCGGAACCGCACTGGTTACCCCAGTGTTACGCGGGTAGCCACCACCACTGCCGCTAACATTTTGTCCACCACCAGGAGAATTGCCAAATTGATTTACAGGATTAGGTGTGGCCTGGTTGCTGTGAGAGTACTGCATTTGTCCGGTAACAATTGTCTCGACGTTAGGACCTTCGGGAAAGTTGCTACCGACGCTTGGGCTTTGACTAAGATTACATACGATCGCTGAACTTTGTGTAAAGTTAACAACCGGCCCGTAAATTTCACCGCATGCACCGGCGGATGGCGAGGCAGAAGATATGGGCATAGGGTGTGAGGAGACGAGTTTTTGAACCGGAGAATACAAGTCTCCGGTTATACTTCCGACTAGTTTCGAGGTAACAGAGTACAAACTCTGGGGATCTTTAACTTGATGCTTTCTACCCGCAGCCGGGGATTGGGTTTGAGTTACTATACCGGACTCTGACATACTGAGGCTTGACAATAGTGGTGAAATAGTGTCACTGCCATCTAGGGAGTCCATTTCTTCGAAGGGTGTGGGATCAAGCGAATGATTATCAAGGTAAGAGGCCGGATTTTCGGACGCCGAGGTTTGGTCAAGGGCAAAGGGTAGGTCAGTAGCGATGGCTGTTGTTAAGGCCTGATCTTCGTCTTGAAATTGTACTGCAAGGGTATTAAATGGGGATGCGGGGGTTGTGTAGACGGAGGGACATACCCCCCGAGATTGATTATCCTTAAGAAGCTGAGCTAAAACCTCTGGACTCTGGGCAACGATGTAGGTAGACACAGGAGCTACAGAACTCATTCCTGGACCAGAGTCTCCAGAATTCTGAGGCTGCCGGGATGGTTTTGGCGGCGGGGCCTCGTCAGCTCCTGAAAACACGTATCAGATTATCTCGGTGTTTCGTTATTCGTTTTCGTGCACAAAGAGGAATTTAGGAAATGTGCGTTGAGCATACCCCAAGACATGGCTTGAACTCTCCTATTCTCTCGTCTCATGGTTTCTTGCTGCTGGTGTTTTTCTTCTCGTAATATTTCACTGCAGCATAAGAAATATTTATTGTAATTTTATGTTTTCTCTGGATGACCGATATACAAGTGACGAATATCTTACTGTAAATTTTCTCTAATATCCTTGAACGTTGGCCGCTTACTCGGCTCGTAGCTCCAGCATTGAGACATTAAGGAATAGAGACGGGGCGGACAATGTTTTGGGAGTTCCAGCCTCTCTCCATTCTCCAACTTTCGTATCACCTCGTTGTTTCGCACACCTTGAAAGGGCTTTACACCCAACATCAGGATTTCCCACATGCAAACACCTGACGTTTAAAATCATTAGACACAAAAGGATAGACCAAAATTTGTGCATAGAAGAAATCATTCAACATTTATCACAATATCAAATTTCAGCAGCTCTAGCAGCTAAAATAATGATAGGAAACAGCGTTGAATACTAGGTATTTACCGAACATCCATACGTCTGATGATGTTGTAAATCGACGAAAGTTTATGCTCTCTGGCGCCATCCATTTTATCGGCAACTTGCACTTGCTTGCTGTGTAGTAGCTCTGATCTTCTACCCATCGGCTCAGACCAAAGTCTGCCAATTTAACGCAGCTGTTTGACGAGACGAGGACGTTCCTTGCAGCTATATCTCTAATTGTAAAAATAAATCGCAACATGTTAAAAATTTTCCAGAGGGAAGAAAAAATTTACAATACAGGGTGGCCCATTCAACTTGACAATGGCTGATAACTCGAAAAATCAGGTCTGTCGAACAAAATGTTTCAAACAAAAGCTTCTTCATTCGAAATGCCCAATCGATTGGCAATATTTTTCATTTCATTTAGGGAAGGCTTTCAGGGTCAAACCAAGGTCAACTTCAGTTTTTTAAATGGAAACTCATATTTTCTTCGTTTTGCAGATTCGTTTCGTGCATGAAAAAATGAGAAACTTTTGTTCAAGACATTTTTCGTTTTAAATTCCATTTTTTCATGGTACTTTATTTTTTTTCTTTCAGAATTTGACTTTGAATTCAAATTAGAAAGAAAAAAAAAAACAATTGAATTAGAAACAAAGTACCTACCATAAAAAGTTCAGAACAAAAGTCTCTTATTTTTTCATGTAGAACACGATTTTGAAAATTGTAAAAAAAAAAATAAAAAATAAATAACAAAAAAAAAAAAATTATAAAATGAAAAGTACCATAAGAAATTGAAACAGGCCACTGTATATTGTCAAAATAGAGAATCAAAATCGTAGAATTTACCTGTGAACAAATTTTTTACTCTCAAGATACGACAGAGCTGTGCTAAGCTGAAAGGTGTACAAAAGTAGGGTAGCCACGTCAAGCCTTTGTTTGTTGGACTGAAGGTAAGCTCGCATTTCTCCTAGTCTTGCCAACTCCATTACCAGCCAAATAGGTGCCTCTGAGCAAACGCCTATCAGTCGTATGATGTGCGGATGCTCAAATTGCTGCATTATATCTGAAACGATTAAAGTTTCGTTCCGTTTGGTGCGGCTAAATATTTGTGGTTTATTTTACAAGAAAATAAAGTATGATCCTTGAAATTCCGCAACGACCACAAGACATGAATTTCATCTTAGTATTATAATCGGTTTGTTTGCAGACGTTAATTTCGAAGCTAGACTAAAAGTTTGATCGAACTGTACGGAAAACTCGATATCATCGACTAAAAAGTGCAAATAACATGTTTTTATATTTTTATTCGTGACCCACATGCTTCCTCGAGGAATTTTTCGGCTGTAGCCAGATCAGCATCGACTTTGCAAGTTTTAACTGCGACAGCTACCACCTGCCCATCGCGGCCCCGGTAAGATCCTTTGTGGACATTTCCAAACTGTCCTTCTCCAATGATTTCACCAAGCTCCACTTGGTTCCTGACAATCTCGTAGTCTCGAGCTGAAATAAATCCGGCAAATTCATTTTACGTATTCTTCTTTTACGAATTATATCATATCTGCAGGGTATTTATTTACTTGCTGGTGTCGAGTAATCTCCTTCCTCATCAACGATCTCAGCGTAATCTTCGGACAGTATGGTCCCCGTTTTTCCGGCGTTTTTTTCCGGACTGTCGGTCGCTTCGTGTCGGTATTTCGGTGGATGAACATCTGGGAATTGATGTAATCGGTAATCATCTAACTAAGATCTAATATAGGATATTTCGATCCTATAATTTATATATAGGAGACGATCGTCAAGTTACAAACCTTTGCAAGGACAGGGATAGTTTTTCCATGAGGCAGCTTGGAAATGAATTTCAAACGAGTTAGTATGAGTGAAATTATTGATCAAGAAGGCTCGATGGATTTGAGGTGAAAACGAAAGGGGAGGAAACGAGTTATCGATACTGCGGTGGACGAACGAGTATAATTGATAGCCGATTAGTAAACCGCATACCTTTCCTATTCCACAAAGAAGTATTACTTCCAGTGGTAAGCCGACAGTATCCGTCGATCAGGTCCGCAAGACTTTCAGCTTGATCCAAACTCAAGCAAGTTATACTCAACGTTTCCGCAGCTCCTGCTACCCGCAGTTTTATGCAAGCCTTTGCGTGCTCCTTGCAATCCGATACCAATGTCTGAATCGTTTGAATCTGGGAGAACTCGGCCATCCTAGTCGGCTGTGCCGGAGATAAACAAAGCTCTTACAGTTTCTCACGTTTAATTTTTAAACAACGATCAGAATCGATCGCGGGATACGGGAATTAAATCGCCTGTTCCGCACGATTTTTTATCTCGATATACAGTAGGTATGGAATATCTATTTCGAAAGCGCCGAGAGTAAACGGGATTGCGACACTTTATAGCATTATACGAGCGAAGATCGGTACGGTCTTATTTTATTTATTTATTTATTTTTTTGTAATCGTTACCGATCTTTCTCGTATCTTTTATATGGTTCTTCGAATTCTAGGTGTGGTTTGATCCATTATAGCCATTATATCACGTATCGATGGGTTTATGGGTATATTTAAATCACGACACTGCAATATAATAGTGTGAGGAAATCCTTGACTCACCACTGTTCCGCCTCTGTGTGCCATGTACGAAATGCCCAAGTCAGGACCGATGACTAGTTCAACTGGTATTGACCAACTCGACTGAAATAACGAATAGTTTACATCAGATTTTCGTTTCATTTGTGATTACACGGAACTATGATCATTCATGCCTCTCGCCTCATTTCAATAGGCAATCGGCGCACGCGCGTTTACTGACAATTAATATGAGATCGACTACACTATACACACACACTGCCGGTTAAAAGTTTAAGTACACCGCGGCAAAAGTTGGATATCTCGGTGGAAACAAAATCCTAAACCAATTTAGTAAACGGCGTTTCGAAGTGGAGAAATCCAGCTTCATTTTGGGCTTTTTTGTTTTATTTATGCTTTTTTTTTTGCAAACGCACGCAATTTTGAAAATGGATATATTTTTTCGCGCTTTTCTCATTCCGTAAAATTTAGTGCCAGGTTTTTGAAAAATGGTAAAATGTGTTTGTGGATAAACAGCATCAAAAAGGAGATCTGAAGCTTTAATTTGGTTTTTGGGAAAAAATTCTGCGTTTTTTTTTCGCAGAGATATTTATGTTTATCGCGAAAAAAAATACAGGTTTCAATTCGATTATTTTCGACCGAGATATCCAACTTTTTGTCCGGGTGGAAAACTCGATCGGTGTACTGAAATTTTTGGCCGGCAGTGTAGATGTACGCGTACTACAGATGCAGACAAATGATATTTGTAATACGACTTACCCCCAACGCGCATATGAACCTCTCTTGGTCGAATCTGTAGTAGGATCGTAGCAAGTCGAAGAATTTGAACATGCATTCGAGCTCGGAGAGAGCGGCTACTTTTTTGAAATGTTGTTGAATCAGTTTTCGAAGAGCCTTCGGTTTCATACCGTTTAAAACAGTCCGCGGTAGAAACTTGTGGAGTCCTACCTGCCGTTTTGTAAAACATAAATCAGAGCCTAACTTCGAGAGTGTTGGAGATCGAAAAATTAATACATATAAATTTCTTTATGACGATCGATCCTTTGTCGTAACGAATCTTGTTATTGTAATGAGTAATAAAGGAATGGGTAATTTTTAGAAAAATAACGAGTACATAACATGATGATATTGGCAGATTGGATATGGGATTTTACCTCTCTTTCTAAATATTCCAGGTTGCTTTTCTTGTCCAAGGCTATCTGCGGCATGTCTTTGAAGAAGTAACGAATTTCGAGGCAACATAACTGTACAGCAACGTCTTGGTCCAACGTTGCGTGGTTCGCGCTCAAGTAATCGTTTCTCACCTTGATAGTAACACACAATTTCGTACGTGTAAGAAAATTACATTTAAAGTCTGGTCTAATCAAAACTGCGAATCTGTGTATACGAAATTTTAGTTCGAACTGTTTTTCAATATAGTAGGTACATTTTTTTTTTTTTTAATTGATAACAAGACATACACAGGGTTATCTTTTTTTAATCGTCCCAGGCGAATATCTCAAAAACTAAAAGAGATATGAAAAAAAGTTTAATACAAAACTGGAAGGGTTTCGAGGGGGACATTTGCTAAGACTATGGGTTTTGGATTTTTATAGGGTTTTATGGGGTTTTTATGAGGTAACTTTTGTTTTTTAAATAGGAACCCCTATTTTATAGTGCAGATTCGTAATCTATACAGAAAAATACATGACTATTGTAGGAACCTTTTTTTTTTCTAAAAGTTCAATTCCTTATCTTTTTTTTTTGCAACAAAAAAATTTTTCCATTAAAAATATGAGGTCAAAGAAAAAAATATCCAGAGTAAAAAGTCATTTATTTTCATTGATTAATCATGGCAAGTCATTTTTAAAATTCATTAATCATTTCGAGAATGTTATAACGTTATTAGCTTCGTAACGTTATAATTAACTTCATTATTTCATGATTAGAAATTGAGCTTTTAGAAAAAAAAAGTTTCCTACAACAGCCATGTATTTTTTTGTTGAGATTATGAATCTGCACTGAAAAATAGGAGTTCTCATTTAAAAAACAAAAGTTACCTCATAAAAACCCCACAAAACCCTATAAAAATTCAAAACCCATAGCATGATCAAATGTCCCCCTCGAAACCGTACAGCTTTTGTCTCAAACATTTTTCACCATCTTGCTTAGTTCTAGAGATATTGGACTGGGGCGATCAAGAAAGACCACGACGATGATGGCAGCAGTTATACGAATGCAGGTATCGTATACCTTAATACCTAGATATACCTATGTATACGTACTGCGATGTAATAACTCACCTGATCGTAATAGTAGTAGAATGTGACCTTGTCCTTTTCGTACAGGTCGTTAAGGTTCTGCGGTAAATATCGAACCCTCAATTCATACCTCCACTCGCTGTGGGGATGTTTACGTTCGTATTTTTCTTGAACCTGCCGAATGAAGAAAAACAAAAGATAGAAGAAACGTGGGAAAAAAAAGATGAAAAGATGGAAAAACGTTTTTCTCGTGATATATGCATATACATTAGGGTGGGCCAAATAAACCAAGTATTATTTTTCTTATCTAGATGCCCTTTCGAAAACTTGTTCTTTATGATCAAATACCAAGCCCCGATTAGCTCTTGATTTTAATATTTGAAGGTCGCTCAACGCAATTTTCTATTTCCCATTTAAATAACATATTCGGAAATGTTCTTGTGGCACACTTCGATTTTTATATCTCGAGTACTAATCTACTTAGAAAGATTCCGCATAGCTGCTTTCGTTCAAAATTGAACGCTCTACAAAAAAGGTCTCTTGGTATTTTCTGATGAATCCAACTGTTTCCAAGTTGTTCATAACTTTAACCATAAATATATGTGTACATATATGTAACACAACTTCGGAGAAAGAATGTTTGATTCAATGTTATGTATTGTGAGACAGGATAATGCCAACCTGGTACATGGTCGTATCCTGATGTAGCCAGTAGCTCTCGCTTGAGCCCGGATGATGCAGCCTCATCGCGTAGAGATGACGGTACTGTCTAGTGCCAACAGCGAGACGACTTGTCACGAGAGAAATAATCCCCCTAACGTCAATCGCATCTCCAAACTTTACGACGTTGAAGCCGCCTAAAGGAGTCGACATTTGACAACAAACAGTTTTAAGATTAAGAGATTGTGCCCCAACCTCTTTAAATATTATTAGAATAGAGCTTCAGGATTCTAAATAACGAGATTTGATCGCAGAGAAAAAATTTGCCACGATTATAACAGGCCTGGCAATGCTCAATCGGCAAGAGGTTTCGATCGCAGATAAAATAATAAAATAATTGTTCGTTTTGTTTCTAATCGCTTTATATTGAATGAGGGCATCGGTCACAATACTTTGACATCTTTCAGGTTTTCATACTTATTCTTATAATATGAAACTCGACGCACATCGTTTCGTGCCGTGGATACATTTGTCTGCACAGCGTATTCTATATGGTAATTTCAAACAACTAAAGTTTCCAGTTCTTTTTTCGTTGTTAAAAGGGCATGATAAATCAAAAAAATTTGAAATTCAACAACTCTTTCATGTATATTTATATATACATATTTTGTTTTTCTTGCAACGAAAGAGATGCAGAAGAAAATAACGTGCATTGCTGCAGTTGAACACGATAACCGGGCATAATTATATAGTATCTACATAGGCTCGATCATTCACTTAACAATTACTCTATCTCCATTTTTCGTAAATGTTTTACACTCTCCTTGACCGATGCCCTTTTATCACGAAGCGATTCATTCAGCGAAATTGAGTCAAGAGATTGTAACATCTTACTCACCGTTTGGTAGGTGAACCTTAAGCGTTGCCTTGTCCATTGGGGTAGGCGAGCCGTGAGGCGGGGTGCCTCGGCCTCCCCCACCGACGCCGGACTGTACCCCGACGCCTCCACCGCCGCCTCCCCCATCCCCTCCAGCGCTCATCCCCTCATGGCTGAAACAAAAATGGTCAATTTTTGTGAAAACAAAACTTGTGTAGGTATCGGTAATGATACAATCTGGGCAGTAATCCCATACATAAGTATATACATATATTCTGCCCGTTATTTTCGAGTCCGCTATATTCCTGAGTGCTCGCATCGTATCGGTACAGGATAACAATTGATTATATATCTTATAGATATAGGTATGCGTGGTATATGAGTGACCCTGAAAATTCGGGCCGATTCTCACCGGACACGTGCATATCTCCGATATGCCGTTGGAGATAGTGAAATGGGTGACTAGTAGGTATGTAGGTATAATGTACAGTTGGGCAATAAAGTTCGCATAGGGTCAAAATTTAGGCTCAAGCGTTTCAGTGTCTGCGCTGTTGAGCAAGCCCATCGATGCGTTACGGTCGGTCGGTCGACTGTCGTTTAATATATATATATATATATATATTTCGGAAGTGTTTTTTACTTTACTCCGAGCAGGTAGTCTATCGCGTTTGTCTTCTCAATGAGCAGGCATGCGGGGCCGGGGGCTTGCTCAACAGCGTAGACACTGTAACGCTTAAGCCAAAATTTCGACCCTACAAGAACTTTGTTGCCCAACTGTACATACACACATACACACACGTATAGCGAGAGGACTGAAAAGCGACTTTTCGATTTCGCCTTTAAAACGCGGTATCTCGTATTCTTTGGAAACAGACATCCGGATTCCGGACCGACATGGACATCCGCGATTTTATCGCATTGTGTGACATCGTCGTTCGTCAAAAGAGAACCCGCACGACTATCCCATATACAGTTACCATTTGTATGTACATGTATGTGTGTGTTTTGTAATACATATACATAGATATATCCATGCGTATAGGTATAAGACGTATTGAAATCAAGTTAAAGTCAGTATAGGGTCCGAAATGAATTTTCGTTCTAAATTCCATTTCATATGGTATGTATACATTATACATGTATGAGGTCGTGCGTTTGAGTTGCCAAAACGACGCCGACCTACCTCCACACTTATCGGGGGGGAGGGGGGGCACGGAGGAAGGAAGAGGAAACACGGCGAGGGGAGGGAGAGGAAGGAAGAATGGAGAGCCGTGCCAAAGGCGATAGAGTACGTTGGCCTGGTCACCGGTACATCGAGTCATTGCCAGAGACCTCGAACTTCGTACTTGCAGAAGTGAAATTAATACTTCGCTGTCCTTGGGGCGGACACAAATATACCTGACTACTGGGACTGGGCCAGGGTTTATATTTCCCACAATACAACTCGACAGTATTATAGTTATCTTACTTATATATTGTATTATTACACTTGTATTATTACATGTATAGCATACGTATGCGGTATATGGTGGTAAATTTGAATAATCGGCTTTATACAGATACGAGTTATTCAAGAAATATGGAGAGACTATTATGATACCCGCAGCAATATAGGTTGTACATATTTTAGGATAGGATTCTAAATTCGAACGAGATCCTGTAATATCATACCTATACAACCTAACCTAAGAACGTTGATAAAAGAATAAGGAGTGTTCGTGACTGTAACGAGCGAGGTAACGAGTCTCGATTAAACCGTATAACGACGACCTTCGTGACGCATATGTAGGATTGGCCTTCTTCTAGGTCACGTGACCTGCAGCAGTATGTTACTGCACGTCCCGTTACCGCATTCAAAGTCATGACGCGGTAGGAATTTAAGTGAAAAACAAAAAAAAAAAATTCAACATCATCATCTCATCCGTTCGTTTGGAAGTTGAATCGTCTTTTCTCTGTATGTATTATAATGTTACGTATTTCGTTGAATTTTTTTTTTTTTTTTTTTGTTTTGTGTTTTTTATACCATAAAGTGCAGAAACTGATCGCACCGGCGAAGCGGATTATCGCCCTGTTATTATTATATTAAAACCGGTAGGTATAGAGCAGCTATGGCTTTGAAAAGAGAAACATTGATCGACGAGTAGTGTTCACAATGCAGTAACTGTGCCACCCTTGCGGCTGGCAACCCCTAACAAACTCAACCCCAACCCAATCCTATATACGAAGTCGAATGTTCGGAAGAACAGAGGTGCGATTCTATACTATGTATGTGTGCATGGGATTGCTGCGGCATTAGTCTCGAGCGTAGTCTGTCGTGTTATTTCAGATGGCGTCACGGTACGGTATGTGCAGTTTATAAAAATCATTTCAAGATGACGGTACATTAAATACAAGGATAATTAATTAATATACATTGTGGAGAAAATTATCTACACCTCCGGAAATAGATAAACTTTAGTATGACACAATGCAAATGCGGCTACTTGTTTTATACTCACTCAGAGGTTTCGAGATACTGGAAGACCCGATAGACGGGGCGTCGATACATGAAGAGGTGACCTTCCACGCGCTCCACCATCATCCTAAACCGTCTTCATCCGAACGGCTGACCTCAACGCGGTCCCCGCACTTTTCTTTTCCTTCCTCTATTTTTGCTCTCTCAATTCTTAATCTTTTCCGATTTATAAGTTTTATATATACTTCCTTAATATTGTCTTTTCTTATTTCAGGAAAATATGTAGAAAAAAAATATATAAAAAATCTGCAAGCGTCGTATCTCGTTTCTCACTCTCAACACGTATTTTACACGATGCAATACAGTTTCGCAATGCACCTTTATTATTCCACGAATGGATCGATTCGATCACACAATTATCAGAGTAAAATTGATCGGTCGGTCAAACATCCATGTATTGTACAATATGAAGAAAAATTAGATAACCATAGATATATTAACGAAGAGTGTTATACCTATAAGGTTGAAGAAAAACTTATTTATAAGCGATGCACTTTTATAACCCGAGTTTTAAACTATATCGCAGGTTTTTTTTTTCTGTACTTAACTTTAGAAACTCTCGGTGTCCTGTTCAGTGTCCAGCGTCAACTATAATACGCGACTAGATTTAGAACCACAGTCCAAATAAGACTTCAGCAATATTTAAAGTGTAAAACTGCAGTAATTTGAAGAAATTTCGTTGCTCTTCTCGTCACTCGAATAAACCGAATACTAAAAGGAAAGAAATAATTCATATATAATAAAAGATAAAGAAATTGTTCGATAACTTGACGTTATAGCGATGCAGTCGCGGATATTATACCGCGCGCCGGGTTATATCGTCACCAACGTCGGGACCCGTAATACCGCAGTGGTACGTAGCATTTCACTTATATTATATAGTATGTATAGAAATAACCGAATGATGGGTTTGAAAACTGAATAGGTATAAATTATTCTCGCCTCTGTATATATCTGACCGGAGAGTTCAGCAGGCAAATAAATCGTGAGGAAAAAACCCTTATATAAAACTGCAGGGAAACAACCACCTAGCAACAGCGTGGCGGCGTACTATAACGGGGGCTAAAATACAGGAACGCGATCGTCGCGCGTGCGGGGCCGGCGCTCTGGTGGGTGCGGCAGTCTGCGCCGCGACGCCCGGCGTCCCTTCATCCCTCTCTTCCGCCCTTCGTACTCGGTCCGACGCCCGACGCCTGCCGCCGCCGTCCCCCTCCCACTCTTCCCTACCCCGCGGTAACGGGTGAGTTGTGACGCGACGCCGACGCGAACTGTGCTCTGCACACGTAATAGTATTTTCTTTATCTTTGTTTCAGATTTCGGAACTACGCTACCAACCAAATTTCAATTTTTATATAACCGCGATAAGAGGAGCATTGGAGGTTTCATTCACCATTTTGAAACAGGTATACGTATGTCGCTCATCGACTGTGCAATCTCTGCATGATCACGCGATTGTTATGTATATACTTTTTAGAACGGATAGGTAATTTTTGGAACGCGATTAATCTTATATCGCCCAACTGCTGCAGTTTATAGGTATCAGACGTTCGAAACTTATAGACGAGGCTTGAAGATTACGATTATTATTCACCTTGGCGAGGTTATATACATATCACGTTCCATATCCTACTATGGCCGGAACTTCCACAGCAGCTGTTATCTCGGCCGCGGCGGTCGTGATATATTGGTATCAGGATTAACTGTATATATATATATAGCGGAATAAAACCACTCAATCTATCTTATTTCTGCTCTCAATATGTAGATGTATAAATTGCGACAATTAAAAAGAGAAAAGATTGAAAAGAGATGGTCTTGCGTATCGTGATTCAGATACGAAACGGACTCTGTTTAAGTATAATAATAGAACCCTTAGTCATTCCTATAATTCAAACTCGTTTCATTGTCAGTCAGATCTACTGTAACGAGAAAAAAAAAATAAATAAATCATGCGTATGTATTTTTTTTTTTTTTTTTTTTTTCGCGTGATTACTTTCTATATTATATACCTCATATCTACGTAGGTATATAAATAATATGCGGATTGTATTAATTGCGAGAGAGCACGATAGCGTGCCAGCCAACATATATACCTATATGACGACAACACGCGTCAATGTGTATAAGCAGGTGAATATCTTGTATATTGACTATTTGATTGAACATCGGATATAAATATATATAAATATATAAATCGATCAGACGACGCGGCGCTGCAACGCTGCAACGCGAAAGTATAATCGTCGAGGGTCGGGCCAGACAGCGTGGCCGGTCCCGCGGAGGCCGTGTTACGTAACATGAGGAACTGACACACGTTCTCGTGACTATATCCCTTCTTCGAGTGACGTTCTGAACTGTTTGCGCCCGCGGTCCATCCACGCCGAGCCATCTGCTCTGCTTGCCTGCACTCAATCTTGTATACTCTCACGAAACATCGCCGCGGTGCGTATTTTTAAAGTGCGAGCCTGCAACATCATTGCCTCCGCATAAACCTATACACTCGAAAGCTACGGCCCTAATTCGTTTGCTGTTTTACCGAATTTATAATGTCGTTGGAATCACCGGGTGTCATGCACCTATGAAGTGTTGATACCAATTTATTAAAGCTAGATAGTATGTATAATTATATACACAAAAATGCTGATAAGATTCATTATAAGCTGCAGAATCATCGTCACGGTTAAAAATTCTACGCGAGAGTGAGAGGATACGATTAGTCAGCGAAAAGGGCGAAGAGAAGATGGGGTTGGACGAGTTTCGGCTAGAGATCAGCGTTGAATGTCTTGCAAGAAACTGCTACCTGCCCCACGTGGAGGCTAGACTATACCCGCATGTACGGCTCTGCAGTGTATAGAATATAAACTGCTGCAGATGGGAAAACAAAGAGAGAGAGAGAGGGAAGAATTTATTTCTACATAATATATAGGTATATGTGTATCATACAATTCGCCTGCAGGACGAAGTGGAAAATCGATGCGACGCTGCAGCACCAGAATTATAGGTATATATACAGTCGAGTCTCTCCGGCCGTCTGCCGACTGACCCCACCGGCCGACCTCGACTGACCTCGACCGACGCCGCATCACACGCCGCATAACGCGTTATGTTTCCGAATTATATATGTTACGATATATGACAGACATATATCTGCACTTTATCATTTCAGTACATACGAAATTTTTCAAGTAATTTCAATATTTTCCGGTTCAATATTTAAGTATTTTTAGAAACGATTGAAATTTATCGGGAATCAGAAATGTTGCTTTTTTCCGGCTATACAAAACCGGAAGATTTCGCCAGTAATAAGGATCGTCGTCGTACGGTCTCCGCATCGCACGTATAGTGTATTATAAATATAGCAAAGGTATACGTGACGAGAGACACCTGCGAGTTGATAATTATGCGGTAGGCATAAGCCGGACAGTGGATAAAGGGGTGGCCGAATAAGGAGACAACGAGAGACATGGTTAGTCGGCGGGAAGGGTACGTTGTATACCGTGCAGCGTTATAATATATTATCGTCGCGTTGAAAATATGGTTGGAAGTGAAATAAATTCAGGACGTATACATGTATATGAGCGTATAGCGTTTGCACGAATAACCATGCGGCTACGTGTTATAAAAATGAATTTTTTTTTTTTTTTTTTTTTTTTCTGAGACAAATTTTCATTACCATGCAATATAATACATACATGATCATATATGTATATAGGAATTTGCCTAATATAATTATTTCATTGTTATTATTATCATCATCGTCATCATCATCATTGTATATTATAATAATAATGATAATAGAAAAACCTAATTAATAAATATAATATAATTATACGCGAGTAAATTTCTCATCGATAACGCTGTACAGCCCGTATATATGGTTATGATAATAACGGCACGTATGTATATTTATATATTTATGTATGTGACTATATATACGTATATGTATAATATGTAGAATACAACTATAGAAAGAAAGACTGTTCTCGTCTCATTTCGCTATACCGGACGTACGCGCGAGATGCGGTTTGTACGATAGTAATAGTAATAAGCCGCGTCGTTCCTAGTATCATGAACAATAACAAAGGAGGAAAATATAATGAGTCGAGGCCCCGCGCACGCGAGTCGTGGGACATCATTCGCGAACGCTATTAATACATCCTATACACATATTGTACTCGGCTGCACATTCGCGCGTATATTGTCTATGACGTGTTGGCTTATGAGTATAATATGCGATATGTTAATTACACATGTGTATACACATGTACATATACTATATACGTACAAGAGAGGAGATAGAAGCGTTAATGTATGTTTAACGATTATAATACGTCATATATACGCATGTTATACCTACCAATACGACTAATTGTAAGAACTCGCGGTATGACTGGGCTGGGGCTGTGTCCAGTCCCATACAATATTACTATACCAGTATGACAATGATAAAATAAATATCATTTAGACGTCTCATATACTGACGTAATCACTGTAATTCCTCAGTCGATACACATATATGCATACTTTTCAGCAGTTGTTTTTTCTTCTTTTTCCTTGTTTCTTTTTTAATCGCACGTTCAATCCGCAGATCAATTTTCACGAGTTATATTTAATATATACTATATACATATATAAATGAAAGCGGTTAAGTTTAAAGAGTTTGCTGAGTATCGAATACACATTTAAGACAATTCCTATATACATATATCGTCGCATATTTTCCCGCAGAATTGGTTTATATAAACGACGAAAGCTGGAAGAAGGGTTGAGAGCTTTTATACGCATATACATATATGTATGTATTATAACGAGCGTGCAACGATCAGCGGCAGTTTGTTTCGTCTCAAGTCACGCAAGTTTAACATTACATACGCTGCCAGCGTCTGGAGTCTACTTGAGGGTTGTTTTGGTACCGATTTAGACAATCTGATGAGCGGTAGGAGGGGGGGAAACATCGCGGGTAGGTATAACTCGCACGCAACCCATGCGCGTTGAAACGAAACTTATAACTGCGGCTGGAAGTTGGTCCACGCGAAGCTCGCTATAATACATATATACATGTATCGATATTTATAGTAGTAGTAATATATCAGTAGTGGTGGTAGCATAGTGGCGGTACGCGGCACGCGAGACTCACTATATATAAATTGCTAAAAAAACTAACGACGCAGCGGATTCTTTGCGGGAAATAATAAAGAACAGGAATCGGAACTAGAATAAATATGAAACAAGGATACCAGTTTTCATACGCAGAAACTCCGATCTATACAATAAAAATAAATAAATAAATAAGAAAAAACCCCGCGTACTGCGGCTCCCTAATCATATTCAAGTATTCGCTCCGAGTATTCTTCGGGCGTCAAAAGTCACGAGCCAGTCAGTCCATGAAGAGACCGGCCAAATACCTCGGCGTGATTGACGGCGCCGCGCAAATTATCTTTAATTCGGTTATATGAATCGCGAGGCTTCAAATCATAGGCATGCATATATGCCGACATATACCTATAATACATGTATATCGCGGAAAAGAAGTATAATATCGGCAAGATTGTTTTTCTATATCTCTAATATATTTCGTCGCGGTGCGAAGTATACCGGCGCAGCAACGAGCATATAGTGGTGTGCATGTAAAAGAACCCTTATATATTTTCGGTCGTCGATCACCCATAGTATCATAGGTATAATAGGTGTATATATTATAGGTACACCTAATATACGACCTGAGAAACACGTAGTGAGGAGCCACGCGCGGATTGTCGTATGAAAGCACAGAGGCGAGTTGGTTTATAAATAGCTAGACAGGGTCGTTGTACAGAGCAAAGCTCCGCGGAGGAGTGGCACCCTCCCCCCCCCCCCCCCCCCCCCCTTCCGCACCGATATATATGTGCGGTGTACGGTGTACGGTGCGCGCTGCACGACGCGCGGTATTCGAGTATGTATACCTATACGCGGGTATCAGGGCCTTTCCCATTCACCTGCGCAAAGTACGAATCTATCTATCGGCGAGTCGCGTTATACCCGTTGCTCGCCGCACGCCGCACGCCGCACGCGCTCGCTCGAGCCTCTCTGCCTCGGTAGCATCGCAAGACTTCCCTACGGCCTTCCGGCTTCCCGACACGTTTATTATCCTGCACTGCGCCTAGTCGGAGGGATGTCGCGCGTGTGACGCGGTGATGAGATACACAAGCGTTATTTTTTTCGTTCTTTTATGCTACAGGGATGAAGATTGACCCTACCATTATAGGTGTATTAATAATTCATCAAATAGGCATCGACATAGGCGTTGTTTTTCATTTTTTCGTAAAAAAAAACAAAAAAACAATTAATCGCGAGATATGCGTTTACCCCCTTGAGAAATAATTATTTCACGATCATTGTACGTAATAACCAAGTCTTTTATGCAACACGTCAATGTATACGTGTATATGGGGTATTCCACCCCAAAGTGGTAAGCCTCCGACCCTCACCATTTTTGATTCGACTCGAAATTTTTTATGTTGTTCACCCACATGGGTAGAGACTACCATATTTTTTTCAGAATTTTTTTCCATCTCGTTCTGGAGTGACAATTTTTTGAAAAAATCGATCAAACCCAATTCAATCAACGATATCTTCTAATTAAAAAACGCTATCGGAAAACTTCACCAGGTCAAATTTGTCGTCTTGAAGTCTACTCTTTTATACATTTTTTTAACAAATTTTCCAATTTTTTTTTCTATCAAAAAATCAAAAAATCGATTTTTCGAACTGAGTCCCATTTTTAATTTTTTTTCAAAAAATCACAAAAAAAGTACATGTAAAAACAAAATTTTTGAGCCCTGTCTCATCGTGGGCAGATTTTTTTTTGTATTTTTTTCAGCCATTTGAAGTTTATTAGTGTGATGTGTAATGTTGCGTCAGGCATCCCTCGGAATAAAACAAAGAGAAAAAATCATCGGAAAAATATATCCGTCGAGGTGAAATCAAGAGGGCTCAAGAGAATCATCTAACATTGAGCTGCGCGAACTTATTTAAACAATGATAATAGTATATTGAGTACCAAGGGCGTAAAGTGGGCTTTTTTAGACCGAGTGTGGAGTTTGCAGTACGAGTCGGAGCAATGATGATTTCATTATTGCACGCTTTTTCAATAAGCTTTTTCAATAAGCGTGCAATAATGAAATCATCATTGCTCCGACTCGTACTGCAAACTCCACACTCGGTCTAAAAAAGCCCACTTTACGCCCTTGGTACTCAATATACTATTATCATTGTTTAAATAAGTTCGCGCAGCTCAATGTTAGATGATTCTCTTGAGCCCTCTTGATTTCACCTCGACGGATATATTTTTCCGATGATTTTTTCTCTTTGTTTTATTCCGAGGGATGCCTGACGCAACATTACACATCACACTAATAAACTTCAAATGGCTGAAAAAAATACAAAAAAAAATCTGCCCACGATGAGACAGGGCTCAAAAATTTTGTTTTTACATGTACTTTTTTTGTGATTTTTTGAAAAAAAATTAAAAATGGGACTCAGTTCGAAAAATCGATTTTTTGATTTTTTGATGGAAAAAAAAAATTGGAAAATTTTTTAAAAAAATTTATAAAAAAGTAGACTTCAAGACGAGAAATTTGACTTGGTAAAGTTTTCCGATAGCGTTTTTTAATTAGAAGATATCGTTGATTGAATTGGGTTTCATCGATTTTTTCAAAAAATTGTCACTCCAGAACGGGATGGAAGAAAATTCTGAAAAAAATATGGTAGTCTCTACCCATGTGGGTGAACAACATAAAAAATTTCGAGTCGAATCAAAAATGGTGAGGGTCGGAGGCTTACCACTTTGGGGTGGAATGCCCCATATGTATGTATATGACGAAACGTTCATCGGTGATGTGGTTATACTGCAGTGCGCCTGTCACAGGGGGTGCACCGCAAAATCTTGGGTATTTCCATCTACAACGGCGAAAAGATAAAGTGTGGCTGAGATAAATGAAAATGAAATGATACACGTAATTAGAGAAAGAGAGAGAGAGAGAGAGAGAGAGGAAGAAAGAAAGAGAAGGGGAATTATAATCACAGATAAAAAGTGTCCGTATATAGTCGCAGAGTTGAGACCGGCCGCAAGTGTCTTGTTAATCACACATATAAAAATTTGAAATTAAGTTTAATTGTACGTCATCCGGTTGGCTTTGAGCCCACTGTACGCGACATTTTCAAACGGCGCGTTACAATAGGATATTATGTGCGTGTACATGCAGTGTACGTTCGTTATGTTTGTGACAATTATATGTCATACTTTTACGTAATTGCAGTGTCTAGCACCGCACACATTCAAGCTTATACTTCGCAAACGAATATTAATAAATATACAGCTATATATTATATTATTTTATATTATATATATTGTACTGTTATGTATAAAATTTACGGCGAAAGGGTGTGGGCTTAAATCCGTAACGTCTACCCGAAGCGATCGCGAGTACGGCAGACGAACAACTAACTGTCTGTGGGGACAGAACGACGAGACGTCTCGACGGGGGCGACCGACGGTGACGTCGACGGCACCCCCCGCACGCGGTGCGCTCTGCTGCGCCGCCGTCGCCCCACCCTTTGGGGATAACCCGGCTGTTATGCCTGGAGAGTTTGAGGCCGTTGAACGTCGCGACCGACGCAACGCTTTGAGATTCGGATTTCGATCGTTTTATTTCCCGCGGGGCGGTTAATTAGGTATAATAAATGTGAAATATTAGCTGGTTTCGTATCGGTAAATGGATTACTCTGTCTCTCTCTTTCTCTTTCAGCTCTTCCACTTTTTTATACCCATAAATATAGGAAGAAGAGACTAGAACCTTACCCGACCCACCTTTACACATTATACTGTCGAAGATCTTTTAGAAGATTGATTAAATAGACCTGCAGGCCTTAGACTGCGTGACGTTAGGTGAAAGTGCAGAGGATAATAATCACTGCGGGAAAATAATTACTGTGGCGACATAAAACTTGTTCTTTACACGATGTATTATACCTTATCCAACAATATAGGTAAAGGTATATGTATGTGAGGAGTTCCACCCCGTTTCGAACGGTCAAAAAGTTGACGGATCCCAAAAAAATCATAATTTTGTCTTATTATACAAATATATCGAAAGAATTTATGTGAAATTTTTCAGAATTTTTGGATCGCATTTTTTGAGTTTTTCCAAATTACAACTCTTTTCTACGAGATCGTACAAAAAAATTTATGAGACAAAAAAGTTGTAGTTTTGAATCAACTTTTTGAAAAAAATTTTTTGGGAATTTCTCGAATCCCAAAAATACCAATTTTTATCGAAAATACACAAAAATACTTTTTTTCAACCAATATGTCACTTTTGATTTGCTTCAAAAATTAATAAGGCATAGCTTTCAAACGGTTCAGCCAACATCTTAAAAAAAATATATAGTTGCTGTAAATTCTTGAGAGTATTTTCTGTAAATTTTTGAGGCAAATCGAAAGTGATATATTGGTTGAAAAAGAAAAATATTTTTGTGTTTTTTTGATAAAAATTGGTATTTTTGGGATTCGAGAAATTCCCAAAAAAAATTTTTTCAGAAAGTTGATTCAAAACTGCAACTTTTTTGTCTTATAATTTTTCTTGTATGATCTTATACTTTTGAGATACGGAGGTTCGTAGAAGAATGTTAGAATTTGAAAAACTCAAAACGACAAAATTATGATTTTTTTGGGATCGGTCAACTTTACGACCGTTCGAAACGGGGTGGAACACCTGTACATATAGGTATAAGTAACTGGGGAATTTTTACCAAAATAATTCCCTATACATAGCTGTACTATAAATTCAGCAAAAACAGCTGTATGACTTGTTTTCGTTTTCAAAATAATTTTCTAAAAATTGTGTTAAGTCAGTATATATATTGAGGTTACTTTTTTGCAACAATTAACTGTCCAATTAATCCGATGACTCGAATTGTTGACCGCCTTGACTCATATAGGTACCTGCAGCGTTTCGATTCCCTCTGCATTGCTCATTCAAAGCAGCATGACTTATAACCGTCATGGCCCATTAGTCAGTAGCTACATACAGTAGGAATAGACAAAAAGTGTTTGTACGGGATTTAATTATGGCTAAACTAATTTTTTTAGTTCTTTAAATACACATATGTACTCACATAATAACGCATAAAATATATAGAAATTATGTTAATTAATTGAAACAACATAATGTTCTTGGGTAGCCGTTGCAGATATATATAGATACTCCTTGATACGTGTAATTACAATATACCTATATATATTTATAATATACCGTTGAGCTCGTTACTCGGTTTATTCTCGTCACAAAGCCCCACGACACGACTGACCTTAGAATTAACGGTACGGCGTAACGCTAGGGCGGCTCCTGCAGCAGGGGGTCAGGGTGAAAAACTGTAAATCGAGACACGGGGGTGCGGTCACCGCGGTAGCTAATGACACACGCAACGCTCACATATTACACCTAAATATGTACATACATACATACAGTGTACCTCTATACGTGTAAGAATACTTAATGGTAATGAGAATGTTATATACACGCGCAGCAAGTGACCAAACGGTGAGCAAGGGTTTAAGTTGTCCGTCCAGAATTTGGCTGTCCGCGTATTATACCCGCCACGTATCCTCGAATATACGTTTCGTTCGTGGGTTCTGCAGCCGAGGACAAACGGACGAACGGACGGACGGACAGACGGACGAGGGGGAAAAAATAATTTGAAATTCTTTACCACAGGAGTACGTCGGTTGAATATATCGATCTGAAGACACCGGCAACGTGACTCTATACTCTAGGTATAGGTATAACTATAACCGCCGCGCCGTGGCTGCAGCGGCGAGCAGCCCTCGCGTCAACGAGGATCATGCGATGACGACGCCGAAAAGATTGTATCTTGAAATTAAATTCTCGCTAACTGTAAGCTATATGTATAACAGTTAGTATTATTATGTATACCTTATAATATACTACACGCGGTATTAACTCGGTAACTAACGCTATATTCGAGAGGCTCGAAACAATACGTTATAGGTATGTAGAAACATTAGATAATTCGCGTTGATCGCAAATAAGATTTTACTTTTCTGCTCCGCAGGGTTTCCCGCTTCCTTGAGAATTTTATAGTCAGAGATTCTAGGCGATCGATAACTCGACCTGATATTTAGTTAATATACTCGACCTGAGTTAATATACTGGGTGATTGGTTTTAATCGAGCCAGGCCGATATTTCCCAAACCAAGAGAGATATGAGAAAATATTTCGGACAAAAGTTGCAGGGTTCAGGGGGAGAAAGAAGTTGGCGTTGTCAGGTTTTTCTGTGGAGGCACTGCTGAGGTCAGGGGATGGTCAACTTTGTTTTTTTTTTTTTTTTGTAAGTGGAAACCTGTATTTTTTATTACGTTATTTTCTTCTACTTGAAAAATCAAACGACTTTTGCATGAAACTTTTTTTTCTCTTGTGAGACTAATCTTTTATGATATTCGGCTGAACAACTAGAGATTTTTGAAATTTTACAATCATTTCACCTCCAAAATATCACGTTTGTAAAACAAAAATGCAAGAGTCAAAAAGTGCGTAATTTTATGCACAGAATTTTGAAAAATAATTGCAGAATTTTTTTCCCATAACTTTTTATTGTAGTTTCTTCAATTGCGTGAAAAAAACGAGAAATCGGCTGAAAAAAGTTCGGAATGAATATTCTCCAAGAATCTTTACATGAAATTGCGTGATTTTCGTCTGTTGCAATTTTTCTCCAAACTTGATAGTTTAGAGGTAAAATGTTCTTAAAAGTTCAAAAATCTCTAGTTGTTCAACTGAATATAAAAAATTGGTGTCTCACAAAAAAAACTTTCATACGAAAGTCGTTTGATTTTTGAAGTAGAACAAAATCGCATAAAAAAAAAATATAGGTTTCCATTTGGAAAAAACAAAGTTGGCCTTCCCCTGACCTCAGCGGCGCGACCACAGAAAAATCCGACAACGCCAACTTCCTTCCCCCCCTGAACCCTGTAACTTTTGTCTGAAATATTTTCTCATATCTCTCTTGGTTCAGGAAATACCGGCCTGGGTCGATTATAAAAAACAATCACTTCGTATACGCATGTATCATTTTGGAGTAAGATTTTCAAAGAATTGTGGTGACTGTGAATCAAAAGGACGCGAAGAGAAGAAATCGCTGTTTCTACGGCCCTGCACACGTCACCGGCTACAGCTTCCGGGACGCGACGACATACGGCATTAGATATAACAACGAATGGAGAAAAATATTACAAGAAGAAATGAGAGAGAGCGAGCGGGACTCTTGACACTCGACGCAACGCAGCGCATTCAACAAACAAAGCGACGCACCGCGAATCGCCTACTGACGTTTCTTGTCGACTGTCCGGTGTATAGCGGGAAGGGTTCTCTCTTCGTCCGGTGAAAATGTGCGATAGTATCGTATGATCGTGTCAGCTGGCGCTGGCAACCGTTCTGTCATGGGTATAGTAGGCAGGTACACGTATATGTATTGTATCGTTACATACAGAGTCGCTTTAAGGTGAATCATATTTGTAAGCCAACGTCCCATAGTGTCACATTGCATCATGCCTCGTGACAGGGTATAAAGCTAAACTCCCCGTGAGCGCACGTACGTTAATCGCGTAGGATAGGGAGGGAGGAAGGGAGGGAAAACTTGTACGGTTGAATAGAATGCCGAGCTGGATATGCGTCGGGAAATATTGAAAGTAATTTCGTTTTTAAAATTTATCATCGCGACGCAGAGAAATTGTTGAATTATTTTTCTCATATTTTAGTGGAACCGCGCGTGAGAAGGTTCAGGGAGACTTATTATTATATTATATATCAAGTTATAAGTTCTTTATTACGTTCTCCGTCCGTCCACGTCTTTATAAATTTCAAACGCGAGTTGAGAAATTTTAATGAAAGTTTGCCGCACAAAATCCTCTAATAATTTGTGGACACGAGGTATTGAATTCGAGGAGAGAAAACACGTTCAAGGGGGTTTCAGAAAAGGACCTAAAAATGTGTTTCCAAAGAAGTATTAATATCTTCGGCGATCGTTTGCGTGTAAGACGTATAGTACCTACGTCTTTGATGAAATTTGTTTGCGGTTGTTAATTCACGATGCTGCAATAATTAGCTAATAATTGTTCACCGAATATAATAAAATTTGCAAATTAATTTTGCGGAAGGAGTAGCAGTTTGAAATTTAATTACGACACAGCTCGATTACCATATAACAGCAGCAGCTGAAACGATATCACCGAAAGTTATAGTCATTGCGGCAGAATTTCGTTTTCGTTACACAATTTTCTTTTGCCGAGTCGTATATCATTAAACTATAATATAGGTACTCATTTTATTGAAGTGATTGTGTGTTCTCACGTATTTGAGATGATTATATAGTATCATAGAATTAAAATTTCTTTGGCAAGAAAATGGACTATTTTGGGTGGGTGAGTCCCTCAGCTCGATCTAAAACTTTCTACAACGCCGTTTTAGGGCCTTTCGTGATAGAATATATCTACGTATAATATGTGTGGGCAGGCACTGCACATACGTCTCTGCGAGATCAAAATTTGTTGAACGAAAAAAAAAAAAAAAAAAAAAAAAAACGAAGAAAAATGCCAGTTTCAATGAGAAAACACACTTTCTCCGCTATATTCGCTTCGTCGGGAAACATCTGTTTGCACAAGGTATATATGTACACATACGTATGTATACGTATACCTATAAGCTTGTATACAAATGAGTTGATTTTATTCATATAGAAGAACAACATAAGATGCTGCAGCAGCAACGTGCATGGGCGAGATCGTTTGCGTAATTTTGTCTCCCGCTGTTTTACGTGCGTGTACATAAGTACATTGATTATGAAAATTTCTCGATTTATAGTTACATAATTATATTTGTAGTTTCAAAACGTTGCACCTATACCCGAGTTTCTGAAAATATACGGTCAAATATCCACAAAAGAAGAAAATAAATCAGCTATAAATATTATTCAAGGGTTGTGAAGCTGGTCCAAGCTGCACAATATACGTATACTGCTCTATAGGATATACACGCAACACGCATAGGTTTACGCGTGTATAGTATAATTAATATAAATGTGTGTACAATGACCTATGCCGCGGTTAACCTACCTGCTGCTGCAGGCTGCAGCATATTTATACAATACCTATAATATGTATATAGACGACAAAGGGCCAACCTACGCGTATAAAGTTAGCACCGACTGCGCGCTGGGATAAGATAAAGAATAATCTTTAAAGATAAACATCACAAAGACTATAAGTAACGTAGCTGCAAGCATATATGTATATACATATATATGAGTTTTAACTTGAACTTCCTTTACTTTAGCTCACGCGGCTGATGGACGCGTGTGAATGAAGATACGGAACGAACGGTCGTTCTTTTCGTTCGTACATGTTATACATACATGTATGTGTTATAGCAGTATGTATGTATTCCTTCGTTTGAACAGCCTAGCGGGGATGAGCGAGCGGCTTATCGGTAGCAGACCGAGGATCTCCCAGCTATAACGTGTATAAAGTGAATTCTATTCCGGTATAAAAGAATTGTGTAATAGATTATTAATCCAATGCTATATGTATATAAAATTACGTATGTATTGCTGCAGCTTCGAGGCGGTCCGTATAGACGGGTCGCCAGACAGTTCAGCAAATAATATATGAACGATTCCAATGTGATATACATACACATAACATACTAAAGTACCTATATTATGTCGTGCGGAGTTAGTGAATATAATCAATAACCATAGAGGCCAAGATAGGAAAGGAGAAAATTAAATGGTGATGAGAGAATTCAGTATGAAATTAAGATATGAACAATTTATGGTTCAAGAATGGATGAGAAAATTTCTCATCCTATATGTATGTACATACACTGCACACGTAAAAATTTCAGGTTTGCCAAAAAATGTTGATGACCCTCTAACGGTTCGGTAAGTCGCTGCAGCGAATCCTCGGATACTTTTCTCTCATTCGGCCGCGGTTTCAGATATAACCGGAGTTATTTTATTCATTTTTTCTATCATTCTTCTTTTTATCGAAGATTCTTACATATGCGTATATATAATCAACCGGTTTCAGGCAATTTATAACTTTGGCATGAAGTAAAAATGGAAATAAAAATTATGCAACAGAGGTGTTATGGGGTATATAGCTGGTATGGCGACTTTACTTCGTGCAACATAAGTATGCACACTTATTCGAAAATTCCAGAGTATAATAACGATAATATATATTCTTCTTAAACCTTACGAGAGAATAACGATCATACTTTATAGGTGTGTACATACAGGGTGAGTTTTTTAAAGTGTCACAAGCTTGATATCTCGAGAACTGTTCGAAGTAAACGAAAAAAAAAAAAAAAATAATAATATACAAAAAATTTATGGCACGAAGGGGTTTTCTCGTATATTTTTACTTTCAATACCTCAAACTGCAGTTCTCGCGAGATATTCGATTATAATACTTCAAAAAACTCACCCTGTATATTATGTTTCCCCAATTATTTTTGAATTAAAACTCGAACTGGGGCAATCGAGGAATCTCGGCGATATACCTACAGAGAGAGAGAGAGAGAAGACGTTATATTTCACTTGACACATCTCCGTATGAAAATCAAAAGACAAAGCATTATAATCTCTATCGGAGTCAAAAGTCTTTCAACGTATATATTCAAATCTGAAAAGAAAAGCGTGACTTTCGACATTCGAGAGAAATAAAGAACGCAGTGTATGGAGCTAATTGAAGTTAAAAAACCGTTGGACTATACTAATATATGCGGGCGCGATCGAGAGATGGGATGTATATATATGTATATTATTATAAGTAACGACGTCCAGACGTCCGAGAACAAACTGAATAACAATTAACACCCTTGCATCTACAATCTTATATTATCGTGTTTGAACTGATCGTGCATGAATTCTCAATTGATTTTATGTATATTCAATCAAATCTCGTTAAATTTTGGTAGCTGAATAACATAATACTTGATATCCACCAAATTTGAAAGATTGGATTCGTATGAAATTTCTCTTGCGAAACATATGTCGTATGCACCTGTTTCTGCATCTACACCTGGACCCTTTTATCGTCGCTGTTTTATACCCGGGAATATCGATGTTTCGATAACATGAGTGTATAAGGTATGTGCATGTATATCTCGGTTACGAGGCGCAACGACGCGACGCGACGCGACGAAAGGCGACAGCGCATCGCTCGATGCCCCAATCTGTGAGGTCAATTCACGAGGAAATTTATTTTATTGGGGATACTTGTGTGATCGAATAACTCCGGTTGTGTACGTGTCGCGCGGTGGCGACGATGTGTCGTTTGCTCAAGTGACTGTGTACGTTGCTCGCTTCAGAGTGTAGTGGTAACAAAGAGGCAAACCTAGATTGCTCGTCCACTACCACTACGAGCTCAACTCTGTCTAGCAGCTAGCCAGCCTGTTCTCTGCTGCACATACATTTCTAACGCCAACCACGACCGCCAGTCAATCGCTTTAAATGCGTGGTATGAGACCGCAAACAATATTGTTCCTTAATCGGTATCATTCCTGCCGGGATATATCGATGCTCAATGAATGCATCATTGAACCGCCGCTGCAGATATGAGGATCGAAATAAAGTTGAAAACATTTTATGTCCCGAAAAGTTTCGGGATAAGTTTTGTCGACTTTTCAAGCTGTACTCTGATTGTTGTACATATGTATATAATTATGTATACCTGCGGAGATTCTCCAAAGTGAGGTTCTTTGTATTCAAACTAAGTACTTTTATTATCCGCCATTAACTCTATAAATTATGCTGAAATAGTTTCATCAATTCTATTCATCTGATTCTCACTCCGAAAGCTTAACGCACGGGTGCATATAATAATAATTATTATACATATAATATAGGTATCTACAACGGCATATGATACTTGATGATGATGCCTGCGAGCGCAGCTGAAAATAAACATAGATCAAGGTAGATATAAGAAGTACTGTGGCGCACAGTTGTGTGTACATTCATATAGGTATACCTATACGCGTATTCACATATACGAGCATTATACTCCTGTTAGTTGTCAGTGTGTTTGTTAATCTTCATCGTCGTACTGCAGTGATACATATTTAGAGAACGTATATAATATGTATGTACGTATGTATACATACGTATACCATATCATCGGCCATCGGTAGTATCGATTCTCACATATCTGACTCACAATTAGTTTGCAGAAGGGAGATTGTATATTAAAATAGGTGATTGGCCGTTCAATTGACCCAGCTGAGTCAAAGACGATACATATTCTGTGACAAACTTATTAAAATTCATCGAAGGTCCAGAAATTATTTTACTCGAATTCAGACTTTTACGGGGCTATATATAAAAGGTTCATCGATTATATATATGAATCAAAGTACACACAATCGACTCGTTTTAATAATAATAAAAGTCTATAGGCGATCTACCGGAGCGTTTTATGCGTTTTATGCGTTTTATTAAATATGTATAAAGATAACGAGAAGAAGTTCTCTCATCGATTTTCTCTCTCCTGCAACGAAAGTGTGTGAGAATATTTTTCAACCGCTCGTACTTCAGGCGCATTCAAACGCATCGCATCGCGTGTCGAGGAGGAGAAGGGTGCAACATGTTGCCGAAGGTTCGTATAAAACATACCCCGTTCGTAGATCCGCCTTGGATCGAAGAAAAGACCAAAAACAAAACGGCGCACGTGACGTGGGTATGTCACGAGTGTAGAGTCGGGGGACTTTACTTTACACAGTATAGACTTAGATCTACTGTCTGATATGTCGTGTATATCGAATAACACATGCATGTATGTATAGACAGAAAGAAATAATAATTGTTGACTGAGATCCGGGCGTTGGATTTGCAGCAGCTACTCCGGTTGCTGTGCCAGTATAAATTGTCCTGTTCAGGCATTTCGATATATCGAATTATAACGTATACATACCTATATCACGAACGCTGTATAGATCAGAATTATACAGCTATACTATACTTTTCGTCTCGGATTACGAGCGATACGTAACAACTGCAATTGATCCATTCATCATTTGCGTCCAGACACTTTTACTCGGTCACAGATGATAAAGGTATACGTATACATAGGTTTGCCCTATTTTAGTTTACTTCAGGGTAAATATAAAATCCGGACTTCATATCTTGATGGAAAATGAAACCAACTACACGAATATACATATACGATAATCTCCTCGTTTAGGAAATAAATATCATACCTTATATATGTATACTAGTAGGTCGGATCGATGTGAATTCAGCGGGACAAACTACGAAATGGGACAAGGGAGATCAATGCGTCTTCGTGTAGTATACCGAAGGGTAAGAATAAGAAACGCGCGATCGATTTACCTAACGCCCTTGTCAATGTAAGGGCAAATTTCTACTTTCACAGCATCTGAAAAGGCAACCGCATTTTAAATTCAGAATTGGGATTATCCGAGGCTCATAGCCTGGGTCTTTGAAAATCCTATATGCACCTGGTTCATCTCTTTATGCTCAATTACGCAAATGACTTCTACCTGTATACAGCTCATACTATATCTACACCAACAGGGAGTGACGGATCGAACCTCACAGAGTCGAGTCTACGTCCACCTTCCGTGAAATAATAACCGTGGGTAAATTTGGAGTAGGATTATTATGTAATTGAAATCGGGTAATCTGGACCTGGAGATTCGCGGCTTGAATGAGAAAGAATCAAAGATGGTGGTCTCCAGGTTCTCAGCTACTGTCAAATTGGGACAGTCTCTGCTCTCCCGTAGTCAGTATTATCGGCCATGGTTAGAGAGGATCGGGTCTAAAGCGTATAGTGGCTCGATCGTTATCTGTGTGGTGTAAAACTAGTTATAATATTACTTCTACTTACAGTTAAAACGACGGCCGTAAAGTCACCTGGAATTTTGATCCAGGGGCACAAACACAATTGTTGAAAGGGACACAAAACAAAATTCTTGTACACACACTTCAGCCAAGGTTCGCGGGACACAGATATGATTAGATAGTTTTAACGACTGGCGATAATCAAGATAAACTTATGCAACGCCTCACCTCATCGCGGGACTACAATCATCACCGATCGAACACTACAAGTGATCGGTATGAATAAAAATAAATAAAAAAAAAGCACCTTGCCAGAGCTACGCGAAACTCAACAAGGAACTCGAGTGCTCACGGTTTCGGACGGCACTGGATCAGTGTCGTAAACACTTGCCGCCATGTTTTACGACATCTGTCAATAATGTGTCGGTAACGCCATCTGAGTCTTTCGTCAGGAACTAGAAAATCCTTATCCGCGGAACAAACGTTGGCAATGATCCTTCTTTTTTTTACTCACGAATGTTGTCGAAGAAAATACTCGTTCATTAAACTTAGAAAACTTTTCTAAGTTAAGTATTTTCAGAGTAAATTGAATAAAGTGAAAAAAAAAAAGAAAAAAATCATAGACCCGAAATGCTGAAACATATATCGATTTTTTTCCCTTATAATTTACAGCACAGTTGAGAGCAATAAATCAACCGAATGAGTTAACAATTCGAGACGGATGAGATTGTAATTATTCAGTAAAATAATTTTAGTTTTTTTTCTGTTTCGTTGTACAATTATGATATCGTGTATGTATACATATTATGTATTTATTATTGTTCTTGAACGTGTATAAGAATATTATTACAAGTTTCGATACAATTATAGGATATGGTATACATATATAAGAGTTCTCACATATTCAAAAATAAATATAAAAATACAATAATAATATTAATAATAATAATAATAATAATAATGATAATAATATAAACACACATCACATAATATATATTTAATGGAAAAATTTTATAATTTTTCATCAATATTCAACCTATATATGTTCAATGATTCTACTACACTTTTGATGCTACATGTTACAACAGCAGCAGGGCGCGATAGTTGTTTTATATAAAAAAAATAGTATAATATTTATAGGTTGTTATTATTATTATATTATATTATATGTATAAACTTATAAAAAACCTAAATACTAGTATTCAGTACCTTTACTAAAATAAATAACAGTTGAATCGTGATATATTTATGAAAAATATATGTATAATGTATACCTTTGCCTATATAGGTATACCTATATTATAATGTATGATTTAACGTATTATTAATTTATTATACAGGTATTAATATACCTATAAATTTTATTTATGATTTCATGGAAAGCTCATCCTTGGCACATTGCGTCGTCGGTAATAGACGTATATGTATATGAAAGTATAATAATGAATATGAATATTTTAAACGTATACATATGTATGTCTGTGTATTATTAAAATAGATCATAGATTCGATTCGTATATATTCCTTATTTATTTTTAATTTTGTTTTTAAATTAATCCGTACGCTGGTTTACTCTGAAATTGAATAGCTATAGCCAACATGGAACAATAACGGCCCGATCGTTCGTTTATTAGCTGTAATCTACGTGACGACTAATACAGAGGATAATAGCCATAACATTCACCGCATAATTACGCATTAACGAAGTGCTGTTTGTATAATGAAACTGACGATGATGGAAGAATTCAATCTAAGTATATCGCTATCCGCGCGATATGGTATGACACGTTAGTAAACCAATCACTATCATCGATTCCCGTCACGCTAACATTTCCGTGCATTGGAATAAATGAAAACAGTGCATAGGGCATGTACACGGGTATCAAGTTGTATCTTGGAAATCCTTACGAGAATGTTACCGATCATCGACGAGCGAGTATACGAAGAAGATTAAAAGAGATTGATTTCACTATTTATTAATCTGTATTTATCGAAATTTCCGATTCGCCAATAGGCGATTTTTGTAATTTTGTTCGACGTATCCAATTCTTTAGAATTCATTTTAGCGGATCAAATTCCCGCACGGTTTTTTTTATTTCACCAAAACTACCGTTAACGAAATGGAATATTCTTTCGATTCGTCTCAATTCGTAATTTGAAATTGAATATATGAGATGAAAAAGATTCAAAGCGATTAATTCTTAGAAAATTACAAACGGCCGGGATTTTAATTATTTTCAATTCTTTTCAATCTTTTTTTGTCAAACTAGTCAAACAGCACAATAGCTAACTCTAATAAAAACCGAACGATAGATCACGGCTCAAAAGGCCGAAGAGCTAGAGCTGCAGTTCTCCAATTCTGACACCGCACTAAATCGCTTACCCAGACATATATTATATGTACCAGACAGTTGATAAATATATGAAGAGATAGCTGGCGCGGGTTATGCAGATATTTCCGATTTAATACGAATTATCGATCTAGACGTGTCCGAAAGTATTCAGCAGGCTTGATCGTCGAGCCTAGTAGAGATAGTTTTTCGGCTCTTCAGTCGGTTGGCCACAGACACCGTGGTACTTCTTTGTCACTAAGCTCCGGCTGCGGCAGTTTTCAATTTCCAAAAAGCACTCGTTGCTGTATGTCATCTCGTCGGTACCGCATACGGGGTCGTAATAAGGTGGGCAAATCTTCTGGCATCCACGGAACGTGAATCCTTGAAGGCACCGTTTCATCGGTACAACGTATACGTGCTTTCTGAAGAAACATACCGAAAAAAACGTGGAACAATCATTTTACTATCCATTATAATTACACGTTTAATATGTTACCTATACCTGTTATAGAAAAAAAAAAGTATCGACCCCAATTAGCTCACCCGCAATTGTCTCGTTTCATTTCACACTCGTTTCTGTACAATTTGTTGTCCGAACCGCATACAAATTGGCGATCTCCACCGCATACTTGGTTGCACAATGCCGTTGTACGGCAATGCTGAGCGGGTACCGCGACAACGCGTTGTCCGCAAGTATCCCGTTGCAATTGACACAGCGATCTGTCAATTTTTATACATGTATAATATGAGTTGGAGTTTTGTTGAACGATATATGCACAGTAAGGCATTGCGTTTGGTTCTGTTTCAATTATGTATCATACCTGTAAACGTTGCCGTCACTACCGCACACCGGTTCCTCCGCAACTTCGCTACAATCTTCGGGGCAGTACTCGGTTTCCCTTAAAGCGGTGCACTCACCGACATGAGCCAGCTGGATCCCTTTTCTGAAAACATATTGTACAGTGATAAGTATTATCGATTTTACTGACTGTTAGGTGCGTCTATCAACCAGAAAGATGGTAACGGCGTATAAGCATTTATAGCGATAGTACGGATTAGCGCTCACAGGCAGATGGCTACGTTGAGACGGCACTGATTCGCGTATGTGTTCGCATCACTTCCGCAAACTGGATCATCCTCCTCGCTACATCTCTGCTGTTGTTTCAGACATTTGTTAAGCCGCGGTCGGCACTTCTCGAAGTCTACTTTCGTCACCTTTCTCCTCGATTGCCTGCACAGTCGAGTTACAAATATATAATCATGAATTTTCCGGAGTGATCTAAATCTCCGGCCATGATGTCGACGATAGCAAAAAATTTTACAAACCCGCAATTGAGCATCTGCATCTCACAATCGTTGCGATATATGCCTCCATCAGAGCCGCAGATCGGTTCTTCCGGTTCCCCTTCGCATCCCAAAGGACAAGTCGCGGGTGCACTACCGGCATTTCGTTCCCGAGACACGCAGAAGGACATTGGCACCTCAAAGACGTGTTTGCTACGAAGAATAACATGTTCGTCATCAATTTAAAGCGCGTGCATTTTGATTCACATGATAGATTATCGTTTTGGTGTTGAGAAATGAAAAGAGTATACAGTTACTGTGTGATCAGTGGAATTAAATAATCACAAAGGAAGCATACCCGCAATTTTTGGCACGCATTTTGCATGTATTTGAGTATAGAATCCCGTCACTTCCGCATGCCGGTTTCGCACCTCGCCAACACGACTCTCTGCAGTGTCTCGTCGTTTGACAGTGTTTCTTGTTCGTTCGAACTACGCCTTGCCTGTCAGAAAAATGAAGGTGAAACATAAATTGGTACGTGATATGTCCTTCTCAGCTAATCTATCACAGTCCATATTTATGTCTGCAGTGATCAGAACTCCAATCGGGTTATTAATATGTTACTAAGGTGAAATTTTTCCAATCAGAAATCGTGGCAACCTACCCGCAGGTAAGTAGTTTCATCTGGCAAGTTGATTTGTACACGTTTCCATCGCTGCCGCATACTGGCCCGTCGAGTGGAGCCTGTTCGCAAGATACCGGGCAATTTTCTCGATGTGCCGAAATGTTGTTACACGGCCCCAAGTGGGAAAGTTCAATACCAACTCTGCATATTTCTACCCTCAGCATGCACTTGTTCAGGTAGGTACGTCCGTCTGTTCCGCATACCGCGTCCGAATCACCGGGACAACGGTGCTCGCATTTACTGCTTGAAGATCTCAAGCAGGCAGTTTTCTCCTTGGCAGTCGTCACCCCTGAGCCAAACAGACGATTCACGACGTGTGTTTACACATGAGTATAATTATTGTCCGGAAGGAACTTTGGGAGTCAATTCGTCGGCACAAGCCACCGGCGCATATCTTTATCGAAATATTGGAAGCCGCGCACAGCTATGCAAGAATTTGTCAAATCGAACGAAGGAGAACGGTGTACGGTGTAGAATTTTAATATAGGTGTGTACCATATGGGTGGGGAATGAATACAATTGGTTAAAAGGAATTTAGGAAATCGAGATTCCGCCTGATAGTCGGTTTTCATGATAATTAGAGCAAGACCGAGAAAGACGCTGCGCGGGGTTTTTGTATTGGATGGTGAACCGAACGCGAACCCTGACAGCTCTGAAGTTTTTAAAAAAACGAAGCTGTGAACTAAATGGCCAAACGGGGCAGAGCGAAGTCTTGAAAAATCCGAAACCGCGGCCCCGAACCTTTGGCGTTCACTTTGCGTAACGGTAATCTGCGGCATATACAACATATACGTATAGGTACATAATGTATTATATACTTAAACGGCGCATACCTACGTGTGTATGTATGTATGTATGTATGTACGTATATAATTATTGTGTAACCGTATATGGCTCGTTGTTTGACGTAAATATTGGTCAGTGTGCGAGTTTCGTATGCATTTCTATACCGTTCGGTCATTCGATTGTTTGAACTTTAAACTATAAAATTTACGTTCGGGACAGTAAAAGGTACTTCGAGTGCTAACCAAAATGAGCATTTGTTAGTTTTGTTCGCTCTATGCAGTTAGACTAAGGATAATTTCGCGGAACAAAGGAGGATTCCCGATCCCGATCAGGACGATGACTTTACGAGCAGTGAAATTTAGTAGCGACATGTTCCGAGTATTTAATGAGATATCGGTACACTGCGGGGGGATCAGTTCCGGGTATATCCCTGCAACGGTATCGGCGATTCATAAATATTAGTTTAGACCACGGTGAATTACCTTTGCCGCACATCTTTTTCCGCATATCGCACTGCGAGGCGTAAATGACGTCGTCGCTTCCGCATACCGGTTCCCCACTCGGCGGACATATTCGGGGACAATTAGTGGCGCCTTCCACGTAATCTGTAACAAAAATATTTGAAAAATTAGTATATTAATGGAAATAATGTCGTGAATTGTGTTTTCAAAATCACAAATGACTTTTGAAATGTTTTTCCTGTCAGGTACGTAATGGAGCAAGATGAACAAGTAGCACCTGTCCATCAGATATATGGCCTCGAACTATACAGTTAGACTAGGTACAGTGATTTATGGGGGTTCAAGAAGAAGCTAAATTTTCTGCGTTAAATCAAGGCGGAGAATGTCTTGAGCGTTGCGCAGTGATTCCTTGCGTAATTGACAAAAAATAAAATAAAATAAAAATCAACACTTTAATGGCTAATTTAATTAGCAATGCGATTACGGGGCCAGGGAGGCGAGGTAATTATAGGTATACGAGACATCTTGCCGCCAACTCGTTGATAAATCCCAAGTTATACATATATTTCTATACGTCTCATATATATCGCGTTTACGTCTCGGCCTATAGTCCTTCGCCAAGTCGTACAGGGCAACTCTGGGAGAGATACCTGCACACATTTCCGAAAAATCTGGATTATTAATCTCACAGTGGCCGGTTATAAAAATGTGATAAAAGTGTAGCGCGCGGCAACATCTCTCCCGGATCTACCCTACCTGCATATAGATTAATACGTAGAATAATATACGTGTAATATACATATATCTATTATCTATTTATAGATTGAACCGGTAAACGGCGCGGACGAGCGAGCGTCCCTGTGCTATAAGTGCAGTGATAGTTATTCAAAGGATCTGGCAATCTCTCGTAGCTTAATCGTATGTTCCGCTCGAATTACTCGCGAATTGTAACCGCCCGGTTGGCCACGATAACAGCCAACTTGCTCTCCCGCATCGATGGACTTGCAGATCTGTACAGGATATCAGAGAGTAAACCGTGGACTGGAATGTCTCGGGATGTACATTGTCGCATAAATATACAGGATGTACATTTGAACGGAGAGAAAAAATATCAGCATGTACAAAACTAATGATTACGACTTCAAATATCGCTCCAAATTTATCATTGTATACTTTATTCGGCATACCTTGTACGGTGCAGTCATCATACTTTACACCGCTGCTTCTATAGTTTCACGAGCTTTATGATGTTGAAAATCTGGTAGCTATTTAACGATAAATTTTTCATTTATGATGAGGTCAATAAATTGAGCGGGGTCTGTTCAATATGCTACATGGACATCCGAAGCGTCCGGCATGGCGGTGTATCAGTGTAGCTATAGATGAGTTGATTAACTGTACCAAACTGTAAACTTTCGAGAGAGAATCGGGCAAGAGCAGCAGGTTCCGAAATTCTAGGGATTATACCGTTGTGCCATAAACCCGTAATGACTATGTATATGTGTCAGATTTGAATGAACCGAGGAACGCGTGTATTAATATCACCAGGTGTCTTGATCATCACTGATCAAAGCGAGCGTTGATAAATACATAGCGTTGAAAAGAGAAGGATGAGCGGCATGACTATAATATCCAAGAAACATGTGTCTGAGATGACGTGATCGGGGTGTATGATAAGAGAGAAGAAATTAGATCGACGGTGACAATGCTCGTGCAAAACCTTCTCGGTAGGTATAAGATAAAAAAAATAAAGTAACAAGCTGATAATTGTGAGGTGAGGCGGGGAGAGAGAAACAGAAAGCCACAATAGGCGTGAGATTCTCTAGTCAGAGTTATCATTATTTCCGGTCCATTATACGCATACTTGTACATTGGCAGTATGCATGTATAGGAGAGAGATTTACGGAGGCCCCTGCAGCACATGTCACGGTCTGCACGGTCCAGTGATCAACCGGCAGGTCAACAGCATTTGTCGCTTACCTGTAGAGTACCTACCTACCTTCACGTATACCTATAGTTATGCGCACACCTATGTGTACATATACTCGCGGTCAAGTACATACATCAGGTACAGATATACGAGTAGGTATATACCTTTCCGGAAAACAAATGGAAATTACTGTACATACCTACATGAATGTATGTAGGTATATAATTCTGCAATTTGTTTAGATAGGTATGTAGAAAAGCCTGCTATCGGAGCTAATTGACAGTATGGTGCGATTTGTATAGGCATAGCCCGCAGGGTCGTCTAACGGTCGGAACAAATTTGACTAATTAAATTTATTTACAGATAGTAATTAAGTGCGCTACCGTTCGGATCAATGGGATTGAACATTTTTATTTATCATCGTAAAACGTGTACACAGACACATACCTATGTATATAAATGTGTATTGTGCGGTATATACAATATAGATAGGAAATCGAGACGATTCCACGTATCATTTCGTCCAGTTATTTATTAGCTATGCTGCTTATTCATACGAAGTGGGAGAACTGTGATCGCCCAACGGCAACTTACGGACCCCGTTGCAGTCCGGCACATAATATTACGATTGGGCCATCGGGAGGACGCCTTCACGCTGCGGGGCATTTCTAAATTCCTCTCGATCTCTCACGCACTCATTTTTTGATAAAAAATAATCAAGTTTCATTTTTTGTTCGAGCTATATGTATAGTACCTGGGCACAGGTATATAGAAAGTATAATTCGCATTTGTATATCTTGAAATTGGAGACTGAATAGAGAGAAACTCGAGTAAATAAGTGTAATTTATTGTATTGCATTATTTCATAGATCGGTCATTATTGTAGGCATAGGTATAGACGATACAATATATTTAGCCAAGAAATGCGTGCTAACCAAATTGTGATATTGAAATGATAAATTGATAAAGTAATTTAAAAGAATTCGTGTCGAAAAGAAGAAGATAGAACTCGCTCGCTTTGGGAGGTCTTGAATGTCGGAGTCGTAGCTGTTGGCGGCTGGATACTGGCTGGAGGGATACTTTAATCTTATGGTAGCCGGTACATGTACCTAGCTGCGGCATAGCCGGTGAGATTTGTCACGGGCACGTAGGTTCGATTATGGGGAAACCGAAGGAAGGCACGGAGGTGTCTGCGAGCAAGTCGCACGGCTGTAAATAAATTAATCAATTACCACTGTCTGACCTCCTGATAGGCTAACAATGCCTAACGAATTATGCATGCATTTACTATTGACACGTACAATAGTCCGCACGTCGTCTATCTGCACGTATGTAACGATGCGCCCGGTACTCGTCAGAGGAGAGACCGAGGCCCATGCAACGCTGCAAGCCCGCAGCTATACTGTTCAGCCAATTATTAAGTTACGAACCGGCATGGCAGTGGCGGTATATACCGGAGAGAAAGAGAGAGTCAATTCATGTCAAAGGAGATAGATGATTTTCTGATACCTACAACGATTACTGCTAGTGATTGGTCATTTCGATTACATCTGTATGTGTCTATGTACATGTATATATACTATACATAGCTACGTATAATTCGTTACGAATAAAACAGCCGCAGCTCTCTTCGAGTGGCTGGATACATCGATCGAAGACCTCCGAGCCATTTTACGCAGATAAATAGATGGGTAATTACTTTATAGCTACCGTATCGCAGCTATCGGTATGTATGTACGAAATTGATCAGTTCATTCCTTCTTCGACGTATACCGTATGTATGTAACATGGATACATTTATCTATATATATAACGAGCAGTGGCCGCGGGGCAGAGTTTTTCCAACTCCTATTCATCATAAAGTTGATTACAATTATGTTCGTTTATGATTGTACAAATAATTTGAGATCATACGGATTTAGGTAGCGAGGTTTATTTATACGAACGTTTATTCCTCAAGTTCACGTATTGTTCTCGGCAACAGCTGTACCTAGGAACGGAAAGTCGGTCGGTATATCCTATCTCATTGTCAGGATAGACGCGTAAGAAATTACCTATTGTCCTAGAGAAAGAAAGTACCAACCAACCAACCAACCTACGGGTCCGTGTGATTTCTGCAACGGCATAACGCGCATAGTGCCGACTATCGGTAGTTGGAATCTCGCTTCCTTGTGGCGCATTGTTTTACGGTGATATAAAACTGTTGAGACTATATAGCGAAGACATGCTGAGTCGGCATCTGGGGTGATATACGACTCAGGTGTGGCGTATGGGGCGTACGGACACAACGAGACAACACCTCGCGAGGCTAACGAGCGTGCATGCCGTTATACCTATACCGATATACCTATTATATAGGTACACGCATATACATGCACGTACGGAATAGGTATCACCGCGCGTAGCTGAAGAGCATACAGGGATTATCATCGGCTCGCTAATTACAATACTAAAAGTAGAGTAACAAGTAAGAATGGCGAATGTACGTAGGAACACGGCAAGGTATAAGGAGGCCAAGTTTACCTATGGAGCGAGAAGCGGGATCACCGCGCCGCGCCCTTAATCGGAAGATTAATGGGTATTAACCAGCAAGACTTGAGAAACTAGCGTAGAAAGTAACTCCGGTCCGTGAAGCTACTGCAGCACTGATACATAATCTGGAATAGTATCCGTACCTATAGCCACGTTATAGACGTATAATAGACGCTGGTTGGCTGCGTATTGCCTGCATCAGCTCTCTCGACTCGTGAGTGGATTATTAGATTTAGAAATAAACATAACGTCGAGTGAAATAACAGGAAATGAATATTTCCTGCTAGAACAGCTAACGCTAGAAAATTCCGTACAATCTGTAGACTAATTATAGGGAAGTTGCTTGACCGAGGAGTCGACACTACATGGCTAGTATTCACTTAATCCTACTCGTATATGAACTAAGTGACGGTGATTTGGTCTGCGGCAGAGTAGTAATGCGAGACTTGAGGATGGATAATACCTTCTCGTTCCGTATCACTTCGTGATGTATAAACCAGTTTAATTAATCCAAACGCCCGTCTTAAACTGAATCAGAGTATAAATAAGAAAAAGAAGAAACAAAAATAAATAAAAAATTGTATTTCTTTAATGGGTACTCGTAAATGTGGATAAGAATTTCGCACAATTTACCGGGATAATCACCACACTCCCTTGTCCGATATACCTAAATCGCGATATCGTATACAATCAGTCGCCTTTGTCTCCAATACTTCGTCAAACCGTTATTTTACAGTTCTTTGCCGAAATACGATACCCTGAATCGTTCATGGTCGCGGTCGAGCATTTGGGTCGGAATTGATTCGTTTTATTTATTTTTTTTTTGAAAAAGCATATTGAAATTCTGACCTAATGACCATTTAGCTAGAATTCCTTCGATACCGTAAGGAAGATAATTTATTTAATTTAAACGACAACTCGAGTGACAGGGCTATTGCTATAAAACGAGGCCATACGTTGGTACCAATCAAAGTATACACGCGGTTCTTTATTTTCTGCCATCAGAGGGTCAATTGTGTCAGCGTATTTCTGACTGTTCTAAAAGTCGATGACCGTAATTGTTTTCTGCTTTTTTTTTTGTTTTTTTTTTGTTTTTTTTTCGTTTCGGTCGTTCCTCATTTATGAACGATGAGAAATAGCCGGCTCAAAGCCAGTGTATCATAAAAGTCGAGAAACTCACCGCGGAACGAAACATATATAGTCTAGAACGAACCTAATTATATGGCTGGACCCAAGTAACAGATACCCTCGATGTTAGCACCCATGTATACTGTGTTACAACACAAGTACACCGACTAGTGTACGTAGGTACCTGCCGTATGCAATACCTTGTTAAATCACAATTGCGATGGAGAAATCTAGGACGCCAGTGGTAAAATATCATTCAGAGGTTGAAACGTGAACCTGTGTATAATGTGGAATTTCGCGTGACTCAATGAATACAAAACTTATGCAAGACCTGCAGCACCTGGATCCTCTGTACCATATCGGTTTCATGCCGGGTGGTAAAAACTGAGTTGAAAATGTAGGTATATGTATGTGACCGTCGAAGAGCTGAAGGCGAAAAATTGGAACGCGTCCTTTGTGCAGTGACATGGTTCTGGGGGTGTTGACCGGTTTTGCTCGACGATGCGGAGGAAGGAATAATAATGTTACACGGGCGAAAAATGTCGTCCCATTAATCGGACCATTCAGAAACGGAGTTACGAGGCGAAAAACTCCGGTCGAATGGAACCCACTGCCCTGACCCGAATATAGAATGACACCGGACCGAATGGTCGTTCTGCAATAGTCGAGAAAGGCGAGAAATAAATCCTTCGAGGAAAACCCACCGGCGAGGTGTGTAATCATCATCTCGCAGCGTGGATAGATGCTGCGGCGGTTCGGCAAGTTCTGAGGAGTAACGTGTGAAGATAAAAAGAAATTTTTGGTGGACATTCCAGCGCGACAAACTTTGTCCGCGCCGCAGGACCACGCCACGAGTTAACTCCCGGCGTTTCTCTCTTTCTCTATCATTTCCCTTCTCTTGCTACTCGTTAGATATTTAAAGTAGGACTGGTTAGTTATTCAAAAATTTTTAACGGTCAAGCCACGAAAGTCATCGTCCGTGGGACAAACCGGCAAACAGGAAGAGTGGCGGCAGCTTGTAAAAAAAAAAAACAGTGTCGAGAGTGTCGAGGTGCGACTAATCGCATAAAGTATCAAGGTTTCAAGGCTAAATGGCGAGGACGGGTCCGCGGATACTCATGCGGCTTATACTTATGCGCGAGCCTCGACATTGCGGATTCTTGGACGCATCAGTTTCGCAGGTAATTTCATGGAAAGTCATGGATTTAGTTTAGCGTACAGTTAATCTAATTTACGGTGTAGTGGCATAGAATGATGTTGCTTAGGAGGTACGTGACTCGGTGCCGGGTTTCGCTTGTCCGGGTATATCTGCAGGTGGTATAAAAATTCTGATCGTGCGGGTCACGATCACGTAACTGTTGCCGAATTTTAATCGTTCCTGAAATTGAAAAAAACCAAGTAAAAGGATACTAGACGGATGAACCAGATCGTCAAACCGAACTTGCTTCAAATCTGTGCAGTGAGCAACAATTTGGAAATTAAGAAGTTCAATCAAAATTTCATATCAATATATTCCATTCACTTTGATCTCCCATATACGCACATGATGAATTTTGACCTGCACCGTTACGAACGATGAAAAAACTATTTTATTTCCCCCACTATAGTTACGAAAATATAACAAACGATATTGCATATAAAGTAATCAGACCCGAACGAGATATAGCCAAACAGGGACGGGCAGAAAAAGCGTTAAGTAGTGCGTGAAAAAAAAACAATTGTAAAAAAAACCAAAAACAAAAAAAAAAAACAAAGTCATGAAAGTAAGAAAGAGAACAATAGGTAAGCGAGGGAGAAAAAGAAAAACTAGTTGATACGACCACCTTAGAATGGGAACAACAAGAATGATCAATGGATCATTAGAGTCGATAAATGGGCAATTAAATGGGCTCGATCGTGCGTTGAAATTCACCGAGTTCAACAGACCCCTCGCACCACCCAAGGAGCTGTCCATCTACTTGGTACACAGATGATACCCGCACAAGAATGTGTGTGTGTTCGCTTTATTTACGCGATTTATCGATTTTATTAACCGTGTTTCGTAAGCCCAGACACGCGTGACGGTATCAAAGAAATCCGGGTGTAAGTACCACCTATACCTACGTGGAGAGGTAAGAATGGAGACGCGCAAGAACGACGAGGAAACGGCAGGCACGTATTTCCAATGATTTTTGTCTCTTATAATAAGATCCAATGAGCGATAATTAATTCGCAAGCAATTGACCGTTAACTTGTTGACGTATATGCATCGGCAGAGTTTATCACAGCGTGTGTCATGCCATGCGTATAGATATTTACATATATATCCAATGTGCCTAATCGGCGCTATCAATCATTATATTTTTGAAAGACATTACATAGGTATACCTATCGCCGAACCTGTCTCATTTTGGTAATGGTATTCAACACTTTAGGACCGTTCGGCGAAATGCTCCGTTATAATTTGGAGGGGAAAAAAATGTGTTGAAAAAAAAAAAACCGGAAATAATAAAGTTCTATTGCCGTGACCTGAGAACATGCCGAGGTTGGTGCAGGATGTCGATAAATCTGTAGATTGATTTGTTTATTTTTCACCATCATATTGATTTATAGTAATTAACACGAATTTGCCAATGAGAAGGTTGAAAAGTAACGCCTCTACGGCTCCATTGGCACCCTACTACGATCATGTATAAGTTTGTTGTAAAAGTTGTGGGCCATGTATGTTTCAAGAACCTCGATGAGTTTGTAAGTTAGTTTAGGTTTAGGTCCAGGTTCAGGTTCAAGTTCAGGTTCAGGTGTAGGTTGGGTTACGATTATAGGATGGGTTATTAGGCACACGGCACGAATTAATATCTGCCTGCAAGTTTCTCTTCGATGCACTCGCGCAGCTTTCTACCCGGGTCTACCGTCCACACTACCTAATGTAATACTAATGTAATTCTAACGAGCCAATTCAACCGTCGTACGGGTAGGTTTGTATATCTCGTTGTCATCTTAGGCGGTACGGTGAAAATTTTTGCTTTTCTTGATTAGAGAAATCTTGGCAATGGCAAAGAATATGTATAAGGCTTGCGATTAGACGCGACACGCAGGCGGCCTCGTCATACGTGCACGCTTTCCCCCTTTCTATACCCCCCACGTTGAACATGTTTCCTCTTTTCCCTTCTCGTCCTCGCCGTCATTTTCCGCATTCTTTATTTTTCTCTTCATTTCATTTATCGCTCGATCGACATTCCAGTGGATCTCACATTCAACAGGTTCCACGTAGGCACGCGCCATGAATTGAACTATAGAGAAAAGTGGCTTTTCCGTTGTTCAGGTATTAGTCGATGAACAAAACGTCACATAATCGTTTACTGAATCGTATTACTGTTACCCGTAATCATCTCAATCTCGCACGAAGTATACAACATTTCATAAATCTAAGAACGGATGATCGATTCCTAGGCAATTTGTCTCTCGGTTTTGATTGATTTCAATAAGCTTCCAGTCTCCCGCTGTGTTGTTCCAACAGCTTTGAGAAGATGTGGAGCGTGAGACTTTGCCGCGAGATTATAGGAAGGGGAGCCGGAGAGAGAGATAGATAGATGGATAGACATAGAGACAGAGAGAGAGAGAAAGAAAGAAAGAAAGAAAGAAAGAGATGGATAGGTAGAAAAATAGACAAATAGAAATGTTTAGAGAGCAAGAAAGGAAGAGAGGAGAAGGGAGACGACGCCGCGGTGATTTAAATTCAGCGTGGAACGCTTGTCAGTGGGTCTCCGGGTCAGCAAAGTAACCCAAGCCACATTGTCCGTGCAGACGCTGCTCGTCTCGAGGCAAGTTCTGGTCCTGGGCCTGCACCATGGCCTCCGAGGTAGTTGGAAGGGTGCCCCGAATGATGGTCCTCAGTCCTGCACCAGCTTCTTCCACTTACAGTATCTACACCTCCGGTGAATACGGGTGCATCGGACCGTGTCGAAAATTATGCGACGCCTACAGCTCCTTGGGGTCTTTTTGTAAGAGACTATGACCACGCGCTCGTATAGAGTAGTTATAGGTAGATAAAATGCACAGAAATCCATCACTAGCTTCCGGAATCAACGGTAAGACTAGATTTTCATCTAACTCTTAAAACTGAATAGTCAAAAGGAGCGATTACATGTATGAGAATTGGGACTTGTTGTTGAGTTATGAGTTATGTTGGAACTATGTACTAATATGTATATGTATGTACTATGTACACCTTCATATGAGTAAAACTTGCGGCTCGCCGTTGGCTCAAAGTTTGCCATTGTGCTTAGCAGTTAATTTGAGTTCGGCTTATATTTCCAAGGGGAGAAGCGACACAACCGGTTCTTAGAAAGGTCCGAACGAATGTAATTTTCGTGCACACTGCACCGTGTCGAAATTCAAACGAGCCCCAATATGCGGCATGTACTGTACAACACTGTAGTTGAGCTCTTTATCGCCGAATAATGAAACAATTTTTTTTCCAATTCACCGATAATAATTAATCAGCCAGAAGAATTTTCTCAAAAATTTAAATATTCATTGCAACACATTCAGATTTTTGAAGGAAAAAATTTAATCGACCGTTTACTTTACATCGAAATTCCGGCTTTTGTAGCAGCATGAGCAGATTATAAAGCAATTAGTAGCGCTGCAGTCTCAAAGAAAAATAAATTATTGTGGGATTTTGAAATGCATGATTTTTACTTCGCAACACAACCGAAGTATCACTGCGATTTGTTTTTACCACTAAAAAAAAGATCTGTGCGGATAGGTTGATGTGGACTGCAGTCCGACAAATGGGAGTTTCCGATGCATCCCTGCATTGTAACACGGAAGAGATAACATGGCTCAGTTGGATAAAGAATCCTCCGCAAAGGGACGCAGATATCACCTGAATCTAGTTTTACATACCTACAACGATCTGATGGTACTAAGGTATAACGTAGTACTGACTAGGAATAACACAGACGAGCGAGCGCGTGCGTCGAGAGATCCTATCAAAATAGTTCTCATGCACTCGGCATGTATAACATGTTGGTATAATATATGAATATACATCATATGCGCATGTTACGTATGTAGGTATATGCGTGTATAAATAAAAGCCAACCGGACTAAATTCATTATTCATCTCGTCGTACATACCCCGATTCCCTCTTTGAGCTTGTATGTATGTACATCGTGTATGTATGTACATATATACATACCAACGTATGTATATATGTATACATATATTGTTCCTATGCCGGCATTGAACTATGCATGTACAATGTATGTCTACAGGGTGTTCGGTTCAAATCAGTGTTTTCCAACGTCTCAACCCGAGGCGTGGATGACACAGCCAAATCGTCGCTTGATGTAAAACATTCTATTACATCGGTAATGGATTCCTTTTTCTCGCCTAATCACCACAGTTCCAAATACCATTAGTACTTTGTCGCCTTGAGAAGTGAATTCTGAGAATAATGTGCTCGAAGTTACAGCAGCAAACGGAACGTTTAGGGAGAAATGTCTGACGGGGCACCCTCTATACAGGTAAGAGCCATTTAGGTATGTAGGTATAGGTATAGGTGCACACGTTTAAACGTCTCTACTACGTTTAGCTGCTGCAATCCGGCTGCGGGGACACATGAACATGACCATTTCTTATGAACTTGGGTTTTTAGCCAAGGGGGGTTCTGCATCGGTTCGAGGGATGAAAGAGGCTACCGTATAGTAGTCACCCGTGCGTACAAAGTCCTAAGAATTTAACGTTTCAACTTCAACGTGCCTGCACCCTGCCTTTCGCGCGTTCACACCTCCGGGGAACCCCACGGCCGCCCCTTAAAGTTTTGAGCTTTTTGTTTAGAGAGTTTGGCGCTTGCTGCAGCTGCTTAAATTTCTTTTTTTTTTTTTTCTAATCATCGGTTCAGTCCGTTTTGTCGGATTTATCAGGTTCAGCAGTTTGTGTCGCAGTTATAAATAAATAATGATAATCCTCCTCATCAGCTTAACTTTGTCCTTGTGGACCAGTGTCGCAAGAGAAAAAAGGACCACGGATGTAATGTGAAACAATGGCCGGATGTAAGATTTTGACAATATTAAAGTGACATTATAGAACCAACGAAAAAATTATAAATAGAGGATGCAACGACCACTAAAAGCGTATATAGGTACCGTCTATCATTTTGTGGTAAATAAGTTACCCAAGTGAGGAAAGACCTTGATAGCCTGAGGTTTGATTACATGTCCACCCATATCGTTAACGTAAGTGTCCATCGTATCTGAGCCGCTAACGTATATCGACTCCAGGATGTATAAGCCTACATACATATACATGTATGATATATATGTATATATTACTGTGTGCTATGTATATATACGAACCATGTAGACAGCAACAGATGAGCACGAATGCCCCGGTGAGATACTGGAACCTCATGACGTTCGGTGGTCGATGGTTTGACGCGTCTGCCCCAGGTGAGGAGAAATGAGAAGAATGATAAAATAAAACAAAAAATAAATAAAAAATAAACCAACAGTACACTTGAAACTTCGCGGGGGCTTGATCGGAGCGTGTGTGCGAGACAGAGACACTGCGAGGTAGAGAGGCAGACAGAGAGAGAGGAAGAAAGAGGCAAACAGAGAGAGATTGATGCCCTCTTCGACCTCTGTTGTGTATCGAGGTCCGCGAGCGACTGAAGGAAACAGCTCGACCGTCCTGACGTCTATACCTTGCCCAACCCTACCCCTGCTCAATCTCCCTCTCTATTTCTCCCTCGCTAGCTCTCTTTCTCTCAATCTCCACCGTCATCCGTGGCGTAAATCTTCCCGGCTCCCGTTGCCCATTGCCATTACCATTGCCATGTTCATGTTCATGTCCATGTCCATGTCCATGCCCATGTCCGTGCGCGTATATCTATAGGTATATACCCTATACTCTTCCTCCCTTCCCTGCCGAGATACTCGCGGCTCGCGCTTCTACTTTGCTCCAACTTAACCGTCAGATTACCCGTCATCATAGCCATCATCCAGTGAACCACGTCCAACGACTCGCGGGTAAATTCCCTCGCGAGAATAGCGCAGCGCCCGCTCTTTCTGGGCCACTGCAACGAGCCAGCTTTAACCAGCCATCGCCGGTATTGAAAATTGTTCCCCTACGGAGTCTGCGCGATCCGCTATTGTGCTAAATATTCAATTAAAGGTATGTATGTACGCTTCTTTACAGGGGCACAGCCGATTCTGAGTATACGCGTTAATTTTGTGCCCGAATCTATGCGGGTACGCTTTATAAAGGACAGTTTAGCGTATGCGTATTACAGTTGTTGTTGAGGCATGAGGGATTTTCGAGAAACTTTGGGAGATGTTGAGTTGTTTGTGAAAGAAACTTGTGCAATGGCATTGGCAGTTTTTTCGATCCGTTACGCTAGTTGGAATTTCAGTACTGTATTATTTCCATAATTTATACATCACTTGGAAATTATATTCTTCACATTACGTGACAGATGGCGAAAAAGTTGGTAGTTTTATTTGATGGCACAGCATGCCTATGGTGCAAAAACCACTTTGAGCAACGATGGCATAGAGTTCCACGTATTTCCTAACAAAGTAGATGATTGAAGAACTCTGGTTCCCAAAATTTCCGAGGATGAAGGAGATTTGCCTAAGGAGGATTCCAAGTAATTGTGAGGAAGATATATACGAAGCGTTCTTTGAACTAGCAATCTCCAGGCAAGATCTGATTGTCTGCAAGCATGGCGGTGGGCATTGCCCTTTCCATCGGGTACCGAACGATGGAATGGACAAGACTGGGAACTGGAGACGAACAGAAAGTAAAATAGAATGAGGAAACGATAAGGATCTTTCCCTGATGGACTGACACGGACAACAATCTAGCTGCGGCAGCGACACGGTCAACTTCTCACTTCGGTAAGAGAACCAAATGTCGCGTTCTGTAATAGCGTTAGTAGGTAAACTGAGCCGAGGATATGTTATCGTTGTCGTTATAGCCTCGTATTAGTGATTTGGAACGTCGTATTATGTGACATCGCGAGGTGTCCCGTATACGTTATAGACTACACGATCGTTGTAAATGTATAAGACACATAAGTTATCCACATTTATATATGGATATGCGACGAAGGAGAAGATTTATGAGCGTGGCCTTTGACCGGGTTCTGGTGCGCGGGTACACCTGTGTGCTGTGCACAGCGTGTTGTATGTAGCTTTGTAACGATACATGCACCCGCCGTTCGCTAGTTTCTTCTAGCGGCAGGTATATGGGTCGAGAGAATTCTTGCTGACCCTTTTCGCAAACTATAAGAATATTGCGCACCTGAGACGACAGTGTCATAGTAATTGTTGTGTTGAAAAAAACGGGGACATAATATGAACAAGACGACCTAAGATGAGTGAACGGTGTGAATTATAATCATCACTGTCTTCTTGTATGGTACGTGTAGTCCCATACAATTATAATCATGATTTTGAAAGATACACATACCATAGGTATATGCGAGGCTCCTTATATCAAGTCGCACCGTGGTCCTGTCCGACCATTCTGCGGTGCGAACTAGAGTTAACAAGGAGACGAAAGAGGTGAATGAGGCCGCGAAAATGCCACTCTTGCCTCGGGCCCGGAAATGACCGATCCGCGAGAAGATTTGGAGGTTTCGAGGCTTCAATTACAATCGTAAACAAGATGCTGTTGCTGCCGCCAAGACGCGACGTCTCGTCTGTCTGGCTGCCTCCGATGCGAGTATATGTGTATATGCTTATGTGTATACGTAAATTGACATACACGAATATACGATGCAGTACCTTATCAGAAGTGGAACGAAGCAACGAGGCGACGAGTGAAAAGGACGGCTACCCACCGTGGGTTGGATCTGTGCGATGAAAAGGGTTATTACCCGCAGGCCCCGATCAGCCGCGCTTTCTCGCCTCTCGACTGGCCGAAGATTTGCGCGCGAACTGCTCGTCCGTGTGAGATACACATTGTATGCACTGCACACATGTATACCCACGCCTACATGTATAGAATCGCGTTCAATTCTTGCCACGATGTATCGTGAATCATGATTCATGATACTCAATATAGGTATATGGCTCGTACACAACTGCACCAGGTAAGTCGGTGCAACACTGCAGGGCGTTAACCTACTTGCACGTTGACCGGGAAACTTTGCTCGGTCAATTTTGTCGGATACAACCTGATCAATTCCGTAGCCCTCTGGATCTCTATCGCAGATTGGAATTGCAAAATTCGTCTTCCGTGACAAAGACATACGCAATGTATAAATAGTTCGTGTACGCTGCAGTATAAGTCTAGGCAGAACTGTAAGTGCAGAAACAGGGACGATAGGTGGATGTTGGTTTTTGAACAGGGTGCAACGACCTTTTCCGATCTCCGACCTGTCAACCCTTTTACGTCGTTGCGACTTATGACATTGCGGCCCGACAAACCATGCGTAACGGATAAGTATGAGCGTATCGTACCCACCGTTGTTGTTGCGTGCAGCCTGAAACACGGGTCCTCTATGTACTTTATTATAATATAGCGGTGTTGCTTCGCTCGCTTTATGAAGTCGCTGTTGCGACTCGCTAGAGCGTTGCGATCTTTAAACTTGAGTTAACTTTCGGAAGCCATCTCTCACAATGGTAACAAGTAGCAATGCGTGAGGATTATCAAACAAAAGACGAGAGTTGCAAATATCTTCATCTACGTACGCTTCGTCACCTTAGCAATGCTGCACTCCATTTCATCGAAATACTGCATGCTTCGTGTTGATTTTCGCGCCTAATTTGATACAGCCTCACATATGGTCTCTGGGAAGAGGGGGGCTGTACTGCTATTTCACATGGATCGATAGTTTTTCAGGACAGGCATAAAACAGTACAATACATTCTTTCCATGAATCGAAATAGCATCCAGTACAGTTAGGTATGGTTTATATGCCTTAATGTCTAATTGCATGGTACTGTATCTAAGCGTTCATATAGCCATGTATATTCTTGTAGGCATACACACACAACTACACAGACATAGGGATGAATAAGCAAAGGTATATACGAACCTGAGGTTTCTGATCCTGACCGTGTTCTCTTGATTTTATATACGGCATGCTCAAGGCCAGTGTGACAATGAGATAGTAATTTCGCGTATGAATGACAGCATTCGTAATTTGAGCAACATCACCCAACTCTATAGACGGAGGTTCGCGGTATAATAAAAATAAGAGGGCATGGGTGATTGTTTTTTTAAAGTGCGAGGCGTGTTACAGCTACTGGTATCCATCGAACGGAAGGATCATCAATTCGTCTCGTTTAATTGGATTTCAAATAAACGGTACAAAGAGGGAAGTTACGTCTAACGATCAGGTTTTTATCTCGTCTCAAGTCGAAGCTACAATTGCCCACCGGTTTTAGAAGATACTAATTAAAAGTAAACAATATTTAGGACACAAATTAGGCTGAGCTCCGTGGTCATCGGTGACATACCAACGGGTGTAATCATCCCACCAGACCACCGTGCACCTCCCTGCGGCGCCAAGGCTATTATGTACAGCCCACGGACTGCCACGACGAAAATATGTTTATACTCGTCACATTTACTGGGGCGGTTTAATTGCTACCCATTTGACTTCAGTTTTCTGTATGAAGTGTCTTGAATACACAATGGAGAGTTAAAGAGACTCGGACGATTTGATAGGCTTAAGAGGAATTCTATATGTAGATAGGAATTCTGTAATTTGTCGTCTGTTACTGTTCGTGTATAGTATAGCTCGTAATCGCAGTTTTTTCATCAGATTCTCCACTCGTGCAAAGTCGATCGGCAAGGAACTGCACGTTCCGATACCATCGTCGATAGGCTGGATGCGGACGGGTCCACGCTTATACCTGCAATGCAAGGAGCGTTTCGACCTCGGCACAGATAGTTTCATTAGTGTGTCAACCACGTGCGGCAAAAAGTAGAAGAGTTAAGATGAAAAGAATTTCCGCGCCTGTAAGTGATCGGCCACCGTGCAGTCTCCGGATGATGGAGCTATACAACTCGATAGTTTAGGTCCTCGGGAAAGTAGTCAGTATAATTACTCTGCCGCTTTAGCATTTACAATCGTTATACGTCTGTGTTATTCTTTTCAATAGCGAATTCTGAAACTAAATTATTCTGAATTCTGAAATAAATTGTACATTGGATACCGTGCGACATCTTTCAGAATGTATGCCACTGCGTTACTAAACTACTTTGTTAAATGTTTGTGAAAAATCCTCTCGATTGGGGATTCAATGAGTGTATCCACATATCTACCATCAATCAGCAATCAGTCCCAGTAATTCTAATTCCTCACATAAAAATTTCATTGGCAACGATTTATCGGCCTCAGAAATCAATTGAGTCCTAAGAATTCGAGGCTATTGTGTAATGGGAACACTCTAGGGCTGGGCATAGCAGCTGATTATAGCGTCAATTTCAAATTTCATCATATTTGATCGGTCCCAAGTGCTCGCACCATAGAGCGGAGTGTAGCCTGCACCGTTAATCGATGCGTTCGAGTGCGTGTCGTGGCCCGCGGACCCACTTTAAGTCTCGAGTCTTGTTGCTGCGTCGGCCTTATATTGGAAAATCATGTAATGGGACGATCGGCCGGTCATGCGGTCGCGGGTCGGTCGTCCAACGCGCAAGTCCTCGTTATCCGCGTAAGTACACACGGGGGGTAAGGGACGAGGCGGGACTGGATGGACCCCGGGACCATGTCGGGACCACACGCATGACCATAACTCGAAACTCTTGAACTATACGACCAGGGACAATGATGGTAAAAAGGTGAGTCAACAGGGCGACCTATCACTTCCGAGTGGTGATCGACGATCGGTCAACGGGCGAGGAAAGGCCCGGATCTCGCGCGAACACGTATAGTCGCTGCTGCCGCAGTTCGCCGTCCGTTTCGGTTATACATATGTATACAGTGAAGCTACGAGGTCGCTCTCAATTCCAAATTTGCAATTCAGAAATCTTCACCTACGCATTCAGCATTGTTACCTCAGCGAGTACTCTACACCGTCTTCGTATACTTGAACCCTAATTTTGGATGACCTTGATAAGTTTTGTGCCCTTGATCCGATGCTAACGTCTCCGCCTCGCCGATACGGGATACCTGTGGCAATGGACTGATTTGAGTGTCAAAATATCAACACTAACCTCTTGTCCCAATCCTACGCCAATCAATTTTGTAGGACGATAGACTTTTTGTCCGAGTTTAACGAGCGTTCGGATAATATAACTCGCTACTGCTCTTCTCAGGTTTGAGGCTCTGCATTCTGGGTTATCTTCTATTCTTTTGTTCCGGACCGTCTCAAGACAAGGGTCAATCGCCAAAGACTTGCGAGCAATGTTCCAACTTTTGACTCAAGACGTCGAGTAGGTCCCTCCGTCCGTAAAGCTGCGAGCAGAGAGCGCCACATTACCACAAGACTGCACGTTACCGTTGATCATGGAATCCACTAGTGCGAGAGAGATAATAATAGAACGAGATAGGCGCTCTTGGAGCGAGATAGACTATATTCCTCTTTCTTTTATACTAACGGCGGCTCGCTGTCCGTGATTGACGGTACTGGCGCCCTCTGCTCCATTCCCGACGAAGCCTTTAGATAGGAAACCCCAATATCAACATGACCGGCCATGAGGGTTCTCAACTCGACTGCAAAAATACTGTATGAGATACAATCATCTTGACAATTACTTCGATACAGTCTGCATTTCGACTTCATACACAATATTTGATATCGAATTTGATTATTAACTTGGAATTTGTATACTAAGATAATGGAAAACTGCAGATATTGAATTATACCGTATACATACGTGTCAATAGGACATACATCCGTCACCCTGTATACTTGGCTACGTTTATAACGTGCAAGACGAGGACTCGTTTACACTCGTGCATATGTATAATACACACATTGCGAACGATAACAAAATTGTTCAAAGTATCATCAAAGTTGAAGTAGAAGATTTTTCTTATCACCAACAGTAGTAATTATACAATTTCTTCGCGATGCTATCAGCCAGGTGTATCTGCAGGTGAGGAGGCTCCCAGAGGATATGGAGAATTTGCAATATATATTGTAGATTCAATCTGTTTGATTGCCTTAAAAATAAATATCGTGTAGGTAAAGAAGTACGGTGAGTGCAAATACGGTTTCTTTTTAGATATCCCATTTGTCACTACTTACAGCTAGCAATCAGCTCCATGAATAAATTGGATGAATGTGTTTTACGCGTTGAATCATATCGCTGAATTATTTAGGCAGTCATAAAACTATGCCTCGCACCAATATCCGTCACATCATACCATACAGTACAAAATATATCCTCTTACAATAAATTAAACGCATATGAATTGTTACGCAGTCAATGTATACTTTTGATCGAACAAATTGAGGCAATGATGATCTACTACTGTTTGTAACATGCTGTTGCTGTGAAATATGTTCCTCATTGTTGTCACAGTTGTCACTGACTACAGATGATAATCGATTGCGTAATGGAGTAATTGATTAAACATCTAATGAAATTTTACCAAGATTATTTATGTAGCGGTTGTTGCCTTTGCCAACTAATTAGATGTTTTTGTCACATTGTATATCTGCTAGTATCCAATATAAACAGGTTTTAAATACTTTTTCTAGAAACTGGGAAGTCCATCTCCAACTGTCCTCTGATGACTGACTGAGGTATCTATCAAGTGGTTTGATTAGCAAAGAATCAAGGTCTTTGGATAGCTATTATACAGATGCGGGTAGAAAATATTCTTGTCATTGGAGATTCTACTTCAAACGTAGACCTTGAAGACTGCATTCTAGAATAATGGTAAGCTGCGTTAAAAACGATCAATAAGAACAATAGTCCAAGGAGGTGTAAGTAAAATGGTTTTTTTTTCTGAAAACCGTTTGCATTTTGATGTAAGATATTTTCGACACCCCGTACGGCTGTGTTCGGTTTATAACGCCGATGGTGTCGCCATCTCTCTCTGTATTACCGACCGTGTAGAAACAGGTAAGAGAATATCATGGCTGCAAGCTGCTTACTCTTGAGCATTATATCAATACATTGATGAAGACCTTGATTACCTTCAGCAAGAGATGAAAAGCAACGAAGAGAGGCATCATCTGGTAAGAAACTAAGTATAACCAGAGATATAAACAGTTATTCTGGTACGTTATACGGTATCTGGCATGCAACAAGTTAATGGATTCTCATAGATGAGTATTAGAGTAGCGAGGTGCATACTAGTTTGTGTGCAAATTGTCCAGGTCACGAATCAACCGATGACAATAACTTGTTCAGCTAGCATTTGTTGCTGACAACGTTTTCTGGTATACTTACATTCGAGTTATGATTATTTTGTAACTTATGTTATGCCTAGTTTTTACGCGCCCCAATATGCAGCCATGCAATTTATACAGTTTTCTAAGCCAAAATTCAGTACTACTATTTCTTCTAACAGACACATTGTAGTTGAATCAGAATATTATATTCTGCTTAAAGTTTGAACTTTTCAAGCAGCAGTGTAACCTTTTTGTTTCAACATGGTCTCATGTAATCTGAGTTCATTGAAAGTGATAGATGGCTTTGTCACATTCCAAGGCAGTATTGGCTAATTTACTTATCCTTTTGAGAACAGGATGATGATAAGCCGGTGCGTAGTACCAACGGTATGTTCACCCTTCTGCCTAAACTTAGAAAAAATAAAAGGCTTGAAAAGAGATGGGGCCAGAAGTATTATACAGCTGTTAAGGAGGCTGTATTTATGGTGCGGGATACCCCTTACATGCCTGCCCAGCCACCGGAGTCGATATGTGAAGAGGCTGATGATTGTCAACCCTTATATGTGTGCAAACAATGTAGAGATTGGTGAGTGAATATTAACCAGGGCAGAAAGTATTCTTATGAACAATAGTATACTGTGTGATATAATCTTACGGATGCGAAAGGTGTACACTATTGTCAGTGAATGAGCCTTTGGCTTGATTCGTAAATAAGTAAAGAAAGATTTTTTGTTTGCAACACCACATGTGTGTTTATGATGGTAGTAGTTGATATTGTTATATGAAATTAAATGCTAAAACTTTTTCTTCTAGTTTTCGATTTCTGAGCAGTCTTGAAGCCCACAATTCAAGGCGCAGCTGGATCCTGGGCTATTGGTGTCATAACTGCTTTTTCGTTGACTGTTCCCATACACAGAAGGGTGAGCCACCGTGTTTTGACTGCCAGGCAATTAATCGTGAGAGGACAACGTTCCTTAGAGCGAAAGGTTTAAGTAAAGGACGGAAACTGGGTTGTATTAAAATTTTTTACAACCAATGCCAGTTCTTTTCACATCTGAGAGGACATGACACAATTGTCGTTGACATGGGGGATGTAATGTTGATGCCAATACCAACAGAAGTGGACAGAGAATCTTACGCCGAACTGGAACAACTGTGTGAGACTATTATGGAACGCATGTTTTTGACACGTACACACGTGATGGATTGGTTGAGGTCGCAGCAGCTTGATAATAAGTGGTTGCGCCTGTTGCAGTCAAGTTCCGAAAATATTGCAGATTCATTACCAAAAATCCTCAAGACCACGCGGGGAACACGTCGTGGGAGAAATTCAGTTAAACTTCCCAACAAACCGCATAAAACAACTGCTACTAGCCCAGCATCACCGGGTTCTACTTCCGTTACATGCCCTGAAAGTTGCGAAACTCAGTCATCCATTTCAGAAACAATTGAATCTGTAATTGCTCAATCAATATGCGATGAAACGACCGAGGACAAGATTCCTGAAATGCCACCTCTATCATCGATTACTTTTATTAATCCGTTGGAACCAATAGAAGATGAAGACAATCCTTGTACTACTGCCGATATTGCATTTGTTGATTGTGGACCGGCTGCTAAAACTTATCCACCTGAGTTGGCTGTTATACTACCAGCAAAGGTCAAACCTAGAATAGTTCAAAACGGAAGTGCAAGTTGCAACAGCAGCAAGAAAGCAGATTCACGTCCGTCGTTGAGGGTGTCTGGAGCCCCATTATTACTGAAACAGCGTAACGTTAATAATGTTGTCTACACCACTCCTTCGAGCAGTGCCTCTTCAGTAGGACGTCGTTTGTTCGAGCCAAAGATTTCTGTCAAAAAATTCGCTAATGAACGATTGAAAGCTCCTCCTCTAGTTCCTTGCGTAAAAAATTATTCAAATGTGAATTTTCAAAGATCACAGATACAGCCATTGAGAAAATTGGCACCCGCGTCAAAGGTGAGAATACCCAGCACTAAGACATCGCTACCATCGGTTACGGAAATCCCAAGAGTGGTTGAAACTTCAAAGAAAACTGTGAGTCAAGCTTCCGTGTCAACTTTGGGATCAAAAATACTAACGGTTCACAGCCCAAAGAATACTGATCTTTCGAAAATCATCAGTCAGTTACCACCTGACGTAATAAGTGGTAAAAAAATAGTATTTATTGGCCAAGATGCTGAACGATTTACTATTCTGCCTAAGAATGATACAACTACCTCCAGTTTGGGCATGATTAAAATACAGTCAGATAACGAGAAAGCAAAAAGTATCCAAACTATTCCAATAAAAATAGCGCCCATGGTTATGCCAAATATTGGAAGCGAACAAAGCTTGAGGGTTGCTTCAGAGACATCAAAGAAGAACCTTATTACGGATAAAATTAGACCCAAGATCCAGCAGGTATATTCTGATAGTAAAGTAATTTATCAAAATGGAAAAAAATTCATAATCCGCCCCGCACGTAAACCTATACCAGAATCAACCGTTTGTACCAATATTAATAATTTGAAGTTACAAACGATTCCTAAACGTGTTAGCCTTTCCTCATTTCTATCAAGCTCAAGGCTTCCTGTAACTTCCTACATACCAATAGCAGCCAAGTCTATTGATACGGGTGCAAATAAAGTTGCATTTCCTTCGACTCTATCTCCTATTACTTCTGCTTCTCCTTCTCCATCTTTATCGCCATCTCCGTGTCTGTCTCCTTCCACCTCCACCACTGAGGATTTAATATGCCTAAGTCCGGAAGCGCAAATGAAACGGAATGGCATTGAATCTGATAATGTAGGTAAATCAGCTGATTCTTCAAATACTTCCGAATCACATCTGCTAACAGCCACTACTCTTTGGTCTCCACCGATACGTGATACCCGCACTATCGATGGAGTTGAACATTTTTCAATCGAAATCAATCCAGCTGTCAAGTCGTGTGTTGATTTTTCAAAAATAAAGAAACCAATTTGCATGCCAACTGCTATGAACTACAAGCAACAATTAATTGAGAAGATTTGCCGTCTTGACGCAGGAAGAATCAAACAGCAAATTCATCATTTAATGGACATAAATTCAGAATATTCACGAATGCTTGGTATAACTGACAATGCAATACTGTCAGAAAATTTAAAGGCAATCAAATACTTGGATAATGCTCTAAAAGAAAAAGCCCAATGTTCTGAGCAAGATCGTAATATCGATCAGGAAATGAGCGATGCAGATATTAACGAAATATTGTTGAATTTACAAGAAACAGGGGAATCACCTTCTATATGCCCTACTTGCAACAGATCAGTCAAGTCAGAGTCACATATTCTGCAATTTTCAAAAGGATCAGTCAAAAGTCCTGGCTGTCGCAGCTGTACTACTTACACATGTCACATATGTAACGTATTTCAAGGAAACATATCTCGCTTCAGAGCTCATTTGAATTATCACGCGAAAAAGGAACCGTACACTTGTCCAGAGTGTTTTAGAAAGTTTCCCACTTTTCAGCGACTAGAGAATCACACATGGACGACTTGTTATCATTCTCTGGCAAGAAGATGGTTCCAGTGCAGGGTTTGCCAGGTCGAGGGTTTCCTAAACATGGAATCTGTAACCAAACACTTTATCCTTGCGCATAGTGAATTGAAAATTCCATGTCCCGAGTGTGGGACAATCTTGAAATCACGAGACGATTTTACAAAGCATTGCGAAGAGGACCATCCAACGGTAACAGACTTGTTGAAACCAGTCAATTTAATGGTTTGCGACGTCGGTCATTGCGTTGTTCGTCTTGAAGACTACAGAGCACACATGGACCATCACGTGGCAGTAATTGCTATGCTTTATTATAAATGTTCTTTTTGCTCTTTCCTTGTTAAAGCATTGAAAGGGGGAAGGGACCAGATAAGGTCTCACTTGTACAAAGAGCATCTGGAAAAATTGTCAGGAATAGTGAGCTTCGAAAATGAGCCCCTGGATTCCGTGAATAAATCGCTTGCATCTGAGGATAGTTCTGAATGCCATCAAAATCCGGATATACATGATGTTTCCATGTCAAATTCATGCTCGGACAAAAACGATCAGCGTGAAGAGGTTGTAGAATTAGAGCAAAGGTCTGATCATTCAGGGTGTGTGGAAAAAAATTCAGAAAAAATTGATGCAAAGTTAGATAATCAAACGTTAGAAGATGGTGTTGAGTGTAGCATTTGGTCCATAAGTGTAGGCCGTACAGAATCGTCTCACTCAATTGACTCAGGCACTGATTCCCTGGAAATTATGACCACTGTACAGGAGGCTGCTCATACTAATCATGTGATAAGCGAATATAGTTCATCACCAAAAATATTTGATGTTCGGTCCGTTACACCTCATTCTTACGCAGAGCTTGACGGAGTGACAAAAGAGCAAATTGATGCAATAAACACAGACGGCGAGAGTATAGTTCAATCATTTTCAGGCATATCCAAGGAGGGAAATTCGGGAGATTTTGTTGCAGTTAAAATTTTTCAACGGTCTGACCAGATAGTAGCTTCTGAAGGTGCAATTAAAGACTCTGTTCTTATAAAAGTGGGAGGACAATTGCTACCTATGAAGTTACCTCAGGTGATAGTGATCGATCAAGCCAAGGGTAACGTGAATTTATCAGAAATATTACAACCAACGTTTACAGATTCGAATGTGGTTGTTAAATCGTCAGATCTGACAAAGTTAGATGAAAAATCGGTTGCAGAGAGTGTTGTATGTTTAGGGACGGAGACGACTGATAAAAATACCAACTTAACACAGACAAAAGAACCATGTTTGCCCATTATTGAAACAGTGTGTACACTTGCTCATCCGTCTGGATCAGAACAATGTAAAGAAATGACAATGAAAATACTACCTGTTTCTGTTCTGAAATCGAAAAATAGCAGTATGCTGGAAATAAGAAACGATATTAACGAGGTCAACAATCGCAAGTCCGATTCGCATACTCAAGCTGCTAATTTGTCTCTGAATATGACAAACACCTTGGAGACTTCTGAAGAAAATACAAAGGATTCATTACTTTCTGACATTCCAAAACCACCACCGTTGGCAAGAATCCCACAACGCCTGCTGGAGGTATCGGAAGTAAATGACGAAGTAGAAGAGGAAGAACCCTTGGAGCCGAGCGTGACAACACCAAGGTCTTTGATAAAATCAAGGCAAAGGCGGAAACGACCTTGGCGGATAGCTTTGAACGCTCCGATCTGTACTTCGGAGGTAATAAATTACCACTGTCACTTGTGTGGTGAACCTATAAACACATCTTGGGCAGTACTTGTAGACCACTTCAGCTCCCGGCATTCCGAGGATTATAAATTGTTTATCGTTACACCTAGGCTTTTACGAATGTCTAGCGATTTCATATCCGAAGGTTACAAGGAAGTCCTTGGATCTAGAAAACGAAAGTCAGATCCAAGCGTTTCAAGTTCTAAAAGAAGAAGGCGTTGGAACCCTAAGAAACACACAGAGAAACACGCGCTGGGTCCAGGCTTGTGCGTACAACAAGAGTCCGTGCAAGATGGGGAAGGAAACTTTATATGTAAAAAGTGTGATCACCAATGCAACGATATCGCGTCTCTGAGGATACATATTGGTACAAATCATCGAATCAAGGATCATTATCTGGTGTGCCTGGAATGTGGGGAAAACTTTGTGGTGGAACCAAGCTTGCGAATGCATCTCAAAGCATTTCATCGCATACAAGATCCCTGTACCTACATGGCTCAAAATACGGCGTACATTAAGGAAATAACGGAGACTGTAGAAAATGAGTCAAATACTGGTATTGCTAATCAATGCCATGTGTGCATGGCTGTGTTTGAGGATAAATTAGCTGTTGACAAACATCTGAGGGTGCACGGTATGGCATTCCTAAATCGTAAACGTATAGAAGCGCAAAATGCTGCACGAAATCCAGAGAAAAAGAGCAAAATCGATAAACCTGACGATAGTGTGGCTGCTGTTGGTCAAAAGAATGACAAATTAGAAAATCGTAAGCTTGGAAAAATTCAATTATCTGTTGATGGAACAGTACGTGAATCCTGAAAAGCTAAAATTGAAGTGGCAATTACGTAATATTTTACATGTAAGTTCAGCCATAGGATCATCTCAATTTCAAGGCAATCATTTCAATTTCATCTCATTTCTCAAATTCGAATATTCTTTAGCGTTCGAATAATCCAAAGTTCAGTGAATTTCATGGTCTTGTCCTGCGCGAATGATTTTCTCTCGGAAAATTATTTGAAATTGATTTCATTAATTTATCCCGTGCGCAACAATAGTTGCATTTGTTTTCCTGCTTCACACAAAATTGAAATTTGAAGTATCAAAGCTTCAAAGATAAACTCAAATATTTTGACCATCATATACTTTGGTATGTTAATAAAGTCTGACCATAGATTGATGTATTATTTTTAGGCATTGGATGATGACTATCACTCAGTTGTTTTTGCTAACATGTAATGATACGTAAGACAAGATATGCACTGCGGAAGGGTATTTTCGAATTTGAAGAAAATTTTGCGCCGGTGATTTATATGACAGACTGGAAGTAGAGTCATTGTTTCTACTAATTGTAAACGTAATATAGTTGTACATAAACATATAGGTATACATTGCGTAAAGGTATATAGTTGTAGCTGCAACATAAGATTTCTTTTGTTTTTTTTTTTTTTATTTCTTTTTATTTGTACCTGTATATAGTTAAAGTTAAAAATCGTTATCTGTATTCTATTAACTGCGAATTAATAAACTGAAAATACAGAATCCTTCATTTTATAATAAGTTCTGCCTTTTTATTGTGCAATCCATTGAACTACACATTAGACTTTAAATATCTTTGCAAAATGTTGAAAAATTTTATTTTCATTTCGGACATCGAACATCGGTATAATACAGATAAATAAACTGCGATATCGATTGCTGTAATATTCTTTCACATTCGAAAATAAATTCCTTGTCAAAGTAAATTCAATATCCGTAGCGACCCGCATTATCATATGTAGCCTAATATAGTACCGTTGATAGTCCTAAACATTCCGTACGGTGGCGCCACCAATCAATACAGAAAGTGGCGCCGCTGCCTTGACGATTTTACAAACTAATTTTGCCGCAAGTGGCAGGCGGGAGCCAGTATAAATCTTCTGTACCGCCGAATTGATTATAGTTCTTATACCTATTTGTAATTGCTGCAGTCTGATTAACAAATGTTTTTTACGATCTTTTCGCGAACTCACAATATCATTTTTATATCACCTCAAAGTCCGCGCTTCTATATTGAATGCGTTTTGAATTATATTGCAGTGGATCCGGTTTCTCTATGACCGTTTCTCGGAAATAAACATAGGTTTCAAACGGTCGAGAAAGGATAAATTTGGACAAATAGATAGGTTAAGTCGGGGTAATATAAGCACGTGGAGAATATATGAGCATCCCCTGGTATTTTCTTCTTCACTCGTCGTAAATTGGTAATACTGTCGTAAACTGTTGTCACAGTTAGTATTTGCCATAGTGCAACAGTTGGTGTATGTGTCGATGCCGAGAACAAACGCAATGAACGTAAGTATTTATTTAATACTTGCAACAATGATACTGGGGTGGTAAATTCGGACAGTGGCTTCAAGTTAATAATACAGATAAAATTTCATCTATTAGGCGGATAACAAATGTGTGCCTTGACAATCTGCCACTGTGTCGTATAACCTCGAAAACTCGTTCCCGTTCATGTTATTTAAATTTACACTCAAGAAGTGTAATCGGGATAATATAATGTGATCATGTAATTTTCGATACCTATGATAGAAACAAGTATTCATGTGATGTAACTGAAGACTGAGTAGTTCACATATAATGTCAACAAAATGCTTTCTACCTTCATCGAATCCTACATCATATTCCATATTCTCAGATGCCACGTCTGTATAAATCGCAAGGAATTCGCTAAAAATGAATAAACGTTGATAATGTGACAAAAGTGTAACCTAATGGTAAATAAGAGTCTTACACCCTTTATTAACTGTTAGTATGTATAATTTTGCATATGCTCGTATTCCCCAACAGCATTCTCATATTACCCCGAAAAGTTTTTGAATTTTAAAATCGCATCTTCTGATACGTATGTCCAATCGTAGCATGGACAGTATGACGCATAACTTCTAAGAGGAGTTCCTTAAGGTTCAACAAGTTATACAAGCATTCAGCCAATTTTAAAATCTGTGTCATACCATTCCTACCACCGTTTGTATTAACTATGCTCATATTTGCCCGACTCGCCCTAGACGTTCTTATCGAACGCGTGATACTATGACAAAATTTATAAACAGTTTGCCTGACTCCAGCAGCCAGCTGAAATTCTTTGTTGAGCAGATAACTGAAAATTCAAAGGAATTGAATTTGAATCGAAGTTCAGTTACTAGGACTAGGACTGTCTCTGTAACGTACTTGAAAAGCGTAAATGGAAACTTCTCGCAAAGGATTCGGCATTAAATTCTGGCCAGATGTCACCACTTTAGATAAACCCAGAGCTTTGACAGTACCTAATCTAATCAGTATCATTAAATATCGAATACATTTAATAATCGATACAAGCTACATGTCCCCTAAATGAAACCCTAAATGTGATAACTGTAACTAGCTGGTAACTAATTGCTGATAAGATGTTTCATTTCCGCTTGCGCGTACGTATACCCATGCCCATACCTATAATGTATGGCAGCGGACAGTGCGAATACGTATCAAAGGTAGAGGAAGTAGGAAAGTCGGTACTGCTACGGCGTCAGAGGTATGGCCTTCGATCCTGTTAAATAATGCATATTTGACGTGGCTGAAAAAATGGCAGGCAATAAAGAGAATCTCTCTTCTTATACATGCCTTACGGAAGTGACGTTCTATGTCGCAAAATCGTAAAATTGGGTCCTGGGGCCCAACCCGGGCGCCCTTTCTCGCCCTCACCCTCCGGTCTTCTTACGGCTTCGGTCTGCACATTGATGGCTATCGATCATATTCCGAACCCTTACAATTTTATGGTAATATCCGAGAGCTATATATACGGTCTTAAGAATGCCAAAGTCTGGAGTGACTTCCTTTTACAGTTGCCCGCAGTGTTTTGCAGACATTCCTCAAAGAAATCCTCGCGGAGTAATAACCGCTCGGAATATCCGGTCGTATATGTATGTATGTATGTATGTATGTATGTATGTACATACGTCTGCATACTGCGGAGGCCTGCATATATACCTAGCATGTACGTATATGTATGTACCTATAATTGCCAGCCGAGTGCGTATGCATCTTCGTATGCAGGTAGGGATCAAGCAAGAGCCGCGGCTGTCCTGCAACGAAATACGATAGTCGGTGGGTAAATATGTTCTACCTGATCGTGCCAGATCCCGCGTCTCCTGGCTGCGTCGTGCAAACTTAGACTCTACCTTATAGTATATCGTGTATACCTTCGCCTAGCCGTATAAGTAGCTACGCTGCTAGTTGCTACCACTCGAACCTCAACATCTTGTTATAATCTCTCGTTATCATTATCAAAGTGTATAAGCTGGTATATATACACTGCCGCAGTGTATACCTATCATGGTATTTTGAAATGGATGTAGCCATGGCGGTTGGAAAAATGTTATTGTACATTATGCTGTTCTCTATTGGACGCAGACGAGCAGTGATAGGCAACAGCAGAGTGGAAAGTTTACGTGAAAATTTGAATCGAAATTAATCTGGCTAATCTACTTAATCGACGATCAGCCATCGGTGTCGCGTTTACGGGCGAACGGTTATGTAGTATGTATGCATGCATATAGGTACATATATACACATGTATATGCGTTTATATAGCTCGTATGTGAATGTATAATATGCGTGTATACCTACATTATACGTGCGACGGTATACGGCAGTCAGCTATATAACAGCATACGTTACATTTAACGTTACATCTGCGAGGGATCACCGGCATTAGGTCTACAAAAAGACCATCCATCATATTGGGACAGATCTGAGTTTAAAATTGGGGCCGTTCTCCGTCTAACTAGTTCTCTACGTGCGATTATAACGGAGATTAGATTTTGTCCAAATATTAATATTTGAATTCTCAATACCTCGAAGAGTATAATATTTAGTTTCTCCTTCTACCTCTTTCGACGCCGCCTTCAAAATCTACCGACAAAGTATATCGTACAGCAGTTTTTCGCTGATATATTTCTGGGGATCACGATCTGACTTCCTCCCTAGCATAGGTATAGGTACCTGTTCAGTTTTTCATCATTTCAATTTTCTTTTCATACTCGTCTTTAGCTCGAAATTGTTGCCTCGAGGAAACCTGTACCTACTTATAAGCTACGCGTGTGCATTATCCAGGCTTGTACGATTATAAAATAACCGTTTGATTTATAATCGCATCGGTGTAATGGAATCATAAAAATGTTACGACCCTTCAAAGTGAAGTATATCGCCTTAACAATAAATAAAAATTGAATAGGATTCTATTTCGAAACTTGTCGCTGTATTCTCACAGCTATATAATACCGGTAGCTATACGCGTATACCAGTTGCACAAATCGTCATTTCTATACATCTGGGAGACTTAAGACTGTTAGGATGAGTGAAAATTTGAATTTTCGACACAGCATGGCGGTAGAATAAGTCCGTCGATGTAATTACGACGTCAAAGCTGTATCACCGCGCTCGCGCCGCCTCCTTCATTCAGTAACTATCCTCAGCTCGATCCGGGTGCGTCAATTAATCGGCAGAGAGAGAAAAAGTATACACTTTGCCTAAGCGATTTGAATGCAAATTTGAACCGTGAAAGGATTACGACGCGTCAGCGCGATGACTGAACGAGTGATTGTTGGCAGGGTCTAATACTTTGAATAGTTCGCATTTACAATGGGCTTTATTGGCGGGAAAACTGAGGGGGGTACTCTGAGCAGGCAGGACATCCATCACGCGGTGTCAACCCGATTGTCTTCCGTTCGTAATGGCGCGGCAAAGTTTTGGATCCGATTTGAAGTAATTATTTATTGAATAACGAGTATTCGTTGATATTGAGTCGTTGAAAATAAAACCGTTGGTGAATCGGTAATTTTTCGTCAATAACGTAAACTTTTTACCCACCATTTGTTCCCAGGTATTAATATTCAAACGGTGTTGCACTCGCCGTAACAAGACAATATTATTACAGCGACAAAATTTATCCATACGCGATGTGTACCGCGTGGCTATTGTGCCATATTAAAATTAGCTTTCTAATGTATTTAGCCTGAAAATAGTATGCGACGAAACCTCCCAGTGTCGTTAAAGACACGTTTTCTCCCCGCCAACTTTTCCCCAACAATCTCTGCAAATTTTATACCCATTTAAGATACTTTCGAGCTCCACCGCCTGTCTATGTATCTATCATTATAATGTATATGTATACATATATCTATCGTATCGCTCAATCTATTATACATATAAAGTTCACACAATTTGTATAACGGTGATCAAACTGTACGGAAGAATAACGGTACTATAATAATCATCGCGTTTTTTTTTTCATCCTACAAACCGAGCAATTCCATTTCGTCAGGTGAAAGTATCTTGTGGACGAAAAAAGGTGAAGTTCGCCTATAAAGAATGGGATCTGTACTGTAATTTTCAAATAATGATTCGAACCATCGAACGACGTCGAGTGGTTTTTCTGACTTTGGTCGTACGTATGTACCTATATCATTTACGTTTATCCTTGGCTGTCCCTATAACTTCTGCTTATAATTGGACGCGGTGCTTCTTACGATTATATACGGATTGAAATAATTCTTGTGCATATAACACAACCGCGGAGCTAGCGCCGGTACTGTGAGGCAAACTATTGTGCATTAGCATAGCCTTCAAACTGGAGTCAAACGTATATATTTTGTGCAGAAAACCTTAACGCGCCATAGTCGAGAAGTAATTGTGTCGGAAAAAAGCAAAAGTTTTATGATGATCATCAATGTTTTTCCGGGAAGATATACGAAGGACGTGTCACGAATAAGCCGGCCAAATTTGATTCAACAGGCGCTTATAACGATAAGAATAAATTTTCAAAACGCGTTACGTGCGAATCATTTTCGGTTTTGCAGCCGTGCGGCTTTTTACCGCGGTTAATTATTATCAAATATCGCCTACTATTATTATAAACAGCAATTCGTTACGGGTGCGCACATGGTTACGGACACCCGTCGACCACACTCGAGGTGATCATAATGGCGTGTTATCGGATAAATAAAACAGATAGCCAACGGCCAGGGCGAGGGTGAAACTCGATTACACATAACACCGGCGTTACTGCTGCATTTTTTCCATCGCACGAGTAACTGGTATACCTATACTCGCGTGGCTGACCCGAACGCTGCGTTTTCCCTGTTTTATTAATTCGCAGTGATCATCGTTTCGTCCCCGGTTCCGAATGTGCAACGAAACATTTTCAAAGAATATAACGACGAAAATAAACGGAATCAATCTGACCGGTACGACGAGAGGAATAAAAGTCGTGCTATCAACGTGAAAGCACAGCTTCATCAAAGCAGGAAATTCCATGGCTTATACATATAGTCGATAAACGAGATAATGCATATCTATCTGTCTATGTCGGGGACAGATTAAGTCGGACCACTATAATGTATATAAAATCTTGTTCATTGTATTCCGCACAATATCGTGCTTATCAATGGGGATCAGCTGTGCGCAGTTCGCCGTGTTTAGGCTACATACGTGTTGCGATTGGTAATTGGCATATATGCGGTTGAGTACATCAATTATTTTCGAGGGGTGGGTTGGGAGATGAATGGTATAGCCGAGGGGCACCGTAGCGATACGTCCCCGTCGAACCGTGAGACACTTATAGACTCGCAATCCTCGCTTGAAAGTTTGTAGAGTTCACGCATTGTATACATACTTATATACGTATACACGATCCCGAATAACGGGGATAAGTGTTGCGGAAAGACTAATATGCGGACCTGTAGGTATGCCTAATTGGAGAAAAAAAATTCCATAATTATCGGAGCTGCTGTTTCTGGAATTAATTAGATGTCCGGTCCACGATGAGAAAACTACTAATGCTGGCAATAAGGATGAAGAAATGATCTCCCCTGGGGTATATTATAGAAAGACAAAAGATATGGGATTCGTAATTAGGGTGCAGCGCAGACATCTCCGCAGGTGGAGACACGCCCTGTACGCCCTACGGCTACGAATCGTTCGGGAAAAGTGTCTAAAAGTGACTATATAACAAGTTGACACGACTATCGGTTATCGGTCATCGGTCATCGCGAGAAGGTGAGCGCGTTAGATGGATAGATACCAAGTATCTATACCCATACCTATACGTATACTTATGCCACACCGATTTACCGATGTAGAATCTATGTATGTATACCTAACTACTTGGGTATTAGTTCCCCAGTCCATTCAGTATTAATTTCACTAATTGGGAGCAGCCTGGTCGTTTTGGTCGCGGCCGAGCATGGCCCACCCCACCTCCTTCTCACCCTCGTATTATACCTACCTGCGCTTAGGCGTTTAGGTACTGTACGGTTCACGATCACTCCCTCAATCAGTGGTTTCTAGACCCACAAAAAGGACAGATTTTGAATTGAAATCGCATCTCTTTAGGATTCAAAATCGCAGTTCACGTCTATATGAGGATGTAATTTTGTGAGTCACCGGCGATGAGGAAGCAGACAGATAACATGACACAATTATGCGAGGATGTTTTTCATGCAGCCGAGGTTGGCCTGTTGTTCAGTTTATTTTTTCATTACTAGCATCACCGCTTCTAGCTGCAGATATCACTTATGCGACGATGTCCGATACGTGGTATGAGGTATAAGTATGTGACGAGTATACGTGCGCGTACGTTCTACCGCAGTGTATATGGATACCAATATAAACGTGAGATTGCGGAGAGCGAGAGGGTCCGGTGTTTTCGGGGTTGTCCGAGGTCAAGGGATCAGCTGTGTACCGTAGGTATGGCACGGCGAGGGTCCCTCCTCGCGGATCTGGGTCACCGGGACGACGAGGGGGCCGAAGGTTTCGCGGTGGGATACAACCGACGCAGTCCGCGGACGGGGGTGTCGAGGAAAAAGAGGGGACTGGGACTCCCCCCTGTTCGTACGAGGCTCCGATAGCTGCACCAAAATCCTCGCTTGCGGTATGACGAGATAATCACAGCCTCCGTGTTTCACACGATTCGCAGTAGCTGCGGTTCGAAGAGTTCAAGAAATTCCCGCATAGGTATTATACCTACACAGCGAAGACCTGAAATTTGAGGAAACTGATCCTGCACGCTCTCGAGAAAATTGTCAGCCTATAATCATCGAAAGACTACACAAAGCACGTAGTTATACAGGTACTTACTTCCGGTGTTAGCTGCATACGTGCGGATTGATTCCCCGAAAAGTAAACGGATACACTCATTGTCAGTTCGACACCAGAGTATAAGCTATCCTCGTGCGGGTTTTGCGGATGTTTCGAGCTCATCTCGAGTCTACGGATATACAATAGGGTGGTATATGCGGGTAGGTTGTGTTGCTATACGTACATATAATAAGTATGCAAATGATATTCGTTTTGTAATATATATCCGCAGTTTTCATGGAACTTCTGAGCCTCCGTAGATAAAATGTCTTCGTTGTTGCACCCGACCGATTGCAGTTGGTGCAGCTTCAAGTGCCACGTAGTGGTTTTTCGTGCCTACACCTCTGTACGTATTGGAGAATTGCCTGATATGCGATGAAACAGCTGCCAGGATTGAAAATTTTCGACTGAGGAAGGTCGAGGGCACTTATATTCATAACTAATTCAAAATGGTAACGATTATTGAGAACCGGGGTGCTCCGCGTATCGGTCCACTCTAGTATACTAAATTCAAGAGGATATTGTACACCGACATACTTGCTCCATCTTTGATTCTACTTAAGAGAATTAAAGACTCACCTTCCTTCACGTGTCTCTTTATATGAAAAAGAGTTTTTCTCAACATTCGACGCGTAACATGTCATAGCAGCAGCTACCGCCTGTAAAGCGAGTTGCGGTGTTGGATGAAAAGTGAACAGTACTACGCGAGAAAGAATAAGTATATCCAGTTCGAAATGAAAATCGAATCATGAGGGCTGGTCTAGTCCTGCGACAGTTTGTACTGATCATTCCCAAGTTTGATTGAAAGTGTAAGGAGAATACGGAGGAGAGGCTGGCTACCGCGGTGTTCGCCACCTCCCGCCGCGGTGTTTCCGATCAGTGCCGGAGGCTGTAGAGGAATTTGCGCGAAAGGGAGGCATCGGCGCAAGCCTCGGTTCATCGAGGTGGTTGCACGGCAGTTCGTCGTACCGCGTTATTCGCTACCATCCATACCGTAGATATATACGCGAAATCGGAATAAAGCCGTTGGTGTAGAGGTAGGTAGACGGCGGCCAGGATCTCGGTGCAAAACGACAAGGACGGGGGCCAGGACGTAGAGCGCCCCGAGGTGTATCGATTCGAACGCGGACGACATTCTTCGGTGCCGCGTTGAGAGACAGAAGAAGTCGTCGTGCGCGGGCGAAGGGGTTCGGGGTTCGGGGGCGGGGGTCGGGGGTTCGGGGGTTCGGGGGGAATGAAAAAAAAGGAGCCGGGGGCGCCCCCTCCTACCGTCGTCCCGCAAAACACTCGGCGTCGTTGTAGTCGTCGTCGTCGTCGCCGAGGTCCCGGTCCCGGTCCCACCAGTCGTACTGTTTCCCCTCAGAGTTGGCGGCATTCGTTCACCGGCGTGGTGGGGGGTTCCTCGACTGAACGGGGATGGGGCGTGTCCAGGAGGGAACTGATCACGTGAACCAACTGGAGGGCAAGAGGGCCGCCAACGATCGTCCAACCGGTGAACGGCTGCGCGCACAGCACGCCCACACTCCCCAGCCGAGGGCTCCCACTGATGTTTTTATTTATTACATCTGTGACTGGGGAAGGGAAATACTCCCAACTGGACTGCCAGCGAGCGGCTGCTACTTTGAGAACGAGCGACGCGTTCCTGCGTACCGGGTTCCGTCGACGTTTCCGAAAGCCCGTTTCCGCGTACAAGTATCTCTTTAACACCAACTACGAGACATATTCTCATACCGGTCCGAGGCGTCCAGTTCGGGTTCAGTTTATTCGTTAACACGGTGCCAAGTTGGTTCCCGACCCCAACCCCAACTCCCCACCCCCGCCCCCGCCTCCCCCCCTGCCACGTTCAGGACGCAGTCAGGACTAGCGTAGCTCGCTAAGATTTCGCGCTTAGTAGAGTGCAGTGTTCGCGACTCGCCGCGTGTCCTTGCATTCGCATACAGTATATATAAATAAAGTGTTCGACAAATATAGTGCAGGACGAACTATTGTAGCGACTGCAGCAGACTTATTGCTCTCAAGTGACGAGTGAACTACACTATATGGTCGTCCGTTGTTCGAGTGACAGTGACATTTTTCTCGGAATAAACAGTGAACGACGTACTCTTGATAAAAAAAAAAAAAGTACAAGATTATATGAGAATATCGCTAATTCGCTAGCGTACGTGTGTGCCGTAGCAGTGACAGGTTTGTGAAGCCATCGTATAATTGTGGTGATATTAAACTCGCGGCTGTACATCCGCGACAGAGGTTATTCAATCGTTACAAATGTTGCGAGGAGTACCGGAGTGAATTCCGATCCCGAGATCGGAACGCGATCGAAAGAACGGTCAAATGTTGCAGCAACATTAAGATATCAGATCCGCGTTTTACCGTAGAGATAGTAGTATATCTTGTAGGTGAACACGCATGAATATACAACGTGAATTCGTTTAGGTGGTTCGACTAATTCGAAGTGAAATATATAATCCGACGATCTTTAGCTGGTCACAGTATTCTACTGGAGCGACCCTGCCGAGTGTGTCACAACCCATGGACCACGGAGCGATGGACAGCTCCTCCGAACACAGCAGTCGCGCCAGCCCAGTCACTGGTAGCCCTAAGCATCCAGCGCACAGTCCATCGAATCAAAGTCAACCCCAGCTTCACAGTTCGCAGCATCAGCCACCCCAGTCCCATCAGCAGTCGCACCCCAGGGATCAAATCCGCGATCAGATACGCGAACAGCAGCAGCAACAACAGCAGCAGCAGCAACAACAACAACAACAGCACAGAGGTGTTCCTACGCCAGGTTCACCGACAAGAGGTTCACCACCTCAGGGTCTACCGTTAAGCCCGCCACCGTTGTCGGCCGGAGGAGGTCCAGGAGCACCTCCGGGAATGGTACCGAGAATGCCAGGATTGCCACCGCCGGGTCTTGGCCTTTTGGGCCAGCTAGGCGGAATGCTGGGTGGTCATCATGGATCACCGCTCGAATTGATGGCTGCTCATCATGCGGTATTACCACCCAGATCGTACAATAGTCCGCCACCGATAAGCTCGAGCGATCCAACCGCGAACGAGTGCAAGCTGGTTGATTATCGCGGTCAAAAGGTTGCTGCGTTCATTATCGGAGGTGACACTATGCTATGCCTGCCGCAGGCCTTTGAACTTTTCCTGAAACACCTCGTCGGCGGGCTTCATACCGTCTACACGAAGCTAAAGAGGCTCGACATCGTGCCGTTGGTTTGCAACGTCGAACAAGTCAGGATCCTGAGAGGCTTGGGTGCTATTCAGCCGGGTGTCAACAGATGCAAACTCCTCAGCTGCAAGGACTTCGACGTGCTTTACAGGGACTGCACCACCGCCAGGTAAGAGATCTCTCTTAGCGCGTATATAGGATTCGATTGTGCTTTTTTAGGAGAGCTGTGTATAAGAACGACGATTGACTAGAAAGATGTTGAAAAAATATTGAAATCTCGGGGCGCATACGAAAGCTGGAATAACCTCACGACGCGAGGGCGTAATTGTTTTTAACCGGTTCTTATCCGCGGTTCTTGCGAACGGAAGCCGACCGATCTTCGCATATATTAATGCAGATATGCCGTGTGCTACCAGGTGTCGCCTCTGGGCAGCAGTTCATCTTCGGCGAAACACCTTGCGCCCTTTTCATTCTCTGTAGTATAGTCTATACCGTATATACGAGTTTAGTACAATATATACATATACTATACCCATACTCGTATATGATCTACGTATCTCAACACCAATAACACGTGTATATCGAATGATCGCCCAGCACGTCGCGGTTGAACAGAAGTAGTAATTTCAGTTACTTAAAAATCTGATCGTTATCCGCGACGGGGTGACTCCTCTTTCAAGTAGCCAAGTAGCCAAGTAGCCGCGGGACAGGGTACTCGACTAATCCTCAACCAACCCGATTCAGTGAAACTCGAGAGTGCTTTCGCTTCGATTCATTCCCCCGAGTCAGGTATCTACTCTGAAGTGTTCGAGTTGCCGGATTTCTTGCGCGAGACGTAGTTGGCTCGTATATCGTATTATAAAACTCGAATTGTCGTTCTTTAATCCACATGGGTGGTACAAATGAGTGCGCGGACAATTGAGAACAAAACCACTGGCACGTTCCGCTCTAAATAATCATTATCACTGAAATTTGAGTCGATGGTTGACATACACATGTCGCCGAAAGAAACGTGTTGTTTTTTCGACTTCGATGTCGAATCACTCTACGTATACCACCGCGTTTAGAAATACCGAATATACGGAACATCATTTGTATCTACGTAGTACAGGCACACGCGGTCCGCGACCGCGAAGCCTTCCATGAGGAATTATCGAAATATATCTTATGGGGATGCACGGGGTAGACTTGCAAAGGGCACGTGCCGAAGTAGTACAGATTTCTAGTACTGTCACCACAAACCCTGCCAACAGGTGTCTCTTTCACTGGAGTTTCTCTCAATGAATTCCCCCCTCGGTTGTACTACAAACCGACCCGCCCGCGTATATACCAGACGGCAGACGAAACGTAATGGTAAACGGAACGGCGGGGGGATTTCCCGCATTGCCAGATTATATATTGTCTAATTCGGCACGGCTTATTCTTATACTGTAAGTATCAGCCTGGAGGATTATCTCCCGTTATACCATCAGCTACATGTCTTCTCGCCTACGAGACGTAACTACCTATATATAGGAATTAGAGATCGTAGGAGAATCCTTTGAATAATTGTACCTATTGAAACGTGGAGCTGAAACATTATACAGCTACACATGTCCATGCAAGGCTTCTTCTATGCAGCGAAAGTATATCGGACAATGTTAGTCACTAAGTTCGTTTGACTGCAGCCTAACAACGGTGTGTATCATGGTCGCTACAATGTGCATAGATACTTGCAGTTCAAGTCGGTACCGTTGTTTCACCTTTCACCATGTAAGACGGAGATCAAGCCGTTTTAGAACAAGGAACTGTCTGCCACAAGTACATGAGATTTTATAATCGCGTTTGCTCAGCTCGACTCGCTGCAGTGATAGGTACATGTGAAACATGTGTATCTACTTCTCATAGACAATACTTTTACAGTCGGCTGTGCGCAGTGGCACTCGAAACGGAAACGGATTCCAGCGCGGGTGAGAGAGAGAGAGAGAAAGAGAGAATTAGAGTGAGGAGGTTTTAGAAAGAGAGAGGGAAGGCAACCGTAGGGACAGGGATCCGAATAATCCAACTGAAAGTCACAGCGCAGAGCACCGCGGGCCGTCGGCCCGTGCGGTCCTCCAACCACTTCCGGGTTTCTTCAACGGGAGTAAATTCTCTACGCAATTGCGTCTTCCGCTTTGGTTTAGTGCTATTCGATATTGTTTCGTCGCAGGAATAAATCCACGCGGCTCATTATGTCCTCAGATTATGCATTTATGATCATGTACCGAGTCATGATGAAAAATACTATATCCTATAAGCACTACGCGTTTCGTATGCTTGCGCAATTTTTTAAATTCTAATGATACGTGCTGATCCTATATCGTATACGTGGCAAAGAAACAGCATCTCAGATCCTCTTCGAATGGTTAGATTCTCAAACGTCAGATCTGAAACTTGTTGCAACTATATCGAGAATCTGAAGACCCGTGGAACTCGCAGAATTGTAGCATGTCCGCTGTGAACCCTGGTATACAAGTGGTCATAGCCGGCGCCGTAAACCGCAAGAAAAATTCCTTGAATTCTCGCGGTTGTGGCTTTCTCTCTCTCTATATATGTACTATATACAAACTTGACTCGCTATTTGATACGGTCCGTTGCACAGCTTGTAGAATCGTGTCACCCGAGCGAAACTGCAGCACCAGTTGGCGAACAAACATTGAAATAATTCAGAAAAAAATATATGCATAGATCAGAAGTAACATTCTTCAAACACTGAACGACGTTTAAAATGACAAAAAAAAAAAAAAAAAATGTTCGATCGAATAGATCATATAATATGATCGGATTTTGATTTTTTAATGTATGTATAGATACATTTCGTAGACTTTGGAATTATAATGTGCGATGGTCGAAAGCAAACACTGGTAAATTCTGAACATATAGGTATACATGTGACTTGGAACTGCAGCACTGATGCAAGTGCATCAGATTCAAGAGTTAAGATCGGGGTAGGAGTGTATGAGAGTATCAAGAGAATCGCGCGCGCGGAAGTTGAAACTGTTGACCCGCAGTGTTACAGCGTGAAACGGGCGCCAAAAGATTGTATCGTTGGGCATGGAATATAATTGCATCTATAGGAGCTAATAATCGTAAGCAGTATATGCGGCTTCTTTGTATGCGAGACAGTTAACGAGAGGCGTCAATTATATTAATTAATTTGCCTAACCAAGTCAAATGAACAATCAACTCTTTGCGCGGGGCTTTACCCATATGTGGTCTCTAATTGGTATCTGCGGTAAAAGTTCTGTATCTAGCTACTACGATAGTACGTATACGCCTATACTATACCCATATCCGCGGTGCACACCATGCACATAGACACGTATACATCGTATACATGCTCTCTTATATAAAAAATGCATCCACATGAACAGTTTTCAACCCATCGGCGAGATAGTCCCGCGAATATACACATTAGGCGTGTGTATGCGTGTGTCTAGCAAACTTATTAAACTTATATTTGCCTCTGCAGCAGCAAGCAAGCTACTTATCGTTAGAAATTAAAAACGCAGTACCTGCGAACGGGCGTACGGGGGGTTATGCTGGAGCGGGTCGGTTAAGGCGTGGGAGTGTGCGGCCCTGGCCTGTAATTCTATGCGCTATTAGCCATTTAATTATAAATTGTGCATAGATTAATTGGCTCTCGTAATAGCCGCAACAACGCGCGCAGCGGACACTGCAGCATACCTACTTGATATTAATATTTTATTTTCCATACTAATTCATTAAATAGTATATAAGTACCTAATAACCACCCATAGTGTACACATCTCTACGAGGCACGTATGTATGTACAAACAAACACCTGCATCACCTTCGCATGCACACATTGAATATCTACCGTATAGAGTGAATTATGAGGAATAGAGAAGAGGCTGCAAAGTCGGTTTCCCGTATTGGATTGAGGATATAACGGTGAATCATCTTTCGCCCTGACAATCAGCCCTTGATCTGCTCCTAAGCTTGAGCAGAATTATTATTTTCATATCGAATGATGTTTGACGGACGTTAGACGTGGGACATAAAAAGCCCTGACTATGATACCATTCGGTTTGTTTTCATCTCCCGCGTAGGTATATATATTAAACGGTAGCTGAAATTTTTCCTAGATATATTTGGGATGTTTTATTTTTCTTTCCCCTTTGTCTCGTTCCTCGGATGCAATTGTATCGGTTATGCGCAGCAGGCAGCTGCCCCTCACTTTTTGTGGGGCCCTCGGGGATCGGGAGGAGGCCCTGCCCGGGGCGCCGTGCCCCTGGTGAAGGTATACGTGTACTACATTGTATATCCACACTCCACTGCAAGGGTCCACGAAGCTACGTTGGTTTTTTTTCCCCATTGTTAGTTATGCTTTTGATATTGATACTCGCCTAGGTTATGGTATATATAATACCTAGACACAACTACATGCTCGATACTCTATTTATGTTCTTTCATTCGTGTACGAAGATTTGATCTGCAGTCGGTTTTGAAAAACTCGAATATTCTCGCTCCGCTCTGCACCGAAAATGATTATTATTAGTTTGAAAGAAATCTCAGGATTTCTTTATCGGTTTTCGTATAATTTTCTTCCATCTCTCATTCTCTCTCTCTCTGCTCAGTCATGTAATTCTCTGTAATTAATAATCCGCAATAAGTAATAATAAAGGGAGTTTGTAATCCGGCCACCGCCTCGGCGTTCTTAATTCTAGATAATTAATACAAAGACAAACACGAAGGATTAAACCCCCCGCTGCCCTCCTTGTCGCCCTTAAACCCAACGGGTGGTAGCGGCTAACAACGAAAATTCGCAAAGGGCGAAGCAAAGTTTCATCCTCTTTCCATCCCTCGGTATAATTTCTTGCCCGTTTCTTCGACATATCTTGCAGCTTCTTCATTTTCACGTATAATATCCATCAAATTTCGTCTCTCTTCTGGCTGTTTCGCGTCAAACTGCAGCAGCCTGTATACGGGTGTATATGTGTGTAACCTCGAGCTCGGTATAGTCGGACGAAGGACCCGCAAGGAGCGGGAATAATCAGGATACCGTCGATGGGAGCGAGGCGTGGATGGATGCAAGTCACTTCGGCGATGAAAGACCGAGATACAAAGATTGGTGGGACCCCGCGTGTTCCTTTCGTCAGGCGTTATTATATTATTTGATCGAGACGGAGGCGCCGGGCTCCTGCGCCACGTACGTACGTCGGAGGATCTTTATGAAACTGAAGTTTCCTCGGTCCTTATTGCATCGATTCGAGTAGTTTGATGGTAAAATTCGAATCTCAGTTAAGCCGTAGGTATGCGTCTTAGCCTTGGGCACAATTACGAGCGAAGGCAGGGGTGTTGCCTGGGTCCTCCTCGGGACCGAGGAAAGATTTAGCCCGTGGGATGAGCGGGTCTCCCCAGTGTTTAGATCGATTGTTCCGTTGGAGCCACTGACCCACATAACGAACGCGTGAAAACAGCTGACCGCCGGTCCTCTCTCCCTCTTCCTCGCCCTCGGCCGAGGGTCGAATCTCCCCGGTTGACGATAGAGTTTTCGCGACCCTCGCCCTCGCTCTCGCCTTCGCCCTCGCCGAATTAGACTCCAATAAACGCGTATTAGTGATCCTGGATCGTGCAGTGTCGTCCGAGATGTGAAAAGGTACACACGCATGTAACATACGCACATACGTATGGAACCGCGCGGTGTTCGTGTGTCATTTTATTTCTTGTTTGAAGTCAGGTTTCCGACATGTTCCGAGACGTATGTAGGTAGGCAGCTATACGTGGCTCGTGTATAACGTATAGCTATATATAAACGAAACAGACAAACCGTAGAACGGAGTTTACAGAGTTCGCGTGCCTCGGCACTTTGTTCGCACGGAGTTGGCGCTAAGTCGTGCGTCAATCAAGACGAACACTTAACACTCTTCCTCCCCGACTCTGGTCAAAAGTAACGATCAACGTGTACCCAACACACACGCGCGCGCGCATACACACACACGCAACGGTACGACGTGACGTGACTCGCGCACGCGCACGGCATGACTGACAATTTGAGCGCGATCAACGCGGGGTCAAGTTGACGAACGTATACGATACGAATTTTGTCGGTGCCGCGGGGTTATATCAGGTACCTGCGTATAATTGTATTATTCAACTGCGCGATATACTTGCAGGATGTGTTGCGAAGTGGTATAAGGTTATATCGAGCAACGTTATACATACCGGCTGCATTATAGTCGTATAAACCTATTCGAGTATACAGACCTACACCTAGGGGTTCGAGTCATCCCTGCGTCGTTAGAAGCGCGCGCGTTCGCCTCGCGTGAGACACGCCAAGCTGCACGCACCGCCGCGCACTCGACGCACTCGAATCACTCGACTTGTACCCCGTCAGTACGAAAGTGTAACAGTCAAGCCGCGAGTAGAGTGCCAAATGCTGAGAGGCATTCCATATGATATGACGTTACAGTTTAGACTTATTATTATCATATCTGCTGCACGGACGCTGTATATGATATGATATTGCGAATCTGTTGCTGCATGGGATATAATTGCAGTGCACCATTATTTTGTCAGTTTGTCAATTCGTTGAATAATTTTCTATAACAAGTTCACCGTTTTTCAAAAACATTTGGTAGCGAATACCTTCAACAAATTGTAGAGCTGCAGGTACTGAATGTTTAATCGAACGATTTTTATCGAGTGATAACCAACTATACTCAATTTCTTTGGGCAGGTATATCTTAATTATTTGAAAAAGTATCTGTGACTGAAAATTTATCGTACACATGTTCAAAATTCCAATTGAACCACTTTCCAACATTTATATGTATAATATAATAATTGTAGTCAGACGAGTTCCTGTATCACGTCGCGTCGGTTCAGGGTAGCAGTCAGACTATCCGTGGATCCTGCATGCTGCAGCTGCAGGAATCGGCATTCGTTTGGTTATTTTTTTAATCTAATGAAAACGATATATTATGGAGAACGTTGAATACCTTATAGCCCGAAGCTCTATATCTCTCCGTCGCCTGATGTAGCATTTATCTGATCATCGTCGACTGGAGATCGTATACATATAGACGCTACCGAGACGCGAATCCATCAACGATTCCGCTGTCCATTCTTTGTTCCATCAATTCTTTCATATGTTTTCTCATATTATTCTCACACCGTTTCTCCTCACTTCGCATGATATCTGATATTTGCTTCACATGCTATATTCTGATAACATTAAAGAAATTCCTATCCGTCCACGTATACTATTAGCGGAGATTTATTTCCCTTGATCTCTATGCTGCAGCGATATACAGAAAAGAGACCCAGGCTTAGCTCAGGCTCTTGGCCTAATTCGACCAAAAAGTTTGATCGTTTAAATATAGCCACGTACACCGATGCGATAGACGAGGACTCGAATAATATTCTGCACCGTAGAAGTGGCGGGATTGGTGAGGGGCGATAGAGGGGTACGACGAGGGGTATATGGTGGGGAGGGATGCCGGCGATGTAATCTGATGATATTACCTATATTATGATAATGTTAACGTTTACGTATCGATTGTGTCGGCCATCTTGACATATGGTACATGTAACGCTGCCCCGCTGCTGCTGCTGCTGCTGCTGCTGCTGCTGCTGCTACAGTGACGTAATCTATCCAATCGGGAACGGACGACATAAGGGAAATACTCGCTACGAATGGGTGCAGGAAGCGATCTCTATGAGTGTAATATAAGTTACTATATGTATAGCAAGCCGTACTATATGAGGTACGGTGCAGATTTGCTTTGATGTAACATGGATGCATATGTGTTGGATATTAACTCGATAAAACCTACGTAGACGTGAGTAATTTGGAGATGTGATCGGTCTCGAGAGGAGAATCGATTTGCTGTTGATATTTTGTGCGACGGTTGCAAAATGAATGATATTATGATGATGATCGAAGGGCTGGAAATCGGAGTGAATTTGGAAAATTATCAAAATCTTAGTCCCTGAAATCGGGAGAGGTTCTCGTGTGCCGGTGGCGCCGTCCTGACGCTTTTTGTTAGTCGAGAATTTATCTACCATTAAATTACGATTTAATTCCCGATTCCGTCTGCCTGATCCTCGTTGCGTGACTGCCGGTCAAACCGTTCCAAATCGCATTACGTTCTTTTCGGAGGTCCCGCACACATCATCTCGGGTCTTCTTCTCCAACGGGCACCTAGGTTTGCGACGAGCTGGTGTCCTAGGTCGTCTAGAAGATCTTTCATGATGGATGGCCACAGAATATTGGTCCAATATTCTATATAGCCGACCGAAAATTCACGTTGTTTCACTTCAGTGGAGGTGGAGGTGGAAGCTGAGGTGAGAAATTTTGATGTCTATAGTTACCGGTTACGATAATAATCTCGTTCGATTAACCTTGAATGATCGAAATCGGTCTTCCATAAATTCCTACGGTCAGTAACTTCGGCGTAAGGATCGGTGTACTTTTCGAAGACCCCACGGATACCCCGTAACGAATTGACAAAGAAAGAGTTGCTATAGAGACAATCCACGGAGCAGAACGAATATGTAAATAATACGAACTGATTGAGTCAGCGTCCCTCTCTCTTTCTCTCTCTTTCCTTTTTTTCTACGGCACTTTCGGTCTGGCTGCTTTCTGGTCGAGTGATGCAGCTAGCAAAAACTTGTGACTTATTTGAGCAACGTCGCGGGCTCATCGTAGCCTATACCCATACCTATGCCCGCGACTACCAGAGGTTTAGTTCGGGTTCGCGTTTTTGGTCAACAAGAGAATAATAAAAACTAACGGGTCCTCGTCACGTGGCCACGAGCCTAATGCCTTCCACCGCCTTTCTCATGCATATTTAAATATATGGATTATTATACGAATATGTCAGTGCCGGAGCCGCCCCACGTCCAGCCCAGCAGACGCCGGACGGGGCGACGGGTGCCTTAACGTTTCGTTCCTCAGAACCAAAACCAGGGTACACCTTGGCGTAGCTATCAGCTGCTTGAATAATACGAATATCTTATTTCGCAGAAATATCATCTTTGCAATCACAGATATCGATAAATCATTCGTCAACGGATGAGAGATGTATGGTTTCCAATACTTTTGCAAATCGGACATGTGGTGCAGTCTTTCCACATTGTGACATTGTCCATAACACAGAGAGTTGACGGTTTACTGATTCATTTCTGGAACGTGGCGGGGGTTTCGAATTTTTTTTTTCAGATTTTTTATCGTGTGACAAACGGCATCTGTGATCCGTCAATATATGTGTATACCATAGTATACGTATGTGTCGTGGTTCGGTATATATGTATGTACGTGGTTACATACGTAGGTACCAATTACGTGTAGCAACGAATTCCGGCGTTAATTCAAATTCGGGTAGCGACATGGCGAATGAGGCAAAGGCTCACGAAATCCTTACATTATCGACGCGAATCCGTGCTCGAATATACATATACCTACCTATAGCTTAGCTTGGCTTGCCCCCATTACCGTGAAGAGTTTCGAGAAATTCCGCGTCGAGATCCAGAGCCATGTACAATAATCATGCCCACGTATAGACCAGGCTGAAGTTGTTTTTCGATACGAACAATGGCTAGGTATACGGTTATAAAGTTCATCAAGGATTTGATCATAGCTGAGCGAAGAATCAAAGTATAGAAGAGAAAAAAATAAAAAAGTGATGTCATCAGCTCTAGTGAGTATAATCAAACCGTTTGAATAGTTTTACAAAGCAATAGATCGCTGGCAGCATGAAACCACTTCGTAACATCACCCTGGTGATGGTTTTTGTTACGAAACGACAAAACATCTCGTTTAGATGGTCAAACTTGCACAAATTGGAATTTGGATCGCGTCGTAGTCTGTGAGCGAACGTACGATATATCTAGTCTGATAAAATATTTTCACGCAGCTGCATGCCGCGCAGCGTTGAAACCGAGGAAAATTCAACTATACATATACCTAATACTGTGAAACCTGCCGTCAACCCAAAAGGAATAACTTGGAGTTTAATTATCTAGCGCTCTATGCTTAGCAGTAATTGAGCGCTGTTAGTAGCAGCCCGTGAATAATATTAACAATGGATACTGACCATATACGCAGACTCGGGGGCTACTGCCAATTACGGTGGCTTACAGTGTTTTTTCCAAACTTGCAGTAGACCTGACGCAACGAATCTCTCGGGTTTACACGTACTCGATAGCTACCTGATCTGTCGTTCGCGTTCTGACCGCAAGTCGACTTTTACTCGTATTGAAGATGGCTGCAATGATGTCAAAACGGGAGCAAGTTTTGAAACGTAATTCTTGGATCATCCATTGCACTGTTTGAGATAAAGCTAGAGAAACATCATTGGTAAGTGTGATCTACTCGGTTGGAACGAGACGTCGACTGTAGGCGAAAGTACGAGGATCATGGACAGCCCTGAAAGGTGGTCGCTTTGTATAATTCGAGCAATCAAGATAATGGTGAACGATATGTAATTATATCATTGTTTGAAATTACCCACCAGCCTCTACGGCTGTTTCTGGGGGCTGTTCTCGGCCTCCTCCTCAGTCGGGCCACTTCGCTTGGCCTTTACCTCTGCATCAGCTATACTATACCACGTATACGTAGTGAGTCCGGATCTCGAGGCAAGCCGAGGTGTTATTAGGGCCTGACATTGATACATCCAACCGTAGCCACAGTGGCGTAGGGCTCGCCCACTTTCTTACGGACACGATTCGCTCGTCGAGGGCAAAAGTATCGAGGGAATTGCTCGAACCCCGTCTCAAGCGTGAATTCTAAACTCGTTTTAGCCAAGACTTATATACATATACTCGTACACGCGAGACTGTCGGCTTCTTCTTCTACTTCTTCCCCTTCTTCGAGGCCCTTATTCTCGATCCTCCATTCCAGTTTATCGATTCTTTTTTCCCTATTCACGATTCCTCATTCTCAAAGATTTCTCTCACACTTTGGTTGTCGACTCCATCGATGATCGTGGTCGGGGCAACACGTCCATCCACAGACATGTAATTATTACAGGGACCAAAAATTTATCAATATCTTTCGTCAACGCCTAGTACGCGGTTCAATTTCAGTCTCGAACAAGCAGCTATGCGATCCGGCCATTTTTGACCACCCTCAGAGAACAAGTCTTTTACGGTGCAAAAAAAAATCCTCGTGTACTCGCAACGTCTAGATGGAAACATTAGCAACGTTGTAAGAAGGAGAAACAGAAGAAGAAGAAGAAGAATAAGAAGAAGAAGCAGAATAAGGCGAAGAAGAAGACGCGGTAAACGAAACGTGGCAACGTGGCGCGGTTTCACGTACGAAAGAAGAACGCTTAAACATCGTATATGCGGTTCACAAATTGCAAATATGCGAACCCCAATAACTCAAGTCGCCCGGATCAATGAACGGGAAAGTGCTGTCCGGTGTTTAAAGTCCAAACAACGATACTGAAAACACATATTGCTACCACGACATCCGACGTTCTTCAGATTACGTGTCTATATCGTCTAACTTTGAACTGTGTGCTAATTGGGCCTATATATTTTAGCCCAGATATTTTGGGGGGCTAATTCTGGCTCCCGGCTTCTTCCCGCAGGAGGTATCGGAAGAACCGGTGTTTTGTAGCAAAAGTATAAAAGGGGTGGACAGCTAGAGATGGCTAGAGAATGTGAAAGAGGAAAATTTAAAAAATTGTATACCTACACAAGGGTTGTTGGTTAATGAGGCGATACTTCAGTTTTTGAGTAACTGACCTAAGTAGTCGGACCCGAGTAACCGGTTTTTCATAACCACATTTCCTAGGGTGTCTCAATGCTGTCTGCCAAGGAAAGAAGACGAGAATCAACGGATGAAATTCGAAATTTAAAATTTTCTCCGAACGAAATGGTTCTTCTGAGAGGATTTTTCAGGTGATTTTTTTTCATCCGCAGCAGAATTCATCGTATTTATTCAACCGATCGAGGGAGATCGTTGGCGGTAATATGTACGTATACGAGCACTGTGTACACGGTGTGTACAAGATGAGGTAGTAGCCGGGCCTAGAGCCAACAAGAAGCTCGCTCCTGTAATGCTCCTGCATCAGTCTTCCGCTGAGGGCCGGGGGGCGCAACAGGGTTGCTGTTGGTTCGGTTAATCGAGATTTTGCCGGGTCGATATGCCGATCAGATATCGAGAATCGAAATGAAAAACAAACACGGGGTCTTCAATAATTGATAGAATGAATTAAATCATTTGTCTCGGTTGGAAATTAAAATGGTAATTTATATACGATTGGGCGTTCAGAGTTGGATGGAGTGTTGCGTTATGGGCGATAGACGAGGACGAGGGAGAGCCGAAGGTTTCCGAGCGCGTGTTCCTCTCGCGTCTTTCTTTTCCTTTTCCTTTCTCCTTATTTCTTTTTCTTTTTTTTTCAAAATCGTTTTCATTTTTTCAATGGGCAAAGGGGAAGGGCTGCAGGCGCGGGAGGGTTCACTCTCCTTCTTCTTTTGTTTTTAAGGTCTCTTTCGATTTATACCTCGCTGATGAATCAGGTGCGGCTTTCGACTGAGAGTTGAGATTACTTTAGTGGGCGGGTCTCTTTCTGTCAGAACCTCAGATGCTGCTGTTGCTGCTGCTGCTGCTGCTGCTCGCTGCTTGCTGGTAGTACCTACTGCCGCTGTTAGTGATGGTGCAGGGCGCTGACCAACGGGAAGAAATACGTAGGTATACACAGACACCTATAGCATACCTATATACATATATACGTGGCGCTCGATCTGCCACAGTATATAATACCTGTGTGTATATATAGTTGCACCCCGAAGTTATCTCTCTTCAACACACCATAGGGCTCAGGTAGAAATATTTACGTTTAATCTTCATTTTAGTCTCGTCTACGTCAACGGCCAAAACCCCTCTCCTTGTCTCACTCCGGGTTTGATTTAAATTGGAAATATATATACATACACACATATGTATATATGCGCTTACACGTGTACACCATCAAATCTTTTCTAATTATTACCGTTTACACTCTGGAACGAATCTCGTCGTAACTTGTGTATAGGGTACCTTCTATTTCTCGTTTTGGTAAAAAGTTTCACAGCTACTGCCCCCTTAGTCTTATACACTAAAAACCACTAAGGCCACTAATTCTAGGTTATATACGTACATGTAGGTCCAAATAATTAGCGAATACCTCAAGCGAGCGGCGCGGAATGAAATCATCCGATGGCGGAGTGTGTGATAGCTGTACGCTGCAGTTTCGACTAGCTATCTACTACAGTATAACGACTCTTGGCGCAGTGTTATTTTGTTTCCCGTGTTGGCTGAGAAAACAGACATCGGCGTACCAACATGGCGGGCGCCCGGCGTCAAAGAAGAGAACATTTCTCCCGGCTAGGTTGGGCGATGGGCACAGGGAGGCACCCGGTGCTAGTTATAGATGAAGAGAGATAGGAGCTGCTCGGGGAGAGAGAGAGAAGGAGATAGTCGAGTGACTGCCTGGCACAACACAACCTCGTTATTTATTAGTAATTGTAAAAATGATGCGCCTAAACCAATATCATTAGCAGCGGCGGGCGCGCGAGCTCGCGAGGGGCCAAAGTGCGTGTCATCTGTAAAAACACTGCCTTTAATTGGCGGGATATTTATTGTAATTTTAAACACGTGAGTCGAAATACGGCCTGCAGCGGCATATATCCCTTCTCCCTCTTCCCATCGCCACCCTGTATACCTCTTCTCTTACTCTAACTCTTTCACTCTTTGACTCTTTCACTCTTTCTCTCGCTTTATCTCTTTCCATACCTTCTTTTACTACCTCGTTCATTTCAAGATTTATTTAAATTCCTACCGCTGTACAAATACCCATTATAGAGACCATCTCGTTCCAACAACTCGCTACAACTTATCTTTATAGGTACACACGTATGTACCTATATACACATACGAGTACACGCGTATTATTACACTGCAGCGTAACAGTATAATAAAGAATTTATCATATCAAATGTACATTATCATTTTCGCGGCCAAATAATGAATAATACTCTTCCGAAAAATATCTGTGACGAGTTTACGAACGAAATCAGCTCGTACCTCATTCGAGTACGTATATACTTACCCAGATATACAAAATCTGTAGCGTCCGCAGTCCCGGAGCGATTCGCTTTGCCGTAGAAATGATTGGTTATAGATCTGAATTCGAAGACTCATCGCATTGTTTTAACATTTTTTCTTCTTCCTCTTGATTCTACAAAAATATCCTCTTTCTCTCTCTCTCTCTCTCTCTCTTCGTATTATAGCCGGCTCCTCATCGCTTGAAGGTGCCTCAGCGGTGTATTCTGGCATCGCATCATTGCGGGAAAACAGAAAACTAACCGCAGTAGCTCAAAAACGTCGATCATTAGGCGTTCCGCGTTGACGATGACTGTCAGCTTCTTTGAGGTTTGGATTCTTCTCACAGACCCAGGTATACCGACCGTGCTATAGGACCGGTGTATATACATATTGCAGAGGTAGAAAATTTGGCGCTATATTAATAGTTTTGTTTGACCACTTGTCCGGCCTTTCTAGGTATACTATAACTCTGGGCCATTCGTATATCTATTCTATTCGAGTCGTTAGCAAAGAAGCGCCGCCTATACTTTAGTCTGTATAGGATAGGAACGGTGTTGGAAAACTATGGAAAACACTCCGCAATGTTATGCCCAATTAATTGTAGGTATAAGTTGCATATAGAGATGAAGACGAGGCGATCTGCAGAGACAATTAAACTCGGCATTTGGAGAAAAAACTTTCAAGTTGGAAACGAACTCGGGATAGATTTGTGTGTTTCATGAACCAGCATCGGGAGTGTAAGGGATTTATCCGAGGATTTACGTCCGAGTGGCTGTTTCAACTTTCAACGCACGAATGACTTGGCTCATAGGTCTCCTAAACGAGGTTCACTAAGGAACCTGCAGCAGGAGCAAGACCCTGAGATCAGGCCGAGGAAAGAAGGCCCAGAAAGGCCTCCGGCCTAATCCCAGAAAAATCAAAAACAAAAGCCGCCCGAAGCGGCAGCGAGGGACGATTTGTTCGCTCCGCGGGAGGCCGTCTTAACGAAAATAAGCCAACTTCTCACATAATTCACCGGGGAGTGGCGAAGAGGAGAAAAGATGAATACAAATAGAAATCATTAATAGTTTTGTTTCAAGGGTCGCGAGCTCCACCTTCCGACTCAACTACATTCGGCCTGTATAACGGTCCATAGTTATGCATCCGAGTATACTGCACCGTTCATCCTGCACATTGCCACCCCGCTATTTCTTCAATTACCCAAAATGTCTTTCTCCACTGTTATTGATCACTCTGGTTCGACCTCCCCGGTCGCAATTTTCAGAATTAAAACCGAAGACATTACGACTATCTGGTTGATTAATCTTGATTGATTTATGGGACGATAATAGCGCAGCAAGGATTTATCGGATGAACGAATTAGTTTTACCGATCGGGATATCGATGATCTTTCAACACTTGTGCACATTTCTACTGTAATGTGTATATGTTGCATCTTGATGCAGCAAAAGGTCCGTTCTGACCGTGAATGTAGTTTCAGGGTATAGATTTGTATGGATGATGGGGTGAGTCGAGACTATCCGCGGGGAAAAGTTTTTCCCAGAGCGTCAACGTAGGTATACTATACCAGCGAGTGCAGCATGGAGCGCGTGATCGTATCAATCAATGACACGTACATTTTTGTACAATGGTCTCTCGTTTTTTTTTTTTTTTCTGTTTTTTTTTCCATCCCTTTCTTTCTTATTCTATCTTTCTGTCTCTCTTATTTTCATTATTGTCGCCGGTATTTTATTGTTGTTATGATTACAAATTTTCTTTTTCTTTTTTTTTTTTTTTTACGGCGTCATCAGTCACTCGGTATAAATATTAAATTCGCTAAAAAACCGATCGCTTCGAGGGCTAAACTTGCAACGTCAGCGGCGTAAACAAAAACTCGCAGCTGACCGCCTCAGCCAATCGTATAGCTCGAGTATAGGGAACCACGTATTATATGCCACACGAATGTATATAGGTATACGTGATCGTATAAGCATATATACCTATGTATGTAGGTATACATTATACGCTCACACTACCACCTATATGTACATACCGATATACATGCTCAACTCTTCCTGCTGCAGTTCGCCAGAATATTACGTGCTCTATGTTACACGACTTGCGAGCGTACGTCACAATCGATTATTCTAATAACATGCGAGGGCAAATGATCGGATGAAATCGAATCCACCGGACCAGGGACCTCGATGTTCAACCATGATAACGCCTATTCGCGAAACATAAGGACCTCCGGCACTGATCACTCGCATGTTGTATAGGTATATCGACTGCAGGGGTCAATCGTGTTGAACGTTGCGTGATCGGTCGTCGACTATTATAGCAAAAAGAAAAAAAAAAAAAATCTTGCGTCACGTGTGAGACCAAGTCATCTGCAAAGCATGAGATGAAGAGATCCAACGATATCGGACCTCTGCAGCGATATATCTATGAAATGAAATTACTTACGTATACACTCGTGTCTATAGAGAAAATGGCATAATACTTCTTGCTGACTGTTTGAGTGTCAAATTCTTTTAGGCGATCGGATGTCACATTCACTGCATAGATATAATACATACATATATGTATACTTATATGATGCGAGTATTAAACGTGACTGGATTACCTTGGAGAATTTTTACTTACCGCTAGAGAGATGGTTTGATGTATTTTCTATAAATTGTTAGTAATGGTATATATACTGTTCGATTAAAAGGTATAATTATCTAATATCGTGATGTAGTACATACCTATCTGCCTACCAACCCACCTGCCAATCGGTACAAGCAAAAATTTTTCTATTATTTGTTTTCAGATGTCTCACAATGAAAGCTACAGACAGGTATGCCTACAGAGAAATCTCTGCGATTCTAGAGTGTCGTTCTAGAGTCTAGCGCTACTATAGATCGATAGTCGGTACCGTCGCACCCACCTATAATGCTATCGATATTATCCGATATTCAAATTTTCCGTCCATCTTCACCTAACTTCTCTCACATCTTCTCCTCTTCGGCTTTCTTATAGGTACGTGTTTGCACAAATTATTTTTAAATCCATTCTAATACGCATTATTATATATACCTCTATATAATATTTCTCTCATAATATTATACATATATCATACATATATATATATCTTAATTCTCTCATTATACACGCACTGCAATAGCTCTTTATTTCTCTCTCTCTCTCTCTATCTCTCTCATATAAACATACATATTTGCCCGTTGTCGTTATAAATCTTTGTTACATATGCATCCTACTTAAAAATATATTAGTCATTAGACATTGTGTAATATCATTAATTAATTATTATTCTTATGTGTGTAACACGTCAAAATCATCCTGCATCAATATGTCGTATATAGTATACCCACATATCTATATACGTTGGCTGTACGTGTACTCGTTGCATTAGTTTATATACTTTTATAAAAAAAAAAGAAAAGATACGTTTCTCCTCAAACCGGACGGATCAGACGATCTCGTTGGTTTTAGTCTCAATGCGCAATAAATTGCTCTGCGTTTCGACAAAGTTTCTCGTCGCTTTCGATTCTACCGATTCAAAAAAATAAAAATAATAAAAAAAACTACACCCCGGTTCTCACCTCGCCTGCAGACGCACTCGAATCCCCGTCATTTCGATTTCAACCCTGTACAGTACGGCAGCATGGCGGTTGCCCTTAATATATGCCACGGTCATTGGCGCGTGCATATATATCAGCCATGCGCTCGAACGGGACTAATTATATGTCGGCCATTTTGTTCTCGTATTATACTTGCGCTAACGTGAGTTCAAACCAAAAATATCGCAGGGTATAGGTTATAGTTGCGGCCCTTGATCGGACATTTTGTATCGTAGCTGAAGTACACCCCGTCCCCTGCAGGAGTAGTTGGGCTATACACACTACAACCTCAAACGGGGGGGGAATTAAAGAATTTTTTTGACTACCGATCCGATCGTTCCGATAGAATTTTTCTCTCATCAACCGGCCTTACAGCATACGTCATACAGTACCCATTGCTCGATGGTTTCTAATCCAGTAAATCCTCGGACTCGGCAAAATTGTTAATCCGACATCCATGGAACTATGTATAATATCGTCGGTAGCCGGTTTCACGCGATTATCTACCTCCTCCTACTTCAGCTCGTGCAGAGCGAGCGAACGGTTGGCGTGTTTTCATCGGGGAACGCGCGCTCTGCGCTGCGCCGCACCGTATTATGCACGTAACGGGGTGCAGGGGGCACGGCTCAACCTCTGTGCATGTATGAAAAAAAAAAACAGACAAAGATAATAACAAAAAAAAAAAAAATGAATGAACGAAAAAGAGAAAAAGAATCAGAATGAAAAAAAAAAATAAAAACGCATTAAACCACGCCTCTAAATCTCTTCTATAGGTAAGTGTAACGCTTTGCGAGCGTGTCGTTCGTATATATGGCCCTTCCCTACCTCCCCTTCACCCTAAACAGGGTTCACCCACCTTCCCCCACGGAATATCCCCTCCCTCCCCCCGAACGGTCACTCACTCTCAGCTCTCTCATATATACCTTCCCTTGAGCACGTGGTGAAGAGATGAAAGAGAATCCATATGTAGGTATATATCGCTGCAGTGAAACTTCGTTGTTTTGTAGCATTTACCCATATGTGTATAGCCGTATGTTATTATACATGTATGTCCATAGATTGATGCTTCATGTTTTGAGGGTGAAGTACCATCTACAATACATATAGGTATATACATATGTATATAAATATCATGATTCGAGTGACTCGAGTGATTCTAGATGACCGTTGTGCTTAGGTTGTATCTATTATACTTATATAATATAACGATCATACCCATCCTCACAATTCCAAAGGAAAAAAACTCACGTATTTTTTAAAGACGGGTGTGTTTCGTTGCACCCAGACGACGCTGAGGATCCGTGAGTTTGTTTGGTGAAGAGGGCAAGGGAGGTGGGGGGGAAGCTTACCGCGTCGCGACGTACTACTATACGTTGCGCGGGATGAGAGACTCTTGAAAAGAATAATCCGAACCGGACGACCAAACGGGGCCGGTTGGTTGGTCTCGGGCTCAATTCTAAAGAAGCGTTTCATTAACAATGGCATCCCGCTTCTACAAATCGTCTTTGTCTCGGCGAGTAATTAGATCGAGAGCCGATGAGAGTGTAGTAGCGGCTGTCTTCCGCGAACCGAGCCACAAGCCGTATTGTTTATGGCTGTAGTTTTAAGCACGTGGTGTCAGCTGCGAGCTCATGCTAGAAAATTGTTGTCTCCGGTTTCTCGACAAATTCATATACGAGTGTACCGTTCTCTGTATACAATATCGATGAGGGCTTCGAATGTTTCTCGATTTAAAGTCTCTTTGAAATAAACTGCTGCACTTAAGTATATCGTCTGTGCGTCATCCTTCTTCCTTTTTCAATTTCAGATAATCAAAAGAAAAAGAAAAAAAAACAGAAACAATACAAAAATAAATCATCAAGTATTATTCGCCTGCACTGCACTGCGGCGTCAGATTTATCGCTTCGAGATGGTGAACAAGGGAATGATGATCGGCGGAGGAATGCTCGGGGTTTGTCTTGTCCAGGGTATATTCCCCGGTTGGGTAGAGTGCGCTTTGACACCTTGCATTATCCTGGCGTACGCTATCGGCTGTATCATACGCGCCCGACACTAACCTCAAAATACGTATCCTCCGTGGTATGCCACAAATAGTACGTTTTATATTGAATATTGAACATTTATTAGTATTGTACATTATTGGACATTTCCCTAATCTGACGAATAACCGATAAACTGATATACGACGACGAAATCTGACAATCAGACGGAAGATTTGAAAGGAGAAATATCAAGACGGAGAGAGAGATGACGACGAAGAGAAATGGAGAGAGGGGAAAGAGTTTGAGAGAAGCTAGGCGGTTGCGGGGATCGAATAAGTACACTTGAACAAAACACTACACTATAATACTCGAGAGAAAAAACCGCAGCTCGTATACGCGTACATATACATAAAAGCTCTGATTCAAATGCTGCCGCTAGTCGGTTGATACTCGAGTATTATACCGAGGATTTGTATGTATATGTATACGTACAAACATACGTATGCTAGGACGTACTTGTCCTACACTGTCTCATAACTATTACAATGAAACTCTCAACATTAATTAACAATTAGCATCGTAGGTTAGTGCGCGTAGTGATTATATTTTAATGATATAACAATTTCGCAACGCTGCGGCTACTGCGTGTCGAGATATATCTAAGATATATCTCCCTCTCTCTTCGTCTTTCTTTCTCTCTTTCTCTCGCTACCTCTCGCACTTACTTGCGTTCAGGAGGGGCTGCGAGTACCGCTCTTACAGAACTCTATGCTAAATTCACTTGAGATATATACTCGAGTCTCTAGAGCCGCACTCAGGTCGCGGGGAAACGCGATTCGGTCTCTCGATGTGTACTTAGACCTGTAAGAATACCGCGGCGTCGACGAGATATGAAGTTAGTACTCACAATGAAATATACCTCATGTATCGTCATAACGGATCATATTTGAAATTCAAAATTTACGTAATCAGAACACCGTGATCAGATAATTCATTTGCTTCGATTATTATTCAGATAATTTCTTTAGATTCTTTTAAAACATAATATCTCTTCGGAGATTCCATCAGATTACATATTCGACCTTGTGCGGTATGTATACATCGTACAGCTACATAGTCATGTAACATGCGGTTGGAACAGTTTTGTGCCGTTTAAACGTTATCTCTATAATCTGTCTAATTAAACATGGGTCTTAATCTAGGCGTACGACGCGACGAACTGATTTCGCATTCGTCTAAATTCACTCCGACCGCGTCAATTCGTTTACTCGCCTCGGTTATATGTAGGACGAAATTCATAATTACTCTGAAACTTAGAATCGATTCAAAATAATATTTGTAGGTATGTGTATACAGGATGTCCCAGAATTAAATGTCCAAAATGGACTAAATGTCCAAAATGAAAGGTGTCATAAACTTGTGATATCTCGCGAACGCGACTTCGCAGACCCCATGTTCTTCGAGAAAATTTGCTCAGTTCGACCTCCTCTATGACACCTTTCATTTTGGACATTTAGTCCATTTTGGACATTTAATTCTGGGACACCCTGTATATGTACGGATTGTGACGAATAGAGTGTTGAATTTTATTTAGGTATATATACCTATATACCAACACAGAGAGGTCGCTACGCGCCTAGCTCGTATGATCTAGATGTAGGTATATTATATGCGAGTCCGGGGAGTGTATAGTTTTGCAAACGTGGGAGAAGTACCTAATTGTAATATGTAAGTGAGTTAGAGACGGTTGAGACTGTAAGGTGGAACGCGATCCGATCCGAGAGAGACCAATTAGCTTGAGCAGGAGGATTGCGTCCGCAAAGTATGTACGTATACATATATATGTATATATACCTACTTGCGGGTTGTCAGTTGGCACGCGAAACGCGCATTTATAGTTGAGTATAGGTATATATGTATAAGGTATGCACCGAACAGTAGGTACCTGCCTACTTTTGTCGCACTCTTGACGAGTTAATTATTTGCTTAGTAAATTGTTGCATTTTACACGTTATACTTATAAATATACGCGCCTGTGTATTCTGTACATATAATATATACCTATATACCTATATGCCAACTATGATACGCACATATGGCTATATACCTGGGATTAATACCGAACATTATATCCGCCTAAACTTATCTCCTCAACATATATTTCGCATAAACTATCAATTATACTACAATAAAACCCTCGTCCCACTATCGAGTATACATTGGGAAATGTGAGTCGGTTACGCACGGACGATTCTATGTTGTATATAGTGAATTATATGATACCACAAGATTACTTTACTTTGCTTTATATACTGTTTCCTTTTACTCGAAGAAACGCGTTTGTCCTACACGAGTTGTTTCCGAGAAAACTAGTTTCCGTATATCAGCAGCTATCGGTGGGTTTTATAGGCGTGAAATGCGTTTCACGATCTAAATTAACGTCTGTTATATACCTATGTATATGAAAAGAAAAAAAGGAACGAAAAATAAAATATATATAACACAAAAAAAAACGAGAAAAAAATAAAAACTGGCGGGAATTTTACAGTCCGTGTTATGCAACGTGAATAATTATTTTTACAGTTATAAATCTTCGAGTGGATTTGAACTGAACTTTTCTACCTTTCACCCAACAATCAGACATTCCTGGCTCTAAAATCGACATTCAAGTTCCGAAGAATATGGAGAAACAAACGAATAAAAAGAAAAAAAAAAAACATCTGGTACTATTACTTTCCTCCCATCTTAATTCTCGTCGATTCTCCATAAGGCTGGTTATATACCCCTGTGCTGCAGTAGCGTCGACGAAGTATATCCTGCCCGTTGCGATAGTAATCGGATACTCGATTGGTGCCGGAATGCGAGAAAATGATTACCAACTATCGAAGTTGAAGCCTAACTATCCGGCCTGAAGCCGAAGAGATATATTATTCGAGAGATTATTCTCTCTCTCTCTCTCTCTCTCTCTCTCTCTCTCTCTTCATGGTCGTTTCTGCAGCGGTGCATCAGGCGAGAATCTTCCAAGAGACGAGAATATCCGAGTATATCTCGTAAATTAACTCGCCTGTATACTTTGTGAATTCTTGTTGTACATGTAGCTGTACGATGTGAAGTGCATTTGTTAAATACATACATATATTTATATCTACATATCTACCACGCGTTTCTTTTACCTATACATGGAAAATTTTTTCTGAAATTTAACGATTCGAATTAATATGATAAGGGCATATCTCGAAACATACAACACGATTCGAAACAATCGAGAAAAATGAATCGTTCATTCAGTTATGAACATGGATCGGCTAATGTTGACTGAAAAACCAAATATCACCGATTGAGGTATCTTTTTAGAATTGGGTATTGCGTAATGATTTTCAAACCAATGCCCTTCTCACGGATACTGCAGTAAAGGCGTTCTTCGTACTCGAAGTAGGTGTGTCACGTTCTTGTGAATCATCCTTCAGATCATTGCAACAAGGTTATAATATATCTGTTCAATCTATACGGACATCTCCTCATTGCATCGAACTTCTCAATAATTGCTGAATAGATTCCCACTTTTGCCCGAATGAGGATAAAATTTATATAAGACTAATGGGCATGGGATATAGTGAGAAAGAGGATTTCGCTTGAGTAAAATTCGCCGTTTTATCCTGTGATCTCGGTTGGATTACCAAATCCTGGTGCAGGGACAAAGTAAAGTACACTATATATACCTACCGATGTATGTATACGTATATATGCAACTATAATGTCCACGAAATGCTGCAGGGGTAGGTAGCAATTTCCCATTTGGTCGGCGGATCCTCAAAGGTGTTTCATGGCGTGTTGAAAGCCGTGGTATAATCGCGCCGCGGGTGTCATTTTACATCTAAAAAGGTGGCTGAGTTCTCGCCCTAGTTTGTCACAACAGCATGACGTCGAGCTGCATCACCCCCGACGCGACGCGACGCGACGCCCCGTACCTAGGCTACTGCAGTTGCCCTCTTACGCTGTGACAGCCCAAGACTGTGACGTATAAACTCGGTACAATATACACTCACAAATAAATCCATACATACGTAATGTTACGAAGGGTCACGAAATACACCGTACGTACCACACTGCAGCTACCGACGAAACAGCCTTAAATCGAACCCACGAAATCCTTACACAATAGAAATACAGCAGCCTCTTAAATTGTTACGCGCTGTTTGTCCGACTAAATGGGCCAATGGATTTTACGCATCCACGAATTATTTGTGCTCTATGCTTGTGCCCGATCATAGAGGCGCCCGTGAATCCCTCCAGCTCTATGTATATGCATGGCACGTAGTAGGTACTACCTACGGCTGGTATACCAAAAGAACTTAGGGACTACGGTGCGGGATGTCCCGCGGCGTTTGACGTCGACTGCAAATTCGGGGAGCGAGAGACAATTATCGACACGGACAGATAGATAGATAGATAGATATAGGCAGATGAACAGAACCTATGTAATGAGGTGTTTGGCCGAAATGCGAAGAGAGTAAAGATTGAATGAGAAAATGAAAAACTAAGAAATGAAGCAAAGCGGAGAAAGAAGGAGGAAGTCTCGAGTGCCTCGGAATATAATTGCATTTCAAACACATTTATTTCAATTTTCATTCAAACTTTTGTGACGATCTCATTCCTCCCTCTTTATCAGTACTTGTACGTAGGTGTACGGATAGGGAAGTGTGCGTTAAGATGAATTGAAAATTTGATGAAAAAAAGAAATAAATAAAATAAAAAGTTGGTAATTGGTATAAGGCTGGGTGTTGAATTAAATACATGAGCGTCTGAAACAGATGTACGTCTGTCTCGGCTCTCGGTTCCTTTTCCTCCCCTTATTTCCCTATCGTTTTCTTTTCCTCGATCCCTACATACACCGTGAAGAGTAGCGAGGAAACTCATTCCGTTTCCAATAAAAAGTTTGATACGAAGAATCAACCCACTTTTCATAGCGTCCTATACGCGCTATACTTATACTACTTCAATACCAATTTATAATATACTGTACACAATCTTGGACTTACCCGCGTTTTTCATTCCCTATCCCCGTATTACCGCTGCAGTCAGAATATAATAAAACTCCGGGGAATTGACGAACCATCGTCATGTAAAATCAAAGATACAACTACACTCGTGCAATTTCTCCTTATAAATCATATTTGATGTAATTGATTGAGATGAACTAATTTTGATTGGTAATAGAAAAAAAATGGAAAAATGAACGAAAGTTTCAGTTGTCATAAGTCATGATATATCAATTTTCTTATAGATGGATATGGGAGGTATATTAGGTAATAATTATTATACTATATAGATGGAATAATGGAGAGAGCAATAAAATTGGAAACAGATAAAAAAAAGGAAAAAAAAAAGGGAAAAAACGTCCGAGGGGAATCTCCCGCGGGGATGCCCCCTCCGCGGAAGTATCCCGACTCAATTTATCTGCCATTTTCCCTGGCTGACCGCGCGCCGCCTCGGTCAGTTCCCGAATTGAAATATTTCTCGATTTACTGGGGAGATACAGATAGATTGTAGATGTGTATATAGGTATACTGCAGGTATAGAAGTATATAGATGCGGGTGCTTATATTGGAAATGAAATGCCTGGAATATTTCACGGAAATAATATCCTCTAATATATATATACATACGTATGTATCGGTATATATATATACCTATGTATGTATATCTTCAATACATTGCTCGTCTACCTATATATATATATGGATACCAAGATATCGGAGGTAACTAATTTCTTTGATTCATACGCGATAGAAGTCTTGGGAGGCCGTATAGTTGGATTGGTCAAAGTAGAATGTATACCTATAATGTGCGCGTGTGTGTATAGGCAAGGAGGGTTACAAACGAGCTTCGTGTTTCGTTAGAATATAATTTATTCAGAACCACCCTGTAATTAGCGGGCTCGAGGCTGCCCAAAGCTCAGAACTATCCAAGTCTCACTGGCCCTGTTCTATGAATTTCATTTATCAAAAATCTGCAGCTGCAGCAGTCCTAAAACTTTTTTCGAATTAAGACGCGAGTCAAAACCAACCGGAGCCACTGAATAATTTAAGAGAAACGATTTCGATATAGGATCCATGCGGGAAACAATTCCGTTAACCTAACCGAAATATCGATGATTTGAAATCTTGTTAAATTTCAGACGAACGGAAATGATTGCCATTCTAATAGCCATGGTGATTTTTATTCAAAGTGGATGAAAGCATAAAATTAACCGCGGTAAAACGAGACGGCAAGATATCATCAGCTTCGGAACATTTCTTCTTGAACGCGCGGTCTTCCACCCTCGCGAAGTAACGCTTCTTATTTTCCAAGCTCCCCTTCGAATGACAGATTTCCTGGTCGGCGGCGCGTCGTGGATGGTACTTTTCCGGTGTTCCAGTCACCCCGAGGTTTCCTCTCCGCTATTCGCCTCCGCAAAGCTCAACAAGTCGAATAAAAAGCTCATAAATAAAGACGAGAAATTCTCTCGCCCTCGGTCCTCAGCTCTCAGCCCTCAGCTCTCAGCCCTCTGCAATCCTCCGCGACCCTCGATCCCCGTGTTTCTACAAATGTCCCTGTGTAGTAGCACGGACACCTGTTGCTGCTGCACACCCGCGTCTGCCTACTCGATGCACTGCAGGCACATTCGAATCACCGTCGCTATCCAATGCTCTCGTATTATGTTCGTCCGTGCGTATCACTCCACCCGCATCCCATCCTCAAATGTACTTCAGGGGTTGGCGTTACTCCGTGCCTACGTAATACCCGGTTCCACGCTCACGATTCTCTACATTCAATATTTCAGTATTTTTCGGGGATATACATGCGTCGTGACCGAAGCTCACTCGACGCTGTTTCACACTCGAACTTTTTATCGAAACTGCATATCCGAGTCTGCGGAAAAGATTAGGATTTCATGTCACAATTACTGATCTGGCGTTTTACCCGCGCAGGGACTTTACCACTGATCAAACGTTGATCAGTTCGACCCATTTTTCCCACCAAAAGATGTGTCTTTTATTAAAAATATCAAACCATGCGTCAGATTTGCTCAATTTTGAGATACACACAGCTGGCAGAATGCACCCCCTCAACTCTTGCCCAGGGCTAGGCTATGCCATCTTGAATAGACGAAATTGTTTAAAGAAAAATGGGTTTGTTGTTCGATTGACGTATTCGCATGACCTCGAAACATCAGCTGTTGTAATGCGGATGGATCGTGTGAATTCGTTGGGGTTAAAAAAACCGCCCGTATACTGATATAACGAGACTGCTCTAGCGAAAAGGGGATTATTGTCAAAGGGGGTTATTAATTTTCGGTTAGATATTATTAGATACAACACATAATAGCGATTTCAAAATGTATGGGTCAGCTGGCACGGATACTTATACTTATACTCTGTACGGGATACCCACTGAAACGGGTTAAAAACGGTAGCGTTAAACCTTTACAAGATTGTATTCAGGCCCAGGTAAGGCTCTGCCTCGGCTTTCCATGGCCTGGTGGCACGAGATAGATACGATTTCGGCGTAATCCGTCAAAGGAGTCTTTTCGACTATTATCTGTGATCTCCATTAAAGTTCAGTTTACGCCCTCTTGAGTCTTGACCCTCTTGCCCTCGGCGTTAGATATACAATATACGATCTTGCTCGTTGGGCCCTTGGAAAACCTCTTAGCAATGGATACAGGCATGTCGTACCCACGCCACCGTCTATAATTCCCTTTCTTCAAATCCAGAACGACCGTGTCGCACGCTTCTGTAACTCAGATGCTTCAGTTGCGAATGTTTCATGGCCAACTCGCTTTGTACTTCGTGCGACATTTGACGCTCACCGACCGCGAAAGATGTGCCTTAAAAGTCCAAAGATTTTTCAACATTTTTTCCGGATTTGTTGCTTCACTGGAACCAGAACTGGTCCCAATGGAGAGAGAACCATTATGCAGGTACAACCATCGAATAGAAAGATCGACAGAACTCTGCCGATTGGAGAATGATGAATCTTACTTTTGTTCTCTCGGAGAATGAGACATTTCGATATCGGTCTATCAAGACTTTCTACTTACATGTTTCAAGTGAGTGCAGTGTGTGCTCAAAGAGCCAAACCCAATTAGAATAATGGGAAGTAGTTTCGAAATAAAAGGTCTTTAGTGGCGGTTATTAGACGCAAAGTAAGGACGAAGGAATCTCACATTATTGTGTGCACGGTAAACACCCCTATAACTGTCGAGTGCAGTAGAGTTTAGAGAGTAAGGTACAGAGTGTAGGTTACGATTTGCCAGACTTCGTATTGTAATTAAAACCTCTTGAATAAACCAAAGGTAATTTCCCCGCGCCCGAACACGAGCTCAAGCACAAGCACAAGCACACAACCACCACCGTTCCGTCTGTCCAAGTGTGTATCCGATCCATGTCTGTTGGGTATAACGCGGACATGCTTGTGTTCTCTCGCATGCGTGTTCTACGTACTCTAAGACTCGTATATACGTGTACAGGGTGTCCCAGAACTAAATTTCCAAAATCGAGTAAATGTCCAAAATGAAAGGTGTCCTAGAGGAGGTCAAACTGAGTAAATTTTCCCGAAGAACATGGGGTCTGCGAAGTCGCGTTCGCGAGATATCACAAGTTAAAAAAAAAGTATCGCTTCGCGCCGCGTCGAGGCGGCGCAAAGCGATACTTTTTTTTTAACTTGTGATATCTCGCGAACGCGACTTCGCAGACCCCATGTTCTTCGGGAAAATTTACTCAGTTTGACCTCCTCTAGGACACCTTTCATTTTGGACATTTATTTCTGGTACACCCTGTATGGGGGAATATACGTTGACGCGTTGTTACATAAACGCGTGTATGTAGTTAGGTAAGTACAGGGGAGACTAGCTGCAACCCTTCCTTCTTAGACGCGAACCCTTTCGACGGCTGAATACTCAACCCTTATAGCGAGAACATATCAAGTTACCTCCGAATAATTTTGTTAATTACGATTTCAGAGTACGATTTTCACCTTGCGATGTATATATACTGTAACGTTCTATACTAATTGTTCGCCAGTCTAGGCGAGGTCGTTCGTCTTCGTCGTTGACCGTATTTTTGGAGATTTTCGATACGCTTCTCACAGTGGTAAAAAAAAAACGTGGCAGGAAAAACGGTGAATTTGCAATGCTGACGTACGATACCCATATAGTACATGCGCTAATTCTTATACTTTCTAACGATATAAATGATGGGATTTAAAACCTGATTAATCCCTCAAACCAATATCCCGGATCAGCGTGCGACCTACAGCTCTGGAAAAATGAACAAGTTATTATCGATTTATCGGTCGATGAATAGGAGCAACTCAATTATCAAGACAATCGGTCAACGCTCGTATACGATTATGATGCAACATAAATTAGAATCGAGGGTTTTTTCGATAATGAAATTTTCTAGGAGGATTCTGGCGTTTTAATTGATTATCACCGATAGCTTGCAGAAGCGTGCGAGAGCAAGAGGACTCAGATTCCGTAGGAACTTGTATAGATGAGGAAATTTCAAGCTGGTCTCTCTCAGTAGCTGCGGTTTATTAGTTATTAAAATTTTGGGATTCTAGGGTAAAATGCAATTTTTTTATTAATTTTTTTTTTTTCGTCCGCTCTGATTATACCGGGAATGGGAAAAGTTGAGCAGTTCCAGAGCGAGGACCGGTAGGCATCAGGCGAGTTGAAATGTCAACCGTGAGACCACTAAAATTGTCGTTGGGTAGTATAAAGGAAATGAGAGAAAACTTTTAATTCGTTAATTTCGACTGGGCTCAAAGGGTTGCGGAATTAGGATTATTAAAATTTATATTTTACTGTCGTATTTCCATCCCTTTCTCGCTCTATCTCTTTCTCTTTAAATTTCTATTCGTGAAACGATGAGACGTGTACGTATACTTACTACGGCTTTCGGTCCGGGTCCTGCGGCGCGCACCCTTCCCCCAGAAACAAGACCCGACTATATAAGATAGAGTAGAGTTTCATTTTAATACGCAATAAAAAATTTTTCACGCGAAGAAATTACACTTTTATACTTTAATCCTTGGAACAATACAGCGAGCCGCCGCAACCCGCAATCCACCCCGCCAGAAAAGGGTTGTAGATGGAGCTAATATTTTTCGAAGGGTTGAAATCTCGTTTCCTCTTGTCGTTTTTTTTTTTTTTTCATTTTTATTTCATTTTTTTAACCCCTCTCTTCCTTTTCTTTTTTTTTCGCCCAGTTTCCACTCTCTTCTATCTCCCGTTTCTGTCTCTTACGCAACCCTTATATATATACCCATACCTACCACTGCCTCCCTACAGGGATTCGGGACTTCGCTCCCAATAGACGCGATTAAAACGCGATATAAAATATGCATCCCTTAATAAAACCGTCCAATTAGGAGAAAAAAAAAAATGAAATTAAGTATTTAAGGGGGTGTCAAGAAGATTTCGGGCTGGGTTCAGGTGCGAGGGAAACCCTTTTGTGGAAAGATTAGTTTCTTCGTTACCCGGGTCTGCAGCATCGTGCCATAACTGGATGGGCATGGGGGGGTTCTCTTCTTCGCCTTCGGACGGAAGCTGAATTATTTATGGCTCGGGATTTTTCTGTCAGTTTTCCTTCCTAATGTTTGGATTTATGGTCGTTACGTGGGGGGGCGTGCGCCAAGGATATAAACTAAAAGGTGGACTAAACGCTGTAGCACCAAATACGACTTGAAACAAGAACTGAAATTGTACCTGCCTTCACAAGAGATCACTGTCTCGCTTGCAGTGATCGTTGGCATAAATATATACCTAAACCTGGGCAAAACTGTATCCGTACATCAGGCGGATAAATGTATCTATGATGCAGATATGTACAATCGCGTAACAACAGAGTAAGGTTTCAATTAAAACAACCCCTCGTACGGAGGGATTAGCAGTCGCGTTTCACCCTCTAAGAACCCCGGTTATGACTCGGCATAAATATCAATGTAAATGGGGTTCGTCTCTAGTATATACCGCGGTGTGTCTTTGCCCCGCTACGAACTTCTCTTACACTTGGACGATTCACGGAGATGGTATGTAGGTATGTACATACCTACCCGAGGAGGATAGCAGAAGGGGTTTTAAATGCAGACATGGGTCTTACCTCGAGACAAGACCCGGGTCTCGCTTATTAACGCAATTATTACCCACGTTTCTACATTCATGAGGTTTAAATTGTGCAATTCTGCCCTTATATATACATATACTATACATATATTACTCCAACAAGGTAATTGGCACACCTATAATACAGAAGGGACTGAGGCCTTGATCGTATACCGTAAATTGCATCGTTGAGGTTCAAGACTCGTGCATTCTAATAAAAATTTCAAATTTTTCAGTTTAAGTGTGCCTAAAGATCTCAAGATAATTTTGAAATTCGTATAATGGGGACTTGGTTTGATTTTTCAACACGATCCTTGTTGGTGTTTGAAAAAAAAAATCGTTTCATTTTGATTCAAGTTTTTAGTGATTTTAAAAGTTGTTTTACGTTTTGCTATATACGGTACAGAACCGGCAGGAACTAACGTCGAGGCATACCTAGGGTATATATTGAAGTTGTGGGTGTGTACCTACGACGGGGGTCTCTTATAAGTTGTTTCAGCATTCAATTAAAACGTGCTATAAATCAAGTGAGAAAATAAAAAGCAAATTAGGTACGGTGGGACAAACGTTGTTCCAGGTCGAAGCCGTTGCCGTAGAATTTATCTACTTTTCATTCAAATGGCCTCATCTCGCATTTATGTATTCCGTGATATTGCACTTTTTAAAACTCTCCGGTTGGCGTCGGCACGTCGAATATTAAGACCCACCCGCGGTAATATTAGTAATATAAATTTACCTGGGGAAACACGTCTACGGACGTGAGGTTAATTTTACACCTCAATCTTATTCCGAAGGTTTATAGTTGTTGGTTCCTTTTCGTTACGGTTGAAACCAAATATTTCACCCCAAAATCTACCGATTATACAATCGACGGTGATTATATTCAAAATTGCAGATATCGTCTGCAAAGAAAAGAGAAAAAAAAAAATTTTACCATTTCATTTACTACGAGTATGGGCATATACAGCCACCGCTTTTTAATCAACCCTCGTGAGAATTCCATACCGTTAATTTCATAGATTTTTAACGGATATGGCCCCGTGGAATTTTTACGATTACCCCCGGCAATTTGTATTGTAAAATATTTTTGTCTGCGTTCCAATGATTCTCGGTATGAAAATCTTGGCTTAATTTTTGGGAAAAGATTTTATTTTATTTTATTCTATTTTATTTCTACTTTTCTCCAACCCGAGGCGTGTCCTCGAGGCGATTGGTATAATCTCACGGTGGTTTTCGTTCTATTATACCGGTGTGTCTTCTGCAGGCTATGAAAGGGATGAAAAGAAACAGAGAGGCTGGTAGGCAGGTATAACGCAAACCACCCTGATAAGTGTGAAAACGCGACGTGCCGTAGTTCGATCGATAAAGCAGGAAACGATCTCAGATCGACAATCGCACGTTGAAAACGCGATTTGCCGCACAGAGGATGAAGATATCCGCGAGATAAAGGCCAGAGAGAGGGTGATGGCTGCGGGAGAGAAAAAGAAACGAGAAGAAAGAAAAAAAGAATAGAAAAAATAGGGAGAAACATGCAGAATGGTGTATAGATCTATACGTATGTAGAGGGGTATGATCGCATACGTGGGACGCGTTAGGGATTCCCCTTGGCCATACCCACCCCCATCCCTCACCCCTGCCACCACCCCTTGTGGCAGGCTCGTCTTGCCTGTATATATTGTTGCACGGGGGCTGCTTTCCATGGATGCTCACTCGATATACGAGCCTCCCGGAGCCGAGATAAAAGAATCGAGTGGGCAGGACGTGACGAGACAATGGACCACTAGTCTCCATATAATACAATCGCATCAGCATCTCTTTGTATCGATACCGCAGTACCGAGGTTTGATATCACACTGCTCGGCTAAGATCGGATGAGTTCGACTTTGGCAGAATTATCGCGCCACTTTTCGTATATATACCTACATAGTATACGATCTGACCAAAGATACCGAATCAAATTGGCTTTCTGCTGTGGTCTGTGTTTTCACAAAAAAAAAAGGGTTTTTGCCACAGCTCCACGGTTTAAGGTCCGCGGAATCACAGCTTCGACCATTTCGACCTGAACGACTGGTGGTGTGTGTGTGTGATCAATTTTTTGTCTGACGATATCTCGAGAACGAATGAACGGATTCCATCTTTCTTTACATCGATCGATGCAGTTTTTCCCAACTTAGAACTGGTTAAATTCTGGATTTGATCGGTGCAGTAGATTCCGAATTATTCAAAAAACAAGATTTTGAAAAGTAATAATTTTAATTCATGATTTTGGTCTGCATCGGTAGGATTTGCTCCAACTCGAATCGACTAGCCTGTTTGTTTTCAGATTAATTAGTCATTTGGATTGAGTCACAAATCTACCCTTTGAAATTTATAAAAATTGAATGATAACTTTCATTTTATTACTGATATATGCGATTCGTTTTTCTTGTTAGCATGGAACCCTGGTGGGAGAACGTTTCTGTTCATTTTCCGAGAAAATTTCCGAATAAAATGTAAAATCTGGCAAAACTCTGAAATACTCTGTAAAACGTCCCATAAAATCCGATCATCTCCGAAACTATATTCCGAAAAGCTTCTCGGAATTGGAACACTTTACGAGTAGCTATAGCTGCTGGTATATATACGGTATATTAGAGATTCTGCAGAAAAGTTTATTCAGAAATTTTCAGAGTCGGAGTTTTCCCGTAAAGCTTCAGGCGAAAACGAATGAATCTTGTAAAATTTTTCAGTTCATCCGAAATCGTCCCGAAATTTTCTCAGAAAAACGGGAAGAAAAAACAATAGTTAAATCATTTCACACAAGCGTCGGGTTTTCACTATTCAAATTAACAAAAAATATAGAAATGATCAAAGTTCACGATACTTTTCACACAGTTTTTCAAAATTTTTCAAAGTCATCCCATAAATTTTGAAGATAATGATCAAAAGCTCGAAAAAAAAGCTGAAAAGGAAAAAGAGCGATGTTTTGGTTGAAAGAGTAATAAACTTCTATAGTTATCGGTATATAATACGAGTGAAATCAATTATTATCTATTCTAGTCACGCGTCAGTTGCGTGTGCCATGGCGTTTCATTGTTTTAACAAACTCGTGAGGAAAATGTTAGCAAACAGACTGACACGTGGAATAGGAGCGTAGGATACGTACGCCACCCGTCCCGGTGGGGCGTCAGAGGCGGTGGGATTAGCGAGGCGCAATATAAAGGTTCAGTATATCACCCTTGTAGCGAGAGACCCGCGAGGAACTCGGCGTGCCCTGTTAGACTCAGTCTGAGATATTAAACCTTGATAAATTAGATAGATAGGTAGGTGGGTGCAGGGTTCTACCTTTACCCTTACCTTTGCCTACGGAATACCCTGCGCCTATTACACTCATGCATTACGCGCGACGCTTTTTCTCTTATTTTTACCTAACGACTGTACTTTTTCTACTCGATCATTCTATTCCTGCAGCGGCACAAATTTCGCTTCATTAGATTTATCGGTTGATGTAATAAAATCCATCGAATGACCGTGTCCCAGCTAACTCATGGAAAGATTATAAACGATGATACACGCGTAGACTGTGGATTAAATTTATGAATGTCCATTGTATCTTCGTGCATCGCACATGTATGCAAATATACATTTCTACACTGATTTGAGGTAGGAACAATCGAGCAGATATACCCTTTTTGCAATATTTCCGAAGGATGATTCACAAGAACGCGACACACCTACTAGAACTCGAAGCCAACGCCTCTACAGCAATATTCGCAGGAAGGGCATGTAATTAACACGACCATAAACTGATACGCGATAGAAATCTATAATTGGTATGCATTTCGATGAATTATGGTTTAAAAAACCTATGTAATGCCCAATTAAACGACAACACGTCAGTATTTGTTGACAATTAATTACATCGGTAGTAGGGAGAGAATCATTTTATCTCCTTTCTCATGAAACTCACTATATATACAGAAATTTGTTTCAATTATAAAATTTTCATTGAACGAAGCTCAGGAACACCGTTATAACTGTGATTATTTTAATGTATCCGGATTCTTGGATACGACACAAGATTCGAGAGTAATGTGGTTGCGACGTGATTGTAGGGGACGGGATTTTCCCCTATACAGGAAGAGTTTCGGAGATTAAACGATCGAGCCTTTCCCCCCCCTCGGGGTCCGGAACTTCGAAATTCGAACAGGAGTAGCTAGGCCCGTCTTACGTTAGCTCAGACAAACAAATTAGTACAATTAGAATCCCTCAAAGAAAATTGATAAATTCCTCCCGAACAATTTCGCGACTCATTTCACTCGGGCGTTGAAAGGCCCGCGTTTCGAAGCTCGGTGTGCCGACGGGGTAGAACGAACGCGTTTCCCTTCTTCGAGGAATAAACGTATATATATATATATATACCTATATACACCGACTGGAATGGCAGGACAGAGGAGAGGAGAGGAGAGGAGAGGAGAGGGCAGGGGAGATATCCGGATCCGCGGCTCGCCAAGAGGAACGGATCAGATAAATGGGATCGAAATTAGCGGCAAATTGAGAACTCATTTTTATTCCGAGTTTGGAATTTGTATAATAGCTATCTCTTTCGGCGATGGTATAAATAAATCGATTCGGATTAGTGCAACGGATAATCGCGTGTACCCTTCGTACGATTATTTTTTTTTCCCCGAACCAAATTATACACACTCGATTAAGATCTTGCAGCGAAACAAATAGCGATCGATAAAATTTATGAAATATTCGCCGATTCGGCGCGTAGTTGAGTGTTACAAGTACGAATCTCTTATAACCGAAAGTTTTCCCGGAATCCCTTTCCTATTCCTCATATACACCCACCTAACCGCCTACCCACCTACCCCAGCGACGTTCGCGCCTGAACCTAATAATTCAGAGAGTAAAAGGGGTTGCGCCGAGTATGGAATGCGTAAATGTAGTTATAAATAAATCTAGGCGCTCTTAATGTTTGCCAAGTCTCTTGGAGTTCGGTGGGAAACCATCCAGCGTAGAGTCGACGGGGGTGGCGATGATGGAGCAAAGTCTTTGCCTTCAGCACGTGCCAGGCGAAGACTTTTGCTTCTGTATTTGACTGCTCATTCCGAGCTCCGAGTTCCCCCATTCGGTGCTTTCTATATACCTACGCCTACAGAAAGACGCTTGGCGTCGGGACGTGTACCTGCCCACCCCCGGCCTCCTCGCACACATCTTTCCGTAGATTTATTTCAGACTGCCGCATCCGCTCGGTATAACATTTACTTGGCAAATTTTTGCGAGATAATTTTTTGTCCTATTCTGTTTTTTTTGTGTAAACGAGATATTCGTGGGTCATATTGTCATACGAAGAAGGGTTTCCACATACATAAGCTCTGCGCGATAAACAAGCGGCATGTAAAGTATGCAGGTATACGTGTATGCCCCCCCAGACTTCATCCACCCTCGGCCTCGGTAACGCGGGTGGGTAGGTATATATAAGGTTTGCTCGCACGAATACCAACATGCCAACGTTTCATCGGGAATTATTTAGGCTTTGCATCAAGTCTTACGACGTTGTTCCCTTCCTTAAGGAATCTAATTTGAATAACACACGTACGATGGGTACCGCGCGTATTATTCCTACCTCGCCCGATCATCTTGTAAGAATTACGCATGAAATCGGTCCGTTAAATTTTCTCTAAATGTGATCAATTATTCAGAGAAATCTAGTTTATTCCCAGGAAAGAAAGAAGACCTTTCTTACGTCATATTATACGGATTTCCATTTCCGTGTACCTAGGTACAGTTTATATTGTGTAATTGCGGCGTGGTAGAAGTTTCCGGTTATACAGTGGACTACTGTGTGAGTTTAGGGTAGCGATGGATCGACCCCTCGATGGAAGGCGATAGGTTGCGGGAGCTGTTCGAATACAATGCAATATCGAAAGATCTAAGACAACAACGCCGAAGGACTTCCGACTCTGAACAGTAATCCAGAAACTGTGTAGCGTATCGGCATTAATTCTCGTACCCTATGCTTTTAACCGTAACAGACGCACCCTGTAATAGGCAAGTTGGAATCCAATCTGCAAGTTTGCAAATTCAATCCGACCGTCTTATGAGCCTCGAGCTCCTTTGGAGCACAACAAGAATTACCCCTGTGATAATAATCTACGAGGATTACAACCCGACTGAACGAACTTTATTTATTATTCAAGGATATAATATACCCTCAAGTACATACATACATACATACATACCTACCCAACTCGGACTTTGTCTTTCGGAGATTAGCAGTAGCCAGTTCGGGGTGCGTCGATGCAACTCGCTTCGTATATCCGCTCGCCATCCATCTTGATGGTAAGGAACAGCTCGCGACTGACCTTATCTTCCATGCAGCTTAAATGTTAATTGTCCGTCTCACCTTTCAGAGGGAATTCAATATCCGAGTATTAATTGGTCTACGACGTTCAAGACATTTGCTCAAAGTATAGGTGTGGGTGAAGAAGAGGTATCGTAAGTTTGTGTAGGTAGGAGCTACCCCGTTAATTGCCAGCATGAAAAGTGAGAATCTGAAAAGACTGCGTGATTCGCGGAGTAATCCAAGTGGCTGCCGAGAGCTCAAAGTACAGGACTGAGAAAGTCCTTCTCCCATGAGAGGTATGAGTAGAATCGAGGCAGAGACTGCGGCACAAGGGTCCGCCGCGTAGTATTCCATTTCAAGTTGTGTAAACCTCTTACAGTTCTGTCTCTGCGCTAAGCCTTCGTGATATTTTCCCTAGTGGAAATATGAACCGCTCTGTCTCTTTCTCGCTTATACGTTGTACCCAGTACTCGGCCGCTCTCTCCGCAGATGCTCTTCCCACTTTCGACGGGGCCAACTTTTTAATGCGTTTTATTTATTCACAAAGACAAATATCCCGTTTACTTCTGCGGCCTGCGCCCCCCGCCAGTGTCCATACAGAGTTGCGAGTTGGTCAGCTCACTCAAAGGGCGAACCACAGTAGTATGTATATAAAAGGTATGATTCACGTTGTGTAAAAATAATAATCGGACGTTGATCTCGTAAATAATTGTATTTTATCCACGAAGGGTTTGCTCCTGCTACGTCATGATTCTATTCTCTAGCTCTTATATTCTCCCTATATTCTCCGTAGATCTCTATAGAGCGACGCCGCGATTCCTTTGACGGGGTTTCTCTAAATGGACTCAGACCGCCTCGGCTCGACTGACGTCGCCTTTGAAAGGCTTGCATCAGGCATTTTTAATTTTCCAGGATTACGAGGGATGATTGTTGCCTCTTTGACTTCGGAACCGGGAGCGCGTACCTCCGTCTCTTTACTTCAATATAGTTCCCAGCTATTAAATGCCTCGCCATGATGTAGATACCGAGGTCTTTTTATCCACGGATTAAAACCCCGTCTATTTGCTATGGAGTAAAGTTCCTTGTTCTACTACTTATCTACCCCCGTATACGTATACCAAACGATATTTACCAACCGAGTAACTCATTAGTTATCGCCGCAAAAAAATTCAACGATCAATCCACACACATAACGTATATGCGTATGCGTCAATCTTTGACTCGAGTGGTAAAACTTGAAGCAATAGCGGAGGCTGGCCTAACCTGATCTAACCTTTCGTGTAATTACAAGGCAACAAAGGGATAGAGACGTGCTGGTTGAGGGTCGCTCAGAGAGGGTGAGTTACCTAGCATTTAACGGAAACGTTGGATGTTGCGGTTCATTTCTGTCTCCGAAACTGTAATACACCGACCACGACGGTTCTCAGCCGATGTGACATGGGCTGAAAAGTAGTTTTGCCACAATCTCAGACCATGACGAAGCCATTACCATTCCAAAATCAGGACCTCGGGGAACGAGCTTTACTCATTACTCAATCATTTTTCCCTTATCTCTTCTGATCGACATCGGTCTTCAATTAGCACCATTTTTCATGCAAAAATGTGTAAAAAAATATTCGACATCGAACAATGGTTCCTTCCATTCGAGATAGACGCGCTTGGCAACCTCTGGGTCGGGTCCCAGCGGCGAGCGAATATGGAGGCAGCTTTCATCAGGACTTCATTAGATTGTGGTAAAACGAATTATGACTTCTGATTGAGTGGCATCAGGCACCCTCTCCGTCCTGGACGTTTATTCCCGGCGTTTCGCTAGGCGGAAGCAAAAAGCTTTTCAAAAATCCATCGCTGAACGCTCTCCGGACGATGGATGGGATGATGGATTTAGTTTTTGTTCATCGTGAGGGAATCGCTCTATACCAACTCGCGGGCAGATACGGACTAGGCGACTATACCAAAGCGGGGCAATATCGATGGCAAAGATATTTAATTGCATCAGCCATTGAATTTAGTTAGTTCACGATATGGAACACGCGCTACAGAGTGAGAGAGAGAGAGAGATAGATAGAGAGCGAGACTCCGATGCATAAAATGGTCCGGAAATTCAGTTAAATGTAGTTCGCTTTACAAAGCACACGCGGTTCCTGTAATATACGTCAGAATTAACGAGAGGTCCGCGTTATTTCGAACTCAAATTCACGCTCTCACTCCGCCATAGCTCAACACCACGAATCACGCTTTTCCTTTCAACATCGATGAGAGAAAAAACAAAAATAAAAAATAACGTAATGTTCTCGATGAACTTGACGGCCGGAATATACTTTGCCCCTGACCGTAACCTTGTTTCTTTTTTTTTACAGTTATCGGCTTGTTACAATTGTATAATCGTGCCACGACACCTGGGGCGTCGCGTCACGGTGTTTTGACCGTTCTCATTCCCTGGTAATTCATCCTTGCGGCTATATTAATGTACACGGGTCTCTAAACGCGGCCTGGGAATCGTCCAGGTGTCTAAGCGTGTCGTAGCGTCGCGGCGTTCGGTCCTCCGACGTCCCCGCACCCTTAGTCAGAGGTTGTGCGATTGGGCTAACCCTTTGAATTATTTCAACTCGCATTACTTTTAATGAATTTCGTGATTAAGCATTTCCAACACTTTTTAGCGTATTCGTGTTTTTTCTATTGTCCATTCGACGGGCAAGTTTCACCTCGGCGGAGGTACCTTACACCTTAAACCACCCCCTACGGTGAAGTTGATGCTAATTCCAATTCTCTTTCACGCTGTTTGTTTGTTTGTTGTTTCGTTGTTTGAGCAGTTTGACGCTTTATTAATTAATCATTTCGTTCAACCGATGATAGCTACGGCTTTTTTATTCATTGCGAGGGGATCGATTCATCGATATCAAAGGGTGAGGGGACTTGCAAATGTATGTAGGTATGTACGAGTGTATTTCATGCGCGAAAACTCGAAATTTCAACCTTATTTTCTATTTTTGTTCTCTCTTCTTTGTTATCGATAGGCTGAAACATAATTAGCCGAAGTTGTTAGACGCATGGATGCACAATCGAGACGTAAGAAAAATTAAAGACCCGAGCTGTGGGTACCTACTCTGCACCGATACATCGAGGGCTTGGCCAATTTGTGTATTTAATTATAAAACCCTTGATACTAATTAATCAAGTAAGGCTTTCAATGTTTCAAAGTGCAATTAATAACGAAGGAGAGAATCGAAGAGTGCACCGTACGCCGCCACGGGCTTTGTTTTACACGGTTTGACGGACTCCATTAAAATTCCTTAAGGCAACGTCGACGAACGAAACGGAGTACAAGAGGAGGAGTAGAAGGTGGGGCTGTAGGCAGAGGGAAAGAGAAAGGGAAAGGGCAAAGGGAAAGGGGCGATAATGAATAATTTATTTACACTTTTTTTCCTCCCTTTTTTTTTTCCTTTTCCTGGTTTCCCATTTGCGATTGACGTAGAGATATTTGAGCGGGAATCGAGCCAATTTTTCTTTCTCGTTTTTGTTTTTTTTATTATCGAATTAAGACAGCCAGGCGAAACGAATTACCTATCGGCGTATATCTGCAGGTATCCTGCAGCAGCAGCAGCGCGATCGGCAGAACGCGTGTCTATAAAGAAATTGAACGAGGAATTTATCGAAACAAATATTGATTCACCGAGAGCAATTTTCACCCCCACCCCCACCTCCACCCCCCATCTCACCCATCCGTCGAAAAGTATTTCTCGCAAATATTTCCATTTTTTTTTTTTTACGAGGAGTAGAATGAGAAGACGGAGGTGAGGAGTCGGGAGAATCGAGCTGGTAGCAGCTAGCGGCAGTAGGGTGGGGAAGTTCTGATTTCATTAGGCCCCGTGTTATGCGATTAATTAAGTCGCAGGGCAAGAAAAATAAGAGGAAAAGCTCTTGGAAAAAAAAAAAAAAATTAACTCTAGACATTCCACGAAGAAACGGCCCCGGCATCGGGGTAGAAGAGCAAAGGCGATGGCAAAAGCGAAAGCGAAGGCGAATAGGAGGGTGGAATAAAAAGTTAGCGGACGTCGGTGTCGGGTGGGGGGGGGGAGGTAAGGGAGAGCTGGCTTTTGCCAGAAACGAAAGACTGCGTTGGCAGCCCGGAGCAAATTAACCAAGGAGAAAATATATCTTCATTTTCATCGAAACCATTCGCTCCCAGCTCTCTTCTACCAGCCTCCCTCCCCCCCCCCCCCCGCCATCGTTTCGTTTCTTCTCTCCTTCTATAATACCGAAAGCCAAAACCTTGTTCGGCTATAGCCTGTGCTACGGTGGCTAGCAGTAGTAGACGTCATCCCCCGTCCGCACGCGACTTTTGTATAACTTCATCGAGGACTTCAAAGCGTTTTAGCCGACTCACCAGCGCAAACACGTCGGAATATAAAACGAAAATTATTAGTCTAGGAAGCCAAGTGCTTATCTCTCGTATTCCAGCCTTGTTTAATTCATGTTTAAACCGCTTCGACGTATCTACGCCACACTTTTAGTACTTCGCCTATATACCGTACGTGCCATAATGGTTGATATAATCCGCAACGAAATGAGTAAGGAAAAACATTTCCGATAGCAAAAGGAAAAAAAAAAACAATCCTCGATTACCAAAGTCCACGGGTATAACATATTATATACATATGTAGAGATACGTGCACGAGTAGAGATTGAGGCAGACACACTCAGAGGCGTGACTGCAGTACGTGTATACAAAAATAATATAACATCATCTAATTGCTCCCAGTAGTGTAGATATCGTTTAATAACGAAGTTTCTCGAGTGTTTGCTCGATGCTTGTTTCCACCCTTTCTGTATACATGTTTGCCCTATCAGATACGGTTTTGATACAGACAGGGCACGTAGCCTAGCTGGTATAGGCGATATTAGATGTTGGAAACTATACCTGCAGAGGTGAGTAACACATCGCTGCAGCAAGTGCCATCGACGTGTATGATCCACATGTAAGTGTATAACAAGGTACATACCTGTTACCCCTTTTTATATATGTTCGGGTACGTGTGCGTGGAATATATATCTCCCTATCTGAAATAATAACAATTGATAAGAGCCAGGCGTTGATTGATATGCCATATTCCATGTGAGAAGCACAGAGTCCGCCGATCCGTTGGGCATTCGATGATCGTCACGCCGTTACTGCATACCACCTGCACAGTTCTCATTGGCTTGTTCTCTCTATAATTGGTCGATTCTTTTTTTCCTATACGGTTATATTATGTTTGCTGATACTTCGGACTCTGACGGATATTGGCTTCTGCTCGAGTGTAATTTAGGTCTGATGTGTTCCGAGCTGTAGCTACAACGCTCACACTTCCACGACACATTGATCTGACATTGGTATACAATATACCGAAGATTATCGTCAACGGGGTAATCAGGACGAATTCCCAACTCCAGGGAAAGTTTTTTTTTTTTCTCATTTTTCTTTTCTTCAGGATTTGCGTTTCTGGTCCCCAATTGTTCGGAAACAGAAAACTGTATCGAAAGAAGAGACTAATCGCTCTTTTATACGTTATTGATTATTCAAGATCACCCCTTCACCTGGTGAAATCCAAGTCAAAGACATCGTCTCCCTCTTCTTCTCCTGTCACCTCTCATCGTCACTAAATTTTAGCCAAAAGACGTATGACAAAATTTGTTTCATCTTTGCGCTTCGGAGTGGAGAGCCAGGGCGGAGCAGCGATATAGGCTGAGGACGAGATGTTCAGGGGAAGAACTTTGGCCTGATATACAAAGTCGGAAGGAAAATAAAGCAGAGATGGAGGTGGAGGTGGCGTCGGCGTCGCCTTGTTCCTCGCCGGCTGGGACCACGGCTATACAGCTATACACGTAGCTGGCAACGTATAACAATCGCGGGTACCGTTGAGTGGCTCGTATATTATTTAGGCGGTCAGAAGCCTGCGATGCCTGGGTGCCTCAGAGTATCTTGTTGGTCTGGCGCACGTGTCAATTGCCGACTTCCATTTGGAGGTCGCGCGCACGCCATCTGGGACCGAAAGCAAATGCTGATAAAAATTATGGTTTACAAGACTACCGCGGCAGTTAAGAGAGGGCTGCTTTATACGCTATCTCATGCACCACACCGTTCCCCTTATGCCGGCGCTTCGTCCCTAATGGGAACACGCACCTTAATTCAAGAATCTCTATACCCCGTAGTCCCGAGAACTTCCATAATGTTGATTTTTTTATTTAACGAGGAAATAATTTTCAAGATTTCAGTTCTTGAACCAACCTGCAGATATTGCCAAAGAAGAAACGTGGCAAATTGACAGAATCATACGAAGAATATATAATGGATCAGAGAGCAAAGTTTCGTGGTTTTTTTTTTCACTATTCATCGCGGGAGGTGAAATATAACGATAAGGTTGAATAATAATCTCATATTGGTATAGTATTCGAGAGAATTGTATATGAAATCGCGGCGATTGACGTGTAAATGAACATTTTCATTGAATGGGTGTTGTTTGGATTCAATACACAGTGGCATTTAGCGAATGGGAGGGGTTTGGGGCGCAAAATAAGCTGTCAAAACCGTCGGAAAACTATTGTCCTCTTTTCAAAATCCTCGCCGTATACAAATTCACAAACTGACGAGTGGGTATATAGCAACAATTTACGAAAAAAAAAAGGTGAAAACAATTCGGAAACAACACCCCGATTCTTATACCACCCTCTTCGATCGTCACATCGCGAATAAGACGTATCTTCTTCCAAAGAACACTCCTCGATTGTACGTGTACGAACGAATAACAAACCTTTCCAGGTACTGGATACATAGATACCTGTATACGAAAATCGTCAATACTTCCAACCGGATTGAGCCTAGTACCTGCAGCTGTCAATCAGTTTGGTTATTACGTTGAATCGCGTGAAATTCGTAGCTGTGTTTTCATTCGCAGGCTTTTAGCATTGTTTAGTGTTCGCGTGCTCGTTGTTGTAATTGACATGGCGACCTCCCCTCGTCGCCTTGTTAAATTCCGTTAAAAATCAATCCTACCGAGTTTCCCGTTGTGTATAGCTATATGTTTGATTCACCAATATATGTTCATCGAGGCTGTTTGAGGTACCAATATACGTTCGTATACAGTTCGCCATGTTCAACTGTCGTTTGTTAAATTATATTAGAACCGAATTCATTGGTTCGAGTAATTTTGAAAAGCTCTTGACTAGATCGTGCACACACACACACACACACACACACACACGTCGATCGACCTGCACCCGTATACACGCTCCGTTGACCTTAACGCTTAAAGCAACTCCCCGTATATAGAATTATTTATAGTTATGTCGTTGTTTTCTATATTCGATCCTGTTTAGTCGACGGTGTAAACATGCTGATCGCGAATACGCTAGCCAAGTATCTATACGTATGTATGTAGATACACACCTGCTCATTGCCTATTACCTTCTCTCCCCTTTTGAGCTTTGCGCATATACGGTATAGGCATAGTCCTCCGGTGCAGTGTTGCTGTGTAATTTAATTGATTAGGTACTTACGTATGATCAATCCAACCTTGTTGTTTTTCACAATTTTTTCTTCTTTTTTCTCTCTCTCTTTTTACCTTGTTTTTCACCACTAACGATTGTGCCTATACACGTATTATCGCACACGATAATTAATGGTGTGAAAATAATTGCTCAAGCTGCAAACTTCTAACCCTATCTCTCTCTCTCTCGCTCTCTCTGTTTCTATCCAGGCGTCAGTATTAACAAACTAAAGGTTGTACATGCTAGTTCTGGGAATTAAAAGCTCGTAAAATGGTGAGGAAAGAAAGAGACAACAAAAAATGAACAAGAAAAAAAAAAAAGAAATACAGAAAAAAAGGTGACCGTGTGAGGAAGCTCGGTATTGGGTATAGTTGTACACACCTATAATGTCCGTACTGTGCACCATACAATATGTATATATATGTATATCATGGTGTATACGGGTGTATAAATGCACAGCACCGACCCGATGCACGGGTCCGCTAATTGCGACGTGAAACAATATATAAAAATTTTTACCACTTTTTAATTACCAATTTTATTGTCGCCCTGCACATTTTCGCAATTACCTACGACCTGCTGTCGCATCGCCTTCCACTCTGCATGTTTAATGCAGGTATGTCGTAAAAACAGAACTAATGGAGTCGTTCTCTCGTATAGACCTGTAGTTAATTGTGCACTCCCGTAGCGAAAGAAGTTAGCCCCCCATCCCCCACCCCCACCCCACCTACTCACGTGAACACGGCCACGCGTTTGCATATATGCGATATTGTTGTACGTAAAATCCACTGCATACCTAGATTCATCGACATCTATACGTACGTGTACATATAACGTGTTTTAATAAGTAAGGAGCGTAGATCGGATATATAAGATAGGAAATTGGCTTCCAATAGAGAAACGACGTGTCTCCTACTACTTCGTTATACTCGGAAAGACCGGCCAGTTATTTTCCCGGAACTTCCGCTACGGTTTAACACGGATTTATAACTTTGGTGCCCTTCCCCATGATGCTCGTATATATAGGTATGTATTATACATATACATGTATATACGTATATGTATACATATACGAAGTCTAGGTAGTTATTGATCTCGTCGAGGTTTCTGCATGTACGTACCTGCCCAGTGCAGCAAGTGCAAGTGTGCTCCGGCTGGGACTGGTCTAGGGTGAGGGTTTATATACGCGATATGGGATCATACGTGGGATGATGCGTTGTGTAGAAATTCATTTAAGAATATAACTACATAACTGATTCGCCTCTGATTCCGCTTGGCAATTGATGATTAAATTATAAAAATCGTTTTCTGTTTAAAGGAACAGCTATCAATTGGGGTACAGCATCTTTCCAGAAGTTTATAGACGAAGGCAAGCAAATATCAAATACCTTTATACTAATATTATAGCCAGGGATTAGCCGGGGATCAGGCATGCCATTTGCAATCGGACAACCCTCCCCCAACCCCCAACCCTCGTACCCCTCACCCAGACCTTTTAACTTCGCAAAATGTAGGCAAAATTACGTGGACGTAATTTGCATGTTGCGTTACGATATAAGGAAAGAACGAGAGAGTAAGAGCCGTTGTCTCAGTACAAATCTCGAAAACATGGACTTGAAATTTTAATTAGAGGGTGTCCACCGGGCTCGGTGATCGTGAATCATGATCAATGACTTTGGAATACAGTCTGTGCGGGGTAATTCTTCGTCGCCAGTGGCCCCGTGAATCTCAAGTTAACTAGGTGCGTGAGTTTAATTGAAAGGGTCGTCGTCCACTTGGCAGGGTTTGTCATTGGCCGTTGGCCACCTCTAGCTAATCATAGACTATGGCACATTTGTTCAACGCGGTGCTCCCCTCTTGGCGACCAACTCGTCCTCTTCCTCGTTCTCGTCCTCGTCCTCATCCTCGTCCTCGATGCCCGCGCGTTTGTCGTTTCCATCCACTGTCCACTGTCCACCGTCCACGGCTACAAGGGTGTCTGATTGTAATTACTTTGCTTAAGTGCAGTAATTAAAGCTCTCAGGTAGCCAGTGTCCACCCTCGACGTTGCCTCCGGTTATAATTAAGGGTTCGTTTACCATTGCGTGAAAAATGTTCATCCCCTTGCCACCACGTTCTTATTATCCTTTTCTACACGGGTTATTATTTACGTGTCGCCATGAATCTCGACGGTCAGCTCTGCACGGTTATATCAAGGAGCATGGTTCGCTTTTGCGTACGGATTATATAGGTACACACGTGAATACGTAAATGCACACCTAACCTCCGTTACAATTTTTATTCATCTTGAAGAATTTCATTTCCCTCATTTGTTCGGGACTCCCCTATCCGTACACGCCAAATGGCTTAATCCCGTGATCATGCTCAATAAGACACGAGCTGAAGGAAAAAAAGTCGGAGATTTTTAGCGTCAAAAGCCAAGTTTATTTTGCAATGAGGTTTAATCTTTTGACCATAACAAACGAAAGTGCATCGCGAGCCAGAGATTAAAGAAACAACCAAGATATCAAGTTGAGTGCATTTTTACGATTACTCGGTGGCGTGTGCCCCCCGGTTAGCCAACCCGTCTACATGCGATACATTTATACACGGTGTCGCATTGGATTTCAATTATTAAATCCCCCCGTTTCTTGCATGGAAAGTATTACCTTTACCGTCACCACACCCGCTGTACATCGAATCTCTGATACTTCAATCTCCAGTTCGCGGGGTGGTTGGCAATATGGGAATATAACTATGAACGTTGATCCCTCTGGAATGGCCAGCACGGATGACAGAGCACTCCAATCAAACTGGCGGTTTATATCTTACGACGTTTCTTATGTAATTCACGTGTACAGTAATTGGCTTTGCGTGAGTCGTTCGCCAGAGCTATTCGAACGTTATTTCTTTAAGGTTACCGCGGTACGGGAGGTCGGCCGGTATCTAATTCCGCTAAAAGTTGACCACAGCCTGCAGATTAAATCGTCAATAAGGCATTCGTGGACGGAAAATGAGTCTTGTAATCGAATTTCAAGGCATATTAACGCGTCTATTAATTGATATACGTCGAAGACCGAGGCATAATATTGACGCGTTGACGTACGGTCTCTGTTTGAAAGATTTTTCGAAAGAGCAAATGCGTACCGTATGAAGAGAAACGAACAACGGATTCCGTGGATTCCTAGGAAGACACACACTCGCTGACTGTCCCATGTTTGAACGCGAAATGGACAACATATGTAATGGGCTGTCCGCGGGACTGACCGATCGCAGCGGCGGGATACCGTAGATAAAAGATATTTGCCGAGCAATTCAGACGATTGCACGTTGACACGACTCAATCATGTCTTTCTCTCTGCCTTCAGGGTATATATATTTATATACATTTCTCGAGGGGGTTCTTCTCGTTGTATACCGTGCTGCAGGAGTTTGGAAAGAAGTCGTTGTGCCTTTTTGAGGAAAACCTTTTTATTTTCTTTCATTTTCTTTGTTTCATAAATACCGATTTTTTTCTTTCTCCCTCCTCGTCTGATTGCTCGTCCTCCAGGGAGTGCGATAGACGGGTATAAGGTACTTACAGGATGAAACATCAAATAAGTCCGTGATGGTTAAGGCGGGGGTGTACGACGCCCGAGGAGGGGAGGGGGCGGACGATATGACACCAATAACAAAAATCATAAACACTCGGACCGTTGATTAAGTCTTCTGAGCCTCTGGCTCTTTCCTGAGATGGGGATATCTCCCGCACGTATCGCAATGGGACGCCAGCTTCAACGTCGGGTAATACTACCCAGGGGAAAAATATAGAGCTTCGACTACCTCGAATGCCGTCAACTTATAAGGGATTAGCGACGTCGCAAACTGCCAAGTAATCCGTATAACTTCAGGACTCTTATATACAGTACCTAATACTTCTGCCACTGCCACCATCCGCATTTCGAAGCTGAGTTCGTGTGAGAAGGTCGCAGGTCTTGCACAATCACGTGTCTAAGATTTTTGGAGAGATTTTACTCTCTGACATCTGGATACTTTTACGTTTTTAGTACGATTCCGCGATTGCTGAAGGCGACCGATGCGGAAACGACTACGGTGCTTGACGTATACATACATTACCATGTCGTACCTCCTCAGCTGGCTTTTGATCTTACCTTGTTACACAAGACTGCCGATTGTTTGGTCAAACATACTTGAAAATATTTGCCACACGTGAACTTGTGGCTCAAGTTAAGTGCGACATCCACTACAAACCCTTTCCAGACCTTGTAAAAGATCTTTGGAACGTGATTTCGTATTTGATTCGTAAGACCTTCGCATATTTGAACAAAGAAGAACCTATAACTTCCTTGTTTCAGAAAAGTGAGGACTTGGATAAACCGCTAATTATATTTCATGGTGTCTCAAGAAAGTGGTATACACGGTTCGTTAGATTTTTATGCGTTTTATTCGGTCGTTACTTCTCAAGACGAAGAGATTTTTCGCAGAATATATAACACGATTTGAAAGTGTACTTCCCATTCGGGAAAAAAAAAATCTCCATCAGTTTGCCGGAAATAATTTCCTACAATAATTTATTATCTCGTTTGCCGTCACGTGCCAGGAGCGTTGCACAGACCCGTAGCTGCAGTACCTCGTCGTCTTAAACAGAGCCTTCATGCAGACGGGTACAAAAGTTAGATGAGAAGTTCCGAGCATAACGTTATCGCGTATCGGTCTGTCGCGCGTCTGTTTTCTTTTGGTAATGTGACAGTAAAAGTTTTGTTGTCTCGAGTGGCGCCGGCACCTACATACTGCACCCTCGACGGCAACCGCCGACGAGATAGAGGAACCCGCGACGCCGAGAGGGACGCTTTCGAGACGCCTCAAACTTGCACCGACGAGAAACAGGCCGCCGACGTCTCGCGTCGGGATCATGGGACTCCGGGTTGTTATCGGCGACCAGGGTTTGCGTCGACCTTCCCGGTTTCTTCCTCCGTCAGTAACAACGTCGACTGATTTTCACTCTCAAATCTAATCTCGGTAATCGCATGTCGATCGTCAAATCTTTCGCGTTTTTTCGCATCTTCTTTCTCATTCGGCATTTCCGCACGCGGATGTAGGCGCCGACTTGACGCAGCAAAGTTGATGATAAATAAAATACCTATAGTTGTACTCCGCAGTCTTTGTAGACTACAATGCAGGCTCACAATGCTGGGAACTTGGAGCGCGTGATATCTCGCTCGTTTCCGTTCAAATAAGGCGACTGCAGCAAGCCTGTCGTGTTCTCAAGGTGCAGGTGTCAACTTCCCTGGTGCACTTCCGTATGAGGTTTATTTTATTGCTCGTGTATTTTACTCTCGTTAGGTATGTATCCCGCGGCACGGCGTCAACGCGTGATCGTAGATATTCCGCGTTCCCCGCCCTCCCCGATAAACAATCGTAGCGCTTGTGTTCGATATCGTCGATGATCATCCGTCCAAGACGTGACGTATCACGGTGGGAATTTATCGTCATATCGTAACACTTAACAGTAGTAATAACCGAGTGTCAATAACTGTAATAACGTTGGGCGCCAATGTATGTTCAGAGATCGTTGTATGTACCTAGACAGAGGAAATACGCGATACACTCGGCGTTCTCTGCTCCTCGCTGATCTAGGCTTTACGATTCATAACTCAGAGAGGGTCGGGCGCCGAGGTCCCTGGTATAAACCGTTTATTTATATGTCCTACAATGTTCGTTTGCCACCCTAGGCAAGTGAACTTATCTATCACTGAAACATGGTAGCGAAAGTTAGGAACGACTCGCGATTAGATCAAGAATGACGAGATTTTTGAATCCAGAGAAATATCATACCTCGTCGCGGATTTTTAAAGCTCGCGATTCTCTGGTCCCCTGAAGGCTTTGCGCGACAATAGGAGGCAGAGATATACCTAAACTAACGAAGAATGAAATCTATTTGTCCAGTCAATCAGTCTGCATCCTCTCATGCTGCTCGTCGATTTACCGACGTATCAAGTTGATCTGATGTAACCACTGCTCTGTCTGTCACAAGCGGGTAATGACGTCCACTTAGCGCTAATAATTATTTTCATTGGGGTCCGAGCCGCGTACTCTGCACGGAGGGTCTGTACGATTTACCCCTCTTCCATACAGCTGGACAACTTCCTGCATACGAACGGATATAAAAATAGAGCTTATACCCGCGTCAGATCGAGCGAATGATCAGCGAACGTACGTCGCGTACGACTCGAATTCGCTGCATTTTTTTTTTTTTTTTAGCATTTTTTTTCGATGCCAAAATGAAAAATTAGCTTCAAATCTTGGGTCTGTTGGCACGAAAAATATACGTGGGTATGCGGTGAAGTGCGTGTGTTGCAGCGTAGAGTAAACAAGCGGTCCTTATATTCTTTCGGTTTGAGGTAGCCAGGCGTGAAATCCGAGAGGTATACCGGGCGTAATTAATGAAGAAACAACAAGACCGTAAAACAATGAAAGAACGAGCCCGTCGAAAATCACACCCCTAAATAAAGTGACCAGCGTAGACAGGCGCTATTCTTCCCCGTCTGCATCAGGGACGGGCACCCCCTCGCCGAGGAGAGGCAGGAGCCGCAATAAACTTCGGTCGTGGTGGTGTGTGGCGCGAGTCCGGCCGTAAAACTTAGAAACAATTGCCTTTTATTGTTTTGTTGATATTTAATTTTCTCGGGATTGGACAATAGCGCTTGACCAACCGGCCGACGACCACCTAGGATCAACGGCTGCCCTCCACCGCCGTCCTCTTACGTGCAGTCCTAAATAATTTATTACCGACAACCTCACCCCGTGCCGTCAGATTTGCGGAAAAACTACTCCCATTGTGTCGACGACCTTCTTCTTCCCTCATCGCCGCAACGCCGAAGCGACGACGTGGTTTATGGGCGGCTGCACCCTCACCTCATTTCGTACAGGGTTTCTCACGACGATTCGCCAAAACGATTCCTACAAACAACACAAGCGATAATTTCGTTCTTTAGACAAAGGGATGATTCATTTCGAATCTTCGAGGCCTTAAATTGTTGTAAAAATACTCCTACCTTTTGGTCAATTGATACTTCCAGTTATTCAATTACGTCGCTAGCCGATACCACGGGGGTGGCGAGGGGGGAGTTAAGCTCGATTCACGCCGTATATCAGACGGTAGGTATATAAGATTTTTATTTTCACACTAACGCGGTACGATTTTCCACCCGTAGCGAAAGCTACGCGATGGTAGGTATATACCTACGTTAGGAAATTTCGTGTGTATACGTGTATACGAGTATATCTAGTCGATCGCGTTAATCCTCACCCCCTCGATATTGCTCGTATAAATCCTTCGGAGATCGCGCCAAGATTTCCAGTTATTATTATTGGATATATACCAACAAACCCCGATCCCCTCATTTTCTACTGTACCAGTTCCCGATTAGAAGTTGTCACGAAATATCGAATCAGAAATGTTCCCGTTATTCTAATTGGCGAGAAAAGAAATGAAGAAAAGAAAAGATATAACAGTCGCAGTAAATTGTCGCATCAATCACTAATTCGATTACTTTTCTCTGTCTGTTGCAGGTAGGTAACGGATTCACATCTCGCGGGCCGTATAAGGGGGAACGTTAAAGATGCGAAATAAGGTAGAAATTGATGCGAGATGACCATCCCGCGACCAGGATTTAATTCAATTTTATTACGCGTATACTACATTTATATAAGCATTTATGTATACTGTATCGTGTTTGTGTGTGTGTGTGCGTGTGTGTGTGCAGTGAAGGGATTCCGGACCCAGTAGAAGATATGTTTCTGGATTCGGCGAGCGTACGGTCCGCAGCATTCCGCAGTAGAGTATCAAAAACAATATTCTCGGGGTCGCATTGTCCGTGACAATAGGTATACGTATCCTTACGTATCCATAAACCAGATCCCCTACCCCCGAACTTTCCTCGCCCCCCCTTGTCCAATCATCTAAATTATTCCATAAGACGTGGGATTCGGGTGGATAGGCCGGAGCGTTTACTGCTTCATAACCCGTACAATCGGGCGTTATGTGATTTCGGATGGTGCTATTTTGACTACCGCGCGCGGGGCCGTCATGGGTGGCCCCGGATATATATCCAGAGCCAGAAATATTACGCTATGCTATTATCCTATGCTCTTCAACTCGCTTACTATCTCTATCCCACGCATCGTAAACTCACCCTTTTATTGTGTTTGAATCTTCGCTTCATTCTATATATATATAAATAAATATATACGGAAGACCAATGAGATGCATTGTATACAATATGTACAGTGCATTCACGTATGTTCATTTAGGTACATGATAATTATAACAAGTCACGGGAAATTATATTGCGTTCGGAAACGGCGATCAGAAAAAACGTGGAAAAAATCGAACCGTGTATAAAATTTTACAAGAATTATGCATTTCTTCGGGGAATGAGAGTATAAGGAAGGAAACTCGTATTTTTAGAGACTGTCCAAGTACAACCTCGGATCTTTTATTCGGTAGAGATACGCCTCGGGGATTTACAGGGTCGAAATCAAATACAATTCCTGCTTATTAGGTATTCAGACGCACCGCTGTGCGCGTACAGCTCCCTAAAATACAGAGAAATAAATTGCTCGGCAAACTTTATGATTTTGTAATGATTTCTACAATCCCCCTCGGGATATTGTACCGAGATAACAGCGCCGGTGTTTTTGTTAAAAGAATAAAAAAAAACGATTATCGATTCCTATATTATATCGCCATTTCGAACTAATCGTCAATGTCAAACACGAATATGGTATTGAATTTGGCCCGGAATAAAACTACCTTCAAACACGAGGGACATGTACAGATCGACATCAGACTTCGTGTTTCAAATCCGCAAATCAACTGACACCTAGACTCTGAATATGATCTCAACGTACTTAGTTTAGCGGGTGTAATATATCGAACGAATGGTCCTCTTCGTGTGTCAAGAAGTTGGAATTAGGGTAGGTATAAATCTGTACGTATACAAACGTGATCTCTTATAGTGCTTTTCTCGGGACGGTAAAGAAGAAGAAGAAGAAGAAGCAGCAGCGGCAGTAGTAATAGCAAATGCTGCAGGACTTTCTCAATATTCTGCTGCATCAGGGTACGTACGGTACAGTGCAGTGGATTGCAACGAGGCGTGTATCTAACAGCGTAGATTTCTAAACGAGGCTGCAGGCTATAGTAATACCGTTCGTAAACACAAACAGAAATAAATATTCGTGTAAACTAAGGGGATGATAATAATTCTGAAAATAGTACGCCGTGAGATCATCACGGCTAAATATACATTTATTATATCGAGAGGATCGTGCGGCCGTGCCAAACTATAACCATGCCGTATGAATTCTGGTGAGATGCGATGTGGATGTGTGAATTCCGTTTTAGATCGTGAACCTGGGACTGCGATTGCAGCCTCCACCGTCGAACTTATATCGCCTCTATTTCCACAAGAATTTAACCTAGAAGCTAATTTGGTAATAACGTAACAATGAATATCATATAAAGGGACTGAACCCTGGTAGGCAGGCCCCGGTTCAGACCGTGCGTCGTAAACCGTCAGTACATAACAAGACGCGGTGCGGTCTGTGGTTGCGGCTGGCGCCAGCCCGAGATTGTCTAGGGTCGTTGGGCGAGATTCGAAAACGTACCCGGTGATGGGTGAACGACGTCTTGTATTTTTAGTTACAGTACGTTCGAGCTTATAACTTCTTCACCGAATTTCACAGACGGGGGATTTTGAACTTTGAAAACTTTCGTGGGCAAAATTAACAACATGATCAATTCGTGAACGTCATACACGCTGTCCCAGAACTAAATGTCCAAAATGGACTAAATGTCCAAAATGGACTAAATGTCCAAAATGAAAGGTGTCCTAGAGGAGGTCGAACCGAGTAAATTTTCCCGGAGAACATGGGGTCTGCGAAGTCGCGTTCGCGAGATATCACCGGCTAAAAAATATCGCTTTGCGCCACGATCGCGGCGCAAAGCGATATTTTTTAGCCGGTGATATCTCGCGAACGCGACTTCGCAGACCCCATGTTCTTCGGGAAAATTTACTCGGTTCGACCTCCTCTGGGACACCTTTCATTTTGGACATTTAGTCCATTTTGGACATTTAGTCCATTTTGGACATTTAGTTCTAGGATACCCTGTATAACCTTCACATTTTCGACGATTAGTCAACAACTTCAAAGTTTCGATAAGACGTCAACTCTAATTGTCGTACTTTACTTTTATTTATTTATTTATTTTTTTTGATTCGCGTGCGGAACACTCGAGTGTTGGCTGCAGGAATGATTTTCGAGTCAGGCGAGTGTCGGGATATCACGCAGAGTGGGCTCGTCTCGAAATATCTTTCCCTCTCAGGTAGTGAGCGCGCGTTCTTGCAGAGTAATCGGCAATAGTTGTTATCTCGAATCGCACGCTCGAGACTTGGACAGCTCTCGGTTCTCGGCTCTCGGAATCGGTTAAGTTAGAAATCTGCGTCCCGCAAGGAAAGGAGTGTATAAAGAAAGTTTCGGGAATGAGTAAAAGTGGCGCATTTAGAAGGGGCGCGTTCGAGTCGTAGCTGGCGTATAAAATAATATTAACATAAGCTTTATCTAAATGTTAATACGGCCCATTATATCGAGTTCTCGAAAAATATCACAAAGAGCAGTCGGCCGGGCAGGACAGGGCAGGGCAGGGCAGGGCGAAGATGAGGGCGAGGGCGAGGGCGAGGTAGGAATCGCGCCACCCCCGTCGACCCGGGTATATAAGTGGGACCCCGCGGGCTTAAAAAGCGAGCGTTTAAAAATGGAAAAATGTAATATCAAGTTGAAAGTCGCGAAGCAACGACGGGCTTGTTCACCCTGCTCTTTATTTTCCCATTATTCAAATATAAATGTAAATGTAAACGTTGATACAAACGGATAGGTAAATGGAAAGAGAGAATTCAATTGTTGTCAGGGAGGAAGGAAATTAGTTTATAAGGAAGCGACGCGGGAAAAAATGTTCTGTACCTATACCCACCATATATATCCATCTAACGCGTAAACGTGCGCGTACGTACGTGTGGCGTACGTCCTACTAACGTGCCGAGAAACCTTCGATTCCCTTTTTCCCTTTTTGTCCCTTTTCTCTCTTTCTCCATGTCTCTTCTTCTCTCCATCTCCATCTCTCGCCCTCACCCTCGCCCTCGCCCTCGTTGCAGTCGACCGGTACAGTCCGCTGCGAAAATATTTCATTCAACATTATAGGTACACATTTAGGTATACGTGTGTACAAACGGGGCGCAGCAGTTCGGAATCGAACCGAATTCACCACGATTTGAAACTGCAGCGAACCCCTCCGACGAAAACAAACACACTGCATCAGAGACAGAGAGAAAGATGGAGCGAGAGAGAGGGAGCGAGAGGCTTTATCTCAATTACGGAATCAAATCAGCTACCCGGAATTAGAGACGGCATTACTGGCTATCAGCACATGTGCACCCTGCATCACAGCTCCCTGCGTTACTACTCGCTATGCAGAACAATGCGCGACGAGCAATGCGATCCGAATGAATGTCGGATGATATCACTGACGGTGAGAGGAACCCTCTTTTCCGGATGGGGTCGCATTCATTCGCGAGAACTAAATTCGTCGTATGTTTCACAGCAATACGTCGTAGACGAGAAATTTTCGGGTTTGTAGGTCGTTTTTTTAACGGGGACATTGACGAGCACGAACCGAGTAAATAAAATCAACGATAAAATCAAATAATTAAGAAACGTGTCCCGAAATATTTGGTACAGTTTATCACTCGCGGATAATTTTGCAATATGCTGAAGGTAAAACGCGATTCCACAGTACCTAAATTTTGGTGAAATTCCGCAATGATATTATTAGGAGTATTTTTTCACCAAATTTCATCAAAATCGTTCGACTCGTTCGAAAGTTATTCCGACTGGTTTTCTAACAGTGACAATGATCAGACGCGTGAATTACGCTGTAATATGTTAAATATAATCATTGTGTACAGTTACGATACCATAACAGCTACGTATGTAGCTAAGCATTACATTCGATCGGACAATAATGACGAATCGAACGGTTAATTCGACACGATCGGGTGCTCCTAGAGGCGCGAAAATCACCGAGCCAATCTCACTCAAAACCATCGGTTTCCAAAGGCTAAGGCTAAGGCTAAGGCTAAGGCTAACGACAGTTCTTTCGCTCCTTTCGTTCCTCGATCGCTTATCCTCCGTCGACCTATAGACACGAATACATCCCGGCACGTCGCCTCGCGCGGGCGTCGTGGCGCGTGGATATAATTCCGTTCGCATGCATTACGTTTTCCTTTTTCTTTAGGGACTTTGCGTTGGGCACTCGGGCAGAACCGCGGCGCCTCGGGTGTCCCTCAGCTCACTATGTAACTGCCCGAGTATGTGTATAGTTATACATATATAGAGTCCAGAGCCGCGTTGACGCGTACCGCAACTCGCACTCGTACTCGTACTCGAACTCGCACTCACAACCGCAAAGACGCATATCTTGACGGTCACGGAAACCAACCGCAATGAAATGTCCACGTGCGCCTCGCTGCTTCTTCTTCCTAGCTATAGCATCATCTCAGACAAACCCGCTACTACCTTGCCTCACTGCACCTCTATCATTCTATCGCGATACTAGCGAGATATCTAACGCGAGTTTACCAGGGAATAAAAAAAAACTGCGACTTCAGTTCTCGGGTCGATGGCCAATGGGATTTCCATAGGTATGATGTGTGACGTAAGACGGGCAGGTATCTGTCCATAATTTGACCATAGGCTACGAAAAGAAGGGTCTCTCTTTCTCGCGAGAGAGACTTTTCGACGACAAATAGGACGATCATGTACATTATACGTATATCGACGGGCACGCGTGTGTCTCGTTTAAATACGTCGGAGCAGCAGCTAGCCGGAGGCGGCAGGAAACGTTAATTTATCAGCGAGTCAAAGGGGACAAACGGACGTAGGTACTGGTCAGGGAGGTGCAGCTTGGGGACTATTTCGCGTTGTTTCCTGACCGTTAATTGCTCATCGAAAAATTAGACCTGGTCATATATTTACGTACGAATTCTTAAGATCAAGGACACTAGCTGGGAGCTAAGCTAATACTACAGAACGCGGAATAAACTGAGAGGCCTGCGATTAGCCATAATTAGCGATAAATTCGCGAAGTGAAGGAGCGTTTCTTCGAATCGTTTTATATCAAAACGTAGAATCGAGTCCGGGGTATGGTATTGGCGAGAAAGGACGAGCGGGGAGAAAGACTGAGGTGGGGTGGGGCGGGGAGGGGCAGGTGCACGATAATTACAAGCGTTTCATACTTAATTATAATTTAGTGAGGCTCAATGTCCTTGCCTGGGAGAGTCTCAACTTTGTTCCATGGTCGTTGATTATTATACCCGTTGCCAGGCCGCAGATTCTTTGAAACAAATAATTCCCTAATTATTCTTCACCGAAGTGAGCGAGAGAGAGAGAGAGAGTGAGATGGCGAGAAGGGGAGAGAGGAGTGAGCCAGAACTCCTTTGAATCACAGTCGAGCTATTTAATAACCTTATTATTAATTATCTAATTAAAACCCGTACAACACTCAGCCCGTTACGAGGGCTGCTGCCTAATACGCTTTCTTGGTGAAGAACAAAATTTTTCCAATAAAAACTAAAAAAGAATTAATTGTCGTATGCTATCCAAAAAAATTGTGTTATATCGATCGTTTGCATGATATAGAATCGAGAAAATTTTTTTACCTGGATTAATTAATGTTTAATTAAAATGATGAGATGAGAGACACTGAAATATCTCACCAGCTTTTCGGCAACCGCTGCACGAGTCGTTTTACGACCTGTGATGCACACACCTATAATATATATTTTTTTATTTAGCTTAATACCTGCGGAACTCCGTGCAGGCTTGTTTCTTTCAGCTAACTGGCAAACTGCCGCGAGAATTAGAGTACAATAACTCATTAGGGGCCCACTCGCCGGGGTCGAGGATACAGGGGTGCACCGCGGTTATACTCGAAGAAAGTATAGTAGGTACGCCAGGGGTTGGGTGAAAATAAGTTTTCAGGGTTGGGGGGTTGTTATGGGATTCGTTAACACCTCGAAAGAGAGACGGGTCTTTGTTTAAGGTATACCTACTTTCGTGAATCCCTGTTCTTTGTGAACTTGATTAATGAATTCTGGAAGCGGTGGTATTAAAGCCCGGGGAATCGTTTTTTAATTTTTTTTTTCCTCAAATCGCATCTCCTTGTCTCTCGAAAAGCTCCGAGATGATGGAGTCCGGTCCGGTGAGGTCCGGTGAGGTCCGGTGAGGTCCGGTGAGGTCGTCCGCAGTTTCTTTTAAAAAATATTTTGTTATCTTTCAATTACTCCTCGTAGAAGAGCGATCATAATCGATGTAATAAATTTATAAAAAACACACACGGCCGCAGTGTATCTTCTCTTATTTCTACCCTCGGAGCTCGAGGACGGCGCGTGGGAGTGGGTACGGGGGCGTCCAGGCGTCGGACACCTTCAGGTAGACGTACGCCGACGTATACGTAGGTACGTACATACGTAGCTATATACATCCTACGTCCGGTGAACCCCGTCGTTTCGTACCGCGCTATGGCCATGGCCATGCCGCTTTCGTTCTCCTCCAGATGCCCGCGGCGAGTTTCAATTTCGAGACCCTCCGAGGTGCAAAATATCTATATTACCGAGCAAACACGCGATACATCCTCAGCGATGTGTAATATATATAACGTGGAAACTTGGTCAATAAAAGTAATTGAAAACTCTCCGCACCACAAATGGCGAGATCCCACGCAAGAACAACTCCGCGAGCTCGAATAAGAGGAGTAGAACGAGGATGAGAATCGGGCCTCGATCATTTAATACAAATATATATCTATATACACCTATACATTATATATCTCAAGTGAAAAAAATTTATTCTCCGTGCGTTTTAAAGTCCTCGAGGTTATTCCCTACTAGCTTAATTCATTATTTACATACCCGGAGAATAATCGTGGGAATAGGGTGTACTGCACTACTTATACATATATACAGCGATATAGATTCGATGTTACGCGGTATATACCTACAACGAACAGGGTAACACGTCGTTAATCCTGCCAATTTCAGTGTTTATTTGAGAAGGATCGCATCTCAGGATATAATCCAGGCGATTTGTACCCGAAGAGGATGCGGATTAGTCTCAAGGATCATCCGCGTTGTATAATACTTATGTGTCGCGGCGTTAATTTAGTAGCTTTCATCCGCATCGGTGTGCGAACTTTTTTTTTATTCTAACCGTAGTCAGTTCTTAGGATGTTTTTTTTCTTATTCAGAAATAAAAATAATACGTTCCGAAACGATAATTCTGCACCCTTACTACGCTGCAGAGCTCCACCGCCTCTCACGTACCTCTCTCTGATGCGCGGCTGCAGAAAGCCTATAAGAATAAAAATTAGCCATACCGAATGCGCTGTGTGTACACCCCACCGAATATTATGCAAAGCCATGGCAATAAAAATAACATATTGCGACCGAGCTATAAGGTAGAAGTTTTAATCCAATATTACTGAGATAATTTCACCCCCCCTCCACCCCTGCGGGCGGGTATTGCTCAAATATACGCACGCGTATACGCGTTGTGGATATATGTATATTCTACGCTTCGAAAGATTTCTTTTGTGTTAAGCCTGCACCCCAAATTCGCTTTGTGGTTATCAGAAGATACTGTTTTCTTATTACCCAATGTATACAGCTTCTAGGACCGTTTTCACCCTCTGTTATATTCAAAAGAGTGAAAAAAAATTATAAATAGGGATAACTATTGGTTCAAACTGACATTACGATCGTTGTCGGGCGCCAAAGATTTACTACGCATTTTTTTTTTTTTTTTTTTCTTACCCGATTGAAAAAGTTTGTATCTTTGATGACGAAGAGTTGTAAAAATTGAATGGTTTGATATGTGATCGGTTTTTGGACTTGGGGAGCGCGTAGTTCGGCTACAGGGATCGTAAAAATAAAGTAGTCGATCGGACGGTGGATGTTTTTTTTTTTTTTTTCTTTTCTGTTGTCGTGTCTCTTTCTTAGTTTTATTTAACGTGTGAAATCGGACAAATCCAATCTGACTGGATAGTCGTAAAAATTTATAATTTGGAAAATATTGCGGGCTTGGATTTGAGCCGTATATACTAGCGATCGGTAGGTCGGTCGGTCGGTCGGTAGCTTCGATGCGAATCAAGTTTATAAAGCGGGAAATCGAAAGGGCACGACGTAAAGGGCCGATAACGAAAACCGACTTTTGACGAAAATTGAAGTCGTTGTTATGACGGGAATTGCATGTGACGAGGCTTTACGACGGGGGAGGTCTGCCAGCTACCGAGGGGTGGAAACCTGGGGCCCCGACCCCTGCAGCCTGGATGATAATTCGACTACGAAATGTCCGTTCGTTGTCGGGGACCTAGGAGAGCGAAAGAGAGAAAGTGAAAAAGAGAGAAAGAAAGTGAGAGAGAGAGAGAAAACAGGAAAGGGGCGAGTTAGACCGAACTCTATGTATAGTCGGGGTAAATCAATAGCGGGGTGGAGGTGGAAGGCGGGAAACCACCCCCGGGTCGAGACCCACCCGTTCTATAAGTGCACACTAATACCGAAAGGCTACATCATCCTAACAGATGTAAGGTCACTTGTAATCCGACACCGCAATGTACTGCATACACCTACCAGGGTATATTGTTGTAGGTACTAGGCATATACTGTGTATATATGAAACAAACAGGGTGTACGATGAAACTGATGCGATTTAAAGGGGTGCTTTATATTTACGATAAAGAAGCAGAAAAAAAAGAAAACGGGAATTTATATTTTGAACAAAATCAAGAAACTTGTCCAGATTTTTGGGGTCTATAGAAAAGTTGGGCACCAAATGTAATTAGTTCTTACATCAACTATCGAACAAGGCGATCAAATTCAACGAAATTTGGTACGAAAATGTATCAAATTATTTCTAGATCCGTTATCGAACTCGAGATAGATTGCGTTCATGACTGAACAATCGTTCGTAAGATTTTAACGAAACTTTTTTAGGCTTTTAATGACTGAGACAACGAGCTTTTTCCCAAAGTATAAAACAGTTTGATAAATTTCATTGCTACAAAGTTCGATAACTGTTGCAACAATTTCACCAAAATTCACTGTAAAATTATGCGTTTCAAAAGCAGCAATGAACAATGGATTCGATCCTGACACAATTGTCATAGAACGATATACATTCCACCCACAAATGTTTACAGAACGTTCGTCATCGCATACGTGCAGTGAAAGGGTGTAAAACTGAAAAAAAAGTAGGGTGACTTTAGGGTAGACGGTAACTATAGCCGGAAGGGGTATAGGTCCGTGGCCATTTAGAAGTATAGAGTTCGATTGCCATGGAATAATTCATTCAATGCACTACAGTGCAGTGTAGAGATTGTATATTAGATCGAAGTGGTTCCGGTTATATTGGGACTTTGAACCCCTTGGTTCGTCAATGAGGCGTGAAGTACTTTTGCAGTGGCTTATAGAGAACACGCACACATGGTTTGGTACACATATTTTCCGTAGAGTACAGTCCACCGAATGATATATATATACAACTATACACAAAAGCGCATTAATAGTCCATGAAAACGTAATTTTTGAAGAGAAATAAAATGTGTGCCAGAGACTTTTGTCCTCATACATATGATGGAAACCTCGCAGCAGTTTGTTTCACCATTTCTCTCCCACATTATAGCTGTACGAGGTATTTGAGGTATTATTTGCGCACAAGACGGTAGCGGGAATATGCGCTGATAACGCGCCGGGTAATAATTCAAAGATAATGCAGGTAGTTGGATATGTATACCTGCGGCCGTGTGTGGAACGTGTAGACATACAGCTATCTTGCTCCACACACACCGCGTAGTATACCCCAATTACAAAGCTCTCCCTTGTTATATTAATTCTAGATTAGGTTTATCTCTCTTACTCTCTACTTCCGGTTGACCTATTATTTCCTGTTTCTCTAATGCACATGCCGATACCATGCGCGGCATCTTGGGGCCGCGATAACGTGGGTGCAGGGGGGGATAAAGGAAAATGAGAAATAAAATAAAGAAGGCATTTCATTCTGTTTGGTCGGGCAATTTTTGTTGGCTCTACATCACGGCTAGAATCAAACCGTATATATCACTGCAGCTCGTTCTCCCAGATCATTTAATTGGACCGCGCAGACCGAGCGCGAAAACGGGGTTCCGCAACCCTCCGTTAGTACTCCGCGCACCCCACAGTAGTCATACCCATAGCCGTCCATTAATAATACAACCGTATACCCATATTGGACACAATTCACCTTGAAATTAACTGAAATTACTGGCTGCCGCGATTGGTAAGCCCTTCTGCCAAATTGACTTCGAAATTGACAATTCTACTGCACTCGCGGTTCGTCGCCCATCCGATTTCGATTCGCTCAAGAGAATAAGAAAAGTACTCGCTAAGCTCGCTGCAGGAAGGTGGGAGTTATAAATATTAATGAAACACTTCATGAAGTGGTCGTGTAGGATAAGACGAACGAGATACTTCCGAAGAAAGGATGATGAGTATATCTTGCGAAGAATAGTTTCAGGTATATTCGTTGAATAAAAATTTCCCGTAAACGCGCCATTATCTCTCTATCTTTCTCTCGGTGAATTGGTGGGTTTTGTAGAATAGTATTCGTACTATTTCTGCACGCGATGATACGAAACGTTACGAAACGAAACGAAACGGGACGCGTGCGTGCGGTGCGGTGCGGTACGAGCGAGCGACTAGTTGCATCCGGTGGTTGATGAATTGAATATATATTCAAATATGTTTATAGGGATGAAATGAAACGCCGTATTGTTTGCCGAACCAATTCGCTATTATTCATGTTTCGGTATAACTCCTGAAGGCAAAACGGTGCAGGAACGTATCTGTAATGTATGTATGTACGTTTATACATACGTGTCCGGGGTTTGAGCGGAAACGGTGCGGAGCTCTTTAAGTGTATTAACATTTGTAAATATAGTAGTAAAGCGCGGTTATGCGTTTATTGTTATATTTTATATCCACAGAATTCGTATCTACGGCTAGAACAGAGCCGGCTGGCTGTGGCTGCCGTTGCGGACTCGCACGTTATCATTAATACCCAAGTAATATCTACAACGTTACGTTACATGTATATCAACAAGGAAGAGTCAAGTTTTAATTGGAAACGGAACAATAATAACAGCTAACAATGCTCCTAGGGTTTTTTTCTCGATCTGATAACGCGTCACGATTTGTTGGCTGAGTTTTAATTGATTTAATTACGCACCTAGGGTTCGCGCGGGCGCGTGTAATAAAAATAAAATAAATTTATAGTTACGTTTCTATTCAAAATATAAATCTACTTAACACGTTCAAGCTACACGCGGGTAGGAAAATTAAACATTATACTCTTTGTCTTATTCTCGCATTTGTTTCCACATGTACAGTTTCCCTTTCTATTTTTTCTTATTTTTTTGTTGTTGTTAATAACTCGGCGTGCTGCTCCAGGTCTAACACAACGCAACTCGGTTGTTGGTACGGCAACGACGACGGTCGATTTATCACCACTTTCAAGATCATCATGATTACGGTGAGCGCGGGATCGGGGCATCGGGCATACGTAGTATATGCGCTCGTGGTAATTTCCCGGTAATTTTGGCTTTGCTCGAAACTATAGGTATATGTTCAGCTCTACGAGTGATAGATCTTTTCTCGCGAGTTCTCTGGTCAGGCAATTAAACCGATCGCCAACCAGCAAGCGCGCTGCTAGCTCACTGCACCTGGCCATACACCAACTCGACTCCAACGATCATCGTTCCCTTACAATTCCCTTCCTTACTCGGTTGAGACTCGTACTTTTTCTTCTGCACAATTCGTTCACGACGATTTTCACCCGGTGTGTGTATGTATATGTATACAGGGTGTCCCAGAACTAAATGTCCAAAATGAAAGGTGTCCTAGAGGAGGTCGAACCGAGTAAATTTTCCCGAAGAACATGGGGTCTGCGAAGTCGCGTTCGCGAGATATCGCAAGTTAAAAAAAAAGTATCGCTTTGCGCCGCGTCGCGCAAAGCGATACTTTTTTTTTTAACTTGCGATATCTCGCGAACGCGACTTCGCAGACCCCATGTTCTTCGGGAAAATTTACTCGGTTCGACCTCCTCTAGGACACCTTTCATTTTGGACATTTAGTCCATTTTGGACATTTAGTTCTGTGACACCCTGTATACCGCAGCAATACGATATATTTCCTTGTACGATTCTGCTCGCGTTAGATAACAAACTTGTTGTCTTAATCGAGTCTCCTTAATCGACGACCGTTGAAACTTTGTATTTCACGACAGCTGAGAGCGTACACTCCGTTCCATTTCATTTCGTTCCATTCCATTCGTGGCGTACTCCACTTAACGTAAGTGGTTCTGTATATATGTATACCAAAGCTACATGAAATATCGTGTAATTCTTTTCATCCATCAATTATCGTCCTTATACTGTTCATCACTTTATTAGGGTGATAAGAAAACTATCGGTTTCGATCCAAAGGCGACTTTTGATCATGATCAGTTACGATTTCGGGCGTCTAGTTTCCGAGCTGGTCGAAAGAAAGAGGAATATATCTGTCCGTCAAATTCGTCGAATGATCTCAGAGACGGTGAACCGAAAAAATGTGTAATTTAAAGGATTTTTGAATGTAAACGATGAGCGAGAGGAATCGCCTTGTCTCGTACGATTTGAACGTTCAAAGTTTCTACGAGGCAAAGAAATTGTACTTTTGACTTTCGACTGACAACATAACGTGCTGATGTAAATTTTTTGTTTTTTAAGTAAAATCTGTAGCATTTTGAACGATCTTTGCGAGTGAGTAGGTTATACTTACCGCAGTCACCGAAGATGTAAATTTTTTTATCGCTTTTACTTATACTTGTTAAAATCTAAAGTAGAGTACAAGTGCGGTATTATGCGAGTTAAGCGTTTGAGTGCGTTTCTTGTTTTCGGTGTAACCCGAAGCTAAGCGGTTTAACGGATCACGCCGGTATAAGCGGCGCGGGTATAAGCCACAATCTGTAGACGGTGCTGCTATGCGCTCGCGCCGTGTCTGAGAAACGTCTAGATAGACGCGTACACGCGCAAATACGAATACGCACACGCGTACACGTATGTATGTACGTCACACCTTTACACACCGTAATATATATGTATCGTATATATATATATATATATATATATATATATATATATATCTATATATGTACAGAGAGAGAGAGAGACAGGGTCCATGGGTTAGGGCAGACTCCCGATCTCTTCGCGCGGTCGTGAATCTCCGAAGAGAGAAGAGAGAGGAGGGATCAAGAGCGAGGAGATAGAAGAAGGGCGACGCGAGACACGTTGAGATGAAAAATTAGATTTACAAATCTCTCTCACGACTACCACGAACGATTACTGGCTCCTAGACGACAGCGGTGCTCATATTTCAACCGATCGTTTTTATCTTTTTTTCTTTTCCAGCTCTTTCTTCGAAATTATTTATCCTTTTATCGCGCTATTTGCATTTCTCTTATATATAGATAGATATATGGACATGTGCATTGTGCAGCGTGTTTATATATCTATACCTATAATAAACATTGATCGCCATCCATCATCACCTCTTCACGTAATAAACCGGTATTATAATTGCCAGTCATTTTAGTATATCCACGCTTAAGTTTTAGTATACAGGGCGTCCCAGAACTAAATGTCCGAAATGAAATGTGTCCTAGAGGAGGTCAAACTGAGCAAATTGTCCCGAAGAACATGGGGTCTGCGAAGCCGCGACGCGGCGCAAAGCGATACTTTTTTTTTAACTTGTGATATCTCGCGAACGCGACTTCGCAGACCCCATGTTCTTCGGGACAATTTGCTCAGTTTGACCTCCTCTAGGACACATTTCATTTCGGACATTTAGTACACTTTGGACATTTAGTTCTGGGACACCCTGTATATGACGTAATATGGGTCCAGACCTTCAGCCATACCCACTCGGCGTATGTATTTCTTATTTTATACACTCAGGAGTATGAATGATCGCCGAGTGCAACGACCTTGCGGTTAATGCTGCAGTTTCGCGTAGAAACTAGACTTTTTTGGGGTCGAGGTTAAGGTCTGAATTTTTTAAGTACCGATCGGTCATAGTTAAGAATTCATTTGAGATGATTTCGAATTTTCAGAATCGTTGAAGTTTAGAATATTAAAATTGGGAATTTTGAATGTTTGGGATTTTTCAAATTCGAAACCTAAACCTGACGCCTGCACTTTTCGATTATCGTTCGATATTTAATTCGATTTATGTTTCGAAAAGTATATTTCTTCTTCTATTCCGTATGGTATGATTTTATAACAATCGCGTTGGTCATCTCGTGCATATTTTCGATATCTTTCGCACGATCCGCTTGTTAGGCCGGTTTTGTTTAGTTGTATTAAAACGGGTTTATAATTATTCCGTTAATTCTAATACGAGAAATCGTGGGATCTCAGCTATTCGCCGCATCTTGCGCAATTGCATTATACACATTTAGATATATACAGAATATTATATGCGAAAGTGCCTGTATAGATATAGATATAGGTACCCGCGATCGTGCGCGAATAATTATAACTCGTATAATATCCCCTCGGAGCGTGAAATAAAATGCAAGATGTATAAAATGCATATATGCATATACGCATGTGTATACCGCGGTTATATATGAATGTAGGTATTTATACGAAACGTAACGATTACACATGTTACTATGTAAGACGTCAAAAATTTTACACATGGTATATACATAGATGAATAAAATATGATAAGAAAATTTATGTCTCAATTTTTTTTTATCCGTTTCTCGATTTATTACGAATTTATTTATATTTCCGCACTGACCTCGAAGAGGCTGTTGCCGCGGTCGGGTAATCCGGTAACTCGATACCGGGTGTCTCTAACGACAGTAACTCTCTACCATTGTGCAGCTCCAGGCCCGGGAGACCCCCGAAAAGAGCCTCCGTCGGCCTCAGCCTTGCCGCAAGTCATCTAGCCGCCGCAGCCGGACACCATCCGCATCATCCGCTCAAGAAACATCGCATGGACAACGGGGACTACTACGAGAACGGGCATTTGGGTGAGGAGAGACAAAATTTGATATAATTATTACATCTGTAGGTTAAGGTTGACGATGTCGCATTGCGAGCTTCGGAATCGCGCTCTAATCGATATGCATTCGAAATAATTTTCTTTCAAATCGCTGGTACTTACCCTTTGAAAAAAGTTTTTTCACAGCTGATGACCTGTGCTTCGAGACATAGTTAGAAATTATTTGAGAATTTACAAAGCTTCGCTTTTCGCAACTTTTAAGAACATTTCACCTCTAAGCTTTCAAGTTTGGAGGAAAAATATCAAAAAAATTTGGTAATCATCTGTGAAAAGACCGAGTCAATAGAATAATTTCTTCAAATCGTAACACCGATTTGAAAAATATTATCTTCTACCCTGTTAATCGGAAAAATGTGAAAATAGATTACGACATGGACAGCCTTACCTTACGAATGTGTATTACCATACAGAATACATGAATATATAAGTCTGCATGGCAGGGATAAAATTCCGCGTATAATCAGAGTCCGGTAAAGACCAAAGATATTGCAATTCCGTTTAATTCGCGGTACGGTAGATGTAGGTACAAGAAATGGGCGGAATTGTTGTATTGCTGCAGTATCGCGTAGGTATATATTATACGAGTATATATGGGCTCGGATATTCTGCAGTACAGGTAGACCTCGAGAATATTATATACACGTAAATGTGTACAGACATGGTCATTTGATTACGATCGGGTTGACCCTGCGCACCCGCGCCGCCGTACCAATCAAATCAATTAATTAGGGGAATCAAACGCACTTGGAGTAAGCAAATTAACTGCAGCTACTGCCACGCACTGCACCGTGTTGCGGCTTGCGGCAATTGCAGCTATGTTATATACCAAGGGTATATAATTCGTGGCTAGGTATATACATAAACGTTGTATGCGCGTCGGAATGCAGGATTGATATTTACCAATAACAAACTGTCGTTTGGTCTCGATAACGATTGATGTCCAAGGGATCATAATTTCTATACAGCTCATCTAGTCTGATTGAACCCACAAATCTTGGAGGTCCGGTGTTCTTAGAGTTTGTAAAATTGATGGGTTTTAAATAAAAATTGATAATTTTGAGGCTGCAATTGTCGATCGATGGATTCTTCTTAATGGACCTGGTTCAAATTCTGAATTTCAAAAGTCCCGACCGACTCACAGTTCTCAGGCAGAGTATTCCCTCGAAAGTATTTGCATAATCGATTTAAAAAAAAATGTCAAATCGAAAAACCGCCCGAGGTTCAAAACTCCGAAAGCGAAAGGATCCGATAGGTCGCGTGCCGAGTTCCGAATTTCAATATCGTTTCTGAAAATTCGAAATCGTCAAAACTGAATTCGTGATTTTGATTACCGTTCGGAGTTTTAAAAATTCCGAACCTTACCCCAGCCTGCAGTTATATTCAATTATTTTTTTCATCAAGTTTACAATTAACTGAACCTGAAGTTGAGTTTCGGTATTATCGATATAAATTTTGTCTGTAGTATAATATATGAACGCGGTTGAAAATCACCGTATTGAATGTGCGGAAACGACGCGTTAATAAATAATCATATAGATGTGACGGGGTTTCTGCAATCAATTTCATATACGATTAAATACCATATGCGTGAGCTCCGTGAACTGTAATAATAATGAATTAATTGTACGTTGTATACGTATATACGTAATGTATATATAATATACATCGGGTAAAACTCTAACAGCATGACGACCAATACTGAAATATCAATCGTTGGAGTTTATACGGTTAGTTAATCATATATAGGATTGGTTCGTAATTAAACTACCTCCGCATTCGTGTTATAAACTCGTTTTATTCGGCTATGCAATGCGTATGTACAGAATGTACAATATCTAGTTAAGGTTCGAACCAGCGATAAGGATCTCTGCAGTCAATTTATGTATGGCAATACGAAATATCGTATATCTAGGAAAGTGTAACAGGCTTATCGTGATTCGATTACACGATCATTATATTCTCCTCGTAGAAATGTAAAAAAAAGGAAATGAAAAATACGAAAAAAAAAAGGAGAAAAAAAAAGAATTACGACGTATATGACTACGTTTTCCTTTATCAATTTGATCTCATTAACACACAGCTATTTCCCATAACGCAATTAATAAACTCAACAAGCTCGATCCGTTTGCGATATCGTGTATAGTATAACGTATATCCATTCACGGAGTACAATGGAAACACAATAGCTGTTCATTGTACGGTGCCCCTCCTCCCCCCCATCGATACGCATCTATGTTGTCTCTACGAAATTAAAAGTGATGAGAAAAATAAATACCGGGAGGGGGTTGTTTAACTGCCCGATAGTCGTTGCCGCGTGTCTGTCGACAGGGGGCAAAAACAGAGAGAGAGAGAGAGAGAGAGAGAAAGAGAGACCAGCTGAGAGAAACAGAAACAGAAACAGAACAAAACCCTGCTGTGCCCGTTGCAGCGGCTACACTATACATATTCCTGACCCCAGTTTCTCCCGTCCCTATACAACCTCCCTGTACTAAATATACGTAGTAGTAGTACAAGTATTTATACACATTATAAGTTATAGTTGTTATAGATTTTTCACGGGGAGGGTGGAGACACAGGAATATATACGAAATTACGTAAAGATTGACGTTTCGACGTCGCCGGTATTAGATAGCTGCCAAACTTCACGTATGACGCCTACGCGTTAGGTATAGGCCAACCAAAGTCGACTATAATTGATAAGCGTTTTAACCCTGCGGTTAGCTATCTTTATCCTAAACCATGAAATTATTATAACGAACTGTTTTCGTTGGCCAAGCTGTTTTCGTACAACGAAGGGTTATTTTCCACAGTCAATCAAACCCATCCGATATTACCTATATACTGCACCGCGTCATATTCAAACAAATACACGAATAATGGAATTGTATAGAACTAGAAACCGAAGATGAAATGGCATTATTTCTTTCAACGAATGATACCGACCTCTGAGTTAGACGGGTATACCTAGTCCTCTCGCAGAAGGCAGGATGAAAGGTAGGCAGGTAGTATTAGCCAGGTTTTATTGCTACAAGCTAGGTTGCAGACCGGGCAGCCGAGGACCGGGAACAGTTAATCAATGCTTTTATGAGCAGAGAAGCACACCCACGCAAGTTGTACCATCGCCCAAGCCCGACCGTATCGAGGCAACACTCTGTTCGTCGGCTCATTATATACCAGATTGATGTCTAATATAGTCACCCTGGAGATGTGCTGCAGTTATATCCATATATATTCAATTCGGCGGGATATCTGTTTGACGATCGTTCGTCGTTATACGAGCTGGTATTTTACAATCGCAGATATACAACAACGTAGGTATACGGGTTCGATTTTAACTAAAATTTTACTATCGCCTCGTAATTCATTCGTCTGTGTACTGTAAATATATATCCGCGCATCATGTGCGGTAAACGCGATTCGACGTCGACGTATAGGTACGGTGATATCGGTTTAGATAGGTTTTAACCATATGGGATGACCCCGGTGGGTTTATTCGTCGATCGGATCGTGGGATAATAATTTGCTAATTTGTGACCGGGTATGGTTTAAAGCTTCGATATTAGGGGTCCTGCTGCAGCTCTGTGTATACAAACCCTGCGGCTCGGCGCGGTTAGCCATGGTAAAGTATTTAACAAATTAGGAAACGCCGATTCACGGCCTATACCTAAATTTTAACGTCAAGAGATTTAGCGGTTTTTGGAACAGTGGCTGTTACTCGGAATACGTAGAGAAACACGTTGCTGGGCATTCCGTATCAACGAGCAGAATGCGAACCGCTGAAAGTGTGGAATTTTCACCCCGTGGTTGGATTACGTATGATTTAACTCGACCCCCGTACATGTATACCCCATCCAGAAAATTTATCTGCGAGAAATACAATACTGAAATACCGGGCATTTATTTAATTAAGACTGGATGGAATTGAAATTTTGGGGTTCCTAATTCATTCAACCCTTTCGTATTATCTTACCTCCTCGTCAAGGATTATCTATCCCCTACTATTTTCGTCGTCCTATCGTTCTCTTTACCTTTCTCTTTCTATTTTCTCCCTCCCTTCTGTCTCCACGTTGCCGTTTTATGAACAGATAAAATTACGAGCTGCGACGCGTACGGTCAGTTTCAAAGAAAATACGAGATGCAACGAGATCGAGTTACAATTAGATGATGCAGGCTAAAATTCTTCGTCGAATAGCTCTCTCTCCGATGCAAGTATGTAGAAATCGAAGTAACGTATACCGTACGTATGTACAGATAGGTAATTAATACGATATCCACGAAACGTACGTTGAATGGTTAGAGCCGATCGGAATAAAGGTTGTCTACGGTTCGTTAGTGACAAAGAGTCGAGCTGCACCGTGAAACCAAGAACGGAGTATTTTTTGCTATTCGTTCGATGAGGGGATTCGAAGAGAGGAAGTTTAAGGACAGCCAGTGCAACGGGTCTGCGTTGCGGAGTGCGGTGCATCCCTAACACGGAAGATACGCAATCGGAGCTTTTCCATTTTGTGTCATTAAATATGTAAAGAGAAAGGGGCGGTTCCGGTCTGTCCACACGTCATTCGATATTGTTTTGCGCTTTAAGTACGATACACGCGTACGACGAGACGCGTGGGTGGATGGCGTGCGTCATTTGTTTGCCTTGCGTGGGTTACACCGATTACGGTGTACCGGGGTAAACCCTGCAGAGTACAGAAAGACAGTATGTATGTTCTGTTTTTTACATTTTTGTTTTCTGTTCTTTGAATTATTTTTATTCATTCCCATGGATTTAGGGAATACATACCTATACGGTGTATAGGAGTCGTTACATTATACTGCATCGCGGTATAGTACCGAAACGAGGTAGCAGTATAAGCGTTTTCGTTTATAACAGCTACTTTGTTTGATATCTTCATTTACTCGATCGTGCGCAGTATTATATATACTGGGAGGCAAAAACGTGAAACGAGAATTTTTGCGCGACTGATTTAAGAGGCACTAAAACTATAACAGTGTTACCAAAATGAAGAGGTTTAATCCTCGGACGCCAATTAGATTTTTATTTTGACACAGACTCTCGTAAAAACAATCAACCTTTTTCTCTGTTGCGAGGACCCTCTTACTATAACCGATTACACACTCGTGGTCTCCCCTCTTGCCCTCCCACTCTCTCTCTTTCTCTCGCTCGATTTTATTCTATCAATGTGCTGTTTCGTTACAAGATGATCGTTGCAGTACGTTGTAATAATGAAAATCTCTTTTTCGTCACCACTCACTTTAGCATCCATAGAATCTCCTAAAAAAAAAAAAACAAAGTAGAAATACTCCTAGTCCCACGCAGGGTTTACCAATCCACAGGATTTTCTCATGCATCTTTACCTTCTCCTCGACTTGGTTGTTTGAAGGATCCGACTGATCGTCTTCAGAGTTATAAGAATTACTGAAACCGAGGATCGGTTTCTTCAAAGCTTTCTGTACCGCGTTCATTAGCGATCCGAGTATAAGGTATGCCGTTTTTTCTCTGCAGTTTCCGTCGTTTGGTTCACACTCGTTTGATTCATCATTCTCGCGGAGTTCTTTAAGTAAACTCTGCGCAGATAGTTGGAATACTCCCTTCGAGGTGAGACACACTTAGCTAATGATCGGGTATATTATTCCACGGACATTAATTCGTCGGATCCATTCAACGAGTCCTTGTTACGCGTATCTCTACATATCTTTGCTCTCAACTAAACTACGGTCAATAAAAGCAGTAAACTCATCCCGGTGTCCAGGGTAGGTATAACGAACCAAAACGAGCCATCGGAATAGCCGTCGCGTCGGAGGGTACGACGTGCAGGACATGGACGTGGAGCTTACCGGGTCAGGGATATAGTGATAGTGTGGGTTGTTCTGGGGTAGGTATATACGACTATATTCTCGCGTCATAAAGGTCTATCGTATTCTCGTCACATAGAACCATACCGAACATTAATTGTTCGTGCGTAGTTTAGCTCGAGCTACGATACGATATACGATCTTGCCTTCACTTTTCTACGACTTAATTACCACCTCGAAGTCTCCTATTATATAAGTGTTAAGCAGAAAAGAACAACGGGGAAAATTTTTACTCGGTGATAAAATATAGAGGCTTCTTAAAATTATCACAGGCGAGTCAGAAGTTTTGATGGAAATATTAGAAACAAATTAAAGGAAAAAAAAGGAAAATAAGCGAAGGTTACTTTTGGCTAGAAGAAGTATAGACGGATATTATTTTGCTCCAGTGAATGGATATAAAATCTTGTTACTCTGACTGTACAGGTTTTCCGGTACATCATTAATTGTATCAGACAAAAACTTGAAAGGGTACGTATACACCGGGTGGCGAGCCGCTGGCAGCAGCAGCAGCAACAGAGTGTCTATAATTTCCTGCAATTAAAAGCCGCTAATTGAGTGAAAGAAAATCAGCAAAAACAAAAAAATATAACAAAACGAGAAAAGAAAGAAAGAGAAAAAAAAAATATATATATATATATGTAGAATTTCGATCCCGTGGGAGAGAGAGACTCCTGCTGGCCCCTGCAGTATCCAACAATTTTATACTTGTTAGCGAAGTGGCCGACTACCGCACGGTCAATTAACTCGCGAATCAGACCCCGCGCCGTTCGCGCTTTGTTCAAAAGTGGGAATTTTTGTAATCTACACCGCTTATATACTAATCCTACCTACCTATGTATTACTGTATATATAGTTTCATCTACATATATATATTAGCTGGCAATGTACGTTGAAAAAGGAAGCAAAAAAAAAAAGTGAAAAAAAAAATGAAAATGTCTGGAACGAAATCCGACCAGTTAACTTAGGGGGTTTGTTTTAATTGTAAGCGTTTTTAACCAGCTCTGTGGCTGCACGTATGTACACAAAAACGATAACACTCCTCGACGCGGCGTTCACACCTCCCTATCGTCGTCTCGTGAATCAAAAGACTTTTATGCGACCCTAAAACGCGCGGTTGATCATAATTCTCACGGTTCGCAACATTTTCGAGTTAATTCTTGCTAACCAGAGTTGAAAAAAAAAAAAAAAAAGAAACCTCCGGTGGTTTTCATTCGAGAATTAAATATCGTCGATCGAAGGTTGCAACAGGTAGCTTAAAATTTCACCGTCTTTTCCGATTTTCAAACGAAATTTTATCCGGCTATTTAAAAACGTGTGGAGATCGCGATAACGGGGGTTGGGGGATGGCAGGGTCGGGTGGGGACTTAACAGGATAGTAATTATATGTTATAAGTTGAGATACGGAATCCCTTGCGTTGACGGACGGACGGACAGCTCGATCTTCCGATCGAGATCTTGCCAACGTTACCTCGCATGCTAATGTCTGCTTAATGCGTTGTGGGCCGTCTCGCCTCTGTCCGTAGAGGTATAGCCGTACATACGTCGACCTGACCGTTCGGCGTTCGTTCATCTCTCGTTTCTAGTTCTGCTGCAGCTGTTTATATTCCGACGGTGTATAATCCCCCGCTTAACGTATACGGCTATAACCTCGAGTGATTAGTTATTTCGTTATACATATATGCCATGGAAAAAGATTGTTCCGAAAAAAGGTGGGCGGAATGGAATGGAATGGAATGGAATGGAATGGTCGAGCTGGGATGCTTTAATTAAGATCTTTGTCTCGCAGATTGAAAGCATTTGCACCGTAAGATAGGTGCGAACTGTAACCGAATAATAAATTTCTATATACTATACACATACCTCATAGCTGATTGGTATTCGCGCCGTTTGAATTTTGATTTTAAAAACCATCTAACCAAACCGTGGGAGTTGGATTTTCTCCCAACCTACTTGTCAGACGAAGTTTACGGTATGGTATATTTCTGTGTATCCATGTCCACGTGTAAATTAATATACGCATACACGTATACATCTTCTTTTTTTTTTTGTTCTCTCTTTTTCTACGGGTGTACCGGAAGACTGTACGAGCGACATTACAAATAACGCTTATACTTCGGTACGCGATACGTGCTCTTTACTTTAATTACGACATAAAATGATAAACAATGTCCACAGATGGTATACCGCGCTGTGCCTGCAGGATAGCTGTGAGATTAAAGTGAGGCTTGTATATCGCGGTGCAGGACGGGTTTAAATCGCTCAACAGTTGGACTCATATGGTGCCCATCAAAAGACATAAACCTGCATTGCATGCCCTCCATAAAAACCCAATAAACGTACTACCCCTCTCCCCCTCCTCCCCCCCCCGGCACTCGTATATTACGATATGCAGGCTACTGGCTACGCCGTCGCGACGCGTGCAGATATTACATGATTTCGTGACGCATCTCTATCGGAACTAGGTAACGTCGGACAAAGCGTCTACGGAAATGGTGGAACACATAATATTCTGTAACATCTATCCTTCTTCGAACCCGATCAATTCGGGCTGAAAAGACCTTCGGGTATATACGTCGGCGCTCGGTCACGTGACGTGCGAGACGTGTAATCTAAAAAGTAAATCTTTCGTACGTCTAATCAAAACTAAAAATCAAAACTAGCTTGTAGAGGGAAAAGTTTGCCCTTATACCATCTGCCTCGGACAGGGTAAGGGAAAGTTTAGTCCCAAGGGTTGAACGTTTGCGATACTTTTACGGACATCAGCTCTGCCAATACTTGATCATTACCTTTTCTATTTTATTTTTTTCTTTCTTTTTTTTTCTCTCTCGTTCTCTTTCGTACGACCAGTAGCGGCGTCTGTTAATCCTAAGCATAAACAACGTATTGTATTTCGCAGGGGATGCTTTCTATTATATCATATTTTGTTATTAATATTTTTCGACTGGGTGAACTCGGGCGAGTTCGCAGGTAGATAGAGTGATAAAAGGAGCGAAGGACCCTCGTTACTATACTGCAGACTAGACGTCCGCGGTCCTAAATGGTTACAATTATTATTGCAACGTTTTTTGGCTCGTATGTATCGGCTCTTGGTTACAATGTACGTTGGCACGATGTTACCTGTCCTCTACCTGCGGGTGTAGCGTCAGCATGAATGCATTGAGACGTTCCTTCGAGGATAATAAATCCCATGTTTCTCTCCTACTTGCGGAGCTCTCACTAAGAAACGACCAATCTTCTTTTCTCTGTTGCTTTTAACGACGGACGGGGGATACTTGTTGGTTCCTCATCTTGGCGCGTGGACCTCGCGCGATCCAAAGACCTCGACATCCCAACAGACCGCGGAGAGAAGAGTTGCAGGTATTTGTTCTTCCATCGGACGTGCACGTCCGATGTGGAAGGTAAACTCTCGTACGCCCCGGCGTCATCGGAGGGCAGTAAACCTTTTGATATATAGTCGAAGGCTTTTTAGAGTTCTGTCAGCCACGCCCACAATCAACCTCACTATTATTTACACTCGTTGCCGGAGTACCGATCTTACCAGGGGCATTCCTATATCTATCCAGCCACGCGTTTTGTCCAACATCACATATCGTCCGAGGGTTCGCGAGACATTCGCATTCATGCCCCGATCATCGTTATCATCGGTTATCTCGCAGATTATTTCTAATCGTGCGGGAATCTGTTTTTTTTTTTTTGCTTCGTACTCACAAAAGTTTCTTCCTTTCAATTCAGCACCTGCAGAACTGACAATTCAGTCTCTAACTCCACATCTGGTTGATTCTGGTCCTTCAAGTTCGGATCACTGAGTTTGTGGTTTAAAAAGAACGTGAGATACTTGAAAGTCCTTCACGTTTTCCGTGTCCGATTCGACCATATTCCGGCGAAGAAGAACCCCTCGAACAATTTTTTAGATCACTTATTGAATTTTCAGTAGAATAACAGAATGTGCAATTCATGATCGAGAATCGAGTTTGAGGCAGACAGTTGCGGACCTTCCATCTTGAAATTGGGGAGATCTAAGTTGCACTCCTCGACGACTCTATAAAAGAAGATATACAGATACGTAGGCGTAAAGATCGAACATGATAATATCGTCGGATGGTTGTATCGAGGCTCTGGAGCTCAGCTCTCGGATGTGTAAAAAAAGGAAGGCATATATCTCGTATGCACGCTACGAATTTATGAAATTATGGCTGGTCGCGTTTGCCAAATTATCTATTTCTGACGTTCGCGGATCTACCCTAGGGGCCTCGTTTGATTTCGGGTTCTGATGCGCGAGCATTCTCTGTTGCATCGATGTAGGTACGCTGGAAGAAAAAGGAGATAGACAAACCCACTACCAAGGAGATGGGGGAATAAGAGGGATGCATGATATTTTATTATGCAGCGAAACTTCGGGCCTCGGCTTCACCTTCTCCGCGTGCATTCGATTCGGTCTGACGGTTATATATATGTCTGTATTATATAGTATATTTATTCGAGAAGGCGAGCTTCGTCTTCTAATTCGATAATTTTGTTTAGACTGGACCCGATATTCGTGGCTTTAAACGATCGTCTCATTATATACTCGTTCTTTCTCAACGTATACAGCCACAGAATTTTTGCATACGTGTATAACCTGTCGTGGATATATTGGTTGGCTAATTGTCGAACGATTATCGTTAAGCGACACGCGAAATGAATGAGTTGTTTGCCCCTCACCTCCCGCCCCGGTTTCTCGGATGCTGCGATCTTTGGGAGAAGAAGAGTCTCGAGCTCCGCGCTATCACCCCGGGGGCCTCGAGAGAAGAGAGATCCACGCGTTTTACCGCGACGGGATTCCTTTCCCACTACCGAGAACCATTCGTAAAAAAGACTCGTCATTCCAATCACCTCGACGAGCCGAATCACCGAAAGCCAAATGAAACGCGAGCGGCTCTGCAGCGATAAAATACAATTTAAGCTAAAGACTGCTTCCATCTAGCCATTCGACCATTCTCTCCCTCTTTCGCTTCAACTTCTTTAACTTCTTCTTCGTCTTCTTCGTCTTCGCTCTCTCTTTCGAGCTCAACCAGCTACCCCCCCCCACCTCCTGCCGAGCTGATGAGGTGACAACCCATAATTATACAGGCCCCTGTCTGTCGGACATAACTGCAGTGGCATGCACGGACCATCCACCCCAGCTCAACCCCGCTCGACCGTCTTTCTTCCTCTTTCTACATATCTCTTTACCTATATCTCTGTCTCCTTTCCTCGTTCGATAGCGGTGTTCAATGTTCATACGTCAACAGATGGAGAAGGAGAGAGAACGGACCTCCGCAATTTGTCCGGTCCCTCATGATCCCGCTCGATCGTCGCTCGACTCTTTTGCAATAGCAGGCGTTACTAAGGATGCGAGGGCCCTTGATATAAGACTTGCAAATTTATGTAGGTACTAGGTTATCTCGAGAGGGATCGATCATTTCCTAGGCTACGTGCCCCCGCGGTCGGTAGCGATCCCCGACAACGTGGTAGTGGTAGTTCTGTCCAGGAACTAGCGATTACATGGTACAGCTACGTCTCCTCAGCCTTACCTCTCCAACGCCGAGAGGCACTTTGTGTACTTTTACGCATCGTCGTCTTACACGGAGGATATATTTTCGAGTTGAAATCATCGGCCGCTTCGGGCCGTAGATTCCAGTAGTTTCGGTTCGGAGTTAACGAACGTTTCCATCGGATGTAGGGATTGAAATTGAAATGAAACGGACTCAACGCTCGTCGTTTGCAGAGCGGTTAGACTCAGATCTTACGAGTTCGACTTTCGTCTTACGTTCGGGTCAAGTTAAAAGTCGGTTTCTATCGTTCCGCGTTCTTTGATCGTGTGTATACGGTTGATCGCGCAAGGCTGGCAAGAACCATGAAATTTGCGTTCGAGGATAAAGCGTAGGTAGGTATAGATTTTCCGAATAATTTGACAGGGTCGGTTTCGGCTCTCTTCCCTCGCCCCTCGCCCCTCGCCCCTCATTCCCGTTACCCTTTCCACGTTCACGTTCGCCGTTCATACCGACGATCCTTAACTCATCGATCCCCTTTTGTTTGCCAAATTCATTGGCGCAGAAAAAAATCTAATCCTGGGAGTCTTTAAAGCGAAAAAGACGAGACCAGCCGAGGGAAAACTAATTCTAAAATCGAAGTTAACGAAGGCAAAGTGGTCAAAGTACGGATCGGGCATACCGCTTCTTACACTCCGAGTTTAGCTGCTGGTCCTTGGGTCAATCTCTGCTTGACCGGATGTACAAAATGAATTTCAACAAAGCCAAATCGACCAAAGCTTTACTCGTCGTTCGGGTCGACTAGTCAGATTAATCTCGGAAGGTTAACGTCGGATATACCTCATAGTCCTTCGGCGTTGTACTATAGGCGTATGCAAAATTTTTCTCAGATACTTCTACGACGTGTAATGTTAAGGATGAGTTTGGTGGATAGAAATTGCGGGTCGACTTGGGCACCGTGAATCGTATATTCGCGTACGACGATCCGCTTTGAAAAATAATTGAGATTCGAAAGACGCGCTGCACAGCACCCGGGTCTCAAGCGGCGAGTTTAGAGAGATTTCATTAAATCATATGAATTGGAGATAATGTATGTTATTGAGGTCTGCGTCCAAATCGCGTTCCTATAAGTTGTAATAAGTCCAATTTTAGGGTTCGTCACGGCCGGGACCGACCGGCCGGGTTCGAGGTATGGGTCCCTATCCCCGAGGTTCTCAAGTCTCATGAGAAAATCCACCGTAATCCAACCGATCCGCGGGTCCTCGGCCGGCAGTAAACGATCCGACAGTCACTGGTCGCGACCGCAACTCCTCGAACCCGCCACTTACCCGTCAAACGGCCAGCCGGCCAGAATCACCCTGGAATCACTACCATTTAGATAATTTGTAATGAATAGGCAGACGTTTATCTCTAGCCCACGAGCTATACAACGAAATGACAATAGTCGGTCTTTATATACCTGTCCATTTATACAGATACAGACAAACCGGAGACAGCTTATACAGCGTCTGCCGTATACGACTGCTGCACTTCATGATCCGACACGAGTGTGTTAAGGCTGGAAAAGTCAATACGTGGCATTGTCTACGTGTGTGCAGTACACACCATCGGGTAGGAGCTGAATACGAGTCGCGCGGTTGACCGGTCGAAGAAAAATACCCCCGTGCTCCAAGCGTCAGGTGCATTCAGGAAGCGCAGATGTTTTCGAGGCTACACAGAGATTTTGATACACGTTTTGACGATTTTTCCGCACGTTGTGTGCTGTACTACGAATATCGTTGAGCAAAAATCGTGTCAGTCCAAACAACCGGATTCTAATTTCACTCCTGAAGAGTGAAGAAGAAAGAACAATTAGGAATGTATACTCTTCGGGACCGCGGTTCTCGTTAAACTTTGTCGATATATCTTCTTGCTGATCGCAATTGATCCAAATTGATAATCACTCAACGGTGTAACGATACTCTTTCGCGGTTTATTAACGCGTTGAAATCTGTTCGAAAATTCTCCTACTCCGTCCCCTCCTGTATTTGACTTCAGCTCGGAGTTTCAGGCAACGCGTCGCTAGGACCGCCTGGGTACGGGGCGATAATGTATGCCCGGTCACGCGTCCCGATTGATGCCACAGACCTCGTCGACGCGCCCCGTCACCACAAGATGTCATATTCCCCACCGTTTGTCATTTGTTAGCCAACTCCGGGAGGTCTGGCCGACTGATAAGTCGCTCACGGTGGCAGTTTCCCCTGGTTAATGCGTTCTTGATCTCGCTTAGGAGATCTTTGACATAATTCTTGTCTTACCTCGAAACACGGGGATCTGACAGTTTCGAATTGAATTCTGCGGATTTTGTTCAATCGAAATAAGATCCGGGGGATAGAAAATTTCGTCGTGGTTTTTAGCGGTTTCTTTTATTTAAAAAAACCGCGCGTTCATTCTCCGAGGAAGAGATCCATCAACTGAGACCGGAGTTTATAAGTCGGGGCGCAAACAATACGTGGTATACGCGGAGCCCGGATTATATGCAGACTGCGAGGATGTGATTGATATTTGGTTAAGTTGGCTGGCGTTCGCTCGCGTTAGCCCCGATCCATCAAACCTCTTTATCCGCGACTCCGAGCGAGCCACACGTCTCTGTGATTTCACCGAAAACCACTTCCATCCTCGGCACCAATTCGTCTTTATATCAGAACCGTGAAATTCCTTAGAAATTTTCATTCTATTTCAAAATGTGTCGCTCGACGAGGGCAAAACTTGTCTCACGGATCTCTGAATGCTCGACACTCTTCAAAGTCTATTTCGAATACATTATCAAGATTGTCCGAATGAATTTCACGGGCGATAGACGAGCTCAATTAAGTTTTTTTTTTTTTTTTTTTTTTTCTTTTACCCTTTTATTACAACACATTACATTGCTTGTTCTCATTGGTGTTCCAGACGTTCCAAGAATGGAAAAATCTCCACTCCTAGCAAACGGATATAATCACCCGCCAACGCATCTGAGTCACATGCAGTTCATGCAGCTCGGAGGACATCCTGGCGCCGGTCATACGGCGATCTTGTCACCGGCCAGCCTGCCACACCACCTCCAGGCCCAGGCTAGGGCCGAACAAGGTCTCAAGGTCAACCCCAACATGCCAAACATGGAGGCTATCGCAAGGTGAGCCTTTACATATGCCTTTATTCGAGCTGAACTTAGCTGTGTTACAATGTTACTCTCTTCGTTCGACGGACGCGAGTTTTTGTGACGTAGAAAAAAAAAAAAGAATTGTTGAACTAAAAAACTGTTCAGCGAAATGAGCTTCTTCTTCTTATTTCAATATTTTTTTTTCCTTCTTGCTTTCGGAGTGAAAAAAGACGTAGCGCCTCAGTGCGTTCTGAGTATTTAAAGCAAATCCTTTGAAAGCCAAATCGTTCGGGTCTTCTTTCTTGAAGTAGCGCAAAGTGGATGGGCGGTAGATATAGCGGTGGGGTTAAAATTGGCAGAGATGGAAAGAGGAATCAGCCCTTAGGGGGCAGCAAGAAGAAGGTGTCTCAGGCGAAATGGAACGAGCAAATGCCTCTGAAGGTCTAAAGATCGTCAGACTAATCTGATTCACCGCTGGCTTATATTAATAATATTTTGGAAATAACCGACCACAGCGGGAAACATTTTCATTAACTTGACTTTCCGACTACCCCAGCCCAGGCTCGATCGTGGTTGATGCCCCCGTACGCCCCTCGACCTCGCACGAGGCACCATCTCGCCCCGCCATCATCGCTACCCTGAGGGCCTGTCCAACAAAGTTTGTTAAACTTTTGAGAGTACCAAGTATAAAGCGAGAGGACCTATAGAGACAAAAGGGGCTGAGAAGCAAAAGGCAAAAGGCAAAAGACGAAAGGCGAAAGGCGAGAGGCGAAAAGGTGAAAGAGAAGAGAGAAAAGCTGGAGTGGAAAAGAAATCGAGCAGTGCGAGCCAAGAAATTGGATTTATTTGTTTTAAGTTCTATCCTCAACCCCCTCCCGCCTGATGACGCGGTATACCTATGCGAGTTACCGAGGCCAAAAGAATACAACTTTAAGAGGATTTGAGAGACGAAGAAGCCATGGAAATCCAAGGGGTCTCGACACTGCTTGATCTTGCTTCGTTCTTAAGTCCATTTCCTTATGTCTTGGTGTCGCCTTCGACCTGTCCTCAACTTATAGGGTGATATACCTACTCGCCGGAGGGAGGGCGGTTAGTGCTTCAACTTGACTCACAAACGAGATACAGAAAAATACCGAGTACATACATACTCGAGTAGGTATTAATTTCATGACATCGGGCCAAGTCCCCTCGCGACCATTAAGCTAGTTATAGGATGCATTACCTACTGAAAAAAGTAAAGCCGGTCGTATTTGGGGTAAAAAAAAACAAAAATAAAATAATCAACACTCGATACGGAAGTTTATTTTTTCTTTTTCTTTCGATATACGAACGATTATCGAGGAAAGGGGGGGTGGGGGGTTAAGATTCGAAGAGGAATACCGAACGATGTCCCTCTTTCGTATATATTGGGCAAGAGATAAAATGAGAGGAGGAGGGATAGCGAAAGTTAGGGGGCCGCATTGAATTATTTTGCGCGGGCTTAACTCCCTCGCCCGGGCGCATCTTAAGCCACGTACATAATTCAGCGGTAACGAACGAGTACTAATTCAACTATATTTAGGCATCTTTGAAGCGAGGAAATCCTTTGCCTAGAAAGTCTGCTATATCCTAACGTAACCCCCTCATCTTCTACCTCATCTTCTCCATCAACGAAGAGCTGTGGTTCTCCCAGACGAGCCAAGATTAAGATTTCGCGCCTCGAACCCGACTCGAAGGGTTAATCCAAGGCATTTGTTCCCTTGCTTCTCCTAACCTGCAAATGACTTTCAGCCCATGTTCTAAACTCCGGCGGTTACGAGTTTATCACCTTCATTCATCCTCCATTCGCTCGAAACTCTTCTTCATCTTCATCTTCAGCTTTTTCTTATTCTACTTATACTTCTTCAGTTTTCTAAATCGGCTACGAACAACCGAGGCGGGTATTTGCACTTCCACAAGTCTCCCAAGATGATACATATACGATATACGTACGGCGGTATGTACCACATGTACAAATATATGTGTATGTATATAACACACCTTACCGCAAGACGGAACAGTGTCCGCATTATGATTTCAGCGCTTTGCTTTTAATTAAAATGCAAATCTATCTCGCACGAGGCGTGAGTTCGGAAGGTAAGACGGATTACGTCTGGGGCGCGACGACAAACACCGGAATATGATTAATTCAGCACAACCCCATCCTTGTACACTCTCGGTTGCTCGTCACCCACCCGCTTGGACTAGGTCTTTCGATCATCCAGCTGCTCACCCTGAACAAATAGGAGACCCGGCCTCCTTCAAATCCACCCCCGAAGCTAAAACGAGGAGAAAAATAGGGCCGATCATCGGTCGAACGGAGGAGTTTAAATCAGGAGAAGAGATTTCATGTGACAAGAATTGAGCTGCAGCATTACGAGAAAGAAATTATGCCAAGCTAATGATGACGGTCACTTTAGACAATGACGTGCAATGTTTGAAAAAATGAAGAAATAAAAAAGAAATAGGAACAAAAAAAATGTCGCGAGGATGACGAACGGATGAGGGCGGAAGGTAGGAGAAAATAAGAAGAGGGATGCTTCGAAATGAGAGTGGGCGTATCAATTTCCTTCAAAGCGGAAAATACAAGCTGATGATTTCGCCAGGGCCCGGAGGCTACTGTATAAACATATAAAAATAATCAAGAAGCGTACATTGCTTTCATGGATTAGCACTGCTCGACGATGGGTGCGGACATTTTTAATCAGCGACATCAAAGCATCAGTTCGTTTCAGTTCCCTTTTAGTTCTTTTGGTATCCTTCTTAGGTTCGCGAAGAAACGAGCGTCGATCGAATCATGAGACAACCGGAAGCCGACGAAAGACTCCTCTTCATCAGCGTGCTTGTGAAAAGCTCCCTTAATTAGTAATTCACTTCCGCGTTCGTTGACGCGTCCGTCAACGTTTTACTGTAACATTTTTTTTCTTTTTTTCTTCTTTTTCTCCCGTACTCTTCACCGTGATACTTTATTATCTCGCTTCATTTCACCAACTTTCATTTCATATCCCGTGCAATTACTACTGTAAACTATTTTCACCGTTAAATCATTACCATATTCAATACCCATAAATTTCTCATTTGTTTTTTTGCCTCATCCTCAGGTCCGGCATTTGGGAAAACTGCAGAGCAGCTTACGAGGACATAGTCAAGCACCTGGAAAGGTAGGTGTCTCAGAAATCTCATTTCCTTGAAAAAATAGAACAAAAAACTTTTAGTCGCGTTGAAAACCCATGTAATTACCAGAAACAGTATCATAAGGTGATAAAAAGTTGAACCTAGGAATGCCAAAATCGCGTGCTAAAGTATATCGTTCCGTCAGCTTTCGAAGTTCGAACGAATCATCTTGAGGCGGTATGGGAATTTTGTAATTTTTTTTTTTCTTCATAACGGAACCTGAATAATTATCGAGAAAAAAAACCATGTGCGAAGAATGCAACGAATGTAGCAATACACAACGTACACCAGCACGTGAAAATTCTTGCGGCGATCGCGTGACGCGAATACGGTATATATACATATATAGGTATAATATAATGCGAGGCACGTACGTACGTACAAAACTGTTGCAGAAAAAAATTTGTTCCTTTTAGGTTAAAAGAGTAAAGAAACGAAAAGAGATCGTTTCACGTGCCTCGTCACATTGTTTTGCACAAGTTTATGTGTACGCGACGCGATGATAACCTGTTGTATTGTGCATATCAACGTACTATGTTTCACGTCATACGTTTTCCATGTATATACCTACCTACGGGTCAATTTAAAAGTTTTTAATTCGGTATATATATGGTATAAGCGATGACGCGATGCACCGTTGCATCTCCTATAAATCAGTATTACCAACCAGTTTCACCGTGGAAACCAACCGTCTGACGGGTTGAGTCCGCCGTCGGACGCAGTAATGCCAACATGATTTGTACGTCGGGACCCCAAAATTCGAACGGGTTGATCCGTACCGCTTGTCACTTTACGGGACAGAGATCATCGCCTGGACGGGCCCGTTCATCATTCGGGGATTAAATCATTGGATTGTAGAACTCGGAAAGCGCGAGACGTTTATACGACAAGGGGAACGGGGGAACGGAAACGGGAAGGGTTGATCTGCTCCAACGGGGATGAATTCCCCCGATTCTGCAGCCCGGTTTACCCCGATTAACCGGGCATAATGCATCGGGGCTCTTCGCGACATTGAATTAACAACCTTTTATCAAAGGTGAAGGGGATGAAGAAGGAGAAGAAGAAGAAGAAGAAGAAGAGGAAGAAGAAGAAGAAGAACTTGTCAACCCCGCGTTATATTATGTACAAAGTGCGGGCGCGCGGTTGGTGCAGGGATCTTGAAGGCTCCCAAGTTTCGCAAGTTCATAAACTCTGGATGGTCAATTAATGGGACTCGGGTGAAGTTTAATTAAAGGAACGGTTCCGCAAGACAAACGTCACCGCGGGGACGGTCGGAGGGAAGGGATTAGCATAAACAAATCATCGGGATTAGAATGCGGGCCGTTGCTCTTCGCTTGTTAAATCAAAAGGACAAACAATTAATAACCCAGGTTGGGACGATTAATCAGAATTCAAACTCGCAGTTAAATACACCGACGGATTTCGGGCTTCGGGCTTCGCGGATAAACAAAGGTTTATATCAGTGTCAGTTGCAACAAGTCAACTTTGCGCTTTCGCACTCCTCGAACCCCTCGTTACGATGAATATTCAACCGACTGCCTACCTACGCCGTACATTCACTCTCATACCCCCGCGAGCAGCCTCGACGGTCAGTCAGAGTCAAACGACTCGAGTCACACAATGCGTGAGCGTTTGTCCAGTTATCCGAGTATACGTGCGTGCGTGCGTGCCTGCGTGCGTGCGTGTGTGCTCACGCAATACGCGAGGGTTCGAACAGCTTTGAATTGCTTTGAATTGGAAATTGAATTTCGTCCATTGTAGGCAAAAATACGTCGAGTTATTTAGCAACGATTCGAATGATTCAATGCTCGACTTTCATCATCCCCGGGTTGATTCGGTATATTCGAAACAAAAACTGAACGGCAGGAAAGGCAAAAGAACGTCACACAAAATTCTTTCGGTTATTACGAAGCATAATTATTTCGCCATTATGATATTCGGGAGCTTCTTTAGCCCCGCAGCCTCGAGGAAGACGCGAAGAGCCGTAACAGGCATCAACCCTCCGCTCAGGTTGTAGCTGCGGCATATACACAAGCTGTAGAAGTAAGTAATATTAATGGTCTCGGAGTGCAGAAACGCGGGCAGCTACTGCTATCAATGCGCAACTCTGCTAATGTCGGCTTCCTGGCTTTAAAACCAGCCAGTCATTCCCCGTTATAATTCGTGCGCATTGTCGCTTATCCTTCCCTCATTCCAGCCCGTTTCTGATCCTGCAACGGCCCCACCCTTCGGGGCCCTGGGTTTGGTGTTCTTATCAACCCCCTGCCGCCAACGTCTCGGGTAGGATAGGTCATTAATTACGACCGGTGACGTCTTATATCGGAAAAGACATCTGCCGGAAAATAATATTCATAAAGTCAAGAAGTCGTTTGCGTTGGTACACAGTCGTTACCAGACCCTGCGGCCTCCAGCAGCTCTGAGACTACTCTCCGCACCAACACCCGCACCTATCTAGGTACGATCCCGCGTGTATATATATATACGTATTGTACACTTGCACCACCTCGTCACCGCGCTGATCCGGTCCTTTTACGACCGTTAGCTACTTCACGGTCACGCGCTACAATCGTAAACTCGGATTTTAAAAAGGAAATATGGCCGACCACGGATTTAATGGGATACACCATCGCTCAATACCGCAGCTCGAACTGGTCTATAAAATAATCTATTTCATCCTCTTATATGCCTGTCCAAAGTTTTTTGACGAAATATTTAGGGTTGTTTTTGCGATTCGGCTAATATGAGGATACGATCGAGGCTCACTTTTCGAAGGAAGAATTTTCCCGGCTCGTTTTATAAATTAACGCAAATTTAACATTCCGTGCCTATCCCTGGGACGGGAGAAGGCCTGTATGTGTGTAAACAGGGACGTGTATGTACCCTGAACACGTGTCCACGTTATGATTAATATTACTCGTACCTACACCCGGGGCTTTTCGTTGAACTTGTCAGCGGTTGTAACAAGATACGCGATGATTAGCTGCGCGATGTGGGAGCTGGTGTAGGTAGGTACGCGTTTCCGGTTCCCCGGGCTTCCTACGGACTTCTAACTCCCGAATGAACAGCAATCAAGGCAGTTTAAACGTTTGCGAATTTTCAAAAAGCGGATCAGACATCGCTGTTTAACGATAATTCAGTTAGTTAAAAAATACCGAGAAATCGCCGTTGCTTGTTTTTTTTTTTTTTCTCGCAATTATCGATCGACTTCAAGGGCTTGTTTTTTTTTTTTTTTTTAACCCAGTGCCGCATCGGGGCTAGACAAAAATAGTCCCGAATTTAAAATCAAATAATTAGATCCGTCTAAACGCGGCGGACTACTCGGAAGATAATTCGCGAATCGTTTCACGCGACGCTGCAGGATTCGTTTTTGACCGTAGTATAGTTTACGTGCCTTGAGAAATAACGGTGCAGGACACACGTCTATCGGATTACCAGCTACTTACCGGTTAGCGATCAAATTTATAGAAATTCAGCGAATACATAGACACACACCTACACATATTTATAAATATATTCATGCTGGATAAAGGCTCGAGATTGATTATTGAAATTCTCGGAAATTCTGACCGTCTAGGTATAGGCATGGCATGATCAACCGCGCAGGGTTTAATCTAACATCCTGATTTCTTCAAGAACCGGAGACGATCGAGCCACCAGTGCAAACTTATACCTGGAAGTTCATTCAATCCTTTGGATGAGAATTTTTTACTTTTTTTCTATCTATCCGTATAATCCGAAAGTCAGACGGGATTCAAGTGTCGAAAGAACTAACAACTGACTAATGATTCATCAGCTATCTTAATTCTGGTGTCAAGAAACGATTGTAATATTAGTATAGGTACTCCGCGTTGTACGTTGATCAGAGATTTTTCGGTAATTCGACATCGTGTTGCAATCGGTGTTAATTAATAGCCTATTTAAAAAAAAGAAGAGGACTTTTTTCCTGACGCGTTAGAGGACGGCCGGAATCTCGTTAGCCGTTGCTAACTGAGAACCTTGACTTCCTGCCAATCGCGGCGTACACATGAAACACCGAAAATCGGCCCACACGGGTTTTCATCCCGGCGTGTATATATAGGTGTATATTATATAGGTACTGAAAATAGCGAAAATACCAGAAAACTGTCTAATGAGACAAAAAATCGCTGTCAAATGACAATTTCACGGTACATTAGCGACGTGTGGGTGGAGCTTGTTTGGCTCGGTCGAGTCCTGCCGCTGCTCACAGGCATCGCCGCATGGTCTCCGGGGAAAACTAATTATGTTTTTAATTAATCACCATTTTGTCACCTCGTGAACCAGGATCGTCTCGTCTCGTTACAACGTTTCTTTGTGCGCCACGTCTCGTTTGCCGAACGGTTATAATACTCGACTAAACTGACAACCGCGAACTAATGATATAAACACATACGTAGAAATTGGTCCACATGTTCATTCCCTTGACCAGCAAGCAATGTCCCTATACATCTTCGAAATGACTTTTTTTTTCTCTCGAATATACGTGATTAAAAATTATCTCCAATTCTATGGACGTGCTTCGCTTTGCACCGATCTGAACCGATCGGATATCCTTCGCGGCTTGGCGGTGTTCTGAAAACAAAAAATGATCTTCAAGTCTTATACTTATATCCTTTTGAACTACGCTGGGTTGCCTTGTCGTTGGGCCGCGAGTAGCGAGAGAAGACGTAAAAGCATTATATATTAAAGTGTTAATTGCAATTAGCGACAAACGTACCTACCTAGATGTAGAACGTTGGGTGTTTTGTAGGTATTATAGGCATAGAATTTAATTACAACCTTATACCGTTTGCCCTAAATCAGCGGGGAACAAATACCTACCCGTCGACTAACGGGAACACAATAGCCGTTCCTCTCACGTCGTAGTAGTTCGGAGCCGAGGACTCGCGCCGCGAATTTCTCTGCTATTCCTGCTCCTGCTGCTGCTGCTGCAGTGTTGAACGTTGTAACACCGGCTATATGTCGCATATACACAAGGCTATATACCGTATACAGTAGCATTGTGGTGGCTAAGATATATTGTTATTAAATGGTCCCCTTCAACGGTATACACACGCCAGTATATTACCGAGGGATCTCAGTTGTCGCTACCCCCAGGGCCTTATTTATGCCCTCGCGACATGCGATCGCAATTCTTAGACCATCCAACGCGTTTCCGGCTCGCTTTCATTCGCACCTCCAACGCATCCTTATTTAAGGAGACAACCCGCTACTATGCGAATCCTCGGACCTTTTAATCTCGAAGAAATATTAACAAGGCGGAGAAGAAACAGATACAGCTTTAAGAAATTTTTGGTTACAATAATATTTTCTCGAAAAACTTACTTGGGAAAATATTTTACAATTCTACAGTAAATTTCGTTGAAATCGATCCGACAGTTATCGAGGTTTAATATCGCAATGAAATTTCCTCTCATAATTCGGTTCCAAATTTTGTTATATTTGGGTAAACGGCTCGTTGCCTCAAGAAGTAACAGTCGTATAAATTTCAGGTAAATCTTACGAACGGTTCCCGAAATATTGGCACTTTTTTAGAAACACGTTCTTCCCGATCTCCTTATTCGAAACTCTTCGATAAATTTTTTCGAACACTGTGAATTTCTAGAAAATAAAAATATAGAAGAAATTTGACTGAACGTTGGAGGAAGGTCGCGGGGGGTAAAGCACCGATACATTATACTCGCACGTGAAACGACGTACTGCATGAGGCGGTTCGGTTTGACCGTGGCACTTTTGGTAATGAACTAATATTTGCAATGTCCGGTATGTGTGCCTCGTGTACGTGCGTATCCGTACATGTACGTCGTACGACGTAGCTGGCCAGCATATGATCGTACGTGTGGGTGCGTGTACCGAGAGTACAAACACGTGGTCGACGGCCGCGTGTTATCAGCGACCCCTCCGCAAATACGGGCCTACTGCCCCGCGGGGTCTTTCCCTATCGCACTCTCATTGCTCGCTGCCCGTTCCGTTCCGTTCCGTTCCGTTTCGTTCCGTTCCGCGGTAACCTATGAACACTGACCATGATGCCAACCTGCTACGGTATGCATACAGATCAAATACCTACCCCGGCTACGTTTGCTCTGCGATTTCAGCCTTATTAATTGTTCCGTAACGTATACCTCGCGCGCTGCAGAGATTTGGATGTAAAAAAATTCTGTTCTATTCTATGTTCTCTTCTGTTTTTCTTTGCGGAAAAAAATTTCGCGTATTCGGGGCGTTGAATATCGCATAGTCAAAGTTTATCCGATGATGAAAATAAAACAAGTCGACGCGACGTCTTGGATAGCGGTGGCATTGACACCCGGTCTAAAGGGAGCCGGCGAACTTCCTAGTGACAAACGACCCTCCCGGTGGTGGTCGCGATCGTGGTCGTTCGGTCACTCCGTAAGAATAATCGTTTTCCAATTGAAATCCAATAGGAACACTCGCGGAGCCAGAATCCTGCCCCTGCAACAAGAGCGGCAGTGGGAATTTATTCCGGTATGGAAAAAAAAATTTATACAGATCGATCATAATTCTAAAATGTTTTTGACACCCCGCCGCCATTAGGTGCCACAACCGATATATATACCTATGTATAAAGTATACTTATATATACCTACTTGCATGTATAATGGAGGGATAAACTTCTCCGAACTTAATGTCATGTCGATGAGAAGTGGCGTCGGGAGGGAGGGGGTGCAGGTCGCGGAAGGCGAATTTTCAAGGCGACCTCAAAGGCATAAAATATCGTTACTATTCCCGTTTTCGCGTATACGAGAACGGGAATAGGCGGAACATCCGGTCGAAAATTCCCAACGTGGGTATAGGTAGAGGTATACCGTGCGTCTGACACCCGGACTATAAATCGCAGCGGTATATGTATATACGCGAGAGAATCTACAATTCTAAAGCGTTTCATAAAATGCTCGACAAAACGCTTTCGTTGCACTTTTCAAGCGCGGATACCACCGCCACCCCCGGTCGGTCTACCCCTGCCAGCTTCCACCAACGTCCTCTCGTCGCCCCATCGACCACCACCACCCCGACCTCCGGGGATACCTATCCCGATTTTGTTGAAATATGTAAAACTGTGTAGCCTCTTCAATTTACATAGCCCCATACATTACGTACGATCCTAATGAAAAGTGGCTCGAACTCTTCCACGCCGCGGTATTCAAACTCGAGTACTGCATGTAGAATCTACCCCCACGTTTCGAAGGTCTGAACAGAACGTACCTACGTTTACACGAGGATCGGTAAAGGCCTCAATTTTTTACTCTTGTCAGTGATATTTAAAGTCTGAGAGTATCGCGACGATCGATTATTTTGATCGGTCGTCGACGAATTCGACTTAGGTATTCTGTACGACTTGTAGGGGTCTGTGTACGCGTGTATATACACGCGCGCTTGTGTATCACAGACAGAAATGGCCGGCAGCAAAGGATTCCGCAACCGGCGATGGTCGTTACTTGTATTATTTACAGCATAAAGAAGAAGGCTAGGCTTATGTAGCAGTGAGACCCTAGTGATAAAATATGAAACGTAGGTAGGTACAATACTGGTTATATATACTATACCATACGTACGCTGCTACCGCATGGCCGAACTAATAAACACCGAGTTTGCGAGACGTTTATCGTCCGCGTTCTGTTATCGATCGCAAGTGAAAAACATTGAATCTTCTACGTTCGATTTTTGACATAGCGTATAGTTACCCCGTATATAACGAATGGCGATAATTATCTCAACGTATATTCTCAAGGGAGTTGTCATAGTGCAAAAAGATTGATTTGAACGATCCTACATACAAGGTGATAAAAATATTTAAAGACTCACTCGAAGATCTTACAGCAATTTGCAAAATACGACAGAGGGATAATATCGTAGCTGCAGTATTCGCGTTGAGATTTTACTGAATCTATGTACGGCAGACGTGCAATTAAGTATACCATACCGTGAAATGTTAATCACAATTTCTAAGACTTAGTATACGGTAGCCTTTCGCATATTTCAAACCTATTTTCACCGCAAAGGCGGCGTCAATTTTTTTCTTAACCCAAGTTCAGCGATATAGACGATAATAAAATAATATTCGTCTCATCCGAGTGGAGATAGTGGCCAATAATATAGTAAAACAAATGTGCCAGACGACATTTATGAAATGGTTTTAAACGAGCTTATACGCTCCTGCAGAAGAGGCGCAGTAGTTAAAATATAAAATCTAACCCTTCGGTCGCGTCGATATGTCGGCGTCGTGCCGCCAAGCTGGGGGCAACGTGTCCGATCACCCTGCACCGCACTCGGGAGAAGGGAGAGAAATATTAAATTTTAAATACGACCAACGAACACCGGACTCCGTCAATAAATATCTCGTAAATATTTACTCGGACAAAAAATGCTGTATAAGGCAACCGTACAACTGATGCTCGTCAACGTCCGCTGAGTCGAGGCTGAACGCTTTGTTCGACGGTATTCTTCATTTCTTCTTTTTTCTTTTGCGATACTGAAGAATCGACCACGTCTCATCGGAGGAGGAAGTAAAAGGCTGAAACGAACGCTCACTGACATCGTTTTTCTATTTTTTTTTACCCTTACTTTCGGGGATCCAGAGTGACAAGTGCGATGAGAACGTTTTATAATAACGATACGACTGAGGTAACGTGGAGAGAAATGGTTCGGTTAATTTCTGATGTATTTTGAGCTTGAATAACTTCTGGTAGAAGTTTTGAGTGGCTCCGGTGTTGCAGCAACGGCACCTACCCTACCAATAAAATCATAAAATATTAGGCTGCGAGAGAGAGAGAGGGAAACAGGGGTGACATTGACTCCTTGAGAGAGTAAATTTACGTTCGTGATGACAAATCGTTTTTAAGTCTCATCGCGGATGAAACGAGGCAAGGAAACTTTATGCAGTAGGCTCGGAGGCTGATGCTATACGAACACGGAGATCCCCTAAACGAATGGTACAGATGGCGCCTGACTGATGGTTCGTGCTTCCAGATGTATTCTCGAGACTTTTATCGCCGCTTATTTGTTCAAGATTCTAGTCAAACTTTTTAGAACCAACTGTACCCAACGCGGAGATTGTGGTTTTGAAAAAGTCTAGCCTCACCGTTTTCCAACGAATTAGCTGTTCAGATTTTTTTTTTATTAAGATGAAATCCACAAAAGTTCGAAATTATTCGGTTAGATTCAGTCGGAGGAGGTGAATAGCTCAGCCTCGTTATGAGACCGTGTGGGATAATAGTCCTAAGATCAACAATCACACGATACTCGGTATGCTGATTGACGAAATTCATGCGAGAGGAATTTAGAGCCGAGATAATCGCCGAGGACTGTTATACACCGGCTTGTTATTCCATATTCTTTTTTTATTACGATTTTATTTATTTTTTCAAACCGTCGTTCTCAGAGTTATAAAAAGTGACGTCTCTCGTAGCGTCGGTGGGGGGGATGGCTGCGTATATTTGAGATTAAATATTGGTGTTAGTACAAGTAGCGAGAAGCGGAGCCCAATTTCCGAATGAAATTACGATCTAAAAGACAGAATAACTTCGGGTGGAGGAGAACGAGATGGCGCAAGAGATGGAAATATAAGAAATATAACGAACGGGAACGAGTAGGAAACGAAGAGGTATGAAAAGAGTATCCTGCAGCGAAGGCACAGCTGCGATCACAAAATTACGACGAGGTAGAGAGTCGCATCTTGAGGAAGCGTTGACAAATGACTGAAGGCAACTTTTATTATTTTAGATGTCAGCGTTCGCCGCGATGTGTTTTACATATTTCGTTACGGGGATCACAACATTCCCGCCCTTGTATATGTGCCTATGCATGTATACACGGGGATAAGTCCTGGTGCGAGCACAGGAGACGATGCTTAAGACTAAGGGACGAGAGAGAAAGAGCTAGAGCCGGGCTGAGCCGAACCCAGTTTGACAAATGGGCCCGGGTTTTATTAGCCGAACTTTTTAAGGTACTCCCTCGCGAGGACGTGTGGTTACACTAAATAAAGATAAGCTGTGTTTTCTTGAGGGTGCAGGTTGGATGTTATTTCATTTTTTCTCGTTCCTTTTTATCTCGTTTCGTTTTTATTCTCTACTCCGTTCTTCAGCTTCGAGCTCAGATCCCCGACACGATCATCACTTCGTCATAGATTTTCGTCGAAGTAGGTTTTACGGATCGAGGAAAGTGTCTGAGAGCTGAAGGGTTCATTGTTCTATATGAATTTCGGCTACGTTTCTCACGATCAATTTCATCAACCTTTTCAGTTTATTTTTTTTTTCTCTTTAACCATGAAAGCAAAGAATGATCGAACGTCGTGTACTTACTTCGACCACCCTTAGCCCGGAAACCTCCAGCAATCCGTACCTTCCTATTTTCGAACTTCCGAGCCGTACCCCGACCCCAATCCGAACCCCAAGGCAACGCAACGTCTCGTTAATGTGTTTCTTTCGAGGCAAAAACCGCTCGCCGAAAGCACACCTAACGTTTCAATCGCTATTCACCTGTCGGCCTGTTTTCTTTCAACGCGGCACTCGCATAATCCATCTAAATCCATTCAGAACGAGTATTCTCCGTTTCATTCAACCGCCTGCGCCGCAAGTATCAAGTTCGACTTTTATTAGAGTGAAATCCGCGCTCGAGTCGTCAACAAGAATCCCCCGGTATTTCCTTACGGCTATTTTTTACCACTTTACTCGTCATTTCCTCCGTAGCTAATAATATAATTATATCTTGTCATTGAGTCATCCGTATAATAACGCGGGAATCGAAGAGAGAGAAATGAGCACGTGGTGACGGGAACACGGTATAGCTGTAAGGGTGGAACCTGGTGCACGTGGGGATCCGGCTACTGTCGCTTGCCTGCTCACCGACAAAGGCGATTCGAAAAACAGGGACCTTCTGCACCCGCGCCCCTGATCGCTGAATATTTAATTTCAACCCCCTTCTCGAAAACGTTTCGTTTTAGCTCAGGTGTAATACCTGGGCTACTCGACCGGCGAGTTACGCGCGGGGGTATACAGAGGCCGTGCAATATAGGCCAGGGGTCCTCAAACGTGATTTTCAATCCCGGGAACCGAAACTCAACAGACTTGTAATTTCCAGCTGATAATTCTTTTCAATTTTTAGCCTTTCAGTTTCATTTCCTCTTGCAGTTCCGTTCGAAACGATCCCTACAATTTTCGAGGACGTGATTATGCGCGTGTATATTTTGAAAAAATGAGCACCCCTGTAGGCGGATGGGCGGTGTATAACGTAGTGAAAACATTCGACCAATAAATACAACAAGTTCCATCAAAAAATTAAAAGCGCGTGGTGAAAAATTAATTTCATTTTTAAAAGCGCGGTGGAAAAAATTAATTATGTATTATTGGCTGGAAGGTATGTGGTCTGGTTTGAAACACGGATATATACGAGTATGTATACGCGCATCTCTCCGCTCTCTGGTACCCGGTGGTCATATTAGTTTATAGATTGGACAGGAATTTGCGAAATGCCGGTGATGGAGGACTAAAGTATTACGTACACAACGCGTCAATCACTACCCTTGTAAACAACAGATTTTATACAGTACTTTACATCGTGTTTCGTTTTTCATTTATCTACAGTATCGCATGTTCGTACGTACATACCTCCGATCGCACCTCTGTTCGCTAACATTCGAGCTTTCATCTTTTGCAAATAAAATTCTATTCACGGCATATATATCTATCCGCGTTTTATTATGACACTTCTTCACGTTCTATAGTCGACAGAAAATTCTATCTTGATCCGATTTCTCATTCGTTGAAAGTAGTATATATATGTTCGTTCCGAATTAAGTCAATAATTTTACCGCAGTCGGGATTTACCGAATGAAAGGCCACCCTATAAAATTCCATATCTTCCAATTACTCTGCAGTACCAATCCCGCACTGCGCATCCCCCTCGCTGTATCTTCTTTGTACACTGATAAATATATATCGCTGATTTCATATCGTCAGAACTCGACGTCTTTGATTTCGATATAGCGAGCTTGAAGAAAGGGTAAGGAGTTTTCATTTTTTTTTTTTTCAACCTGAAATCTCGCTTTGATTGGTCCTGAAAAGTACGAAATCGAATTACTAATCGCGTAACGTTTGGGAGTTCGATCATTCGGGCAATTCCAAGTAATCGGAGAACCGTTCCGCACGTCGAATATTAAATCCTCGTTGAATTTGAAACTTTTCGTCGTGAATTAAGTGAGTCGATTTTCACGAATGACGTAGTGTTAAAGTTGGTAAGGTGCTGTACCTTCCGGATCTTCCCTCACCTCGTCCCCGTCCCCGTCTCCGTCGCCCACCCATTCCAACCCCGGTATACGGCGCAGCTTCCAGGGTAGCAATCTTTTATTATTAGTGTAGGCTTTGCCAGACAATGAAACGAAAGGAACGGAATATGATATTGTACCGCGGGATGTAAGAGGGGGTTTTCAGGGGTGGGAAAAGAGGAGCAACCAGGCTTCGGAAGGGGGACCCAGGAAAGCTATTGTCGGCCTCTTTGAATTTTAAAGTCACCGATCGATACGGCTCAGGGATGTGCCTTTACTTTTACCCCCCGTATTTGTTCGGGACTGCAGGAGACGATGAGCGGTCCGTGATCCGGCGGATCCTCGCGATCAACCGCTGCGCAAAGCACTGCACCTTTCCCTCTCTCTCTCTTTCATTTTCTCTCTTTCCCAAATAGATTCCTTGGAGCTAAATTTGCGAATGTTTCGGGTATATTTCGATTGGCCGAGCAAGTAACGCAGATCCCTCATGCCTCAGGTCGATGTGTGAGAGAGAGAGGACTAGGCGTGCGCAAGCTCGAAGCTCTGAAATTCTAACTAAACTCTCAACCCACTCGATGGGTGAAATGGCATGAAATGGCACGGTGCGACGCACAGCACAGAGGAACGGAGGCTGTCACTAAATTGTCGACTCTAATGATAAATTACGCCCTCGGCTCGGGTCTCGCGTCTCGGCCGAGCGGGGAATCAAATTGCAATTTGTTATTTGTAATTCTGAGTGTCGCTTAATATACTCGCTTGCTCGTTCGTTCGCTAAACCCCGCCGGCATGCAGAGGCTCACTATGCCAGACGAGAACGAAGGGTTAGAAATTAACCGAAGGACTTTGTCTGTATGTGTATCTTATACACGATACACCAGCGAGCACAACACATACTTGCTATGTGCGAATCGGCGACCGTTGTTCTCTCTTCGAATCTGAAACGAAAACACACAGTCTGAAGCGTTCGCAGAAACTCGAACTAGCAGGTAACGGAATAAATTGGGGGTTGATTCGGGACTATCGATACAGTTTGATTTGATTCGACCGTGGGAATGATTTCCTTTGAAAATTATTGAACACGCAGGATCGTTTTTTGTCGAATACGTATGACATATTTTTTTTGGCGACTTGTAGAAATGGTTTTTGCCCGCGGTAGCGCGACGCCCGCGCCGTATTCGGTGTCTCTTATCAGTTTTGCGCAAGAATAGGAGTCGACGAGGCTTCCGAAAGCCATAACCGAAACGGTAACTGCCACCCTCTGACTGATCGAACTTATTCTTTTTTGCCCGGGCCACCCCAACCGATCAGCGTATGAGTTCTCTGATAATATTTCGATGGGTTTGGATGAGTTCGGATGGGTTCGGATGGGTTTGGGTGCTGCAGGGCCACCGCGACTGCCACTGCCGCTGCCTACCGCGTGGCTCGCACACGTACACACCGTATATACACGCAGAGGCTCGTCGAGGGTGGGTAAAGTGCTATTTTTCTGGAAAATTGAATAGTCAAAATTGAATGCCTACCTACTGCTACTTTTCCTCCTCTGTCGCCGAGCAGAGCTATCCCCGCTCTGCTTTATCGCCGCTTCTCTTCCTCGATAAGTCTCCGCACCGACGCCTATAAGCTTTCCAAACTCCCTTTGTGTCCCGGGCATGTATTCCCACCTTTTTTCAACCCGTACGTGAACGTCGCGCGAGCTTCGATCTCCGCCGAGTCAACTTCCGATCAAATTTACAATAATATATTCAACCTTGCGCAGGTTTTAACATTTTTCTAATACAGCTACCGCAACACCACGCGTATAAGTTCGATCCCTGATATTTTTCTTTAATCTGACCCGCGGGGGTACACATCCGCGCGGGCCACTCGAAAAGTTTATTTGCGTTTTGCCTGCCGGCTGAGCAACGGGGCGTTCAACAACGCAGCCGAACCCACTGGGGTAGAAATCCGAGTGAGACAGACATTCAGACAGAAATCGAACATCGAACAGACTTATCGTTGTTCAGCTGGAGAACAAGAGCAGCAACGAATCGGCCGAGGTCGTAGACGCCCCTGGGGTTAAAACACCGGTTACACACGCACACATCGACGATGCAAAGGGGGTAAAACGAAACGGAATTATTTATCTACTCGCTCGTCTGCGAAGACCGTGAATATTTCTATACCTACTCAAAAAGCTCTGGAATTTATTGTTTCAATATCTTTAATTGACGATGATGGCCAGTCGATTGTCGGACGTTTAAATTCTGGAAATCACGTCAGACGTACGTCACGAGATGCGGATACGAAGGGAGAACGACGGAGAGCTTTCAGCGTCCCGGTGCGTTGGTTGTGTGAAAGCGGAGTAAAAACCCGCTTGGGAATGGAACCGGGGGGTTGAGAAGAGACCCGATCGGATTCCCTCGATTCCCTCGAATCCCCTCAGAGTCAGATCCTGCAGGACTACATCGGCGACCGCGATAAGCTCCCGTAACGACTGTCGATAACCCCATAATCGAATCATACGGCAAACCCGCCACAATGCTGGAAAGTGATTTTTATTATTAGCTGATGCTGATTTATTCTCGCGGGACACGTTTTTAGCCAAACTTTCAGCGGGAGGGTCCGGTTGTTATCTGTTCTTTCTACTGCCGTGTATATATATACTATATACATATATATACCATGCGGAGAAGGGCGGCGACAGCCCTGCATATGGTTATACCCTACCCTACCCCTCCAAGGGTCATAATTTCCAAATTTATGTACAAATGTTTCTTTCGCTTTCACTCACAGCCTCTATACTTACAGGGGGAGATTTTTATCGTAAAATTTTCTTGCGAAATTGAAAAAGTGCTTTCTACTTCGCCATGGGGGTAGTTGGGAAATAGAATATCCCGTATAAAGGTCTGAGAATAGGTTCTGATAATTATTTAAAAACCCAGTCCGGACTACGGTGCGACTTAGCCCCCACAGTTTTTGTTTTTTAATTGGCTACCCGGTGCCCGGAATTCCCAACAGACGTAATCAAGGGCAGAAGCTGCGAAGGGCTCGCGTTTCTCGCTTCCCCATCGTCCGGGATGACATCCTTATATTAGCATCTTGGTGCACCGCGAAATTAGGCGTCTCGAGTTCATTATATTACTTCGCCATGGTCGCGCGGACGCGTTGACAGAGTTAAAATAGTCCGCATATTACACCCAGTACGCGATATCAGTTTGCAGAGTTTGAGTCGACGTTCTCGCTCTTGTTAACGTTATAGGCGGAAATATGAAGGCGGTGCGATTTCGCCGGATTAGTTACTCGGCGAGAGTCAAATTTCGTTGTTTCGTTAATAAGTGAGAGAAAATAGACGATCCTTGACGTTACGTAGCGACGCCCGCTCCGATTCGAACGAGTCATTTGCCTAAACAAGACCTTATCTCTCTTTCCGCATTGTCTCGCGTGGAAAGAAGATGAGGAGAAAAAGCGAGAGAGAGAGAGAGAGAGAGAGAGAGAGAGAGAGAGAGAGGAAGCTGAGGCATTGTGTTCACGCGCTTCCGGAACAATTTAGTTCAATCAGCATTAGAAGGGAAATCTCTGTCATCTAATTAAACCACTGTCCTTCTCGGACGTAAACTCAGATTATCTCTGTCCCAGAATCTCGTTTAATCCGACTGTGTGTATCCTAAGCGCGTTTATATATGGAGCGGATAGAATACTCGCCCGTCTCATTTCCTGTCGGCGGGGGTTCTTCGCTTCCAGGGGGATACCTAATTAGCTACTTCGCTTGTTTAGGGAGCCCGGAGTCGACTATCGCTTTGCAAATACCTTTTCTCATACTCTAAAACTAATGCGAGGCAGCCAGGCTGCATAAACCCGAAAACGAAAATCTGTCCGAGACACATTTTTCCTCAAATACCTATATTTATACATTTCAATTACCGTTTTCGAACCCCGCGAGAAGAATATACATGGAAAACCAACATCGAGTGGCTCCTCGGTTCGAGGTGTTTATCTTTTCCTTGTATCCTATTAAGACGACGAGGCTATATATCGTTGCGGGAGACGCGGAGAGCTACGGCGAAGATAGAAATATTAGCTGCCGCGTCATCTCCCTGAACGTGGGCTGCTGTATGAGAGACGCGTTCTATTATATATACCATTTCTATCGCGGAGGCTGAGATATTGAATGAAAGATTCGAGACAACATCGGGAGATAGAAACGAAATTAATCTCAATAGCGTGTGCCTCGCGTCATTTATCACTCTCCTCGTTTTCCGCGAGAGGCCCACAGCTCACCGAGAGATAGAAAGAGAGTCGGGATAGAGTGAGACAGAGTTATCTCCCTACCCTGGCTTCATCCCAACCGTCAGATTGATACAAAGTACGACTTCCGAAGCAGATTGCATGTTCTGTCTATGTATCGGTATTAGAACCTGTCGGTATCGCGTCCCGACTACCGTTCCCATCTATTAGTCAAAAAATCCTCCTTTTTCTTAACTCAAAGTTCGGCAGTTCAGTCGAAAGATCGAATCAGTCGTTATCGACAATTCGGATCGTCAGTGTCTGTCTTCTATATCGCAAAAGTTTGTTCATAACGGTAACATCATCGTATGTCTTTCTTCGACTGTCACTTCCGCAGAAGATTGATTGCGGAAAACTGACTGACATATTAATTCGTCTATTGAGTATTGAAAAGCTCTGACCGTGTCGGCTGAGGGGCTATAATAGACGGTGGAAAGATTTGCCGGATACTGATGATCGTGCTGTAGATAGTTGCGATGAAATTGAAAACGAATAAGACGTTTGACTGCGGAAAGCCTAGCCTCGCGCGGCGAATTAATGTATATCAATCGAGGTACGTATAGAGCTTGGACGAATTACTCGGGATTTCGACAAACGTGCTTTTCGTCGATATATATCCGCGTTGTATACGGTACACCTATCGTCGGGACCCTGTTCGCTCGTTGTCGCGGTAAAGTTATTGGGTAAACGGACGACTGACAATCACCGCATACCTTTCTCTACCCCCGGGGTGGTTTCCTACCCGTTTCACCCACCCTTTGTTCCTCCGAAATTACAACTATTGTTATCATTATCGCGCTATGCGGACGATGCGTTTGATTTCCGAGGCTTAAACCCGGTCGATCGGTGCTCCTGCTTCATCTCTGCAGGCTGATATATGCGTAGGATTTTGGTTCCCTCATACCTAGCTGTTCGAAAGACCATGGCATGTGTCAGTATAAGTGACAGGAGCGTTATTCAATTGTTTGGAGGAACCTTTTGCAGGAAATCGAGCAGAATGTAAAAATCGTTGACAGCGACTGAGAAGATGCGATTGAGAATGAACCGGTGAAATTTTCTATGGTATTTCAAAGTTTTGACTCGCACTATTGAAGTTGCTAATTATTCGCATACGGAGAACCGTATATAAGCGTATATATATCTAGGTAATGAAACCTGTAACATATTAACACCATCCCACCACAGCTGCACCAGCAGCAGCAGCAGCATCAGCAACTCGGCAAGAGGCGCCGCGACGTGCGACGCTCTACGTAATATTCAACTAATTACAAATTTAATAACCCGGCGACGTTCGTCGCTGGTTATTGCAACCTTGCGATGTCTCGGCTCGACTTGAGTCGACTCGACTCGAGTCCCGTCTACCCTGAGCGTGATACAAAATTGAACAGAGAATCGGAGAGACAGAGATACAGACGGAGAGGAGAGAAGAGAAGAGAGATGCGGCGATACCGGCGAGTACCCATCGGCCGTCTTAATCAACTCGAATTTCCAATTAAAATTTAATTATTACAGAAATTAAGTCCTTATGATTTCTACCGTTGGTTAAGCGAGGGACGCCAAAGTTCGACCGATTTTGGGACACGTCTATTTCGCGAATATTATTCTCACTCGATCAATCGGCTGTATATGTATTTGCGAGAATGAATAATGAATGACGAGAGGAATGGAATTATAGTCGGTGTTTGGGTATATAACGTGGTATACGCCATTGCATCACCGGGGGTGGTTAGTAACTTATTGCTCTTGGATAATATTTCTCTCTCCCGCGCCGTCTCTTTAAAAGCATTTTCTCATTAAAAAATTAAAGCACAACGGGGGTAGGTATAAGGAATAAGATGCCTCCGCGCGGAGAGAAAACCACGCCGCGCGTACCTACCCCGTACCGCGTACCGCGTAGCGAGTAAAACCATAAGAGAAAGAAGGGGGAAGTCGCTTCGGCGTTAGTAAAGTGCTCCTTGGCTCCCAGATGCGCCCGATATTATATAGTATAATGATATTAACTTTATACTTAATGGACCGCGGTTCGATTCGCGAGGTGCGAACCAGTGGTAAAAGAAGTTGCTCTGCCCTGGGGAATAATTTGCAGAAGAAAGAGAAAAGAAATAAAAAAAAAAAAAGAAAGATAGAAAGAAAAACGTCTAGAACGTGAAGCGGTACACCCATACCTCTGCGATAATCGCAGCCGAATATAGATAAAAAAAAATCGACAGTGTTCCTTTTTTTCTTTTGCCATTAAAATTTAAAGATGATCGTAGTAATGGAAGAGAAGAAGGTTCAAGAGATTGAAAGAAAAAAAAAAACGAAAGAATATCCTGTATCCGAGTTCCGGTAAGTTCCCGATACTGTGGCGGCGCGGGTGGTTCGGGTTTATACGTCACCGGCTGTAGGCGATTTCTTGTTGGAGCTGTTTCGCGTATAGCGAGAGCTGCTACCGGTTGTAATCTGTAAACGAGGAAAATCTTTATGTTTAATTTTTGTTATTTTATTTTTTATTTTTGGTGGGTAACAGCTATACCTACCCGCATTAGGTATATATATACCTACACGTATATAACAGTGAAATATATTACGGCGAAATGCCTCCGAGGCTAAAGGCAAACAATATAAAAGCAAAATTAAAAGTTTCCCGCGAGATGGACGTTGAACATAAAACGTAAAATCTCTCTGCAGCAAACGCCTGCAAGGTAGAGCTGTAGTACGTAATGAGGAGCCGCCACCGCCGCCGCACAGCACCGTTTTCTTCCAAGTTTAACGTTCTTTCAGCCGTTGCTGCCCATCATTCTTTTGAATATTCAAAACCTCATCCCTCCGTCTTTATATCTGTTAGCGTTATACTCCCAGCTGGTTCTTTCATACGTATCAAATAAAAAGAAATATATATATATATATATAAATTATAGAAAAAAAGAAGCGTAACGAAACCGAAAGAAAAATTCAAAAAGCAATTCTTCCATCCGAAATTTCACTGGAAAACAATACATTACTTTTTCTTCTGTTTTTTGTTTTATTACAGACTGAGAGAGGAACGAGGAGACGCTGAGAGGGCTCTCGCATTGGACCACAAACCCCGTGACCTAAGTTCCCACAACGGTGAGTGTGAATAATACCTCGACGTTTTCAGTCTAACAAAAGATCGTGCAACGTCATGTTTAGTCAAGATCGTAAACCACGATTATTTCACATGTATATAGTATATTCGATTACTATCTATTAATTACTCCAAAATCGAATCTGATTTCAATTATTATCTCATCTACGTATCTATTGGATACCAACGACCTTAAAAAATTTCTTACTTCTTTCCTACGATTCATTCATTTATAAACGCAGCTGCAGTTGAACGACTTTTTAGAAATGATTATATCATTAGGACCAAAATTCGATCGCTAATTCCCAAGAAATAAAATCCATTCTGTCTGATGTGCGGATTTGTTGTCTCTTCAGAAAGCCTCGGTAAAAATCAATCCCGGTCGATGAGCTAGAGACAGACAGACCCGTTTGATGAAAATTGAGTATAAACTAATCTGAAAAACCGATAGAAGGATATATAGAGAGAGGTGAAGCGACGTTTCGTTTCATGTGGGCAGTCGCTCCGCTCCTTGGGTATTGTTTTTTAAGTCGTACAAACCACCGATCGTTTAGACCTGAAGAGATTAAGTTCGATATCGAGTTTCAGGCGCGGTCGGTCGGTCGGTCGTTCGTTCGTTCGGTTTCGAGGCTTTCGGAGATGCGACCACGTGTTTTTTTCCCAATTCCCCCTTAATATTTTAATCTGTCTGGCCACAAACCCTTTATCTCGCGAGTCTCGCGGCTCGCGCACCGTTCCTCGCATCCAAGATAAATTCATTCTCCTACCAAAGCTGGTGCGATTAAAGCATTTCACGGCAGGCTGACGGCAGGCTAGCCAGGCTTTATTGCATACATACGTACCCCTCGGATACCTACGCATGTGCCCCGTACACGCGCGTACACGACTTACCGATATATACGTTTGTGTGTATTGGGCATAGCCATGGCTCCGTTTAGTGGCAAATCCGAACACCCCAAGATCCACCGTGCCGTTCCTACTCGCTCTTCCATTCCCCATATAGTTCGTCCCTCTCTGTTCGAGGCCATTCGAGCGGTCGAGTGGCTCATTCGCTTCCCAAACAGAATCCATCCACGTCAGGATTAAAATGCTAGGATATCAAATACGGACCTCGGAGAGTGGATAGTTGGCTTGTTTCACTCTGAATAGGGCAGCTTCGAGGCAAATAAAATCCATCAACTTGTCAGTCGGATCCGTCCGGGCATTCGGTGAAACTAAACCGTTTCGCATCCTTTATCCACGAATATATATATATATCGTATACCCCCGCAACTGCAGTAAACCTTTGAATTCGCTTTGTTTCAGGCTCCTCGAATGGACACAGTCCGGTTTTAAATTTGTCGAAAACTGCCGGTAGCGGCAGCGTTGGCGAACACTCAGGCAGCGAAGCCGGTGCTTCACATCGCTCCCAGGACGACGAAGACGACGAAGACAACCTCTCGGAGGATCTCGACGATGATAACGACAAGGACGAGGGTAAGCCGTTCGTTTATCTATTCTTCGTATATATAGATTATCAGAAAATATCATAAACGAGGTCGATTCCTTCGTAATGATCGGTCCTTGATGGGAATTAATTTGACTCGGGTCTCGCATAGCCGAGCCAACGAACATTTCGTTGCATATATGCAAATGAAAAATAATTATATCGCTCCGAGTGCACCGGGCCGTGGTTCACGCGTGATGTTGGTGCGGTATTTTGGAATGGGAATTGGAATGGGAATGGGTGGTGGGTCAGAGGTATCTCACCTCTCATCGATCATCGGGGGGGCCCCAAGACGTTCTGGGATTCATTCACGTTGTTCGCTCGAAGAAACACGTCTGACGTACCCGGGTCCAGCGGTTGTCAAAATATTTCTAAATCTGTTCCCTCGACGGGGAATAACGCGCTTAAGCGTTTCCACTCCGTGGTGTTTAAGGACGGCAATGGACCGGGGTGGGTCCCGACCAGTCGTTTTAATTATAAAATGAGTAAATCTAAGAACCACTGCGGCGTTTCTACGTGGGTCCGCGCGCGTATAATATCCACCCGAGTTGAGACGGATTGTTAGATCATTAGAGCAAGATCTTTCGAATATTTAGTTTCATTTTAATAACGAAAGATATGGGAGTGGATAGCGTACGTCTATCACACGGCACATATGCCCCGAAATCTTTCGGACAACTATCGCGCACGATATCCAGCGCCCTCACACCTGGATTCGTTCGAGCGTTATAATCGCATTGATTTATAATCGATTCGTCGATTGTCCTTTCGGAACGTTAATTGGGACGGTGTTGCCCAATTAAAGACGGATCAAACTCCGAGTCGAACGTTACAGGTATACCTACGGCTATTCCCTCTTTGAATGAGGAACAGAAAGGACTCGGTCCTTCCGACTCTGTCGTCACACACAGCCAGGTATACGCGATACGGAACGCGTATTCCGCAGGCTTAAATTTCCTCCGAAACGGCAATAAGTATAAAGAACATTCACGACGCGAATATCGAGTGCAGGGCACACCGTGCACACAAGATTTCCCGTATAGCTGCATGGTCCGCAGTGTTCGCGCTACGGTGCAATAACCATGAAAATAAAAGATTGTGGCTGCAGTTCCGTTTTAATGAGGTTTCTAACATATCGACCAGGCTCGCGTTCTTCCCGTGAACAAGAGAAGAGAAAGAGTCGGACCGAGAGGTAAAATGAGAGGGCTTATCCTCGCCGGATAGTCCTGGCTCGCCATTGAGGTCAAAAGGTTGATTGAAAAGTCGTTTTAATTCGCCAAATCGTATCTCTGCAGTTAAATTGTATCGAGGTCGTTGACCACGGGGCGAGGGAGGCGAGCGGTAGACGGCAGATAAACGTCGAGGTGAATATAGTTAGAAAGAGAAAACGTTAAGATGAATAAACGAGTATAACCGCGAAACATATGTGGGATACAAGAAAATTAACGGCCACTTCATTACTATTCAATGACTACACGTATAGTTTAGCTACGATATTATTTCGCGTGCAGGGCTTACTAAATATCAAGTTGTAACGATAAATCTGGTTGTATTCTGCCGAAATGGGCCTTGTTGCTCAGCGTGGAAGCTGCATCGCCACCAGTCCATTCCGCTCCGTTCCGTTCCGTTCCACCCCGGACCAGGATCCTGCAGCCTAATGCAAACGGGGTACTATACCAGCCTTGTGGGAGTGAACACGAGTTCGGAATGCAGTTCTGATTTAATGAGACGCACTGTTCGAGATTTCTTAGAAATCTTTACTACTGCAGGGATGATAATAATTTGCTTATTGGCTCCGAGTCGGACCGGCTCCTCCTGCCGCATATCTTGTCCCTGAAATATCGATCGGTTCTAAACGCATGTATTATCGGCGTAACGCGAAAATCCGGGAGCATAAAGCAAGTCATATGGGGGGTGAAAAGAAAAGAAAAGAAAAGAAAAGAAAAATAAAACGAATATCAAGATGAGTGACTCCTCGAGAATTGATAATTGTAATGGTTAGGTTCTCTTAGTCGGTTCGTCCCAGCGAGTCGCAGCCGACCTCTCTTGTTATCAAAAGAAGCCGCTTTCCATCGCGACGGGTTACGGCGGAGGAGGTGGTCCTCCAGGACCTCCAGGACCGTAAGAACCGATCGAAACCGCCTATAAGTACATATAACGAATGCGTCGCTGTAGGTGACCGCTGATAATTAAAAGACGATACAATAAACCACGTATCATTGACCATAAAGCAAGAACGCGGACGCGCGGTCCAGTTCTCGGTGTGCATATACGCGCGGAGCAAGAGCAGAGCAGAGCTGAGCGCAGCTATATGAGGGTCACTTAAAAGAAACCACGCGATATCCATACGGATTTGATCGGCTTTTACACATTTAACGGACGTGCGTGCGTGCGCGTATGTCTGCGTACATTTTTTATTCCATTTTTTTTTTGTTCAATCTCCTTCTCTCTTGTGCTCTGTTCTTCTATTTCTCGCGCTGTACATACACGTAGACCGCAATGTAACCGTAACACGTCATTTCTTGGGTTTCTTATAGTTTCTAAGTATAATGTATATGCCCAGAGGCGTACAGCCGCGTGTGTCACTCGTAGTTTGGTTGATAATTGATCTAAACTGGATCGTCTTACCTCGAACGGCGAGAGTCCATGTCGAATGAAACATCACACGCGCGATTCCGAAAGGATATCGAAATACTCGTAATCAATTGATATGGAAAAAATTCGCTCGGATCTCGTTTTCGCTTTTTACATGAAAATAGTAAAAGTGTTAAAGTCGAAGAATACGAGGACGATAAATTTTTAAAAAAGTATAGTTTTCGCGCGTTACATGATGCGAATGGAGAAACCGCACGCGGTTTCGAATATGTAAGGATATTATCGGGGGGGAAAACGGGGCGGGGGAGTTTGAGTATAGAAGAAGATGACCGCTGTGGGATTAATTCAATTGAAATAACGTTAAATCAAATGTTAGCGGATAGGTAACAAGGGGGCGTCGCGACGTTACGGCGTCGAGACACGCACCCGGCATAATTTAAAACTTTCGCAAAGTAGGTATCCTCCCGGCGGTTGCGGGCTCCGGGCTGCGGCCGCCCGCGCAGCCTCCACCTTCGGAGATATTTCGCCTGCACTGCACTGCACTGGTGAAATTTATTATCATCATTTAACACGTCGAATCCTAAGTGCAATAAGAGATAAGCGTGAGGCTTTACCTATGGCGGTCGATTATCGATTCCTTTTTTTTTTTATTTTTTTTTTTTCCGTTTCCTCTTCGTCTTCTCTTTTTTCCGTGTTCTTCCGTTGTCCTTTTATTCGATTTATATTTATAAACTTTGGAACCTTTCCTCTTTTTGCTCACAGATCTTTCCGACGTGCCGGAGAACCTCCCACTACCAGCTCCGGGATCGGAAAGTCCGCAAGCTCTAAATTATTCGCAAATAGCATCGGCGGCCGTAGCGGTGTCGCAGGGCGGGCAGGACCCCTCGGTTTCAAGCACCGAGACTCTCCTAAGGAACATACAAGGTCTGCTAGAGGTTGCTGCCGACAACGCACGCCGGCAGGAGCGCAAGATCAACCACGAGAAAGGTCAGTGGCAGGGCTTTCTTAAGACCCTCGAGGGCGCTCTCCACAATTTCATTATCTTTCAACTATCCCAAAACCACATTAGGAGGCATTGATACTTCGTTAATAATAATCGATAAATTAACAAAACCGGGTAGAAGATCACCTTCTGCTATTGCAGGCATCTCCTCTCCGCACCTTGGCGATTTGTTCGTTTTTTTTTCGTTCTTTTTTTTTTGTACCTTTTTTGTTCATTTTTATTTCACTTCGATTCACCTTTGGAAGAATTTTCGTCAAATCACTTTTATTCGTTGAAGAAATATCCTATCGTCTTAGTTTTTTTACAACTGATCAATTGCATTTTTAGACATATTTGAAAATTATTTCAGATCTTATGAAGCTTTCAATATTTGAAGCTTACATGCGATTGAGATAGCAAAAAAAAAAAAACTTGGTTGTCGTAGGGTACAGGTCGCATCGTTCACAAAAACTTTTTAAAATTTGGAGGGAACATTTTGAAATTATGTAATTTCGGGCCAAATCAATAATATATAGCGAGATAAGGTCAGTCTTCCTGCACCGTCGCGAGCACGACAACACATCCTTTTTTTTTCTCAAAATTTCCAAAAAAAACGTGGTTTAAAATTAAAAATCTTTATATCCAAAAATTAAATTCATTGAATATCATATGTAGAATATTTTCTTCAAATTTCAAAAAATCCTACCTACCCTACAACACTGATTTTTTCATCGGTGCAATCAATCAACGCAAATAGCGAAACTCCTTAAAATCTGGAATAATTTTCTAAAATCGTGTTTCAAAATCTGCGTAAATCAGCTGTGAACAAAATCAAAAAAAAAACAAAACCGGAGTCATTGGAATATTTCTACACTGGTTAGCAGTGATGTGAAAAAAAAAATGATAATCAATTGAATATCTGGAACGGTTGTAATATCTCTCTTTAAAAAACGAGAAAACCAAAAAAATAAAATTAAAATAAAAAATTGACAAGAAAGTGTTTGGAGCGTGAGATGAGGTTTGGCAAGTTGGGTGGGCATTAAATTAACGGCCGTATTTTATTGTCGATATATTATTTCGAGAGTTTTTTTTTTCTATATACCTATATATAATGTACGGACTAATGGCTGCACGAGGCATTGTGTCTCATCAAATTTCCAGGACTATATATACCTATACATATATACCTGCTGTACGAGCTACACGATAAAAATGTCGTATACATAATTATTGTTGATGCCAATTAATTAGGTATAATAATTAATTAGTTATATTTATAATATATATATATATATATATATATATATATATTGGAAACGTCTCTCTAAGCTCGAAGAAAAAAGAAAAGAAAAAAAAAATCTCTGTCCTTTTCTTTCTTTATTATATATACATAATATAAGAACGCGAGACATTGCAAAAAGACGAGAAAAAAAAAAAAAAAAAAGATAGAAAAAAAGTTTCAGATCTCGCGAGTGGTGTGTACCAGCGGCTATTTGAAAAATTGATTAGAATTTTATTATTTATATATAATACTAACGATTGTTACTGTAGTGATTAGGATAGTTTTTACTATTGTATACACATACTACATCCAGGTACATACATACATCATACGTACATACAGGGTGGCCCATTTTGATCGAGCCAGGCTAATAATTTAATATTTTCCAGACTAAGCAAGATACAGAAAAATAGTTCGGACAAAAGTAGTACGGTCTTCAGGGGGACGTTTGATAGTGCTATATGTATTTTGAATTCTTATAGAGTTCTATGGGTTTTTTTTTTTTTTTTTATAAGAGATAACGTTTGTTTCGAACCCCCATATTTTTTTTAGCGCAGATTCGTAATCTACAGAAAAAAATACATACATCATTTTTGTGGGAAAACTTTTTTTTTTCTTCTAAAAGTTCAATTTCTCATCATGAAATGATGAAGTTAATTATAACGTTACAAAAGCTAATAATGTAATAATACATTCTTTAAAGTGATTAATGAATTTTAATAATGACTCGCTATGATTGATCAATAAAAACTAAAACAAAACTCCTTAGGATCTTGATATTTTTTTTTTCATTGACCTAATATTCCTAATGGTAAAGTTTTTCGTTTTTTTTTTTTTTTTTTTTTTTTATTGTAAAAGAAAAATCTTTCAACCAGGAAAAAAAAAGAGATAAAAAATTGAAGTTTCAGGAAAAAAAAAGTTTCCTTCAAAAATAATTTCTTTTTTTTTTTTTTGGGTAGATAATGCGAATCGGCACTAAAAATCAGGGATACCCATTTGAAAAACAAATGAAGTTACGTCACAAAAATCCCATAAAACCGTATAAAAATTCAAAACCCATAGCATTATCAAATGTCCCTCTTCGAACCACGCAATTTTTGTCTGAAGTATTTTCCTGATATCTTGCTCATAAGTTTCGAAAATATTAGCCTGGCTAGTTTATAATAGGCCACCCTGTATATAGGTATACATTTATAGCTGAACTCGATAAACGAGCTGATTTAGAAAAGAGAAAAAAAAAGAAATGATTCAGAAAAAGCATTGAAAAATTACAGAATGAAAGTTGACGACGATCCTGGGATTATTGACAATTATTGAAAATACGTATATATAACACGTCTCGTCGCGTACTATATATTATAACGAATATATCGTTTATATATCAGATCTCGAAACAATAATAATATACATATAATAGGTATACATATATACATATAAATATACACACATATATTATGATAAGCATAAATTGATTGATGTTTAGGTTTTATCAGATCCACGAATAATTATACGTCGTTTCATATCACAGTGATTATAATAATAATTAGATGAAATATACATATAGGAAACACATATAATCATAAGTTAATTAATTGAAATATATATACCTACATACCTATAAGACTTAAATCTCGATGTGAAGCATCAGGCCATTTTATAATTGTTACTGATTTTTACGAGTAGAAAATAAGAGAGAAGGAGTGAGAGAAAGAGAGCGTGTGTGTATTTGTGTGTGTGTGTGTGTGTGAGTAAGTTGGGGGCATGAGATCGAGAAAAAGAAAGAGAAAACGTGAAAAACACGAAAAAAAAAAAATAATAAATAAATAAAAATCGGTAACAAGAAAATGGTACCGCATAAATGTTGCCATTTTAGTCATTAATTATTATTATTATTATCATTATTATTATTATTATTATATTATTATTATCATTATTATTATTATATTATTATTATTATTATTATTATATACGTACATATAAATCATTACCGATTTTGGATAATTAAATAAATGAATAAATAAATAAATAAATAAATAAATAAATGAATTGATTAATTAATTGATGATTGTAACAGGCCCTCTATTAAAATAAATAGGTATATAAATATAAATGAACATATATATATATATACCTATATATATATATATATATATATATATATAATATTATGTAAGCACATATATAGTTGACACGATCATAAATGAATAATAATAATAATAATTTGATGTCGATATATAGAGGAAAAAACAAAAAAAAAAAAAGGAACAACAAATGAAACTTATATGAGTTGAAAATAAAAATGACTTATAATAAACAGGAGACGCAATGGAGGATATACGAGTCGAGTAATTTGCTTGATCAATCGCAGGTGTGTGCTCGCGTCATACTGTACACCTGTTGAATTATTATTTTCTTTTTTTTTTCATTATTATTATTATTATTATTATTATTATTATTATTATTATTATCATCCATACGTTTCATTACCAATGGCGAGAAAAGGATTATTGCGCTAATATGCAGTTCGTCGTCGTCGTCGATTTGATGCAATCGTATATATATATATATATATATATATATATATATATATATATATATATATATATATATATATATATATATATATATATATATATATATATATATATATATATATATATATATATATATATATATATATATATATATATATATATATAACTTGGCGCGAGACTCTACCGAGTCTCTTGATATTAAAATAATCTCTGGTATTATAACGTTATACATCGTTATTATATACGTATTACATATGTATAACGAACGTCTGTTTTTGATCAGGTATAATTCCGCACACTCGTACATCCAAAATTTATCACTCATCAATTTATATACGATATATTATATATATATATATAATGTATATCGAGGAATTTATCAACACAAAACGGTGGTAAAAACGAAATCCGTAATACGTATATATATTACGAAAATGTATATATATATATTATATACATCTCCGAAACCAAACCATATATATTTTGGTTTGTTTGTTCGTTCGCGAAATGATGGGTGAGCTGCTGTATACTATAATATGTATACCTAGTACACGTCATACGATATGTAACGTATAACGTACGTATTATACGTACACAGGTGCGGAAGCTTGACGTCAGAAGATAAATAAAATTACAACAAAATTTCTTCATTACAAAAGTATATATATATTATATACGTATATACATATTATATAAATAGTTTTTCAAATTAGCTGCTTCTTTTTCATCTCATTTATTTTATTTTTTTTTTTTTTAAGGATTTTCAGTTACGGTCATATCCGAAATTTTACGAAATTTCAAATCACACTCGTCCGGCAGATTTTTGTGAGCAATTTTCTGAAAACGTCATAATATATGTATACCATAGCTGCACCCTGTCGTATACAATATAATTCTGAAAGGATACATCTTCGTACTGCACGGTCGTGTATATATATGTATGATAACTATACATACTCGTATATATATGTGTGGATTCGAACGCATCAGAGCAAATAGTTCTCAAAAGACGTTTAAGCCGTTTCACAGTGGCATCACGTGTCTCGAAAGACCCAATTTAATACTTGAACGAAGCGGCAGCTCGTTTTACACCATATGGTTTTACATACACGAACGACGGTGTCGAGTTACCTTGCCTTATACCTTATTTTCACCTTATATACGTGTACACATACCTATATACATATATATATATATATATACAACTATATACCCATACTTCGGCTCCAGGTTTGTCTTCGATGGCTCGCCGCACCGCACCGCATCGCACCGTACGGCATAGCCTTAGCCTCAGCCTTAGCCTTAGCCTTAGCTCATTGTCAGCCTATCTCACTCGGGGTGGGTGCTTATATTGGGACCACGAGCCAATTCACGCGAGATGACCAAGCCGTATTACTATCGATATTACTCTCGTCCTTTATATTTGTATATGCATATAGTTATAGGTATATATATACCTACTTCTTCGGGTATACTTGACCGAGCTCTACTCCGTAAAGAAATAATAAAAGAAAAATAAAATAAAAAAAAAGGAGTAAATTTCTCTGTAGCGCGCGGTGGGCTGCTGCCAGGACAAGAAGACGTTTCTTATTATTATAATCATTTTATCCTCGCGTGCCGTCTCGGGTTTCATAAATATACGCTAATATTCAAAAGCCGGGGGTATATAGGTACGTGGCTGTATATAATATATATACCTATACCTATATAAAGTCTTTTCCCTTCTCATTCGCTCATTCTCCTTATTCTTATTTGCATTATATTATTACTCGCTTTATATTATAGATTATACTTATAATTGGCACTATCGCGGTTATCGCCAAGCCGGCGTGGGCACCTATAGCGTAGAGTATGCAGGGTGTCCGAGAACTAATTAACTCAGTTCGACCTCCTCTAGGACACCTTTCATTTTGGACATTTAGTTCTCGGACACCCTGTATATGAGATATTCCACGCCGTTTCGAACGGTCGAAAAGTTGGCCGATCCCAATAAATTCATAATTTTGTCTTATCACACAAATATATCGAAAGAATTTATGTGAATTTTTCAGAATTTTTGGACCACATTTTTTGAGTTTTTTCAAATTCCAATTTCTTTCTACAAACCATTTTTTATTAAAAATACACAAGAATACTTTCTTTCAACCAATATGTCACTTTTGATTTGCTTCAGAAATAGACAGAAAATACTCTCAAGTATTTACAGCAACCATATATTTTTTTAAGATGGTTGGCTCAATCGTTTGCAAGCTATGCTTTATTAATTCTTTTTTTTTCGAAAAATATAAAGAATCAAAGAATTAATAAAGCATAGCTTCCAAACGATTGAGCGAACGATCTTAAAAAAAATATATGGTTGCTGTAAACACTTGAGAGTATTTTCTGTAAATTTTTCAAGCAAATCAAAAGTGACGTATTGGTTGAGAAAAAGTATTTTTGTGTATTTTTGATAAAAATTGGTATTTTCAGGATTCGAGAAATACCCAAAAAAAAATTTTTCAGAAAGTTGATTCAAAACTGCAACTTTTTTGTCTTACAAATTTTCCTGTACGATCTTATACTTTTGACATACGGAGGTTCGTAGAAAGAAATTGGAATTTGGAAAAACTCAAAAAATGCGATCCAAAAATTCTGAAAAAATTCACATAAATTCTTTCGATATATCTGTGTGATAAGACAAAATTATGATTTTTTTGGGATCGGTCAACTTTTCGACCGTTCGAAACGGCGTTGAAGACCTCATATCTATATGGCCGGTGTAAGAAATAATTAATCGTTCGAGCTGGGTAAAGAGCGCGATATAACGTGAAGAACTAACCGATATAGCCGCGTGTAAGAAGAGAAAAAATTGGGGTGGGAGGTGGTATTCTTCGCCTCCTTATCCCGTCTTTTTTTTCTTTTTCGATTTTTTTTCTTTTTCGAAAGAACTTTATTTACGCTTCTGTTTGTTTCCTTTATTTTCTTTTTTTTTTTTTTTTTTCTTCTTCTTATTCTAGAGCTTAAGTTACGCCCGTGGGTGGTAGGGTAGCTGCGTGCAGGGTACGTAGAGGTATGTGTAACTACGTGGTCCTTGTGCTGCCCCTATCTCCGATCTGAATAAGATAACGTAGCCCGTTTGAACTCGCGCGTGGATCGCGGTCTCCTTAAACCTCCGCCGAGTATAAAAGCTCGACAAACCCCGCGACTCGACTCGACTCGACTCGACTCGACTCGACTCGACGCGACGCGACGCCCCGGCATGGCAGTGGAGTATACATATACCTCGCAACGGACCTCGAATAACCTAAGGGAATTGAGTTGTAGCCGGGAGTGGAGAATCTTATGTAGATTCCTTGTAGATCGTGCGCCCCGATTCGATCGCGATTGGCTACCCGGTACTACCCGGGTTAATTAAAATTGTAGACTCCGCGTTATATACCATACGGGCCTTTATATATCTCCCTTACCTCTCTTTCCTCTCTTACCTCTCTTCGTGAAGTGGAAAATCGTGATTTTTGGTCACTGCTTGGGAGGCTGCAGCAATGCACCTTAAATCGCGAACGCGATACCGAGATGAATATCGCAGATAATCCGAAAAACAAAAAATATCTTGAAACAAAATAGATTCTTCCTATGTATACATTTCGATCATCGCAATTCTCACACAACTGTATATTAAACTTTCGTATATAGTTCAACGCGAAGAAAAGGATCGACGATCAACTCCGAAGGGAACAACTCTTCGAGTCAGCCTGCATTATTATTATTATAGTTATACGGATTAGGACTGTCCGTTCTCGACCGGTTTTATTGTGTTTAATGTTTACTTTAATTAGTGGCGTATTGTCTTAGATTTAATTAAGACCGGAATTAGTTTATTAGCCGTGGCACACCCTCGTATACATCCGCCTTGGTAAACGGTATATACCTGTACATGTATAAGTGTGCAATGGATATATAGTCGCGGAGATGTTGTGTGTAGACACAAGCCGGATATATATACCTATACCATAGTCGAATGCAGGTATTATATATGGTGGCGCTTGGTAGTAAATGCCTTACAGCTTTATGCCCCGTATATACCCATACCTTATACCCATAGCGTCGGTATACACTCGCGGGAGTAACATGCCTCGATAGAGGGAAACGAAAATGGAAATAAAAGCTGAAGGAAACAGAGGGACATGTACGATTAAAAAATTCTTCAGGGATTTTCCTGCAGACGGAATCCTCGAATGTTACGCTCATAATCCTGCGGTCTTTGATCCTTATAGACGTACTGGCGTATTATAATTTACGTATATGTATAGGTACACGTGTGCATAGGGCGAATCTGAAGATCTCTTCGTTGGTTTCTGAAACCGTCATTATATATCTCATGTGGAATATAATATTGACGTGTGTATTGGGCCCGTAGTTGTACAGCCGTGGCCGTGCGCGGCAGCATGATGGTATTATATACGCGGGTATATATATATGTATATATACTCTTTCAATACAACGGGTGGATAACGTGTAGATATAAGCCGCATCAATTATATCAGCTTGGTTCCCATTATTAGCTGCCTATAATTTATTACTTTCCATCTTAATAAGCATAATAGTTCCCATGCTATTCGCTTCGCTCGTATAACCGCGACCGGCTCTGGCTTCAGCTTCAGCTTTGGTCTTCGGCCCCCGCGACCGAAGGTATTATTTGTGCGATGTGTGCGTGCCGACCTCTGACCCAGAGACAATCGTTAAGGTAGCGCGTTGGGCGGTTTGACTCTGGCTCTTCTCCTACAACCGGCGGATATTTAATTACCTTCTAAAGTAAGAAAGATAAAATAACAAAAATAAAACAACAAAAGAAAAAGGGAAGAACGAAGGAAGGAAGGAAGGAAGAGCGTCTGCAGAATGGACAGAAGAAGAAACGTCGATGGAAATAGAAAATAGAGAGAAATTTTTCCGACTAAATTATAATTGCAGCGTAAAATTGACATTATATTCGTTCTCTCTTGTATAGCCGCGATACTCTAGAAAGTATATGAAATAAATTGAGGAAATGAAGAGAGCAAGCAACAACAAAAAAAAAAAAATTAAATAAAATAATAAAAAAGTAAAGGAAATCATGGTCTTGCGGAGCGATTAAACTGCATCATGGCATCGTCTTGTTAATTAAACCGATTCGCAGCCTTTAGCTGGTGCACCCCGCCCCCGTGCAGGCTGAAAGTCATTGTTAATTAATTATCGTTTTATTTTTTAATTAAAATCGTTGGGAATTTATTCGAATCTGGAGAGAGACGGTGGTTTTATTGTTAAGGTGGGTATATAATGATAATAATAATAATAATAATGATAATAATAATGATAATGATAATGATAATGATAATGTAGGGCGTAACTTGTGTGCAAGTTTAGCTTTTAGGTTACCTAAAGCGTTTATTGGTAAGAGAATCGAGAAACTGGTTGCACGCCTTAGAGTTGCCTTATTATTTGTGCAACGTGAGGGAGGAGGAAGAAGAAGAAGAAGAAGAAGAGGCCTAAGAATAAGAAGAAGAAGAAGAATAAGAGGAAGAAGTTCGCGGAAAGCCTGGGGGCGAGGTGGACCGTGGAAGAGGAGTAAAGAGGAAGGAGAGGATATCAGGTATGTCGTCTCAAACGGGGGCCTCGTTGAGGCAAGAAATAGTACGGGTTAAAAAAAAAAAATTAAACAAAAACAAAAAAAAAATAATAAAATCCGAAGACAATACGATGTTGGCGCGGCTGGCCTCTTGTTGGATACCACCTCGGCCGGGCTGGTCAGCGGCGAGACTCCGGGAGGGCACCCCAGAGATTGTCAATTAAAGAAACCTTGGCCTTTAGCATATAGCACCACTTAGAACCTCTAGACCAGGAACAAATAAACGGAACGCGATGCTGTTGCTGCTGCTGCTGCTGCTGCTGCTGCTGTTGCACCCGCACGGAATTTAAGAGTTAACGCGAGGAATAAGAAGAATAAGAATAAGCGAATAAGAATAAAAATAAGAAGAAGAGGAAGAGGAAGCGTCCGCGTGAGAGAGAGAGAAAGAAAGAAGGAGTCTCGGAGGGGCTGGATAATAAATTATCCCTAACATGGGAACAACTAGTTGATTATTTATTTAACAATAAAAGAAGCTCCCGACACGCATATACCTCGGTTTCAGACTCGCCCGGAGATCCACGGTGCAGTACGACGGTGTGCTGTGCAGTGCAGTTAACGTCCTATACCGATTCGAGATGAGTGAGCTAAGCTAAGCCGAGCCAAGCTAACCGCGACCCTAACTCTTAACCGAACCTGCCGAAATCCTGCAAGTAAAACCTGAAGTAGCTCCTGCCATCGACAAATGAACCCTATAACGTCTTCACGCGTCGTTTGTTGCTTCAAAGTCTGAGCAATGTGAACAGGAGAGAAGTTTCTCCCGATTTTTTATTTCTCATTTTTTTTTTTTTACTCTTTCTTCTTCTGTTTCATTTTCATGGAACTCTATACGCACCGCTTTAGTCGATCAAAGTTAGTGTCTCGTTGAATGCAGGCTGATCGGAGGTTGGTTCGTTGGACAGATGCGAGACGGGTTAATATCTGCAGTTTAAGTTTAAGCATACTTACTCAATGCATTTAGGATCAGAAATCATTTGACGAAAATTCTGGTTCAGCTAGCGCGATATATCGACGACCCACGTATAGGTAAGGAGTTTACCCGAAGAACATGACCAACGGAAGTCGGAGGACGGAAAAAGGTGGGTACATATACTTACTTACTAGATACCGTCTACGAGGTTCTCACCTTACCTTACCCCGGGGCTACAGAGCCACACTCGAAGGTGGGTCTGTTTTTCACTTCACTTCACTTCACTTCTCTGCTTCTTGACTTCACCTTACATCGACTTACTGCAGTCTCGAGAAGGGATGAGACGTGGGACATCCGTTCGACAACATCGAACATTAACATGAAGGATTATTCTTAACGGGTTTACTCCGGCTCTCTTGTTCTCGGTGAACTATTTTCGTTCCAATAGATATCGCAGCTGCATTTTCATCCTCTTTACACGACTCTAGATTTTTCGCTTTCCCGTTTTTCGGAGAGAAGAAAGGGTCCTGCCAGATACGAATGTGAAATTTATATCCGCGAAGGAATAAGAACGGGTAAATAAAATCCCTGAGTAAGATCCGAGCTGAAAGCTGAAGAAGTTCGAACAGTTTCACTGTAACTAAATCTCGAGTTCTCGTAGCAATAAAAGAGATCGTTAACCACACCAACTACTAGTTGCTTCGGGTTGTGCGGATATAGGTGTAATTCCTCCTCCTTTCCCATTCCTCGTAACAAATTTTATTGTTCGTAAATTACTACTTTTATTTTTGCCTCTTTTAAAAACCAACGGGGCAAAAACTGCATAATTAAACGGTTGTTAAAAATCTCCATGTTTACCCGTATTATACCCACTCATATCTTTCATCTATTAATCGAACCCTGGACCGCAGTTATCACCTGCACACAAAGAACTTGCACTGCAGTTTCGGTAAAACTATCGTGTTTATCTCTTTCGGAATTAACGTTAACATTTATCGGCAAAATCGGTAGAGCGGGGTAATTAAAAGCGAATCTTATCGCCAAAGGTGATAATAATTAGCCTCGAAGCTTCGTGGATTTTTTAATAACGCGGGAATAAGAAAGAAAAGTATACGGAGACGAGCTGGATACGATATGGGGGAAACAAAACTAGGCGAGTGAAACTTCCGAATCGTTCTGCTTGTCCATAAAGATCATATCGGAGCTGGGTTCTGCTGGCAGTTGTGTGCCTTGGTCGTTGCACAGGGTGAGCAAGCGTTGACGTCTTGTTACAATAACGGGTGGATATATTTACGATCTAAAAAATAAAGAACACAACCGGCTCTCCTCACCTTCGGCTGCAGTGCACTTTCGAGTTCGCTGCAACAGTCGTTAGGAGAATAAAATAAGGCTTTAGTTCCGAGTGGGTGTGTGCGTTTGTTAGAGCCGTGCAACAATGCAGCCAAAAACGTCGAGCGATTTTTTTTTTCCTTTCCTTTTTCGTTTTTGTTTTCTCCTCCTTCTCTCTTCTGCTGTGATTAAAAACGAGCCTTTATTATATGTATAATCAGGGTCAACTCGCAGGACAATACAAAGAACAAGAAATTAAATAAAAAGCGCAAGTTCCTTATTTTATTAATTTTTTTCTCTGTCTCTCTCTCTCAGCATCGGTTTTTCATTATTCAAAAGCCAGAGGTCGGGGGTCAGAGCGTAGCCAATTATATTTTAGTCCGAGGACTTAAGCGAGGCATAGATTTATCATTATTGACTGACAGACCGAAGGGATTTCAACCAGCTAAGGGATAAGAGGAAAAATTACAGCCACACTGGCAGAGCCACATAAATACATACATAGGTATACACGGTTGGCGATAATTCGTACGAATTTTCTTCTTTCCTCGACCGTATATAAGTCAGGTATATACACATACGTTCTACGATGTATAAAGATGAAGAAGATAATGAATATTTTTAATTGAGCTCGAGTGACACGAAGTGCAGCTGCGGTTATAACGAAACGTGATGACCAGTACTAAGGAAGAGGCATTTCAACGCACGAAAACTATATCTTACTGCAGTTCGTTTATTCGCATTTCCGGTCTAGCCTCGCGTGAATCCCATATGATATTTCGACACGCGATTCTCGTTCTCTATTACTTAAATGACTTCGCAAGGAGAGGTGTGCGATCAACAGGTCAGTGATCCATACATCTGGAAGAACAAAACTTTGTCAAAAGTCCTCAAGCCCGTTTGAAAATTGTTCTTCAATCAACCTCTTCGCCAATATTTCTAAACAGAATCAAGTGAACTTTTAGAGTTCTGAGTCATCTGGTCTCTGAGTTGGACGCAGTCGAAGCAAAAACTTATCGATAGTGGAAAGCTGAATTCTTTGGTGCAAACATTTTCAATTTTTCGAACAATTTTCTTTCGAAAGTTCTATTTTTTTTCTCTTCTTCTTTGCCAGAGAAGGTGATTTTCTTTGTCCGTGAGAAAACTCGTTGACGGTACATATATGAGAGCTGTGAAACGGTAACGGGAGTGAGAATACCGCGTTAGTCGACGTCTCGTGAAATCAATAGGTCGCACCTCGTAATTCTAAGATCGTATAGGCGGGCGGCCGCCATAACTCGACAGATTACCGTCGCGAAAGACCTGCTTGGCGATGGTCCTCGCCGAGGCTATCGGTCGAACCAGAAAATGCTTTCGGCCGTATCGCCGCGCCGAGGCTACGGAGAGGAATCGCTCGACGAAGGTTAGTCTTTCAGGAGATATTGCCTGCACGGTATATACACGCGTATAATGCCCTTCTCTAAGTACGTGCATATATATATAGTATTATAACCGCGTGTATCGAAACTAGGTATATATACCTACGTGCGAATCTCTATTCTCTGGACCATAGCCACGTCGGACTTTGTCCTCATTGTCTGATGACTTACGCTTATTTAATACGACCTTGTACGCTTCTGCAGATCGCCGTACAGCGAAGTCATTGTCAACGGAATATAATGTACTCGACAGAATTATATATCACGCAGGAGTTCGATTTATGACGGTAGTTTAAAATTGAGATGCGATAGATAGACGCAGGTTCACAAGTGTACCGATTGATATCGAGTATGCGATGTATGTACGTGCCGAGCTGTGGCTATAGCGTTTAATGTATATTATCAAAATTTACACTATAACTTTACTAACTATTTACTAAAAGTTAACACTCCGGTTCTGCAGATAGCGATATTTGATCGGCTAATGCTTTACTCGAAATTGAGTGTTGGCGCTGGTCAGGCAGGCCATATGCTGCCTGGACCGTACGGTGACTATCTTTAGCATACATTGGTATTTTCCCTCGACTACCGCATGTTAAACAATCCCTATTCGTGTCACCGAACTTGGTGTGCGTACAAAAATGAAACGGGATCGAGATGAGGGTACGAAATACGCGGTGCCCGATGCCAGTTATGCAGAAACATTGAGATAAATAGATAAACGCGTGTATACGAGATACGGATATAAACATCGAATTACTTCATGCATAGGAAATATTCTTGCATCGGTAACAAAAAGGTGCGAAGGGTGAACTTGGATCGTGAACGATCAAGAGGGAATGTACCGTGTATCCGTAGTTGAGTTTAATTCTTACAACCATCGTGAACAGATATAATGACAGTTGTATAAGGGGCATGTATATCTGAGGCAAGGATCGCTTTCAACCGATAAGGTAATTAAGAGTGCAGTGAAACACGTACCGGTTGACCGTATACGCACGTACGTACTCACGTAGTCGTGTAGCGCCGGCGTGGTGCCCACCATCTGCCATCCATTTGACCCAACGTACGACAAATATGTACCTACATATCTGTATCACTCGAGGCAACCACTTACAGCGACTAACTGAGAGCCAGCCAGGTTTGAAAACCACCTGTATCTCTTTGGACGTCAAAGTGAACTGCTGATAAGGAGCGAGGCTCGTGTTAATAAATGGATTCGTCTATTACATGTGTGCCTATCCTATACCTGCCGTCCGTGAACATCGATACTTACCGGTACATCGTACATGTGTATTCGTCGAGAATCCGATCGGTGATGGAACTTTTGGTCCCTGCAGTCTCGGCTATGAAGATTGAAGACTGTAGCTGAGAGAGAGAGAGAGAGAGAACCGGAGAAATGGTCGAGTTACATCGAAAGCCTATTCGTTGTAGCGTAATCCTATTTTCGTTAATGGTTAATGGGAGGCAAAGTGGCCGGCGGCCGGAACACCGGCTAAGTCCGTCTTAAACCCCGACCGAACCCTTGTAGACTATTCTATTCTAGGCCAGGATTATAATCTGCATCGGATAACTATTGGCTTCTATAACCGCGTCAATGTACAAATTTTAGAACCGCGGGGTCCGAGGTCTTTGGTATATTTTGATTGTCCGGTTCGTTGGCGGTTGCCGAACCACGTGAAATCGCCCGATTGCAATTGGTACTTCGATCATGAAATGAAGAACAAGTAAATTTCGAAATTCCGGAACGTTTTAGATTTATGAGAGCGATGTTGCCAAGTTTATGATATCTCTTGGACAAGATCTGTCCGCGATATTCGTATGGTAAGATGACAATTTAATTTCAACCTGTAGTGACGTGCTTCGCCGTCGATCCCTCCGGCCACCCCCGCGGGGTAGAAAACGCTTAATTACTATTCAACTATAATATGCAAGGGTAGAAACAATAATATTCTCAGTAGCCCAGCGTGGTAACCCTTCGCGAACGCCCTGCCTAGGCAAATACTGCAACATTAGGATTAGCTGGGATTAGGATTTTAGATTTATGAAATTCAAAACTATACCGTGTACACCGGCTATTCTCCCCATTCTCCGCCCTTCCTCAAGGCGGGTATGGTAGGTACATATTATATTCGTCTTCGTGCAAACGATATACGAGAGAATCGACGATATCTGCAGTCACAAACTTATCGTATTTAAGTTTATATGAGTGCGAAACGAGGACCGTTTCATCCACCACAACCACCGCCTCCCTTCCCTCACTCCGCGTGACTTAGTTGTAAATTATGAAATAATCCCTCGGTTAATTCCTATCCATAGTTTATTACCGTACTTAATCCATCAGTTAAATTAAATTCATAAATATACCTACCTAGAATTATACCGAGACGTTTTTCCCCTATCCTCGAGTCGTAGCTCTTTAGTATAATATACACAACACCATTGCATATATATACGTATACCTAGCTGCAGCTAGTTGCGGGATATAGGCGTTCCGCGTTCCCAGGCAACTGGAAAGTTAGTCTCAAGCTAGAACTCTGTTAGTAATTGCTTCCCTTAATTGAATCAGATTAACGTTCGCATTATTAATCAGCTTTTAATTCATTATAAATCGGTTGTGCAGGTGTAGGTATTATTTATTTTCGCCGCATCGCGATCACGGCGTGAGATTTTTTTATTAGGTATATCCGTACGTTTATCGAACGGATAACTGTCGCCGGAAAATGGAAAAATTAATTCGATGATATTATGATAATAATTGAACGATACGAACGGAATCGGCGATATTGCGAGAACACGAAAGCCGCATTGAAGCTTGTGTACGTATCATACGACTTGACGCACACAACTGTATACGAGTATGGCATGCGGAAATGTAGCTACATAGGTGAAGCAGCCCCGGGCAGTTCGCGTTGTTGTTTCTGAGGGTGGCCCTCCGGGGCATACGAATATCTTAGCACGTGGCCTTACGAACGACTATACCTTACCTACCTCGACTTTGCTCTAGGCTGACGGCGGTGCAGCGGCTGGTAATCAATAATCACGCTCTCCAGAGTAACGATACGACGGTAGTATAATAGCTGCTCACCGTGATGATTATTGCGTTTAATATACTGTTACGAGAAATTGGTTCATTTTTCCCTCGATCGAAATCGCTGCGATTTAATAAGACGAGAATAAAGTCAAGCTCCGGATTGAAAATTTTCTTTCTTCTTCTTTTCATCTGAATTATTTCAAGATTTCGGAGTAGCAAAGTATACAAATGTCTCCCCGACGAGGCGTGTTGCGGTGCAGGAAGGTCTAACACACCGGCTAATAAGAATCTCCGGACATAATTCAAAGTTTATGACGTGAGACGACGGCTAATTGAAATAAGAATGATATAGAGTTTTGTAAGAGAGGAGGAGGCCCCCATACCCCCGGGGGCTGGGCGCCGTAACGATGCGTCACTTAAGAATCAGACCCCCCCCCTTCATCCTTACTCCTCTTATTCTGTACCAGCCGCAGTAGCTGCAGTTACGTGTATACTTTTCACGTCGTTCTAATGTATCACACGTTTCTTCGTATATTAATCCATGCAATTTTAATGCCCAAGACTCCGCAGTCTAATTTCAATGCCCGCGTTCTCGCGCATAATTGATTTACGATTCTTCTTCTTCTTCTTCTTCTTCTTCTTCTTTTTATTATTCTTCCTTTTAGCTCTTTGAAAAATTTTTGCACATTTTTTTCTGATGCACTCGCGAGAGTAGACCTCTTACCGAAAATTATATCGAGGCTCATAAATAACGCGGTATTATTATATCAATTGAAATGGCATAACTGGATTCTGAAATTCGGGTTTCGTACTCGACAAGGATATATATAATTAAAATTCACGAGGTTGTGTGAATTTATTACACTCGTATACACAGCGATAAAAGGAGAGAGAGAAAAAAAAGTACAGATAGCTATGGGTTAGGTTATATAGAAATTGGCGATAAAATGTAAAATAAAAGTTCACAGATCGTTGAACAAGGTCGTTTACGACGATCATTTCGAATATCAATCGAGTCAAAAGCAGAAGGTGGAGAACCGGTAATCTGATAAAAGTTTTTAAATTCCGTTCCTCTAAATCAAGATGCCTAATTCGGTTTGTAGAAAGGGAGGAGGGTGCCCAGTTCGCTCTGCTTCTTCCTTTCTCTTCCTCCTTTACATGTATATAGTTCCATTATGGTTCGGCGCAACGAGCCATCCCCTAATATCGGGCCAAAAACTTCAGCCCAAGGACTTACCCTGTGGCATTTATCAGTCGTTGAAATAATAACGATCATTATAATAACCGTATACGGTAATCATCCTCGATTATGAAAATTTTCAGCAAGACTCTCTCTGGCTTCGAATTAATTAATTAACGATCGGATAAAAATGAAAGAGTGCAGATATATCTGATGCATATATCTTCGCGAGGATATCGCGAATAGCGTTGCGGTAATCGTATACATATAAGGGAGATGACGGGGGATGAAGGGTATACCGAAGTAAATTAGAGCCTTCGCGGTTGTGTCCGGTAATTTTCGCTAGCCGAGTGGTAGTTGGCAGCAGCAGTCTTTATTCCGTAGCTTGCAAACCTCTTTAGGTGGAGAGAGAGATTCAATTTGAAGGCAATTCGAAGAGCCGAAACGAAACGTGGTTAAAAACCGGGCTGCATAAGACCGGCAGTTATTGCCAAATTAAACGCATTTAAGCGTTGTTGTGCCCACTTTAACCTCGTTATCGATCACCGTTCAGAATTCCCCGCTATACGCCTCGTTAGACCACGAAGAGAGGAGCAGATACCACGTCGATTAATTTATTACCATCTAATCCGCAGCGATCGCCGATCCGCGGGGATAATGAGAACCGTGTTACTTGCCAATCGATAGTCCGAACGTTTCGCAGGGATGGGAACAGGTTCAAAATTAAGTCTCGACGATGAATTGAAGAATGCTAAAAATTCTTGATTCTTGATGTGAAATACGTCACACGTCACACATCGCCGTATTCAGTGCGGCTTTAGAAATTCATTCCGTCGTTACAAGAGAGCCAAGTATCGCCGGAAACTGTTCCCCCGAGGGAAGGCGATGGGACAATCTATCCGGCATGAAATAATTCATAGTCTAAGGCGTCTTGGGCCAGCGTCCCTGCAGCAACCAGCGTCCGAAGAATGCCCCAACGTACGTCCACGGTTAACTTCGAAGGAAGAGATGAGCGGGTATAGTAGCTCGAGTTAACACTCGCTGAGGTCAGGTTAATTCGGCAATAACAGTCCTCAATTTCCTACGCGGAGAAATGAAGAGGTCGGGAGGACCTGCAGGATGAGAATTAGAATATCGCACGGTCGACTGGGTCCGTGATTAAATCCAACGGTTCGTCGTTCGCCAACCCGGATCATCACAGACCAACCGGTACTGCAGGGAAGAGCTTAGAAGAGAAGAGAAGAGAAGAGGCGAGGAGAGGAGGGAAGAGGAGAGGAGAGCAGGAACCAGATAGAGAGCGAGCATAGTTACCTCTAATAGAATTATATTAAGACGTGGAGAAGCCAGTGTAGCGCTTCTCCATACCCCGAGCTGCTCTCTCGAAACGAGTACCAATGTCTCGTGCGACGACTACCCGGTTTTAACCCAGCTCCGACCCTTGGGATGATACTCGTCCCTTGGCAGGCACTTTCGAATGTTCTGAATCCGTATCAGCTAACATTCTACGAGGATCCTTTCCCCGTCAAAGGAGGAGAATAAGGAAGGAGCCAGTCACTGCAGGTCCCGGGAGAGTAACTGAGAAACAGATTAGCCATTTCGAATCTGTGCGGATGAGGGTTCGCCGGAAAGTCCGAAACATTGTAGCCAAGTTTAAGGAGAGTAGATCCGCGAATTCACTTTTCATTTGTTACGCGTCGTATAGCTATAATAATCCAATTTCGTTGGATCCATAAAATTGGAAGAACGTTGTTGTTTTCTCTGCTTATTTTTTTTTTTTTAACGTGCCTTTTTTCTCTTTATTATTTCAGCTGAACTCAGGATGGACGTGCTCAGGGAGAAAGAAGTAAAAGACAGCTTGGAGAGGCAACTACAAGACGAACAGAAGATCCGTGGTAAGTTCCGAAAAGATAACTACCAATATACCCCGGCTAACAACTGCGTAATTATACGTGCCTTGGGATGCGGCTGTTTGTGAGAAGTAGGTACGATACTGCATACACGCGCGTACCTGTAAGGCCACGACCGTACGATACTTCGCAGTATAACTCCTCCTCGTACTCTCACTTTTACAATAAAAATACCATCGTCTCTGATATGCCTTCTGTCTTTTCCGAACGGTACAAAGGCCACAAGTACCAACTCCCAGCGATAGGGAAGCTTCGAGCTTCGAGTAAGAAGAATTTTTCTTTACCCAATAATCGTTGTATCGGGTAGGTATCTCAGGTGGGCTTCAAAGCACAAGGGTTAATTTGGTAATAAATCAAGAAGCCGTATACTCACGGACGTTAAGTCTCGAGGTCTCGAGGCCCTGTGTATCCTATTCCGCTACGGTCGGGTCTCTCTTTAGGGATGTTGCCTCCGTGGTTCTCGCTAGGCTCCATTCGGCAAGTAATGGAAGGAAACGAGCCTCCGTGATCACTCAACCAAGTTTGTATCAGATGTCAGTTCGGTAACGGAATAGTCGCGTCCTATTTACGACTTGTTTCCTCTGACCGATGCAGGCCGCCTCATATGCCACCCGAAACGAGCCGGTGGACCGGAAAAGTAAAAAAACTCTTACCACGATTAAACGCAACGCGTCACACCGTGCGTCGTTGAAAGGAATTATATTGTCTCGCTAAATGAACGTCTTGAACATATATCGGTACGATAGTTGACATATGTTCGAAAAGCAGTCCCGCTGAACACAATGTGAGGTGAAATATACGGGGATGGACAATGCGTGTCAGATAACTCTTAGATTTTCCGTTCCGGCTCCGGGGTGTGTTAGCTGCTTTCCTCGATTCGGTATCGGATCGACGGAAATATGTATACACATACATAGATCGAAAGATTGATGACCAGACTCTTTTTTATCCCGGGACTATTTTTCATTCACTGATTCTTCCCTTTCATTTTTCACCTACTGATTTAGACGGCGACAAAAGACGCTCGAGTTTACGACGATTTGAAAAAAAAAGAGTCAAAAACTTTTCGAAACGAAATAGACGTCTCAAAATATCGCTGGATCAAAGTCGAGTCAAGTCTCGGGCGAAAAGTTTTATAAAAAGTAAATAATTTCTACCGGGTTTTACTATCTAATATATATAATATCCTTAAATTGTGTTTAAAATTTGACATCGGTCTGACAAGCGGACAATAAAAGGTTTATAAATATGTAAAGTCCAAGACGAGAAAATCCACGGGGGATTCCCGGCTTCGACTTTATTAAAAGACCATTTCCACCCCGATAATCAATAATTTCGTAACCCGGACTCACAACACGTCAGGTTATTATTATCATTGTCACGACTCGGTTTAGCTCAGGGCTTTTTCCGGGACATATATCTATCTACAAAATTTCTGGCAGAGTTCCATCCGTCAACTATCAAGAAACGCAGAACTCGTTTCCGCGACTGCTGCAGCCTATACCGAGAGTCGATGGAATCGAGGAAATCGAGGGAATTTACTGCCTCGCCTCGGTTCTGCACCCTCGTGGTAACGCGAGCCTGGGACAACACCGGTCCATTAGTCAACCAGCTCAGTGTCAATACATGAATATGACAGGCCAGTCACTGAACCCAACCCTAGTGTCTCACGATGTCGAGTAAATAGAGGAAATCGTTCTATCCAATACATTATACCAACGGTATGGACACATATCTATATCTGACCGCGAGTAGCGTCGTTTTGCGAAATGGTTCGGCGTCGTGGCGTTCACCCTACGCGACGAAACGTACGATGTCCGAAAACCAGGGTCAGGGGATGGTTGTAAATTCTCGGCGAAGCTCCCCGGCCAATTTTCAACAAGGATTTGAATATCGTAATACCACGTATTTCCCGGGGATCTTCTTTGGATTTGATAATCATGTGTCAGTGGAAAGTTAGTCGCGACTTGGCGGTCCTTAAGAAACTTGGACCAGTCGCCGAGGCGATTGCGCTGGAGACAGGAAAAGAAACCACCCTTGTTAGTGACGTCGTTAGTTTGTCAGGGATGAGGGAGAGGCGGGTGACACGGTGTCTCTTACAAGACAGTCATTAGTCGAATGAGAGAAGATATTTTCAAGAGTGTGGGTAAATATCCGTGCGAGTCGTTCATCAATCATCTGCAACTCCCAAATGACACGGACAACGGAGACGATGTGTACATACTATATAGATATATACATATACATATATATGCCTATCTCTTGGTATAATATAAGTCTGTGTGTGTATAAAATTCTATATGTACTACGTTCAGGGCAAGAACGACCTGAATCGCAAATTACATATCTCCTTACGATAGACTGCTCCGTCAAAACGGTCAACTAATAAATGTTTTACATCCATATACATAGCTTTCATGAAAATTAGTTCTTCGGCTCATTCCTAATTGTCCATATACTGTTATAAAGGTGTGTTCTACCCGGTATACGCGTTGCAGTATATTTATCGAGACATGACTGTCGTTGTCGAGACGACAGACTGCTTGAAAGCTATAAGCCGAATAGACGAGTTTTTCAAATAAACTCTTTAACAGAAACTCCCTGACTCGTTAATTCTCTTCGAACTTACATTGGTGTCAGAAGTGGGATATTCTGATCTCCGTTTAGTATCGATAACAATATTTCAACTCTCTTCGGCTCAAGAGTGGAACAGAAATTGGCTCTGAAAATCCGGGAGTTCTACATGGTCTGATTGCCTGTCTTACCCCCCAAAGAGAAAGACAGATAGAACAATGAACAGAGCATGGAGAGGATGGGATATTAGCCTATTTGCCGAACTACTTGGCATTTCGATAAAGGTTGAACTTACCACGGGCGTAAACACGGGATGCACAGGGGTGATACTCAGCGGGGTACATTATATCTTGGGTTAGCTGCAGACGTTGGTGTTCAGGGGGAATAGCTGGAGCGGCATGCTACTTCTTGCATGTAACAATGAGGTGACCTTTAACACATTGAAAAATAAGGTAGCTGCCAAGGGGTTCTCAGTTTATACAATATCTATGATTGACAGTGATTGCCCCCTTCGCGTCGTATCAACGAAGCTAAATTCAAAATGTAAATCGGTACGGATCAACTGTTCTCAAGGAACAAAAAAAAATCGAAAAAAAAATCATCGACGTCTGATAGACGATGTTTAAAATTTTTATGACCTTACGACTAGGTTGGGATATGTATTCGTTACCGTTATTCCTCTACGTGATTACGTAAATGTTTAAAAATTTGAAAACGATCGTAAAAATATAAACGTTACGAAACCATCCCTATATACGTACGCTGCAGGAAGGAATTAATGTTTTCACGGTTTTGGTACTTCCGGATTATTATAAATTTATACTCGAACTTCGTTTATAATAGTCTAAATTATATCGAACGTGCCGAAAAAAAAAAGAAAATACACGCGCCGATAGACGCGTTCATGCACTTCGTATAGTTACAGCATTTGCAGCGCTCAGCGCAATCATCTTGAATAGAAAAAATGAAGCTGAAATGTCCTCGACGTTTTGATTCGTGACATTTCTTACCGATATAATCTCAGAGGTCGTCGGTCTCTCCGGTTTCTACCAGAGATTTCCGTAAGGCGTTTAACCCTGGTCTTCTTAAAGCAAACAAGTTTTTTGCCTATTTGACGTCAGACGTTCCCGAGGCCTGTACAGTTCACCCGCACTACATTAAACGTGAAAATTTTTATCCGGGTCAGACTGGGCGGCGACGTAAGTTGGTATTTATCATCTCACACCGACTCGAAAGATAATATCAATATTATAAGTGGAGTAACAACGTGCCGTGAATATAATAATAAATAAGGAAACTACGCGAACCATACGAGACACCGCGATGTACCACATATATAGGCATAAGCGATACCAGTATATATACCGGACCTCTGGACACGATCCAAAACCGGATGTTCTGGCTTCACCGCGTAAATCTCTAACCATGGGTTAAAAAAGTTATACCGACTACTATGCCTACAACGTAGACGGTAATGCAGTCGATAGTCGTATCATGTACATACATACTGCCTACTCGAAACTATATAGACTTATATGATAGAGACTGCAACGACCGATTTATGATTAGATGAATTGAACACATACACGACCGTGTAGAGAGATAGAGAGTCCAAGAGTAAGAGAGAGAGAAAGCCGGGGGTTTTCAGAAAGAGATTTATACCATTCTCCCCTTACGAGTTCGCTCGCGAATTAGCCAAGCTGTGACGCCAGGATCGGGTGTCGCAGTAATTGGGCCTCGGGGGACTACCGGCGCCAGATTATCCCCTGCAGTCGATATGCGACGCAATTTCTACCGGCGTATAAGGCGCTGTGACGACCGATTCAAAAATCTCACTTCTGTTTGACGACCGGAAGAAGTTGGCGCTGCCGCACAGAGATTTACGCAGGTTAACGTACCGCGCCTAGAGAACGTCTCGCTGCGTATTCAGGACGAGGAAAGAAGCTGGTATAGAAACGGCACCCCTAATGGCCCCACCGTGTGAGATTATAGGGAGAAACGGTCAAAGGACCGTCCGATCGCCTCGACGCGGATGATCGGTTATAGGCGGAAGTGAGAGTAAGGCGAAGAGGCGAAGGGGACCCGGACAAACACCTTTGACGCCTTTTTCTGACGTAGAAACGACACGAGGCGTATGTATTATATTTTATGCCCGTTCGTATAATATGTATACGCCTACCCCTTGGCCGCGTACGTCGGGTGCAGCTCCGCGCGACAATTACTTTATATTCGTCAATTTCCAATGAGTCGGAATAGGACATGAAACGCTAAAGTCCGTCCACAAAGGGGATGCCTAACCCCCCCGACCACTCGGACCACCCGGACCTACGCCGCCTCTCGAGCGCTTCGGCAGTCGAGTATAAACCTCCTAATGTTCACACGCCACGGCCAGCGATGTGACTTTGTTTCGGGTCCGCGGCGGCCACCCCCGCCTCTCTCCTATACCAGGCAAAAGGTTCAATGAATCAGAATACGGCACCATATACCGACGCCGAGGTTGTCCTGTGTCCTCGCGCGCCCCCCTACCCCCTTCCCCTCATTCCTTCGCCCCTTCCACCTCTCCGAGGACGTACAAAGCGTCAACGTGTTTACAAAGGCCTTCTTCCGCGAATTTGCATTGGGGGTGAGAAGTGGGAGGATGAAGGATGGCGCAGAGGATGCCGGTATCCAGTACTATCGCGGCTCCGAGTGGCCGCCACCGTTTCGTCCGGGTTTAGACCGACCGAGCTTGCCGACGGTTTACTTCAAAGCGTCGCGACGCCCACCCCGAGTCTTGTTACGTCAACGAAACCCTTCCTCCCTTACTCCGTTCCTTTTCAGGGTTGTCAACCCGTTTCTCCCGCAACGTACATATGAGTACACTGCTCGTTGCACCGTGATCATGCTTTCGTAGCTATGTAAACTCTGGTGGATTCTACGTATGAGTCCGGTTCCGTTGAGAACAGTTTCGGCTCGGACGCGACACCCCGTTGGAAAATCGATTTTCATTTTCCTACGACCGTTAACGTTTCTTACAGAAACTGTTAATCGGTCTGTTGAGGGGTGAACTTTGTTCGTATACATATATACCTACATACATATACCAGGTAACAACGGGGAATGAAAGACTTGCATGGACAAAGCCTCAGCGGTCGCGGGGTCAACGGTTGATGGTAGCGCTGTGGTCACTTTGCGAACTAAGCTGGCTTTGCTCTCGGTGTTTAATTAAGTTCGGGGTCTCTACGTGTAGCAGACTCCGCACTCTCAACTGGACACCCCCGTAGCTAGTCTCTGCGGTTCTCTTCCCGTCAATGTAGCACCAGAACGCGACACTGCAGAGTGTAGGTGTGCATATGCATGGCTAACCCTTCGTGAGAACAAAAAAAAAAAAAAAAAAAAATATTAATCATCAAAGTCAGGGAAAGAGGCTCGGCTAAAAAGTTTCAATTAAAACCAGATGCTAACCCTTTTGATACTGGATCATGAATTGAAACCCTAACTTCCGATTGTATCGGTGTGATTCCAGACCCACTTTAATTCGACACTTTCAAGTTCTTCACGCTGTTTCTTCATGTCTATTTGTCCATTTGTCGAATGGCTTTTGAAGTTGGGTTTAGTAACGCCTCGGTCGGCTGTTACATCGCGATGATCACAGATCGCTGGAGGATCGGTGGTTCGTGGGGTGTATTTACAGGTACATACGTATACACACTATAGTGTACCAACTCTGTATATCTATTTTCTGCGGTAAAAATAGACCGACACGTAACACAGAGCTGCGAATTACCTACGCTTCGGCCTGCTCACTCGCCATAAGGATAATCACTGGTCAATTGGAAAAATTAATGCAACTTGACTGTGCCTATACGTCGACGGAGGGTAAAGGTGCGCTGGAGACTTGTAGCCATCAAATTTTGCACCTTGTTAAAAATTTCAACGCTCATTTAATCGGATTAGAAATACTTTAGTCGCATATTCGGTTTGCTGTTGGGTTTGATGTAGTTTCTGACCGGTTTTGATCGAGTATAGAAAACGAACGTTGGCACGCTGAACCACGATTGAAAATTAAAGAACGAAGTCTTGACCGCTGCTTGATAATAAATAGCACCTGGGGTAAGAGCTGCAGTACGCGAGAAATCGCGGCATTCATGTCGAGATGCAAAGAAGCGGGAATTACTCAGTTACCTGTATACGCTGATAGGTTACACGTAGTAGGATGATAGGGTAGGTTTTTCCACTGTGGTAATTCCTCGCGCGTAGCTCCATAGCTGTAATGTTACCGGAGTGCAGGTGGCTGAAAAATAATCCGTTCGCGTTAAACGCAGCGCAAAATTCAATTTCAAAGATATTATTCACATCCAACGGAATAAGCAAATCAAAAAAAAAAAAAACTATGCCTAATTTTCTCGCGCGTACACGTCATTGAGATATCGACAAGGATATATTGGTACCTCATGTACGAAACTCGACGGAAAGTAGACAAAAAAAAAAAAGAAGAAGAGGTATACATGGATTTATGAGGTGTATATAATAATTATGAATACGTGTGCCTATATATTTACAAGTATCTACGTATGTATCTTTGTATGTAGATAGATATGTTATAACGGGGAGTACATATATACGAAGGAATGTAGTTTAGTAGCGATAAGCTAGTTACCCTCGCGTCACGCTTCAAAGCTCAAATATTTAGAATGCCCTAGGCCACGCGTTGTTACGCTGCGAGCATGATATATATATACATATGTACACTGTATGTATGTATACATCTTTATATGTATATATATTGTACATACACGTAGTAATATACGTATATATTATACCGATATATCCATAAACGGAAAGAGACTACCGGATACCCTCACGAGAGCTTTCGTCCACATTTAGACGGGTATTCACGATTTGTACATGGACTTGCATATACCTATTGACAAACCGCGAATCTCTTAATCATATTTCACGAAGAAAAGAAAGAAAGAAAAAAAAGGAAGAAACAGAAAAACGATAACACTGACAATGAAACGGAATCGGCAATAATGGATGATAATAAGACCGCAACAACAAAGATACATATCGCAATATACGATGATAATAAGAAAGTTACGAAGGCATGTAAAGATGGGGACGTATACAAAGAGCATGTAAGAAATACCAGCTACTATACGTATATGTATACACACTCAAGAAATTTAACCCTCGGAATTTATATATGAAATTGCGCGAATTACTTTCAACCGCTTGATCATGTCGTTCCAAAGTAAAGAGTGGGATCCTAAAGTCAAATGAAATCTTTGAATTTTGGATACTTGGATATGTGCCAATCTCGAAAGATTCTTTCGGTTATCTAGAATTTCGTGAATCAGGAACTTGAGCGTAGATAGGTTTGAGGTGCGTTTGACGGAACCTGCAAAGGCGTCGTCGTCGTTTAAGCTTGAGGTATGAAATTACCCCGAATTAGCTGGATGTACAGTAAATAAGTAAAATCATTCACACGCGCAGACACACACTGTATAACCTGGGTAACCGGTCATTAGCGTTGTCGACGGTGTCAGGCGTCGGCGGGTGGCACGACGGGTGGCAACCGCCGAGCACCGTCACGGCAGGGAATCACGCTAGCCGCCGGTTGTCATTACCATCATCGAGGAGCTAAACCCGTCGAAGGTGCGTCCATTAACGGAAATAGTTACACCATAGTAGCGTGTGTTTCGTTTTCTACCTTCCGGCCCATTTCTTTCCTTTTAACAGACCTCGATACCGCGCTTATATACACCAACACCACCGCGGTCCGCATCAGCACGTGGCCAAAATCGTCCTCCAACACCTTCGCCGCGGAGTGTCAGGATCTCAAAGTTTCGTTGAACCTAGCCGCGACGATATCTTTCATCAAACTATATCTGTGTCTCATCCGTGTAGACGTGTACAGATATCACGGTGTAGAACATCGAGGTTTGTGTACGTAGCTCGGAGCTTTCTATTATGCATGCCTCCCTTATTGGCAGTAAACGGGCTTAGGTAGTCCCTTCCCTTACCTCCCCACATCGGGACTCCCCCGTTCAGGGTAACCCCGTCCCGTCAACCATTTCGTTTGAAATTACGACCATAGACATATTTCTAATTATTACTATTGCGAGGTTTTGGCATAACAACTCGACAGATGGGACTTTCGCGGTATCGTTGTTACGCGACTACTACACACCATAAAGTTTAACGCCTTGGTAGTATAGCGCGGGGTAAAAGGAATTGCATCGGCATCCCGCATGATCCCTCCTATATCATACGTCTGAACAATAAGTGAAATACCTACATCACATACACAAGGAACACAGTTTGGGTGAAGATTATAACGAGAAGAACCGTCTCGCAACACCATTACACAGATATGGCTAACGGTCCCGCAACGTAGAGGCGAAAACATCATCACCCCAAATCGGAGCCCTGTTATATCTACGATCCGTAAATGCTAGACACTAATTTGGCTCGGTGTAGAGTCTGCCATGATCATCAACAGCCATCGGCAGTCATCGACGATAATCAACGGCTCGTTCGGTGTAATGGTTATGTTTGGGTTGTAGTCATTCCACCGATTGTCTAGATGATGATAGGTGTTTAATAAACGTCGATGACGTCGGACTGCACCCCTGCAGTGTTGGGATGATCAATGAGACTGTTCAGCCGCTGCAGAGCCCGGGCCTGTACTGTCGTAAAATTGATCAGAGCTTAGTTACTCGATGAATTTATTTATTCAATTTAATCCACGTTGTGTAATTTTGGTGGATTCAGATCCTACCCCATCCCGATGGTTTGTATAGTCAGAAGTTCAGTATCCACCCTGGAAACTTGGCGCAGTCGAGAAATATCCCGGCAGCAGCGTAATTAACGGTGTATATATATATAAACGTGATAATCGTGATCATTAATGCATTTGAGGATCGCTAGGATTTCGGGTGAGACGGTGAAACATCTTCGGAATATCTTCGAGCAACATTTACGGCATTTCGGCGATTCCGCACGAGACGGGGAGCTGGTAAGAGGCTGGAGAGAAAAGGGAAGTGGGAAGAGGGCGGCGTAAGACGGTGAGCTAAGATGTTCGCGGTCGCTCGCAAGCCCGCCAAGAGGGTCCCTCCGTAATTACGCAAACCGCAAGCTGAGTCCACGAAGACGTTAGACGCAGGGGTAGCCGGTATTACAAATACAAGCGTTCTCTTCTTTCCTTTTTCCGTTTCAGTTTTTTTTTCTTGTTTCTCTTTTTCAACAAAATTTGTATTCCAGGATTCAAAGATTCGCGAATCACGTACACGCCAATGATTGATTGTCTTCGATATACGGATACGATTTCCACGTACTATAATAACAAACAGTATCGGCCTCGGTATGGATAGAGGATTTACCGCGGCCGTCCTATACGTATATACTTTAGCGTGGGTTTAGTTTCGGGACTCCTCGTACCGAAGAGGCATATATTGAATTAGTAATACCTAAGGTCTTACGAAAGGGTCTTGTAAACTATAATTGCATTAATTGCGGTGATATTTTGGGCTCAGGTGGTACCGCCCCGTCCTGGCGCGGTTATAGCCGCCATTACCGTTCCAACTACACTCTCTCTCTCTCTCCCGTTCTCTCTCTCTCGATCAAATTATCTCGCTACCACCGCCGGTGTGTTTCTCTTATTAATTATTCAAAAATGTCTAAATTTACAACGATTCGAGATGCTCTCTACCGCCCGGACCGCGTATACCCCTTAGCCGCAAGGACTTAGAATATATCAGCCGCGATATAAAAGTTAATAATAAGAAAGAGAAGAGGAGATAAAAATTGAGGTATACTTATACAAGTTATACTTCGCCTTATTTCAGAGAATTTTCGAAAATAGCCCTACTCCAATAATCGCGTATTCAGAGCGCGGGCACACATAACCACGTATTCGGTATGTATTATAAGTACGTACATACATAACGATATACCTATACGCGTCGTGTCTCCAGGAATTCTACGATCGATTATCGCCAGCCTTGCATATCGATACACTCCTCCCTGCCATACATCACGATGAGTATACATAAAGGTATAGATATATATGTAGGTGTATTTCATATGTATGCCTGTATGTATAGGTATATAATAATGTACACAGAAATACAAGCAGGTATGTATATACTTGTATATAGGTGTATCTGCGGTCTCTCTACACGTATAAAACGTGTAAATATATATACGATGCAGCCGCGTGTGTGTCGCAAACTAATGACACCGCCAACCTCGTGCTTCGAATATCATCGCCGCGATATTGCCCTCGTGAGATTAATGTTTTATTATAATGTCTCTCGCTGGATGCAGGAGGATGGTTGCCCGCGCGCGTTCTATTATGGGCTGACCGGCATAATTTTACGACTTGTGTAATGAAAAGCGGCGTAAAGACTTCTCGATATTATCTACAACTATCGTGGGAAAGACATATATACCTGTTAAAAAATACTAGAAATCTTGAATCTATAGAAAGAAATCGCGATCCGAAAAACAGCGAGAGTCGCGGCTACTTCCCATTCGAATTGGAATATTTAAAAAGCCGATCATTTTGCATATCATGTACAGAGTTTCGCGGATATTGAACGAATAATTGCGAAACTCGGCTTCATCTGGGGCGTGTAGGTGTATAGGTATGTATATGGGATGCGGAATTGGAAGTGGAGGGTACGTAACGCGGACCGCCAGTTGCCACACAGCCCTCCTGACTCTCGCTTATTGTTCACGTTAATTGATGCGTTATGTTTGATGCCGTTGTGATAGCCATTGTACGCGGGGTGTCCACTGATAACTGAGTTACCGACTGCGGCTAGCAGAGTGCACTCAAACCTAATTATCTCGTACCCGGTCTGCCACCACGGCCATACTACCCGTTTCTCCAACGGACCGCGTCACTGCGGTACTAAAGCTTCGACTTTTTTACCAATCCGCGATATTTCGATCAGAGAATCCGAAAAAAAAAAAAAAAAAAAAAAAATGATAATTTGCCATATATTTGAATATCTCAGGAATAAACGATAACCGTGAAGCTATTTGGTAATCCAACTTTCTCTAATTTGATCATGGCCTTGAGATTAATTTATCTGTAACCAATTTCCGCATATTACGATTTTAGTTTACGCTTTTTTCTTTTTCGCAACGTTTAGATACGTTTTCGGAATCGTTTGAGCTTTTGAAAAGGAGGCTATATATCCGAGCCCTTTTGTCGAACATTGGAGAAAAGAAGTTGTGCTTGATTCGGTGTTTTTTTTTTGGTCAGGAAATTACGGTTCCTCGGTTGTAAAAGTTGGTCGTAACCGTGCGGCGACGCTTAGTACCGAAGAATGCGATTACCGCCATTTCGATCAACCCCTGTAGCTATCGTCGACACCTTCTCTCTTTCTCTAAGAATCTCTAGATTTCATTCCAACGTGACGACCGCGCGTGACGCAAAATGCTGCGAGCTTCTTGATCAAGGGTTTAATCTGCCAGACGAGACGAGGAGATAAATTCTCTCTCATTCTCCGTCTCTCGCCTTTGAGATCGTCTGTCGGATCGCTTGTACCCCGACCGTTTGGTCCAAGAAACGGGATGCGAGGCGAGGCGATGCGAGGCTAAGGGCAAAAGCGCTTCGTCCCGTTCCTCCGCGACCACCACCACGGTGTCTAGTTACTTCATTACAACGGGCGGCAGTCGAGGGTAACGGTGGCAGGATGAAGTAAGGGATGTTGGGACGAACCTCGGCCGACCACTGGTCACTTCTAACTATCCATACATATATAATGTATACGTGTATACCGGCGTTACAAAGCCCCGTAATTAAACTCCGCTGAGGAGCGTCTTAGATGCAAAACATACTTAGTAAAGCGAGCTTTACTCTCGACCAGGCGATCCCTGGGCTTTCAAAATCCAGGCAAACGAGAAGTAGCCGGTGAGGCGTTGAGAGGCATGGAGGACAGGGCGAGGTATACGCGTGCGATAGAACCTCTTAGTCCTTCGCTACTTCGGTCCTTCGCTGGTCATCTATCCGCGTTCGTCGTTGACCCGAGTTGATGGGTTTTCAAACCCGAAAAGTATACTCCTATAGCAACCAGTTTCAGGTTCAACTTGGATCAAGTTCCTTCGCACCGGGCGACCTCAGATTTACCCGTCCAGTCTGCCATGTCCCTCGGCCCATTACATATATCCACGATCCCGCGTCCACTCTTCGGTGCCGTTCAAAGTACCTGTGTAATTTCGCAAGTTGCGATTAGAGTGATCAATACAGATATGCGAAACTCTAAAGTATCCCTTTTCGTTCATATACAGATGTTATTGCGATTAACTTATATACAAACGTCCGGACAAAACGAGCGAACGAATCGCCTTGGTTGTGAGTTTAGAGAACAGGAAATTCGGGGGATAAAACACCGGGGTATAAGTTCGTGCCACGGAGCGATAACATTCGGCATTTACAAGCTAATAAAGATAGATCATATGGATCGGAAAAGGAGGCGCGTGCACCGGAAGGTGGTATATGGGATTGAGTCGTCTGGAATATACGCGTTATATATTTTTAGTTGGTTAGAACTATGGGGGGGTTTTCGTTACGTCCGGGGTTTTGCCCCTGTTCTCGAACGTCTCCTGGCTTCGGGCCTCCCGGGGGATGAGACCAATAAAGTAATGGGCTCGCGACCGCAAACACCTTCTTTACTCTAATATCTCTGTAAATAATGCGCCGCGGTTCTCAACGCCGATTCAACTTAACTTTCACACTTTTGGATGAAATTTCGATGGGGGGAATTTTGGGATTTAGGAAACGAGGAATGACCGCGAATTCCGGCGACTGTTCAATCGACTACCTTCGATACGACGTTTTTTCTTCAACAATTCATAACGACTACGGAGATACGTTGACGACCGAGCGAATAGCTACGACCCTCGGTTGACTACCGCTGATTGTAATTACTCAACTGTTAACGAGATGTCAACCGAGAGCGAGAGACCATGATGGATCACCCGACGATGCGCATCTCGCTTTCCACGTCTATGGCGATCTCGCAAACCCGACGATCGACTGGACTCTTGATCATCTCACTGGTCTGTGCCCGGAATAAATCCTATCTAGAAATTAATCGCAATCAGGACTCGACTCGAGTCTTTTGAGCGAGTGGACGAAGTTGGCGAAATTCTGGTGAATCGCAAAACCTCGAGTAACGTTACCAAACGATTTTCTAATAACCCTGGAAATCAATTTCCTTGGACGTGTTTTGACGGCGTGATGTGGCATTAAAAGGGGTAGAGAGAGAGAGAGAGAGAGAGAAATGGAGTGGGAGAGCCGTACACAGAGACAGTGTACACCCTCCCTTATATTCGTTCGTTCCTTAACCGGTAATTGTTGGCAAATATTAATACCTACCTAACTGTGCTTCGGGGTGATTCAAAGACTGGAAAATCCTCGGGCCGAAAGCGAACCTCGCCCAAAGGGTGGCGAGAAGGTTCAACCGGTTACACTCGAGAGCAAATAATAATGCCTCGATGGTTACTATAACGTTAACGAAACTTGCGGGGGTGCGGGCTTCCTTGGCTCTCCGACAAGATGGAAAGGCGTCTCGCGAACTGATTGAAATTTGGAAACTTGCTTTGACACAATTACTCGACCCGCGGGCCCGATTCCTTACACCAGGATACCCCCTCGCTCGCACACCCACACGCATATATTTAACGCACGTAATAACTCTCTTTACACTCTAAAAGCCCGCGGCTTTCACGCGCCTTGCCAGATGATTATCGTTACAAGTATCCATTCATCAAGATTGGGATCGCGAGTGCGTTTGTAATTCTATAAGACGGCAAGGACTCTGTTTCTTATTTTTGTCTACGAACATCTATGTTTAATTGGAGATAGGTTATGTAGGTACCGGAGTTTTCTTTCTTTCGAAATCGCACCGCGTGAAGAAATATACTGGCGATACTGAGAGTGGCCTTTTTTTTTATCACTCGACGTATTGTGTTACGGAGTTTATAGTTATGCTCCGAGTATTCGTACTACATGAGCGAAAATGTGAAGAAAAAAAAAAAAAAGAAATTCCGAGTGTCTTTTGAGTGTAAGAGGTTTTGAACGGATGTGACAACAGTTGGTTCAGCTACGAGGAGAACGTAACGTATGTAGCACCCATCGTGTGTATGTAGTACATACATACGTTGGCCAAAATCATCGAGGAGTAAGTCCGGCGAGAGATTCTTGGAACCCTGAAAGTTCTCGGAGGTCTGCGATCGAGAGGGGCTTCTTATAGGCGTTTGAGAGGCTTCGTTTTATAACCGTTCACTCCTCATTTTTCAAATCTGCATCTGCTAGACGCCGCGATATTTCTTTTTATGTGATACGTACGTGTCTAAGTACGATAACGAGACCCATACTTACGCGCAGTCAAAGGTCACCCGGAGAATGGAGAGTCGACCATTTATTTACGAAGGTTGAATACAAAGAACGAGAAAGTCCGCGGTGACTTAGAATCACAAGTGTAGGTACTTCTTTGAGTCCAGCTCGAGGTAAAATTAAAGTTCGAGTAGTCATATCCATGGGTATATTATTCTCTTTGCTGCAGCTGTAAGTTCAATGGGACAATCTTGGGGCGAGATAAAGAGAGGGGCAAACACAAATATGAAAGAGAATTCAGAATTGCGAGAGTCGATTCGGCCCCGGCTGTCCACCGACCGACCTCTCCAAACTGCGGGTACCCATTACATTGTATAAACATAAAACTGCACAGCTCTTGCCAGTTGTAATGCGTTTTTTCATCTCTTCTCTTCCGAGGCTCATTGCCCACGCTTTAATCCCGCCTCAGGCTCGGACTCAAAGGACTTAAACAGCGCGCTGCAGTGCTACTCGGTGGAACAATCAATTTCATATTTCAGTACCGCGGTGGTTTCTTTTGATCTGTACTGCGGATCAGTAAGCGGTCTTTTTTGTTCGACGTTGACTTATCGTTCTCGAAATTCGATCGATCGAAGAAATTTCGTACGATTTACGGAAGTACTTCTTTCCTCCAATTTCAATCGCCAACTATTATCACGGTTATTTCCCTCTTGTTGTGCCTATACGGGGGCAAATACCGAGGGCGTTGGAGCTGGCTGCAGGGAACGTATATATATCGATATCTTTTGCAAGCCATTAAATATTACACAAGTTCCCTTTCTCCCTTTCTGCAAAGAAGAATTACGTTCTTTGCATATTGGGATTAAAAGGCAAACAGTTCGCTTCGGATACGGGGCTGAGGATGGGGTGGGATGGGGGGTGGATCCATGCTCGTTGAAAGGAAATTTATGGGAATTAATATTGGCTCCCTGGGGTAGGATGCAAGGACTTGAGGAATTCGACTTTTCTTCACGTATGAAAGGAAGTTTAAGAATTTAATTCCTCCGTCTGTTTTCATGCTGAACCTTACCATAGCGACACGACGATGCTCTTTCTTCAGAATAAATATTTCATTCAATTATACCTTCAGCCTTTGCCTCTCGAGGAATATGTGGCCAGGAAATATTACCAAACAGCTAACTTGGAAAGTAGATAAATAAATAATTCTCTGCTGCAGAGAAAGCTTCGGAATTTTTCGCGAGTTGATAATCGCAGTTTTCGAGCTCCAGCCTTGTTAAAAAAATGTCTAATCTTGATACCGAAACAAAACAATGGTATAATTATATGGGCCCCTAAACTGCAGAGTGTAAATAGACCCACGCCGCGTTCAATTTTCCCAGATTGTCACGGACTATTGGAAAAGACTTCGCCCATTTATATATACCTATATATAATAATCTTTCCTCTGAAGTAGCGAAATTATAAATCCAATTTCCTCGCTTCCCGTGGAGGAGCTGTTATTTAGATTTTTACTTGTTCAAATTTACCTTCAATTTATTTTCCTTGCCTCGCCTCACCGCTGCAGCCAATTCTTACAATTTTCAATTTTATTTCTTTTATCTATACAATTTGGCGAGAGCATACGTCGAGCGTACTTTGCAGCCTCGTTGAAATTTTGTCATAAAATTTTTTGATTATATTTTTGCATTTCGAAATCGAAAATGTATAAACCTATACGTAAATTTTATTCCGCACATATTCGCGTCGGCGTCAAAGCCGATCCCCGGATGCTCGATGATGTAGTTTACGTGCATATACGTCGAAATGTTTATTTAGCTGAAAGCAAAATATTCTTTTTCCCTCTATGGCGAATATATGTATATACTTAACATACACGCGGTGGGAATCGAACCGGAGCTACATGACACCTCGCTGTTTTTCGATCTCGATATACCGCAAAAAACACTTCCTAGAAGCTGTAGGCATTCCTTTAACAAAATAGAAAGTCAACGCAACGTTTGCCGAGGTCCCCTTGCCCCGACTGCTCCTGCATCGCATCGCATCGTCCCCGCGATGATATTCCATTTCCCCGAGTTTCGCGCGAGGAAAGCAACAAAAAAGGGAAAATGACAGAAAATAAAAAAAAAAAAAAAAAAATCGCGCGGAAACCCCGCAGCTATACTGGCACGGGGAGTGTTTTAGCTTATCACGTTTACGCGTTTAATACCTCCCGTTGGGCCGCGCGCGGTCCTCCCCTGGGGGACATACGAGCACTTAATGCTGACTTTTTTTTACCCACTGTGAATACGTCCATATCTATTTATGGATGTTTCACGTCTATATCTATATATCGCGCTCTACGTGCATACGAGGATTTTCACTTGGTCCAATTTTATTCTCCACTCGGCTACGAAGAAGCGATATAAAATAGTGGGGCGCGATATACCGTTCCGGGGGATGATGGAGTTCGGTAAATAAAAATAAGCCTCTATAAACGGTCAAGTCGCTTTATAGAATTTTGCGGATAGTTAGTATATACTCCGGGCAAGATACATTTCCGACCAAATATAATTAACAAAGTTTCGATTCCCGGTCATAGAACGAGACTTCTCGCTGCTTCTCTGCAGGGCTTCTGATATTCCGGTGAAATTCACCCTCGACTTTGAGGAGAAGGGAGGAGCACATAATCCTGATATCTGTTGGTTTTCGGGCAATAAAACACGCGTTCTACACATCGAAGCTCCGAGGAACGGCTGCTGCTTCGAGCTGATAAAGAAGCGAGTAAAGATACCAGAACCGTTTCGCCTCCGCCCCCCAACCCCCTTATATTTCCCGCTTTTGGCATCGGGTGTAATTGATAAGACCCGGACAAACTATCCTCGGCTCTGCTTCCCTTTACGACGATACCGCGCAGAGGTTCTAAAGAGAGTAACGAGAAAAAAAAAGAAGAAAGAAAAAAAGAGCTTGCGGAGGCAAAATCAGGAGAAAATAATCCCGAATTTGTTTTCACTTATATTTGTCAATTTTACGCGCGTACCGTGGAAAGTTCTGATGTACCGGGGAGCAACGGCGCCCTTCCAACTCCCCGATTGAAACCAGACGCCATGTCTCGGATGACCCTGCTGCTGCTGCTGCTGTTGCACGGCTATACACGTGGCGTAAATATTTTCATATTAATTTACCCGCGTAACACAACCTCCGTAAGTCTGCTATATACTCGAAACGCTGCAACGATCAAGACCACACAAGATTTACCCCTCAGTGTTGCTACGTAATCGCCCGAGCTACTATACTATAGCTATGGTAGGTATATAAAACTGCACCGTATAAAAGTGCGCTTTTTATGAATCAAACCCCCCCATTGTGTCGTCAATTAACGACACTGGCTTCGTATTACCAAGACGACGATCGTGTGACCGGGATGCCGGACAATTGACCAGGAGGAATTTCCTGGGACAGGAAAACGTCTTAAGTGTATTTTTCTTTAATACGGAACAGCGTAGAACGCAGATTGTCATTTTTAAATGAACACTCGGCGGACCTCTGTGTGTTCAAAAGCCTTTTCGATATTCCTCAGACGGTAGAGAATTCGTCAGAATCTTTACAGACGGATGCGTATATACGGCGAGTGGGGACGAGGTGGCAAGAAGCCCTTCCCTCAGGTTTCCGCGGGTCAAGTGGAAGATAGATGTAAGAATAATATGTAAAACCGAAAAGCTTTTGAGTTTGCATCGAAAGCTCGGTATCCAGTGAAAGTGGATAAGCTGACCCCCTCCCTGGAATTTCGCAGCCGTCGCCGTCCTTGAGGGTTTTTCGTCGTTGCAGGGTGAGCGGTCGAAACTGGATTTCCATCACCCATCTTCTCCTTTCTCTCTTCGTCTAGTTCGGCGTGAGCTCCGCGGTCAGCTCCTCACGTTTCCCTCTCTCTCGCTCCCCATGCATATCCGCGATTCTATTTCCATATGGTCTCGGGAAAGAAGGTTGTCACTTTGAAATTGATATTCGAATGATTGGGGACATGCCGTTCATCCGCTTACGGTTCTCGCCCTCTGGGCAATAACGATGAATTTCCTTGATAAGGGTCTGCAGATCGAAGAAACCAAGTCACAGGAAAAAGTGTCAAAACGGTGTATTCCGAGTTACTCAACTTTTCTCCACTCCCATATACCTCATCGTGATGATACATATATAAGGTATATATGTATATGTATACATGAGACAGTTTTCTTTTCCATTCTTTTCGGTAATTCGAAACCTCAAACTCTTTAAATTAGCATTCACAGGATGCACGCTCCAACTACTATCGACGTTGCTAACTATAATCATCCTAGTGGTGAGGGTTAAGTGTAATATTATTCAACAGACTGCTTTGTATGGATATCGAGGCCGTAGAGCACAGATGCTGTTCGCCAAAACTACTGCCGTACGTAGGTACAATAGTTACGTACTTCTAACTGGCTGACTGGAGGCTAGGCTCTCATTCCGCCGACTAATGGATCATTTTACGATGTGGGAAATCAGATGTAAAGTATTTTTGTCAGGGCAAACGTTAATTTTTGATATTTTTCAAAACTGATGAAAAGTTTATCTTTTTTTTTCGGGGTTAGTTTCAAATTTTGCACCATGAAAATAATACGAGCGTCCTCCGTCAAACGATCCAATCTTTGAAGACGATGATAGGTATATCTATGTTCGTGATGTGATTTGAAAATTTTTCCAATCATATTATATGAAAGTATAGCTGCGGAATGAACGATGTAAAAATATGTAGGGGGAAGAAAGAAAAAGGTGGAAGAAGCGAAGCTATATAAGCGATGAAGAAGAAGTGGCGATAATGCTTATTGCCAGTAACGAATAGTGGTTATAGTACCTACGTATATATGTATATAGAACGGAATAGTTTAGGGAAGTATGCAAATGAGATGTATACATCTATACGGGGAAACGGACCGATATTAATTTCCTTCAAGACCTTACCGGGGTCATTCTTAGCCCGCAGGCACCTCGGTGCGGTGGGTGGCGGAGAGGGGGGTGGCTGCAGGTGGCCGGAATGGTCAATATAATATGAAAATGTAAATCATATTGCTATTCCCTAGTCAAATATCTAACGACACCCGTAACGCGGGTTGCAATGCGATAGTGGTGATGCCCGGAACGGCGTTGTGTAAGACGTGACCGTCTGTACACCCGCTATATTAGTTTGTACAAGGCTGATTAGATTCAGTTATATTGCCATTGGAGTTTGATTGTTTGCCTCCCAGATATATACCGCGGGACTTAGAACTCGTATTATATCTGGATTCTGGTCGGGTTATTCGAAGCAGCCGATGTACGTGAGGGGCGAGACTTCGATACGTACATTCCGCTCGTATTTTATTTCACGTATTCGTCCGGGTCGGTCGGTCGGTCGGTCGGATCGCGTTGCTTTCTCCGAAGGAAGAAATCTGGAGAAAGAGAGACGAGGGGATTTTGGGAGAAAAAGATAAAAAAGAAAGAAAAAGGGAAAAAACATGACAAAAAGACAAAACGAAAAGAGAAAGAAAGAAAGAAAAAAAAAAAACAGAAAAAGGAGAGAAAATTAGTTCGTCCAACCGAGAGAAATCTATACGACCGTTGAAAGACGTCACTGCAGAAGCGATCGCATCGATTCATATTTTTACTATATCGGTAAATCTATTCTAAGATCTATAAGCGACGTGGGGAGTCCCTCGGCAACGCGTAGCCTCGGCATGAACAGAGTTTCTGACCGAGCGCACAGCGGTAGCTGATGTATTTTGACAGGGACTCGCCGAGAGCTCGACCCCGCGCGCGTTCTCCGTTGACTGCGTTATCTAATGGCCTTTTCCCCACCTTATATTCCTCGAACGGAGGCCCCCGCAGAAGACCGACTCGGCGAGCTGCTGCGAAGCCGACATCCTTCGAGGAAAAGTACTAAAAGTCCTGCTGCTGATCAGGAAATAACAAAAAGTATGACACGGAAATGAAAGATGCAAAACAAGTACCACTCCCTGTCATTTCCTCGTCGAATGATCCACGTAGAAAAGTACCAACGTGACTTTGAATGAAATCGTGTTTCGCGTTATTCTCCGGTATGCGGAAAGAGCCAGCCGCGATCGTACAAGATGCTGTTGAGGCTGCTGCAGGTTACCCAGGAGTCGGAAGAGTGTGGATCTTGTATCCCCCGAAGGCTTAAAATCCTGATTTACTTTGTGGGAATAAGTCGAGGTACAGGGTATACCTTAAGCGACTTCCAGTGACTCCCGGCGACTCCCGTCGACTCCTGCACCTATCCGCGATATATCCGCGAGCTCTCCACGTCAATTCTTTGCCTGCAACTGCAGCATGTAGCAGCGGATCGCGTGCATTCTTAGTATGCACCGTATGCAGTCGGTAGTTATATACCGAAGGAGTGGTTTGCCAACCGGCCAATGGCGAGTGCTCAGGCTAATTCTAGGGTGCCGCCGACGCGCCATCTTTGCATCATAATGCCGTGCTCGTGCTAACCCCCTACCTTAAACCCCCCCTTACCTTCCCTTATCCCGCTTACTCCCCTGGTCATCAAGTTCCGCCAATCTCTTACTCCTCGCGCACCGTTTTCTCCTGGACTTCACGATATGCTATACACGCTGGTGGGCTTTGTGTGGGTACGCACATTGCACATGCACACACACACACAGACACGTACACCTACCTGGCAGTACGTATGCACATTGTCTCGTACATTGTACACATTTACAACACACGTACAAACTGCAGGGAATTAATAAACGTACCTATACCTACCTCCACCTATGTATCTGCGTGTGTACGGTCAGGTAGGTGGATACAAGCGCGGTGCCCTCAGGAGGGGGTTGTCTACGCCTTGTCTGACGGGAATCAATCACTTGACAGCGGTTTTCAACCCGGTGGCAAGAGCTAGAGGGGACTGCAGTGAGTCGTTTCGTTTCAGAGTTTCTTATTTTTTTTTTATCATCAACGTGTATAAGCTGGGTTTGCAGGAAACTAAAGAACAGAGTAAAGGTGTTCGATCCTGGCCATAGAATGATACGGTGTTTCGACGAGCCTGCAGACGTCGCTTTCAGGCGGATGAAAAAAATTGCAATATTCAAGGGTTGACCTGTATATACCAGAAACGCGATCGAAGTAGTAACTTTTTGCGGGCACTAACGCCTTACGCCTTATGGTGTATAGATCAAAAGGGTTATACCGCGCAAGGTCGACGGAGCAAGAAGCGTTGAGATACGGGCGGATCATCGCTTTCTTGATCACCAATCTCGTTCCGCGAAGGGAACGGAATATCGATACTTAATACACAGAAGAATCGGAACGGTTATAACAAAAGCAATTCGCGTAACTTGCTAGCCGATTCGTTCGCGTCTGAAAGCCAATAACGATCGCGGTCGACTTGCAGAAATCCCTGGGGCTCTTCAGCTCCAAGGGCACAATGATCTTTTTGCCATCTCCTTTCACGTTTTTCTCGACATTTCGCATCGCGAAACTCAAGGGCTACTGCAGTACCGCAGCTCGCATTGTGGAATCGAACATGGCAGTTCGATTGACGCCAAACCTGGATCGAGCATCGTCCTCAGAAATCATCGTTGTAATTATTTTGGGCTAATTTTTTTTTTTCCTCGAATTAATCCATTGCTACGACGAAGACTGCGGCGATGAGGGTGAAGTCACGTAGATGATTGAACTTTGAACCCCTCCCCATCCCCCTCCCCCCAGTTCGTCCGTCCGTCCATCTTCCACTACGTGACTAGTCTGACAATAAGTGACCACTTTGAATTTTAATGGTTGGCGTATACATAGAGACGGGCGCGTTTAACGCCTGAACAGGGTAAGACGGTAGCAGGTTTGCACAATCAGACCCCCGCCTAGAAATACACACGATGAACTGCGCCGCTGTCTCCCCCCCGCGTGGCGTCGAGATAATACAGTCGATCCTTCGCCACGTGGGGTTACACCTCCCGCAGATGACGTCCACGGGCGTTCGATGATATCGATTAATCTCTGGTCAATAATTACGAGTCATTATAATTGTCTCCGTGTTATATGATTACTGATTACAGTTGTACTTTGTTATACCTAAGTCCGTCACGAAATTGCTGATCTCTGCATAGTTTTTTCTTTTATTTCTCTTATTTTTTTTCCAGTGGCCTACCAAAAGCGTCTGAAAAAGGAACGCAGAGCGAGAAAACGGCTTCAGGATCAACTCGACCTTGAGATGAAACGACGCGTCCAACTCGAGGAGGCGCTCAAGGCCACGGGGGCATCGACGGAACAAGTCAGAGCCCTCACCGGTGAGTTGGAAAGTCTTTTAAGTATGTTTTTTCGAACGGAATCAATCGGAAATGAATTTAGCTCGTGTGTGTGTGTGTACGAGTTCCGCTGGTTGCCAGCCGCGATCTCTTCCTGGCTCGAGAGAATTTTGCTTATGTGTATATCTCGGGTTAATATACAAGGTTCTGCCTTTCGCCCGAGGGCCGGAGATCGGTAACGTCGTCGGCCCCGAGGCAGTTCTCGTAATCTCAGAATAAATTAATTAATTCGTCAGAGAGAGAGTAAACACTCTGACACCCGGCAGAATATGATTCGGTGCTTACCTCTTCGCGATTCTCCCTTTCTCGCTAACTCTAACTCTAACTCTTCGTCGTCGTCTCTCTCTCTCTCTCTCTCTTTATTTATTTCTCTCTCTTTCTGTTCCTTCCCCGTTCATCCCCCCGGCGTGCAACGTGCCGTTAGGCAGTTTAGGCACCCCGCTCCCTCCCTTCCTGTCACTAGCAAACTCAAACACGAAACCCTTTAAGTGAAATCTCTTATTCTGATAATATAACGTTTCGTATATATACTCGTATATATATAATGTTATATACATATATACCTGACTCCGCGCTCCTTAAGGCTTTGCCGTTTTCGCCGTTGATTAATCCTGTCAGTCCCAGAGAATTGTGATATTAATTTCAAACCAAACGCACCACCGTTTCGACGGCTGAGAAATTTGAAACGTAATACAGGTTTCTTGACATTCGATATCTCGCCGCCTGCAATACAGGCACAAGTCCCGATCCGGTCGCGGTCTCGATACAAACATCAAATTTTCAATCTCCCTCTCTCTCTCTCTTTCATACCTCTTTCTCGATTCATCATGCGTTGAGTTCGCATCAGCGAAACCTCGAATGCTTGATTATAGCCGACATCTATGTATTTATTGTAGACAGGTATAGATATAGGTATGTACAATACGTGTTCATCACTTAATTACCACTCTCTTCTTCCTGTTCCAGACAACATATCGACGGAAACACGCACAGCCGCTGAACCACCGGAGGAAAGCCCTGTCCACTCTCAGTCCCAGCAACAGCCCAGTCAGCCAACGCAACAGTACAGGGACTCCCAGGCGCCTCGTCCGCCGCAGCAACCACCAACGCCGGAAAAACCAGGGTGGGGTTACAGCGGGCTCGACCTCATCGGTACCCAGGCATCCGCGTTTTGGCAAAATTACCAAGGTCAGGATTGAATTTGGTCACAGTTCGTTGTCGCTCCGTTTCTTTCTTATGGAAACTTGCCGATTGGTTTGATTTCGAAAGCCCTGGTGAAAATTCTTCATTTTAACTGAAAAAATCATAAATCCAAAATGCTGTACGTCGATTTTATTGGAGGGATGTAAAACAGTGATTCAGTTGAATTTAGAACAAAATTTCCACCAGGGAAGTCGTCGAATTCGTTCCACATTAAAAACTGCCAAAAGGCGATCGTTCGAATCATGTTTTGTATCTTTGAATAATTTCTGTCGCCTGAGACGAGGTGGGAATAACAAAAAAAAGTTGAAACGAAACAAGTGAGCTGGCGATACGTGCAGCGTAGATTTTGCAACCCTTCATCGTAAAGCAATTCATTTTTTCTCCGGTTCGTGACGGTAAATAAATTTGCATCACTGTATACCGGAGTGTGCCGTATAACGTAGTCGTGAAGTGGAAAAAGACCTGGAGATATATGTAACCCACCCTACGCGTAATAATTGTAAAACACAATCCGAGATTCGGCACTCGTAGAAACACGAGGTTACACCCCGACGACGATAACAACCCCCGTTAAAAAGGGGGTCGCTCGAGTTCGTCCTTACTCCTTACTCCTTACTCCCAACTCCTTACCCCTCACCCCCCCGTACTCCTAAGAGTTACCCGGGAGTATCGTGATGCGGAATCCATTTGCAATAAACAACGCAGATTTAACCGACGAGGCAGGGGAAGCGTCTGCGACGCAAGGGTCGGCTGGGGGTAAGGGGAAGAGACGCCCGAGGGGACGGAGCAGTGTCTTCGCTTGAAGTCATGCATTCTATACGAGCAGTGGCTTTCATCCCCGAGTTTAAATTTATCCACATTTAACTGTTCCCGAAAACGTGAAGATTGATCTGCGGTTTTAGTCTCTTAGAACCGAGTTCTCTCTGTCCGATAGTTACATTCATAGAAAGGAAATAAACCGTTAAATCTCATTGGATAAGAGTTGTAACTACGAGGAGATAGACGTAGAGACTTGGCGGACGCCGATCGAATTATGGGACGTCAAATTTGAGCGTATTGTAACGTTGGGCGAGGAATATTGGTGGTCCGGAATACGCGTTGCGATAAAGTAGCGATGATTATTTGAAAGAGAACCACTGACCCTGATGCAGAGTTTATATGCACATCTTTGGAGTAAGGAAGAAGCTGTAATTTCCCCGGCGACCACGTCGTCTTGGTGGCGCTGTAGCCTCGCTTTGGTTCTCTGTTTCTGTCTTCAGAGACCGGCACTCCGGCACGCTTTAATATTCAGACTATATGCAATAATTCCGCGACGACCGTATCCTAACTCTGGAATTCTCGCGGCGTACTTACATAGCCGTGTTGTAGCCAGAGAAGGAAGAAGGTGGGTATATATGCAGCAAGTATGTACATACATACATACCTATATACCTTCCTGCAACCCGCGGCACTGGCACCGGCACCGGCACCGGCACCGGCACCTCGCGACCGCAATCATTCTAAATCGTCGGTTGGGTTTAATATTTGATGGGCGCGGCCGCGTCTGGGTCCTGGTTCTGGTTGCTGGGACCCTCGGAAATTTCGCAAAATTTTAAGGTCAATTTCTTTCCGAAAGAACAAACGAAAAACAAGAACAAAAAAAAAAAAAACAAAGACCAAAAAATGAGAAAATAGAGTAGATCGTTACAATGATGAAATGAATTTCACTCCGTTTTTCGTATAAAGTGTTATTAGGAATTCCCCACGCACCGTGCGGCGGAGGGATGAAAACTAGTCTACACAAGTTATTGCAAACAAGACAATAACCGGGGCTTGCAGGTGATAAACCATAACGTATGTATACGAGCAATATAAGGGCTGGTAGAGAGATACAGATGCAGATATAGGGGGGGATGGGATATCATGAGAGAGTGAAATCTGTCGGGTTTTCTTCGGTCGAGGCGAGTAGCTGAGGGCGTAGACGTCGAGGGAGGATTTGAGAAGATTATGCGGTGGCATTTTTTCACTTGTTTTTTCAACCTCACATATACATATACTTATAACGTATATATATATATCTCTGTGTATGTATAGATATCTGTTACGCGTCGTGTACATACGTCGTTATGTAGTAGATCGAGTTCGTCGAGGAGTAGGATCTCCAGGCTTTTTCGGAGTGGTTCGAAGAAGGTTTACCTTTCGGGTCAGATAGAGCAACGACGCGAATGCCAAGATGCGATAACGAGACTGAAGAGAGAGGAAAGAAGAGAGAGAGATAGAGAGAGATTCGTATTGGAAATTTTTTTAGATAGAGGGGCTGGTTGATGCAGTAGTCGCGGCAAATTCCCTGCCGTTTATAGTAATATTAGCATCAGACCGTAAAACTTAAAATTAAAAAAGAAAACGCACCGCTATCTCCGTCTCCGTCCAAGTCTTCGTCGAAGAACGTTCCCGTTTCCCGTTCCCGTTCCCGTTTCGGTTCTCCTTCCACGAGATAATATATTACGAGAACAGCACCCATCTGCTGCTGCCTTATTTTCATAAAACTTCCGTTTTGCCTTCGCCTTTCGAGAACCATACATAGAAAAACAGAAGGAAGCGCGGTTTTAATATAAAAATATTAAGATATGAACTTGGCAGATAAAGTTTACCTCGCGTCATCCACCAGCTATACGATACTTTTATACAACGTGGATACACATATACATACATACATACGTACACATATATCTATACATGTATATACCTGTACAAAAGATTTTCTCGCCGCAGCACAACACGGTTTATTCCCTCGGATGATAGTCGCATAGTCGCAAAGTGCACCTCGCAATATGCAGTATTTTCTGCATGGACGAAATGAACTTTGAACTTTGCGAATGCGATCCTCAAAGTGCAAGGCGTATTCTTATTCCGGTTATTTTTTTGTTTTATTACAAAAAGAAAAACATTTGGCTTTCATCCACCGAGGAAAAAGTCTTTAAAAATCCGATACCGAATAGTCTCAGCTTTGTCTCAGCTCCGAATCCTCCGTGTTAAATCTCTTTTCATTACTTCGTGTTAGCTGTATGTGTAAGTAGGTATGTACGAGTCGAGTTAAGACCTTAGCGATCTAATCGTATTCCGTAAAAAAACGTATATAAGAATATATATATATATAATAGAAAATAAAATAAAGGAACAGGCTAGCTATAGGCAGGCAGGCAGGAAGGAACGAAGGAAAGAATGAGGAAGGAAGAACGAACATTAAAGATTTAGAGGCGGACGTAACCTCGGCTCTTTGCAACTGCGCTCTTTATGATTATTACCAAGAGCCTAGAGAGCGGTTTGCCGTTATACATAGTTGGCGAAATTAAAAAGTTTCTTTACGGTAATACTTGAGGGATTTTTCCGCGGTGATATAACCGCCAAAACTCACGACCGCCGCGCCGCAGCTACTCCAACGCGCGACGCTAATTAGTTTTTAATTTTTCACTCTTTCCTATATCACCGAGTCTATACTACATAGGTGTCTATGTATTCTCTCCGAATCCACGGCGGAGTTCGTAAGATGTATCGCGAATCGGGCCTTGGGCGCAAAAATTGCCTTTTCACTGGCAACCTTTGGGCTTTGCGTGTGTTCCAATCAGTTTATCATTTCACACTCGGAATGACATGCGGGATTAGACGTGGGGTTTAGAGGGTAGATAAAATTGAACGTAGAACGAAAAAGAATAAGAAGAAGAAGAAAAAGAAGAAAGGAGAAGAGCTGCAGGAATAAGGAGTATGAGTTGATCAGAGTTGAGCCTGCGGAAATTTGAAATTATAAATTATAAACTAAGCGATCCGAAAGCGAGTGCGCGAGATATTCAGCCTCTTTTGTTTTTTGTGTCTCCAGTGCCTTCTTGATTCATACAATTTCACGGTTGGCTTGACGCCCAAGCGCGATCTCTCCTCTCCTCCGCTGCCGCTGCTCCACTCTGCTTTACATAAAGATCAGAGCATTAAAAACGCACGCTACACGAAATCCACCCTTCCTTCCCCCGTACCTGATTCTCTTCCCCCCATAACCTCTTCCCCCGAATATATCGCACGTGTTACGGTTTGGTATTGTATATATATACACGTACACGTATACGTACACGGGATTCAGCCAATTATATACCCCTGCAACGAAGCGATATGATACCTATACTTAAATTGCTTTTTGTCTTTAACTTTGCCGGGATTTTAATATACCTACCCATACGAAATTACTAAAGAGGGAGGATGCAGGAGACGGACGTGGGGAGAAAAAGGAAACGATTCCACTGAGTCCGGGATATATCAGATACATATACCATGTATACATATATGAGCCATTCCATCAAATCCTCTACGCAAATCCGACCTCCAAATTTTTTATGTTTCTTTCACATTATTTAGGTGTCAACAAAGAGATTTATCGAGTATGAAACATCTCTGACTTCAGTTAATAGCGGTTTTCGTAATTATTAGATTTTGCTTCGAAATTTTTCATTCTAATTAAACGGTTCAAAAAAGTCGTAAAAAAAAAATTCAAAATGTAGTGTTTGATCGGAAATTTTCTGAATTTTTCGAAAATGATGATCATTTCGTTCTCACTTGTCATTTTCAGCGCGAAATTCAAAAAATAAAACTTAAAATGTCAATTGCACCATGTTCTCCATCGTTTTTTGAAAATCGGATTTTTTTTTCTGAAAATTCAAGAAATTTCCGATAAAAATCATGTCTAAAAATTTTCCGCTCATTTACCTCCAAGTCACAGTTACGGTTTAAATAAAATTTTCTGGGTTTTTCTCATCATTTGTGCATTTCTTAATTTATTCTTGATCCAGAATATAACGATCGGAAAATTCTCAGACATGATTTTCATCGAAAATTTCCTGAATTTTCAGAAAAAAAAATCCGATTTTGAAAAAACGATGGAAAACATGTTGAAATTGACATTTTGAGTCTTATTTTTTGAATTTCGCGCTGAAAATGACAAGTGAAAAACAAATGATCATCATTATCGGAAAATTCAGAAAATTTCCGATCAAAAACCATGTTTTGATTGTTTTTTCAAGGCATTTTTTGAACCGTTTAATTAGAATAGAAAATTTCGAAGCAAAATCTAATTATTACGAAAACCCCTATTAACTGAAGTCAGAGATCTTTCATACTCAAGAAATCTATTTGTTGACACCTTATGATGTGAATGAAAACGTAAAAAATTTGGAGGCTGGATTTGCGTATAGCATTTGATGGAATTGCTCTATATATGCATATACAGGGTGTCCCAGAACTAAATGTCCAAAATGAAAGGCGTCCGAGAGGAGGTCGAAATGAGTAAATTGTCCCGAAGAACATGGGGTCTGCGAAGTCGCGTTCGCGAGATATCACGAGTTAAAAAAAAAGTATCGCTTTGCGCCGCGTCGCGGCGGCGCAAAGCGATACTTTTTTTTTAACTCGTGATATCTCGCGATCGCGACTTCGCAGACCCCATGTTCTTCGGGACAATTTACTCATTTCGACCTCCTCTCGGACGCCTTTCATTTTGGACATTTACTTCTGGGACACCCTGTACATACTATTCATGGTATTATTCTAAGGCGGTGGCAAATCTCGTTCTTATTTGACAACCAGACGTTGAAGAAACTCGATCCCGAGTCACGGCGCCACGTATGTACTACGTATAGGTATAATGCAGGAATTTTTCCAGTCACCTAGATACGTCTGTCTCTCTCCTTGTCTTTGAATATATATATATATATGTATATATATTCTCTTTCTTTTTTTATATCTTTCTCTTTCTCTGCCGAGCACTGGCCCGGGCAACGTTGCATTGTTGAAGTTAATTACGTATAAGCGCAAAGTCATAGCGCGCGGAGGCCGGGGCTTTTGGTCCACGCGGTGCCCTGCTCGAAAAATCATGGTTCCGCGGGGCCCTGAATGACCGTCCGACAATACGAACCGTTTAGGTCTCAGTCTTCTCTGAACCGGTTTGAAATTGTTTTCATTGTACCGTCGATTTGTTAGGGTGTAAAACGGTAGCGAAACTATTAACTCGACCTTTTTCATGTATATATACCTACAGTATATATATATATATATATATATATATATATTATCATCTCTCAATGCCCCTTATCCGCTTTGAGGTTTTTCGCGGAATTGTTGTATACACCCCGATCTATACAATGGCACAGGGCGCAGGGTATCGGAGGAATGTCAAGGTCGCCTTTCCAAAGTTCTAGACGATAAAGGGAATCGGTTTTTCTCTTTTTCTCCTCTCTTCTTATTTTTTTTCTTGTTTTCTTTCTCCATTTTCAATCTACTAATCGATATAATCACGGGCATATAAAGGGACCGATTTTGCTGGGAACCGGCGTGGGCGCACCCCTAAAGTCAGGACGCGTTTTCTTAATAGGCTTAACCCTCCCCCGTTTCTCGTTTCCCTCGTACCCCGGGTATTCCGTATCCTCATATACATACACAGGCTGCCGCAGGACCCGGAGGACCTGGAGACTGGCTCAAATCCCATATCTTGAGCAGTTAAATTGTCATTTAGATATCAAAGGGAGGCGACAACACCGAGGCTCGCGGATAAGGGCGTGAGAGGTAATTTGGCTCAGTGAAACACAAACAGTATATTCGCTCGCTTCCACGCACAATTCACACCCACAAAGCCCGAAACAGCCCTCAGCTATTGTTGCTCGAAGCATAATGGAATCTCCGCTCGACTCTGTGTGTGCCGAGCTTTGCCTGCCTGCCCGCCTGCCATTTCTCTACGTCGATGTTACACCGCCGCGCCGTGCCGTGCCGCCCGTCACACCGTCCAAGAGAGAGACAAAGAGAGACCGAGAGAGTTAACTGAGGCTTAATGGGTTTACAATTGGATTTTACCATTGCTGTTTCTAGGCCTGAAATACCCTCACGACACGCTTTTACCACGAGATATCACACCGCGATCGTGAACGAGGCGATGGAATTCAAAGATATAACGAAGAATGTCGGAAAAAGTGAAATTGCGATACGCGGAAATCGAGATCGTCTAGGAAACGTGGTTTTAGGTAAGAAACTGTGTGTTGCGGAAGAGCAGATTCTGGAGAAGCTTTGAAGCGCGAGGCGTGTGCAGGATTCGAGCACTGTGTAAAGATATCGTTTATATTCGAGTTATAGGAGGTTAGAATTGTCGCACGGTTAGTCGTCGTCGTCGCCTAATAAACGCACGAAAGAGTCCCTAGTTAATTCGACGTGATATTATTAAAGGGACATTTTCCAGTTTTCACCCTAATCCGTTGGAATTCAGTGAGCAGACCGCGTCGCACGACTCGACACCCGTCCCGAGCCATCCGTCCCATCCCTTTTCCTCATCCTACAACTTCTCCCTTTCCACCCATTCCACCCTCCACCCTCCACCCTCAGCCACCCATCCCTTCTCTGTTGCCTGTCGGGCGAGTCGAGTTTTCCACTAATTACTGCTTTGTTTCATCGCGGTTTCACACGCTGCTGAACATGTCCCGAGAGAGATAACCGAGCTTTATAAATATACCTACCCCGAGCGTAAACTGGCTACCAATGAAGCTACGCACGGGGATTTGGGTCACCACTTCCTCTTCGTCAACTTCATTCGTTTCTCGAATCCGTTTCCGAAAACCCTGCAAGTTATAGGGACAAAGTTACGTACGAAGAGATAAATTACAGCTCTCACCTCGTCTCATACTCGAGATTTTAGAATCACCATTTCCCTGAAATTCTTCACGTAGATTTTTATCAATTTTTTTTTCGATATTATTTGTCACAGAATCGCTCGCCCAGGAGTTGGAACTCGAGAGAAAAACCCGACAGCATCAGGGCGCTGAACGGGAACAAGTCAAATCTCCTCTGCAAGGTTTGTATTGAAATTTTATACAGTTAAAAGATACGAACGGTCGAAACACTCCTCGAAGTTTATGAAGTACGGAAGCGAATTTTAATCGAGAATTGAAAATTCCCGAAATTCTAAAGATTCGAGGGAACCTCAGACCCTCGTCCGAATCTCTTCTCGTTCAGCATCGGGAACGGTACACAGCGAATGACGCAACAGCTCTTATAGCGGGCTGGTATTATCGATGAGTAGTTTCTTACGATCTAAAATAAATTTAAATCTTTAATTAGAAAGTACGGTAGAGCTCCCCGTGGCTCGGCATGTTCGGTTTCTTGTAGCGGATTTGAAACTTGGAAGTCCTGAAACTTGTAGCCTGTAAAGTTTCACTAGCAAAAAGCAACTCTGCCATTTCAATATTGCTTCGAGGACGTTGATGCCAGTATAAACCACGGCTTATTCCTCCTGCCAATGACGCGGTAAATAATAGTTTTACCAAGGGTGGTGCAGCGTTAGCTTCTTATAATTAATCATCGAGATTTCTCCAACCGAATCCCAATTCTCAAATCATTGATTAATATTTCTTCGATTAGCAGCGTATTGTTTTAAATCTGAAGATTCATTTACTCGCTATTCGAATAGACGCACGTCTTCCTCGTACACGTTGCAGTGCAGGTGTTCCTTTCTGCGGAACGATATTATACGGATATAATACGTAATACACGGTCGCGTTTTCGTGGAAATATTTTGGAAGGGCAGAGATATCTCAAGACCCTACGAACCACCTTTGACCCACGATCCTATTAATATTCGATAGCTGACGCGGACGCCTAGAGATCGATTGTCCGGGTATCGCGGGCGGTCATGAGGGCGGTAAAATAGTCGGGGAGAACCGACAGGTCATTCGGTACGCCAGGCGCCGCTCACTAATTACCGTTGGCTGAAGTAGAATCAGACTAAGACGAAGACGAAGACGAAGACGAAGTAGTAGACGAAGACGTAGACGAAGATGTAAACGTAGACGTAGACGAAGACTAAGGGGAGGACGAAGACCAAGTTGTGGCTGGCGCTCCGATCGGGATCAGTGCATATACGTATATATACGTGTATCCGCTGCTGCAGCAGGAGCAACGGCGGCAAAGTCGAGTCATCGCCTCGCAGGGCCTCAGAGGATGATGTAGCCTTTGAGGCAAAGCCGCCCCTTAAACTTTTTATCGAACTGTCGTTTATGATTGAAAAAGACTACATTAATAGTCCCCGTATAAGACTTTTTAAAGTCGGTATCTCTTTCTTTCTTTCCTCCCTCCCTTCCTCTCGCCCTCCCTTTCGATCGTCTTTATCTGCATACGTTTCTCTTATACTACATATATACTTTCTAAGCTCTTGTATATACCCCGTTTCCTTAGCCCCAATCCTTTGTTTAACACAATTATACTGCAGTAGGGATTCTCGCCGATACTAATTCGAACATCTCGATACTCGATTCGAACTTTACATTGCGATATTCACGACGAATTCGAACGTACTGACAGCTGCAGGCGGTTTAGAACCGAAAATTACGATCTTCGTGATGAATTCAAACGGATCGATTGTCGATTTGCATTCGAATATTTCGATATCCGATGGTAATTTGACCAGTACGATACTCGCGTCAAAACTCGAGTGTTCGAAATCTTTTCTATATTGACTGCAGTTTGATTTCAATGTGTTTCTTTCGTTTTTTTGATTCCAGAGTCCAGGACGGGGTACTACAAGAATTCGGTTCTATTCACGAGCGCGACTTAGAGCTATCCGTTTCCACGGGTGCGGAAGTCGTTCCTCGTCTTTAGAGAAATATAGTTATATATAGGTATATATATACGAGTGTCGCGCAAAAGCGTAAAGAGTTTGAAATCCATCGTACGGAATCTATCAACTCGAACGAGAGACGACGAAAACGACGACGACTACCTACGACATACGATATATGATTAATAGGTATATTATCATATGTTGTATAATATGAGATATAATACCTATCCGTATAACAATATTATACCGTCGAATATAATTCTCGCGAGTGACTCTTATACATATGTACGCGTGGCGTGAACAATTTTTAGCAAAAACAGGAAACAAAAAATGAAATGATGAAAAAAAGGAGAAAGGTAGAAAGAAAGAAAGAAAGAAAGAAAGAAAGAAAGAAAGAAAAAGTGAACGTTTTTTTAACGGTACAGATATACATATATATAAATATTTATATATATATAAATATAAATATATATGTAAATGAATATACAAACATATACATATTATACATATACATACACAGAGTGTGATACCTACTACTACGTGTGAGAAAAGCGAGCTGTACCGAGTATAGCGTATATACATACATACATACATAATATAGTACCACGAACATTAAATAAAAATAAAAACTAAAAATAAAATTCATTTAGAAGTAATTCGCGACGCTGTTTAATCATAAGATATAAGTAAGTATATAATTATTATGTTAAGTGTAAACGATAGCTCATACGGACGGACTGATTGAAAATCAGTGCGAGAGGTGTATAAATATAGCATAAATATAAATTACAGTCATCAAACGACAAAATCCCGTAGGTATATACATACATATACATAATTATATACATATAATAATAATAATAATAATAATAATAATAATAATAATAATAATAATAATAATAATAATAATAGATCGATAAGTTTAATAAACATTTATCATCGCATCTTCGTCATTTATTATATATTACCATTATTTACATCATCGTCGTTATTATCATTAATAGTAGTAATAATAATAATAATGATAATAATAATAATAATAATAATAATATTATTAATAATAATAATATCATCATCACCACCACTATATATTAATTATAAATAATTTTTGTTCAGACGACAGTCGCGCGTTATACATATATATCGCGTTTCAATATAATTATATACATACCTATAATACATATATAAAGATGAATGAACATTATTCTCACACGTACGCGTATATATACATACATATAGGTATATTATACACATATACATATTAAACATATGCATATATATACATAATAATATTATATATAGGTATCTAGGTGAAAATGTTTTAGTTCAATTATTAATTATGTATTATATTATTATTAACATTATTATTATCACTATTATTATTATCATCATTATTGTTATTATTATTATTATTATCATTATTACACAGTGGTCACACATATCAACGTCGTGAAATCGGATCGTCATTTTTTAAATAAAAAAAATTATGAGCGAGTCGATCGTTTTAGTTTTTTTTTTTTCCTCGTATTATTATCATCATTATTATTATTATTATTATTATTATTATTATTATTATTATTATTATTGTTATTATTATTATTATTATTATTATTATTATTATTATTATTATTACTACTATTATTATTATTATTATTATTATTATTATTATTATTATTATTATTATTATTATTATTATTATTATTATTATTATTATTATTATTATTATTATTATTATTATTATTATTATTATTATTATTTTAGTACGTATGTACATTATACGATATGTAGAATGTATATATGTATAACGAACCGATCGAAGATGTGACTTTTAAACATAATACCTATTCTGTAAAAGGAGAAAAAAAAAAAAAAAAAAAAACATATTTATAAAGACTGCTTGAGAGTGTGCGCGAGCGTTCATAGAAATACTATAATTATTAATTATGTATTATTATATATATGTATTATGTATTATTATTATTATTATCATTATTATTATTATTATTATTATCTTTTTTATCATTATTATAATTATTATTATACCATATAGGAGTGTTATATAGGAAAATTTTTGTGTTTCATTATTACAATACCATATTTAGTTGTATTATTCTTGTTCCTTTTTTCTTTTCTATTTTTCATTTGTTATTTTTTCATTTCTCTTCTTTTTTTCGACTTTGAAGAAGAAAAAAAAATGAACAAAAAAAAAAAAAGATAAAAAAATAAAAAACGTGTGAAACTTTATGTAGGTATTATATTTATACTTCCACTGAGATTATATAATGACGATAAACGGAAAGGATCGGGAATGAAATTATTTTCTTTGAATCCTTTGTATACTATACATATATAGGAAAATTCGCGCCTGCAGTATAATACACGCATATATATAAAACATATGAATCTATGTATATCGAACGGTTAGAAACTGTATATATACATATGTATTATACATATATACATTATACATACAGTATAATATAACGAAATGTATTGAAAACCACGCGTTAGTTAATTAATCATACGATCGTTCACCTTATATAGGTAATTCTATACGGTTTCTAACTTATTTCGATAACGAGAACTCTTGACCAGCATCAAGGTTACTGCAGGTAAAACCAAAGATTAAACAACGTCCTATACGGATCAATTATAGCGTCGAAACAATCTAGATAAAACGGTATAATTTTTTCATCGAATAAAAAAAAAAAGCTGTGAAACAAAAGAAAAAAAACAAATGAAATTAAAAGTGATAATGAGAGGGATAGATCGAGAAAGGAGAAGGGGGAAAAAGAATACCGTAGTATACATACGCGTATAGTGATGATTAGCAAAAAAAAAAACTCTTCTTTTTTTCAGACGATATAGGTACGTGATACTGTCAGATAAATAGACGTCGCGTCGCGTCTATTAGCTTTGCAAGGCCGCGAATTGGGATCTGTTACTTAATATTGCATACGGTAGCCTTGGTTTTGGACGAGAAAAACGTATAATACGTGCATGTACATTAGGGGGGACCTGCTATTTCAATGATTTTTCAAATTTATGTTACGCACTCCCTATCGGATACCTTCCGAATATATATAGAAAAAAAAAAAAAAAATTCATGTAGAATTTGAGCCGTTAATTTCAACATTAACACGTGCCCCAAAACTTCGTAAGTTCTAATTAGAAAATATACATGTAGGTAATTTTTTTTAACCGGGTACTTTTTTTGTTTTTATCTCCGATAAAAATTGATGAAATAATTTGTAATTTGGCACAGTTGTTGCCGGTACTGTTGGACAGAAACTCTGAAAATTGCAAATTTTTATATTCATTATTCCCTCATTATATCACGTCAATAAATATGACCTTTCTCTACTTAAAATATATTTTCGTAATATTACTCTATAAAAATATTTAAAATATGAACTAATTTATTTATTTTTCTTTCTTCTCAACAGTATAGGCAAAAACTGTGCCAAATTTCATATTATTTCATCAATTTTTATCGGAGTTATAGAAAAAACAGTAACTGGTTGAAAAAATTACATGTACATTCGATTCAAAATTTCCAAAGTCTTATAGTATAGGGCACGTGTTAATGTTTGAATTTAGAACTCAAATTTTACAGGAATTTTTTTGTTTTCATACAACTAGAAGGTATATCTATAGGCGGGTGCGTATAACACAAATTTCAAAAATCATTGAAATATGAGGACCACCCCAAATATACATACATATAGATATACATAAATATACGTAACGCCTAACACGTCGTGAAAACAGATATACATATACAAACAAACGTACATACATGCATATATACATGAGCATATATGTATATATGTATATACTATACATATATACATATTAGGGTGGACGTTAAATACCATCTTGAGGAGTGAAGCCCCACAGTTTATAGACAAAAAATAGACAAAAATTTTGGCCCCAGAGCGAGATTTTTAAAATGAAATTAACCCGTGCCGGTAAGGTCTCAAAGTTTCCCATTTAAAACACATGCATTTTTACGGATCTCAATTCAAAAATTCGCTGTGAGGCTAATTTTAATTCAAGAAATTCCAAACTATGTGAAAGTATCAGGTATGTGTACTACTACATGGAGAAAAATCGAGGATATCATACCGGTGAATCTGCTCATGATTCCACTCCGAACCAAAATGCTCAAGAATTTTATTTTGGAGTCGAATCATGAGCAGATTCAACAGTATGATATCCTCGATTTTTCTCCATGTAGTAGTACACATACCTGATACTTTCACATAGTTTGGAATTTTTTGAATTAAAATTGGCCTCACAGTGAATTTTTGAATTGAGATCCGTAAAAATGCATGTGTTTTAAATGGGAAACTTTGATACCTTACCGGCACGGGTTAATTTCATTTTAAAAATCTCGCTCTGGGGCCAAAATTTTTATCTATTTTTTGTCTATAAACTGTGGGGCTTCACTCCTCAAGATGGTATTTAACGTCTACCCTAATACATATATACACATATATATTTAAAGTACCGAAAAATGACTGGAAGTGAAAATATATGGCGGTTTTTATTGTAAATCCAGCTGCTGAATTGTATTATAATATACTATATATATATATAAACGAAAGTTTTCAACAATTTTTCCTTAAAGAAAATAATAATAATAATAATAATAATAATAATAATGATAATGATAAAGAAAAACAAAAAAATGAAAAAAAAAGGAAATAACGAAAAAAGTTTTTATTTATACCATATACAGTTATCCTATTAAAATTAATTAAACGGTACGCGGGAAGCCTCGCCGTTTATCGCGTATACCTATATACGTATACATCTAACTATATACATATAAGTATATGTGTACTGTATATGTATAATGTATATATATGATTATAGTTTTACCGCGGCGTGCGAATATTTTTTGGCGATCGTATGATATGAATAATTTTCCTTTCGCGTAATATACCTAATTGATTAACTATAAACATGGTTACAATATATTCATATATATTTATGTGTATAATATATAGGTATACCGACATATATATATTAAAGGGCGAATTTCATTAACGCTTACAGTATATGCATATACTATTTAGAAATATATACATATATTTAATATATATGTGCGTATATTTCATCGAGGTATCCCGCGTATTAAGAAATCGTGTACAAAGATTATCCTCTAAGGTTCTTGTGTTGTAAAGATCACATAATCATAGCGATTAGGTAAAAACAAAAATAAAAAAAAAAAAAAAAGTAACTATAAAAAAGGAATGAAAAAAAAAGAGAAAAGAGAAAAATTGAAAAAAAAAGAAAAACGAGAGAAAAATTGAAAAAAAAATAAAAATTTTAAAACGTAGACTCGAGAATTAACCACCGATATCTGAAATTTAATTGCCATTATATAACGATCGCGTGGATCCTTAATATATGTATCAACGAAGAATCAATATACGTTATATATGAAAATATTGTATAGAAGAAAAGTAAAAAAGAAAAAAAAAGAAAGGAAAGAAAGACAGAGGGAGAAACAAAAAATTACCAAGTTATATAAATCGCATTGTATAATTTATCATCAAAGAATAATTATATACCATATTGTATGTATATGTGAGAGAAAATTTCTGAAGAAATGTGAACGGTAAAACGGTAATTAATGAATTGAAAAATTACAAAAAATAAAAAAACAGAAGCAAATTTAGAAATTAATATTAAAAAAACAGCAAGTAAAATATAATGACGAAGCGAGGAAAAGGATAAAAAACAAAAAACAAAAAAAAGGACCGAAATTTGTTATCGTCGATCGATTCTTCGCTTGCTATATTATTATAAATCCTATACGAGAAAATAATTAACGCGAGATGAATAAATATGTGAAATCGCCGCAGCTACAATATGCTGCAAATGAGAAACGTGAAAATCGCCATTGCCGTCTCGAAAATCGTATATAATAAATATACGATCATTAGTATATATAATAATAATATATACAAACATATATATATCAATGGCGAATTTCAGCTCAGACTTATACAATCTAGTATCGAAAAAAAAAAAAAAAAAAAAAAAATATGTATTCATGTAATTCAGCATTATTACATATAAATAAATAGTTGTTATTGTAAAAAAAAAAAAAAAAAAAAAAAAACGAAAAAAAAAAATTGTTTCTTCAAATTACCAAAAAATCAAAAAAAAAAAAAATTCATTTCAAAAACCTGATCCTACATACGTCTCGCAGCTCCTGCACCTATACCTTATACCTTATACCATCTAAATCTCCGATTACTATTATTAACTTACAAAAATCTTTCGAGACGTTTCCGCTTATCGCTGCAGCGCAAGAAGAAAAAAAAAGGAGAAGAAAAAAGAAGAAATTCTAATCTCTAATTCAATTTCCGTTTGAAAAAAAAAAATATATATGACACAATGGGCCGCAGCGTGTACAACCCGATGGTGGTTTTAGACACGTAAGAACATATATATGCGGTCTGCAGGTGGAGGTATAATATGTGTATTGTTTTACGTGTGAACGTGTGCAGTATACCTTCGATATACTTAAACTACCCCGTTGTCACGCGAAGCTTTTCCCATTGGTCAGACGAGTGAGTCTCCGCCCTTAGCCTCGCGGAGTTTCGTTCTAATAATAAATATAACGATAATCCTGGACTATGTATAGGTACAAGTGTGAAGTATATATGTGTATATAAATACATACAGGTATATGTGTATGTAAGAGCCGAGCTCGAATACCTGCCTCGCACTTCCAATAACCGCGCGAATACCGGGTTAATTAAATAGGCGAAAAGCTCTCGCGCGCGGCGTCGCGGGCCGGACTGCTACAGTAGCTGGCAGCATATCGGCCGATCATCATACTTGGAATTTATTTGAAAACAAATAATCTCGTCGTTATAAACATTTCTACGTACATACGTAGAAATATCTCTATACATAATATACTAAATTTTGTTTTATTTTATTTTTTGCCCTTTGACAAAAAATCAGAGTTTATTGTTCTAAATAATAATCCAACCCCCCTTTCCGCGTATACGTATGTACGTATGTACGTATGTATATATGGCTATGTACATAGATACGTGTACATCCATCGACTTTATTGGTCGGACACGAACCAGTGAATCTCGTAAGTTAATAAAGCGGAATGAAGGTAAACCGAAGTAAGCCGCTATCTTCCGTGAACTAAACGTCAAAGTCGCTTATATGCACAATACTATGTTTGTAATTATTCAGGCACACGTGTATATTATAGTGCCTATATACGTTCTACGGAAAGGGTATATATATATATATAACGATAATAATTATAATCATTATAATATTTTCGCAATATTCATACTTATATAGTACATTATACCTATATACTACCACGGATATTTAATAAAAACTGTTCACAAATGTATAAAGAAAACTTCAAACCTGCCCGGTTTCGATTTTATTTCATGATTTTTCTAACCCTCGTCAAACTCCGGGCATATTGTAATATACCTATAAGACGCAGCCCATTCGGGAAGGGTCCGTGAGACGATACGACGCTAATTAAAATAATTTTGCGACCATGGCCATGGCGATCATCCCCCGTATACAAATTAGACGCGGCTAATCACGAGGAAAAGAATCAGGTCTTCCCCTAAATGTATATCTATCTATCTACCCCAATACCTCTGTCCCTGTAAAATAAAAAGAAAAAAAAATAAATAAAAAAAAGTAAGAGCATGAAATTAGTCCTACTCGAAGAATTAGAAGGGTAGTTTTAAGGAGCTGAATTTATATATATACATACCTATATAGGCATGTATAAAGAGCGTGGAAGAAAAGAGCAGGAAAACACCCCCCAACGGCGTATCTTTTTTTTTCTTTTATATTTTATTTGATAATTATGTAAATGCTGGAATGATTGTCGGGCAATATGTCCTAGGAATAAAAAAAAGTAGACAGTAATTCGGTTATCTTTATGATTCGAGGGTGCGTCGTAGAGGAGAAAGAATAAGAAGAAGAAGAAGAAGAAAAAAAAAAAAAAGAAGAAAAAGTCACCGCGGAAAGGGAAGAGAAGGAAAGAAAATAAGAGCAGAAGCTGATGTTGCTGGCTTACCGGGGGCGGAGGGGAGTGAGAGTCGAGCGCCACGGTATATGCCAGGGCTCCAAGTCGCACGGGGCCCTTAATTTGCATTCAAACGTTCATTTTTTTCTTACGCACAAATATGCTGACAGGGCGGCGGGTCGCGCTTTACATTTTTACATTTTTACATCGCCACAGGGGGGTGGTAGGTGGGGGGGAGAGACAGGGGGTTAGAGTAAGGGTGAAATAGAGGGGAATAGGAAGAAGAGACTCCTAAAATCCAGCGATCTACCCGCTTTGCGCGGTTCGCGCTCATCTCCCTCTCACGCGTATACATCTATATTCGCACATAGAAGCCCAAATTTTCTCAACGTATAAAAAAAAATTCAAAAACGACAAACGTATAAGATGTCCGCATCCATATGCTGCATGGAATTGAAAAATGATCTGTTCCCCTGAGGAGGAGTTTGAATTTTTCAATTGACCGTTTTTGGCGAGGAAAAATGTGCTTCGGGGATGGGTTATACGTATGGTTCTTATTTGATCAACACGTGCCCAGCTACAGGGTATATATACTAGCCCGTAGTGTTCGCGTCTTGGTCTGCACCGCGATGACGGTGAAGTCGGTAATTAGAAAATGCAATTACACGATGTTGTTGTGAAATTAATTGATGCAAATGAGTTTCCAATACTTGGTGCCAGTCCAGGGAGTTCGAAGTTGTTGCCCACCGCTATACTGTAGTGTCCAGAGCTTTGATGCTAAATGAAACCGCAATATATCCCGTACAGTAGCCACAGACAAGAAATATATGGACCCAGAAAAATCCCAATCACAGTAAACACATCTTTTTCGCTAAGAAGAATTTGGAAAATACGCGATCTCTCTTTGCAGATTATTTTTTCTCATTCAGATTCATAGCAAAGAAATCGTTCGCCCGAGGCGTTGTTCCGTTTAAATATACCTATAAGCGTTTGCAACGTGTCTTGGATGGTAAACATTCGCGCGATAATGCATTGCGATGTGATTTTTAGATCCCAGGGGTTGAATTGCGGGAGGGGGGGGGGTGAAGATTTTTGAAGTTGCGTAAGGAGAATTGAGGAGCGAGGGGGTACAGGGAAGAGAGAAATAATATCTCTAGGGGTCTTAATGTATTTTGTATATTTATTTTTTTCGCTCTTCGGAGGGGGGTTCGTCAAGATGTCACCGTCGCTAATCACCGGAGTTAAGCACCCTTCGTTGACGCTAGAAAACAACAGGAAAAAAGAAAATAAAGACAAGAGCAAGAAAAAAAAGAAAAGAACAGAAATTTTATTTTCATTGCAGGGCCAACGGCGAGCCAGGGTCTCGCCACCCTTAAACTGCTCCTATAATTTATGCTAAACAGTTTTTCCGAAGTGAAAAATATATAATCGGATTCTCTTGCGGCGCGGTACGATTTCAGGGTCACCCTTTTAAATTTTAATACAGATAGATGAAGAGAGAAAGAATGACTTTTAGGCGAACGATAATGTTTTTTCTCGGATTTTTTTCCTTTTCCCTTACGTCACACCGTCCGTACTTAACGATATCCCCATGCCCAAGAAATAAAGGCTTGAACGGTTCGTTAAGATTTTTATATAGGACCGTTTGCGATTATCTTCGATTCTACACCCTCCTTCATATAAACGATCATCGGTCTACAAATTGATCGGGTAACAAAACGAAAACGGGAAGAGTTGCAAGGGTATTAAAGACATGATCGATTCGCTCGCAAAGTTGCAATATGATCGTTACAATTGCGCCGATACTGCAGCCTGCAGCGGTCAGAGCTGAAAGTCGATAGCCGAAAATCTGTTGAAGAGATCTGCAAGCAGCTCCAAAGATTGAATTTAAAGATTCGTGATAATCCCAACGACACTTGATGTCAAAATAATAATTATCAACCCGTAGTATGAGAATATGTCGCTAAATTTTTGTACGCGGGATGAATATATTGGTATGTGCAGAATTGCGAGTTGGAGAGACGCGTCGCGCATACCGCAATACATCTTTTCAGGATGACACATTGATTACTGGTTTCGTGCTCGCGATTCGACTCCCCTTTCGCCTTTCGACCGCGTCGTTTTATTTTTGCGTTTAGTATTCGCGGAAGCCTCAATCAGGCGGAGGATTTTCACCTGAATATGAATGCGCACGTACGCGGGTATCAGGGCGGTCGCGGAAAGAAAGAATCAAATTTTAGCGATATATTTCGACTTCTCGATGACTTCCGGAAGGAGGATTTTAGCGCTTCCCTCGTCGATATCAGACTCGACGAATAGACGAATTTTCTGTATCAGAAAAGACGAGGAATGAGCGTCTCCTCGTAATGGTTTTACGGTAAAGTGTTTATGCCTTTGTTCAGTTCAGGCCGAAACCGAAAAAAGGTTAATTGTCGAAGACTCGTAGGACCGGGTCCGAGGGAGGGTCTCTCCCCTCGCCCCGCGCCCTGCCGGGCAAAAGTTTCTAATACAAATTCATGAACGGGCATCAAGGAACATCAAGAAACATCAGCGAGGATCAACGATCACCATCACCCGTTTACCCGCCATTAGACCCGGGCGCAATCAAAACGCACTGTTGTAAATCAAACCTAAAATTCTGGGGCCCGACGCGTCTGACCAGAGTCTAGACTCCGGGACCTAGACGCGTCCACTCTTCGGCTAAGGCCACGTAACTCGTAATTACAGGCTTTGCAGCGGGTTTACGGGTTTACGGGTCCCCCCGAAGACCATACTTCGCTAGTTCTCCGGTACCCCCAGCGCCACGCCGAGGTTAGGTCAGCCACACCAGGTCACCGCATTTTCAGACCTTTTTCTTCTCATTTTTTTTTTTTTTTTTTTCTCTTCTCTCAATCATCGATGAACTGTGCATACCTACAGACGTCAACATCAATTTATAAACACCTGCTACTTGCCGAAAATGAGTCTTATTTTTTTTTCCTACATCGCATATTTATAGTTCCTGGCGTTTTTAATCATCGGAGTCAATGACTTTGGACCGATAATTATATAACAATTATCGACAGCCTCCGGCCTGTTTTGTTATCGGCGAATTAAACTTTCTACACATAAGTTTGCCAACGCGTGTTCGTAGCTATTCGATTTTCTGCCCTCGGGGCTAGGGTTGAAAACTGCAATAGATTGAGGTCAGAATTCAAAAAAGGGTTAAAAAAGAAAAAAAAATCATTTCAGTAAATTAAGGTGGAAGTGTATCCTTTTCTCTATGATCTAAAATTAGGCTGCTCAATGATTTAGGATCTGTTTAGGTATATAATGTGTCCGATTGAATGCATATCCCTGAAGAAAAGGGCGGTGGTTCGAGACGTAGAAACTCCGAAGTGAATTGGATAAAAGGCGGTTATGGAAGGACCGGGTATCAGCAGTCGATGGGCAAAAATTCCATGGAACTTATACACGGAGGTAGCAGCAAACCCGAGTCACATAATTATAATGCGTGCAGTCCATACGAATCCTATACGAATATATAGAAAGAAAATAAATAACCGAATAGTCGTGTGGATATAACCGCGGAGTCAAGTCGAGTCGAAGAACTCCATAATGAAAACCTTTTAAGAGTTAATGATAGCGTAATTCTAGTCTGGTAAGAAAATTATAGGTGTCACTGCGGGTAATGGGAACCTCTTAACACTTACGCAATCGACGGCGGTCCAGTGATTAGGGACGGATCCCCTTTTTTATTTTTATTTTTTTTTTGGTTTTTTGTTTATTCTCCTCCTTTTTTATTTGTTCTCTCTATGAGCGTGCTTATAGAAATTCCTTAAGAAATGTTTTGATGACTTGACTAGACGTTTTTTCCTTCCACAAAAATTCCCTCCAATTTTCCACCCCCTTTTTTTTTGTATCCTACACTGTATATATCAATTTTCTGACTCAATTAATTTTTCCCCTCTCCCATCCCCTCGTCGTCGGTCCCCGTCGCATATACGTATTATACCTGCAGCGCATATTATTTCATTGATCACCTTCGCGCGTTCTTGTCAACGAGCACGTACCGGCTTGGGAATGAATTTAATTAATAACCATCTAAAAACTTGGCCTATCTGTCACCTCGATTTTAAATGAAAATATTTCAACGAGTAATTCTGCCCGTTGGACGTTGGCTTTTGCGGAATTATGGCTCAGGGTGGAAAGTGGAAGAATGGAAAGGGTTCGGGGAAGGACAGGCTCGGGGTGGCATCGAGGTGAGGTTCGACCCGACGACCATATATATAGAAATACAACGGGGGTGGAAATAGCTACGACCTGGTGTCGGACCCGGGTGGGCGGGGGGGTGAGTTCGCCGCGACATCTGTGCGAACGGCGATGGAATTTGCGAGCGAGTGGTCACTGGCAAATCGATTTCGAGATATCGCTTAGATTATTATCAAACTTCAGCGCCGAAACGACGTCGCGAAAATTTTCAGTCGCATACCTCGAGGGCTCCAAAACCGTTACGTTACGTTACGCGGTAATTGGGAAATCAGAGATGTAAAATTATCAAAAAATCCGCGATATACTTGTATCGTCTATGGATACAAAAATAGGGATTTTTTTTTTTAAGCGAAAGACATCGTACCGCGATACGTCTTATATACGGTTCCCGTTTCTCTTCCAGGGATAAGAAAGGGTGAAAAAAAACGTATTTTTGGGGGGTTGATCGGTTGATATCCTTTCCGACGGCGGAGGGCAAGTAGCGAGGAGCAAGCGGCAAGCGGCAAGCAACAAGACGGAGAGTTCCTCCGGTATAATGTTAACCAAACTCGAAGGTGGATTAATTTTCGTGAGCCTCGTCGGCGGTGGAGGGGTAGGAAAAGGCAGGGGCGGGGGGGGTTCTGGAAAGCACGCATCGGAAACACATAAGACGGAGCCTCCCTCCACCACGGTGTATCGCTAATCTGTTTAAATAACGAAACATCCCTTGGGGGGCTCGAGGGGTGGGTGGGGGTAAACGAAAATCAATGCATCCGACACCAACGGGCGGAGGGCGGAGAAGGGAGCCAGAAATCCAACCGAACTTCCCAGCTGAAGCATCCTGCAGAGTTAACCTTCTCCCTCGCGGGGTGAACGGGGAACCCCGCGTCCCGCCGCTCTTCTTCTTCTTCTTCTTCTTCTTCTTCTTCTTCTTCTTCTTCTTCTTCTTCTTCTTCGCCCTTATACTCAAACCCCCTGCCTCCCTCCTCAACTCCACCTTCGACGATCCAGTAGGCCTCCTGTCTTCGCGAGATTAGCCTTTTTATCGAACTCGCGACGGCACTTGTTTAGCCTACAAACGGCTCCCTGGATTCTAGTCACCCTTATACGTAGAGATCTTGAACAGCCTGCCGGAGCCCACCGCATGTAAACCATAGTCGTTTATAGACTACATATTACTTTGATGCAATCCAGATCATTTTAATCTACTGGTCGTGTAGCCGGTATAAGCTGCGGGGACACTTATAAATTCTTGCGGTAACTCAATTCGGCGATCGATCAAGGTTCAAACGAATTTCCAAAATATCGCGAAGATATGTCGCAAAATTCGTAAAATCGGTCGAAGGATTCGCCAAGGGGAGACAAAGAGGGTTGTTCTTTTTTTTTTTTTATTTAAGAAACTGTAATATCTCGGGAACCGTTCGTTCGATTTTGATGAAATTTGTTTGGTAATTTTTTCTGTTCGAGAGAACGAGCTTTTTTCCTAAATCAAACACGATTTGGATATCGGGCGTGGGACGGGATAACAGTCTAAAATTTTATTGCGGCATTGCTGGATCTAGCTGTCTCAATAATCTCACCAAAAATCATTGTAAATTCGTATTTTGATTGAGAAAATTTTTATCGATTGATAAACTGAATCGACTTTCTCTCCGCACATGCACGTTTCTTAAACGATTTGAAAAAATGTCTAAGTAACTGAAGTGGATTGAACGACTCGTATTTCTTTGCTCGTCTTCCGCTAGTCTGTTCTGATCGCGAGCAAAGAGTATATAGGTACATGCATAGCATATCCCATGGTTTTTAGCTCTGAGAACCTCCGACCTCCGTAAGGATTGATAAAAACGTAACCATGCGCGGATCGTTGGTCGTTTCAATATCGCGAGCAAAATATAACCGGGAAATTCTTGTCCTGGAGTAATTGTAAGTTGTTCGATTAATCCGACCGTATAGGCATATAAATACCTACGTAGGTATATACGTATAATATATATATATACGTATACTACAAAGCCGTTGCAGAAGTCGGTACGATACAACGGATGTGGTCAGCATTTATAATCGCGGTTAAATAAGTGTCTTCCTCAGCTGTGAGAACCTTATATATTTATAATTGCTCGTGAACGAAGAAAGAACGTGAACGAATTATACGATCGAACGGTGGAACGATCCCTAGCTCGGAAAATTTCACCGCGTATATTATAATCGTATGAATTTTATACGAAATTTGGCGAAATGCAATAACGCGCAGTGCACAGCCACGGAGTATCGCTGGGGGGAAAAAAGCGATCGTTTAATATCTGGAAGAACAATATATAAATACGTTTTAACGTATAACTTCTTCCTTTCGATTTTCGTCCGCTGCAGGGAGATCGTCCCTTTCTCTCGCAAGGCCTTAGCTGTTTTATTATTTTTTTTTATTTCGACCTGAAAACGCGTTGCAAAGGGCAAAGATTCCTCTCATTCCATTCGATATTTTCTATCCCTATAAAAAAAAAAAAAAAAAAAATATCGTGAAATTCTTATACGATGAAATAATTCGTTTGCCATATGGCCCTGTGTCTGTCGACAATGCCTAACTGTAACCGTACCCAGAGAGAGCTCTTTGAAGGATTCAGAATTTCTATGATATTCCACCAAATTGAGTTCACGCTTGATCGAACTATACCTTGCGGGAGAAGACCCCTCGAGCTTGAAACCTGGACCAACATCTACCAACGATTCTTTGGCGAAGCAGAAGGTATTCGATTATATCCTTTTGCTTATAGATTATCAATTGCGGTTCTCCTAGGTTACGATTCGATAATAGTTCAATACCGATCTGGGAATCCAAAACGCCTTCTTCCAGGATTCAAAAAAATCAAAATAAAAGTATAAAATAACGACAGGACTTTTACTTTCTCGTTTTATCGACCTTTATTATCGGTCAACTTTACGATATCCGTTGAACGGTGTTTCCTATTTTCGTTTTTTAGCTCCCGTTTTTTTGTTTTTTTTTGTATGAAATGGTGAAATTCATTTCCTTTTGGCTACAAGAGAAAAGTGAGATTGTTTCTTCTCGTGTCGATGACACGTTGGAGTGCGGGTAAACTTCGGTTCGAGGCATCGTCCGCACACGTCCGCACGCAAACTCTTTGAAAAAGTACAAAATCAATACCGGTCTGACCTGTTTGCTGAATGAAAAATAAGAACCGCGATTCTACGCAGCGCTTAAGTAGTGCAATTACGTCGCGTAAATCTATCCGTCGCGCCCGGCCCGCAATCTAGTCTTTCTCTGTGCGTGTCGGCCGCGAGTATAAGCTACACGTATTCACCCATATAATAATCTCGAGCTACGGCCACTCTTACTTTCGTCATTCCGTTTTATCAACCCACACAAAAATCCGAAACGTTTCGGAAAAATTTTGGACAAAAAGGGACCCCAGATTTTTGGGGATTTTTTTAGACTTGATAAAACGATGATAACTAAGTCATTATTCAGGGTACCAAATGATTCGATTTTTACCTCCCAGATTCACCTGCATACGGGATGCTTATTCAAGACCGACGATTCTCGCCTTTGCATAAATTTGTCGTCGCAGCGTAGCTCCGGCACGATAAGATTTTCTACCTCAAAATTCCCAGCCGTAGCTGTTGTTCGACGAATGTTTAAGCTACGCGGGTGGTTCAACCAAGATTCGCTGTATCTACATACATAGGGACTAGGAGGAGGTTGCACGGTAATTAATTGGCAAAGTTATTCGCGACGGAAGCACCGAGATGCCTTGAGGATTTCGATTTTTTGAAAACCGAGGAAACAGCAGCCATGCAGCTGCAGTGCGATACGGATTACTAAACGCATCAATTTCCTCGCAAGATTCCGGTTTTAATTTACCTTAAAAATCCACAAGAAAGCAAAAAAATAAAACTAACAAAAATTTGAAACAATTTAACGAGGTGAAAAACGGTTTTCGAAAGGCACGTGCTCATATTTCATCGGCTTGAATAAGCGGTGGATTCCCTTTGTGATTGTACAATGATTTGGACGGTATTTAGCCGCGATATGAAAAATCCCCGTGTTGAAACAGAGAACAATGCAGAACGGTACAACAACCGATGAACAAACGTCAGCCTCACCGTGTCACGCAGCGCGGTGACAGCCTGCACCTTTCGTTTTTCATATTTTATTGATTTATTTTTGCTTCGGTTTTTCACCCTCTCTCACACACAGTCGATATACGCGTGGCTATTCAGCGGAGGGAAGATAAACGTTATTGCGGAAATTGTAAGAATAGAAAAAGTCTGGTGGAGAGCTTTGATGATCCAGCTAAAAACGGACTAAATGTCCAAAACGGACTAAATGTCCAAAACGGACTAAATGTCCAAAACGGACTAAATGTCCAAAACGGACTAAATGTCCAAAACGGACTAAATGTCCAAAACGGACTAAATGTCCAAAACGGACTAAATGTCCAAAATGAAAGGTGTCCTGGAGGAGGTCAAACTGAGTAAATTTTCCCGAAGAACATGGGGTCTGCGAAGTCGCGTTCGCGAGATATCACAAGTTAAAAAAAAAGTATCGCGTCGTGGCGGCGCAAAGCGATACTTTTTTTTTAACTTGTGATATCTCGCGAACGCGACTTCGCAGACCCCATGTTCTTCGGGAAAATTTACTCAGTTTGACCTCCTCCAGGACACCTTTCATTTTGGACATTTAGTCCGTTTTGGACATTTAGTCCGTTTTGGACATTTATCCCATTTTGTTCAATTATTGCAAATGCAAATTGCAATCTTATCCCCTGCCGATTCCGCATCTATCCATACGTACCCAACGTACACACGCGATAGGCCTATCTCCTCGCAATTCTATTGTCTCATCTATAGCATCCACTTAGATAAGTAATTGATAGATCGTTGTTATAGGATCCTCAGAGCGGAGCGGCGCACGGTGGAAGGAAGGATGGGGCGGCCATAGGGAGGCCCCAAGAATGACAGGTTATGAGGTTAAATCTCCTTGTGGTTCGCACGACCCCACTTCCCAACCATGTTATTAGTTAATTCTTACAATTACGTGACATCCCTGTGGTTATTCTATTACCAAGGTTTTCAGATTCTCTCTAGGTTTCCCTGCCACATCGACCATATCGTATCGGGGCACTGCAGTATAAAGTCCCAGCGTAGCTCTCTACCTATAGGTACTCTAACTACAGATGGATAAATTTTCGGAATTAATCATCAGCTCTAATCTTCTCCATACAATGACAGTAAAATTTTGTGAAATATTCGAACGTGGGTATAATATAATGATTCGAGGATCAGGGGTGAGCAGGGGCATTAGAAATTGTAGAACGGTGTTTGGCCAGTCGAAAGATATAATGGTAGGTATGGTTTGGTAAGAATTTTTATATCCGATCGATCGTGGTTATAATATTTCAGCTCTGTGTTAATACCGGTTGTATAGGCTTCGGTATAGTATATCTGTGGTCCTCCCGACGCCTCGCGATAAAGAGGTATATATTTTTTAAAGAATGAAGAAAATAATTTTTTTTCCCCGTTTGATGGTATCGGGGTTATTTCACCCAATAACCGAATAGCCCAGAACGGGCGAGCAGCGAGAGCGCGGTCGAGATGCTGTATGATTACGGGTTTCGCTGGACGATTATAATTTTATTTTATTTAGGAATATCGGCGGGTTAGAGGAGAGGGCCCAGGCACTGCCCTCGCTGCTGATGCAGGCCCGACCATTTTATAGGAAAACTTTTGACAGCTTCGTTAGAAATTTCAAAATCTACCACTGATTTACGACACCCTCATTTACATACATGTAATCTACTCGCTGGGTAGTGTTGTTCGTATCTATTACACGCATATACCCGGCTGTAATGGACCCATGGATATAGAAGTATAAGTCGTATAACTGCGAGAGAGAATTGGATGGACGCGATCAGGGGGAGAAATTTTCTCGTGTTGAGAAAAAAAGGAGGAAACAAGTAAATCAACGAAATATAATAACGAATGAAGAATATAGTCGCAGGCTGAGTTTTAATATAACACCAAGAGACTCGAGAGCCTCGATCTGATAACCTCCTCGAGCGTTGGATTCAATCGGCTAGTTCACTGCAGCCTGTATTATTACGCGGAGATATCTCTCTCTTCTATATGGTCGCGAGGGGGAGATGCAGAGGAAATGATAATGAGCTTGGCTTGTTACTTCGTTCTCTAATTGCAGTCACGTTGCCACGATCCGCGATATCAGCAGTGTCTTTGTTTCTCAAGAACTCGAGTAAAGAAGAGATGTGACTTCTTTGTCCCCGCGAGTCGCCCTGCTACTCCATAATTTTTTCCGTATACTATACGACGACGTGAACTCTTTGCAAATTCGCCTCGATCTTCAAATATTTTTAAGGCCACGGCTCCTGCAGCTTTCCAACGGTGGGTGCGGAGGATTGATACGACCAAGTTCAGCCCGAGGTTAGCAAATATGTTGGCGTAAATTTCCCACGATGCAAGGACGTCTCCTTTCTCATTCGCAGCCGCAGTGATTACCGTCCGTTTATTTTACGATACGGCAACTGTATCCGCAGGCATGCGATACGGACTAAGTAGAACTACATTGCGTGAGGTCAGGGCCGTAAGTCAACCCGTATCTCTTACTGTTAACGGGATCGACCGCGACGACTTGTCTTTTATACTTCCCGTAGGCACACGCCTTATTGTCAATTGCAGGCGTTGCAGGTCGTAGTACAGAGCAGAGATTGCCCCTAATAACAGACGTCTGACAACTCGCGTACGGGTGTAATTACACATCCCACGGAACACACGCGGGAAAATATCGAGCAGTTTGACTTAGGCGAATGCCACGCACACGCATATTTTCGTATCGGTAGTGTATCGTGTATCGCGGAGGGATATCTTCCACGGTAAGTAGTATTGAAATGAAATGGATGAACTCTTGTTCTCGTACAAGGGTATAGCAGAGACGTCTTGAAAGGCGAGGTCTATTCTGCATCGAAAGGTAGTTTTCTATCAGGAAAGAAAAGCGGAACGCGAAAGAAATCCCCGAGGGACTCTCGAACGTCGATAGTCATATTTTCCGATTACGTGGTTTTCTACTCTTCGCCTTTCCATTCTGACCCTCTATAGTCTTTCTCCGAGTTCTCTCTTCCCACATTTTACCATCTTTTTTCTTTTTCTTTCTTTCTTCTTCTCGTTTCATTCAACGCTCCGCACTCCCAGCTGATGCCGTTTCAACGTTTTCGAATCCAGTATGCCTCGGAGTGGACAAAAGTCTATTACTTTCCAATATACATGCACAGAAAAGGCCCTTCCTGCTTACTCCCCCATCGTCCCACCGCGCCTCCAGGCAGACGCGTACATATATATCAGGCCTATGAATCGGTCGAGTAGATTTTCAGTTTACGTGGTGAGGGAAAAGCCGGTATCCCATGGGAACCGATCCACGGAGTGGGAGACAGACCCTTGGGGGCTACTGCGAGGGGCTGATTCCCTAATCAATTGGTAATCAATCGGTCGACGAATTCCAAAATTTATATAAGTCAAGTAAAGTGCATCGGTGCAGATAAAGGTTATAAATTAATTGGTACAATTTTAGTAGACCGAAAAGATTTCCCATCATAAGCAAACACAGCGTCGTCATACGAGTTGGGATACCACACAAGATGCAATTTACTCGATAGTGTAGTACCTACGTACGTATATGTACATTTAATGGTAATTTTCGCGTTACAGGCGTATCAAATAAATCATAATATTCCAATTTCCGTTCTAGGTTGGCACAGCCAACTGTCTAGCGTGTATATAGATGGCCTGTGCACTATTCACTGCACTATATAAACCGTCGAAAATTTTATCTCGAATCTTTTCCAACTGACGTTGTTAAGCCGTTCTCCGGCTTTGTAGCTGGCAGTAAACATTAACACAGTTACAAATCACGGATCCCATAAACTTCTATACTGCACTTTCGTCATTTTACCGCCGGTAAAACTGCAACGCCCGTTTTCCCCGCCAATGAATACGCGTGTACAGACACGGGCACAAACACTTCCGTACTAATTCGCACACTGTGACGATTCAAAGTGTCTGTGACGTCATCCGTTAAATAGGGAGCAGTAAGTAGCGGAGAAGAATAAAAAGAAGAAAATGATCATGACGAAGAAGGGGAATAAGAGAAGGACGAACCCAGAGGCACGCATGCCGGTATAATACGTATACTGCGGATCAACTGTATAGTTACTAAGAGCCGATCGTCGAGTAACCAACTAGGCGCTGAGCAGCTGTCGAAAGATTAAGATTATCCTGAGAATTAAGTGGAGTCGAAGTGTGGAGTTTTTAGACGAGCCGAAAACTTCGGGGATGATCGGAATCATTCATTGTTTTTTTTTTCGGAAAGAGATTAGTTTGTCTCTGACCGAGAGACAAGCCAGCGATGAATTCGCTCCGAAGTATCGGCCTCAGGGAAACCTCGGACCTTGAAGAAGGACGTTGCAGATCAGCTTCGGGATCAGAAATGCCAAAACGAATAATTCAGTCCTTCCGAGGGATACAGATCGTTCAAAAAGAAGACCCAGTGGTCTTCCTGCACATTTTTCAAAGAGCAACAACTCCCATAAACGGGAAGAACAAACGGCCGGGTTAAGAGGTCCCTTAGATCGTTACAGTTTATTATAATATAATTATAATTATGTATCCTGAAAGGATAAAAGTAGGTATAGGTATAAGGTATAAGGTAGGTATATGGTAGGTAGAGAAATGGATAGATGGAAGGTAGGGATACGACGCGGTGAACGAGCAAAGAGCAAATACTCTATCGCACCGAGTCACCAGGGTCATCCGATGAGCACGTCGACCCCCTTGATTCCTTGGTCTTCGGCTCCAGTCGTGTTCCTCAGGTCATTATACTTGTGTACCTCATAGTACACGGTCCGGTCCGGTCCGGTCGCTGCACCGAGGATCCCCTGGTCAGGTATCGCATGTACCAGAATTGCACTGCAAGTTTGTACGTACAATCTTCGAAGTCAAAGAAAACATCTATACCTCGGAGGGAAACTCGTAGCGAATATGAAAAACGAAAAAACGGAAAGAAGACGGAAAAAGAAAAAACGGCACGCGCGTATACGTCAGTCGAAGGTAAACACTTTGGGTATCCTTTCTACCGATCTTTCACGGGTCTTACTCTCCGCAGCTCTGAACTACACACCGCGTCGAATGTTTCTAAAAAGTACAAAGTCGTGAGGATTTGCATCTGACAAGGTAAAGTTGCTGCTAATAAGCACCTTACATCACGGGCTACGCGATTTCTACGGTAATATTTACTCAGGATCCCGATTAGGGGTGCCAGTCCATGCGAAGGTCGAGAAGGTGGAGGTCCAGGAGGCTTCGAGTGGACGTGGATATGGTGGCAAAACAAATATCACAAGAGAAGAGGAGAGAAGAGAAGAGAAGAGAAGAGAAGAACTACGTACTATAATAAGGTGTAAGAAAGCGCGGATATATCGCATAAAGGAGAGAACCGCCTCTCTCGCACATGCAGAAGGACCCCCGGTTAATCGGTACGTGAACGTGGAGGGCCATAAGATCTGGTGGATGAACGCGTTACTTTCCCGGCGTAGGTATATCGCCTCAATAAATAACTCGGTAATCGTCGGGTCTCGTATTACCTAGGCAAAGGTGTGCCTGGCTTCGATTTCTCATGTTTTTGACAGAGTTTTTAGTTACCGATAGACATTTCCGGTCTTTCTTCTCACACTGAAACTATTTTAATAAAACTATTACCGAAGTTTCATCTGAGAAAAGTGACCCGGGCCCTGAGAGGCTTAGAAATTACGTATCGACGAGTGGTTAGGAAAGAAACGGGGTGAATTAGGGGAAGATTAAGGCGTGGTGGGATGGAGAGACTAGAATTGATGAAACACGGTGAAATAATGAACCGCAGGGGTCAGGAGTCGTTGACAAAACAGATTATGGTAAGATTGCGAAAGTGAAGGGGCGGAGGAGGCGGGGGTTCGAGAGTGGAAGAATGAAATGGGCTGGGATCCGAGATGGTGAGGAGCGAGGCTGTCCAAACAACCCTTTTCCTTAATCGTTTAAGTGATTCGGCGTGCGGCAACCACTCGCTAGCTGTTTTCTCGTCCACGTCTTTTGCGCGTCGACGAATTCCTGGTAGGAACGAGTAACTCCTGTTTAACCAAACCGACGGTGGAAATCGCCCTCTACTTCTCCCTCAGTTTAATCGACGCTCCCTCGTCGTCTGTCTCTTTGTTTTTTGGTACATTTCTCCGTATACGCCGTCACTACGTCTGTCCCTTTTAATAACCCTGAAGGAGCGAGAGAGAGCCAAAGGCAAAAGGGTTGATGTTGCTTCGGGGTGGCTGAGATTTCGATAAAAGCTTCAATCATATCCCATTTAATTCTGCAGCTCTCGAACGAATCGAATTTATCACGTGTTTCATTCTCTTATACAAGCCAGAAGCTCGCAGCTCGATTCCCGCTACGGTAAAACCTTGCAGAGAAGCGAGTTTCCTCGAGGACAAATATCAACCCTTCATGAAACAAAAAAAAAGAAAATGAAATTAAAAAATGACGCGAAGATTTATTGTCGAAAGATCGCAGTCTTCCAGCTATTTGACTACGAAATGTTGAAAGTATCTTTAACGACGTTCAAGTGAGTCCGGCTTTTCTCTAAAGTTGACATTTTGACGAGGCAACGAAACGCGAAGCGACAGGCCAATATCGGGTTCGATTAATTTTCCGGTCATTATTTTTTACGACTTCTTATCGTCGTCGGTCCTCCGCTTACTCGCGCTCGAACTCACTCTCGCCTCTCTCTGCAGTTAGTTTATTCACCGTGATTATCACGTCGGAAGGGGGTGATCCTGAGGGGTGGTTACCGAGGGATGGCAGCTTTACATAAACGTCGAACCCGATCTCCAACGGTCCTAAAGATGTCCGGAAGATAAGCCAGAATCCCACCAAGTTATCGACGACTGGGGGAGTCGGGGAGGGGGCTCGAACCCCCGAGAATCATATCCAACTTCTTGATATCGAATATTCCATGCGGCTTCGAGATAATCTTAACGTTTTCACTCTTTCTTTTCATTTTTCATTCATTTCTCCGTGCTTTCTTCGTCGCGCCGGAATTCTACCTACTATACAGGTAGATCGAGATAAGTCGCGTGGAAACCGTTACCGATTATACTTACACTTTCGCCTTACTTTCATTGCCGGGAATATATTGTCCGAATCGGTATAGTGACCAAAATCAGCTCTTCTCATTTCAATTTCTGGGTGATGATTCTCACCGCCATCATCGTCAACGATCATTCTTTATTTGACGGGGGGGAGTGAAGAGCTACGGACTCATCAGCTCACAGCTGAGCTTCACTTGTGCCTCAGCTGCATAGACCAGCACGGGTCTCGGTATCGAAACTCGAAGTACCGCAGATCGTGCGGGGACCGTTCCTTTCAGATCGGAATGGTACGAAAGAGGACCGCGGTGGATCCGCCGATCGATCTGCGAGTCCCGGTGTCTCGGATTGTTGTAGTTCGACAGTGTCGGAGTGTTCGGAGTGTCAGAGTGTCTTGGTAAGAAAGCAAGGACCCGAGGTTGAGGGCAGGGAGGAGCCCGAGGTCTGACTGGGCGGAGCTTCCGACCACGAAACACCGCCGCGGCGTCGACTCGATCGCTCACTCAATCGCCAGACGGCAGAAAACTCTTTTGGTCTTTTGCTCGGCGCTATTAATTATTTATATACATTTACTCCGTGTACCTACCTACACCATTCCGAGTCATCATCCCGCCTCTTTCGCGAGTAGACGCGGATGACGGATGCTGCGGACGGAACAGCTCGCCCGGCGTTCCTTCGTTCGTTCGTTCATTCCGAATCGCACCGATAATTTCATGGATCGATGATGAGACATTAAGGAGGAAGACCGCGGCGTAGAAATTGTTCGACTAAAATCGTGCGGCGATTCTTGAGGCGAAATCTGCCAGGCGAGGATTCACCGTTTTCAAAAACGTCGTACATACCTACGTGAAGCCAAAATATGGAAATTTTGGTGCACACTATCGCTCAAGGTGTGATTAGAAGAGAGGAATACGATCCGTGCAAAAGTGTTGTAGTATATTTATGTATAATAATGTATAGCTGCGATATGGTTTTGGGGGGGGGGGGGGGGGGGGGGGGGGGGAAGAGCGAACCTCGCATACGTATAGATGTATACAAGTAATTTGTATTCAGCCCGATGATCCATATCGAAATTCGAATCTACTTAGTTCTGAGAAGCCGTCCCGGTTCCTTCGCCCGTCCACCCGTCCGCCCGTTCGCCAGCTCACCAGCTCGCTCTACCTATACAGCTTAATATAATATTATTCCCGGTTTAGTTTAATGGTTCTGGGCGATTATTACATGCCCGAAACGTATAGGGCCTGCAGACCGTGCACCGCATGCAGGACCAAAATATGCTCCGAAGTAGCGAGCCCATGGTCTCGTCGAGGAGCTATGGAATGGAAGGGATCCTCGATTGGGGTAAGGAAGGAAAAAAATAAACAAAGCATAATGCTGAAGAAGAAGAAGAAGAAGAATAAGAATAAGAAGATAAAGAAGAAGAAGACGAAGAAGAGAAAGATGCGAGAGAAAAAGGTAAAGAGAGAAAAAGCACGAAAACAAAACGCTATTATGATTGGTTCGACGGATTGGGCGAACGGACGAACGAACGGATGGGTGGTCCAAATTACCAAGCTTGCATTCCTCTCCGAGTAATTCTCTCCTCCACCTCCACCTCCACCTCCTTCGCCCCCGCGCCCTCGAGCTCCGCACTCCCTCTTCTTCTGTCTCTCAGTGTTCCTCCTTTCTTCATTACACCGCGGTTCCCTTCATCGCTATTTATTTCTTTTTCGTACTCTGGCCAAATATCTGCCAAATTTTTATCCATGGGTTTCGAGACCAGATGAAACTCACAGCCACGAGTACATCTGGACATTCGCAGAGTCACAACTGCGGTTGGATGATTACCAATAATCATCTGAACATATATCAAGATCCACATTTATAACTAGATAAGAAAAACACTCGTTAACGACTCGTCAAGGCGAAGGAAAAATCAGGATTGATGCAATTACACAAACCTTACGGTAAGGCTATCAATTGTTACTGATTAATCGATGGCAGGTGGCCATGCTCTGACCTTGCGTCTGATGATTGAGAAAAAGACGAGGAATTGAACGGTACGAAACTGAGAAAAATTGCACGAATTTTGTGATCTTTTGTATATGTTGGAGAGTTTTTTCCGATTTTTGGGGTAAAAGTTTTGTTGGTTTTGTGATAATTGGGAGATCATTGAGATGAGGTGAGACGAAGCTAGGAAAAAGGCGGAGTGAATAAGGAGAGATGCAGAAGTGGAGGAGGACGAGGAAGAGGATATTAATGAAGATATTCAAATGAGACAAAAATAAGAGCGACCTGCTGAAGCCTTTGTCGGTCGTTTGGATCATTTAGTGACTTGGCCTATGTAGATTATCCCGTGCACACGAGGGCAGCCAGTCAGCCTCCGCCCCGCTTCTTCAATTTCAGTCTTTCGCTCGCTTAGCTCGTTTCTTTTTGTATACTATTTCTTGTTTCTTTGACGGTTTTCTTTTTTCTTTCTTTCTTTCTTTCTTAACCATGACAAGAAGTCGTGCCTGCACGCGGAATACGCTGGAAGGCGTTTCACCTTGTCCGTGACCAAACGTCACTCTTTCCTCACTGACCCGACCTCGCTTTTCTCTACTCAATCAGAGAGAAAGAGAGAGAGAAGATACAAAAAAATGTTTGTTATACTCGCGGGACGGAGGATAGAAAAAAAGTGCAAAAGAAAGCGAATGCATACCATATGCAAAATCTATAGTCGACGATATGGCCACAGATCAGTCTAAAAAATATAAAAATAAAGATGTGTATTTAAGGGTTGCTCCATTCCTCAGTCTCCTCTTATTATTTCTGTTCTACGGACTCTCCTTGTACTCCGGAGGCTTTCTACTCCCACTCTTAATGCGCTTAATCTTGAGGGTGATTTAAAAGGCTTTTAATGACATCTACGGTTCCCCCGCGGGTCTAATTTCTGACAAGAGGAAGTAAGAAAACCAAAGTGAATTAGCCAGTGGGTTACCATATTCTAATTCCGGATCAGGTTCGGACTTAATACTTGATACCATTTATTATTGCGGGTAGGTGCTGACGTTAACATTATTCTACAATGTCCTGAACCAGACCGTTCTCCACAGCTCAGCGTCGTGTGACCGATAATTATCTTTCTCCTTGCTGCTGCACATCCATGCCGGAAATCGGATTAATACGGTTTCCATCGGACGTTCATCGGACTTGGAAACGTTCGTAGAAAAGAAGTCAAAAAAAAAAAAAGAAGAACAACAACAGAACAGAAGACAGGTAAGCCGTCGCCTGGCTGGCGCCATTTGCAACAGAAGCTCTTCGAAGATATATTTTGAAATTTATTATTCTCAGCGTGAACGGTAGCTGAGCCCGATCTTTTCTTCGATTCACAAAGAGCACAACAATAAACCTATTTATCTATGTATGTATATAACGTGTATTTTACCCAAGTGTGTCTGTGTGTGGGTATTCGGGGTTGTATAAGGGTATATCCACGTATACCCACGACCATCTCTCCTCTCCGGTATAGATCGTTCGAATTTTAATTGATATTTTGTTGCCATCTATTGTTTCCTTTATTTCCATTATGGGGATACCTTTGTGGCGGCCCGATACGGACAAATCATTACGTTCTGGGATCATCCGAGGGTAATGCTTGAGGATGCTAAGTCATTTGGGAGTTACCTGACCGTGCAGGGCCAAGACGCTCGCTGGCGCGGTGTATCCACCTATCGCATCCCTTGCCTTTTGTATATTAGTCGAACACCGCGGACGCGAGGAGCTTGGTAGAAAATTTCGAGGCTGCAATTATCGCTATTATCCACCCTCACGTTTTTCTAGATTTACAATTTTACGCTGACGTGTACGACGTGTACGTGTCTCAATCATCGAATATCTATATTCTTCATTTCATAGCTGCAGAGCTGTGCCCGAGACTCGATGTCTCACGAACTGAAGACAATCGTGTATAAATTTTTTTACCTATCCCCAGTTGAATGCAATAACGACTTGTAGCAAAATATCACGTTTTTAGATTCTTGAGGAAAAAGTACCATTCATCCAAGAGATCTTTTTTTTCAGCTATGCTCTGTCACGGTAACAACGAAAGTTTCTGCTGACTGTACAAGCAAATATCGCCAATTGAGCAAAAGAAATTGATGAAATATTGACCACGTGTCATTTTTGCGAATATCGCAATAAAGGCTAATTTCAGAGTGTTCTTCAGGTACAAGTAGGTGTTTTGCATTCTTGTGAATCATTATTCGGATTCTCCGAATAAGGACATACATCTGGTAAATGTCTTCTTATCGTTTTCAACTCCCAAATCGTCGAGTTCATGAAGTTGCAATAGACCGGCAACCTTCGTCCTTTCATTGAACCGTTGCGAATCATGAATTGAGATCTTTTGTCCGAGACGATCAGCGTCGAAACGGTCCGAAAGTGATGACGTAAAAATTAGGTTCATTTTCTAAAGATGAATTCTATATGATCTCTGAAAACAAAAGATGAGTCGTTTCACCGCGCCGCGGTGCGGAGCGGCATCGAGAAGAGGAAAGTGAAGTAAAGGAAAGGTATACCGCGCTGGAGGAAAGGAAGGAGCATTACCACCTATAACCAAGAAACAGCGCGACGGGGGTCTGCACCGCGATCTTCTTTTGTTTCGCCTTCAGCTAAGGAACCCACCGAGCCAACGATATATAGCCTCGGGCCAGCCTGTGGACGCCATTGTTGCCGATTACATGCCGATATCATTAACCACTAATTCAGAAATCATTAGGCCATCTCCGTATCTCAACCTTTCCCAATATGTATAACCACCGCGCGGTGCAGCGGGTATGGATATACGAGACGAGGATTCGCAACACAGTCTCTAATTAAGAATCAAGGATACGCGAAACCCGAACCCAACCCCATACTAGAAAAGAAAAGAAAAAAATGCTTTCGATGTTAATACAAGCCGAATAAAATCTTTAGTTATTCGTATCTGTGTCTCTTATCTGCAGTACACGGTGGGTGGGTGGCGGTGGGGGTGAATCTGTGTAATTATATTGCACTTTATATGGTAAATATGTTGCGTGTGAACGGCCGGGGATCTTGGGCAAGCTGCCAAGAGTTATGACTCAGTTGCCGCCTTCGGTCTACGAACCATGCGACAAAACTATCAACGAATCGGAGCCCCCCAACGTCGACGCGTGTCGTAATAAATAAACGAAATTAAAACTCGCTGAGGCTAATTAGTTCTCAACTATATATGTATATCGTACTTCGAATGTTTACATAAAATTTTGTTAAAGGTTATACCTATACGTATGTACAGGTATAGCTATATATGGTGTAGATAAAGTTTCGACTCTCCTGTAATTTCCGTTTTAGAAACTTTGGTCATTTTTTTTTTTTTCTTTTTTTTTTTCTATATTATTACTCTATTTTTTTACTCCCTCTTCTTCTTTATCTTCCAGACAGAAGTTACCTGAGAAATCTTATCGGTAAATCGCTTTTTCGTCGGTTTTTTTATTGGAATTATTTTTATGAACCTCGTAGACGCGCAGACTCGGAGGAAATGATCACGTATATAGGTCTTGGATAAGTTCGAAGTAGATATGCGGTATAAATAAAATCCGAACCCCTAAGAAGTTTCCATTTCTTTAGACGGCCCGCGTCCGCGTTCGCGTTCGCGCCGGGCCTCCCCCCTCCCCCATACTCGAATCATATATATAAAAACTTATCGAATATCTCGTCGGAAACCAAATCCTGTACCCTGTCACTCAATATTCTGTCAAAACAAACTTAAACCACCTACCGCGTCGTCTTTTGTTTCGCAATGCGGGCCGCATACAGGTGGCACAGCCTGTCACCGACAAACTCCTTGTCGTCGAGACAGACCATGCACGTGACAAAGAGGAGAGAAGAGCCACATACTCGTATATAGCCAGGTATTACCTCCGTGCATGTATAATGTACATACATACGCGTTTATCATCAACCGCCCGCGCCGCAAGCCTCAATCGTTGAGCGTTCAATTTTCAGGACACGTCGCTCGATCCTTTCCCCTACGACGACGTCCCTGGATATACCTACGCGTGACGTACGAATGAGGGTAGTGTCGTATATCTCGGCCTAATTCATTCTGTCGATTAATAAAATTGTCTTCGTCATAGATATCCGATCGGTATCGTAATTATTAATAATATATAGAAAACGGTCGCGCTAACGTGTTAGAAACTAACGTATGTGTAGGTATGTGTTTACACGGCAATTATGAATTACAATATATGTTTCAAAAGAGCTGAATTTATGTCTGACAAATTACACCACATCGATCAAGCATCGAAAACGCCCTGAAACAAGTCTCGGTAGTAAATTTCAGTTTTCAATATTCTTTGACGTAATTATATAAAGAAACTTGTACAAATAAATCGCTAAAATATTGTGCAATAAATTCACTAATAGTGACAGAACGCGATTCTGCCAAACATCGTGCTGAAAGGACAATTAGAAACCAAACTGGAACCTCTGGAATACGAGGTGCAAAGAGACGTTCGTATCTGGCGATTGCATACAGCCCTGCAGTCCGTAGCTGCGGTAACCCAATAGTCCCTCTCTTAAACTCTTAAACCTTTACATTCACCCTGGCAAAAAGAAAGAAAAAAGAAAGAAAAAAAAATTGCCCGAAGTCTGTATCGGTTTACCTCAAACATTCTGCAAAAGCTGTTGCTGTCAACGCGATAGCGAAACCCTGCAGACGACAGACCTTGTACCAGCGAGAGTAGATCCAATCTATGAATTATTCAAAAAACACCTTGCCACCCTTGAAATAATCAACCCTCAGTCATCCAATTTCTTATTCAAATGATTTAGAACTAATCTTGAGGTACGCGGTTCGATTAAAAAGTTGAAACCTTAACGAAATTGATGTAGGTAGGTGGCCTAATCTGCGCAAGTGCATCAGTTTCGTTTATAGTCTGAAATAACTGTACAAAAGTGGCTGATCGATGGTCAGTCTGATTCTGTGCTATAGTAATAAATAATGATAAAGATGATGATTGGAAATCCTAATATTGTGGTTGGCATCGGACGGAGGATCGAGATGTGTGTGTGTAGGTAGGCGTACGAGTGCGTGTGCTTGAGCGTGTGCGTGTGTGCACATATGTAGCTATAATGTGTATACCAACCCATAAGCTGCGGAGGAGTGGTAGGCTGCCGTTGCGGCCAGGTATAACCTATAGTAATCAATATTAATTACTCGAGACAATGGAATCTCATTGGACTCGATCGTTCGATGGGTTAGGTTGTGTCGACGGTGCGGTGAACGCTGGTGCAGATCGTACACGAGTGCGTAAGTATGCGTTATAGTCATCGTCGACGACGACGACGACGACGAACCAACCAACCAACGAACTAACGAACACTGTAGGTACTGTACTGCACCGTACTGGGTCCACAAGCCAACAGCACAGAATCCAGAACCCAGAACCCAGAGGCATTGCACCACCTACTACACCGAGGCATAATCTATTGTTGTTGACGTTATGCGTCGTGATGTGGTGAACGAGGGGAAACAACAACGACGTACTGCAGACCAGAGTCACGATTCAAAGGCATCGGTTGAGAGCGTCACGGGATGTTGGTTTACGTTATCATTGCATTGTACACCACAGACCGGTTTCCATGTTTCGAAATATGGGGAAATTTTGGACGATAATGAATGTGTTGGTCTTGATCTAAAAATTAATTTCATCAACTTCGATGAATCTTTACACTTTCCGGACTTTGGGTGTCCGAAGAAACAGACCAAAAACGAATGAAGTTTTGTCCGAAAAACTCGCTGAATGATCTCAGAAACGGCTAATGATTTTAGGTAATGAAAAGTACTGTGAGAAATACTTCATTCAATAATTTTCTAATGAATGAAATTATAGAATTTCATATTTTTAAAAGAAAAAAAAGGAGGGAGAGAGAAGACGAATCTTTCTACAAAAATTCTGTAGCCGTTATTTCGATGTATACCTACCAATGTCGTAAATAACGATGGACTAAAAGCCGACCATTCATCTGCTGGGAATATTACAAGGGTAAAAAAATAAATTGTTGCGGGTTGGTTCGAGCTTTTCGGGGGTTATAAAAAGACGGGAATAAAAATCTCAAGACTAGAAGGTATAAGGTACATACACACTACATACATACGACTACGCGTAGCGAGGAAGAAGAAAAATGTCTTAGAAGATGAAAGAAAATTTGCCCACAAAAAAAAAAAAAATAATAATAATAATAATAATAACAATAAAAAAGTCAATGAAAGATCTGAGCCTCCGTGTATGTAGATAATCTTGTTCGATAGCTATAACACGTAGATAAATGTATACCTACATGTGTATAGTGTATGTAGGTATATACTTGAATAACCGATAACTGAGGTAATAATAAATTTTATCTGAAAGCAGGTAATAACTTACAATATAAATCCTATACCTACTTTTAGAAAGAGGGCGTTATTTATGTCTCCAGTTTTTCTTCGAGTAGATTCGCTGCGAGCTGTGGCTCAAAGATTTGGAAAAAAATATGAAAAAAAAAGAAAAGATTTTTTTTTTTTTGGTTTTTTTGCGGAATATTATTCCCCCAGGAATATAAAACCCACACGATTCTATATAATTGCGATACTTAAATGAACATATTCATTCTATAGTAGCGTACATAGGTACTACCTCATATTATACTGCAATTATTACAATCACCGTACGCTCTAGATGAGTCGGGAATAAATTTTTCGTTCCGGAATGAAATAGCTTTTCAGATTTATCGCTATTTAATCACTCAAGTTGTTATCCGAACTAGAAGATCATCGTTTACCTGTTTCTGGCTGTGTTTCGCCTTATTTTTTCTTCCGTTCCTGCATCTTCGCCAAAATATTGCCGAAATTCTCATCCGGGACCTCGAAAAACCGCACATCTGTATCTAAGTATAACCATTATCTAAATTCCTCTGACGACAAAAAGGTGGAATTTTTATTCGGTATAAACCGCAACTCGATTTTCTCTACGCCGTTGGGACGTACATACGTGGGCGATAATAATTATCGCTCTAGGCCGGGCAAGGCGCAAGGCATGAGGAGCGTTTTAAAACGGAAACGATAGGCGGCCGGAAGTTGTCTACGTACACCTCGCCGTAGAGCTCGACCAGGTCGGTGTCTCGGGCACAGGTCGATCGGTATAAAGGTAAGCAAAAGAAACGGCTGGTATGTACGCGCACACTTCTTACACGTGTTACACGTTCTACCTTCGCCTTCCCACAAATGCAGATCTGTACAGGGTGTCCCAGAACTAAATGTCCAAAATGGACGAAGTGTCCAAAATGGACTAAATGTCCAAAACGGACTATATGTCCAAAACGGACTAAATGTCCAAAACGGACTAGATGTCCAAGACGGACTAAATGTCCAAAATGGACTAAATGTCCAAAACGGACGAATTGTCCGAAATGGACTAAATGTCCAAAATGAAAGGTGTCGTAGAGGAGGTCAAACTGAGTAAATTTTCCCGAAGAACATGGGGTCTGCGAAGTCGCGTTCGCGAGATATCACAAGTTAAAAATAAAGTATCGCTTTGCGCCACCACGACGCGGCGCAAAGCGATACTTTTTTTTTAACTTGTGATATCTCGCGAACGCGACTTCGCAGACCCCATGTTCTTCGGGAAAATTTACTCAGTTTGACCTCCTCTACGACACCTTTCATTTTGGACATTTTGGACATTTAGTCCGTTTTAGACAATTATTTCTGGGACACCCTGAATATGTAGGTATGTATGTGTTTACATGTAAGATCTTACACACATGAACCACGTCGTAGTGGCTTTCGCAAAGATAGCTGTAGCGCAAGCCAAGCCGAACCGCGCGCGGCACGTTGTGCAGGCGTAAGTTGGCCACTGCAGCAAACAGGGACTTGATGACAGGCGAGCACGCGAAAGCGATCCCCTTTCTAGGAAGTAATTTTCACGGCGTTGCTTACTTAAACGCATTAGAATACCAAAAATAAAATCAAAATAAATAAATAAAAAATAATAATAATGATGATAATAACGCTTCTTTCGAGAATCTGCTACCGTTTCGAAATTGGGGACTTAAATCTACCCCTGAAATGCGCACAGCATAGGAATTCACTTGATTAACGATTGGTCTCTCGATTCCTGGACTGAAATTCTCATCTGAATTTTTTTTTGCCGCGTTCTATGTATTTTTACGGTTGCCTGAATGAAAACTTGGATATCTATGGGACTTTAGGGAACACGACGTGTCACATATGGGTTTATAATTTCAGTGTCAACTGAGTCGTAGGTGGAATTGATTCACCTGAAAATTTGTTTGAGAAAAAAAAAAAAAAAAAAATTATTCCGACGCCCGGTGGCTGCAGGTGCCAACAATTTTAGATTATTTAGGCTTTGACCTTAGAAAGTTGTAGACAACCGTGTATAATGGGTTCGAGACCCGCGCGGTCGCCATATGCCCGACCTAATTTTCACGGTGTCAAAAACACGATGAAAAATTGGACTGAGTGTTAGAATGCCTACGCGATACTCGATCTCGTAATACATTGCGTATATCATGTAAGCATAAACTGATTGAAAAAAAAAGACCCGATGTATTGCTAAAATTTTTGCCAATCGAGCATACACGTTTCTCAAACTATATACGATCACAAATGTAAGAAATACCTATCGTAATTATCGCATTCGATATACGATGTTCAAAAACGTTTCGGTACAGACACGGGGTGGTTAGCATGTCAGTGGGCAATCCAATTATCCATGAAATGAAAACCAGCGGTTACCTAATTAGGAACAAGTACAGTGTATAATGAGTCCATTACAGCAAAGGGCACGCAGCTCCCGCAGCGATTTTTCTCGTTGCCCTTTTTTTTTTAAGTATATAAGGTACATTCTTTCCGTCATATTCTATCATTCTATTCCATTATACTTCTCACGGGATGATAAGTAAACGGTAAAGGAAAAGCTCCCAGACCTGGAGAAAAGCCAAGACTTTGAATTGATTGAATTTCGCTAAACCGGGACACTGAATTTAATCGTCAGGGTAAAGGGCTATCTTCTTCGGGGTTGTTTGTCCATAAAATTACGGTGTTTGGTCCGTGTCTGTACGTATATAACAATCGGGTGAAAAAATATTTCGGGTGTTTTTTTTTTTTTTTTTCTTTTTTCATTGACTAAAGCCCGCGGTATCATGCGTTCGTTAAATAAGAAATATGAGTGTCAATATCGAAATTCATTTTTGAAATAGGCCTTGAAGCGAAAATTTATTAGGGTATCATTTTAGACGAGGTGGTGCGCAGGTACTTTCGTGAAACGAAATTACCTCGGTATGGTATATTACCCTTATAGCTATAAAAAATAACAGATGGTAGCTCGTCACTATTCATTAAGGTCAAACAGTTGTTGTGACAGAGTAATATTTTCCTATTTAATCCAGCCTTCTATCTAAATTGATTAGATACTCGATCATTTGTTATACGGTAGGTATAAGGTTCGTATATATAACCTACCTATACAACCTATACCTGCCCGTTCCCTCAGTCATAGTCAAAATTTTGACTGACAACAACAAGTTCGTACCTACCTTGCGTCTATACGCGCATATTATACCTGTAACACGTAACTTGTCCATGTACAGGGTGTCCCAGAACTAAATGTCCAAAATGAAAGGTGACCTAGAGGAGGTCGAACTGAGTAAATTTTCCCGAAGAACATGGGGTCTGCGAAGTCGCGTTCGCGAGATATCGCAAGTTAAAAAAAAAGTATCGCTTTGCGCCGCGACGACGCGGCGCAAAGCGATACTTTTTTTTTAACTTGCGATATCTCGCGAACGCGACTTCGCAGACCCCATGTTCTTCGGGAAAATTTACTCAGTTCGACCTCCTCTAGGTCACCTTTCATTTTGGACATTTAGTCCATTTTGGACATTCAGTTCCGGGACACTCTGTACATCGTATATAAGTTAGGGAAAAGTTTTTCAGAGGTCTAATTTAGTTTTTTTCTTTCTATATAACTTTATATGCATATATCTAACAACTTGTATTGTATATTCAACAATGCCTGCACACGAACGACACACACGATCTATACTCCTCGATCCTGATATTCACTTATACTGTATATGTACTGCCAATCAATTACTAAGCATCACCGCGTGCGCACATACGAAGCCACCGAACTCTGTGGTAGTGGATCGTAAACTTTTGAGAATAAGATTCTTTCTCGGATCTATAGACAGCTCTGTATATATGTATATACGGGGTGAAAGATCCTACGTAAAGGAATTTCGTAATCGTCAGTGTCCCAGGGACAATGGGTTACTGGGAAACTGTACAATGACGCGTCCAAATTTCTCACATTAATTATACCCGCACGCTCGGAGAGGCTATTTTCATTTTATATCACATTTAATTTAGTTCCTAAACCGGCGGGTATATGGTCTGCATACCTCAAAAACGGGGAATCTCCATGAGGACGGTGTATTCGAAAAGAATTTTTGATTTTTTTTTTGTTTTCAAACGCCCATGGTTTCGTTCGATATTTTCAGGATCAACAGACATCGAATTGCTTCAATATATCTATTCTTAAATCTGCCAAATCATAGACGAAAATTTTTACTCCTCTCACCGAGTATGACTGCAGCAGAAGGCGATAAATGCGAGTGTCCTTAATGCAGCGCGGGGATTAAACGATGAAGACCTCGTCAAAACGAATTGCCTCGTGCTATTAACACGGTGCGCCGAGGAACTGGCATGGCAAAGCAAACCTACGAGGATAAAACATAAAGTCTTTCATTACGCTAATCACCAGGAGATAGAGAGGATCGTGGAGGGGAATGTTTTCATGGTGTTTCAGCCCCTTGGCTGCAGGTATAATCAAGTAGGGAGAGTCACCAGTTATACAAGACGGTGAATTCTTATATTTTCGAATGGAACGGGAGCTTGAAAAATTTTGTCAAACTGAGTGATGAATATTTCCGGGCGCAAAATGCCTATTTTCTATTTCAATTATACCTTTGTAACTATATGAGGATTTTCCTCGCTTCTGTTGCAACGTGTCGCTTGATTCCTGATGAGAAACTGTGATGCATATACGAGATTTTTTTATTTTCAATCTCCGCGTGTGAAATTCATATAAATTTTAATGTCTTTTTGATGTTCATGAAAACAAGCTAACGAATGAGACGGGACAGGGATAAGTTAGTTCCGTCGTGTAGGGAATTATTAGAAATGATACGAGTAGCTAATGCATTTATCGCGACGCCCGCGTAGGTGGCTCGAGAAGAGAAGAGAATTTAAGCGAGAGAATGGGGAATAGAAGAAGCGAGAGAGCCGGATTTTGCTTTTAGATCAATTTACCTCTGAAGATGAATAAAAAATTGAAAATTTTCAACTGAAACCTCCGTAATCACTGAAAAAATATATAAAAATTTCAAAATACCTCGGGGGGTAGAGCTACCCTTTACTTAAGGCCAAAAAACAGGCCTTTTTTCAAACGTGAGCTGGAAAGAAACTACAACAGATACGAAAATTTTGCTGTGATTCATCTAATCGTTGATTCATTGGCTTTAATTTGACTCTAAATTTGTTGAAATATTCGTCGGAATGTTAAAGTTATGATAAAAAATGTGCGGCCGTGCGCTCGACGCACTGCCTGCTGGCGATCATTCTTCCGGGTACGTCATTCATCCGAAATACAAGTTCCGTAGATTTTATAATTTCAAAAAAAATTGGGAACAGAATATGAAAAAAAAACAAATTCAAATTTTGTCAAGAAATTCAATTTTACTCTTTTCTGTGTCAAAAACTATTCGTTATCTTTGCGTTGAGATTTTTTTTCGAGAATCCGCTTGCGTCACATTGTAGATAGTGATTTTGTTCACCTCTCATCCAATTTTTGTCCAAATCGTTGGATTGGTTTTCGAGATACTATTTCCACCGATTCGAAAAATGTATTGCTCTTGGGAAATCGCGTTTAAAGTTTCACGATTCACGGCAAGTCACGTTTGCAAGGTTCTACATTTTTTACTGTAGCTTCGTCAATTTTTGGAATCTCGAGGCCCAACTAGGCTCAAGATACGCAGGAAATATCTAGCTACTGAAATATGCAAAAAAAATAACAAAAATCGATCTCTTGAAAATTCAAAAGGTAGCTTACCCCCTTAAGCTCTACTTTCCTCTTTGGCAGGTGGATATGCACAAGCATATCATTAATCTCTGAATTTTCGCAAGCTCAAAATCCCTCGCCATTCCTTAGTTTCCATCGTAAACCGTTCGCCGATTCTGTACGCGTATCTATACCAGCCGAAGGAGGCAAAGGGAATAATTAGAAAATAGACGGTGCGGTGTGACGATCAAACAGCCGCACCTCGTGTGTCGCGTGGATACATTATAGAATGACGTGAAATAGACGGAATGACGTAAAACGTATGGTAATAAACGCCCCTTAAACAGGATCGGTTTATCAACAGAAAAATCCCTTCGGGTATGTCTACTGCAAGTACGATAACGAGCGATGTTCAGTTATTCACAATCGTTCAGGATCGAGTATAAGCATCATCGCCCCAGACAGTAATACGTTGCCCCCGTCATCTCGTTTCCTCGATTTGCTCAGGGCAATAATTAGCCACGCTTCGAAACTTGGATACCCTTATATTAATTTCGAATTCTAAACAGGATCAAGTTTCGAGGAAGTTCATCTAGTTCCGCCGTGCCAATAACTCTCTGCTGCACCGTATCTTCTCCATCTCTAGCTCGTGTAATTTCTCGGTCTGATAATCCAAGACTTTGGATTATATCGCGTGGGATACGAATCGGATACGTCGAATGACTCGTGACTGCGTATATGAAAATTATGTACTGAAAAATCCTAAATCGAACAATCGGGATTCGGTTCGTTCGGCTGTGGCTGTGGCTGTGGCATTTGGATCCCCATATCTCGGCATGTCTACCTCTAGTCTCGCCCTAGTCGAGGCGTTAATGAGGTTCGGTTTTGATTAGCACCGAGACTGTTTAACGGTTTGATACCTCGCCCGGTAATCGAATCCGGACCTAATCTCTCAAGTTATAACCAAATTATTGCCTCCTCCATGCACTTGGCTCTGCACCGTCCTCGTGCTCGGTTCTCGCCCCTGTTTCGAACCGTTTCTATCTCTACCCGTTTCGATCCAATGGCTGCACTGCTCGATGTCACGGCGCCACTAATTCTCACCCCGTTTCGATTTGCATGGATTCTGCAGGCGCCCAGGAGATCGTGACGGGCATCGACCTTGAAAATATCGAATTCGAAAAAAGTTATTTCACGAAAAGGAAGAGTGTCTCGATTTTCAGTATCAAGAGCGTATTCTCGTATCCTCTGAAATCTCCGAGGACTTCGTGCTACCCCTAAGATTCCAAATGGCAGAGATAACCAAGAACTCAATAAGAAAGCGACTATAAAAGAATTTAAAGAGACTAGACTGAGGAGATATCATAGTTCCTCTTATACCGTTAAAAGTGTTATTAATTAATTAGTATAATCTGCTATGTACAGTGTTCTGCAGACTAATCCCTGCGCGGATTAATCTTGAGTGTAATTCACCCATAATTATCTTGGTGGTCTCATTCGAGCGGGAAAAACTACCAGGATCCCAATTTGGTCCAATAACTTTTCATTCCTTATACATGTATAAAATTCGAGTTTGACCGAATCAAGGACCACCCTTATAATGTATACTGTCCCCGGCATGTAATTGTCGATCGATAACGGTTCCAGGAGAAGAAATAATAGTTTCAAGTCTGCATATACAATATATACCTAAATATAATGCAGACGCGTGTATAGGTGTAGCATATTGTATTTGTATACGAGATTTTGTGACGGTATAAGCGCTCGACGCATTAGGTTATGGTTTTAAAATGCGCCAAATTATACGTTCGCGAGTCCCGGTTAAAATATTCCTGCTTAAGCTTCGTCCCGGTCGAAGACGCGCGGGAATTAAGAGGGAAAAATAAATGTTACGGCATTACAAACCGTACACCTAAGATATATAACCGGACCGGGGGCACGTATGTAGGTACACACGTATGTATATAACCGCATATGTCGCATACGCGCTCCTGTACAGAAGGGAATTTATGTATTTATGTATTATACGGACATACGTATGTCGGGGAAAAAAAAAATAAAAAATTCCAAAAAAACAAAAAGGGGCACCGGACTCGATTGGCGGAAATAAATTCAAGATGGCCGGTATATTCGGACCTTTAAAATGGCTACCAGTTTTGTATAATAACACCGGTACATTACACACTGCAGTGAAATTATTATTGGTTAGTGCAGTAGCTGCAGGTTCGGTGCAGGCAACCGCCATGGGCTGCTGCAGCTGCACATGCGAGAATTGAGCAAAAGAATGAAGTAATGAGATAAGGACGTGTACGTCTTATCGTGTATATGTATTTGGAAGTACCTACGATCGGAAACATTCGGGTGGAGTGCAGCAGCTGGCGTTTTAGAATGGGAATTATAAAAAACGGAAACCGAAATCATCGGGTTGTTATAGGTATATACTCGTATACCTGTATAAGTGATCGCGGAGTGAAAAAAATATAATAACAAGAATAATGAACGCCTACTCTTAATTTAATTCTGAAGAGAGAGAGAAAAATTTTTATGGTTAAACCGGCCACAAAGGCGATATAGCTGGCGCGGCGGTTGCAGTATAGGGCGCGCTGCAGCTATATAGCCCGTATAGCCCCGCGACTAAGAAACCCATACCCAAACTACCCATAATTACAAAGTTCTATAGAAAATTGCGTCCATTCGAATCTTAAATGGACCGCATTGTCTTAGGAGGAAGAAGCGCGGCTACACTGAGACCCGGAGAGCGAGAGAAGTTTGATTTATGACTTTTCGGTTTCGGAGTAAAAAATACGAATTAGTTTTCGGGATGATCGCGCGGAGATAATAGCCCGATTAAGAATCCATCGCGGGACTTAACCTCGGACGAAGTCCTCCCTGCATTATATACCCTCGGGCCCCGAAAGAAGCCACTACGAACATATCCTCCGCGTTGCTCCCTTCAAAACCTAAATATTTCATAAAAATTTATCAAAAGAAATAACATATCTCAAGTAACGAAGAAGTTATCGTGACTATTCTCGAATATTTACTTTCTCGGTCGATTTTCTATCGAGATGTTTGTCGCGGTATTTACACAGTCCCGGACGGAATTACCTTTATCAAATGAAAGTGCCTTATATCGCCAGAATTCACCCTCAGGGAGGTAGACGTTCGTTAACTCGACGATCTATAAATCAGCGTTTAACGAATCGATTATAATCATCGGACTTTTCTGGCTACTAAAAATTTTCAACGTATTATACATATAGTCGCGATATGGATACGTATTATGTATGTAGTAAGTGCATGCGTACACGTAAACGTTTTACCAACGCTTATAACAGTTTACCTTTATTTTCAGATAAATATTAAACTGGCGAGATTATAAAGCCTGCTGCAGAGATTGATTAGGCATAGTTATACCGGATCCTTGATCCCATATTATACAATAAACAACGATACGGATACAGGCGTGCACACAGCTATGGTCAAGTCTCCAATCTAATTCTAATTTGTCGCCTCTGCGGTATCCCACCTATATCGGGCAATAGGTATCATTAAAAGGTGGCATTTAAATTTTACGACCTGAGATTGCCTCGCATATATCCATGATCCAAGGACGATCGATCACCAATATTCGCTATAGTCATTCGACTCGACTGCTAACCGATTCGCCCACAATTTTATATACCGATCGACTGATTTGCAATGGCGAATAGTTTTAGCAAGCTACGTGGTATAACGGCGAAATGGGGGAAGGAAATATATTGGACAGTGTAATAGAGTTCGAGATAAATTTCGAATGTGCTGCAGGTATGGCTGTGTCGGTGTACAGGGTATATATATATCGGCTTGGAGAAAGAGTTGGTTGAAATTAGATTTGATTTATCGCTGAAGGTCCGAGTTGAAAGCGTAGACGTAGACAGCCAGTAAACTGTTTTAAAAGTTTGAAATGCGCGCATTTGTGATTTGGGGTAGGAATTTACTCGGCGTATCTACTTATACGAATGAGCTGCAGAGCTGCAGAGGAGGATTCTTGGAGCGGAGCAATTTTGGCAATTACGTAAATCGTCTAATGTACCTCCCGGCTAATGATTTCTCATTACAAGTAATAAATCTCTTCGAGGCACGGCGGGGGGGTGGAGAAAAGACCGACGATGAAGAGGAGGCCCATTCTGCGCTGCTGCTGCTGTTGCTGCTGCTTCTTATTCTTCTGCGTCTTCGTCCTTCTTCGCTTCTTGTATGCCTCCAGGCGTACCCGAACAGATTGCTGTTATTGGCTGCTACGAGATGTGTATAAATAAATAAATAAATATTCGAGAAACAAAAAAAAAAAAACTACTCAGACCCGTCGTCTTCGGTCTTACAGGATCCAGGGTGCGAAAATTTGCAAAAAAGTTCAACCCGAGAAATAAAAAATTGACAGATTTTCATCGAAGCACCCTTTTTTGATCCCCGGTGGCTACTACGATCACCTTCTACCGTTGTGGAGAAAGGAATTCATTTATTTGATAACAAAGTTGAACCTTCGACGTGAGAGAAAGAGAGACAGAGAAAAATGGTCGGCGATGAGAGGAGAGAAAAGGGTAGGAGAGAAGAGGAGAGGAGAGGAGAGGAGAGAAACTCTTTTATATCAATTATTTCCCACTCTCGGGATATTATCTTACGACGTAATTACAGCCGCCTTTGTGTTGAAAATAACTGAAATAAATATAATTATCTAAGCAAAGGGAAGCAGGGGTTGAGCAAAGGGTAGTCGCTGGCGTTCAGTCGAGCCTTAACGCCTTAGTAGACTTTAGAGCCTTGGAGTTGGAGTTGGAGTTCGAGTTCGTGTTGGAGAGGGGGTTAGATGGGTCGTTTGGGTTGCCCCGATGGCGTTTCTTGTTACATTACCAGAGTTGATGAAAGGCGCTTTCATTCTCAGATCAATATCTGTTGTTCTCTAATCATACGAGCTGCCAACACTTTTCTAATAATCATTTTCGATGAAAGGAACCAGTTTCTGTTCACAGAAGATAGAGAATAAATAATAAAAAAAAAGGAACAACGCTACTTCCAACACGTTGCAGTATAACCATGTTTAGAAACCCATATAGACACAAACGCGATATCACGCAAAGAATTCAATCGTGATTCCTGACGGTGCTTTCATTTCACCATTTCTCTGAATTTTCTCATCTAATTCTGCCACGAGAACGGTCCGGAGACTTAAAACCGTCGAAAGCTCCTTTTCATTCGGCTAAAGTTCAACGAAAAGTTTCTCCAGTCATCAATGTTTGAAGGTAGCAAACATGACCGGGTTCCCATTGTATAATTATAGCCCAAGATTTCAGCCTGGTATTAAACATGAAACATAAAGAACATATAGAACCCTAGCTAGGTTCCATTCACGGTACCCAGACGCTTTTGAAAAGGTCTCAGAATTTGGAATATGTGGACTTTATTCGGGTACGTGGATATTACATGTATACATTGTCCAAAGAATATCAATTCACCTACCTATACGGATATATGCAAATGTGATCCTAAGGTAAAACGAAGATTCACTCAGATCCTGAACCCGGAAGAACCTGATAAAGCCATTCGCAGAATTAAAACGAAGAAGAAGGAGCATTATTTTGTTGTAAATTGAGATAGTTGTGTGAAATCCTTGTGCTTATATGCTGGCTCTGAGCATACCTCAATCAAAAATCATCGAATAAATTCTAAAGAGAATTTTTTTTTGTCTGAACGAGTCTAACGTGTATGTTGATTGTTTCACTTACACACTCGTCGATCAATCGAAATGATCTAATAGCTTAGAATCTAATCGCTAGTCAAGATTGCCCTCGAGAAAAATTACCGCGACGACAATCATTTCGGCAGAATTTCACGGTGTGGCAAAATTTTCTGTCAAACAAAAGAGCGGAAATCCTTGATACGTCTGAATATAATAGTGGGTTCGCTTCATATAGTTGGACACATATACATATAGGTATGTATGTATACATACGTGAGGGCTGGCTATACATCTGCTCGAGTTCGATCACCTTGGAGCTAACTGATCGAGCGCATCTCCGTCACTTTGTTTAACTTGGCTATCGTCTTTATTTCAACTAAGTAGCGACGTCTTTAACGAGAATTTCCTGATAATTTGAGACGGATGAAAAAAAATTGATTCGATACACGAGGAAGAGTAGCTTAGACACATCAAACAGTCAAACCCTCTGGTGCGGTCAAAATCAACAATATGGGTAGGAAATTTTGTAAAAAATTTTGCAAAGAAAAAAACGGAAATTCTTCAGTGAATTTCGGTCAAATCTTTCTCATAGTTATTCAGCTTTTATTCAATTCGGCGATCACCGATACAGCGGAATACCGGAAGAAGAGAGAAACTTAATTGATGAAGCAGTAAAACCGTCAGTTTGTCGCTCCGGCTTTGAAAGAACAGATTTAATGGTGCAGAGTTTGCGAGGATCCGCTGGAGGATTCCGGAGGCTGGAGAATGGAGATATTAAAAAAGTGGACGTGGCACGTAGCCAGTAACATATGTAGCCTTTGGTGGGTCCGAATTGAGGGGATCGCCGACGCCCTTGTATAAGTGTAAAAATCAATCATACGCGTTGACGCGTCGCCGATCTAAAACAGTGCGCAACGTGTCAATAAAGAATAGCCCAGGCTGCCCCTTGTGATGGATGTCTTTCCTCTTTTCTACCATCTACTCTCTGTTTCCTGTTTTGTACATTCGATTTCTCTCCAGCAGGTATAAATTCGTTTCTTAAGATCTTGAAGAACATCTCTGGGACACTAAAACACACCGCAAACCGCCCAGGGTAGATCTACTTCGGAGTTGAATGCTTAACGACCAAGTTAACTCACTTTTTAATCACCGTAACCAGCTGCACATAAGAATACGAAAAAATTTTCAAGTTTTACACGATAACAGGTAGAAAATCTATGAGCATATCCATCAGCGGTTTTATAGTCTTCCTTTCTGTTCATCAAACTGCGAATGGTCAATCAAACGAGAAGGCTTGAAGAAATGCTTGAGGGCAACTGAGTCTTTCTTATTTCAATCGATTTGGGGCCCGACCAGGCTTTGAGGTCACGTTGAAGTAACCAAAAATATAGCTTTTATCGAAGATATGTGTGAAGTGCAGGTATCTGTATCTGTGCTGATGCCCTAAACGTGTAAAAATATGGTAGATGTATGGGCGTGGGGTTGCACAAGCAAATACGATACGAAACTAAAGGGCTGGCCAATCTGATATCGCGTATTCCGAGTGGTTCTCGCTGATTAATGACTCGTCGTTCGTTTTTTGTTAATTAGTTGATTGGGAACGCCTACTATGACATGCAGATTTTGACGAGATACGTCATAGTAATTCAATATCAATCACAGCTACGGTTGCAGGTTTAGGTGTTCGGTTTATGCTACCGCCACATTGATTTGAGTGCTAGTGGTACACCGACATCCGTCGATAATTATAATTGACAAGCCGCACATTATCACCGTGGGTATAGTAAAGAACGAAATAAAATTTTTTCCACAATTATTCTCGTACTGCAGAGAGTGATCGTTTCACCGATTCCTTCCATTCCCTCTGCTGTACTAACTGCAGCAGTTGGAAACGAGAGATCAGCTGTGACTAACGAATCGGAATACTTGACCGTTGATGTATGCGCAGTCACATGCGACACTCGACAATTAAAACAAAGTATCTCGCATTCGCAGCATGTGCTGGAATAAATTTTACCTTCGAGATGTCTGTCGCATGTCTCTGCATACGTTTGACAAGGAAGAAGAAGACGAAGACGAAGAAGAAGAAGAAGAAGAAGAAGAAAAGTCAGAAGAAGAAGATGCACACGTCGGTGCAGCTACACGAAGGTATATATGTTTATGTGCGAACTTGAGCCCTCCCTCATACATACGAGGTAGAAGCTGATACACCTTTATCATATTTCGATGCAACCCATCAAATAATTATTCTATTGCAAGCCAGTTCAAAGGGTTAATTTCATCGCTAATGTATTCACCCCTTTTTACTTGAAACAAGGATATTTCGTATGTATTGCCAATTTTGCATTTATACCCATCCCAAGCGCTATGAATAAATTTATTTCGAATTCATTTCAAATACGTCCTTTATATTATATTTCCAGTTACCCAACTCGCTTTGATGACGACTTCCAAAAACTGCCCTCAAGACTATTCAATATTCAACACACGTATGTACCAAATACACATATATGTATATTTCCGGCTACAATCCCAACCTCGATTGCAACAACTTTGAAAAAGAAGCGGAAAATTTCACATCTGGTTTTTCCTCGTGATCCTGGAGTGTTAATTGCTACTGGAGAGGCTCGAGTGGTAAAAGGGGGTGGCCATGGGTCCCGGAGGGTAGGAGGGTAGGAGGACGAGACGGGGCGCGTATCAATCAGGGCAGTGTCTTGCCCACGCAGCCCGTAACCCCCGATCTCGTCACCCTCTGCCTCTGCTTGCATCGAGGCCCGCGATTCTCTGTGATTCGGATAGGACCCGGGTGTACGAGCTCCGGGTGCCATTTATCAACGCGGGAAAAAGTGCACGTCATCGGCCAAAGCCAAACCCGGATGACTCCGTGAGACGCCTGTCAACAATATTGTCGGTGTCCGCAAAAAGATGTACACGTACGCGTGTGCGCGTGTGCGCGTGTGTGAGTTCGAGCGTGTATATACCGTATGGGTATAACGTAGAGAGCGATGTGCTTATACCTCGTACCACTACGTCGCGAACGACGGATGGGGTGGCATTATTGCCTCCGAGCGGGTCCTTCGCGTATAGTTCGAGGGCTGCAGCCGACCCGCGACTGCTTTCAAAGGCTTCGCGCCCGTTCTGGCCAAATTCCGGAACGATGAAGCTCAAAGGTGAGCTCAGATCTTCCGGTCCCGACAAGATTTCTGGGTCGAAAAATCTACCGCTCACGGTTTACGTACCACCGGAATGTCCGGACCCTGTGTGCACACTCGACGATACACAAACTCAATAGCTTCGCCTCGTGCGGATCGACCATCGCGGCGTATTTTTAAACGAATACGCTTGTGCGGGCGGCTGATATTATGCACCGCAGGTATAAGGAAAAGGAGAAAACAAAAGTAAACTTTTTCAAGTAGCATTCGGTCCGGTACCTTATCACGTGCTCACATAAACCCTAGCGCGGTTAAACGAGCCTGGAACAATGACCGAGACTTTTTCTTGATACCCACGAATCTCTCGACAGTTTTATCCGGCACTCGAACCCATCGACTTCCCCTTTCTAAGTAAGCGCGACACCCCAACACACACATAAAGGGGCAGACCCTGTCACAGACAATGACAATTAGCGGGCTCGTTCATCACGCGTCCGACACCTCTACCTCCACCTCCACCATCTCCGTCTCTGCTGCACCCTCTCTTCGTCTCCGTTGATTCTCGCCCAGACTATATGATGCTCGATACTCGTCGGTGTATGGACGTATATACGTGTACAAATAATATACGGGACATCGTCCAGATTGTTACTCCCGCTTTCGAGAAAGCCCCGAGAGGGAGAGCAAGATAGAGAGGGAGAGAAAGTGATAGTTTCGAACTCCTTTGAGGAGCTGGATTGGCCAATATACGATCCGGGTAACTTAGTCAATTTGGTCGCAGCCTCGGCAAGGAAGGACTTCCGAGTTCGAAGCTCTTCGCGTCTGTCGGACAATCGCTGACGTCACGGCGTGACACTAGTCATCACTCTCGTGTGGGGTGGGGGAGAATCGTGTGGATGTAACAAGGTGTGGTATAGGGAACCTCGAGGATATCGTAGGAACTGAAGCGAAACTAGCGAGACGCTTTGATCCGGGTTCCCGCAGGATACTTACACATAGAATATAACCAGCTATGTATTCCGGACGCGGTGCGCAAGAACGCCACCCGCAGGTCTCTGCTTGACTCGCATGCCGCGTAACGGTCACGCATACTTCGGACAAGAAATTTTTCTCAACTCGGTATATATACGCCTCCTCCGCAACTCCCGCGGGCAAGCCGAGGGCTGCCCCAGGTCTCCTCTCGGATTCCTTTCACGACTCAAAGACATTCTCGACTTTACCAATCCCCAAGACCGTATATACAACCGCCACTTTTGACCTACCTCTGGACCTACCCCCGATTAACCACACCGACGAGAAACGACCCCCGCAACATACTACCTTAGAGGTTACAAGGTGGACAAGGTGGGCCGAAAATATTCCCGCGATTTTACGTGGGCTCAAGGAAATGAAACTCTGATGAGAAAAGGAACCAGCGCGAATGTGGAAACAGCGAGGAAATCGAGTGCTGAAAGATTGCGAGACATTTTTTGCTTTCTTTGTTCTGAACTCTGCAAACGATTTCCTTCACATCCGAGGATTTCAAGTTTGAAATTGAGTGGAAATCACAGGAAATCATTGAAAGTGATTAAAATCGCTTGCTTTCTTTCGAAGTGAATGACTTCTCGGATCAAATGATGTTTTTGAGCCATCGATCAATCGAACAACGAAAAAGAATCGCCAAGTTTTGAATCCTGAGTATAATGTATGGGAAGCCTTCGTCCGTGGTGCCTAATGTCTTCGGCTAACCGATGCTGCGAACCGCTAACCGCAGACCACAAACCACACGGTCCCGGAACACCCGAACTAACCGTAACCGAATAAATGAAGTTAATGTCTTGCCGTGATTTTATGTACCCAAAATATTCACAAGTAGTTCATTAAACGCACATCCATGTAACACTTCCGTTATGGGTTGGATATTTGTACAGGGTGCATAATTGGGGATCTTTGATGGACGGTGGCAGAACGATATACAAATTAGGTATCACTATATTCGACTGGTACGGTGAGACTAGAAAATGCATTGCACAGGGCTTTTTCGATAATTACATCATCGTGCTGAATTGAGCTGGAAGCGGTCAGTTTGACCAGTGAATAAACACATCGACAGTAGTATGGGTATTGTTTGGTCAGCCGTAACTGAAGTCCGGACACACGTTCCGCAGCACCACGTACGACACGAGTGTTTAGACTTTTGTAATCGAAAAGTTGGCTTGCGAAAGTATTTTGCGATTCAAATCTGTAATATATCGAGTCGAGTGGGGTGTTAAATCAAACAATGTACAATTATATCTCAAAGTCGGTGCCCATAAAGCAAAAGTTATAGCTTTTCCGTAGATTCGCGCGCTCGCCCTAATAATGGATAAAACGATCATAAATTCGTTGGAGGGGCTTTTCTGGCCTCTTAGGAAATATTAATTAAAATGTAATTGTTCCGAACGGAGTCATGGAAGTAAAGGAAAGGAAAAGGGAAAGGGAAAGGGAAAGGAAGGGGTATTAGGCGCGTTCCTTGGTTCGCTCCTGCTACTTAGATCTTTACCAGACCTCTTTGTTTTCGCATTTGATAACTTACGGTCTCGTCGACTTTACGTTTAGAATTAATTACCTGGATTAATTTCGAACGTACAAATTACTAAGGCGAACTATAAGGACTAAGGACCGTATATATTCATTCGACTCATCCGCGCGGTACGATTCCTCGACGGAATCATCTCAGCTATCGGTAAAAATCCAGCTCCAAAATTTCCAGCCCTCAAACTATCGCTCATGTCGACGTAGATACAGAGACATCAAAGACGCGCAGACAACGAGTAAACTCGCATAGCACGGCATCGTAGTGAAACGCCGTATATATATACCTATACAGGCACAAAGCTGATGACGATGACCATAAACGGAGAGGTATGCCACTGAACCAATTGTTTGCTTGGTCGGTGGTTTGGTTTACAGGTTCATTGGGCGGTGCACTATCTATGCCTGGTCCTGGTCAGTCCTTTCACCGCCACTGTGCACGACGACACGACGTCTCGGTTTCAAATATGACTTCCTGGACAGGAAAGTATGGATTAAAAAAAGAACTAAATAGTGAGTAACCATTGAGCAACCATTTGAATAAAACAGGCGCACCAGGTCTTCCCGGAAATTGCATTTAGTGGAAATTTGAAGCGTCCGAGTCAAGAGTCTTCAGACTTGACCACGGGCATATTCCGACATTTATAATCATCGAAACTTGACGTCGATGAGTTGACTAAGAAATTTTCAAGTTTGGTCCAGTTGTTGTAATTCGTTCGGCAATCGGTGCCAATGTCGATTGCAGACCGTTTGAGGGAGAATCGCGGTTCGATAGATGGTCATGTTTGTCGTCGCGGGTTAGAAGGCGGGTTTCGCACAACGTGCCCTAGACTCCCGGTCAACCAACAGTGAGTTTCAATATAGCGAAATCTGTTGACCAGCAGTCACCACGGAGCTCGGGGAACGAGAGTGGACAACGCCGTTGAGCGTACCCAATTACAGTGCAGTTCAAACGCATGCAAATCCCGAGAATAAGCTTTATTTGTTGTGCAAATTAGCCACATATTGGAGTTCGAACGGCGTGTTGTTACGTACGCGTCAGCCGAAGGATCGATATGGCTTATTTTGCCTGTATGTCGCTCGGATGCAAATATCGCGGTACAATATCCATCCCTAATTCGGATCGATTTCACTGCAGCTTGCAAGCTTATAACCGATCAGTCTATCCAAACAGGGTTACCAATTGTGGTCATTCGACAAGCAACCCAACAACTCAAACAATTCCTATCTACGATAATAAGCCAAGCTTTTATCCCTTCGTTTGGTAGGTAACGTTGCAGCAGTAGCTCCAAACGTCGTGAGAGCATAAAATTTTTTCATAAAAATAAAAAGAAAAAACCTTGACAAATGGAATTAGTCCTTCAAGAGTGGTAAATCGTTAACGGGGTGGATGAAGAGGGTTAAAAGTCTAATCGAAATCAATAAAAATTTACTTTCCCTCGTTTAACTCCGCGAAGGTCCACCGCTCACGGTGCTGCACTGTATGAAAGTCGAGGTCTCGAGGTCTCCAGGGCTCGATCTATCCCGGGGTGAGCTAGGGGGTGCGATGTTCCCTTCCTCCTCCTCCTCCTCCTCCCCCCGCCCCCTTCCCCCCTTACCCTCGCGATAGCCCCTGACCCAGGGCTATCCTTCACGGGCATCGAACTCCTACGCGAGTCCCTCGGGATCTCTTAGTCAAGATACCGGCGTAAATGTTTACTCCGAACTCTTATGGGTACCGGGTACCCGATCGGAGTTGTTAAAAACGATCCTCGTCATACGGGGAGAAGTTCTTTCTCACCCGAGGAGAGAGGCACGTCGTTTTTCGGAAGAAAACGAAAACAAAACGGAACAAAAAAAATGAAATACGGTTCTGATATTGACGTCTATCGAATATTTGAAGGGTTACTCCCGCAGCTGTTTTGTTTACTCATTTTTCAATACAGAATTGATCTCTGCAGAACTGATTAACGGAGCTTTAAGCCCGTCGCGTTGGTCATGTAGCCACTGTTTACGCTCGGGAAGCAATACTGTCATAAAGTCTCCGAATGGGAAGAGGAACGATGAGTTGACGTGCTTGACTCGACTCGACTCTACTCGGGCGAGATCAAAGCGGACGAGCCACAGGGCCTGGCACGAGGCTTCCGTATAATTACCGCCAAGAATATTTGCATATTGATTGAAGAATGTGTCGCTGGCACCCGTCTCCTCGTTGTCCCACCGCTGCCACTGTCCTTCTGCGGAGATTTACACTCGACTATACCTGCATTCGGTTCCACTTAACGATACGACGTTTCATTTAAATATCGGTCATCTTAGCGGTGATCGATCGATATTAACGTGAAATTCATCGTCCTGCATTTGTGGTAGACGAAAGTTAGTTGTCATAATTAAAAACCGAGCTTTTTCAACACCAGACTTTGCTTTAACACGATAAAAAGGGGCCCCTGAACCCTCCGAATATACACGCGTCTGTGATACTCGTTGCAAAAGTCATTATGCAAATGAAAACTCTTAATTACTGGTCAAGGCAGACCGCGGTGGGCACGCATTTCACCGATTTGTGGAACCAGAGACAAAGTCCTGTTTATACCCGGTCGAACTTTCAACGTTCGAGTCTTGCAAAACACGCGAAATCAAGTTGCGGGAAGAAATACGGATTTCGCGTTGTTGCAGAGGGGAGCAATATTCGCGAAGTAAATATAATGTAATCTATATAGGTATAGGCGACTGGCGTGGAGCACCGAACAACACGGGCATGTATACATATAAAGCAGCAGCCCACTCTTCTCCCTTTCCCACTTTCATCCTTACGCACGGGGTGAGTGCGTAACAGCTAACATATGAACGTCGAGTGAGTCGACAGAATTCGCGTCGATTCAAATTCAGCACGGTGCGGGCAAAATCGGTGCGGATTTAAAAAAGAAAAAAGAAAAAAAAAAAAAAAAACAGGGAAAAATCAAAATGAAAAAGAGAAAAAAAATGTAAAAGAAAGCAACAATGGTGCAAGTGCAAGTCACTCAGTAAACGACCGGGAATTGTTAAAACACCCCAGAGCTATTTTCATCTCTACCAGAGGCTCAGCTCTCTCGGTAGGGTTCCGGAGCAGTCGGCAGGCAAGGGTGGAATTGGTTTTAGCCAACGCGCGACCAGATTCAAGAGAAAGTCAATATCACGCGAGATCGGTTATTAATGTCACTTGCCGATTAATTAGTTTCCCTTAATTACCTGCACGAGTGACAGCCATGTTTGATTAAGAGAAAAATCAATTTTGCTATTCGGTGGAATGATTCGACGATAAAATATTTCGCCGAATCTATCGAACGCGGTTCGTTTCGTATTTGACAATTGCAAACGGCAGGGATTTATATTTTTCATATTTTTGAACCGTCCGGGTTCGCGGTCACGTGCAGAGTCGATGAGTTATGATTGGAGATAGTAGTGCAGCCGGATGTTGTTACAGAAAAGGCCAGTCGACGGTCGGCCGATGTCAGATTGATACGAAATGATTAAACGAAATCATTAAGCAAATCATGCAGACATAGGTAAGGGATCATGCGATTCAGCGATCTGCATAATTATATCTTCATCTTTAACCGACCGAGGCCCCGTAGGTACGCTGCACACACTACCTCGGTACAGACTATGTGGTACAATCTGCGTGATTTCTTGTAACGCAAGTTCCAACTAAAATCTACATAATGCCTGCCAACCACCGTTACGTTGCACTGGCTAATTGCCATCGGTTCCCATCCTTTCAATTTTCAATACTTCCTACGCAGGTATAGCCTACACCGTGAATATGTATAATGTACGTACACACGTGCCAATTACGTCCAAATGATTATAGCCTAGAATTCATCGAGCGAGTAGAAACGGAAAAAGGGTCTCATCGAAGCTGCAATTCTCTTATAGATACACCTATAACTACACTGCGGTTTGCCAAAGCAAAACGACGTTCTTATGTTTCGAACTGTCAGCTCAAAAATCTCTAAAATTACGTAGAATAATTGATCTCCCGAAAGGGCAACGCTGTCAGTAAAGTCTAGGTGACGCTTCAATCGATAATAAGGTTTTCCATTTGATCAAGAACCCTCAACATCGTGTTACTACTGTTAATAGACGATGATTCCGAAGATGAGGTCTAAGATTCCAAATTCCGCAGATATTTGTACCTGCAGCTAGTATCTTGGATATCTGAATAATTCAAATCCTGAAACTGGATCTGTCATTTCGATTCTGGAATTTCGGACCTTAGATTCGGTATCAGCGATCCAAAAAGCCTACCACTTGTTCCTGTCGAGTCATAGGAACATTAGCAACACGATGTAAGGTTTCGGCACCGCTTGGACCTTAATGACAGTGCTGCTGCTTTAGAGGGTTCATGGTTTGATGTCATTCCGGCGATGTTGCAGGGTATGGAAGCTCGTGAACACCAGTGAACATTTCGGTGAAATGAGACCGGAAGTTTAAACGTTTCGGCAAGCTGCGAGAATAACGTTATTTTTTTTTTGTTCTCTTTGAGGATATTATTTCCGTGGAAGAGGATCGCGGAAAACGCGACACCACGTCACCACGTCGCGTCGTCGAGCATCTCTTGCCTTGCCATCGCTGCACCGCTGGGGCGCGATGCAGAAGCTTTTGTCTCAAAGCGGGCGGCCATCTTGGGTGCACTTCAATTGTTTCAACCTTAATTGGAACTGCGAGCCATCCTACTGCAGCGTTGCTCCTTTGTTTTATGCACGGTCTCATATCGGGTTATATCAAGAGGAGTTCGTTCTATCGCGGAATATTTTTCCACTTCGAACTGAACTAGAAAATTCACTACCGAATTCCGCAATGGAAGACGTGAATTTCGAAGCTTAGAATGCGGTCGAAAATTATTACAGAGGCCGCGGAACCACCACGGCAAATAATAATCTACTCGTGATCTTAACGACACGAGTAAAAAAGAAAAAAGCTCGACTGAAACCTCGGCACGCCTTCGCCCACCGCCTTTACGAGAAATAATCCCATTTTATATGCATATACGATTTGACGCGTAAAGCCATGATTTTTCCGGCGGGGTAGCTCCATGCATATGTGAGGGTTATACCGAGAAAGAGAAGGATGGATAGAGAAGGAGAGTTGATCGTGCAGCGGAACAGAGGCTAAGGGGTGTTTGAAAGAGGGAGAATAAGGTGGTGCCTTCTTTACGGTTATTACGCGTGGGGGTGACTCTAAGTTGCTGGTCTCCAGGGAAGCCCAGACCACCGCTGAGTCCTTTGAGACGTTCTTGATCCGCGATACCAATAATCGCACTGAGTTTTCGCGTCTTGATTGCATATCTCTGAATAAACTGTAGCACTTTTCTAATCTGTGGGACAATTGTGGCCTTTGAAACGTCCTTGAAACTCGAATAAATTCGTTGTTTCCTCCGCCTCGACGCCCCGTATCCGTACCACCGATGTAAAGTTGAGGTGTCAAATCCCACGTAGGTACTCGTAGAGAGTTGTGAAAGATGAGGTGGAGGGGGTAAAGAGGGTCCGCTGGGTGACGTACGAAGCAACCCACGTCATAACATCCAAGACTTAGCCCAGCCTTAATCTCGGGAGTCTTAGACAACACGGCGTACACCCCCGCGTCTTATCTCGGGGGGCCGGCGAGTTTCCTCGGACAGTTTGCCGGCGCTAATGAGCTGGCAAGATAATTAGCATTATGTTAATGTGTGACGTGCCGTGGCTCCGCGGAGTAACCTGACATAGGTAACCCAACCCTGCCAGCTACGTTATAACCTCCGGTCTGCCTCTCTAATGTTTGTATCTAATGTTTGGACAATCTTAAACGTAGGCTACCGTACCTCCTCGCCTGGCTGCGTCTACCAACACCTTCACCTTCCTTATTCCACCTCGTACTCCGCTACTGCGGAAGGGACGGCTGATATAGGTATGCATACATACACAAAGAGGGACTCGCCGATCTCTGCCAAGTTTCCAAGTCAGCAACACACACCCCAAGACAAGACTTGGAGGTAACTTGGCACAGACTTGCCGCACGGACTTACAGGATACAACACTGACGAGTAGTCAGCCAGTTTTGACAGTTTTGGGATGGAATCGGACGTCCGCCGAACTATAATACATCGAGTTGTTTGACTTGTGTACTACCAGCCCCCAAGACCATAACTTGAGCTGATCTTAAGCGAATGAAACTTTGGAACATCGACTGGGGTTGGGGCTCCTCGCGAGACCAACGGCTCGAACGTTGATAATCTGCCAATTAACGTATCCTTGAGGATTCGAACGACGATGTACAATGTACTTGATGATTATTACTAATTAAAGTTACGGCAATGCCTGGCTGCAGTGGTTTCTCGGTGAAGTGCAGTGCAGGAACTGGTACGGGAAACATTGTCTTCCTTCTCTCTTACTCCGCACGAACGAAGCCACGATATACCGGCGCCGATGTAACTAGCCTCGCTAATTAATTAATCATTCGCGCACAAGTTGGGCTGCCTAGCCAGAAGCCTTGCGAAAGTTCACCTCGAAGTGAGGCGTATCTTCGTGTATTGTTGGTTCCTACGAGCCGAGGTGTTAGGTGTCCCACACAGCCGCTCTTCGCCGATCCTCCGCACCCCCCGTTATACTCGCCTTTCATTATCTTGATTAATTGACCGATGGTCGTCTTCGAGTAACCGCGTACCCATACACAACTCACACCCTATTACAGCCACTAACCCTAAGTTTCAAAATCAAGATTCGCGTAGCCGTGTATAGTTAACAGCGGGTAAACCTGACTGAACTCAAATTTTGACTAAACCCTCTACTCAGCGATATTCTTTTTCTTTTTTTTGCGATGGAATCGTTAGCATCGTTGGTCTATTTTCTTCTTATTTCCCCCAACGAATTTGAGTCCGATCTGAGGCAGACATCGAGAACCGCATGAAATATATAATGTACAAACATACCGTGGCGTATAGCGTTGATCGTTGTCGGGGGTTAGCTGGAGAGTGTATGGAGACGGAAGATGACTCCTGGTCAATCCTATCTCCGATCCTATCATGAGCAAATATTCCCCCTTTCCCCTGAATGCGGGCGAAATATATATGAACTCTTTCGAAGCCGGACTTGAGCGATACGGTCAAGTGATGTTTGCCTACTTAGTTTCTATCCACTAGTCCCCTAATGCAGACCGGGGACCTCCTTCGTTTGGTTTCGTTTCCTCAATGTCCACTTGCCGGGGTACTTTCTGAGGCTCTGTCCGCTCGGAGGGAGGTACTTTTTAATTAATCAAGCTTTCATTTTGACCGATATATCTCGGGATCGTTTCTCATCTTTTATTCTAGCCTACGGTATCACTTCATCTACTTTTAAAGCCCCCGTTTGTTTCCGGTTGATCGAACTTCTTATCTCTCCCAGCCTCCCGAGTGTCTTCTACTCTTTTTTCCACTCGAGAAAGAGAGAGAGAGGGAAGGGTTTTGTCCTTGTGATGAAACTTGATAATAAATAGTTTACCTCAAATCATGTGGGAAGACGGGGACGTACTCAAGGTCGAGAATGTAAAGGGAATCGGTTGATTGATCCCCGAGAGGAAGAGACGAAACTATGGATTATCCGGGACGAGTGAAGGGAAGATAAACTGTTACTGTTCGCAGGTAAGATCGTTTATATTAACATCGTTTAGAGTAGACAAAAGCGCGGGAAAAGTTGTACTCCAGCATCCCCGTTCGGCGTCTCACGACGCCTTCGCCTGGACCGGTAACAAAGAACCACCCAGGTATCGGCGAGGTCTTAATTTAAAGTTGAAATTAATTTCTCCTTCGCGATTGAAGAATCAAGGTGGTTCTCGGAGCTGGTTTAGCCATTGCCTGACTGTGCGATGCGATGGCCCGCGTGTTGCTCCTCGATACTCATGAATATATAATCAACTTCCGGTACCTGTAAACTTTCTCCATTGTTTCTGTCTCAATTCTTCCCAAATTGTGGATATAAAAACTTTCCAAGACCTCTGCACGACACACGAGGTGTCCGTTTGTCAAATTAATCCACCACTTTGTAATTAGCGTGATTTTTCTTTCATCGGGTATATATTTACTCTGTTACCTACTTTTCGTGATCAAATAAGGCTCCGACCGAAACGGGGAGGAAGCCGAGTTTGAAGACTGATTAAAAGAAAACAGTAAAGTTTTCGTCTGTTAATTATGTCACCCGATTTAGAAAATATTTACGCCGAAAGCACAGAGAGGAGAGCGAGCGAGAATTGGGGAATGGGGAGTGGAGAGTAGGAAGAGAGTTTATGACTGAGAAAATCCGAACGGGCGAGTTGGGTGGCCAAATTAAAAATCTCAAAGGGACTCGATATAATTAAATCGCGATAATGACGCAAAGAGTATCGCCGCCCCACAAACCCCAGAAACCCTCAGCCAGCGCAAGTGAGTAAAACGCAGAGCAGAGTCGGGCCACCGTTCGCTTTTATTTTGTTAACGTTCAGAATTTAACCAGTGCTTTGATACCCAAGAACAAGGTGGGAACTTTTCATAATTACTCAGTTTTCACAGTCCCGTGCGTTTTGCGTTACCCACTAAATCCCCGACGACAAGGTCCAGGTCGGGCATCCGGCGCACACCCGAACTCGCTTCCAACTCGTTAGAAACAACACAATTATCGTTAATGATTAAGAAAATATGGAAGGTGAATCTACAATGTTCGTAGAATTTTATTTTTTTCAGCCCTCAATTTTTAGCCACTATATGATGTCTAATAAGTACGCGATATGGTAGGGCTGCTGATACCGCTTCATCCGCGCTCGATGAACCAGGGAAAATTTTCGATTCGGTTCGGTACTGCAGAAGTTAAACGTTAAAATCGGTGCCTGGTACACTTACCGAGTCTAGAAACCGAGGGGCGAATGGGCTATGGGAGATGGGCGAGGGAACCGAAGAACTCCATGCATGCAAATGGTATGCAAACAAGATACATTTGTCTACGGGTCCTTGGGCCACGTAGGTAGTTGGTATTAGTGTGCGTGGGCGAGGCGTGCTGGTACGGAGTGCAGAAGAGTGCGGTTGAGTGCGTGATAGCGTTACGAGTACCACGCCGTCACCCCATTTACAATATATCCGTATAAGCAGTTTTATAGATCGATTATAGACTCCACTTATGATTCGAACTATTTGCATGAGGTATAGGCGGGGCGCGGAACAGCTCCGCTATGAATCATGAGGCCAGTGTTACCAACTGCTCTTGCGGTTAAGAGCGCGATAACCATTCGATGCCTGTACGCACCCTCATCGAACACAGTTCGTCCATCCTTCGGGATTTTCGATTTACAAATAGGTCAAAGGTCCCCGCCACATGATGTATCGGAGGAAACGCATACAGAACCGCTCTGCCCCACGTTCAATAACGTTTAAACGTTCGAACTGTTTCAAACGAAATTTCGGTACACAAATATTTGGAATCATTTTCAGATCCAGTTTTCAAATTTGAGGTGTAATCGAACGAGAGGCCTTGGAAGTGGAGGATAATATGTCTTTTTCGTTCGTAAGATTTCGAAGAAATTTTTTTGGATGGTAAACTTCTCGAGGCAACGAGCTTTTCGCCCAAAATATAATATAACAGCAGTTTGAAATTTCATAGTTCCATAACTCTTGGACGATTTTACAAAAATTTACTGTACAATTATCCGTGAGCAGCATGATTCATTGCACAATTCTATAGTCCTTCGAAAAGAATTGGTAAAATAAATTTGGAAAATATTGTAATTTAGATTGCGATGAAACGAAAACATTTCAAGGTTCCCCCCCCCTGATCTTGGGTGTCCCCCGAATCAACCCCAATAAATACTTACGCCCTTGAAGAAAAGCGACGGTGTCTCCAGTCTCGTGATTGATTAACTTTTTTTCACGATGAAAAATGTAATTATAATTTTTATTCATTAATGGTCGAGGGCCCGAGAGACGATCTGTTTGGCGGGTAGGCAGTGCCCGGGGTTGGGAAGATGGTTTCGTTTGATTGCCTATTTGGAGTCAGTCGCTTGTGGTTTTAAGATATCATTCTTTCCTTCGCGGCTTAACGAAATGATCGATATACACTCAACTCACCGAGTTTCCTCTCCAAGTTAGCTCCATTACGCAAGAGAACTTCATCATATTCAAAAAATACATTTGTGTAATTTGATTATCTCTAAAATTTACAGAAAATTTCGTTTTTCCTGCGTACTTCATATGTACACCCAAATATACGAGTATACAGTTATAAAAAATTGTAATCTTAGGGCTGCCACTATCCCATTTTTCCATCATCAAAACACTTCTCCTCGGCCACGACTAACCGTTGACAATATTTTTATTGCGACAATATTTATTCGGCAATATACCGTACAGTATGTAACCGTGTTAAAAGGTGTGCACGGTAATGGCCGGGTATTAGACACATTAAGAAAGACGCCCTCCGCGCTCTGCATTCAAAATCGAAAGTCTTATCTCTCTAGCGGTTCTTCTCCTCTACCTCAGCTACCATAGTCGGTAGTCATCCATCTTGTAATTAGTTCCGATCGCGTTATTCTTTTATCCATCGCGTCGCTGAGTGAGAAAAATTACCGCTCTTCTTATACACACTCCTCCTTGCTTTTGATCATCTTCTTTTGAGGACTGTGCGGTGCAGCGCGCTTCCCTACTTGGCTTATGATACACTACAACTAAGTAGATGGAGTACTGCAGTCGACGAGGGAATGAAGATTTCTTCATATTTCAGGACCAATTATAACGTCCTGCTTCGTGGATATATCTTCGAAAGTATAAAACCTATATTGTGGTGGCGATAACCCCGGACTCAGTCCTCCCCCCACTGTTCGAGCAAGTTCACTACTTTTCCATATAGGCTGTCTTCTGGAGGCTTAAGAATCGCATCGATCAATTCAAATCAGCCGCCCTCACCGCCCGCTGACTCTGTGCAGACGAGATTGGTAGGTACCTACGCATAACCGGTATATCTAGACGAGATATTATGCAGAGGCGACTAGAGCCGCGCGTCAAATTCTGTATTCGTTAACGATGACTTCCTTCGACGAGCAATAACTTTAAACCGAATCGAACCCCGGAGACATCCGGGAGTGGCTTATTTGCATACCGTCATCCCCTCGGCGTCCTGTCCCCTGCACACCCCTGGTACCGCTACCGCGGAAGGTCCGGACGCCGCGTCATTCCAAGTCGCCCGCTCGACATAAGGCGTCCCGCCCCCCACCCGCCGATCGTTTAGCACTTTGGCGTAATTTTTTTTTTCTCTTCCACCCCGGGTATTTGCATAGCCGCAAGCTACCGAGCTAGAAAGTCCCTGTTTTGAACCCTCCGAGAAAATCGATGTCATCTAATCGAACCAAAACACTTGGGGTCTAATTATTTTTTTCCTCGACGACAAAAAAAAAAAAAAATTTTCCAGGATATAATAATTTTATACACTGCACTGTGAACGATCGGAGGGATGGAAATGAAGAAAACATTGTCAATGTCGGATATATGGATTTACGCACCTACGCCTTATATACAATATATTTATAGCTCCTGTAGATGTTCGAGGCATACTGCACGTGTGTGTCGGACGTATGCCTATACACGGAATAGCACACACAAGCGTGCCGCGGTACAGTACGCCTCGATCCGAAGACCCATATTGATGGGGCATCCCCGAGGCTCTTCCATGGTTTAGTGCGAACATTACTTTGAGGATAACACTCCGGAATAAAAACCTTTATAACCTCACTTCGCCTCCGCCACTTTTACTCTATTCCTGAACACAGTAACGTCATCGCTAGAGTCCCTGGAATATTGATGAGAACGTGAAACTTAGACATCGGCCGGCATGACGAGTAGTCATTCAGGTATGGTACTTGGTTAATGTAATCGGCAACTCTCAACTTTACTTCACCCCGAAAAACACCGTCTTCTCTTTTTTTCTCGTAAGAATATTTTTTAGATAAATATTCATAATCTCTGGAGTAACTTTTTAACTTTATTAAACAATTTTATATGGTCACTTGACGTGGCGGATTCTGATCGCTGTGAAGTTGCACACTGCAGTGTTCCGTCTTCGTCTTTGCTGATATAACCATGAAGAAGGAAAGACGAGGACAGAAGAATGTGATGGTCAGAATTCTAGTAATTTCAAAGATAAGGTTATGGTTTTTGATCTCGTCGCAATTACCAATTCAAAAACGATTTTTTGACAAATTCCAACTTTGGGTTCACTCCAGTGATACTTCGATGAACTATAATAAGTGAACCGAGTGTAATGAAACAGAATGTTACTTGAAGAAAAAAAAATGATTTACCATTTTAATGCGTATACAAGATAATATCTATTGTACTCCGTTAAACTCCGCGCGTGGAGTCACCTAGGAGCTGCTGGTGCAACACGATGCAACACGGTTCAGTCGATAACTGCGCCGCGTGCAGCAGAGAATGCTGAATAAAACATAGATTCTTTGATCGTATAAAAATATATTATATAGCATATATTTCATAGAGTGTTGTTGTATGTAATCAGAGAAATATTAACATTGCTCAAAGTGTGGATTCACATACATATAACTATTCGTTAGTGCAGTAATATAAAAAATTTTGTGAGACGATATTGTGAACAGATTATGATACTGATTGAATGTTTGTCTGATATTGAGAAGACGAAGATTGTATTATGAAATTACGACCAACAGCTGTCACCACTGAATGTGAATGAATATAAATTTTTTTGTGGGTGTTACATCTGAGTGCTACTCTTAATCGGCCGCTCTGAAACGATTAAACATTATCCTAGTCGAGTGAGACTTATTAGACGAGTAAATTCGGTTGAATGTTACGATACGATTCAGAGCGGGACTAGAGATTGGAGTGTGATCGCAATCAGAATCATATTTACCCGTATCAAACAGTGAAACACCGTGCGAGCGAAGTCTTTGAAAAGCACATTGAAAAAGTAGGGAGAGACGGTAGTGGACGCTCACACCTCCGGTGAACGGGTGAACAAAAACGATCTCATTCCCATCTCAATCTATATTCGCACGTCCAACACACTCGAGATTATGAATGCGTGGCTCTAATGAAACGGGGAAGGCGTCTGCCTTTACACCCGGCCACCTCTGCCTCTGCCTCTGCCTCTGCCTCTGCCTCTGCCTCTGCCTCTGCTTCTGCCTAGCTGATTCTACCTCTACCTCAAACCCGTCCAAGGTAAACACGACCGACGTCGGAGGCGTCGAGAGTGCCGGGAAGCCGGCGCGGCGCGGCGCGGCGCGGGCGTACACGTTCGCACCTACTTCACGTCGTAGCTTGGTTCTTAAAAGGACAAAACTGCAGCGTGGGGGTGTAGATGGGAAGGATTTTGCATCGCGAAATTTTTCAGCTTCTCTTCAGTATACGGTTAGTTTTTTTCTTCTTTATTGCGCGAGAATATGGAAGTAGACTAGCTGTATTCATAGTCGGAAGAAAGATGAAGAAGAATGAAGAAATTTATTGCCTCGCTTGTTAAAGAGAAGAAGAGAAATAAATTGAATATTTGAGGAACCAGATTCACCCTGCAGTTACGTTATCCAAAAAGTATCGAACTCTATGGATTGTCATTTCATCTCGATCTATCAATGCGACAAAATGCATATTGATGAAATGAGTCTAGTCTCGGCACTCCGGATGTATCAGCTACACGTACTCGTATACCCTGAATACAGGTGAATACATAGACGAAATGCCCGGATTTGGTGAGAAACTCCATCAGTTTGGTGTGTCTCTCCTTCCTCCTCGTATTTGGCGTTGTTGGTGTCGGTGCCGTGGCAGACGTCGAAGATAGGTATAGGCAACAGGGATGCGGAGGTTGTTGGCTAAGGTGGGAGTCGGGGGAGCTTGCAGACGATTCGGAATGGTCGACGCTGAGGAAACGACCGAGGAGGACTGCGGACGATTTGGAAGCGAGATCAGGGTGGGGCTGGGGGCAGGGGGAGTAAGGTGCGGAGACCGCGGAGGGAAAACGAGGAAGCGGGGAAGGGAGGCTAGGAGAGGTATATAAGAGAATACAAGAGGAGAAGCCTTCGGGGGCGGAGGGGCGTCGGAGTGGAATCGGAGAGGAAGAGAAGGTGCGGAGAGGAGGCGAAGTGCCGGAGACGAAAGGACGTCGGTGGGTGGGTTGGCTCGAGGAGGGTCAGGGGCCAAAGAGGGAGAGGAGGAACGCCGTCGGGTCGATCCAGGCCCCCGGGCACTCGCACTCCACTCCGAGGCACTCCGCGGAGCCACTCCGAGATCTGTATTCTCTCCATTCTGCTACGGCTCACCGTTGCGAAACTACACGAGACACCCCTTTCTCAAACTACACACGAAACTATACATTAAATTGAACACACCATGCATAAGTATGCACCTTGATAACCGATGTGCATACCTACAGACGTGAAGACGACGTCGCATCGGCTCTATGCAACCAACCGAATGCTGATGGAAATTTCAGTGAAGCTTTTCTGACCGATAAGCCTACCCTGACTTGGCGGTCTTCCTTTTTCATCGCTTTTTCACATTCTCGCCGTTCTTAGAATCAGAGTCTCGTCCGAGACGGTAAAAATTGGAACACTGAAGAAGTAAAATGAAAGGAAAAGAAAGCTCTCTCTCACCTATGAGACCAAGACTCAGAGCCCTTTCTTGGTCTGCAAGTTAGCCTTCGCCATCTTGTTTCGAGAGTGACTCTTCGCATTCGATTTCATCGGAAAGAATGTTGCCGTTTACTGGGTTCTCAGGATTCTGTAGAATTCCGGTGGGCGATGGTACAGGGCGTTGCTTACGCGACCCAGGCGACGAGGACGTCGTCGGTGGTACCCCCAGTTTCGAGCTTTCGCGATGTTCTACGCAGCCGTCGTCGACGGCTACCCACCCATCCAAACGTATTGGTTTCTACATCTGTGTATACCATCCGTTTGTCTGTACGTCTGATGACGTAGAAAGCACCGAAGCTCCACCCAAGGAGCGGAGCTTTGGTTACGCAGGGCGTCGGCGCGGCTCCACCAGGTCTTCTCGTCTATTTGTATCTGTCATTGCTGGTGCTACTGCCTGGTGTGAGAGGGTGCGAGAGGTTGGGAGGGTCGGGAGGGTTGAGAGGGTTGGAAGGTCGGTATGAGGCCAGAAGAGAGGCTTTGTTCCCACTTTTTATTTTATATTCCCTCTCATCTTTTTTATTCTATATACCATATCTTTTTCGTTTGCCAAGTTCTTTTTTTTTTCTTTTTCTTTTTTCTTTCTTTATTATTTTATTCTTTTACCTTTTCGATTTCTTTTTCGCTAACGCCCAGATGCCAGCCCGATAGTGTAAGAGCGAGAGAGAGATAGATAGAGAAAACGCGATAAAGAGAAAGAGGGATGGAAATACTATAGGGGAAAATTTATCCTTTAGTTAAAATCCTGCGGAACGGAAAACTGCGGTCGAACGTCCTTTAACCTCCCTCAGTTTAGGGGTCACCACGACAGAGGGGTCCGATGGCTGTGGTCCAGACTGAAGGCTCTGTATGGTTGGGGTACGTTTTAGCGCTACCAGTTACCCCCTTGGTACCAAGTACCAAGTAGACGCGAGAGCTTGCGGTCAGTAGAAAATTGTCGACGTCTTTTAAACTTCATTAAGGCACCAAGCAATATGAATTTTGTCAAGTAAATTAACTCTGCCTCCGTGGCACCCGCGACCGCGGTCACCCTGGATCGAAAGGTCGTTCACCTTCACGTCAAAAGTTTAAAGTTTTCAGTCTAGGTATAAATATACTTTGGTTCATGCAAAAACAAAAAAACGAGTTACACCCGTTTTTGTTCTTTTCTCTCCTTCTCTTTTTTTTATTCGGAGGTCTGGCTGGGGCGACTTTGTCAATTATTATATCGACTTTGGAGCACCTCGAGCAAAAATGGTATATGAGAAAATAGTATCTTGATTATATTCTCAATTGTCGCATAGAGGCCCTTCCCATTTTACCCTTGATATAATAAATCAAGTTTTTTTTTTTCTTTCGCGACATTCATACTTGTTACACTTTTTTTTCTTCTTACTTCTATTTTTAAAAGCACGCTGCTCACCCTCTGGCTTCCGTCTAATTGGTCGCTAATGAATTAGCTTCGAGGTATGACAAGTGAAAAAGAAAGAAACCAAGGGAGCGGAGATGAAATAAGATTACCAAGCTTTGTGTACGTTTTTTTCTGCAACGATAACTCAATGATCAGTTTCGACTTTCGTCATCCCTTAATCAAGTCCGTCTTCGTTGTCAATGATGATCGCAATAAAATTGACAAGAAAATCATTCCGCACAAGAATTTCAACAGTGTGAAGCGTTCGCTCGATCTCGCTGATATCTAAGCTTCAATTAGGTCGTTACGACCGGCAAGCCTCGTTATAATTATAATTAGCTACCTACTTGATACGCGAGCCAAACTATTGGCTTATAACTTTTCCGAAGTTCGAAAGATTCTCGGCTTCCCTTACAACACGCTGTATCCAATTCCTATACGAGATGATTCTGCCTTTGATATGGGTATATACGGAGCTTGCGCAGAGGCAGTCATTCTCGTCTGAATAGTAGCTATACTGGGTGTTATATAAAATTATATAAAATTGGTATTTAATTGAGGTTTGATACTTTGAAACTTGGGTAGGTATTACCTTGTGACTACTGCACTTAAGTTTGCAGGAGGTTTAAAGTTATGGATAACCTCGAACCCCTCGAAATATCGCGTGGCATACACGGGTGTATGTCGGTGCGTCAAAATTCAGGCGACCGTCGACCCCCGGACCTATTCAAACACCGTAGAATAGCTTTACCGCGCCCTTATACCGCAGCCTTACCGCGCGTTCGTCGGGAAGCTAAAAGTCGTTGGCAGTTTTCTCATTCTCGCACTTTTACTCGTATAGCCTTAGATCTTCTGGCGTTGGTGGCCCTTGGGAAATTACTTTGAATTCCGAGAGAAGAAAGGAAACGAAAAAACAAAAAAAAAAAAAAAATACAGCTAAGAAGTACAAGCACGTGGTACTCGCGACTTAAGAACTTGCCAAAACTACAGCGACTACGGAAACACGCTGAAGACCAAAATTGAAATTGCTCGGTGCCTTCAAAAATCGAATGTAGTGTTTCCGGTTCAGGCACGTACGAGATCACGCAGATGTAGGACCAATGAAAAGGCTCCGGGCCGAAATAACGAAAGCGAAGAAAGCTTTCGAATAAACTTATCCAATAAAAAGCTTCACCTGGAAATCCGACTGTGAACAGAGATATCCTCACCAATGAGGGAATTCCTCCGTTTCCGTTGCCTCCGCCAATCCCGGAGTTTCACAGATTCGGATGTAACTGTGGTACCGGATTGAGCGGTTTGGGGGTAGGAGTGGCGAGGCGAGGCGAGCCGAGTTCTCTCTTCGCGAGTAAAGTCGTCCTGCGCGTAGCCAACGCGATAGAAGGTCGTGAGGATTTCGTTCGCAGCGAGTTTCCCGTATTTGTGCTGTTCATTGGTCTGTGAGTGTCGCCAGGACCAATCGCATTCCACGATGCCGAATGCGAGCGAGCCGACGGCGGCGGGGGTGCCAGAGCCAGGTCGGGCCCGAGGGTGGCAGCCCTGGAGGTCGGGAGGCGGTAACGCCCCGACGTTCCCGTAGAGAACAGAGCGGGCGACGCTTCGATCCCAGAAAGAGGGACGTCGGTGGGTTGATGGGGAGGTAGCGGAGGGCACGATGGAGGGTGGGAGGGAATCCTGGAGAGAGAGTCCTGGGTTCGATCCCAGAAGGAGACAGACACTCGGCAGCGAAGCACTTAAGCTCCCAACCAGCCCCCGGTCTCCAACCCCAACTCCCACCCCCACCTCGCGACGCCCTAAAGCTCACCAGCGAAGCTAAGACCCACCCGAGTTCTCAGGAATACGAGGATTTTTTGTTACTCCTAGCAGATGGTGTGCTTCCAGGAAAATGCGGAGGAACGGCTCACACTCCTACGTCTACGCGCATACTATCCACCTACATCCACCAGCGAGAGAGAGAGAGAGAGAGAGAGAGAGAGAGAGTATAGCGAGGGTTGTGTGTGCGAGAACAATCTGCGAAAATCAAATTCTCCTTTACCTTCTATCGATTATTCCATACATCAGGGGCATTCGAATGATTCTATGCACGCATATATCACGGGCTCTGCAGATCTATCCTCGTATACGATATTCCGATCAAATAAAAGGATTTGAAAAATGATTTGCAGATAATGTTAAAGAGACAAAGTAGACCAGAAAATTGACCGACTATAACTCCTTGATGTACTAAAAAGTGAAAATACGAGGTATGATCATCCTGAGAAATGGGTATGACCGTTAATCCGATGGGATATGGGAGGACCAAGCCAGAGTTACGATCCGTGTACGTTAACACTTTGGTGGAATCGACCGAGGCCATCAGACACAATAAACCGGGATAGGTGTGCCTCTGTATATGATGCCACTGTTCCACCATCCGCTACGAACATTCCGTTGTTCGGAGAGGTTTTCCCGATAGAACGCCTCTATCAATCCGTTACTAAATCCTCCCACTTCACCTGACTCCCTCGAGGAACACGTGTACCTCAAAATATGATTGCTGGCCTTATCGATCGCGAGGCACTGTCCTCTTAAAGAGATAGAACGGCCTCCGATATCCCTCCGTAGAGCTGGATTCTAGTCGAAAAGAATCTGTGGCTAACCTGAGTGGAATAACCAAATGCCAATGTGTTTGTTTAGTTGTCACGGGTACAAAAACTTGTTCAGGGTAGTTTGAGAATCTTTAGTCAGACTTGACCTGCAGCTCTCCGAAGCTCATGATCAGTTTTACCTTTTGGCTCCTAAATGCACACGACGATCATGGGACTCGGAACAGGAACACCCTGTATGAATATCTAAATATCTATCTACTCAATCTATGTACACATACTTGCTGCTACCGGGTAGGAGAAGACTTAGTGTCGCCATAGAGCAGCTAGGAGCTTGCAGAGAATTGGCTCCGCGCTGAATGAGGAAGCTACTTGCACAGTGCTGTCATATTTTCGCTTACGAGGACAGGAACTTTATATTGAGATGAGAGACAGATGAGTAACTTGAGAGCCAGAATTCACGATGTATGTTACAATTGGTGAAAGACTTTGGAAACACGTTGCTTTTTTTCTATTGGATAGGTCGTGGCGAAATTTGTGCGAATACGCTGTTGATTTGGGATTGAAAGCTAAACCATTTTTCGCATATCTATAGTAGAAGCCTTGACATCTGTCTGGTAACTTCTGATGTATGAAAGACCAAGATTCACGTCTTCAGACTAGGGCTTGAAAAATTTTTTTTTTTTTACTTTTAAAGTGTCTAGAACTGTTCTGCTATCTCTAAAATAATTCAGATATAAAGTACAATGTTATCAGCAGGATGGATGTTTGAATATTTCTTAAATTCCCGGGAAGAATCGTATCACGCGATACGTCGGCGTATGTGATGTTGCATACGTTGCAGGCTGTGCTTTAAGCTCACGCAACCATTGGGTGAGCTTCGTGTCTGCCGCAGCTTATCTCGCTAGTCGTCAGCAGTGGGCGAAGCAGTTGACGTCCACTTGAGAAATAGAACCAATTCGAAAATTGGTTAAAACTTTCGAGCTTTTGCGAATTTCTCAAAATTCCAGGATCCAGGTCCTCGCCGGGCAACAAAAACATTTTTTATTTTTTCATTTTTTTCTTTTTTTTTCATCAAAGCACCAACAATAAACCGCACCCCCTCCCCCTCCCCCTCGACCCTTACTCCTGTGGCAGGTCGCTGGTTTCTTTCTTTCTCTCTCTTTCTCATTCTCCGTGGCCCCATCTCCACCCCCAACGTTCATCCCTGTATACCCTGCGAACCTCCCTTTTTCCTTCCTCGCCGACGTCCTCTCGGTGAGGAAAATATAAAAATCCATACAGAGAGTCGCTCGGAGAAAATATCCGTCATTTAAAATGGATGGATTTAGGTGGATATAAAAGTTAGGGGCGGAAAGAACAGGACCGAAGGTAGCGGGGATCAGCGCCGAACGAAACCAGCAGTGGGTGCTGCTGGTGTTGGAGATTTAAGGGGGACATTTAAAATGGATGGTTCTTTCGGTAATATCTACTGGTACGCCTGGCTCGGTGGCACATAAGGGGAAAAGAGGAAAAGGACGAATACCAGGATGAGGAGAGGAAACGAGAGGGATGAGAGGGTGGAGGGAGGAGGAGGGTTAGCGTGGGTCGTCGAAAGGCACCAGCAAAAACACACAAACCTACAACAAAATGGCAACGAGATTTATTTTTCTATACAAACCTTAGGCTTTTCTCCAACCTCACATATACATTTGATATTAAAGCTTTTTCCTTACAGTTACGATCCGTGACGCGAGTCCATGGTAGCCACTGTGACCCAGATCGTACAAACATTGATTGCACCAGAATTACTTGCACAGTGGAAATTGATCCTAACGTCAATTAGTGACGTCCTCCTCTCGGAAGAGAGGACTTTCGTAAAATCCAAATGGCATGAAATTGGCATCTCTGTTAATCGAATTTCGAATCTCGACGAATTCAAAAGCCATTATAAAGTTTTTCAAAAGACTTTTCGAATTGAGTAACAAAAAGTTGTATAAAAATTGTCTAACACAGTGGATAGAAGGAATATATGTACAATACATTTCCCAGGCGTTCGTATATATACACACAGTATATAACGTGAAGAGTGAACATATCTGGTTGATAAATAGCCCCGTAGCGTTAGAGAGTTGAGAAAAGTTTTCCGCTATTCCACACCGCGCAACAAGATTCGTTATCTCTTGGGCGAATTGCGCTGTTCCATGGGTATTATACCTATACGTATAGTGGAAAAAGTGTAACACGATGCGGAGAAACGGCTCCGTTGAGTACAATTTTTTTGGAGATGATTTTTCACACTGGCGATGGAAGGAAGGTAAAGCGGGGGGAGTAAAACTAGAGCGGCAAGACGTGTGGCGCTAAACTTAGTCGAACAATGAACGAAGTTAAAGGTCAGTTGCGTCAACGGTCCCTGCACCAGCTACAACCTTAAGATATGGAAGAGACAGCCGAGAAACTGCGGCGGTAGAACGACGGTGGACGAAGAGAAAGAGGGACGGAGAACCAGGCAGACTACATGTATTATTGATGTGGCTGTGTCGCCAACCTCCCCTATATAGCCACCGACGCCGCCGCCACCGCCGCCGCCTTGTTCCACCACGTCTTCTCTCACCCTACGGGAAAACACCAACGCCCTGACTACGACGTCTTACAGAACGACGGCTCCCGATACATCCAGCTCCTATTTCGATATAATCCGCATCTTAGACAAGTGGCTGCTAGTTCCGGGTTTCGAACGATTGATAAGTGGTCCTCAGTCCTGCAGGCGATCGGTTCCTCGGATGAGGAAATTGTCGTCTAAGATTTCGAAAGTTTGAACGAATATTACGAATGAACTTTTTGGTATTTGTTTTTTTTATTTTTTTTTTGCGGTCGTAGGTCGTGGAAAGGATGGAATGATCGAGGGTATAAAATGCGAAAGTATAGAGAGGTAAGAAGGCTAATGCGGTATATAGGATATGAACGTGGAGTTCTATTCCAAGGAGCACGCCGAGTGAGATATATCGTTGAATTATACAAGATGGCGTCCCACGGCGTAGGAACGCGTTCTCCACTCCGTCAATTATGCTAATTTCGATTGCCCCGAGATTAATGGAAGATAGCATCTGCCCGCGATCCCGGTCCGTGAAATCATGGCGTCCATTCGGACCTGCCCGACTGTATAATACAATCGACTGCCAGTCGCCATTTTGGCACGTTACAATATGACCAGGCAAAAATATCTTATACCAGGATTAAACCGTGCGCACAAACACCGCGAATTATCAATCACTATATAATTTTATTCTATTTTGCGGACATTTATACGTATCCGATGAGAAAAAACGGGTCAGTGCTTTCTTATTCCAAGGGAACCAAAATTCGAATTCTTACTTGTTCTCAGTTTTTATTTTTATTTATACCGATGAACATGTTGTGTACCGAGGAAGAACATCGTGGTGCAAGTTTTTGACGGTCCCGACGCCAAACGTAATCAAAATGACATTAGAGTAAAGCAGCAAACGGGACATCTTGGGTATTTGTATTCATAACCGGGGGGGTAACTTTAAATTGGCCGGATTATAAATAAACTTATATCCTTTATTTACTTCAATACGATTTTCTCGTTAAGAAGTTTCCATCTCGGCAACGACGCGCCGCGGCTCTACGCTGTGTGAAGACCGAGAAAATCTGCGGCGCAAATAGATTATAGGCGTATGTATGTATGCGTATACGTCGTATTATTTTCTACGCAGAAATAATTGTGATATTTGTTGAAAATACCATCTACCGGAATTTTCTCCGCATCTCGAGTCTCGGAATAACAAACATACTTTTAAACAAAAAAAAATTCTCCTTTTTTTCCATTGTCCGTCGTCTAGCCGAGCCCGAAAGAACGATAATCCTAAGATTTACATCGTAGCCCTCGATTGTTATCAATGCTTCGTAGGTTAACGCCCAGCTGGCCTACTGCGGCAGTAGTCCAAGGCCGAACAGAGAGAAGAGAGAAGAGATCTCAGAGTCTTTTTTAGGAGCCACTCGACAACGACGCTCATCAGTAAATTCTTCATCTTTTTTTATTTTTTTTTTTTTAGTGACTGAGAGAGGCTGGGATCAGGAAGAGAAAAAGATGGGAATACCTTCTCTCAGACTGCAGAGGAAAAAAGAAGGAGAAGCAAAAGCAAAAGGAGAAGAAGAAGGAGAAGAAGAAGAGAGGCGCGTTTCCGGAAAGAACGTTTAATCCATGGGCCCACTTAATCGCAATCTCGACGGTTTCTTTTTTCTTCTTTCTTCTTGTTTCCTTTTTTCTTTTTTTTTTTTTCTTCTTCTTTTACTCTGCACTGGTGGTGATGGTCTTGGTGTTGGTAACGCGGCTTCTCCTGCTACTGCTGCCCGCATCTTGAGCAAGACGTATCGACTCGGATTTTTTCCCGGAGTCATTTATCAAAGCCTGCCTTCCTTCTCTGCTCTTCCTCCTCCTCCTCCTCCTCCACCTTCGCCTTCGCCTTCGTCTCCGCCGCTACCTCTACCTCCACCGCCGCCTCCATCTCCATCTCCAGTTCCGGCTCTAGCTACTCCTTGCCTCTCATCTCTGGCACTCGATACACCAGGAGTGTGTACCTCTATAACTATACAGGCTAGGGATTCAACGGTAGGTGGATGGCGGAAGGCGGAAGGCTATGGCCGTTTCGATGGCGAAGAGGTCGCGGGGGTTGTGGCGGGGTAGTCACGGATTACCCCGTTCCCCAACAATCCCTATATGTATAGGAGTTCGTGCTCTAGCTCTACCTACGATATATACGAGTATACCTACCACGTGTGGCACGGCATCGGCTAGAGGAAGGAAGGAAGGAAGGAAGGAAGGAGCGAACGAAGGTAGCGAAGCAACGTCTATCTATCATTGCCTCGCACGCAGACATCCATCTTCGCTGGATGCGGGGGCTGATCGACTATTGGATGCTTGCGGTATACCTCGATCGTCGAATAGTCTATACCTATATAGTTCCCTGAATAGTTCATACCTATACACTATATAAGGTTCTGTACTATTATGGATTCTACGGACTGCAGCACCGCTCCACGAGGACTGCAGCGATTTATTAAATATATCTCTCATCCCAGCCGTAATTCGTTTCTCGAAACCCAAGAAATTCAAATTCGTTTCTTCACATATTATTTTTATGTATGTACGCGCTGCAGGAGTGAAAATCAAAAAGGATAAGTAGGCATACACCCATAAGCGGAACAAATAACACGGCTATCAAGTAATATTTATGAGGATTAAACGATGAGGGTTGGCCCACCGCGTCAAAATATATGTATTTGATTAGGTTGCCCGGTTTGTACGTTGCGAGATTGTGTATGGAGTGTGTCCGCGCATACGTAAATAGGTCCGAAGCAAATACCTGGCGTTACCCCCCGTCCGAAGGCAAATACCTACGCGTGTCCCCCAGATAAGACTGTTCTGGAAAATCATGGAGGGAACGCGTTGTCGCGAGACGATAACCTGATCAGAAATCCGGGGAGAACCCCCGTTTCTCTCTCATTTTATTTTATTTATTTTTTTTTTTTCATTTCTTTTTGGTTTTCTTCTGTATCTGTGAATCATCAAGACAATATAAATATCTGCAGGTTTTATTTGCCCCATTCCCGTGAGTTCGTTATGTCTGTGATACCTTCGAGGTATATGGGCGACGTTGCTCGGTCCTGCGAGCCTCGCTAGTTCGAAACTTCCATCTCGTGGCGTATAACTGCAAATTGTTATTGAATTTCAACTCCGTCAACGCCGGAAGGAGAATTGTCTCCAAACCCTTGCAGAGTACTCCTTCAATATCCCATCTCTTCGCAATTCCCATCTAGATATAGCTATACATAGTATATCGAGTCATATTCTTATTTGTATGTACATGATTCGATCTGTTGTTCGTATATTAGGGTTTCATTTTGGGGTAACTTTTTTTTTCAACTTACAAACAGGTTGTATACTTGCGGGAAGGTAAAATAAGAAGCCTGTTAAAATTTGAGATCCTAATATTAATATTAAGAGGTGCCTCATCGCAAATTTCTGTTTTACATTTAAATAACACGGGAAATGTTCTGGTAGCACACTTCAATTTTTATATCTCAAGTACTAATATACTCAGAATGATTCTGCATAGCTACTTTTGTTCGAAATTGAACTCTCTACAAAAAAGGTCTCTTGGTCTTTTTCGATAAATCTAGCTGTTTCCAAGTTAGTTGTTGGCTATCGATGGTAATTAACCAATAACCAACTTGGAAATAGTTAGTTTTATCGAAAAAGACCAAGAGACCTTTTTTGTAGAGCGTTCAATTTCGAACAAAAGTAACTATGCAGAATTATTCTGAGTAGAGTAGTACTTGAGATATAAAAATCGAAGTGTGCCACTAGAACATTTCCCGTGTTATTTAAATGGGAAATAGAAATACGCGACGAGGCACCTCTTAATATTAATATTAAGATCTCAAATTTTAACAGGCTTCTTATTTTACCTTCCTGCAAGTATACACCCTGTTTGTAAGTTGAAAAAAAAAGTTGCCCCAAAATGACACACCCTCATGTATATCAAGTGTTCAAATTATTTTCTTTCGAAGTCGAAGATAAATATTCGATACATCTGTTGATACCTATGATATTTTCACTATATTTCGGGGGAAATATTCGTTGACAAATATATGTACACGAATAATTCTACCATATATATCTGAAATATATTGTACATTTTAGAGACACATATTGTTAAAAATGTATTCATGTGTGTCTAAGCATCGAAAGAATATTTCAAATGCGCCGGAATATCGTAACTATTATACCTATATGTACACATATATGTGGGGAGTTTCATGTTAACTTGAACAGCCTGTGACCATGACCCCTTCAGATCTGCGTCATGATTTTTTATTATGTTCAGCATATTGAAAGAAATACTCGTCATTTTTTTTTTTATTTTTCCTAGCGATGATCATGATGCAAATCGGACGGGGTCGGGGTCATTAGGCTGTTCGAGTTAGCGTAGAATTCCCCTAATCATATACTGATATGCGGTTCGCCAAACTATATTACGCACAATTTAACACCCTATCTGCACATTTTTTATCCAATAACAGCTCGAGTCTAGTCGAAGAGACCAGTGAGGAGATAAATACACTATCTACATTAAATTACGGATAAAAATTGCGTATACGTATATTGTACCCGGTAAATTAGTTTAATCTTTATCGCGCGCGTTGCGTGAAATTCATTCACGCGATTAAATATCGATATTGTATTTATCGACATTACATTGTAGTGTTACATCGTGTTAGTCGCAAGATTTTGTGCTTATCCATTCATCACTTTATGGAAATAATTTCATATTATCATGGTGTAAGCATTTTCATGAAAAGGTAATTAACAATAGCAATCACTATTAATATACATTTTACATAAAATTTACATCGATAATATTTTTAAAAAAAGTCGATATTTTTTATTTTCTCTTTCAGTTGTGTAAAAAATGTTATAAAAAAAAAAATTCCCCGAATATAAGCTCTATGAATTAATTTTGAACGGTAGCCCAAGTGTATTATAGTTTTGGCTGAATATCATGGTTTTTGAAGAAAAATAAAAAATAGTTGTAAAATGTGTTGAAAAATATTTATCTTAGAATAAAAAATAAATTTTCGCTATTCTTTTGTTACATGGGAAGATGGGGCTAAATGGGACACCATTTTTCAGAAAAAACATCAAAATTTCTTCCGATAGTGGCTCATTTTAATACTTGAAAATGTGTAAGATCGTGATATTGATTGAAAACTAGAAATCGTTCGAGCTACCTTTTTAAAATTGATTTATTGAGCCTATATTTGGGGAAAAAAAAAAAAAAATTCACTATCCATATTAACATTTTTCACGTAATGACAAAAAAAATGAATAAAAAATATCGACTTCATTTGAACCACCCTAATATAGATATAATATGTTAGAAGTTAAATAAAAAGATGTGTACCCACCACATTATGGTAAATCGTAACCCTTTTCGCGCCTTCTTGTGTTTGAAAATTTTATAAAAGTAGAGCAGAAAATATTGAATGGCAGAAAGCTTTGGTATATATTTTGCATGTCTAATGGTATAAGTTCGTAGTCGGCAGTGCCTTCATACGACCATTTGGCATTTATTTTTTGTTTTTCTTTTTTTCTATAATCGACAGGTCGTGTATTTTTTTTTCCAATATAGGTATTTGTTCGAAAGATTTTGAAATATGTTGAAATTTGTCGAAATTGAATATTGTTTAATTGATTAAAAATATACGAGCTTATTTGCAAATAACCGAAAGAAGAATAATCACGATCAGAAGAATTAGTCGTAATTAAGCGATATTATACAACTTTTTGTCATTTGTGAAATTATAAGAATGTAGAAATTTGTTAAAATACTCGAAGAATTACAATTATTTAACAAATAAAAGCAGGAGAACGTTATATGTGTAAGTAGGTACATACATACCTACTGGCAGATATCATTTTCTGTTTCTAATTTGAAAAAACAAAAATTAATAAAATTAAAAATTTGGAAACCTTGTAAAAATGTATAATTACAGAAAAAAAGGAAAAAGAAATTAAATGCATGTATAAGTGATTATCGGAATAATTTTAATTGTAATTGTAATTTTTTTTTTCTTTTTTTTTTTTTTCATTTTACAATAGGTATATGTTTGAATAAAATATTAAATAGTATTAAAAATATAAAAATTTCAATCCAATTCTATAACCTGCTACAGCAGCGCCGCCACATTGTAGTAACGTGAACTCAAGGTGCTAATATGAATACTGATGACCAGCCGTGTCCCGCCAAAAAAAATGTTATCGAATTGTAATAAATATGATAAAATGTTATCAAAAAGTAAAATGAATAATAATTAAACTTTGTTTTTTTAGACTTAATTAGAGATGAATTATGATATAGGGTATAAATTCTACATTCAACAAAGTATTACGATACGAAATTTATATCGAGACGTACGGATAATCCAATTAGATATAACATATTTATATATATTTTTTTTTCAATGATATTACTGTTTTTTTATAAATTGTATTACCAGTTTTTCGTCGCGCCCACGTTTCTCTTATCGTTATATATTATACATAATACACAGTGAACAGCTCTGTTCATCAAGTTGTTATAAAATAATATAATAAAACTGGTTATACAATATTAAGAAAGCTTTATCACTGTTTGTACAAGATATTCATTCCCCTCTGTACATATACTGCTCTCCCACTCATGCATGACGCTTGCCTAATTAAAACGCGTCATTATTTAAAGTTCAATCGTATATCGTCGTTCACGAGATGTTGACAGTAAAGTTTTGTTAAAAGCGGAATTTTTTTATACATATACATATATACTTATTTACACTACATCTTTACATATTAGAAAAAGTAGTAAAAATTTTGTATACGGTGCGATCGATCTTAAAAAAAATTTGTTAATCTTTTATTTTTCATTTTTTATTCATTTATTCATTTATTTATTTATTCATTTTGAACACTCTTTAAATAAATTCGCGCTATCATTGCGTGTATCGTAAAGATATGAAAATTTTCTTTCTTTTTCCCATTTTATTTAACCGTGGCCGGTTTATTGTATTTACATAATAATATGTGAACTGGATATTCGTAAAATATTTTCACACAACATTCCGATATTGTATAGGCATATCTATAATATATTCAATTAACATCGTTTACATCTAAAATGCGAAGGACATTTAATATCATATTCGCGTTATATACGAATATATATATAATATCCCCATATATATCATTTAATAAATATTCGATATGGTATATATTTTCCCAATGAATATTTCTGACATAATTTTCGGCTGGCTGGGATATGAATACCATTCTCCTCATCATCTCGAAAGAAAAGTCTTCAAACCGTGGAATCGGTCCACCTCCAGTCCCGATGCTTGTCAAAATCATGCTCAGGAATCAAGCTTAAAAAGCGGTCCTTTCCAAGGCCAAATTGGCACGTTTCCCTTCCTCAACCCTTCGCCCTTCTTCACCTTCGGTCGACGAACGAGTTTCTGCAATATCGACTGCAGGCAGTAGCCACGAAATTTTGAAATAAAATGCGGGTGTCGTGTAGCAGTTCGAATTTTCATCCCCGCGTTGATTAAAGTTAATAAATATAAAATTACTTAAGACACGATTTTTAATTAGTGTCGAGAACAAAATTTCATCGATTATCCGTAGATATGCTCTGCGAAATTCTGATCACTTATCAGACTCTCTGACTTCCAGTTTCCATCTTCCCATCTATCAAACAATATGTCTAGACGATTATAACAACGTCAGAGATTGATCCAGAGCTTTTATTTAGCGTTCGACAAACGAGAAGTGACACGTTGAAAAGTCGATGGATAGACCAAGCCTCGCGTTACAACTTGACCAAAAAAAAAAATCAAGTTCCTTTACGACTCATTAAAATCTGGTAGCTCGACAGAGTGTCGAAACAACTCACTCGGGAATAAGGATCTTGAAAGTAGTTCTAATGAATTTTTATGGATATTAGAGACAAAGTCGTTGATTTTTGGGATAGAAAAAAAAATGTCTAGGCTTTTAGATTTTAGGGTTTCTAAAATCAGACCCGCGTAGCTCGATTTTGAGGTGATTTTTTTTTGGATTCTGTATAGCTACTCGGTTCGAAAGGATTGAACAAAAATTTTTTAAAATTCTGAGTATCATTCGCGTCGCGAGGCTTACATGGCTGCAGGTCCAGGACAACATCGAGCCACGAACTCTACCCTAGGTTAGTTAAGCTGGTCCTGGGCACGGAGCAAATAGGCCATTCAACTCGTCCAACAAGTTTTGGGCCCTTTAAATTGGGACTCTTGGCCCTCCTCCGTTCCCCAGCTCACCAACTCGCCAGGTTCATGACCTCACACAAAATAGACGGTTCTAATGGTACCCCGAAGCGTTGTTCGCCCTTCTTTCGCTCCTCTGGCTTTTTCTTTTCTTTTTCTTCATCTTTTTCTTTTTCTTTTTTATCCACGTTCTTTTAACCGTCCCTCCGCCATGCCGAGCCTACGAGACCTCGGAGAAGCCGGGATCTGGAGAGAATATTTTGTGATATTTTGAATCAACTCACGACCTTCGAAGACCACAGACTCCTTCTTCTTCTTATTCGGTACCGGAATTTCACTCGAAAAGAAATCCCAGTCTGCGGAACTTTTCCCATAAATTTTCAACGGGATAATTCTTGAATTTATTTTTTAATCAAACCCTAAAAAAGTCGTGTTACCAGACGGTTTTCGAAGCGATGCAACTTCGTCTCGGCTCACGATGCAACAAAAATTAATCTATACTAATACCATGCCCGAATCGAGGAGGTTGACAACCCCTTTACGAAACGACGGAGGACCGTGACCTTACCTAAAAACTTTCCCAATTCCGTCGTAACCGGAAAATCTAGTTCTCTCACTCTTTCACATGATCGCTGCAGCAGTATGTATCGACGTTGTCGTCATCTCGGCAATCATGCGTCAGGAAATATATATATTTCAATTAAAACTGGTCGTTGTTACCAATGCGAGGAATAATTATCGAGCTACTCTTTTCTCATTAAGATAAAATAAAATCGTCCAACTATTTTCCCACACTTTTATCCCCAGCTTCTATCGGCTAATCGCTCGTGTCCTCATTTTCAAAGAATTTAAGCTCAACCAAGAAGAACCGCCGAAGAGGGATTACCATAATTCCTAGTAGATTTCAGGATAGCAGTTCTTCGATTTTCTCGTAATGGACGAGTGACAATATTCAGACGTAATCAAGCAGGTAATAATTTTCTTCGTACATACAACTTTACGTAGTCCGGGATAAAAATAGCTGTTCCAAGTCTCACCTCTGACAAACCGATTTACAATGCGTAGTTTCTATTCGACCGAGAGAGATAATCCAGTTTGTTATTCTTTTGTTGTGTTATTTTTGGTTCACATTGAACGAGTATAAATTTCAACGATTCTTTGTGCGACTGGTCTCCGACTCGGAATAATTTCGTATATATTTTTCGACAAAATTAAGTACCCACAGGGTGGTATAGGAACGGACTTGGCGTATCAACCGCCGATAATTTCCGATGCATGATAATTCACGATGAAATATTATTTTCGCGCATATTTGGAATTCTCGATATGGTTTTCGCCTGTAGGACGAGAAGTTTTAAGGGCATCGGTCGAGTTTCGTATTTCTTATTCATACGACAGTCGCGACGCGACGCTACGCGTCGTTGTTCCGGGAAAATTGGAAAATATAAAACGAGGTTGTAAAAAAAAAAAAAAAAATGCAAAATGTGAAAATAAGTCCGTGGAGTATAAATTATTAATGCCAAGTGCGTCAGGCCCCTCTCGTAGTTCTTTATTTCCTCCATTTCGACCATAAGAGAAGATAATTTCTTCACGAAAGCGAGCTCACTAAGTACGCGGGTAGAAAATTCGGTAAAAAAGAATATCGATACGACGACAAAAAAAAAGAAGCCCAAAGATAAACTGGAGGATAATTCTACGCCACGGGAAAAACTTTTTTATCATCAACATCTCTGAAATGAAATTTATACTGTTCTTGAAATACAACCATAAAAAAATTAGAAAAATTTCTTTCCTTTATAATCCAGTCAATTAATAATCGAAATATCTCAAGGAAGGATCGAATTCTGTCTTCAGAAACGCTCACGAAGGGTGAAGTTGATCGGAGAAACGGTAGTCGACTTTAAGTCGATAAATTCGAAGCGTTTATTTGTTTCATATGAAAGAAAGAAGAAAAAAGAAAAAGAAAAAATGTGGTAACGCAAAGGTGAGGTTGAGGACGAGATGCACCGGGAGACCCGAACTGTGGAGAGGTGGCAGACAGGACTATATAAGTCGAAAGAGGGCTGAGGAACTTACCAGTTCAACATTAAGCAACGGATTAGAAGTTGCCTGGAAAGAGCCACGAAATCCTACAGCGAAGAGGCTGAAACTCTGATCCGAGTTGTCGATTTGACCTCTGATCGTGTCTTGAAAACGGAAGCCGGACGCTGCGAAGGTAAATTCCCAAGATACACTCCACAAAATATACCCACCCACTCCGATCATGATCTCAGATTTTTATTCAAAATGTTCCACTCTGGTTTTTCGTCCTTAAGTCGCACAGTTTCTCTGCATTTGAAATGTGACAATTTTTTGAGGAAAGGAGGCAACTATTTCCTTCTATTTTATTCTTTTTTGTATTTACAATCGTAGACGCCAGATCGCCACTGAGGAAAAGGATCTCTTTCGATCATGAACAAACCAGCCTTGTACATGACGGCGAATGACATGCAGCGTCGTGACGCGAGTGATTTTGCCGACGAATATGGAGAAGAAATTGGAGAAATGTCGGGACGTTGTCTCGACATTGGATCAGGCCCCGGGGACACGGTGGTGGATGTTATTCTCCCAAAGTTACACCCGAAGGCCAACATTGTCTGTAAGTCATCATAAATGCATAAAAACTTCGCTGTATGTCTGTACGGTGAAAATGACGCGTTGTTACGCAGGTTCAGACATTTCGGAGCCCATGCTCAACTATGGAAAAGAAAAGTACAGGGATAACAGCCGGCTGTCATTCGTCAAATTGAACATCGAGACACCGGATCTGCCCAACGATCTCATCGAACAATTTGACCACATCGTATCATTCTACTGTCTGCATTGGTGCCAAGATATGCGGTGAGTTATTTCAGGCAGCAATTTACACCCCCGAGATAATTTTAGGGAAGAAATTTTCGGTTCAAGAGCTTCGGGCTTATGAAATGAAAAACATTTCTTCTTGTTTATAAAAATGCCACGTTACTATAATGCAACTGTACAAGTAAAATTAGGAATCTTGCAACTGATTTCAGCCAGGTCTTCAAGAACATCTTCAATCTCCTTCGACCCGGAGGAACCGCACTCTTGGTCTTCATGGCCAACGACCCTGGCTTCGATGCTTACCAAGTCCTGGCGGCCATGCCTCGCTACCAGCCCTACATGAAGGTATTCCATGTCGTTATCAATTCTATGAGGGGCGTTTATTTTTTTCATGAACAGTCGTCATGTAAAAGTACAATTTTTATCACACATACTACGCGGCAGAACATCGACGAGTATCAAGATTCTTGAAGAAAAAAAAAAAATTACAGAACGTTGGGTTTGATCTGCAAACTTTTCCTTTTTTCGTGATGACCAACTGCACCCACTTTTTTGGGAACCATTTCTTAATTATTTGGAATAATAGCACAGACTTAGATTTCGTAAAAAAATTTCTATCTCTAATTCGAACAGACTTACCGACTTTTTCGATTGCTTTCAGGACGTGGATCGCTACATTCCAGCATTTCAGCATATAGAACGTCAGCGCGAGACTCTGAAGACCTTACTCAAAGACGTAGGCTTCGACGTCCAGCATTGTAGCAGGAGAGAAAGAAGCTACGTTTTCAGCACCCCGGATATATTGATCAGTAAGTTGAAGTGAGATTAAACAGACTTGGGACACTTTTGCGTTTCATACGTTTCATCCGTTTCGTAATTCCTTCAGGAATCTGATCACACTCGATTTTTTGATTCTTATCTCTCGAAGGTGATTAAGACATAGAAATGGACATGGTCCAGTCACGGTACATGATAATTATTAATGTATTGCATGGCACAGAAATTGTGTCTATATATTCTACTCCAAATCGGTACGTTGGCTATATATGAGGCATTCAGTACCAACTCGAGAATTTGGCCGTGACCCTCGACCTCTCAGATCTAGTCCGCGATTTTTTGTATCATTCTTCTGACTCGAAATAGCTACTAGAATTTTTTTCAGATTTTTCAAAATAAATTCGAGCGCGTCATGAAATTTTTAGGCTTTCTTTTCAACACCTCGATGGCCGTGATCGAAACATCTAAAAAAAATCTCAAAAATCCTGTGTCCGAAATGAAAATTTTCGACCCAATATTCAAAATGTCTATAGGCTTTTGCTTGAATCTGTGTTTTCAGCTTTTTGAACAAAAATAAGTGAAAAAACTTAGAAGCAGAGGTCAATTTTGAATATTATACTCCAGAAAAATCTGAGAAAAATTCTCACCTCTGCTTCTATTTTTTTTCACTTTTTTTCGTTCAAAAAGCTGAAAAACAGGTCGAAGCAAGAGCCCAGAAATTTTGAATATTGGGTCAAAAGTTTTCATTTCTGACACAGAATTTTTTGGAATTTCTTCAGATTTTTCGATCACGGCCATCGAGGTGTTGAAAAAAAACTTAAAAAATTCATAACGCGCTCAAATTTATTTTTAAAAATCTGAAAAAAATTCTAGGTGCCATATAGAGTCAGAATAATGGTACAAAAAATCGCGGATCAGATCTTAGCGGTCGAGGGTCACGGCCAGGTCGAGTTGGTATGGAATGCCCCATATATAGGTTCTCAAAATTGTTAATTAATCAATTTTCTTTTTTTTTTTTCCAGAATACATTCTAGCTGTGAATCCGTTCATCGAACGAATGCCCACCGATCTGAGGGAGGATTACAAAAAAGATTTGATAAAAGAAATCGCAAAACAAAAAATTATTTTCAACAAGAACAACAACAACGAAGACGAATACAGTATACTGTCCAGATATCACGTATTCATAGTTTACATGAGAAAGCCTTTGGCCAACGACAAGTGATATATTCGAAATGATAACGATTATTCACTAACTTGCCAATTTTACGTTCTGAAAATGAAAATATTTAATTTATATCGAGTATAGTATGTATAGGTATTTACAAATAACATTAGACTAGCTCAATATAATATTCTATTCACCTGAACTAACACAGTTTTATTATATAAAGCGAGAATGCCCAACATGTGATTAAATTTTATGATCAATAGTTTTATGAACATATTGGAAACGAAATGTTCGAATATATATTATTAGACGTATAATGTAATTGTAATAAAATGAGGTTGAAACATGAATCAAACTACTTATCATTACATACTACTGTTCCAATAATTCGCAGCGCCTTATGTCATGAAATATAAATTTTATTTTACAATGTGGCTGTCGTAAACTTTCTTTAGAAAAACTGAGATGAAGATTTCTCAGTTACGAGATCTGTACAATATACCTAAAATATGTTTTAACACTTTCCTGAACTAACCTTGATAAAAATTTGGAAATAATTTGAGAAATTTGTTTGTCAATACTCCAGAAAATATTTCACAATAGTGCGACAAGCATGTAATCTATTATTTATCAGTTTATCGATAACTGATAAAAGTTGTTTGTTCTGGAAAATTAGGCACACTTTAAATTCGGCTATAGTGTAAGATTCTCTTGTTTTTTATCTCGCATATAAACAAGAAGGTGAAGTGTAAATTTCGACAAAACAGGTTGCAGATGATCCTGGATGTTCTCTGTGACGCGTTACGTAATACCGAATTTAAGAACTCGGACATAATCGGGATAATTTATTCATTCATCGCTCGATTGTGATTTCAAGGTAAGTTCGCAGGAACAAGTATTATTCGTATACGTACGAGTATAATCTATATACAGAATAAAAAATATATTCGAACTATTATACGTCGGACGAATAGGTCTCGCAAGCTCGAGAATTGCTTTCGCATTTTTGAACGGACAAAATCATGAGCCAAATATTTTTATCTCCTCAACTGAGATTTGTTGGATTTTCTTCAGCATTTGAGCATAATAAGATGTACCCTCTGTCTAATCTGAAGCGTGAAAAAATTTATTAAATATGAAATTTCTGAAAACCTTGTGTAAATCGGCGTACTTCAATATATACGTGGCCCAGTTTGATAATTATCGATGAAGAATGTTATGGGTAATGATTAAAAAATCATACCACCTCCAAAAAAATGATTTACTTTGGAAAAGAAAAGTACAAGGACAATGTGCGGATGGCCTTCGTTCAGTTGAACATCGAGTCGCCACCGGAAGATCTAGCAAAACAATTCTTTATAATAATGTGCTGCGGGTAAGCTGACACTCGTTAGAAGTATTGAAATCAGCTATAGGAGATAATTAGAGACAAAAAATAGGTTGACTGAGTGATATAAAAAGTCGAAAATTTGTCGCACAACGCATACTGCAGCGCGAAGGAAGCATCTGGTTAGGAACTTCAGGCTTGCACAACGAAACGATTCTCCCATTTTTAAAGATGTCAATTTATGGTCGTCGTACAAATAACTTCGATTTTTTGCCCTGAATCCAGCCAGGCGTTTAAAAACATCTATAATTTGCTCCGACCCGAGGGAAGCACCTTCTTGACATACGTAGCCAACTGCCCTGGCATGAGCTGTTACGAGACACTGGAATTGATGCCGCGCTATCAGCCGTACGTCGATATTCGCTATCGTTATTTTAACTGTAACGGTACCAATAAGGTATTCCAATTTCGCTTTTAGTCCAAAGTAGGCTAACTTGAGTCTCGAATTATCATACATTGCGTTTCAGAGTTAAACGTATGAATCATTCTATTTTGCTGTGGTGACCTGTAAATGTGACCCGTTCGGCCCTTACATGTAATAGTTAGCGAACAGTTAGTGAAAAAAGCCTGGGAGTTTTGGGTTAATGCTGATTTCAAATTTTAAATAATAATATTTCAGAATTGCGGATCGTTACGTCCCGTTATTTCAGCACTCTCTGAAACCGCGCAAGGCTCTGAAGGCCGTGATCTAAGACGTTGGCTTTGAGGTTCATCATTGTAATGTCAGAGAATAGAGCTACATCTTTGTCACCCTCGACGCCTTCATTAGTAAGATGTTCTTTTTCCCTCACATCTCTGGTAAATCATATGATACGGTCATGCTGATATCTAGAAGTGTGACCAGCTGCTGCACGTTGTTACTATAATTGTTTTCAAAGATCTGGTTTCTTTCAGAATTTGTACTGGCTGCAAACCCCTTCATGGATCTCATTACCGCCAACCTCGTGCAGGACTTACGAAAACGATCTGGTCAATGGATACGCAAGGGGCTGCATTGTCCTCGACAAGGATGATGAAAACGAAGACGAATATAGTGTACTGATTACATACGGTACATTCGTACTCTACATACTTGAAAAAGCCTCTGGCTAACAATATGTGATATTCAAAGGAATAATCTCCATTCGATAATTTGCCAATGTGACTATTTGGAACGGTTAAAATTGAATTATATCGAGTAAAAAATATTTTGCTGTCTAGCACTAGCACAGTTCAACCATGTATAGCGAGAATGCGCAACGTGTGATCAAATATTATCGACAATTTGATCAACATATTGAAGACGGCATGCACGAATATTTTATCAATTATATAACCCGCATCGGAGTTGAGATGTGACGTATAAATATGTTATCGTGAAAATGGTTCGAGACAATAATCGAACTACTTATTATACTGTTCCAATAATTCGTAGCGCCTTAGGTATATCATGAAATATAATTTGCAAGATTGTGGTACTTTCTTTATATTATGTAATAAATGGAAGTTTATTTCATATACACAAGTTCACATACACATAAGATATATAATACTCACACAAGCTCATCTCATAAAAATGATTGGCAATGATTCCAGGAATTTTTTTTCCTGATATTCCCAAAGCTATTTCGCAATACATATTATGATAAACATGATGTGTATTCCATCAGTTTATCGGTATAACTGATAGGAATTATTCTTATCAGAATACCACGCGTGTAATTTAAATTCGGCAATTATGAGATCTGTTTTTTCTTATCTTTCATGCTGGAGGCGTAGTGATAATTTAGACATAACAGGCCGCACATGATCTTGGACACTCTCCGTAAAGCATTTTGGAATAGTGAACTTTGAAATTCGAACATTAAGCAGAATATTTTGTTGACTCACCACTCGATTGTCATTTCAAGGTAAGTTCACGGGTATACTCCCAGACAGCATTCGCAAACCTGAAAGACTCCTCTACATAGTCTTCTGGTGGACTTCTGCAAGAACTCTAATCATGACTTCTTGAAGCCATTATTCTGAAGAGCTCTGCAGACATTCCTTCGCCTTTTCTAAAGGGTAATCATATCGCGTGGCTAAAGGAAGAAGATCGTATATGCCAACATGTGACCTTCTGCTTTTAGGTTTTGAAATTCCTAATTTTCAATTATTTATGCGTTTTCTTCATTTTCATAGCGATTGATGGGATAAAAAAAAATTGTACGACCTTATGGCTCTAAAATCGCGTTTTTGGCGCTTCATGCCATTAGCCACGAGATATACCGTTTAAAGTGTCCGTTGATTATTTGCATTAACCGATCAGCAGCCACTGCGAACAGCGAATTGTTCAGCCATGAACGAGCCAGCTTTATACACGGGAGCCAACGGTCCGCAGCGTCGCGATCTCAACTACTTATCTGATGAATTCGGTGACGAAATCGGAAAGATGTCGGGACGCTGCCTTGACATTGGATCAGGCCCCGGCGACGCGGCAGTCGATTTCATTCTGCCCAAGTTGAACGAGAAGGCTAGCCTTGTCTGTGAGTCTCCTACTTCCCCGTACGTCATTGCGACACAAACTTTATCCAAGCCAAAATGACACGTTGTTTAAACAGGTTCGGACATCTCCGAAGAAATGGTGAACTTTGGTAAAGAAAAGTACAAGGACAATGGGCGTATGTCCTTCGTTCAGTTGAACATCGAGTCGCCACCGGAAGATCTAGCAGAACAATTCGATCACGTTACATCATTCTATTGTCTACATTGGTGCAAAGACTTGCGGTGAGTATAATTACTCTGGTCAGTAAACTACAGCGACAGAAAAAGTCGAAAATTTGTTGCATAACGAATACTGGAGCACGAAGGAATCTTTCTAGTTGGGAACTTCAGCTGCTTGCCCAACAGAACGATTCCCGCCATTTTTAAAGATGTCAATTTATCGTCGTCGTACAAATAACTTCAATTTCTTTCCCCGAATCCAGCCAGGCGTTCAAAAACATCTATAATTTGCTCCGACCCGGGGGAAGCACCTTCTTGACGTTCCTGGCCAACTGCCCTGGCATGAGCTGTTTTGAGACATTGGAATCGATGCCTCGCTATCAGCCGTATATCAAGGTTCGCTATCATTATTTTAACTGTAACGGTACCAATGAGGTAGTCCAATTTCGCTGTTAGTCCAAGGTAGGCTCCCCTGAGTCTCGAATTATCATACATTGCGTTTCAAAGTCAAATGTAGGAATCACTCTATTTTGCTGTGGTAACCTGTAAATGTGACCCGTTCGGCCGTTACGTGTAATAGTTAGCGAACAGTTAGTAAAGAATGCCTGGCAGTTTTGGGTTGATCCTGATTTAAAATTTGAAACAATAATATTTCAGAATGCGGGTCGTTACGTCCCGTTATTTCAGCACTCTCTGGAACCGCGCGAAGCTCTGAAGGCCTTGGTCGAAGACGTAGGCTTTGAGGTTCATCATTGTAGTGTCAGAGAAAAGAGTTACAGCTTCGTCACCCCCGACGCCTTCAATAGTAAGATGTTTTTCTTCCCTCAAATCTCTGGTAAATCATATGATACGGTCATGATGATATCCAGAAGTGTGACTAGCTGCTGCACGTTGGTACTATATTGTTTCCAAAGATCTCGTTTCTTTCAGAATTCGTACTGGCTACAAACCCCTTCATAGATTTTATTCCCGCCAACCTCGTGCAGGACTACAAAAAGGATCTGTCCAATGGATACGCGAGGGGCTGCATTGTCTTCAACAAGAATGATGAAAACGAAGACGAATATAGTGTACTGATGCCATACGGTACATTCGTACTTTACTTAAAAAAGCCTCTGGCTAACAATATGTGATACTTAAAGGAATAATATCCACTCGATAATTTGCCAACGCGACTATTTGGCTGCACTGTTAAGATTAAATTGTATGGAGTATGTGTATGTAGGTATATGGTATGTATATATGTGTACAAATAAAATTAGCCCAGTTCAAAGTATTCTGTTGTTAGAACTTCGACAATCTGATCAACATATTAGAGACGGAATGCACGAATATTTTGTCAAATATAAAATCTGCCTTATAAATATGTTATCGTGAAACAGGTTCGAAACATGAATCGAACTACTCATTATACTGTTCCAATAATTCGTAGCACCAATTATGCCATGAAATATAATTTTCAAGATTGTGATACTTTCTTTCATTAGCTTGTGACGTATAAAAAAAGCTATATCCCGACGAGACCAAAAGCCATTCTGTACCAATGCCAATGCCTATATAATAAGTGGAAGTTCATTTGTAAAAAAAATGAGCACAAACTCATCTGGGTAAAGATGATTTTTTTACGTCGGCTGTTATGCATGTAATATTGTAAATATAAGTTTTTACCCGATAATACTTTTATCGCAGATATAAACAGTCATTAACGAGTCATATTAACAAAATAATTAAAAATACCTTCGGATGTGGTATAATTAAAGGCATGTTTTTGGTGATATATCATTGAAATAATATGTAATAAATCAAAATATATGGAATACAATATCGTTCACAACCCGCATAACAGAATGAGTTCAAGATATGATCTGCAGAGTGACGAACAGATCCGGCAAGATATAGCTTCTGTCCCTCGCCTAAAAAAAAAAAGTTCATGTTTTTAGCGCATAACTCCCAAACTGTTCGTGCGATTAGTCTCAAAACTTGATCAGATTCAAGTCTTGGATAGCTCTTTCGAATCCCGCAAGATTCATCAAAATTGACCGATGAGTTTAAAAGATTTTGCACGACAAAAATTTCTTTTTTTTTTTGATAGACGTGAGTTGCTTTCGAATCACTTGATACCGAATCTATCAAATTGTTTAAAAACTATGAAAAATTTAGCACATAAACATACAGACCATATCTTCTGACATTAAATATAACTCCCTAAAACCTAGAAATGTTGACATTCGACAGAAACTCGATTTTTGAAAATCGGACTGAAAAAAAATTTGTATACGGAAAATTAACTATAGGTACTTATAACCTTTTTTAATGTATATATATATATATATATTATTATAAACACGATAGTATTAATTCAGTGTAACGTATTCATCACATAGCGGGAAGTTTCAGGGTTGGCCCACAGGTCAACCGGTTTCCTGATTTTTTTTTTTTTTTTTTCTTTTGAATTATTATTATTTTTTTTTTTTATTCTCATTCATCAGTATTATTGTATTGTTTTTCTTCATTTTTCAAAATAAATGGTTAAGGTCTGTATACTCATACATCAATACGAATTCGTTACTGAGATAAACCCTTCGTTCGTCCTGTGAGATGACCATACATTCTTATTACCGATTAAATGAGTATTTTCCTATAGAATAGCGCAATCGTTATACTTTGAAACGCCGGAAGAACCGTGAAAAAACATCGAAAATTAATAGGTAGAGTTATGCATTTTACAACGAGAGGCTTGCATTTGACTGGTCTGAAAAACCCATACTTTCATCGTTTCAAATAATTATACGTTTAGGAGCGTGAAATTATGACGTTTTTTTTTTTTTTTTTGTTAAAGGGTCAACCTTTCTCTTTTAGGCCCCGCAAGTCGAATTGTAAAATTCAAGAAATTACGAAAATTACGAATTTTTTACGAAAGCCATGCATTTTTGGGACATGCTTTCGAAAGACACGATTTATTTATAACAATAAATTTTCGAAATCGACTTACGTTGACTCGATCGTATTCAGAACACTTCAAAGAAGAATTCTGCGTTTATAAATCTCAAAAATCTCAATTGCAGTCTGAATAGCACCTTTTTGAAAACGCCCGAGTGGCATACACCTAGTGCAGTACCCTTGGCGTAAGAATTAGGAAGTCTACCCCTTTAGGGTTGAAAAAAAGGATGAGAAATGATTTGAGGAGTTTTTTTCCCAATATTCCGAAAACTATTTCGCAAGAGTGCGACAATCATATTATGTATGCCGTCAGTTTATCGGTAGCTGATAGGAGTTATTCTCATCAGAATATTACGCGTGTAATCTTAATTCGTGCTACGTGTAATTTTAGTAGAATTATGAGTTCTGTTCTTCATTATCTTTCATGTATAGACACGAAGGCGTAGTGATAATTCGGACATGAAAGACTGCAGATGATCTTGGACATTATCCGTAAAGCGTTCCGAGCTAGTGAACTTTGAAACTCGAACATTAGGCAGAATAATTTACTGATTCGCCGCTCGCTTGTAATTTTAAGGTAATTTCGAAGTTATACCTATATATATATTATACGGGACATCCCACGGGATTTTAAGCAGTTTGAAACCCAACCGCGACTTGAATAATGCTATAATTTTTATATTTCATTGGTGTCATTGAATAGAGCATCTGTGATTTTTTTTTTTTTTAATTCTATTCTGAAATGTTTACGATTTATACAATGAGAAGAAAAAAAGATTCACAAAAATTCATAAAACTACTTAATTCAAAACCTGAAATCGCAAGCCTAGGGCAAGAGAAATCACATCTTCCAGATTTTTCTGGAAGATCTAAATTTTAATTTTCGTTGATCCAACGTCTCAATTAATAAATTCATTATATAATTATTCAAGTAATTGTTGGAAATTTGTCGAAAGTTCTACACGAAAAATCTCAAATTTAAATCGTTTGCGATGGTCAAAATGTGAATTCTTCAATTCATTGAAGCTTCGAATCTATATTTTATTGTTCAAGACAGACTTCGGATAGGTTTGAATTCTTATAACTAAATCCAAATCCGGAAAAAATCGCCTCCGATCAAAATCCGAAAAAAAATTACGCCTCTTAGTTCTAAATCCAAAAAAAATCCTCGTAAAACTTCAGCTATCAATATCAATATTAGAATATGCCTGTAACCACCATTCGTATTTTATGCTGAGTCTCCACGGGGGTGGCTACGTTGGTTAGAGGTACGTGTTAATATTAATATTGAAAGCTGAAATCTTAAGAGGATTTTTTTTTTTGATTGAAACCGTTTTAGGACCGTCATTGGAAAAGTACAAAAGTAAACCTCAGATAAAGACCACTCTAGTGTACAGATATATCTATATGAATAGATTAGAGATGTTGATTAGGACGTACGTCAATACGATGACATTCAGATCTTGAAAGAAAAAAAAACTGGAAGATGTGATTTCTCCATGATTGCCCTTGGCTTACAATTTGGAGTTTTGGAATGAAGTATTTTTGTGAATTTTGTTCACCAAATCGGAGGTGGCGTACTCGTAAGCGAATCTTGATATTTTTCGCTTCAAAGGCGTTAAAAATGTTCCAAATAATTTGAAAGATATATTTGTAGTAATTACTTTTATCGTAAACTGTGTTGAATTGCTCAACATCACACGCGATAGCACATCGATGAGCTTGAAGAAACAACATATGACACTGATCCAATACAATTTCTCTATCTTCGTACTGTGTAACATGTAGATTACATTATTATTATTGTTTATCCTCGTCCAGCCTACCGTCCGTTAATTCGTTGCATTAGACACGATACCCCGCGTCTGAGAGAAGCGAATCCTTCGACAATGAACAAGCCAGCTTTGTACGTGAAAGCCAACGATGTGTCGCATCGGGTTGCCAGTTACTTCACTGACGAATTTAGTGAAGAAATTGGCAAAATGTCGGGACGCTGCCTCGACGTTGGATCAGGCCCCGGCGACCTCGCTGTCGATCTCCTTCTGCCCAAATTGAACAAGGAGGCTAACCTTGTCTGTGAGTCCCATGCGGCCCCGTGCGTGATTGGCGCATAAATTTTATCCAAGCGAAAATGACACGTTGTTAACTGCACAGGTTCGGATATCTCCGAGAAAATGCTGAACTTTGCAAAGGAGAAATACCAGGACAATGAACGCCTGTCCTTCCTCAAGCTGGACATCGAGTCACGAGACCTGCCGGAAGATCTGGTAGGACAATTTGATCACGTTACATCTTTTTGGTGTATACAATGGTGCCATAACATGCGGTAAGAATTATTCAAGTTATATTCCAACGAGCTAGAGAATGTTATTGGAGACAGAAAAAGACTGGCTGAAAAAATTGAATAGATGAGAATTTGTTGGAGAGTGAACCCTGCCAGGCGAAGTAATCTTTCAGTTGGGTTCTTTCTTTGAGTAATCTTCAAGTTCTGTTCTTTTGTGAACTTTTGAAATTACGGGAGTTGTACCAATGATCCGATGATTGACCACTCGCAATTGCTTACTTAATTCCAGCCAGGTATTCCAAAACATTTTTGATCTGCTACGACCCGGAGGCAGCACCTTTTTGCTATTCATAGCCCACAGCCCTGGTGAGGACTGCTACGAGGAATTGGCAGCGATACCTCGCTACCAGCCTTACACGAAGGTTCGTCGTAATTATTAAAAATTTATAACTATAACGTTCTGAATAAAAACGCCAAATGTGACAAATACATGTAGCCCGTTTGGCCCTTACTTGTAATAGCTGGCGAACAATTGTTGGAGAATTCCCGGCAGTTTTGGGTTAGTCCTAATTCAAAATGAATAGTAAAATTCAAAACAATGATGTTTCAGGATGTGGATCGTTATATAATGCCGTTTCAGCACTCTTCAGAGCCGCGCAAGACTCTGAAGGCCTTAATCGAAGACGTGGGCTTCGAGGTCAATCATTGTAGTGTCAGAGAAAAGGCCTACACCTTTGTCAGCCCTGACCTCTTGGGTGGTGAGATGTTTTTTCTTCCCTTACATCATGTTGCTATCCAAAAGTGTGATCCGCAGCTGCCACACGTTGTTGCTAGTGTTTTTAAAGATCTCGCTCTTTTCAGAGTTTCTGCTGTCTATAGACCCCTTCATAGATCGGATGCCTGCCAACCTTGCAGAGGAGTACAAAGAGGATCTCGTCAATGAGTACGCGAGACTCAGCCTCATCTTTAACAAGAATAATGAAAACGAAAACGAATATAGTATACTGAATACATATCAGTTATTCATAGTTTACTTGAAACGGCCTTTGGATAACAACAAGTCGCATTCAAAAGAATAATAATTATTCCAATACTCACCAATTTGGCTATTTCAAGAAATACACATATAAACGTACATCAAGTATACCTATTTTCGTATGTATGTACAAATAATATTGATCCAGCTTAATATATTGTTTTTCACCAGGGCTGAAACAATTTAATCAAGTATTTTATCACGCATAGCAAGCGTCAACAACATATGATTGAATGTTGTCAACAATTTCCTGAATACTACATTGTAGACTTGTCATTCAAATTTTCAATCAATTATAGAATCTGCGTTGGAGTTACTGCGTTTGTTATAGGTATATGTATATTTTTATAAAGTGCCTTGAAACATGATTCGAACTATGAACTTATCATACTGTTCCAATTCTTGGCAGTTTCTTATGTCAAGAAATACAACTTGTATCTCAGGTGATAGGTGATGGATGTTAAACATAATAACTCGTGTATCATTACTACTATTTTTAGGGCGGGCCAATTACATCATTTAAAATACATGGGAAATGTTCTTGTGGCATTTCTGATTCTTATATCTCGAGACATAATCTACTTAAAAAACTTCTGCATAGCTGCTTTTGTTTGAAAATCAACGCTCTACAAAAAAGCTCTACAAAAAAGGTATCTTGATCTTTTTCGATAAATCTAGCTATTCCCAAGTTATTCATAACCTTATCCATGAATAACTTGGAAAGTTAGATTCATAACTTTGCTCATGAATAACTTGGAAACAGTGAGATTTGTAGAATAAGACCAAGAGACCTTTTTTGTAGAGCGTTCAATCTTGAACAAAATTAGCTATGCAGAATATTTCTGAGTAGATTAGTTCTTGACATATAAAAATCGAAACATGCCACCAGAACATTTCAAGTGTATTTTGAATGGAAAATCAAAAATAGCGACGAGCAAACTCTAAATATTAATATTGATTGCTGAGTTTTTTCGAGGCGCGTTATTTGATCATGGAGAAGGAGTCTTTGAGAGTACCTTTTAAAAAACAAAATATAGTCGTTTTATTCGGCTTACCCTAATCCTCCTACATCCGAGACGCAATTGATTTAAAATCCCCATTCTATGAAACAATTAAAGCTTATGAAATTCGACGAAACATCCCTTCATTACGAGAAATGTAAGTAGTATCGTCCGTAGCCATGAGCTCATATTGAAAACGTTCGGAGAATAACGAGAAATTTACTTCTCAAAACTTCACAGCCATTATTAGACCCAAATTTAGAAATTATGCAAATAATTATTTTATCAATTTTATTGCGTTTACTGATAAAATTAAAGTTTATCAGATAACTGTATACGTCTACTTTGAGCTCGACATCTCAGATCTTTTTATTATGTGCAAAATTTCAACAGTTCCGACAACGCGATTGTGACAACGTCTGGAAAGTGTTGCGAGGTGCTGAGAATTTGGAACACAAAAATTAACAAGGCTAATTGATTCACCGCTCAATTGTGATTCAGATTTTCTGATCTTGAAACTGGAAGCCGCGGGAAGGTAGGAAAATTTATGAGAATATCCCGCCGTTACGAGAAATGTAAAATAACATTTACCAATACAAGCTCATCTTGAAAATCTGAAAACTTTTTTCCCGAATCAAACGAGATATTCGTTTCTTTATAAGCTTCGGAAGTGTTTCGTTCCGAGTTCAAAAATCACTAAAATCTATCACTCTAGGCTAGATTCGAGTGTCGATGTTTTTTGTACATGCGTAACAGTTATTATCGGATACTTATGGAAGTCCTGTTAATCGGAGAGCTAACGCAATGAGTAAACTCTGAGTTGGATGACTGAAGTCTATTTTTATACAAAAATCTTTCACAAACACAAACCCGAAGGCGAAGGCGAAATTGAAATTAGGACGTAATAATGTACAGCTAAATTACAGCGGAGAGATGGTAGGAATGGTAATTATACCAACGAGTATATGCCTATAAATCTAATGGAAACGGGAGAACTCACTAGTTCGACGATGAATCGCGATTGTTCGAGAATTAGTCCGCAAGGTTTTGAGAAATATTTAAATTCAGAACCCGAAGATCAATAAAGAGGATAAAGGAGGATTGTCCAAGTTCATGATCATGTCTATTAATAATTATTTGCATTAGACGATACGCCATCAGTGAAAGAAGCGAATCGTTCTGCCATGAACCAACCAGCTTTGTACGCGACAGCCAACGATCTCCAGCGTCGCGATGCCAGGGACTTCTCCGACGAATTTAGCGACGAAATTGGTGAAATGTCGGGACGCTGTCTCGACGTTGGATCAGGCCCCGGCGACGCGACGGTCGATCTTATTCTGCCCAAATTGAACAAGGAGGCTAGCCTTGTCTGTGAGTCCCCTATGGTCCCATACGTCATGTCATTGCAGAATATATTATACTTAAGCGAAAATGACACGTTGTTGACTGCACAGGTTCGGACATTTCGGAGAAAATGGTGAAATTTGGAAAAGAAAAGTACAAGGACAATGAACGCCTGTCCTTCTTCAGGCTGAACATCGAGTCACCGAACATGCCCGAAGAATTGGTAGAACAATTCGATCACGTTACATCATTTTACTGTTTACACTGGTGTCAAGACATGTGGTGAGTTATCTCAGTACTCAGAATTGAGCTAAGAACTTGGGGGTTACTTGGTTACATTTTTTGAAAAATATTTTGCGACATTTCAGCCCATGGGAGCCTATCATTGATATTCGACTATAACCAAATTTGCGACCACCCTGATGAGTAAATCATCCGGTGATGAGTTACTCATCATCTTTGTCTTTGATTTCAGTCAAGTGTTTGAGAACATCTTTGATCTGCTTCGGCCTGGGGGATCCGCCTTCTTGACATTTATAGCAAGCTTTCCTGGCAAAAAGGCTTATCCAAAATTGGCAGCCTTGCCTCACTACCAGCCCTACATGAAGGTACGCTGCTCTTTTTGAACTGAAAACAAATTTAATTAATGTGAGGTCTCGATCTAACGTGGGCCAGTTCGGCAGATAGTCCGAAGTATTCTAGTCTCCCCTGAGTATCGAATCACTCGATATTGCGATTTCAAGAAAGCTACGAAGATTGTGCTGATGCTATGTGGTCCGCGATAACATTTTGTGTGATGACTATATTTGTAAGATGAAAATCACAGTAAAACTTGAAAGATTAAATATTTTCAGGATGCAGATCGTCACATACCGGTATTTCAGGACTCCGAACAGCCGCGCAAGGCTCTGAAAGACCTCATCAAGGATGTAGGCTTTGAGGTCCATCATTGCAGTGTGAGAGAAAAGAGTTACACTTTCGATAGCCTCGATGTGTTAAGAAGTAAGATATTTTCATCATTTTATTTATGTATATTATGATATTCCATCACATTTCGGTACCTAGGAGTGTTATCGGCTGTTACAGGTTGTTCTTATAAGTGTCAACAATGATCTTGCTTTTTTCAGAATTCCTGTTGCCTCTGAATCCTTTTCTCGAGCGCCTTCCCGCCAACCTCGCCGAGGAGTACAAAAAAGATCTGGTCAATGAATTTGCGAGACTCAGCATTATTTTCAACAAGAATAACAAAAAGAAAGACGAATATAGTGTACTCTGTATATATAAGTCATTTGTAGTTTATTTGAAAAAACCGTTGACCAAGTAGTTATCGAAATACGTGATTTTATTACTTTCCTATCCGCAACACTTTGATGTTCGATAGTTTCTTGGTTACTAGATGTTATAAATATGAGATAAGCACCGTAGATTCATGAGGCAATGTGTTTATTCATTTTTTATCGATGTATATGGGGTTAAGGAACGAACAAAAAATTATGTATCACTAATTTCTCAATAGAGCGATAATGAACCTGCGACCTTATCCTAGCCATGATCATAATACTGCTGCGAAGAGATGACAGGATACTGCGCAAAATGTAAATTACACATTGGGGTGTCACTTATTTTCGTTTTGATTTATAAATCTGAAGCTTTGAGGGCATGAAACGTTTCTAAATAAATCAAGAAAATATCCCCGGATTAGTTTAATATTCAATGCTGCCACCGGACTTTTGAATTTTCAGCTTAAATAACATGATGTTCTCCGAAGTTTCATTTTGTTTATTTTTTAGCGTATAACCTAGCCTGACAGTGAAAGCACCTAAGCAAAAACTTGGAATTTTTTGAAAATTTTCGGAAGCTTCGAGAAGCTTCCGGGAATTGCCGTCGAAGCTTCCGAAAAGCAGTATTACTGCTGGGATGAAACAGTTTCCGGGAATTCCCAAAAAATTCCCATTTGTATAGGCGCTTCCACTGTCAATGGTCGTCAATTGAACAACTGGGGACTAAAAAATCAAACGTAGGTAACTTTCATACTGTGCATGCCTGAGTCCTGTGAATCCAATTTTCACGGGATCGCACGTTTTATTTTCCCAAAAATTATTTTTTCTATAGCAACCGAGACCTTAGATAAGACTCAGCCTGCATCTTTTTGTCCAGAACTATAAGCACTGTCTAATCAGCTATTTTATCATGTACAGCGCGTATGATTGATTAGTATCACAGTTCCAAGGTAGAAAATTATCTTGGCTCGATAGTGTTCAGCCTAGCCGAATTAACGATAAACAAATTGCAATATCAGCTAGCTCGGAGCTGGTAGTTAGGTATTTCGGTGACAACGACAACACTGTTCACGTGTAGTCTGCGACACTTCGGCAGTTTTGACAGTTGAACAATATACTATCGCAATCTGAAATGACCACTATGTAGCGTCAAACGAGGTCGGATACTGATCGATGAGATTGAAAGTTTTGGCTGTTAGTTTGACACGTTGATAGGCTCCAAACATATAGCAAACATTGCATCAATTGCCGTACTGTACTCGGGTGTAGTGGATCGTGTATACGACTAGTATTACGAGCGAATGCGAAGGTAGGTCCTGTTTCGAACCGTTTTTCTTAACGGATTAAAATGCGTTTTAATCTCATACGGTTGATTATAAGTTAACGATTGCAGCATAAAACAGTAGTTTGAGTTTTTTTTTCCTTAATTCTCCCGTGTATTCTCCAATAGTGCAGCTACTCGTATACTGTCATTACTACCTTCTTCATATTTGCCACGTAACCCATTATCAGTTTTATTTGAATTAGTTAGGTTGCAAAAGTTAGCCCAATTTAATCATTTGGTTTGCTGCTGGCTATAATGAACGTCACAGCTGTTCGACCTTGCACCAGTACGGTTTAATTATTTTGCACCAAGATAAAAACTAGTAAAACTGGATAACAGCCAGCTTCTGCTAATTGTAAGATACGATATCTACCTGCAGGGAATATATGATTATATAGGTTATCGGCGATTTAATAAATACTATATCGGTGACGGCAAGTTCTAACCTTGAATCAATTAAGTAATCTGCGTTGGAGTTATGTGTCGTGTGTTATAAAAAGGATTCGAAACATGAATCGAACTACTTATCATATTGTTCCAATAATTTGCACCGCCTATAATTATGCCACGATATATAACGCAATGTATTTTAGGTGATAGGTGTTGAATATTAGTGGTGTATCATTACGGATTTCTAGTACATCCTCCTACACCCTACATGCAATTGATATAAAACCTTTATCCAACGAATCGATTAAAGTTCAGAATTTGTTTCATCTTACCAGGAAAAGCGACAATCCAACAACAAGAACTCGATTTCGGAAAAAATGAGTAGAGAAAACTCAGACCCAGACTCAGACTCAGACTCAAAAGGTTCACGAGGCTTGGAATTTTTCTGATATAGGCATGTAAATAGGCGCACTTCAATGGACCTGTGTCCAGTTTGATAAATTTGACAGAAAAATGTTACAGCCACAAAAGCACAAAATTCTCTTCGAAATTAGAGCTTTAGAGAATTAGAGTACCGCGGTAAAAAACGATTAGGCAAGTACAATGGGAAGATAATGAATTGAAACAGAATACGAACTGAATTGAATCATCAACTGATTAATTCAAGACAGACATACATACGTATGCGTCAAATAATAGGATTGATCAAATAAGTTATCACGTGAAGTATCTAGATCTATAACCTTAAAAAATGATTATCTCAGGCCAAGTCTTGAATTGGCAAAAAATAACATATAGCTTACGTTTATATTTTTGAGCAAGTATTCAATATACGATCCAATCGATGATAACTGACGACAATACAAAATTGTACGAAAGGATAATCAATCTCGATAATCTTATTTCGGAGAATCGAATACATCGACAAACATATACGTTTATACCCATATTTTAGTCTAATATAGGTTATCAGACAATATATCATTATTGTACAAGTATATATATATATTCCACAGTTGATTCGTCGCATTGGACACGATAGGAAGGCGAATTGTTCGGCCATGAATGATCCAGATTTGTACGCAAGAACGAACGATTTGGCGCGTCGGTTTACCACTTACTTCTCCGACGAATTTAGTTATGAGATTAGCCAAATGTCGGGACGCTGCCTCGATGTCGGATCAGGCCCCGGCAACACGGCGGTCGATCTCATTCTGCCCAGACTCGACAAGGAGGCTAGCCTTATCTGTAAGTCTTCTGTGGACCTGTACGTCATTGCAACGCAAGATTTATCCAAGCGAAAATGACACGCTTTTAACACAGGTTCGGACATCTCCGAGAAAATGGTAAACTTTGCGAAAGAAAAGTACAAGGACAATGAACGAGTGTCCTTCCTGAAGCTGGACATCGAAACACCGGATCTGCCCAAGGATTTAGTGGGACAATTTGATCACGTTTTATCATTTTGGTGCTTAAACTGGTGCCGAGATATGCGGTAAGAGTTATTTTAATCACAAGACCACAGAGACAGGTCTACGTGCTCGAGCATGCTAACACATTCACCAATGAAAGTATATGTGTCAAAATGGGCTGCAGAAAATTATCTAATTCGCACTGAGAACTTCAGGGTTCTGCGACGAAAAATTTTTATCCTTTCTTGAGAATGTCCAGTTACGGTGGTTGTACAAATGATCTGGTAATAGATAACTCCTAATTTTTTCCTTGATTCCAGCCAGGTATTTGAAAACATCTTCAGCCTGCTCCGCCCCGGTGGCAGCACCTTTTTGCTATTCGTAGCCAACAGCCCAGAGATGAACTCCTACAAGATACTGGAAGCGATGCCCCGCTACCAGCCCTACATCAAGGTTCGCAGTTATCAATTGTTAATTATGTCAACTGTAATGGTCTCAATAAGGTAGTCCGATTTCGCTGATGTTCTGGAGTGCCTTGTTAACCCCTGACTTTCGAATCATCAATTATTTTATTTCGAAGTTAAGCGTAGCAATTGTCCTTTAGCCCTGTCGTGAAATGTGAGTGTGCCCTATCGGGAATTTCTGGCAGCTTTGGGTTAATCCTGATTTGAAAATAACAGCAAAATTTGCAACAATCATGTTTCAGAATGTGGATCGTTACATACATCCCGGTATTTCAGCACTCTTTGGAGCCGCGCAAGACTCTGAAAGCCCTAATCAAAGACGTAGGCTTTGAGGTCCATCATTGCAGTGTCAGAGAAAAAAGCTACACCTTCGTCAGCCCCGACAACTTCACTGGTAGGATGGTTTTCTTCTCTCACATCACCCAAAAATCATAGGATACAGTTATAGTTACGCCGCTATCCATGAGTGTGACGTGCAGCTGCCGCACGTTGGTACCAGTTTTTTTTTTTCTTTTAACGATCTCGTTTCTTACAGAATGCGTGCTGTCGATAAACCCCTTCATAGATCTCATTCCCGCCAACCTCACCGAGGACTACAAAAAGGATCTCATCAATGAATATTCGAGACTCAGTATAGTCTTCAACAAGAATGGTGAAAACGAAGACGAATATAGCATACTGACTAGATATCAGTTATTTATAGTTTACTTGAAAAAGCCTTTGACTAACAATAGGTGATATTCAAAGGAATAGTAATTATATACTTATTTGCTAACTTGACCATTCGGAAATGCAAATATCAATCCGCAATAGGTATACCATCTATAATCGTTTTGATCAAAACTAACAAAGCTCAATCAATTATTCTATCACGTATAACGAGAATGCGCAACATGTAAATGAAGATTATCGACAATTCGATTAATATATTCGAAGATCGAATGTTGAATTAGTTGCATGATCTGCGTCGAAGTTAGGATGTGTCGGATATTATGTAAAGGGTTCGAAACATAAATCGACCTACTTATTATACTGTTCCAATCATACCTAGTGTCTTATTTCGAGAAGTGTAATTTCCGTCTTAGGTCATAGGTGATGGGTGTTAAATATATAACTGATGTGTCATTACGAGTTCCTAATATATCTTCCTACATTCCAGATGCAATGGATTTCTTGAAAATATGTTTTCATATGAAATTAAAATCTCTAGAGTAAAGCTCGGATGTGTTTGCTTGGTAAATTCAACAAATGAAAAGTTATCGAACCCTCAACACTATAAGTAATAAGTATAGGAAAACTCGATTTGTGCATGGTTATTAAGCATGCATCTTTAAGGCTTTATAACTTTTCATTCTATTTTTCTTTTCAAAATCAGTATCATTATAATCAACGCTAACGATCAATAATTAATAACTCTGAAGCCGCGATACATAATATCATTAAATATCATCGCTGACGTATTGTTGTGATTCTGAAGCCGCGATAAAGATCATTGATGGTCATCACCAGCGGGTGATAAGACACACCGGAGCTCCGACATGTTATATTATATTATCAACACTGACAGTTGCGATATATTGTATAACAAACAAACAGGTAAATCAGCTATGGGTTACCCACATAAATTTTGTCAGGAAATTGTTCACCATGTTTTTCTCTATACGAAACCGTATATATTTCATTAATCGTCAAATGCCATGCATGCAAGAGCCTCCTTAACTCATTATTATATATTTGTCATCAGAACTAATAAGGTGGCTCGATTTTATCATGTGTGGTGAGTGGGATCAATGACTATCACGACGTGTGATCAAATATTATCTATAATTTGATAAACATATTAGACACAAAAAGTTGGAATACTATTTGATGAATCTTATCACTTGCATTGACGTCACGAAGTGTCGTATTTCATTCTGAAACGGGTTAGCAACAAGAGTCGAACTACTCATGATGTTCTCGAATGATTTGTAGCGTTCTATGACATGAAATATAATTTTCATCACTCTAACCTCAAAATCGCAACTTCGTTGCGATTTCTCGGCTTTCGGGATGAAAAATAATGATCGTAACTTGTACGTAAAGGCTTTTTGACGAAACTCGTTACAGCACTCGCCTTCGGCTCGTGCCGTAAACCTTTCGTTTCGCCAAAAAAGCCTTTCCATACTCGTACTGAAATGTACTATTTTGTCACATACAATGAGCTCGTGGTACTTCATTTCATTTTCACACGACGTATGAAAAAATCATTCCCTGGCGGAACCGAACAGCGTTCAGCAATGCCTTTAGGCAGATGTTTATTAAGACATAAAATGAGTAGAGAAACTGAGGATAAGATTTCTCGGTTACGAAAATGTACCTAATATAATGTAAAAAGGATTGGAAATGATTGAGAGGTTTGGGCTTCAATACTTGGAAAACAATTTCACAATAATAGAATGCACGTGTAATCTATTTTATCGATCAATATCGGTCACTGATAAAAGTCAAATTTATCAGAAAACCATGTCAACATGATAATCAGGTACTATGAGATTCATTGTTATTTATAAATTTCATAAACACGAAAGTCGAGCCGGAATTTAGACCCAACAGGTTACAGGTGAATGTGGACGGTGTCAGTATAAGGTGTTCCGAAACAGGGAAATTTGAAACTCGAAGCTTAACCAGGATAATTTATTGACCCACTGCCCGCTTGTGCTTTCGGAGTAAGTTCATAGACATACATATATTATACACGAGCCATGCCGCGTGAAACGGATCACACACCACTTGGATATATTCTTGATTTTGAAATCTGGTGAATTTCTTTTCCTTTTCGATCATGATTAGATAATCCTCTGTTCTTTCCAAAACGTGCAAAAATTAATGATATTTATGGTCCAGTTCGATGGTTATCGATGACAAACGATGAGATAATGATTAAATAATTCATTACATCTCCGGATCCACTCTTTTTTTATATAGTTGGGATCGAATATGAACATTCAGTCATCGAATGGAGCCAAAAACCGATACGTGACACTTATGCAATATAATTTCTGTACCTTAAAGCTGCGCAAAATGTAAATTATACATTGGGATGACACTTATTTTCGTTTTGATTTATAAATCTGACGCTCTGAGGGCATGAAACGTTTCTAAATAAATCAAGAAAATAGTCCCGGAACCCGTAATTTATAGTTTAATATTCAATCCTGTCACCGGACTTCTGCATTTTCAGTTTAAATAACATTGGTGTTTTCTGAAGTGAGGATTTTTTAACTTTCCGTTTCTCTGATATCAGAGAAAAGAGGAAGTTATTGTATTCACCCCGAAAATGAAAAGTTGAGTTTTCACTAGATCTCGACGTTTTGAAGTCTAGAGAATCATCTCCGATCATTTTCAGATGGACGTCTGTGTGTGTGTATGTATGTATGTATGTATGTATGTATGTGATCAATTTTTTTGGCCGACGATATCTCGAGAACGAATGATCAGATTTTTATGAATTTGGTATCAATCAACGCGGATTTTCCGAACTTAGAACTGATTAGATTCTGGATTTGATCGGTCCAGTAGTTTTTGAGATATTCGAAGAACAAAATTTTGAAATAAATAATTTAATCCACGATATCTCGAGAAAGGATTGACGGATTCCAATAAAAATTGGAATTTTAAGGTTTTCTGGACCGTTGATCACGAATACAAGGACAGATTTTTTTAAGCCCTCTCATCTGAAAATTGCCTACCAATAATTATTTTAGGAAATCGTCATACATCTGTTTTTTTGTTTCCTTGAAAAATTTGGACGGGAAGTTTTAGGTCTGGCCCATCGTGGTCAGCCGATTTACCTGCTTGTTTTTTTTGTTGCTTTCGCGTCTTACCTAACATTGACAGTGAAAGCACCTACGAATGAGAATTTTTTGAAAATTTTCGGAAGCTTCGAGAAGCATTCGAGAATTCTCGTCAAAGATTCCGAAACGCAGTATTACCGCTGGGATAAAAGAGATTCCGAGGATTCTCAAAAAATTCTTATTTGTCAGCGCTTCCACTGTCAACGGTCTCGCGGGGTTCCAGCTTTCGAAACGGACGGCTGTGGACGCGAGAAAAAAAAAATTGAAACATCAGAAATCACCATTATTTGAACGGAGATTCTAGAGTCCAGTGGCACTATTGAATATTAGAATAAAAATTCTGGGCTCCGAGGATATATTTTTCTATTTATTTAGAAACGTTTCATGCCCTCGGAACTGACGTTCAAACCAAAACGAAAATAGGTGACACCCTATTACACACGCATCATTCAAATAGTCCGTTAAATATTTGCATCAGACAATAAGCTGCCACTGAGAAAAGTAAATTGTTCGACCATGAACGACCCAGCTTTGTACGCGACAGCCGGTGATTTGCCCTATCAGATTGCAAGTTACTTCTCCGAGGAATTTAGTGAGGAAATTGGTAAAATGTCGGGACGCTGCCTCGACGTTGGATCAGGCCCCGGCGACGTGGCGGTCGATCTCATTCTGCCCAAATTGAACAGGGAGGCTCGTCTTGTCTGTAAGTTTTTCGCAACTTCGTAAGTGATCGCAAAAAAAAGTTCGTTCAAGCGAAAGTGACACGTTGTTAACTGCACAGGTTCGGACATCTCCGAGAAGATGCTGAACTTTGCGGAAGATAAATACAAGGACAACGGACGCCTGTCTTTCATGAAGCTGGACATCGAAACTCCGGACCTGCCCGAGGAATTGGTAGAACAATTCGATCACGTTACATCATTTTGGTGTTTACATTGGTGCCAAGACATGCGGTGAGTATTAGTTTAGTCAAAAAACTGGCACAGCGACAAGTTTACGTGTTCAGGTGAGCCAACACTCGTTAGGCGTATTTAAACTTGATGACCTTGTTGGAGCAAGAGAAAGACTGGCTGAGAAAAATACAAAGGTAAAAATTTTTCGTAGGACAAATTCTGAAACGCAAAAGAATCTTCGCACTAAGTACTTCGAGGTTTTGCAATAAAAAAGTTATCTTTTTTTTTTTTGCAAAGATGCCAAGATATGATAAATATACAATTACGATCCGATGATGGATAACTCATAATGTTTCCTTGGTTGCAGCCAGGTATTTGAAAACATCTTCAATTTGCTCCGACCTGGGGGAACCACCTTTTTGCTATTCATAGCTAAAAGCCCTGGGTTGAACTCCTACAAGAGATTGGAAACGATGCCTCGCTACCAGCCCTACATCAAGGTTAGCTATTGTTATTGTAACTTCATGGGTCTCAATAAGATTGTCGAATTTTGCTGATAGTCCGAAGTACTCGGCTTTCCCCTGACTTTCCAATTGTCGAACCTTGCGTATCAAAGTTAAGTGCAGGGATCGCTCTGTTGTGCTGTAGTGACAAATCAATGTGACCCGTCTGGCCCTGACGGATAATATTTAGCGAACAATGGGTTAAGAATTCGTATCAGTTTGGCTTGGTCCTGATTAGAAAGTGAAATTAGACACAATAATGTTCCAGGATGCGGATCGTTACATCCCGGTGTTTCAGCACTCTTCGGAGCCGCGCAAGACTCTGAGGGCCTTGATTGATGACGTAGGCTTTGAGGTCCATCATTGCAGTGTCAGAGAAAAGAGCTGCACCTTTGTCAGTCCTGACCTCTTGAGTGGTGGGAGGTTTTTCTTGTCTCACATCATTCAAAAATCACAGGATGCGGTTATGCCGCTATCCAAAAGTGTGACTATAGATGCCGTACGTTGTCACTAGTGTTCATAAAGAATTCCTTTCTTCTAGAATTCGTTCTGTCTATAAACCCGTTCATAGATCTAATTCCTGCCGACCTCAAGGAGGACTACGAAAAGGATCTGGTCGATGAATACGCAAAGGAATGCATCATCTTCAACAAGAATAATGGAAACGAAGACGGATATAGTATACTCTCTAGATATCAGTTATTCATAGTTTACTTGAAAAAGCCCCTGGCTAACCATAAGTGATATTCCAAAAAAATAATAATTATTCAACAAGTGTAAGTCTTTTCAAATGTCTGAAAGGGCCGTGGCTCAGGTATGCTAAAATTCAGTTTTTCGGCTGATTGAACAACTGGGTGCTAAAAATTCAAACGCAACTTTCACACTGTGCATACCTGAGTTCTGTGAATCCAATTCTCACGGAATCACACGTTTTATTCTCCGAAAAATCATGTTTTTTATAGCAACTGAGACCTTTGATAAGACTCACCCTGCATTGTTCTGTTCAGACATATTTGGCACGTAACCCATTATGAGTTATATTTGAATTGGATAAGTTGCAAAAGTTTGTCGAATACAAGTATCATTTAGCTTGCTGCTGGCTATAATGAATGAGCTGTTTGACTTTGCCCCCGTACGATTCAATTATCTTACACCAAGATAAAAACTAATAAAACTGAATAACAGCCAGCTTCTGCTGATTGTAAGATACGATATATACCTGCAGGAAATGTATGTTCAGATGTTATCGACGATTTAATAAATGCTATATCGGTGACGAGAAGGCTCGAATCTTCAATCAATTGAGTAATCTGCGTTGACGTTTTGTGTCGTGTGTTATGAAAAGGATCCGAATACTATCGATAAGGTGATATAGAGAATCGATTAGATTCGAACAAGAATATTAGTTAGTTTCTTGAATCTTCGTAAGCGGCATGTAGAAGACTTCAAATAGTAGCTCCAATGTATCTTCGCAAAGCAGCTCCAATTGGTCGTATCCTATGTAAAAGAGTAATTATTCGAATCGAGCTGGTCGCTTTGCTGATAATCGCTAATTTACTATTCTGCGCTGCTGCTCATCGGCGGCGTCATTGATGACCTTCCCTACCATGCGCAATGGTCTATGTGCAGCATTTTTGTTCAAGGCTTATTGAATGCGGAAAGATCACTGATACATACCTATTACATACCTATATATATATCGGTTACAACTATAAATCGAATGAGTAGTCAAGACTTCATCAGTATGAGACATAGCAGTCGATAGGTTCTCTGGAAGGTGAAGATCGATCAGGATAATTGATCCGTAACAATTATTTGTGCGCTTGAATTTGTGATCCGGAAGGCAAAGGCTGGCAAGGTAAGTTAACAGGTATATCTATGTACTACTTATACACGGAGAAGCAGAAACAGGAATAGTTTGTTCGACGACTATTTCAACCATCCGGATTGCTACTCACCTTTGATTGGACGAGATAACAAGTCAGAGGTAATCTTTTTCTCGTCTGTAATGCGTTAGAGTTGTTTTCCCATCATCGAACATGAGACAATTCCCCATTCTATCGAAACCATGCAAACAGTTTACAAAGCTTGAAATTTCTGAAACCGATATGTTAATTTGCGCACTTTAATGAAGCTGGTCCAGTTTGATAAGTTCGACTGTAAAGTGTTACAGCTATAATGATTCAAAGATAATTGCATCCACAAATTCACTCGTTTCATTAGTGAGATTGACCGATCAGTAATCGATAAGCTTGAAGAAATAATACGTGACATGTGTTTAATGTAATTTCTGTATGGTCTGGGTCGTCAGCAACACCGATGATTCCCGTAGATAATTTTTCGAAGAAATTGATATCTAATAAAAATTATGGAACACAGAATTGTCTCGGGTTAGATCTTAAATTGTCGAAAAATAACATATAGCTTATACGTTTATATTTTCTCGAGCAAGTATTCAACATTACGATCCAATTGATGATAACTGACGATAACACAAAATTTTACAAGAGGACCATAATCAATCTCGATAATCTTCCGGAAAATCGAATACTTCAACAAATAAGTTATCAGACAATTACGTATTGTTATTGAACAAGTATGCATTCTACAGTTAATTCGTTGCATTGGGCACGATACCCCGTGACTGAGGAAAGCAAATTGTTCGGCCATGAACGATCCAGCTTTATACGCAAAAACCAACGATTTGGCGCGTAGTATTACCACTTACTTCTCCGACGAATTTAGCAATGAAATCGGCCAAATGTCGGGACGTTGCCTTGATGTCGGATCAGGCCCCGGTAACACGGCGGTTGATGTCATTCTGCCCAGATTGAACGAGGAAGCTAGCCTTGTCTGTAAGTTTCCCGTGACTCCGTACGTCATTGCAACAAAAAATTTATTTTAGCAAAAATAACCCGTTTTTAAAACAGGTTCGGACATCTCCGAAAATATGGTAAACTTTGCGAAAGAAAAGTACAAGGACAATGGACGCGTGTCCTTCATCAAGCTGGACATCGAAACACCGGATCTGCCCAAGGATCTAGTGGGACAATTCGATCACGTTGTATCATTTTGGTGCTTACACTGGTGCCATGATATGCGGTAAGAGTTATCCCAATCACAAAATTATAGGGATAGATTAACGTGCTCGGGCATGCTGACACTCAATAGAAGTTTAGATCAGAATGAGGCAGAGGTAAATAATTAAGACGGAAGGAGACTGGCTGGGGCGATGACAAAGAATAAAATTTTACGACGGAAAAATCCTGAAACGCGAAGGAATCTTCGGATTGGAAACTTCGCGGACTTCTGCAACAAAAAAGTTTTCTTCTTTCGTGAATAAGTAACATTACCGCAATTGTACAAATAATCCGGTAATAGATAACTCCTGATTTTTTTCTTGATTCCAGCCAGGTATTTGAAAACATCTTTAGTCTGCTCCGACCTGGTGGAACCACCTTTTTGCTCTTCATAGCCAACAGCCCAGAGATGAGCTCCTACAAGAAATTGGAAACGATGCCTCGCTACCAGCCCTACATCAAGGTTCGCTATTGTTAGATATTATTTCAAATGTAACGATCTCAATGAAGCAGTCCAGTTTTAATAATGGTCTAAAGTACCCTGCTCTTCCCTGATTTTTCAATTATCAAAATTCCATTTCGGAGTCAAGTGCAGGTGTTAACCTGTAATGCTGTGATGACATGTAAATATGGTCCGTTCGGCCTGTACTTGTAATAGCTGATGAACAATTGGTAGAGAATTGCCGGCAGTTTTGAGTTAATCCTGATTCAAAAGGACCAGAATAATTAGGAACAATACTGTTTCAGGATGCGGGTCGTTACATCCCGTTATTTCAGAACTCTTTGGAGCCGCGGAAGACTCTGAAGGCCTTAATCGAAGACGTGGGCTTTGAGGTCCGTCATTGCAGTGTCAGAGAGAAGAGCTATACCTTCGTCAGCCCTGACGCCTTTACTGGTAGGATGATTTTCTTCTTTCACATCACTCAAAAATGACATAGGATGCAGTCACGCCACTATCCATGAGTGTGACGTGCAGCCGCGGAGCTGCCATGCGTTACTACTAGTTTTTTTGTTATAAGATCTCGTTTCTTTCAGAATGCGTGCTGTCTATAAACCCCTTCATACATCAGATTCCCGCCAACCTCGCGGAGGACTACAAAAAAGATCTCATCAATGAATATTCGAGACTCAGCGTAATCTTCAATAAGAATAATGAAAACGAAGACGAATACAGCATACTGACTAGATATCAGTTATTCATAGTTTACTTGAAAAAGCCTTCGACTAACAATAAGTGATATTCAAAAGAATAATAACTATATACTTATTTGCTAATTTGACTATTCGAAAATGCAAATATCAATCCGCAATGGGTATATCATCTATTGTTTTGATAAAAACTAACAAAAGCTCAATCAATTATTCTATCACGTATAACGAGAATGCGCAACATGTAAATGAAGATTATCGACAATTCGATTAATATATTCGAAGATCGAATGTTGAATTAGTTGTATGATCTGCGTCGAAGTTAGGATGTGTCGGATATTATAAAAAGGATTTGAAACGTGAATCGACCTACTTATTATACTACTGTTCCAATAATTCCTAGTGTCTTATGCCAAGAAGTGTAACTTCCGTCTTAGGTAAAGGGTGATGGGTGTTAAATATATAACCGATGTGTCATTACAAGTTCCCAATATATCTTCCCACATTCCAGATGCAATTGATTCGAAATCCTCAATCTAGAAAATAATTAAATTTTAAGATTCGACACAATAATTTACAGTCTGTGGTTTGACGCTAGTCGACGCCACTTGCAATTACTACAATGAGAGATAACCGAGGTAAAGTAATGTAAATGAGTAAATGAGCAAAAGTTTGTAGTAGGATTGGAAAATTATGCGGGCAAATGTTTGCCAGTCGTTTTGTGCTTCTCCTGACAGTTGAACCAGCAGCTGTGTTCTGTCCATTTTAGAACTTGTGCAACAAACAAATTCTTACCTCTCCTAGAGATTTAAAGTTACAGTAGTTTTGAGTACAAAATATGTTCCAGTGATGTATAACTGATAATTTTTATTTTTTTTTATTTTTTTTATTTTTTCAATTCCAGCCAGAGAACATCTTCAGTTCTCTGCGACCCGGCGAAGCACCTTCTGGCAATTCATAGCCAACACCCCAGAGTTGAACTGCAAGAAATTGGAAGCGACGCCTCGCTACTAGCACCATGTAACAGGAAAACTTAAATTCTAGTTGACTCATGTAACTTTGGTCATTACCGTTTTTGCCCCAGGATCAATATTTTGAGAATCACAATTAAAATAGGAGTGCAATTTTTTCTTTATTTTTTAATTTCGTTTATTATTAAGTTCGTTGGAAAAATAATAATGGACAACCAGGTAGATAATTTGATTTTCACCAACTCTGGTTGTGTCCTCTCATCGTGAATAGGCATTCCGGCAAATAGAATCTACTTATCTACCTGTGCATTTGAGCACCTGATTAGTTTTTTTAAACCTAATTATTGATTACCATTTTTACGATAAACTCAATAATAAAGGAAATAACTGAAAACAAAAAAAAGTCCACACCTGAATTGAGCATAAGTCTGAAAATATTGATCCTAGGGTAAAAATGGTAATGACCGAAGTTGCAGGAAATAAAATTCCCTACCTGATTGTTCATCACCAATCTTACGATGAACCTGATAATAAACGAGATAATGCAAAATAACAGTTTTTTACCGCTATTTGTAGTCTAACTCTGTAAATATCGATCTTAAGGTAGAAATGATAATTACCATACCTGTGGGAAATTAATTTCCCACAACTTTGGATTCCATCATTTTCACTCTCAAGATGAAAATAAGCGAGTTCTTCGAAAACAAACAAAACAACCCTTTAAATGATCAAGATGGCGGCAAACGCAATGAGGGGATTTCCCCGAAAATCGAGATTTACACTACCCCCCCCCCCCCCCCCCCCAGACTGAAAAAAGAAAATTGGTCCCCCTAATTACTTCCAGGTGGACTGATTTTTAGACCTATCTCGACCGAACTATTAGATAAGCGCGTGAACGCTCGAAATTGAGGCAATTATGCGCAAGCGCCGAGCAATCGACTGGCATTACATAGATCACTCTTATGTATAGGTATATATAGGTACGACTCTTGCATCAACCTTAGTATTTGACTATTGTGTCAATTTTCGTGTATGTGTGTGATTCTCGTGTCATAGTCATGTTATAACTGAATCTATATCTATATCTATATTTGTCAAGTAATAAACCAGCACGTCTCGTTAAGATTAATATTTAGGCGATAGAGGCGATGTCAACCAGTGTTATTAAAGTTTGTTTTTAGTTAACAATTGGATTACTATCGTAAAAGAGTCAGATTTTGAAAACAATTTGTAAGTAATGAACTTGTATATTCTGTCCAACTCTTTGTGTTATTTAATCTCGGAGATTTAGAATCTCCCTTCCCTTTGGATCCCCCAATTGAACTGGCCCTTGCGATAAGAATCTGTCAATTAATTAGTCGAGATCCAGTCGATAATTTGTTTTAATAAATTTTATAAATTAATTGGCGCCCAACAATAATTTATTTAGTGAGCCTCGACAGTTTATAACCCAGGTCGCGTCGGGTAGAACGGATTCAACATATGTGTTGATTCGTCAAATTACCAGATAATAATTACGTAGTTTGGAAAAATTGAAATAGGGAGAGAATCCTTTCTGTTTCAACTATATCAAGGTTCGCTGTCAATATATTTCAACTATAACTGTGCCATAAAGTAGTCTAATTTTCCTAATAGTCTGGAGTACTCTGCTCTCCTCTTACTTTGGGATTGTCAAACATTTCAGTTGGTAAGCTTGTCATATTAGTGCACTTGTGCTGACAAAAATGGTGCATTGTTATCTGGGATCGTTTTAACATCTATTTTATCATTATCGATAAGTATCACGACATTGATTGATAATATCGACGATTTAATAAATTATACTGTTATTGATTTGTCGTATATTATTATGAAACGGAATGAAAATATAAATGGAGAACTTATCATACTAGGAAGGAATTAAATCAATCCAGTCGACTCAATCGAAGTTTTTTATCGGCTTTTAATCACGGAAGGATAGTATCTTCGCTACCCCTATAACAGAAATGACCACAACATACATAGAGGGGTCAAATACAACACTAATTAGGCCAAGCCTCTGGTGCGGGCAGAATACCACTGCCGAAACGTCAGGCGACGAAAACTTAAATTGACTCGACTGGATTGATTTAATTCCTTCCTAATAAACGACAGTTCGAGTGTTAACTTCATCACGTGTAACTTATTATAATGTTGCAATAATTCGCAGCGAAATACATATAACTTCTATATCAATTACGTGAACGGGTGGTTTTCAATCCTTCAGAGCTTCTCCTGAGAGTCTAGACAACTACCTTGGATTTTCCGCTCCGCGCTTCTGATCATTAGTGATGTCATTGATGACCTTTCCCACCATGCGCGGTGGTGTACGTACTGTAATGTTTTTTTCTCCTTAGCTTACGGGATACGTTGCATACTAGTTACAATAAATTGATTGAATAGTGAGGATCTCGGAAGCCAGTGTGAGTTACAACAGCTGAGAAGTTTTCTATAAGGTGAAAATTGATCAGGATAATCGATCAGTAGCTTGATCGTGCTCTTGATTCGGTGAATTGGAAGTCAGAAACTAGGAAGGTAAGTCCACAGTTATTATAGCTATGTTTTAATTGTAGACATGCGGAAGCAGAAACACGCCTACAATTCAATGTTCAATGACAGATTTCAATTTTCAGGACTGCTTGCTCATCTGTCATTGCATGAGATCACGAGTCTGTGATCCGTTTTCCTATTCAAGCGCAAGGTAATCCTCTATTCTATCCAAGGCGTGCAAAAATTTATGAGGTATCAAGTGAGGTATCTGAAAACCTTGGCTAAATCGGCGGACTTCAATATAATTTATCCGGTTTTATACTTATTGATGAAAAGTATTACTAGTAGATGATGATACCGGAATCATCACATCTCTGGATGTTCGCTTTACTTATTAGTGAGATTCAGTACGTACGATCGATATTATACGATCGGCAGATCGTTAAGCTTGAAGCAACGATATGTGACATATCCAATATCATTTCTGCATGTTCACGCTTTACAGCATGTAGATTATTTAATTACTAACATTCACTGTCATTACTTTTCTCTATAAAAATGGATAACGGACGGATACTGGTTATTCTGGTACAGCGTGAAACCATTGAAAGCATAATAAGGCGGCCCGGGACTTGGCGAGGGGGGCGTCCGCGGACGCGGTAAACTCGGGTCAAAGTGTAGTGTACGCGAAAAATTTGATTGGATCCATGGTTCGAGATGTGGGTTATAGATAAATTGACCATCTTATCGAACTAAAGATGTCTAGTGTTTCCAGCATTTTTTTATTTCCGGAATATTTCGAGTTTACAATGCAAGAAAAACGCTCGTTCTTTTTTTTTTATGTTTTCAATTGTCTCGTCCGGCTTTTGAAAATGAGCAATATTCTGGAATAAGGGAATGTGAATTGGCCACGAGCGGTGCAAATAAAATTTTCAATCACTGAGCATATTTCACTTGGTATATTCATAGCGTTGAGTAAATTAATTTATTTCAGTAACCGGTATCAGCATAATTCATTCAAGTGTTACAACACACGGAAACCTGTAACAAATGTTCAGTAGACCAGTCGACGAATACACCTATAAATGGTGATCGTATATAGATTTGAAACAGCCACGTAGACTTGGACGCAAACCAATTGCTGATAGCGCTGATCGTTTGCTTTGGGTCAGCGGGCCCAGTCCACTATATCCAATTATGTAGAGATCAGTGACCCTCGTGCATTCCAAAGTCCATTAAATCATTGAATTGTATATAACACACTGGCAGTGAGAGAAGCGAACTGTTTGGCCATCATGGACGACCCGGCTTTGTACGCGGAAGCCAATGATATATCGCATCGGATAGCCAGTTATTTCATCGACGAATTTACCGACGAAATTGGGAAAATGTCGGGACGCTGCCTCGACGTTGGAACAGGCCCCGGGGACCTGGCCGTGGATCTCATTCTGCCGATATTGAACAAGAAGGCAAACCTTGTCTGTGAGTCCAATGCGACCTAGTGCGTTATTGCTGCATAAATTTTATTCAAGCGAAAATGACACGTTGTTAACTGCACAGGTTCGGACATCTCCGAAAAAATGCTGAACTTTGCGAAAGATAAGTACAAGGACAATGAACGCATGTCTTTCATCAAGCTGGACATCGAAACACCGGAACTGCCCAAAGATCTAGTCGAACAATTCGATCACGTCACATCCTTCTGGTGTATACACTGGTGCCAAGACATGCGGTAAGAATTAATCGACTCAGCAAACTTCAGCAACAGATTTCAAGTATTTTGAACATATTCTTTGATAGTCTTTGAACAAGTTGTAGGTATAATTTAACTTACTGCAATAGTGTGTGTATACAGCGCCACGGAGTCATATACCTATACCTATACGACAAATCAAAAGTGATCGAACCTGTTGGAGGCTGATCGGAGTCAATAAATTGACGCTTGCGTAAACTATACGACAGCGTCTATACGTTGTCTAATTTAGATGACGACATGAACGGCGATAATATTCAAATTATCGTTCGAGACATTCAACTTATAGTTTGACTAGGTCCTGACTTTAAGATTGAGTTATCTAAAGTTCAGTTTCCAGTCGCAAAGTATTCAAAAAAGCTAGCGAATGTTATTAGAGACAGAAAAAGGCTAGCTGAGAAAATTTAAAAAATGAAATTTTGTTGGAGGGTAAATCCTGCCAGGCGTAGTACTCTTTAAGTTGGGAACTCTTCAGAACTTCTGCAACAACAAAAAGTTCTCTTCTTTCGTGAAAATATGAAATTAGGGAAGTGGTATGTACAATTAAATGATCCGGTAATGGATCACTCATAATTTTGTCTCTGATTCCAGGCAGGTATTCCGGAACATTTTTGATTTGCTACGACCCGGGGGCAGCACCTTTTTGCTATTCATAGCCAACAGCTCTGGTCTGAACTCCTACGAGAAATTAGCAACGATGCCTCGCTATCAGCCCTACATCAAGGTTCGCTGTTGCTATTTTAACCATGACGGTCTCATTGTCAATAAAGTTATCCAATTTCGTTGGTAACCTAAAGTTACTTTCTCTCCACTAACTTTCAAATTACCAAACATTACTATTCGAAGTCAAGTGTAGGAATTGGTTTGTTGCGCTGTGGTGATAAATAAATGTGACCCGTTTGGCCTTTACGTGTAATAGTTGACGAACAATGGACCGAAAATTCCTGGCAGTTTTGGATTAGTCCTGATTTGAAAGTACTAGTAACATTTTAAACAATAATGTTTCAGGATGCGGATCGTTACATCCCGGTGTTTCAGCACTCTTCGGAGCCGCGCAAGACTCTGAAGGCCCTAATTGAAGACGTAGGCTTTGACGTCCATCATTGTAGTGTCAGAGAAACGACTCACACTTTCGACGACCCCGACATATTTGGCAGTAAGATGATTTTCTTCTCTAACATCACTCGAAAACCATCGAATATGGTTATATCGCTATCCAGAAGTAGAACCAGCTGCCTCACATTGTTACTAGTGTTTTTGAAGATGTCGTTTTTTTTCCAGAATTCGTGCTGTCTATAAACCCTTTTCTAAATCTAATTCCCACCGACCTCACGGAGGACTACAAAAAGGATTTATTCAATGAATACGCGAGGCACTGCATTGTCTTCAACAAGAATAATGAAAACGAAGACGAATATAGTATACTAGCTAAATATCACGTGTTCATAATTTACTTAAAAAAGCCTTCGGTTAACAATAATAGATATTCAAAGGAATAATTATGATTAACTTGATTGCTAATTTGGTCTTTCGAAAGTGCACATATTGACGTAGTATGTAATATTTGTGAATGTACAAATAATATTGATCTAGCCTAATATATTGTTTTGACCGGGACTAGCACAGCTCAATCAACTATTTTATCGCGTATAGCAAATATGTGCAACGTGTAAATAAATATTTTTGACGATTTATTAAATACGTACATTGGTGACGGGAAGATCGAATGTTCAATTAATTATACCTATAATCTGCATATCCTTCTACATGTAGACCCATAAAATCCTCAACCCAGGAAACAATTCAATTTTAAAATTCGTCGAAATGATTTTAGGACTGTGTTCTGACGCTGGTCGATCCTACTTCTAATTAGTCTAATGAAATTAGCACGATAAGGTGACGCAAACGCTTAATCAAGCAAGTCAGCAGTGGAATATGTACTGAATCACGAGGAATGACGGTTGTCGATCCTTTTGAGCCTCTCCTAACGTAGATACCTACCAAGGAGAGTCTCTTCTCGCTCGGCGATTCTCTATGCACCTTATTGCAGTGTTAGAGCAACGGTAAGAGAAAAGAGTTAGACTTTTGACATATGCGATGTTAAAAAAACGAATAAGAAATTGTGTGCCCAATTTCGCAATAGAAGCAGTGCTCCTGACTGTTCGGCCGCAAAGGGGCCTTAAGAGTACGTAGCCAGCGTCTCGTACCAAAAATAAACGTGGGTGAAGTCAGACTTGTAATTCATGACTTTGAGGTATCGTCGGGAAATTTCAGACGCCAAGCGGCGCTCATTTGGTATGCTTGCTGAGTACGAAGTTCCGGTTCCGAAAAACAGTTGCTTATGACTTGGGTAAGAGGAGGGATAAAGTGGTCATTTCCGCCCTCTCTCTTTTGTATGTGCTAGCTATGCTTAGAGGCCTATGTTTTGGTCTGTTTAAAATCAGTTATATACAGGCATCCGCAGAGAACACATCAGGCACATTTTTAAAACCCGCGGATATAAACTTTACCTGCAACATAGATTATACGTATGAAAGAATCGTCTTTGCTAACATCGGGGGTGAAAGGGGGTACGCAACCGGGGAAAGGAACCATCGAGAGAATACTGATGAAAAGAGTTGGGTCAATAAGGAAAACCTCCCTCCGTCACAAGAATTGTATAACAAGATCTAACGATAAGGTAATATTGAAAACTGATTTGGATCAAATAGGAATATTGGTTTGTTTGTTGAAATATCGTGAACGGTTCGGAAAAAAATTCGAATGTCCTCAACTGATAAAAGTAGTATTCGAAACCTAATTACGTCAACTCGGAGTTCAGAAATTCAGATCTTCGGATAACAAACACCTTTTACAAACACCAGCTGGTTAACTGCTGCGGAGATATGACGTGGAAATGGTTACGTTCTAAATAAATTTAATAAATAGTGAGGACGTCACCAGTGTGGCATACAACAGTTGATAAATTTTGTGTAACATGCAGATTATATACTCACCGTATTCAACCTCATGCATCCCACAGACGATACGCCGCTACTAAGAGGAGCGAACTGTTCGCAATCATGAACGACCCAGCTTTGTACACGACAGCCAACGATCTGCAGCGTCGCGATGCGAGGGACTTCACCGACGAATTTAGCGACAAATTTGGGGAAATGTCAGGACGTTGCCTCGACATTGGATCAGGCCCCGGCGATGTGGCCGTCGATGTCATTCTGCCGAAATTAAACACTCAGGCTAGTCTTATCTGTAAGTTTTCCGCAACTCTGTAGATGATCGCAACAAAAAGTTTGTTCAAGCGAAAATGACACGTTGTTAATACAGGTTCGGACTTCTCTGAGGTAATGTTGAAGTTTGCGGAACAGAAGTACAAGGAGAACGAACGCCTGTCCTTCCTCAAGCTGGACATCGAAACACCGGACCTGCCCAAACATCTAGTGGAACAATTCGACCACGTTACATCATTCTACTGTTTACATTGGTGCAAAGACATGCGGTAAGAATTATTTAAGTCAGCGGATTGCAGCGACAGATTTATCGGGTAATCCTTACATTCGTGAGAAGTATTGAAATAAGCCGGAGAAAGTTATTGGAGAGAAAAATAAAGGCTGACTGAGAAAATTGAAAAAATGAAATCTTGTTCGAGGGCAAATCCTGCCACGTGAAGTTATCTTCGAGTTGGGAAGTTCAGGCTTCTACAACAAGAAAATGCTCTTCTTTCCTAAAGAAATCTAGTTACGGCATTTTTACATGTAATCCGATGATGGATATACCTCACAACTCTTTTCTTGATTCCAGCCAGGTATTCGAAAATATTTTCAATCTGCTCCAACCGGGGGGAAGTACCTTTCTGATATTCTTAGCCAACAATCCTAGCATGAACTCCTACAAGAAATTGAAAGCCATGCCTCGCTACCGGCCCTACCTCAAGGTTCCCTGTTGTTATTTTCGTTTTAGTTTAGAAATAGGTGTGACTCGTTTAGACCTTGCACGTAATCGTTAGCGAACAATTAGTAAAGAATTCCTGATAATTTTGGGTTAGTCCTGATTCAAAATTCATAGCAAAATTTGAAACAATAATGTTTTAGGATGTGGATCGTTACATCCCGGTATTTCAGGACTCTTCGGAGCCGCGCAAGACTCTGAAGGCCTTAATCGAAGACGTAGGCTTTGAGGTTCATCATTGCAGTGTCAGAAAGAAGAGCTACACCTTCGTCAGCCCTGACGCCTTTACTGGTAGGATGATCTTTTTCTCTCAAATCATAAAAAATCATAGTTTGGAATCACGCCGTTATCCAAAAGTTTGACCCGTATCTGCCTGATGCCATATTTTTAACGATCTCGTTTCTTTCAGAATTCGTGCTGTCCGTAAACCCCTTCATAGATCTCATCCCCGCCGACATCACGGAGGACTACAAAAAGGATCTGGTCAATGAATACAAGAAGGAATGTATTACCTTCAACAAGAATAACGAGAACGAAGACGAATATGATGTACTGAAATATGGCACATTCGCAGTTTACTTAAAAAAGCCTTCGGCTATAAATAAGTTGTAACCAGAATCATAATAATTATTCACTTACTTGGCAATTTGAATATCTGAAAAGACAAATGGCACATTTCAAAAGACATACTTGGAATTTGTTTTACAGATTTCTCTGCGCACTCAATTTTATACTTTTACCGTTTTTAGGAAAACGTTATTTGTGTTAATAGATCAAATAGAATTGAAAGAAAAAAATGAAAGAAGAACGACACCAGTTCTTACGTGAAAAGGTCTGAACTTTCCGAAAAAAATACAATGGTTCCATTCGGACTTTGTACTAGCCGTTGAAATTACGATTCTTTCAATGAATGTTCTGTGCTTTCGCGGATCCAATTGAAATTTCTCTATCGTATTTTTTTCTTCAAAGTTCATACTACATGTAGCCCCATAAAATCCTCACCCCAGGAAACAATTCAATTTTAAAATTCGACGAAATGATTTTAGGACTGTGTTCTGACGCTAGTCGATCCTACTTCTAATTACTCTAATGAAATTAGCACGATAAGGTAATACAAACGCTCAATCAAGCAAATAAGCAGTGGAATATGTACTGACTCACGAGGACTGACGGTTGTCGATCCTTTTGAGCTTCTCCCAACGTAGATACTGTAACGAATCTTTTATTTACGCTACGTATATTAGAAAAAGTATGAATCGAAAGGATGGGATTCCTGATGAAGGCCGTAGGTGGAGATTATAAATGACTAATGAAGACAATATACTATATTTAAAGAGTAGTGCTCCCACTGACGTATTTATTAAGATACCAAACAAAGAAAAATGTGAATTGGAACAGATTGAAGCAAATAGCCAAACAAGAAACAAAATTATGTGAGCACGTGCGAGATCAAATAAAATCTTACAATTAAATGATTATGGATGGTTAATGGGTATGAGGGATGATAGATAAAATATTTGGAATAAACGAAAAAATTACAAAATAAGACGCGGAGGTGTAGCTAAATGCGTGATGCAGTTTGAGTTGAAAGGATCTTCTTAAGATCTAATAGAACTAAGATTATGCAAGTAATGTGTTAAACTACGTGCAGAAATTATGACTCGAAATTCTACGTTAAGTTAAACCGAACAAAAGCAATAATAAAAAAAGATACAAAACTCAACACCCTGACTGATGAGAGAGAGATAGGCGATGAACGCTCGTACGTGGTCGATGCCAACTCCTGGATGCTGGGTTGATGCTCTTTTTATCGATGAATGATGGCTCGATCTCCCAACTACCGTTCTTGGAGATTCGAAGGTGTAATGATGATAGCAGGTATTATGGCCAAGAAAAAGTTGTGCAATCCCTCGCTTAGACAGATGCTGGTGTAAGGCGTCGCAGAGGCCTCAGCCGGGAGAGAGAGCGAGCGTGGCTCGCACACCGAACCAGAATATTTTCGGTCATTAAGGTTGACATAGACTGGTCAACCTTATTAGCCAAATAGACTGGTGATATTGATGCTGATTGGTTTCTACTGAACAATTCATCCGATCGAATCAGTGCCATCTCTCCCTCATACCTATATCTCTCTCAATACCTACCAAGGAGAGTCTCTTCTCGCTCAGTGATTTTCCCCGCACCTCATTGAAGTATTAGAGCAACGGTGGGAGAAAAGAGTTACACTTTTGACATATGCGATGTTAAAAAAACGAATAAGAAATTTTGTGTCCGATTTCGCAATAGAAGAAGTGCACCTGACCGTTCGGCCTCAATGGGGCCTTAGAGTATGCAGCCAGAGTCTCGTACCAAAAATAAACGTGGGTGAAGTCAGACTTGAGGAAGACCAAGCCCATGGAGTTGTTGATAATTTATGACTTTTAAGTGTCGCCGGGAAATTTGAGACACCAAACGGCGCTAATTTGGTATGCTTGCTGAGTACGAAGTTCCGGACCCGAAAAACGGTTGCTTGTGACTCGGGTTAGAGAAGGGATCAAATGGTCATTTCCGCCCTCTCTCTCTTGCATGCTACCTTTGCTCAGACGCCTATGTTCAGGTCTGTTTAAAATCAGTTATATACAGGCATCCGTAAAGAACACATCAAGCTCATCTTTAAAACCTGCTGCAGATGTAAACTTTACCCGCAACATAGATTGTACGTATGAAAGAATCGTCTCTTCTAACATCCGGGGTGAAAAGGGGCACGCAACCGGGGAAAGGAACCATCGAGAGAATACTGATAACAACGCACTGATAACGAGCAAAAAAGGTAACAGCTTTACATTTAAGGAAATGAGTTGGGTCAATAAGGAAAACCTCCCTCCGTCAGAAGAATTGTATAACAATTGATCTAACGATAAGGCAATATTGAAGAATGTTTGGGATCAAATGGGAATATTGGTTTGTTTGTTGAAATATCGTGAACGGTTCAGAAAACAATCGAGCGGCCTCGAATGTATTCGAACGTGGAGAAGGGGCTTTCAGATCTCTATATAGCTTTTGAAATTTCGAACCTTCGGTGTATTATTTCGATTTGAAGCTCTGTCAAACCGACTGTGTAGACTTTCGGGGAAATATTCTTTCTAAAAAACATGCACTGAGTCGGTACTGTGTAAAATTCGAAATTTTTACACACATTTTTACAACAGTTTGATAAGTTTGACTGAAAAATGTTACACTGAACAAAATAAACAATAAAATTTGCTCAGATTTCGAGTAACCCGGAACTCCAGACGGGATTTCAGCAAATACTACAGTGTTAGATTCTTTTTAACAAACATGGTTATTTTTGCAGTATAAAATACTGAGTGTGGGTTTCAAGGTGAGCGAAGCTGATAGGATGAGCAATGAACACAAGGACTTTCAATCAAACTATAATAAAAATGAACTTTATTCTGAACCTCCGTCTTAAATCGACACAGCTCCGTACGTTGTACGTCTTTACAAGTTGCTGGTCAGGCTTATTTTCACGTTGCACATGTTTCCCCTTTTCCATGGGGAGTTTACACCAACCACCCAAGATCCTTCATCTGTTTTCCGTCATACATGCAGTCTCATTCGCACCCTCTATTTCCTTTAGCCAGCTACAGACGATACACCTCTACTAAGAGGAGCGAACTGTTCGCCATCATGAACGACCCAGCTTTGTACACGACAGCCAACGATCTGCAACGTCGCGATGCGAGGGACTTCGCCGATGAATTTAGCGACGAATTTGGGAAAATGTCAGGACGTTGCCTCGACATTGGATCAGGCCCCGGCGATGTGGCCGTCGATGTCATTTTGCCGAAATTAAACACTCAGGCTAGTCTTGTCTGTAAGTTTTCCGCAACTCCGTAGATGATCGCAACAAAAAGTTCATTCAAGCGAAAATGACACGTTGTTAACACAGGTTCGGACTTCTCTGAGGTAATGTTGAAGTTTGCGGAACAAAAGTACAAGGAGAATGGACGCCTGTCCTTTCTCAAGCTGAACATCGAAGGACCGGACCTTCCCGAACAACTAGTGGAACAATTCGACCACGTTACATCATTCAACTGTTTACATTGGTGCCAAGATATGCGGTAAGAATCATTCAAGTCAGCGGATTGCAGTGACAGATTTACCGGGTAATGCTTAAACTCGTTAGAAGTATTGAAATAAGCCAGAAAAATTTATTGGAGACAAAAATAAAGGCTGACTGACAAAATTGGAAAAATGAAATCTTGTCGGAAGGTACATCTGCCACGCGAAGTTACCTTCGAGTTGGGAATTTCAGACTTCTACAACAAGAAAATTCTCTGCTTTCCTAAAGAAATCAAGTTACGGCATTTTTACATGTGATTCGGTGATGGATACCTCATATCTAACTCTTCCCTTGATTCCAGCCAGGTATTTAAAAATATTTTTGATTTACTCCGACCTGGGGGAACTACCTTTCTACTATTCTTAGCCAACAGCCCTAATATGAACTCCTACAAGAAATTGGAAGCGATGCCTCGCTACCGGCCCTACATGAAGGTTCGCTGTTGTTATTTTCGACTTAGTTTAGAAATAAGTGTACAGACTCGTTTAGACCTTTCGTGTAATCGTTAGCGAACAATTGGTAAAAAGTTCCTGATAGTTTTGGGTTAGTCCTGATTCAAAATTAGTAGCAAAATTTAAAATAATAATGTTTCAGGATGTGGATCGTTACATCCCGGTATTTCAGCACTCTTTGGAGCCGCGCAAGAATCTGAAGGTCTTAATCGAAGACGTGGGCTTTGAGGTCCATCATTGCAGTATCAGAAAGAAGAGCTACACCTTCGACAGCTCTGACGCCTTTACTGGTAAGATGATCTTTTTCTCTCAAATCATAAAAAATCATAGTTTGGAATCACGCCGTTATCCAAAAGTTTGACCCGTATCTGCCTGATGCCATATTTTTAACGATCTCGTTTCTTTCAGAATTCGTGCTGTCCGTAAACCCCTTCATAGATCTGATCCCCGCCGACATCACGGAAGATTACAAAAAGGATCTGCTCAATGAATTCAAGAAGGAATGTATTACCTTCAACAAGAATAATGAGAACGGAGACGAATATGGTGGACTGATATATGGCATATTCGCAGTTTACTTGAAAAAACCCTTTGGCTATAAATGAGTTGTAACCAGAATCATAATAATTATTAACTCACTTGCCAATTTGAAAGTCTGAAAAGACGAATGGCACATTTCAAAAGATGTACTTGGAATTTTTTCCAGATTTCTCGGCGCACTCAATTTTTTACCGCTCAATTTTATACTTGTACCGTTTGATTTTATACTTTTAATGTTCTGTGCTTTCGAGGGACCAATTAAAATTTCGCTATCGTATTTTTTTCCTTCAAAGTTCATACTACATTCCACGTGACATATATAATTTTTGGAGTGGGGTTTCTGTGGTAACAGATGTCGTATAAATAATCAGTGTCAAGATTTTGTCACTTTAATTTTCGTTTTTTGTTCAGGTGTAGATACAGTTTTGATATAGCAGCGTAGGTAAAGACCCCGGAAAAGTGCCTCGCGATGTTCCTAGCCCACTGCCTTGGCATGAAATCTGACAAGAAATTGAAAGCAGTGCCTCAATCGTTACCAGCCTTACATCAAGGTTTGCTGGGATTATTAAAAATTGCGTTTGAAACGTGGTGCAACTTCGGTTGCATATTTTGGGGCTGACTGATTTAAATTCGTTGAGTGTCTGTATACCTGTACCTCCACTGCACAGAAGAAATTTTTGGCAACATTTTCTACGGTCCCCATTTTGCCCGAGACGGGGCGAAATTTTTTTCTGTAAGTATCTCATAATACTGGATATGTGCGTTAATGTCAATTGAAAAACAAATAGTAAAGGCTCATAGAATCATTATAATCCCTACGAAATTTCTTTGTACTTATTCTGCCCCACTCTGTAACCATGTATACGGACTCGGTAAGTTGGATTTAACAAGATAGTCCACTATACGTTCAAAAACGGTGTATGTGTTGATAAAATACAACGTTTCACACAAGACGAGACAGTTGTACACTTATATATCTTTTATTCTAATGATTTTCCAAAAATACTCACAAATTATGTACTAATAATGGGAAATCCACAATCTACATGTATCCCCACTCGAGTCGGTCTTAGACCAGCTTCAGCTTGGATCCAGCAACGGTCGACGGTGCGTTGTGTGAGTAAAATATATAGGTGTTTACAGATATTTGATAGCCTCAAGTGTGTGTGTGTCAGAAGACAGACTTTAACAACTGTAAAGCGGGGTGAACTAATAAAAAAAGACTATATCTTGTATGAGAAACGAGGGCAATGGTACAATATGTATTAACAAATATTGCATACACGTTTTATCCGTATATTATACGTATTGTATGAGAAATGAGGGTAATGGTACAATATGTATTGATAAATATTGCATATGTTTTATCCGTATATTATACGTATTAAGTAGGTATATGTTATACGTACAGGTATAGCTGTATCCCTATACTATAAGAAATTATAGATCCGCCGGATGCGGTTTTAATTCAAATCTAACTACGTCTTGATACAACGGCACCGCGAATCCTGAACAGTATAATTTTGGAATGTGTTTTTTTTTTACGCATAATATATGAGCATTCTGGCTATATTTTTCTTGAGCTCCAAGTGGTATGTAATTTTGTTGTAACCAGCAAATAGTTATTTAAAGATATAAAATGAAAACTTATGTAATGTTTAGTAAGTAAGAAGCCAAAAAATGACGTGTATACACACATAATATACATATAGGTATACATATATAATAAACATATAATAAATGTTAAGGACACGTACCTCGTATGTTCGTTATTTCGTCTCTGATACGGTTTTCACCCATGAAATGAATGATTTCGAACAGTCGTTCTTCTTCCCTGCTCATGTCAGAAATACACGTTTCCGTAACGTATCACTACACGTATAAAAGGTACGTTGGAATCACGTTTAACCGTGCAACTATAACGTATAAGAGAAACATTAAAATTACAATCTTACGTGGACATTTTTTCGTATAAAAAATGCTGATGAATTACCCTTAACTAAACGTGACTAACGCTTTGTAGAAACACTGTTAAAACGTTTTATGAACCCAGATAGTGTCTATTGGGAAAGAGATAACGTAGATCTTGAATTGGCAAAAAATTGGATATAAAATCGAACGTGTTCTTTGAATCTTGGCAAGTTCTTCTATGTACTCTAAAAATTAGGAGATAACAGTTGTTGATCGCTGCTTTAGAACTTGGTGTCATATTTGTTCTTTGTAAAAGTTATTTCCATGCGAAAACGAACCGATACAGCTGTAATGTTAATACGAATAAAACAGAATTATTGGATTGTTATCACAAATGTCGTTCTAAAAATAATGTCCGGCACTTTCGGTGACCCAGATCTGGGGAAATTGCAAAAAACCATATTTAACTGAAACACGAACGGAAAATTCAGTAGTTCAACTTTTCAACGAGCCGAAGGTGTACGCGAGCATAGAACTTGATATTTAGGTGAGTTGAAGTCGGTAAAAAATAGTTGTGTAATTTTTTTCTTTCTAGATATTACATTTTTCCATCTGGCGGAAAGTGATACGAAGGATATGTGACGGTAAAAATTTACAAAATCTGAAAAATAAACATTTTTGACAAACAAAAAGTTGTGTGAATTTATCAGACGAGTCGGACTCTAATTTTTAATTCAATAGTCAAGTTTTATTGCTGGAGTCTTTCTAACTCCAAGATCCTCACTCCATTTGGACAGAGGAATCTACAAAAGACCGAAAAAAAACTGAAAAGAACATTCATTTATTCGCAATCAAGATCAATCTTCTTTTCAGTTTTTTTTTTTTTTCGGTCTTTTGTAGATTGCTCTGTTCAATATTCACATATACTAATATGCAGACTTTATTTTAATTCACCTTGTCCCATTTGTTTATGCCAACGGAAGCCACCAAGGCTAGAGAATTTCGCGATAATATGTATAAACCAGATTTGTACGTGGAAGCCAACGATAAGCAGCGTAACGACGCCAGTGATATCTCCAAGGAGTTTAGCGATGAACTCGGTAAAATTTCGGGACGCTGCATCGACGTTGGATCCGGTACCTGTGACGTGGTGGCAGATTTCATTTTGCCGAAACTGAACCCGAAGGCCAGCATTGTCTGTAAGTTTTCTCGTAGCGTAAAACATAACGCATCAGAATGAAGTGTGTCGACAACACAGGTTCGGACATATCCGAGGAAATGCTGGACTTTGCGAGAGAAAGGTACAAGGATAACGACCGGATGTCCTTCGTCAAGTTGAACATCGAGTCCCCGGATCTGCCCGAATATCTGATTGAACAATTTGATCACGTCACGTCGTTCTACTGTTTGCATTGGTGCCAGGATATGCGGTAATACAAGGTTCCTCTTAATTTTGATTTGGAATCCCAAAAACTCACGTGATCGCGTATGCATACATCATGATATACAGACTTCGAAAAACCAGGGAAAAAAGTACCGCACGATTCGACGTCTAGTACCGAAAAGTCTGCTCGGTTAATAGTATTCATGAAAACGTCCAGTAATGGCTGCTCGTACAAATCACTCGTTGAAAGTAAATTGATAACTTCATCTCTGCTTACAGCCAGGTGTTTAAAAACATCCTAAATCTACTTAAACCTGGAGGTACCACCCTTTTGGTGTTTCAAGCCAACAGCTTTGTCAGAAATGCCTATCCATTCTTGGCATCCATACCTTGTTACCAACCCTACATGAAGGTACGTCTCTGTTCGATAACCATACAAATAGCAACGTCATTTCATCACGCACAGCTCGTAAATCGGAATTCGAAAAGGGGTGCCTATATCATTGCAGCTTTGCGGTCAACCAGACAATTAACAAACGTCATTTTATTTTTTCAAAATTACATCTATTATGTTCTAGGACGTGGATCGTTACATCCCGGTCTATCACAACTCTGAAAGGTCATGCGAGGCTATAAAGGCCTTAATGAAAGATGTCGGCTTCGACGTCTTACATTTGAGCTGCAGAGAAAGAAATTGCAGTTTCGAGGCCCCGGCTCTCTTAACTGGTAATATATCTATTACGTCTTCATTCTTTCATATAATTTGAAAAAAGCATTATTTACTCGCGTGGATACAGTCGTGATACATTCAATAATTGTTCCATCGTGTCCAGAAGGAATTATTAATGTTATTTGCTCCTTTTCAGATTTCGTGCTGGCTGTAAACCCCTTCATAGATCGCATGCCCGCCGACCTCAGAGAGGAGTACAAAAAAGATCTGATCAAAGAAGTCGAGAAACAGAACATCGCTTTCGACAAGAATATCAATAACGAAGAAGAATACAAAATCATGTTTAGATATCATTTATTCGTAGTTCGCTTGAAATCGCCTATGAACAAATTGTATTGATAGCAACAAAATTTATTATTCATTATCGAGAAATAACATGTTAATCTTTCAAAAAACATTCATAGCCATACTTTTTTACGGTCAAATTTCCCGGATGAGTCAATGGTGCAAGTCAAATTTGACTGAATTGTTATTAAGTTATTATTAAGTTTAATTGTTATTGGACTTGGGATTTTTCGAGATACGCAGTTTAGAGGGTTTACGAGGATGGAGGATTAGGACTGTCTGTTTAACTAAATATTCTGACAACCAGTACACAAGAAAATATAAACACATTTGAACGGAGTATTGATACGTCACAACGCAATCGATTACCTATAATAAGAGTACTTGGGAATTTGGGAATCCCATAATCGCACATTGTGAGACTCATCGATCATACTCGTCATACATGATAAAATAGTTGATTGAACTGTCTTAGTTCTGGTTACAAAATTATATTAAGCTAGACTAATGGCATTTGCTTGACATGAATTTATATTGGCATTTTCGCATAGTCGAATTGGCAGGTAAGTGAATAATTATTATTATTCCTTTGAATATCACTTATTGTTAGCAAAAGGCTTTTTCAAATAAACTACGAATGTCTTGGCTAACATCAGTATACTATATTCGTCTTTGTTTCTCTTATTCTTGTTAAAGACAATGCATTCCCTCGAGAATTCATTGACGAGATCCTTTTTGAAATCCTTCGTGAGGTCGGCGGGAATGAGATCTATGAAGGGATTTATAGCCAGCACGAATCCTGGAACAAACGAGATCTTCAAAAATACCAGTAACATCATGAGGCAGCTGGTCACACTTCTGGACAGTGGTACAGATCGCATGCTGTGCTTTTTGAGTGACGTAGGCGAAGAAATAAAATAATTTACCACTGAAGACGTCCGGATTAACAAAGGTGTAGCTCTTTTCTCTGACACTACAATGATGGACCTCGAAGCCCACGTCTTCGATTAAGGCCTGCAGAGTCTTGGGCGGCTCCAAAGAATGCTGAAATACTGGGATGTAACGATCCGCATTATTCTGAAACATTATTATTTCAAATCTTATGATTACTTTCCGATCAGGACTAACCCAAAAATTCCAGGAATTCTTTACCAATTGTTCGCTAACGATTACACGCAAGGTCTAAACGAGTCACATTTATTCGAAAACAAAAGGAGAGCAGGGTATTGCGGACTATCAACGAAATTGGACTACCTTATTGAGACCGTTATAGTGAAAATAACAACAGCAAACCTTCATGTAGGGCTGGTAGCGAGGCATCGCTTCCAATTTCTTGTAGGAGTTCATGCCTTGATTGCTGGCTATGAATATCAGAAAGCTACTTCCCCCAGGTCGAAGCAAATCAAAAATATTTTCAAATACCTGGCTGGAATCAAGAAAAGAGTTATGAGTTGTCAATCATCCGATAATTTGTAAAACGGTTGTAACTTGACGTCTTTGGGAGAGGAGAGAACTTTTTTGTTATACTTCACATGGCAAACTTTATCCTCAACGATTATCAGCATTACCCAGTGCCTGTAGTAAATCAGTTGCTGCAGTTCACTCACTTGAATAATTCTTACCGCATGTCTTGGCACCAATGCAAACAGAAGAATGATGTAACGTGATCGAATTGTTCCACTAGATGTTTGGGCAGATCTGGTGTTTCGATGTCCAGTTTGATGCAGGACATTCGTTCATTGTCTTTGTACTTTTCTCTCGCAAACTTCAGCATTACCTCAGAGATGTCCGAACCTGTGTTAACAACGTGTCATCTTCGCTTGAATAAACTTTTTGTTGCAATTACATACGGAATTGCGGAAAACTTACAGACAAGACTAGCTTGAGTGTTTAATTTCGGTAGAATGACATCGACGGCGACGTCGCCGGGGCCTGATCCAATGTCGAGGCAACGTCCTGACATTTTGCCAAATTCGTCGCTAAATTCATCAGAGAAGTCCCTCGCATCGCGACGCTGCAGATCGTTGGCTGTCGTGTAAAAAGCTGGGTCGTTCATGATGACCCAACAGTTCGCTTTTCTGTGGCGGCGCATCGTCCAACGCAACGAATCAATTGTCTGCTGTAGGATGCATGAGGATGAATATGGAGCAATAAAACCAACGTGATCATGAAGTCAAATTATACTTTCATGGAAAAATTATGCCAATGCTATGAAACTATTTCGAATATTGTTCCCAATGGGTCAAAGTTTCGGTATTTTTGAATCAAGTACCTATACATCAGAGGAGTAGGTATCCAGGAAAAAGTTTTGAAGAAGGCGAAAGAAAAGTTTTATTATTAATTATTACAATCTCTGTACAAACTGAACATTTTTTATTATTGAAACAAAGTATTCATCATTATGATTATTATTATTTACCATTACTCATCAAAGCGCTCGCATCCAACGCATATCCGCGAAGATCATTCGGATATTTCATTCGCGTTCGACCGCTTGTATCAGCATCACGTTGATAATGCAAATATACAGCAGAAATCCTTGGAAAATAATTTATACCTGAGAAATAATGTTTGTTTTGGAAATGCACAATTATTCACAGATCACGATTATCGCAATTGGCACCTTTTTACGGTACACTGGTACGAATTCGCACCACTTGAACTTTCTAAATCAAATGGATCACTCGGCTACTCAAAGGCGAATGAAATTCTGTATATACGTGACGTGTACTTGGAGGAATGGACATATTCAACGTAGTGATAGTAGAGACCTTCGGACTAGTTCCAAGTGAAACAGTCGTTATGCCTGCAGTGCGAATTCATATTTCTTGATTCTACTAGCGCTTCGCCTAGGTGAGGGTTTATATTTGTTGATATGACTCGAAGTTGACGGACGCTTTGCCTCGAATCGCTAACGAGCACGTTCCGTCCCGCCTTTCATGCTGTTTGCGTGATATCACTAGCTACGATAAGTATGTTATACCGAGGTGTGTGCCTTCATCGCGTATCCCCGTTCCTTTCGTTGTTAGATACCACAACCTTTCCAATGATAGAATTTGATGTTCGCACGGCACAAGCTGCCCCCAACTTCTAATTCTTACCAAGTTCAACTCATCCATATCAAGGTCGACTCCGAAAGAGACCTCTGCCTGTTGGTCACTGCCGAACTGGTCAATTCTTAACTCTGTTTCTGCCACCCCTCCGCCATCAGGTAGCCCCTGGTGCTCGACCTTGCGATAACGACATATTCGTGATAAAAATTGTATTATTCAACGTCCAACGTTAACCCGAGTAACGGTCTGTTTGTTCTCCTAACATAATTCATACAGGTATGTAACGTATCCGGACTCATCGACCCGAAAAACCCAAGTATGAATTTTTTTGTTTCAATCAAATTAAACGATCGGATTTTGGCCAGCTTTTAGATGAGCGTATGATCGTCTGCAGCAGCGCTTAACCTTCCCAAAATAAATTTTGAGATAAGCAGACAACTGTTGTCAGCAAAATGTCATTACAGGAATACCCAATTGGGGCCTAGCTTATTCATCTCAATTGACGGATAGCGAGTAACGTGTTCAAACATAATCGGCTAGGTGATAGGTTGAATGAGTGACGATTATTTATTTCAATGCATCAATTAGTCAAAGGTTTTCGTAGGTAAACTAAGAATGTCATATACATGCATAGTACGCTATGTTCTTTTTCCTTATTGCCATTCTTGATGACAATCATGGTCTCTTTCGCGACTTCTTTCGCCAGATCGTTTCCGTACTGAACCCTGAGTTCTGCAGGCATTCGCTCTATGAAGGGGTTCACAGCCAACATGAATTCTGTTTAAAGCAAAAAGTTGGAAAAATATTGTAACGACAAACTTGCAGCAGCAGCTATCACGCCTCTTGATATCAAAAAGCGATCTTCAAGTGATATAAGAAAACTTCTTACTCTCCACGTCTCCTGGAGTATCGAAAATGTAGGCTTTATCTCTCAGGCTGCACTGGCGGATCTCAAAGCCTACGTCTTTGAGTAAGACTTGCAGAGTTTCGCGCCGCAGCAGCTGTTCGGCACGCTGTAAGACCGGAATGTAACGATCCACGTCCTGGAAGTATATGGCAAAAACAATCAGGCCATAAGAAGGCTTGGTCAATATTTGGGTCAAGATCAAAAAACGATAGCTTGTACTTGTATGTAAGGCTGGTAGCGAGGCATGGCTGCCAAAATCTTGTAAGCGTTCAAGGGAGGGAACTCAGCTACAAGGGTAAAGAAGGTGGTCCCTCCGGGTCGAAGCAAATTGAAGATGTTGACAAATGCTTGGCTGAAATTATAGAAACGAACTTGCAAATTTTTCATCTGAACGGACCGAAACAAAAACCTCTTATCTACAGAGTCCCACCGGATTCGTTCAGAACTTGTCATGGTTTTCTATATCTGTCTTTGCGAAGTTTATCTCACCTTGATCATTTGAAACGGAATTCCGCACCTACCGACCGATGTAGATATATATAACTTACCGCATATCTTGGCACCAATGTAAACAGTAGAATGATGTGATATGATCGAAATGTTCCACTAGATGTTTGGGTAGATCCGGGGTTTCGATGTCCAGCTTAATAAAGGACACTCGTTCATTGTCCTTGTACTTTTCTTTCGCAAAGTTCACCATTTTCTCGGAGATATCCGAACCTGCGTTAACAACGTGTCATTTTTGCTCAAATAAATTTTGTGGTGCGATGACGTTCGGGTCACAGGAAACTCACAGACAAGGCTAGCCTTCTTGTTCAATTTGGGCAGAATGAAATCGATCGCAGTGTCGCCAGGGCCTGATCCAACGTCGAGACAGCGTCCCGATATTTCTCCAAGCTCATCGACAAACTCGTCTGAGAAGTCACTGGCATCACGACGATGCAGATCGTTAACTGTCAAGTACACAGCTGGGTTGTTCATAGCAGAACAAGGCTCAGTGGCAGCGTATCGTCTACTGTACGTAAAACAACGGACTGTTTGAACGATATAAATGTATAAAGCGTGGGGGTGAACCGTAATTGTTATACATAATTGGAGTTTCGTTCCGCTCTTATCTACTTTACATATTGCTGTTCAGACGCAACAAACAACCGAAATACATATTTCGTCAAATACATTGGAGAATGATAAACCGCGGTATGATTAATGGCACTATATCTACCATGTGAAGGTGAACTACCGATTAACAATAATTTTCCAGGGTCAATTGGCTTGGTAACGAATTTTCGAAATGAATTGTTTAGCGACCGCCAACAACAACCTGAAACAGCTGCAGGTACTAATACTAACTGAATCCCAGGCATGCTTTGCTTATGCACACATTGGGGACAGGATATCTACAGAGGAATAGAATTACTGAAATTCTATACTTCGCCCTGTGGTAATAAACACGACCACACCTTGTGACTCTTCGTTGTCAAGTGAAGAAAAACGTGTCTCTGATACGTCGCTCAATTATTTTATCTCTCACCACCTTTCAAATTGGCAATGCCATAAATCACTCGCCACGGAGACAGCCCTCAGGACGGGCGTTGCCCACGGCACGGCATCAGCTCGGCGCTGCACGATGCCGCACGGAGCCACACAGGGACAATACAGTATAACCAAATAATATGGTACTTCTGTTATAAATACCAACTACAACTGTAGTTTGTTATCAATTTATTTACGAAGTATTAGCTTAAAATAGTAATCGTAAAACGAACTCGATATCATATTTTTGAGATTTATAGCCTAACGTACCATATTATTTTGCGCCTAACTGTTATATTCCTGCGATACGGCAGAAGTGATGTACCGTGCGGAATCGGGGGGCGCCAACCTGATGCCGTCCTGTGCGACGCGGCGCGGCGCGGCGCGGCGCTGCGCGGTGCGGTGCGGCAATGGTGTGCGTTGCCCTCAAACGCGGTGTAACTTCGGTTGCCTATCTCAGGTGCAACAGTTTCAGATTCATTGAGTGGAGATACTGAAATAATACTTATATTTCATTCGAGTGTAGGTAATCAAAATCTCGCGCAGTTATATTATGGCGCCACATTCTCAACAGATTACATTATTCAGTTTCCATTCTCATACATTTTTGCTAACAGTTTTAAAAGTGATGGCTCTTCTCTTTGCGGTTTCGTGCCCTAATAATAAAGTATTTCCAAGGTACATAATTGTTACGCTGCGTTTTATTTTTGTCATATGATTGAATGTAATAAAATGTTTCAATTCTGACAGTCACTTTGTAGTTGGAAGTCACTGATCTCATAGAGATCAGTGTTACAAGTATACAAGATCACATCAATTGAATTTTGCTTAATTACCACTTGTGAACCCAAAATTTTTCGCTACACAAACGAATAAATATTTTGCGTGCAAGTATATGGAACAATCGAAAGCTTTTGGACAATTTCCCTAGCCGGTGTCTCATTAAAATAGGAGATACTAGCATGTGCTTGACTGGAGCCCCCAGATGCTATTTTCACCAATCAGAGTTTCGTCATATTCTAATCTACGAATTCGGCGCTGTATGTTGGTCCTAATATAATATTGTTATTCGGATGCCGCACATCAAAATTACTCTTGGATATCTTATCTAACAATTTGGAAACTGATAATGATACCATCATATTCTTTGCACACATTTGCACACAATTTTCTACGGACTACTTCCTCAAGCTGTAAAATTCGACTTAAACAGTGAATAAGAGTTTGTCGTAAAAGTATCAACATCAGAAATACTGAAGCGCAAAACTGGAGGATTGTGCTGGGTGTTCAATTTGGTGCACGATCCGTCTTTTGGTTCTCCTGAACCTGCAGACAGACATTGGAAAGGCAAGTTCACTGCACAGATACACTGCCGGCCAAAGCAAAATAATATGCGTATAAGTTTGTTATTCAGCCATTGTTTCAAGCTTGCAGCGGCCTTTTTTCGTATCTTTGGGTAGACAAAAACATCGGTCAGACACATTAATATTTGCAACTTGATTACGTTGAGGTTATTCAACGATTCGTGAACATGCAGATAAATAATCAACGTCAGATTAACTATTAAGCCCACCAGGCCCGGGCCTAGGATGGCAAAGCTTGAGCACGAATTTTTTTATTTTTCGGCACAATACTTGCAATAATTAAATAATTCATTGTTTTTTTTTTAGCATATTTCAATTTACCACTGATTTGTATATTTCAATCCTTCATCTTCTTCTCCCTCAGAGGAAATTATGGGATGGCAATGGTTTCTACGTTGAAATCTGGCTCTCATCTCGATATATGGGAAAATGTTATGAAGGAGCATTCGCCGTAATTCCTTGGGACACGTGTTCCCTCCGATCGTGGCCTTCGCAGAGGGCATTTCATATATAACACCCCCATCGAATAGTTCGTGTACATACTTTGGACAGATTTTTTTTTGCAAGTTTTGATATTACGCGGTCCGAATTGTTTGTGGGATATTTAAAAGTCTTCCTCGTGGACCATATCACATCAGCATTCAATAGTCGGCATTACAGGCATTTATCAAGATTAGAGCGTCTTCAATGTTATGTATATCTTTCTGTTTACTTAGATGCCGATGACGAAACGGGACGGGCCACGTGTTACGTTCGTGGCCGTTGAATATCGTCTGACTAAAAATGCTGATAATTCTAAATCAACTCTTTTCGCCGCTGCTGCCTCCGGCTATATTGGATAATAGCCTAGAGCCGGAATTTCGAATCAGTCTTTCGAATCTTAAGACCAATTTTATAAGAAATTTCGTAGTATTGTTTGTTTTCCAAGGGACTGACAGATTTCCAGTTATATACGTTCAAAAAATTCTGCTCAACGATAACTTCAAAACTATTAGATTATTCGTCGAAAGGTATGAGTAGTTTTATCTTTCGGTATAGAACATGTACAAAGAAGTGAGCGACATTAAAGTTCTCAAAGTCCGGAGGCACGTCGAGTCAAGGTAAAATACCCTATAAAGTGTACAAATTCCTCCTATGTATTTTAAGTGCAGGACCTCAAGAAATAATATTGTGTCATGTTGTAAAATTATCAATTCTGCCATTCCGAATTAGGTAGGTAGGCAAAAGCCGGTTCACAGCGAGTGAGTACCTTTACGACGAAGTAGATGATATTGTAGTTATCTCTATTCTAGTTCAAAATTTGCAAAGAATTGGAAATATTTTCCGGGTAGTGCAGGGCACTTATACTTGCGTGGGCCTACAAAATTTCTGATAGTGTATTCGCTTTGTATATATACTGCGTTCAACGAGAGAACGGTACAGCTCCGCGCAGCTTTGTGCGGCCTGTCGGTCGGGTGGGGGTAGTGACGCATGCTACTCAGTATCGTAGCCTGATCTGGCTAGCTGCCAAGATCATTCGTCCGCGTGGAGAGGGTAAAGTGGGCGGCGCGTTGGGTGGGATCTGACCGGACTGGACGCATTTGGTTTCGGAAGCGTACCGTTCTCTCGTTGAACGCAGTATAAGTAAATATTGTTTACTGTAATTTATTTCTTGTTGTCTGAACAGTCCATTAATTCTATGCTTTGAATGATACGCCACCCCTGCAGGGAAAAGTGAATTGTGATGAACCAACCAGCTTTGTACGCAATAGCCAACGATCTGCAGCGTCGTGCTGCCAGGGACTTATCCGACGAATTTAGCGACGAAATTGGAAAAATGTCGGGACACTGCCTCGACGTTGGATCTGGTCCCGGTGACTCGACGGTCGATTTCATTCTGCCCAAATTAAACGAGAAGGCTAACCTTGTATGTGAGTCTTCTGCGTCCCCGTATACGTGGTTGCAACAGAAACTTCATCCAAACGAAAATGACACGTTGTTAACACAGGTTCGGACATCTCCGAGAATATGGTAAACTTTGGGAAAGAAAAGTACAAGGACAATGGAAGACTGTCCTTCCTCAAGCTCGACATCGAATCACCGGACCTGCCCAAAGATCTGGTGGAACAATTTGATCACGTCACGTCATTCTATTGTTTACATTGGTGCAAAGACATGCGGTAAGCAATTTCACACAATTGTTAGGAATAGGCAAAAAAAAAACTGACTGAGAAAGTTCAAACATGAAAATTTGTTCAATGAGGAGTCTGAGAAGTCTGAAGAGTCTCAGGCTTTTGTAATACAAAAACGTTCTCTATTCCTAAAAATCTCAAGTAATTATTGCAGCCGTTAGATCATCCTGCAGTGATTGAAAATACATAACTTATATCATCTGTGATTTCAGGCAGGTGTTTGTAAACATTTTCAATTTGCTCCGAAATGGGGGAACCACCTTCTTGATCTTTGTAGCCAACTTCCCTGGCTTGAACGCGTACAAGGTATTGGCTGGGACGCCTTGCTACCAGCCCTTCATGAAGGTGCGCTGATATTTTTCAACTAAATACGAATCCAATTCATGTGTTATCTCATTAGGGTGACTCAATTTAGCTGATGATTCGAAACACACCGGCAAACATTGCCTTTCGAACTAATTGAGTACCGGAGTTGGGCTGTTGCGCTCTGTTGAATAGAATTGATATGTGCAGTCCTGTAATTGTCGTCTTTCGTTTAATGTTTGACGAATTATCGAAGCTAGGCAGGCGATTCTAGTCTCTGATTAACAATCATTCTACAATTCAAAAATGTGAAATCTTTCAGGATGTGGATCGTTACATCCCAGTCTTCCAGCACTCTTCGGAACCGCGCAAGACTCTGAAGGCCTTAATCAAAGACGTAGACTTTGAGGTCCATCATTGTAGTGTCAGAGAAACGACTTACACTTTCAATAGTCCCGAAATCTTCAGCAGTAAGATGTTTTTATTATTTTTTTGTTCAAGAGATCATGATTCTACTCGATGATTGATCTGTAATCCGCTTTAATGATCTATGACTGCAGCTGGTTGTTATCGAAGTTCATTAAATTCTTCGCTTTTTTCAGACTTCTTGCTGGCTATAGATCCCTTCAAAGAACGCATGCCCGCCTATCTCGGAAAGATGTACGAAAAAGATCTGGTCAGAGAAGCCGTAAAACAGAATATCATTATCAACCAGAATAACAATAACGAAGACGAATACAGTGTTCTGGCTAGATATCATTTGTTTGTAGCTCACTTGAAAAAGCCTCTGTCGAAGTAGTATTAGGACTAATAATATACGCAAACAAATCGCGTAATACATTTGTATATAATATTACCCCGAATTTCGTACGACAATTTAATTTCGTTGTAAAAAGACAACAGAAAAAAATTCGAAAATATTACCTGAAAGTGATGGATTTTACCTATAGCGAAACACATGAGAGATTTTGGATACTCATACTTTTTAGTGGGTGTATTTTCTGTAGATGTGCTTCAAAAAATTTGGTTCATTGAATTTAGGTATAGGGCATTTTGTGTGTGTGTTAAGTACATGTGTTTTTAATACTATTCAGTGATTATACTTTGTAGGTATTGTAAAATTACGTTATTTGAACGTAACGTGAAATTAAAAATTTCCGAGCCGCCCCCCAAATCAACTCCAAATAAATAAAAACTAATCGTGTGATTTTATCAGAATTTTATTTTAACATTTAACCCTTGGCCGCAGAGGATGAACTTTTCCATTTAAAATGTACGGGGTTTCGCAGTCTTTCCAGTTATTATTTTATTGTAAGACTAATTATGGGCCTAAAAATTTGAAATTCTCATAAATTAGTCTACTAGCATGCTGCTGCCTGGAAAAAAAATGCCACCTCCCTACCCTCAAAATTTTGTACGGGTTACCCCATGCCAATATGATTTTTTTTTTTCCAATTTTATCGAACATTGCTCAAAAACATTGAAAATATATCTTACCCGATATTTTTCGGTTTCTTCAAATTTTCATTTTATCATTATTTTGGCATGGAATAACCCATACGAAATTTTGATGGCAAGGGGGTGGCAATCTTTTTGCACACAGCAGGATTCTGGTAGACCAATTTGTAAGAATTTCGAATTCACAATGAAATAATAACTGGAAAGACCGCGAAACCCCGTGCACTTTAAATGGAAAAGTTCATCCTCTGTGGTCAAGGGTTAATTGTTGAAATAAAATTTTGAAAAAATTACACGATTAGTTTTTATTTATTTAGAGTTGATTTCGATTGATAAAATTGCATGTGTTTTAAATGGGAAACTTTGAGACCTTACCGGCACGGGTTAGTTTCATTTTAAAAACCTCGCTCTGGGGCCGAAATTTTTGTCTATTTTTTGTCTATAAACTGTGGGGCTTCACTCCTCAAGATGGTAGTATTTAACGTCCACCCTAATACACATACATACCTACGGTTTCAATCGGGTCCATGGGGAACAAACCAATGCGGAAGAAAATAATTTTTTTAAACAATTATACTCATCAGTTCATCTAATCTTCACTATAATGTTTATTTTTCAAACGTTATACACAAGTATTTGCGGTTACTGGCATATATATAGAAACAGACTGCAGAACTGTGGCAGTAACATACATTATTTTCTGCGTTTAACTAAAACCGTTTTCCCGGCTGATGGCATTGGCAACAAAATTAGTATATACCCATACACATAGTTAATACCTATATCGTTCGCGAAATTCAAATAAATGATGCAGACAACGAAATGATACACATACACCTGTATGGCTGTACAAATTCATTATCATAATATCAATTAGTCAATAATAATAATCAATACTATTATTCAAAATTGATAAAAAATGTCTAATTCCGGCAAAGAATTAAGGGTACGTATACATTTATACTAATATATGCTCCCAAGGCCATGTATAATGCTAGTCTACCACGATTATCGCTTTTTCAAACTTTAACTGTCGTTAACGCAATTATACCTACATATATATGCCTAATTAGAGTTAATCATTATATTAAATATCATTATTATTATTATTATTATTATTATTATTATTATTGTTGTTATTATTATTAATATTATTATACTATCCACATCATTCATTAAAATGACCATGTATTATAGGTATAATAATACATATATTTCGTATTAATTTTAGTTATCATTTCTATAGTAATATTAGAAGCAACATCGAACATCGAATATACATTCATATATAGGAATAATATATAAATTAATATAGAGAACAAAAACAAAATAATAATAATAATAATTAAAAAACGGAATATAAATAATCTTTTATAAAATGGAATTATAGTGAGGGATGAACGAGGGCAAGGCACAAGTGAGTCAGATAGATATACATACCTATAGAGAGAAATAATTGCATATGTAATGATAATATAGTTACACATAGATAATAATATGAAATTGATTAAAAAAATGGTTTTTTTTCACACTTTTCACGCGACGACCCGGCTGATCGTTAAATGGGAAATCATTGTATGTATATGTTGAAATGGAATGTCGAAACTTTTATTAAATCGTATAGTAAGCAATCATCCATTATCCGTCTCTTTACAGTCCGTATTACGTCCTAATTCGAATATTGTGTAGCATTATTTCGTTAAGTCAAACGCGTATCGTCATCGATAGTTGACATGATTATTAGATAAATTCATATGTATGTTACCTACATGCAGTCAATGTCCGGTGTGATGTATAGGGTGAGTTTTTCAATGTGTTACAATCAAATATCTTGAGCGAACGGTTCGAGGTATTGGGAAAAAAAAATAAAAATATATACGAAAAATTGATGGCACGAAGGGAGACTTTATCTGGGCTATATGAAATTTTAATGGATCCTAAGGCACCTCGAGGATATCTAGGTCAAGTTCCTTTTTTTTTTTTTTAATGAAAACCTATATTTCTGTAACGTAATTTTTTTCCACTTGAAAAATCAAACGACTTTCGTGTGAAACGTTTTTTCGTGAGACACCAATTTTTTTTATGATATTCAGCTGAACAACCATAGAGAAACTTATACATATCTGGCTTGGAGAAAAATTGCAAAAAATGCTTTTTATTGCTGCTCCTTTAATTCCGTGAATAAATCAGAAATTGTTTAAAAAAGAAGCTCTGAAAAAATATTCTTCAATAATCTTTGCATGTTAAATTACACAATTTTTGTCTTTTACAATTTTTCTCCAAATTTGATAGTTTAGAGGTGAAATCTTCTTAAAAGCTTGAAAATCTTCAATAATTGTTCAGCTGAATATCATAAAAAAATTGGTGTCTCACAAAAAAATGTTTCATACGAAAGTGATCGTTTGATTTTGTCAAATGGAACAAAATTACGTGATAAAAAATATATTTTTCAATTGAAAAATCAACGAAGTTGATCTTGATATCCTCGAAGTGCCTTGATCCATTGAAATTTCATATGGCCCGGACAAAGTCCCCCTAATTCGTGCCATCAATTTTACCTAAATTATCTTTCTCAATACCTGAAACCGTTCACGAGATTATTCCTTTATAACACATTTCGAAAAGCTTACCCTGTACTATATAACTTACAAACTACATCTTTCTTCGAAATTAAAAATAAACTTTTCGGGTATTTGTTAAAATCGCGACATTATAAAATAACACTATGACAGACAATAATTTTTGCTTGGTTCACTTCTTTTATATGTATATTGATACTTTGCAATATTTAGATAAATCTATAATACATATAATAGGTTTGATTAAGCCGAATAAAAACTTGTATAGCTTCTAGACACGATTTTCGGAAAACTAATATAAATACGCAATAACAAATTATAAACAAAAATTCTACATTATTCCTTGTGGAGAAAGTTGTTGTCTTTAAGGTATAATTGGACCTCTGCAGTGTGATAAATATACATACATGTATATAATATCGTCACCATATACAATCTCAACGTATTTTCAAAACAGAACTTTATCAATTTTCCAGGATGTATAATTTATAATTAAAAAAAAAAAAAAAATTTCATCGCATCGATATTTTCGTCCACAGCTGTTTGGATCGAAATTTTTGCGGGAAAGGATATAATATAGTGAATGAATAAATTAATGAAAATCAAATTTGAACACAACAAGTAATTATTATTATCATTATTATTATTATCAATATTATTATTATTATTACTATTATTACTATAATTATTATTAGTATTATTGTTGTTAATATTGAAACATATACAAAATAAAGTTTGCAGATAAATTGGTAGCATATCTATTATAGGTACGGCAATATACATATACCTATGTGTAGCATGGTGACAAAAGAATAAAAAATATATGTATAGCTGAGTATTAAATAATAATAATAAATTCATTTCACAGAGATTTCTATAGGTACATAGAAAATTTCATACGACTTAATTACGACAGTTGGTATTACATAGGTATAAATATCCGTAGATCATGATAATATATTGTTTTTCCGTTGTTGTTGTTTTTTTTTTCATCTTTATTTATTTATAACACAATTTATCGTTTTTTAGCGAACAACAAAAATGTTATTGTATATTTGAGGAAGTATAGATGAACAATATAGGTGAATGTATATAAATAATAACGAAAATACGAAAGAATCACTCTAATTATAATATTATTTAATAATGGGGAAGACGGAAGCCGTGATCGTTGCAGGACGAATGGCATAATATAATTATAATTAGTGATTTGTCATTATACATTATACAGGATGTCCCAGGCAATAGTTGTTCCTTGATGTTTTTCAAAATCCGTATACGTATAAATTCTACTTGATGACGAATACGCCGATACGAATTAAGCATAGTACATATGAAGCATTCCATGTCAACTCGACTAATGATTTTCCCTCAACATTTTCGATTCGTTTCATGAATTTTCATACGATTCTAGACTCTCAAAAAAGCACTGCTGGATTTTTTCGGATTTTTCCCTCAGCCGTTAATCTTCAATGATTATCCAAACCCATCTAAAAATTGGTGGTTTTTAAAAATCTCAGAAAATTTTTAAAAATCTTTTTTTTTCATTCCGATCGTTTTTACACCCCTCCCATGATGGGGCGATTTTTTCTTCTATTTTGACAAACGAAACACCATGTTCCAACGTTTCGAAAATTCTCAAAGAATTACCAAAAAACGAAGGACATTTAAGAACTCATTGAAAAACGTATAAAAAAGATCCACACGATTTGATTGAATCATAGATGTTTTAAGTATACGAAAGCCTACAAGAGGGTCGTGCGTCATCCTGGGTCTGACGTGAAAATATTCAGAATTGAACACAAAATTTTTAGTAATTTTTTGAGAATTTTCAAAACGTTGGAACATGGTGTTTCGTTTGTTCAAAATGTTTAAAGTGCTAAAAAAAATGGACGAAAAAATCGTCCCATCATGGGAGGGGTGTGAAAATGATCTGAATGGAAGATAAGATTTTTGAGAATTTTTTTGCGATTTTAAAAAAATGCCAATTTTTAGATGGGTTTGAATAATCATTGAAAATTAACGCTTGGAGGGAAAAATCTGGAAAAATTCAGCAGTGCTTTTTTGAGACCGTATAATCGTATAAAAAATCGCGAAGCGAATCGAAAATGGTGAGGGAAAATCATTGGTCGAGTTGAAATGGAATGCCCTATATGTACACATCATATATGTTATCCCTGAACCTGAATTTTTTGGAAAAACTAAAAATAATAAATTTTCTACCACCTGCAATTTTTATTTTAATTCTATTCATAGAAATGAATATATATACCTATTTGAGTTGGAAAAACAGCGAGGTACGTAATTCATTCTACATTCACTCGAGACATCCGGTACATCTAATACACGTACACAGTTACATTATAATGTGTGTATTTATACCTATGTATAGATAATATACATACCTATATACGTGTGTATAATAATGTGTAATATAATAAATATAAATGAAAATAAAAATAAAAGAAAAAACAGAAGTATAATCTTAATCATAAATTATTATAAGTTTGATAGAAAAGAAAAAAGAAAAATAAATATGTTCCTTTCAAAAATAAGGATGAGATTGCACATATCCGATAAGCCTTCGCTGTATTATATAATTATACATCATATTTTTTATTTAATTTATTTATTTATTTATTTATTTATTTTTCATTTATTTAAACACATGATATCCTGGCCCTCGAGACATTCATTCAAAACAAAAGTTCCAGCTATATTTATTAACGTTGTGTTATCATCGATTAGTGTGTAGTTGTAGTAGTAGTAGTAATTTTAGTTGTAGTAGTAAATAGTAATAATTATATAATATATTATTGAATATAGTAACTTTGGTTTCATAGTGTAAGTTTGATAATATAGCGTTGTAAAGAAACAAGAAATCAATAAATATATATTATATCATTTCTATTTAATTTCACCTATTATAGTCCTGCGCTGACAACAAGCTGCAACATCCATATCCATATATATGAGAAAAAAAAAAAAACAATTTCCGGCAATTAATGAAAATCACAACAAGTAACTACGTTATTTCGCTAGCTGAGAACGAAACCGAGTATATTAACAAAATAAAATTCATTCATCATAAAAGAGCTAGGTTTAATGTTTGAATAATTGATAATAATTTAATGGCAAGGTATTGCAACAGAGACTCGGATATAATAAATAGACAATCAATCATTCAGTTACAGAAAATCGTTGTAAGAAAACCTATCAATATTATAAGATCAGGTATGACGAAGCCACGTTAAGCTCTATAATATAATATAATATAATATAATATAATATAATATAATATAATATAATAAAATATAAATTTGTAATAGTTGGTGTGTATAGAAATGTAATTTCTGAATCTTTGTTAAAATGTCTGCACGGGGCCAGGTTTAGCTACGATTTATCTGTAGGCCGTTAACTACACTTTCTCCTTTTTCCCACATATTATTTTGCCTAATGTTTGGCAATTGTTTATATTATGTGGAATCAACTATATTCTATGCACACACCCCGCTTTGATAACCAATACCGTAGTTAGATTATCTACAGAGTGTCCAGAAAAAACAAATCTGCTTTACTTATGAGGTATAGGGTGGCCCATTTCAATTTTTCCAAGTCAATAACTCGAGAACTATGCAAGATAATGAAAAATGTTTCAGACAAAAGTTGTATCATTCCGAGGGGGACATTCGATAATGCTATAGGTTTTGAATTTTCATAGGATTTTATGAGGTAACTTTAATTGATTTTTAAATGGAAACTCTTATTTTTTCGTGCAGATTCATAATCTACATAAAAAAATACATTACTTAGTGTTTACTTACTTAGGGAAGTTAAAATGGGCTACCCTGTATATCCGCGCGCCGTATTAAAAGCAGCTTATTAAACAAAAGAACTCTTACTAGGTAACGGCATTAGTTATTTTCAATGGTGAACTAATAATATATGACATTATAAGAGCATATTATAAAATGTGCGCATTTTAATTTTTCTGAATACCCTGTACCTCCAATATCGTATTAGCTAAGATACTAATAAATAATTGTCACCTTTATAAAGCCTAAGAGAAATATAATAACGTATATCAACTAAGACGACAAATTCTTGTCGAATAATTAATAAATAAACTGTAAAAAAAATAAATAAATAACAAGTTTGTCGCCAATTAATCAATAGTGTGTATACTTCATTTCTTAATTTTCAGGAATATTTGTATATATATAATAACAGATACAGATTCAAAATAACATAATACCTTCGTCTTTTACCCTAAGCATATACATATATTATATACTTAATATAAACGATGAATGAAATAAATCTTTGAAAAACAAAAAACAAAAATTAAAATTGAAAAAGTTTTCAACTCAATAATCTACTTCAACTTTAACACAAAGGATTCTATCTTTAGGTAACTTTAACTTTGAAATCACGATTCAGCTAAAATTCAGCAAATCATAATTAAGACCCGCGTTATAGGTATACAGATGAACTGTCTTTGAAGTGTTTAAGCGAGATTACCTCAATACGAACAAACTTGTCATTTTTTAGGAAGACTGCTTACGCATTACTGTCGAATGTCGATAGACATTCCATCGAGTATTGGTAAAGCGAAATATTCGAAAACTTGAATAAGTTATGAAAATTTTCGCATCTACCTAAATCGATCACAAATTGTATATAAATGTGTATACGGGGGTAATGCGTTGGTTTAATAAAACTAGTTGTACAGATATACATATAGGTATATAGAAATATTATGTACCTTCCATATGTATATATTCATATACATATATCTAAGGTAACATATACAATAACTCTGTAAATCGACGCCTATCGCTTATCACCACTACGAACAATGATTACATTATACATGTTATAATAACAACATCAACAGCAACAACACATAATATTTCAACATGGATATAATATTTTGTTTTTTTTATCATTATTTGTATATAAATATTAGGGAGGGGGCTAATATACAATATATAGTTACTGGTAGATATAAATAATATAGAAAGCCGAATGCAACGCTTTGGCAATTTTCGGCAACTCCAAGTCCACTAAATAAAATCTATGCATCGCTTTTATTAGACGGAAAATTATTTATTATATTATGATAAATGGTAACTATTGTATATGTATATACCTAGATGTATATGATATATATATATATATATATATATTTTTAAATTAAATAATATTATTTTTCCAACAATTACTGACACAATGCTCGAACAAATATAAAAACCGACTATAGTTAACTAGTTAAAACTAAATTGGCTCAATGTTGGATTAGCCTAATATTAAGTTCAGATTACGATGTATATAGATATAAAGAAAAAGTAAGATACAAAAGTCCCCGGATTGATGAAGTTTAAGATCAAAAATATATGCTCTTATCACTAATATGATATAATGGAAGATCTTGGATTATCCTCTCCAACTTAATAAATGAGATAATAAATTTTTACCATTAAAATATTTCATAATCTTAAGGCAGTTATTTATTTATTTTTTTTCTATTTTGAACTAAATAATCAGTATACCCTACGATCAATCTTATCTGGAAAATAGCTCACGCAATACCAACACTCAGATTAAATTTCTCTCCCTAATGCAGACACAGATAGCAGAGTTTCACAATTCAATGGAACTCTATTTTCACCTGCTATAATTAGACAGATAGAAACCAAAAGGAAACTCCCTATTCTGGTGTACGCTGTTCAGACTAATATTTATCAAACATTAGATTGCGACTAGGGAACAGAGGTGGGTGCTTTGATCAATGTAACGCAATCTTCTCCACAATACTCGAAATGATCGAGGCAAAGTTTTAGGGTAGTAAAAAAAATAAATAAATAAAAGAAGTGAAAAACAAAATTAGCATGAAATAAGTAAATAACTGAATAAATTTGTGACAATAAACGATATTCGGCGATTGGCAATGTTAACGTAACATTCAGCGATTTAGATAACTGCGTGGCTTCTTAGTTCTTTAATAATGCATAAAATGCTTATATTGTAATGAAGAAACGTAAGCTTTATATCATTTTGTACGTTAAGAATCTTGTGTGTTTGTAAGCCTCGGATCAAGCTATAATTTCCATACACTAAAAGTTAGCGACAAAAAAAATTATGGTTGACTTAATATTGATCGTATTAATTTTTCTCTCATCTACAAGGTAACAGCGATGCATAGATTTGACTTAATAAATCTAAATTAACACAATTTTTCAGTGCATCTTTGAGTAATATACAATATATGCCACATACAACATTGCGCTATAGGTATAATTCTAAGCTACAGCAAACTTCCGATATACACACACATATATATATATATATATATATATATTAATAATACCGTTTCTATAAACGTTATCTTACTATTTACTAAAGGTATCAAGTTTTTTTTTTTTGTTTCCTTTTTTTTTCTTTACTAAATCTAGTTTACAGTATACTACGGGAAAATCCTGTTTGGAAGAGGCGCTCTATTAATTACTATAACTCCTGTTTCAAATACAAACGTCGTAATAATACAGAAATCGATTTATACCACAATATAGATATAGAATGATACAATTTTTCTCCAATAAAAGTTTCAGACTAACATAATAAACTATAACTTTAATATTTAAATTCACACGATCTCATAATACCTATATTATTGTATCATTATCATTAACACGTTTCCTGTATCATTAGGGCATATATATTTGGGTCTACATATAGATAATATATCTGTCCAACAAAAATGTTTCCATTATTTTATCAGCAAAAGGGGATTTATTAATTTTTTTTTTCTTCTTTTCTTTTCTTTTCTGTTTCCTTTACTACCTACTTTGTGTTCAAGCACAAAATACATTTTGCTACTATACTGACTAGAACTAAGGCAGTAACTAGGTGGGGGCAGGGATAACAATTAGCTAACAAAGAACCCATAATTGTTTAAAACAAAAAAAAAAAAAATGGCAACTTTAGTTGGACACAACTTTCTACCTGAATCATCCTATATATGTACTATTAATATTCATTCTATTATACTATTTGGAAAACACACACATTTTTCTCACGGTATAATATATAGTGTCTATCTATAAAATGCAATTATTTTTAATTTTATTTACCTATAATGTATGTATGTATGTATGTATGTATGCATGTATGTATGTATATTCTTTAGATTTAGTTATTTTATCAGGTATTCATATGGGTGCTGCATTATTATTTTTGTTTTTTGTTTTTTACTATCGACAATCATTGCCAGTATTGTTTTTTGTCAATCGCAATAATTTCCGCCAATTACCAGCGTTTACTGAATTGGTTTAATTAATATTCTCGTTCAATATTGTAATATGACCGAGCATCCAACTGCCAAATTACTACACCTACTTTCTCAAGTTTTTTTTTTTTTTTTTTTATGCATAACAACAAAATGAAATGTACAAATGTACAGCTGCTTTGATAGATTATCAACAATCAGAAGGGGAACAATATCATTGCCTCTGTATTCTCAAATAACAAATTAAAAAAAATTCCAAAATTGATCAAAATAAGGGACATCCTAAATTGTTTATATGCATATTATAATGTAACGCCCTTTTAAATATAAATTATAATAAAACTGCAGTAACAGATATGCGAAGAAAAAAAATTTCTGCGACTTAGTATTGTGTATATAAAATATCTCTCTTCCTTATCATATAAAAAATAGACTCGGTATATATTACTCGAGATAAGCAGGTGCTGGGTGGCTTAAGTTTGTAATTTCAACGATACTACGTTGAGTTTATAGCAAAACAATGAATGAAAATATTGAATTTTTTTTTTTCGAACGAAATTATAATCACGCTGATCTATTCAGTATTGGAAATAGTTTTTTTTTTTTTTTTCTTTCTGTTTGTTACTATATGTCGTGTGGTTTATTACTATTATTTCAATAAATAGCAGTATAATCTGTTGCGGGCAATATGAAACATTTTTTTGCATTTCTTTCGAGGGCTTGGGACCAGAAGAGCATAATCCACAAAAATTATTAAATCGATGTTACGCACTTCTGGCAGCATACACATGGTAAACTTTCAGATACGCCCTTCTGACAGTATCCGCAGTTTTTTATGGATTACGCCCTTCTGGTCCTTAGCCCTCGATTTGATGTTTGTTTCGTAACGACTCCTTTTATTCTTTTTTTTTTTTTTTTTGTATCAAGACACTCGGTAGAGTCTCGCGCCAAGTATTTCATTTCCGTTGCTACGATTGCTTTTGAGATCATTTAATATCACAACATGTCGCCGCTATATATTTATCTCATAGTGGCAGCCAGATTCTATACCTATATGTATTATGTGAGACAACAAACACAACATAACTTTTAAGTTGGTGTTATAGTTTTATCATAGTTTTGTCAATCCATGCTAATTTATATTCAAGTTTTTTTTGTTTTTTTTGAATTACACATTCACACGCCGAGTGATTGAATCCAACCGCCGTGAAAGTTTGCTGCCACAATAATTAATATAGTAAAGTAACGTACAAATTAGGTATGTCGTTATCATCTGGTATTATACTATACTGTTGCACAATAATTTAAATAAAAATAAATAACATGTTTTTCACAATAAAAGTTTACACATAATTATTTTTTTTCATTTTCTTTTCTTTTTTTTTTTTTTTTTTGTGTTTTTTGTTGGTTTTTTCTTCAATTTTAACTTACAGTTAATAAGATTCGCTTATGATTTAATTATATAGGTATAATTATATATTATCATTATTATTATTATTATTATTATTATTATATGATTAGAAACAACAAGGAAAATGTTACAGTTTACAGTTTTACACCTTGTAACATTTTTGATTGTCTTCCTCAAAGAGGTGGATTCTACCAAAGTTCATTCTTTGATGAATCTTGCAACAGATCCTGTCAAGCGTCAGAAATGCTGGGGTAGCTTAATGTACAACAATTACCTTCGTTGATAAATACGTAATAACAATAAGAGAAAAAAAAATTATCTCAAATATCTATCTCTGTTTCTTTTTTATCAAGCGCTTTCAATAGATAGAATATATAAAATACATTGATATTGTTTTATTACTCTTACTTATTCGATCACTTCTTCACCTTTTAAAGAATATTAATTTCAACGTAACGACCAATGCAAACCGGTTAGTTTTATGCTCCTTTGAACAGAAACTCTACAAAATTGAATTAATTGAATAATTGATTAATTATTAATAATAATAACAATAATAATAGCAAGGAGAAATGCGTTGGCCTAATTGTCTCGATTTCGGTAATATATTATTCTATGTTTAGAAATTTTTTTCAACCAGAACAAATTCCACCTATAATGATCAATAAATGATATTCCGATCGTTTGCTAAGCTGATATTAAAAATAACAGTCCCAGCATTTGTGACACAGAGGTTCTTAAGAAATGTCTTTAAGTTGGTTACTTTCAGTCAAAAATATATTAAATGTGTTTTATAATCGCACATGCCTCTTGCTTTTTGTAGGCCAATAATAGAGATTCATGTAAATGTTCATTATACACCTCAGATCTAATCAAGTATTTGATTTTAAAAATGATAAATGAATTATCTTTCGTTTTTTTTTTTTTTTTGCTTTTTTTGTTTTAATAATAGGGTAATTGTTAGAATTGTTTTTTTTTTCTGAGTAACATCTTATGTATATAACAACAAAGTGAATCGATATTTTTAAAAAGATTACAGTTATTTAGAATTAGTTTTCATAGTTTCTTTTCTCTTTATCTTTCGTTATTTCTTTCTTTTGGTTCATAATAGTTTTCTGTTATACTGGGCTCGCCTAGGTCACGCTCGATAGTTAAAGAGAATCTATATTCATCTCGCCAAAACCAACTTTGAATCCTTCTTATCATTCGATTTCTTTTTAAAATAGAAAACTTAGAAACAGATTATAAGAAAGGCATTACTGCAGCGAAGAAAGATAAACGCTTTAAAAATTACCAATCAACAGAATCTTTCTTTCTATCTCACAACAATAATTGTTAAAGCTCTTTATAGTTTCAATAAATTTACATGCTTCATTAAATAGTGAAAAACAAAAAAAAAATAGAAAAAAAATATATGTTATCTTTAGATATTATTGGCATAGTTGTGCGTAGAGAAACGAAATAAGACTTTATAGACTAACATAATTTATAATTAAGATCGAAGAAGCGGATGAAAAGAAAATTTTGCTAGGTATTAAAAGAACCCTTTCAATTTACACAGAAGTCTGTCCGCTTCTTTAGCTCTCGTCAATATTTACCGACGTAAAACTAAACAATAGATCGTTATAGTATAGTAACTCTCAAAATCTTAGTGCAACTTTGTGCAGTAAGTCGTAAGACATTCTATTCACATTGGAGGACTTACGTTTTGCAACAGCACACCTATCGAGGTCCCCCCCGCCAAACACACAGAATACATCAGACGAATCAAAGAGTGTCTGATGGACAGTCTAAAAACAGCGAGTAAGTTTCAAGGCCTACGAGTTATTCTGGCAGACATAACTTGAAGGATTAATCAGTGTTGCCGCTAAGAGACTCTGGAATACTGCTACCACCGGACGGAGATAGTGTGAATTCCCCGCTTTCAAACTTACTATAACGATTGTTGTACTCAGCTTGCAGTGCCGCCTTCATCTAGAATCGTCCAGGGTGGGTCAAATCCTTGTTAAGACATATACAGGACTCGAAAAATAATCAAAATTCATATTTTGACCTAACAAAACGTAAAACGAAAGATACACTCAATGATTTCAGGTCATACCTTCGCTCTCTCTTCTTCAAGCCTTTGCCTGACCTCATCATGTTGTCTTTCAAGCTCTGCTCGTTTCTTTTCGTAAATTTCTTTAAGTTTAGTACACTCGTGAACACCTTTCTCAACGGTCGATTTAGCCAATTCACGTTTTACTCTATCCAGTTCGCCCTTGTCTTTGTGCACTTTTACCAGGTGCTTCACCTGTTGAAATATCTCATCATTATCAAAATTACAATAATTATTCAAACTGGTAATATATTTGAACGAATTAGAAAAGCTCATATAAATCGATAAAGGATATACACCTGCTCGTGTCTATGAGCCTGTAGTTTCCTCATCGCATCGTCTCGTTCTCTCTGCCTATTTTCTTTGAGAGTTTTTAGCTGATTTGCCTGTGAAACTTTCATGATTTTTTCCAAAGAGGAGAATAAATTCTCGTGATATTTTTCCTGAAGGTCTCTCTCCTGCAAAATATGCTCCTTACAAACTGCGAGCAATCTTTCACTCTGACTTCTTGGCAATCCTCGTGGAACACCTTCTACACCGTCTCTAGGCTCTGCCTCGGAACATTCAGAGGTTTCAGCTAACAGTTGAGTGCTCAGACCAACTTCGCTAGAAAATCTGTGGGAAAAATACGTTCAAGTAATAGAAACAGGGTCTTTGGTGGTATTGGAATAAACTGAGAAACGCAAAACGCACATGTTTTTACTTGATAATCGTTTGACGAGCTTTTGGCTTACGTAAAACTTTGATCTATGTTTTTCGCCATCTATTGACCCCTTCTGCGATTGCAGTCTCATCTTTTCCTGAAAATAGTCATTCTTTGAGGGATTCTGATTACTAGAAAGAAAATTCAATGGTGGTAAAATAAACTGTCGTACCTTCTCCTGTTTTTTTCTCAAAGACTCCAGCTTCTTGTCAAGTTCCATCTTTTTGTCTTTTATCAACTTATTTTCCATCAACTTTTCGAATGAATCGGCTACTATCTCGTCATTAACTGTAAAAAATGATTCAAACATCTTTCATCAAACTCTTTACCAAAATTTCTGACTCAAGCCCCACCTATGATAATAGAAAATACTGACCAGTGCTTAAATTTACAGGACTCTTTGACGGAGCATTTTCCACCGGCTGTAAGGTGGGCGCAGTCAGGCTGTCATCTAACTCTTGGATTTCAGGTGAATTCATAATCCCTGCTATGGAAGGTCTGCCGTGAGGACTGCCAGAAATGGGTAAAGATCCAGGCAATTCTCCAACCGATTGTAATCGCTTGGCCTTGGAAACTTCATCCTGAAATATTGTACATTTCAGATGAGAAATGTTAAAGCTTTGAAAAACAGCATGCGATCATTACTCTAGTAATAATGAGCTTACTGTTGGTTTAGAAGAACTCGCTCCCGAGCCAACTTTATCCTTATCCTAAAAAGTTTAGGTTTGTTTAGTTTGTTATCGGGATATCAAGCTTAGGATGAATTAGTAAACTCAGTTCCTCTTTACGCAAAAGAACTAAGATTGTTAGAAACTCTGGGGATTGCAAAAATAGACATATTGCTAAGCTCACCTCCAAGTCTCCTTCCGTGGGTTCTTCGAGGTCATCCGTGAATACGGAAAGCTGATTAGTCCTCTTTTCCAATTCGCTTTGATACTTAATCGGGTTAGCCAAAGCCTCGGCAAAGTCACAAAGGCCGTCAGGCACGTAGTCTTTAACAATAACGTGGAGGAAAAGGCTAGCCAAAGGCAGTGGTTGCCCGCACTCTGTCCTAATAGCGACATGCCTGTATCCCGGACAGAGACCAACGACTGGAAGTACTCGATGACCGATTAATCGACCGGAATCTTCGTATGCAGCTATTCGGATGGATGCTAATTCCGGCAGAACGACCTAATGGAGGGAAAAAAAAGGTAGTTTGACAAAAGTCTGTTTGCTGGCTTGAAAAAAGTCCATAAGAAATATTCCCCTAGTTTCACCTTTTTGAAGACGAAAGGTTCCTCGTCGTATACTGGATTGATACCATTATTTTGCACGATTTTAGTCCTGAACTTCTTTCTCACAGTATCTGCCGGCAGTCCATACATATCGACTTCAACATAGGTTCCCACTCTCTTGTCGGTTAGAAACTGTCCGGAAATAACGTGTATGTGTACAGTTCCAGCTATTATACCGTCAACTGTGGATTCGGCGAAGGGATCAAGCCTCCTATCTTTACGCCTCATGAATTCTGGCTTTAGAAGATATCCGCAGCGATGATTGTACTCGAAAATTCCCAAATTAAGTTGCATCGCAAGATCTGTTGTCAAATTTTAAGAGGAATAATACAGTTTATCAATTTGAGTCAAGGCTAAATGAACGGAATGATATTTGAATGTAAAAAATCTTCTCCAACTTGCCTAAAGTTTGATAATTCAATGCAACAAGTTGACAGCCAGCGTTCCAAAATACTTGAGGCATAAAGTTGCTTGAATCGAACCTGGTGCCTGCAGGATAGACCCTGGAAAGCTGGTGTTTATTGTAATTGACAAACTCCAGAGGTCTTTCTTTGAGCAAAGTAGTTGCCTGCTTCTCGTCGAATGAAGACATTTCGTACATACGATTTTTCTCTGTAAAATTTAGGCAGGTATAATAAACGTAGAATGTCCAAAGAATGGCCTGGCTCTAAACCGATTGAACTTACTCTCGGCGTTTTCAAAGCTGCTAAAATGCACCGGTTGAACGTAATTAACAAGAGCAGAAATCTCTGCTCCTGCCTCAGTTTCTTTGGCAGTAGCAGCCGTTGCTACCTTGTCAGGTACTGGAATCTTGTCACTTAGTTTTATATCTTCGACATTAGATTCTTCTTCGTCGGTTGTAGACTCCTCATCTTCATCTAACAATTTTGAATAATATTATTTTCTTTGAATATTAAATTAACAATTTCTAATTATTCATCGTCAATTACCAACCATCATCTTCTTGGGTACTGTCCTTGCTGCCTTGTCTCAGTTGTAGCATTGGTCGAGGAATGTCGCCGTTTCCCATTTGCTGATCGGTTGAAGTAGCGCCAACAACTACTCCGTCTACTACTTCATTTTGAGGTATGATATCGGGTGGCGGTCCGCTTTCACCCTCCGCCCCATTATTCACAGATGCATTGTCGTCTGTACCTGGTGAAGCTTCGCCAGAGTCCTGTGACTGGGCTTGCTGTTTTTTATGATGTTTTTTGTGGTGGTGATGATGGTGATGTTTCTTTTTATTCTTTATTATTATCTTACGCTTGAGAGACGACGGTGGCGGAAGTTCTTGGCCAGGTTCTAGCTACAATGAATAAACGATTTTTTAATCTCCCAATTTGGTATATTGGTATTGTTTTGTTATATTATACCTATGAAAGACACAACTATTGCCGAAAATATCCTCCTGAGCTAGTGCCAAACTAAGAAAATAACTCTGATATAAGCATATCCATCACAAATTACTGTATTTGCTGATAAATTGCTTGAAAGTGTAATCACACCTTGGAAATAAATTTGCTCCAAGTTCTGGTAAGCTCTAAAAAAATATTTCACTGGCTCAGCTATTTCACACTTGATTACTTCTATTTTCAGACATGATTTGAAATAATTTTAGATTTTATGGACCTATCTTTAAATAGATTGAGTCAACCAAAGAAAAAGTGATTGTCACAGGGCACAGGCTGCATCATCCGTTGAAACTTTTGAAAATTGCAAATAGCATTTTAAAATAATGTCGGTTCCGAGTATGCAGATAATATTTAGAGATAGGATCAGTATTTGATTGTCGTGAGCAAATTGCATACTTTTTCTCTCTGTCTTTATAAAAAGATGTCTGAAAATGAAAAAAATTTTATGCATAAAAATTAAATTCATTAAATATCATTAGTTTGCCACAAAATTGTATCAATGAAGAATATCTCCTCGAAAGGACCCCGTGTCTGTCCTTATGTAAAACCGGTTTCAGTCAAATTCCACGAAACTGGAGTATGTTGCATTTCAAAGCATGCTGATTAAAAGTCTTCGTGGGCCGAACCCCCTAAAGTTGAGGGTTTCCCAGATATTTAAGTATGAAGTTCGAAAATTGCAGCTGGCAAGGGCAGCATATTTCCACCAGGGACATAATGTATACATATTAAGGTGGGCCAGATAAACCAACTATTTGTTTTTTTTTTTCATAAGTTACTCTCGAAAACTCTTTCTTTATGATCAAATAACGAGCTTCGAGAAAACTCAGCTTTTAACATAAATATTTAGAGGTCGCTCGTCGCTATTTTTTATTTTCGATTTAAAATACACGGGAAATGTTCTGGTGGCACTTTTCGATTTTTATATCTCAAGAACTAATCTACTTGGAAAGATTCTGCACAGCTACCTCTGTTCAAAATTGAATGCTCTACAAAAAAGATTTCTTTGTATTTTTCAATGAATCTAACTGTCCTCAAGTTATTCATGGTTATTAACCAAGTTATTTGAACTTTATACTTGAATATCTTAGAAACCCTCAACTTCAGGGGGTTTGGCCCATGGCGACTTTTCAACAGCATCCTTTGAAATGCAATGTACTCCAGTTCCATGGAATTTTACTGAAACCGTCTTTACATAAGGAGAGATGCAGGGTCCTTTAAAGAAGATTCAATTAATAGTGCGACCTGTACCCTGTAACAGCAACTTTTTTTCAGTACAATCAATCTACCGTGAGCGCCAGGTGAAACGGGTCAGTGAAACGACGATGGCGCTAGCTTACTTGAGATTTAAAGGGAGAGCCAATACACTAAGAATATCCCTTGTTCCATATTTAATGGCGTTTGACGTCTACGCTTCGAAAGGCCTAGGGATATTTTCGCGATGGGAGTTAGTTCCCCTTATAAATTTCAAGAATGCTAGCGCCATCGTCGTTTCACTGACCCGTTTCACCTGGCGCTCACGGTATGTGAGGCGAAGCTCTGTAAAATCTCAAATAATTTTGAATTATGTCTAAATAATACTGACATTCAGCTGTAAACAAACTGAGTCAATAGAATGTTTCTTCATAGCGTAGCAGTGATTCGAAAATAATAATTTCCAAGTTGTACATACTCCCTTAACGAGAGCTGATTACCTGTATACATTCGGTCCTCATACACAATCACAATATTATCCACCATTCATGAAAATTTGTTCTGGTCATTATACGAAAATATAGTAACTATACCATAACTTGTTATCAACCTACTTATCCAGAGATTCAGTTATTATACTAATTTTTCTTTCATCTTATTTTTAGTCATTACTACTGACATTATATAGTTGAGTAAAAATTTTCAATTGAAAATATGCGCAGTGGTATTCTGCAATTACCTTGTGAGATTCGAGGGGAGAATCGAGCAGCATCTCGCCAAAGTACTCTCTGCAATATTGTGCGATTTTAGCTTGCTGCCTTGGATTGCAATGATTTTCGAAACTTAGAACAACCGGATATTCTGAGGTTTTGAAGGCACTCTCAGCTATCGCCTCTATAACGTCCCGGGCATATATTTCAGGCACAAATGTGTATCTGAGAATAAATGATGATGAAATTATTGTGACAAGACTGAATTCGTCGAGTCAGGGTAATTTCACGGTGAAGAAACAGACAACAAACAGCGTGTTACGACGTCGAGGAAAGTGTAAAAGGAAGAGAGTTACCCGTGAACAATCATAGGCTCGTCAAATCTGCCGTTCCAAAAATCTAATTCCACACAGCGACATCCAGCCAGTAAACATTGTCGATAGATTTCAACTGAACTTTTTCCGGTCAGTTGATGTCCTGGACAAAATTTATAAAAATTTCAAACATATTTCACTTATCCACATAAATGCATATGCGTGATTTCGCCAATTATTGGTCCGGTTTGTACCTTCAATTTTTAGATTTTCTTGACACTTCTCATATGTATTCTGCAGCCATCAAATAGTCTAAAATTTTTATTTTTTTTTTGATTTTTCTTCAATATTATAAAACGCGAGAGATCAATTTTTGTGATTTTTCAGTTTTTGACGGAATTTAATGCTTCAGCAGTGGTAAAAAAAAAAAAATTAACTGTACTCCATATGTATTTCTCACCTTTCCACGAAACATATTTGAAGGGTAACATGGGTATCCAATTCGTTCAATCCAGAAATAACTTTTTTATTTGTTTTTTCCATTTTTTTTTTTTTTTTTTCATATCTTGCATATATTTTTTTTTTTTTTTTTCAAAATTGTTCAATGGAAAAATCCGATAAAAAAAAATTATAATAGGAAATTTTTATCTATGTGTATTTTAGCTGCTAACAATTTTGACAGCAAAAAAAAAATTAAAAAAAATGGAAAAACAAAATAAAATAATTAATTTTGCATTGAAGGGATTGGATACCCAATTTGCTCTTCAAATATGATTCGTGAAAAGGGTCATGTTGAGAAAGGGGACAAAAAAATCCGAGAAAAGCTATGTGGAAAGCGGTAAAATACAAATCTTTTTACTTATTTTGCCATTCTGAGAACGGAAAATTTCCGTGAGGAATACACATGGAGTACGATTAATTTTTTTTTTTTTTCTTGTTACCTTTTCTGAAGCACAAAATATCGTCAAAAACTAAAAAATCACTAAAATTGATCTCTCGCGCTTCATAATATTGCAGAAAACGCAAAAAAATTAAAATTTTATAGGCCTTTTGAAGGTTGCAGAAGACATATGAGAAGAGACAACAAAATCTAAAAATTGGAGGTACAAAACTGGTCCAATAATTGGCGAAATCACCCATATGTATGAATGTTTCGCAGATATTAAAACAACTAATCAAGTACAAAAAACAAAAAGAAAAAAAAAAAACAAGAAGAGAGAAACCAAAGTAAGTAACACAACGATGGAACACGTGAATTTAGAGATGAGTAAAGATGAAAAAGATAAGATACAGATAGGTGGATACAGGCTGACGGGTATGACTGATTGTATAAGTAATAAAATATCTATGGAATCACAATTTACCTGTAAGATAAGTGTTGTGGCTAGAATTTATGAAGTAGTGCGCCAGCGGCTGGTCCATGTCATCGGAAAGGTCAAATTTTGATACAGCCATGATGGGATTATCCTCGCTCATCAAGTACCTGAGAAAACCGTCGAAACTAAGGTGTCCTCTTCCGGCGTTGTACTTGTTAGGTTCATACTCGTTTATTATATCCTTTGCTCGTGCAGTGTTTGCATATGGATATAAAATCTCGTTCAAGCGAGGATCTCGCTGTGTTTTATTTAAGAATTCTACTAGTTGTGCTGCTGACATTGTTCTGCGCTTTGATGTTCCCACAATTTCATCAAATACTTTTTCTACCTCTGCACGTTGGGTCAGGGATTTGTAAAAATTAAAAAAGTCTTCAAACTGAAATTTCTGCAAGGGTATGGCGTCGTTCTGAAACAAAATTATACAATGGATTTTTGTGGGATGAGTAAATTGAATTTATTTTACAGTCAGATTGAAAGAGTCTCCCTCTTTCTGTCCTGGCTTGAACTGAGTATGTACTATCTGTCTTTGCATTCCATTGAAAATTAATACAGAAAATCTCCGGTAAGCTAAATTGTAGCACTAAAACTTTTATGAATTTCTCTAGCATCACCTATATTTTTCACAATTCTTGAACTTGAATTCAGATTGAGAAATTTATAACTCTCTTTCGTGTTATTGGCCAAAAGCCAGAACAACGATCTGGAGAATATGATTTGCGGCTACAGATCCGTACGTAGCAAAGCTTCTGCTTTACATGAATAAATAAATCCGATTGCAGTTATAAGTTTAGATAGATTTCAACACCATGTTTGTTCATCGAGTTACCCTGCTTAGTAAATTCATAAAAAATTTGATTTTCAATAACCTGCTGATCCATATAAATGGTTTATTTTTGAAAATCGCAATTGTTAAGAGTGATTATTCTGCAAAACTAAAATTGACTCAACATCGGTATGAAAATAACGATCGAAATCAGCAAAATACAGCCAGCTGTGTTCAAACGATTGCAAATAGATATATATTTGCTTGTAAGGTTGCATCTCACCTTTATAGCATGTCAAGACAGATTGTACTCATATATTATTTAAGACAGACGTTGCACTGGTCCAGAATTTGCTACTCTGAATAGATTAAAGCGAGATAATATGAATATAAGCCGCAGCGAAGGTTGTTTAGAAAGAATAAAACTAAAAGATCCATTGCTGCATTGAAAAAAGTCCCAGCATTGGCTTACTGCCAAGGAAAAAGGAAAAAAAAAACTAAGCTAACTCAAACAGTTTACAGAATATTAATAAAAATAAAATTAGATATAATAAAACAAACTATTTTACAAAGTTGAATGAGTAACAATAATTGTGCTGGATACTTTCCCTTGACATTTAATCAATTAGTAGCATGTGTTTGTAAATTGGAAAGTTTTTAGATAGCTGAAAATCGTTTATAAGTTTTTTCATTGCAAACAAATATGAAAACATGCAGTGAAATTACTGCAATCATCAAAGTCCAATGTTAATGAACGACTATCCTCCGCATCTTCACCATCAGTAATGAAGAAATCATTAAGAAAATGTGATATGCAAGAATGAGAAGAAGATCTACAATTAGACCTCCACATTCCGCTGGTGGATAACAAATGGTCTCACCTTGCCAGAAGGCATGCCGGATATATCAAGTGCTTTTTCAACACGTTTACGGTCCTCCTTATTTTGTGTGAACATTTTTATTACACTGAAAGCACATAAATCACTTAAATTTCTTTTTTCCCAAAAAAAAAAAAACATGTAAGTCTAGGAAGTCAATAAACGGTATTCTCTTAATTCAATCCTTTACACATGATATTAGGGTGTCCAGTTTTTTTTCAGAATTTTGTAAAATGTATAAAACAACAAAAGCAGACTGTAAATATGTAATATTAAAAACTGAGCAATATTCTGTATTACTCACTTTTTTATCGCAACCTTTCCGGACTTGTCGGCCGTTAATGAAAGTTTAATGTGCGCTTTATGTAAGAACATTATTGTGCTGGTATTCAGTTGTGTCAAGTTGTACGCAAGTTTTAATAGCTGCTCCGTCCAATGTCGTGCAATTTCAGCTCGTGTTGTGCAAAAATTTATAAACGTAACATTTACAAAATCAGAACCGTAACAAACTGTTACGGTCTTCTCCTCGAGGCAATCTTGGGAGCCCATTGTTACCAGGGATTTTAACTTCGGATCCTGTGTGTAGACACAAATTTCATATTTCAGCTATGCTATAACATACGCAAAACTATGTAAACTTAATAAAATGACAAAGAAGTATCGACAATCAATATCCAGATCTATAGGTGTTGTACGTCAACTAAACTATAACAAGCCTAGTTCGTTTCAATAGCATAAAGCTATCCATAGAAAGTTTTCAATTGTCCTTAGACTATGTACTAGATATACAACGACGATATTCTGGAATATAAAAGTTTTATCGACGCGTACATTTATTGATTTAAGGAAAAACCGTTGGCATGACACGTGTTGTTTGTTCAGTTAATCAATTACTTTGCACAATAGACACATAGGTAGTCTATGTCTGGGCAAAAAAAAATCTATAAAATATGTACAGTAACTACTCACTAACTTAGGTCAGGTATAACATGCTATTTTTATATTATCCAACAATGATGGCACGATATTTTTAAGCGTAGTTACAATATAGCTGTTTGAAGAAAAAAGAAAAAAAAAAAATAGACCTGATACTTATCCAGAGCAAGATGTTAGATATTTCAGATAAATGTTTGTGGCATCATTAATCACACAGAAAATATCTTGTTCGATAAAAATAGGCTTTCTTAAAACTGACCAACAAAATACCTCTTTTGAACCTCTATGTTTCACTCTTAATATCGACACGCATGTATGGGTATACGTATCTATAGAATAGGATATTGTACATCTATGTATAATAGCTGTGCCAAGCAATAAATGAATACTAATTTGTATCCAATTTAAAAAAATTTAGATACCGTTTTAGACTCGCGATCAGCCAACCTGGCCTATTGGACATATTATTAGCAATTTATACTTAGATATGTTTCTGTATTTTTTGTCGCTAAAAATGAATAACTGTACACCCAGTTATAATTTGCATACTCAACAAATGTTAGGAATTTATTATCGGGCCATTTAAGCAAGTAGGGAAACTATTTTCGAGCTGTTCAAACCATGGGATGAAAACACATGTTTATATTATATAATATATAAGATAAGAACTTTGGGTATGTTTTTGATTCTTACTTTTGGGATTTTGGCATATTTTCCTGTCCGCGTGTCTCTTATTGTGGAAATATCAAGCATATCCATTTCATTGTTCTGATCCACCCAATGGAGGTAAAATCCATATTTATCCACCCGCAGCGTGACCGGCGTGCCAACTCCCGAATCCTAGAAGAGATAATTAAGGAGTTAAAAATCCAGAATGGAGTCAAGTTTTTAATAGAGATTTATGCTTCTGGGATTTCCTGGAAATCACAACGAGCTTCGAAACTCTTTGATCAAATAAAACTTGAGAGTTATGTAGCCGTCCAGTTTGCTAAACAACTATCGGTTCCATAATTCTTTGCTATTAAAATCTGTGCTATGTGGTCAGGGAGAAAATGATATTCATGTAGTATAGACACGCTACTTTGAAAGAAAACATAAATTAATGATACTCCTTAATCACAGCTCCCTACCGAAATAGAATTGGTACATGTATAAGACTCCAATACATCAACAACGATCCCCTTCGTGTGTATAAAGATTCGCCAATGCCTCGAATTGCTAAACGAGAACAATGTAGATTTACCAATATTATAAATATTGAACACCCACAGCTATAGAAACATTTTACCTGTTACCAACTGTTTTCTCTGTTGACCAATCAATTTTGCTGATCATCACAACTTTGTAATTGTAATTCATGCAAACACTTCTTGTTATTTATGTACAGGAAATGCTTTCACTCTGTTACCACGAAATACATATTATAAATACACGAATTTTTTTAATTGCCACAGAATAGCAAGAATTATAATCAATAAGCAAATTTCTGACCATGGTGTGACGAAAACTGTTTATTGAAATAGTTTTTCTCTTTCTTGGACCCCGCATCTGCCTATGTAAAAAACCGTTTCAGTCAAATTCCATGAAACTGGAGTATGTTGCATTTCAATTAAATTGAAAGCTAATTAAAAGTCCTCGTGGGTCAAACCCCCTAAAGTTAAGTGTTTCCAAGATATTCAAGTATGAAGCTCGGTTCTTAATATCAATATTTAGAAGTCGCTTGTCAATTTTTTATTTTCCATTTGAAATAAATGAAAATGTTCTTGTGGCACTTTTCGATTTTTATACCTCAAGAACTAATCTACTTGGAAAGATTCTGCACAGCTACTTTTGTTCAAAATTGAATGCTCTACAAAAAAGGTGTCGTGATCTTTTTCGATGAATCCAACTGTTATTTATTTAAGTTATTCATGGTTATTAACCAAGTTATTCCAACTTTATACTTAAATACCTTGAAAACCGTAACTTCAGGGGGTTTGGCCCATGGAGACTTTTAATCAGCATGCTTTGAAATGCAACATACTCCAGTTTCATAGAATTTGCGTGGAACCACTTTTACATAAGGACCGCTTTTACATAATGTAGGGTCCTTTAAAAATTAGTCAAATTCACAAAATCCTGTTACAGTATGTTTCAAGTATCGGACTTGGGATGAACTTTGGCAGCTTTTAAGTACCACCAAATGTAGATAATGTGCCCAATTTTAGAAATTAACATCGACTATGTTTCAAGCAAGGATTGCAGTTCGACTTCTGGAACTGCAGATCAATCTTCATTGACTTTATCCTGCTTATTATAATATACATAACAAGAAAGGAATAATCAATGAATCAGAAGTATTCCCCATTAATCAAGAAACTCGTGATTTTCATGTTGTATAGGTTTTTTATAATCTGAACTTGGCAACGAAGTGCATACATCGGCGCAACCTATTCCAAGAATTTATTTACCGCTTAGATAAAGAATGATGATAAGTGATAGCAAAACTCTGAATACTAAATACTCTGTAGTACTATTATGACGCGTGTTCATATTATCTAAACCTTAAAATACCCTTAACAATATTCCATATCTCTGTTGTTTACACAAGTCCTTGTGAATTATAAGATCAGAACTATAAAGATCATGGGTAGAGATTTTCAAAACTATTTACACAACTTAGGAGCAATAGTATTGCGACAACAGTCAGCTGATATATACAGATATTTGCTAACGTTTTGAAATATCGTTATGAAGTATCATCAATCTTCATAATAACAATGAAAGACAAGAAGTTTGATGATTCTTTTTATAATCATGTGACTACACGTTTTACATGTTCCAATCTCTAGATGGAGGAAATTTTTTATTTAATCTTATCTCTGTTTCGTCTGTGCTGCTCATGAGTGGTGCTTCAATGTTTTGCAACACAATTTCAGATGATTTTAAAACGATTTTCAACAATTTCATTATAGATTGAGAAAACAAATGAAAAGTTCCAAACTATTTTGAAATGCTGTTAACAAAAGATTAAATAACCAGTCTGCTCTTAATCATTGAAAGCAACTTAATAAGATAATTGTATGATTCGATAACATTGAATCTATTCTTCTGGATCTGAAGCTTGCAGTTTTTGGTCCTTTTAGATTTTTGTGAAAACCGGTTTTAAAATTTGACATCTAGACTATAACTGGTATGAACAAGGTCACATATAGATTCTTACTAGCAGATGTATTGAGTGTCTTCAAAATCTGTTAAAAACTTGTGTATAAACGTATAAGCTATAAAAGATTTTTTGTATATGAGATAGAAGATTTTAATTAATTTTAGTTTGTTGATATAACACGGTAGCGGTATAAAAGTACAAAAATGATCTATGCATATAAGCTTTGATATGTATACATATAATGCGGCGAGATTCTTGACATAAAAATAACGGTTATAAGTGGAATGTTTAAAATAAAAAATATATGAAAATAAACTAAAGCTCACCTCGTCCCATTTGACGAATTTCTCACCGTCTTGGAGCTGCTGTGATACCTCGACGGGTTTAATCTGCACGACGTTCGCCACGGACTTGGTACCCGCCATCCTTCCCCGCTTTAATCGCTGTATATTATATTATGTTATGTCAAAATCATATAAGCAAATAGAACGCGCGGTGAGTAAGAAAAAAAATTATTCTTTGTTTATTTATTTATTTAATATATTTATTTATTTCGCTATTTATTCACCCTGAAATTAACACCCTTTTATAATCAGCTGTCACAACTGATATACTCCCCCGGCTTTTATATCCTCGAATCCTTTGGCAACCGGAGGAAATCCTCGTCGACGTATACATACATACATACGTATACCCAGTCCTGATTTTTAACCCGCCCCTATTCCTCGGGATCAGCAACCCTCGTCACCATTTTTATTTATTTTTTGTATGTGTATATATATACGTATATATATATATATATATATATATATATATATATATATATTTTTTTTTTTTGTCTTCTATGATCTGTTATTACGAAGAACCTGATTCCAGTAACGGGTTAAGCATAACATACGAGAATATACTATACGGTGTATGGTCTCGTTGGTAAATGAAATGATGTGATGTGATATGCGATGTCTAAATGATTGAGAAAAAAAACGGTTGCACTACTCGATAATGATCACTTTGATGTAGCGAATAACGACCACCGTACACCTGCACTTATATCGGTAAACGTCAACCCGAAAATTGACGCGAAACGCGACTCAGTATTTTGGGAAAACATCGACGACACATTTCCAGCCAATCCCTGGCTCGATCAGCAGCAGGACGGGCTACTACGGCCTACGGGGTTTACGGGGCGATCCAGGCGACCGTCTAGAGAGCAGCGGAGCAGACGATTCCGGATTAACACACGCGAGATGATTCACACACAGATAGAATCCGTAAACACACGCGCGCGCCCTGTTAAACGAGATACGCGCAACGCGAGATACGACGAGAATCGAGATTCGCACTGGCGACGCGACGCGACGGTCGCGCCAACCGGCTGCACGTTCAAATTGATTTTAACACACCGCGGGCGATTCGAAATACATTTTACACTACATGAACTTTTGCATTACTAACATTCTAACGGTATTCTTAAGCAGTCTAATATCCCTCGTGTTCAAACTACAAGCTGATAATTTACTACCTGTTTTGTCGCAATAAAAATTCTTCAAGGATAGTGCGTGACGTCACACGGTACTATTGCTAATTCGAAAACGTAGTTTAGGATTTAGCGGGAAATCAATATTCGTTATTATTAATTCGAATTGAAAACCATAAAAGTATAAAATTAATTTATACTGTATATTCAATAAATATGTTGTGACTTAACTGAGGATATTATTTATGCTCTTGTTGTATTATATCATATCTATTCGAGGAATAAAAATGTTTGCGTCTTGTAGATCGTGTGGGCCTAAAGTCTTATGACTGATACGTGTCTATACGACAGGGTGTATGGTTTTACACTAATTCAATTTTAATGACAGCAGCTATATACGACGAATTCTGGAATAAGGAGTTTTATGCCTGTCGTTAATAAAGTTACGTTTGTTCGGTCGGTGCAGATATAGATCTCTAGATATAACGTATTATACAACCGTAAAAAAAAGAATTATAGCTAACCGCGCGCGCCAGGCCGAGCTGGACTGGGTCGGGGCACACAGTTAATTCGACGAACGACGTCTTTGCATGATTACGAGTAATTTAAACGCGGTTTCGTGAACCGCGGTTAGCGCAGATGAAAAGTAGAAAGAGGAGTGGTGTACGGAATGAATACCATATCGAGCCATTAAGCCAACACTATATTACATACACCTATACCTTAAGTGGCAGCTCGGCGCGCGGTCGCAGCTAGATTATTTCGAACATTAAATTGGCCCGAATTCGTTCGCAAATATATATTTCGAAACAAGGGTGTAGACGATTTACAAGATTAAAAATTCGTAATTCTGTTCCGTCGTCCAACGAATGAAATACTATAATGAAGAGATTGAATTCAATCCTAAACTAGAAGAAGCTGCTGCACTGCGGTAACAGAGCGGCTGGTTTAAACTTATATAACTAAATTTCTAAGCGGGGCTTAATTTCATCGTATTAATTCAGCTGCAGGAGTAGATATAGCGATGCTAAAGGTGATTTGAGATTTGATGAAAGGAAAAACGTACACGGGCCTCGATAGCTTTTACTGCTATCATTAAATTGATCCAATCTTGCCTCATTACTGTTGGTATTAAACAAAGTTAAACGCGGCAAATTTCCTTCTCTCTGCTTTTTTTGCTTCTTTCTTTCTTTCTCTCTCACTATCTTATCTATCGCTCCGTTATTATATCGTCGCTCTCTCTTGTTCTCTATCTTATATAGGTAAGCCTGTGAATGTAAAACACACGCAAATCGCATGTTCACCAGCATTACACGCCGCAGTTCTCGTTGAAATCCTATTTTTAGAACTATATGTATACCTTATACCTATGTAATCCAGACGCAATTTAGGACAAATTGGAAATAGGGCTGAGATAATAGACTTCGGTGGTTCTGCTTGACCTCGAAAAAGGTTCAAAGCGAGGCAGACTGCTGCAAAATAGCTACGCGCGCTATACAAACACACCTATACCGCAGATATAGGTATAACAGTTAGTTATAGTGCTTTATATTTCACGGACAGCCAATAAATTTTACTAGACGTATAAATTTCTGTCTACTGCAGTTCCTCGATATACATATTTCAATCGAGACATCATTTAATTCGAAGGCAACACAATCACATGCTATAATATAGTACACCTAATTATACTTTATAGTTATTCATATAGTTATAAGTTTCGGGCATTACATGCCAACTCGACTGACATCTGACCGTGACGATATTTCTATGTGTTCCTGCAGCAACTCTGAACACACATTTTTCTCTTTTCTTCAGTTTCGAACTGTTATATTTACTTAGAAATTTGTTAAGCTGAAAAATATACGGATTCGATTATTTTGATAAAATTTACAATTCTCTTGTTTTTTTCTTTTTTTTTTTTCTTTTCTTTTACAAATATCTAAAAAAGATCTGCCTGGAATTACTTTTCCCGAGTAAGCAACGAATCGAAATACAAATCCGATGAAAAAACTGACAATTTAAGTGCGTTTTAGTGTTGGAATCACGGTGTATAGAAAAAAAAAAAAACAACTATGAATACGATCTAATCCATAAATTGTATATAGGTATAGAGAAGTATATAATGAGTTCGCAAAGTGGGTATTCACACATCGTTTCCCAAAATACGCAGACTCTACAAAATTGATTTGTACTCTACAAAGGTTTACATTATGTATAGTACAATTACGAACTTTATATACCGCACATATAATCACATTTCCTATAATTCAATACCTATATAATATATCATAGGTGTGAATCGAAATACATATACTGTTTATCGTATATTACAGGTATAATTTCAACCCAACGCAGCACACCCCTGTACATATATACATCGTAGAATATAAGTGAAGAATATAGTAGAAATCTCAGACATGTATCCATTAGCATCAATGAATGAAAAAAAAAAAAAAAAAATTATCCACGGATATAATTTTTTAGCTAATATAAGTGGTGAAATTTTAGCTATTTAATTTACCACCATAGGTCAGACTTTACTTTGTCTATTGTAAATTATGTTCCGCAAGGGACGGGGTTGTATCCATTATTATAGCTATAGCAAATTTCTTGTTAACTCTATTTCTTCCTCTTCTTCTGGTTCTTTGTTTGTTTTTTTTCCATTTATCTTCGTTTTTTATTTGCGCAGTAGTCTGAGTCTTCCAAGACGCAAAAGGTACTACATACACACCGCGTCGGCTATATTCGAATCGCGGAGAATTAGCTACCCCTCCGCTATGACCTTGGCTCAAACAATGACTGGGGGACATTGATAGGTGAACATAAATCGTTTATATACCTACTCGCTATACCTATAGGTATAAGGTGAATAAGTATATATATGTATAGGAGAAAGCGTGTACGGTGCAGGGAGTGGTTCCAAAATTGGAATGAAATCGTCGAATATAATATAGTAGATATAGTTATATACTATAATATATGTATACATATATATTGATCTTATACAGCTCGAGCGGAGTCATTTTATTTATAATTATTATACATACATAACCTTTAATGAAGTGAATTATACATATATGTATATATTATATGATGTTATAATTCGGACTAGGTGACTAGTACTATAAATACATATACCACCGACCTGCTCGCTATTCACGCGTATATATAATATTTTACATTATATCTGCAGATGTATGTATGTATGTATTTGTATACTAAATACTTGACGATTTTCAATCATAACTGCAGTATGATCGCAAGTTGCACCGACATTGTTCTATCTTTTTTTTAAATGTTGATATAACCATAATGGAAAAAAGGACTAAATACTACAGTGCGGGTGCAGCTTCACACTCGAGTCACAATTGAACTCGTCAATTTCAGCGATTTAATACCCTTTTATTTCCATTTTCTTTGATTTCCTTTTATTTCTGCATGAAGGGACGTTTTTTAAACGACATAGTCATGATAACAATAATAATTAACCACTTGTTAACTATTTACAATACATCGCACAAAAAAAAGAAAAGAAAAAGTATAAGAAACCGAAAGAAAAAGAAAAAACAAGTCACGTGATATTTGAATTACATCGTCTGCCCGAGATATAGGGCTGTGTAGGAGATTGTTTGTTTGAGATAAAATTATTACCACCCCCGGTCACAGCGCAAACATGGGCAGAATTCACGAACCGCAACTGCCATTCAGAGGGTGGGTAACATGTTTGAACAAGGGGTTAATAGCTTGTTATAAATGTTGGGAAAACTGGAATAAAAACAGTGTGCTAGTGTGGTATATACATACATGTCCCGTTTGGAGGAAAAGTATCCATCTAGGAAAAGATACGCACTTCCCATGTGTATGTACGATTGACACTGCAGTAATATAATAATAACATAATATCCCTGCAGTATAACCGAATGTGATTCGTCACGAATTTCAATTATTGGGATATTATGCCTGTACGCATTTATGAAATGATGGACATTGCAGTTTTAGACTCAATTTAAGAAAATAGAATTGAAGATTTTTGTACATTAGAATCTTTTTGTTATTCTTCAAATTATCGTTGTTATGTATACTATAATATGTATAAAGATCGTGCAAGTTTCAGTCTCTCGATTAAAATGAAAATACGAGTATGCATATATATATTAATATAATGTGTGTGTATGTGATTGGAAATAAATAAAAGTTATTGCTATATGTATACCTATAGACTACAATTGCGTATATGCATAGGTATACTCTATAAAAAAAAAGTAATGATAATAATTAATGTAAAGTAGATACGTATAAAACAAACAAATATCACAACAAATTGATACATAATTTATATAATATTTAATTATTATAGACTAAAACTCGACCATGTCGTCTTCGTTTCTTCTGATCGGGTCACCCTTCAGCAACGCGATGATCATGCTGCAGTGGTAAATATTAATGATTAAAATTTTCGGAACTGCAGATCGCTCTTCATGCTACCGGAATTATAATATTTAGCGATGGGGAACGATAATAATTATTAAAGCGCGATAAAATAATCAAATAATTCGCGGCCGGCGTTGCGTTAGTGTTTTCTTTCGGAATATATCAATATGGACTATACACCGCGCACGTATTTACTGTTTACAAGTTCTATTCTCAAAAATCACTTTCACGGTCATTATACCTATACTCGCGGCGAAGTTTTTTGAAATGAATAAATAAATGATCAGGAACGAGAACGAAGACGAAAAATAGTGATTCTTTTTCGTGGATGATAAACCGCATCTTTCCCTTTAAAATACATGTGATCCTTTTGCTATACGGCGAAAGTCCGGTGGGTGTGGGCTGCACGGTGTTATTGCTTCGAACCCCCGAGTGGTAAAACAAACTAAACTCGACAGCTTTCGTCGCGAAATCTCATTCGCGCCTTGAGGCGTTTCTAGGGAGTAAAGGAAAGAGAAGAGATCGAAAGAAGAAAGAAATGAAAGAAAGAAAAATCTAAGGACTTACCAGTAAAGATATATGAAGAAAAATATGAGATAATATCCAAGATAGACCATACAGTCTCGTAGGTGTTTCTTGAGCTGCCCATGGTTATGAATTTCTGTTGGATCATAAATTCCCATATTCCCGGTTGGTACTGTGAAAAATTCGTACAGAAGCCAGAGAGCCATCGGTAGATTGACGACCATCAGAACCCACTGGCCGTGGCAAAGTAGCAACAAGACAAGGAAAACGTGCCCAACGATTTTCGGAACTACCCACTGTGGGCGAAAAATGGGATATGATAATAAAAAAAGCAAAAAAATCTGTAAAAAAAAGACCCAAAACAAACGGGAACGAAAAAAAAAATGTAAAGGGTAAAATCAACTCCCCGAAAATTAAGGAGGCAAGGAACAAGCCTGCAACAGCCCGAGGCTATATGAACAGGTCCAACAATAATAATAATTATCATTATATTAAAAGTTTTTACGCATGTGATATTATGATAATACAGAGTAAAAAGTTAAAGATAAATTTAATTAAAAAAAAATAACAATGAGAAAATCCGGGATCGTACTAATGTAAAGCAGCTCTTTCGTCATTGATTTTACAAAGTCGAGGCTATTATACATGCCGCGTTTACAATGCAGTAAAAAGATAGAAGATTTAGAATATTATCAGTCATGTATAATAATATATATTTTATTTTAATGATTATTGCTGCGCATTTATATTTTTGTAACGAGAATCGCGTTTCTTGACTCTAATACTACGATATGAAAAGTAATGTATAAGAGAATACCATAATTAATTACCATATTCAACTTTGAGCAACATTGCTGAGCATTAAGATAATCGCATTCTAGATCCGAAAGCGTAATCACCTGTAGTATACGGTTATTAAGGAAAATCATTTATCTATCCTACTTATATATATACATGTATATACATAGCCAAGAACAATCACAGTGCTTAGAAATGATATCCTCTGCACGGTTGTGCTTCCCCTATTTCATCCTTTCCCGGATTAACCCTCCAAGCCCTATTATAACACAGATCGATATTCTCCAGCTACTGTATATGTGTACGTATAGTTTCCGAAAGTCAGATATACGATCGCGAAGATAATGTCAATGGAACTAGGTCAGTGCTATGTATGAAAAATCTAATTTTTTTTTTTTTATTCTTTCATTTCTGGATCAAGTTTTACGTTATATCCGGCTTCTCCGCGCGATTCCGGTCATCTTTACTCTCCTCATTCGATCCAAGCCCATCTTTTGTCCGCTATAAAAGCTTTAGATACACTGCGACTCAAGTGGTTCCTCGTTCTCGGGGCTGACCGGACAATTGCAAAAGTTGAGTTGATAATTCTATATTGCTGATGCAGTCTACCGCTTCCGGTTGCGCTAAATGTCAGCTAAATGTTATATGCGTGGCCCTGAAGTAATAAACCTGGTAATACGTCCAGAGTTTAGAGTTTGCGCGGTAGGTATAATATGTACGGAAAAGTTATCGTTCCGTATACGTTTCCATGAATTTCTAAAATTAATATAAGTTTACTCTTGTTGTTATCATTATGTAAACATGTATTACATTACATCAATAATTCCTAGGCGATAAGTTCCGTTTACGTTTCCCACTATTTTCTACGTACTGCAGTAGTACGCGTGTTCCATACAAACACATGCTCATATACACATACGTCTTCAGGGTTCGGCTTATTGTTATAAGTGAACATATACAATATAGGCATATATACGTCTGTTATTAATTATTTTAAGTTCTGACCGAATTTCGCGCCTTTCATGTTAAATGTCTAGATTTCCACGATATACCGTGGTTTTCAATTTTCAAATAAAACCTCTCTTTTCACCGTCTACAAGTGCGATATGTTAGAGCTAGAAAGATTGTATAAGAAAATAGCTGCGAGCTAGCTCCTCCTCGCCCGTACATCGAGAGCTTTATTGTAAACGAGATGATGTGGTGTTGTCAAGGCATCTGGAACTCGTATAAATCAGACGTTTAAAAACATTCTTGAAGCCGCGCACGAGGCATGAATCTATAGCATATGTAAATACCGGAAAATTTTTTTTTTTACCGATATCGTTTTATCGTTCCGCGCTAATAATCCCACCCACAATCTAAAAACCCTCGACGACCGAGAAAGTTTAATGCCGCTGAAATATATAGGGTCTAATTAAAACTATTCGATCGGTTAGAGCTTTTGTTAGAGAATTAAAAGTTTGTGAAAAGGTTTTTTATGATCCGTTTCATTGAACGCATATATCTCGAGTTGATTGAAGTTTTATTGGGCGTTATATGTAATTTTAAAGATGCGGTGATATGTGGGTACTAATGTTATAGAGCGACTGTTCCAAATCCGTAGTCTCAAAACGGTCGTGGAAGAAAAATAAACAGAGGAAAAAAGAGAAGAAAAAAAAAAACGCGCGAAACTATGCGAGATCTATTTAAACGGATATATAAACAGTCGTCGATGCTTCAATTAAACAGCTGCGTGTAGTATACCAACAGTTATTAATTTCTATTATTTACTGCAGCTATGAATAGGGATACTTTTATATTTTATTTAGCCTTCTGGGTTATCAAGTCGACATACGAATCGCATAGAAACTATGACAAGCAATCCCGAAACTCTTCAATCCGCTTGTCATCGAAACCGTTTTAATTCAAATTTGGCGGTTTGCAGTTACGTCACGGCGTGGTTCAGCCATATTGTAAAACACACGGAAAATAAATTCCCTAGATATTACAGACGAAAACAAAGCGATATACAATAATGAATAGTTAAATAATCGTTTAAAACTAGCAACAATGACATGTAAAATAATAGTGTATCGATCAGATAGTTTGGAGGTAAAAAAAGGATACAAAATACACAAGTAGAAAGAGCACGGCACCCGTATCGAATAAAGCAAAGGCGAATAGTAGCGGCTCAGAAATCATGATTACAACGAGTGAACAAGCCGCTAATACGGTGTGAGATAAAACTGATATTATTTAACAAATAGGTTGAACCTAGCCGCGGATAAAACGGCAGACTTATTTACGTCTCTGTTTAAAAATAATCTGTATTTATCTATAAACTACGGACTGTCAAAACGTCAAAATGCACACTTCACGCAGCTCTAGATACCAATCGTACCACGTGACCAGCGATTATATTCCCTAGAAAATAAACCGCGGCGGTAGTATTGAGCCGCCGATCAGTTGACAGCTTCTCTCCCACTTCGAGTTTGTTTATATGTCAAATAACAAAGCGGACAAGTTTAATAATCCGTAAATATGTTCCGAGATACACCGAAAATTGTAATCGAAGATGCGGCGGCACCTTCCGCTGCTTTCGTCGCCAGCATAAGGATGGAGGATTTAATGGAAAAGTTAAAAATTCTCAATTATGATCAGGAATTTGTACATAATCTTAAAATGAAGCCTATAAGCAGGTGATATGCCAAGTGTTAACTCTGCATCAATCTGTCAGTATATTATCTTGTCTATATTCATGTTACTCATCATTTTATTCAACAGACATTATTTTGTCGTCGCCACTAATCCCGGGGAGCAATTTCACATGTTTACATCCCTGGCTGCATGGTTGATAAGAAAAAGTGGCACGAATTTCGACCAACCGCAAGAATACGACGATCCAAATTCAACCATATCAATTATATTAGATCATCTCAGAGCCATTGAAGTTCCCGTCGAATTTCCTCCAAATAAATTGAAGCAGGGGGTGGGTGATCAGGCCGTTTATGTGTTGGATTCTTTGGCCGATCAAGCTATAAGGGTGTTGAATTTCAGATGGAAAAAGTGAGGAATAGTTATAAGACATGTTCTGCGTATTTGATGTTGAAATATTTTGCGAATCTCCCGCCCTTTGGAATCATGATGAATATAATTCTCCTCCCTTGTCCCTATCTTTTGCTTTCTTTTGATGACAATTACCAGGGTGGAGATACCACCTGAAGATCCTACGCCTGAACCTGAAATAGAAGATGACGACGCTGAATTGATACTGGAAAAAGTTGAGGAAGAAATGTTGGCGGAGTATGAAGAGGAGGACGAGGACGACGTATTGCATGTTGACGATATAACTAAACTTTACAGACAAAATATGGTAGGGGAAAAAGGAGACTGTGCTCTCTCAATTTGTGGAGTGGAAACAAGTTGGGGAATCCTGAAATACATAGTTCTTCATTTTCTAGTACGACGTTCAAAAACCGGATAATATTCTGGAATCTAAAACCGATACCGAAGAATGGAAGCTTGAATTAGAAAGAGTGTTACCGCAGCTTAAAGTAACGGTAAAAACTGGTGAGTATTTAGGTAATTTACTGGTCTCTGGTTTCTTACAGATTCACAATTCCATGGAAATATCTTTGCTATATCCTTTCACAGATTCCCGCGATTGGAGGGCCCATCTTGATCAGATGAAGCAACATCGGTCTAATATTCACGCAAACCTTACTGGCACTAAGGGTCAGCTAGACAAGCTGCATTCGGACATAGGAAATACTTTGGATAAGATAAAAACTAGGGAAATGTATCTAAACAGACAGCTGGAACCTGTCCTGAACGAATACCGCACACTGCAGGTTGCCAGTTGTACAATTGAAATCTTTTACAATTCTTATACTTGAAATTGAACGTGTATTTCTTGTCTCAGGAAGAATTGTCAAGGGTAAAGGAACAGTATAGAGATGTGAGTGGTGGAGTTACGGAGAGAACTAGAACTCTGAATAAGTTGACCGACGAATTGGAGCAAGTAAAGCGAGAAATGGACGAGAGAGGATCGAGCATGACGGACGGAAGTGGGTAGTTTTTATATAATAAGAACTCCTTGGTGGAAATGCCTACCAAAACTCCTTCCGAATCGAAATTTTCCCAAAATAATCAAAGCCTTTCCTTTTCTGCAGCTCCTTTGATAAACATCAAAAAGACGATTACGAAAATGAAGAACGAAGTCTCTGAGATGAATGTTAGAATAGGAGTTCTGGAATATAGTTTGATGTGCACGCGAGTACGAGATCGTACACAACTCCAAGAGGATATGAACAGTACAAGCAGCTCGTTGATGATTTGAGAAAAAAGAATTCTCATTTGAACTCTCAATTTACATAGACATAGACATAGACTTTTAACAAAGTGCGATTGACTTTGCACGTTCGAATACAATATGTACTAGGAAGGTCTAAAAAGGGCGTGAAATCCTAAAGTTTTGATTTTTCAAAGTGCTATAATTAGGGATATCAAAGGATACCATATTACGAGAAAAATTTTCCACAAAAACTTTACTTAATAGAATAATGCTTAGAGGTCGTTCATTAGCACTGAATCTTATTAGGATGTAATTAATTTACCTAAACAATTCTACATCGAATTTATTACGTTTTTGATTCGTCATTGCTGACCAGTTTTGACGATCTTATACAGTCTATTCATTTGAGTGCAATGCTGAATACAGTGTCACGATGAAACAACACGTGAAATCAAACAACGGACGTTTAATTAACACCAATCAATTAAAATACGTTATGTACATGTACAAAGATTTGAAGGTGAAGTTAAATGCCAAATTTTTAGCGAGGAAGAACGACCTCTAAACATTCTTTGATCTGGTTAAAATTTTATTACTCAATTTTTCAACTGATTCTATACGAATAATCAAAAATACTGATGTTGGACCGTCCTAGTAACATACAAAGTTACATATAGATTAATTACTGCAGTACCTTAAATACAGCCTGTGTGATTTAATCCAAAAAAATTGATACCAACTCGCTTAGTGCGCCTTATCTATATTGTAATCCAGATCCTGCTTAAGATTGTTATCTGGTATGGCATGATGATAATTAGGTTTAAGAAGTACATAGTCAAAATGAACTAGGTATTATCTATTTCTAATAGTAACGCGGTGTTTATATATCGATTATATATAGTTTTCAATATCTCGCCCTAATTCCTGCACTTGCGTAATTCCTACCTGTGTATCTATGAAAACTACATTTTCAGAGAATTATGACGTCGGCTTTTCGATCATTTTTTGAACTGAACAATATTAGACTTTTTTATTGTTAATTCGATGAATTCTGTTTCTCCCCCCGCCCCGCCCGGAAGTTGGCATCAACCGCTGTTTCCCACTCTCTATCCCCCACCCAACCATTAAATTTCGAACTTATAAGTATGTATGCATTCCCGGCGAGCAACAAGTACATTCCGCGCCGCTTTTCTCTACACCCGTGTTTTTACTTCTGGAGTTTAAGTTTTGGTGTTATATGTACTTAAACTGTACAAACAACACAGTTATCAACGACACAATTCGCCTGCTATAGAAACTATGAATTCAACCTCGTGTAGTGCAGCCGACTAGTGTAGATCACTGTTCTTCGGATTGATAAAGTGAAATTCTTCGGCATAGTACTTTACGCGGGTAAACCAGTAGAAGGTAAATATATAATTAAGGATTAAGCATTTAGTGGACACGCATTGCATATTCGTGGTACATGATATTAAATCTCTTTTTATTTATCGTTGATCGTTCTTTATCAAATTGTCGTTACTTGACATTGAAAATATATTTTTCGATACAATGAATGAGGAAGAATTTTCACTTTTGCATCACTGTTAGAGATATCGTGAACCGGTTCTTGTTAGATGTGTTGACTTTCTCTTCTCTACGCATGAGGGAAATACAGTGTATAAATTTCACTTAGAAGCGTAAAAGACAATTGTAACGACTATGAAGGGATGCAAATCCTACGTGCGAATTTTAATGATATTGTTTTATTCCTGAGGCAGAAGAAATTTTTACGGTTTTCTCAATATCCGAAAATAAATAATTGCCGGTAAATTTGGCGTAAATAATCGTGTAAGTATAACCGCATAATTCAAGTCGAACATTTTCATATTTTTCTGCGAATGTATTTCTTTTTTTTGTTTCTTTCTTCAACTCCGATTTAGCGTTGAAAAAAAAACTAATTTGAAGAAATATCTAAGCGTTGACCATGCGAATGAATCACAAGTTGAAGCCTTGAAACTGGTTTGGGACAGCGCATTTATATTCTTAGCATATTTTTTGTAGACCTTAATGATATCTAAAAAAACGTTCTTGATAAAAAAAAAAAAAAAAAAATAAAGAACTTCTGACGGACCTGCGGCGCTACAAAAATTAATCGTTAGCTATCAATCCATCAGATATCCTACTTTTATTATCTGTATTTTTTCCACCTATGTAGCGAGCATATATCTCTGGTTTTCATTCGTGATATGGTAATATCCTATAGGCAAGTTAATGCGTTATCATATTTGAGCTGATTATCATCAGGTACAACAAATTAATGCTCGCCACTGCACTTGCTGTGGTTAGACAAAGCCTGAACTTTGAGACAATACGCATTTACGTAAGGTATCGAACGATCCTCGTACACTACGTATGAGGCCTGCCATTCCACATTTATCCTGTCGCAAGTATATCGTTTAGAAAATTTTTTTTAAATCGACGCAAAGTGGTTCGGGATGAAATTTTAAACCCATTTCGGAAAAAAAAACGAATTTCGAAAAAAAAAAAAAAAAACTACTTGTCAAGGAAAAGGCTGTTAGGAAATATACTGTACATACGTGGGGCCGTGTTGAAGTTCCGAAGGATCAAAATTATAACGAATTCTATTTATTTGAGACAATTTCGAATTTTTACAAATTCCGTAATATTAAAATTCGTAATTTTTACCATTCGTAACTTCAGCCCGGCCCTCGATGATCTGACCTATCCATATCTGAAACTGATGGAATTTTGAGACGTGATTTTTTTTTTTTTTTTTTTTTTAATACACACTCATCAGTTCGTGCATACCTATCTCTCTAAATTTGAATATATACCTACTGCAGTTATCCTCAGTTCAATTATACATTGTGCTCGATATACTTTATGCGCAGGTATACTTGCTTCGAGTTGCCCAATATATCTTTCTTTCTTTACCATAGAGGCGGATAATTGATCACCGCGCATCGCGTGATGTTTAGTTGACGATTGCAATGACCGATACATATGATTCACTATTTATACATACATTGTAATCTCGGGAGTATTATATTTAAAATATAGTAATGACAAATTGATTTGTAGTAGGTATGTAATGTATGTATGTATGTACAGTCAGGCAATAAAGTTCTTGTAGGGTCGAAATTTAGGCTCAGGTGTTTTAGTGTCTACGCTGTTGAGCAGGCCCATCGATGCGTTATTTATTATATACAGGGTGTCCCAGAACTAAATGTCGAAAATGAAAGGTGGCCTAGAGGAGGTCGAACTGAGTAAATTGTCCCGAAGAACATGGGGTCTGCGAAGTCGCGTTCGCGAGATATCACAGGTTAAAAAAAAAAAGTATCGCTTTGCGCCGCCGCGACGCGGCGCAAAGCGATACTTTTTTTTTTTAACCTGTGATATCTCGCGAACGCGACTTCGCAGACCCCATGTTCTTCGGGACAATTTACTCAGTTCGACCTCCTCTAGGCCACCTTTCATTTTCGACATTTAGTTCTGGGACACCCTGTATATTTAGGAAGTATTTCTTACTTTACTTTGAGTAGGTAGTCTGCCCGATTCGCGTTCTCAGAGAACGGGGTATGCGGAGCGAGGGGGCCGCTCAACAGCGTAGACACTGAAACGTTTGAGTCTGAATTTCGACCCTCCAAGAACTTTATTGCCCGACTGTACATACATGTCACAGATTTCGCCTCGACGTTACGAAAATTCTATAGAGCCAAAAATTATATCTAGGTATATACGCGTTTAATAGCTTGCTAAATAATAACTGCATCCTATACGGTCGTGGACGATTGATATTAATTGAATCTCACCATTAGCCATTATTATACAAACTATGTATACAATCTCCGATATAATACTGAATGAACCGTCATTATGGCCTTGGGATTTTCCCGAAGATATTCATGTCCCCTCAAAATTTGTATAGAATCCAACAAATGACAACGAGTGCGTACATACATACATACAGTATACAATAAGTGGACATTCAGTTGAATGCAAAGTTTATTCAGAGCACAAGAGCGATTGCGGTATAATCAGTACAATTACTCCGACGAAAGAAACTGGCGGGAAACTTAGGCAAACGTGGGTGGAAAAGGGGGCGAATGATAGATATTGACATACAAATGATCATCAGCATGGTTTCGGGTGGGAGAGAGAATCTATAATGTGTATGAATGAGCCGAAGGCTATATATCGTAAGTATGTATCTACATACGTATGTATGCATGTATGTATATAGATACCCAATTGTACATACTTCATACACACGTATGTATAACATACGTAAGTAGAATGTATAATTAACATATTGCTGCGCGGACTTTGAAACTTGCGGAGATGAAAACTGGGATCTTGTATCACGAACTCTTTCCGTATATATGCTCGCCCATAACGCACATGATTAAGCGTTATATATCTCTCTGCTCCAGTCGGTGTCAAGTGATTGTTGTTCGTTGTGAATGTGTCGTGTGCTCCGGAAGGGAATACTATGCATATATAGTATAATCGCCAATGTTCATCGGGATATCATATACATATACTGTGGCCAGATTTATAGAGTTGTATGATTTGCAGACAGAAAGAGGACGAAAAACAAAGAGTCCATGACTTTGAACGAACGAGGATAATGCGCCGATACATTCATATGAATCACGTCTCTTTCGGCGTTTCGGCGACGTAAAATTGATTGTATAATATCGATACCCGGAGAAACCCTACCACGGACAAATTCTCGACAAAATATATTATTCCTAGCAGAATTTTTCAGTTGTTATTCATTATTGGTTCGGTGGTTTAATCGCGTGAATTTGATCTGCAGACAAATCGATTAGTATTCAATTAATTCGTGATAACAATACTTAACTTAAAAACGTGACTATATTATAACGATACTTATTTCAATTCTTTCAAATACGAGATTTAACAGACCGTTGAATTTTTTGTATAAGTTGAGGAATATTAATTGGGTCTGCAGGATCGAAAATCGAATTTTCGAGAGCCAAAATCTGTACGTGAAATTATTGATACAGTGGAATAAATATACTGAGCTAGGTTTGCGACCCCCGTGGTACAATAACCGTCATACATATCTTATATAACTTGGAAGTATTAATCAAATTAGACATATCTAAGGACCCTTCCAGAAGCAAATTTATCGTATAGATACATACAAGATATACACGAGTGATAAGAATAAGTGATGGCAATTATCGGCGATGAATCAATTATGGAGTTACAATCAATCAACGGGAATAACAATATTTCGTTGCCCTCGAACGAGTAAGAATTTCATCACGAGACATATGTGTCTTACATTGTATATACCTATAATACGAATAATTATATAATAATATAGTATAAAACATTCATGTTTGCATATATAACCAACGGTTCAACGTTCATAAAAACTCATAACGTGTAATCATGATCAGGTGCATATAGACGTCGTGTCAATTATAAACATAGACCTGGATGTATATATTTTAGTGTCTCAAGAAAGCGAGACACTCGAAACGGCCCTCAAGCTTTAACTTTCGAAGAAGTCAATCGATTTGTACGAAATTCGGTACAGAGATGTCTTGAATTATTTGCAAATTCGATATCGAAATTGGGCCAAATCGATCCAGCGGTTCGGGAAAGGGAGGGATGAATGTATTTTTAAATGAATATTGTATACTATCTAAGGTATTGTTAGCACGATTTCAATGCAACTTAGTTGCTGGTACTTTTTTAAGGCGACAAGCTTATCGGTCAAATATACAGGATGAGTCTTTATCAAAGATTGCTATAGAGCTTTATAAAAGTTGCTCTGTTGCTATAGAAACATGATTGCTGGGAAAATAAAATTTGGGGTCCCGTAAAATCTGGATTCACAGGACTCAGACAAGCACAGTGTGAAGATTATGTTTAATTTTCTAGTCTCCAGTCGTTCTGGTCGTATGTCGAGACTCTGGAGTGTTTTGACCGTTTATTATTACATGCGTATTATAGATTCATTTGAGCTCTACCTCTATTGGTCTAGACTGTACCAACGCATCATTTCATGAATCTTGTATCTAATCTATATGGGGCATACGAGTATATACACAAACTTCAGGCGGACATCCGATCTACCGATATTTTCGGGGACTATAAATGCACGTGGTATATGTGTACATAAAATCAATAAAATGTTTAGCTATATATATTTTATATGAGTCGTTACACGTAATACTGGACATCTATAAAAAAAACTACGATTCGCGGGTCCATACTTAATGTACCTCCGTGTTTGACGAAGTCCTTGAGCGAAACGGAGAATGTAAAGGATATAGAACTTATAAATTTGCGCGAGAGCAGCTGTACAGTATAAGAATCAAATGCTAATGACGCACGCCACCTACATCATCGCTATTTTTTCCACTTTCACCAAAGACTTAGATCAGAATTTTATCATCAGCGCTAGCAAAAATCTACGTGACTTGGACCTTTTTTTTTCTTTACGATTTCACGTCCGGATACTTCACTCGTGCAGGGTCGACCGTAGCTAGCTCCAAGACGAACTGTCGGTTATAATACGATACGTATAGGTACATACCTATATTGAAAAGGTATCGCCGCACTATTATCGTTCGAATTATAACAGACAGTGCAATAAAAGCAATTCGCGAGTTGCGCGAACGCGACTCGTGTGAATTGATGATGACGTTTTTATTTGCTAGTTCAGTAAGCGCGGAACAAGCGTCGATCGAATTAAAGGAAGAATCAATTATCGCAGCCGATGATCCTGCACCGAGTAAAACAAATACTGCTGCAGCATTGCCTAACGGCACTGCAGAATCTGTTACAAATAATGGGTAAGAAAATTTTCTGTACGCTTTGTATATTAACATTTGAATTAGAAGAAGAACGACATGCATGCATTATTCGCAAGTCGCGTTATTGATCAGCCGATTAAGACGTAGTATGACATACACAAATTAAAGCCATTATGCAGCGTATATCTATAACATAAGTATGCATCATACGACGGCATGCGTTATAGTCACACGTGCAGTACACGATCATCATGTTTCGCTATATCTGTACAGTCTACACGCATATTCCGATAAAACCTTACTCATAAGCTTATAAGTAGAATAGGTACGTTCAATTTGCCCTTTATACTCTTCAGTGATATAGAAGAAGATGATACATATTTTTCAATTTACAGTAACGTCAGTAGTTGATTTCTGTTTATTTCAAGTCCGATAAATGTTTGAAAAATGAATCGACCGACCAATTGGTTTTGGTTCACTGATTGTGAGTGTAAGATAAAGATATATGAAAATGTATAAGTGTTCGTTAGTATATCCGATTTTTTTTGCGTTCAATCTAGCACTGTTCCTACATGAGTGGTAGGAAATCAACATATTTTTCAATTCAATGTGCAAGAAACAGGTTTTCTCGCCGAGCGAGTCAGTGAAAACAATTTCAATGTGTATCTTTTGGTTTCTTTCCTTCATGCATATAATATGTTGATGAGATAAATGGAGTCAAATACAGTTGTTAATATTCCACGAATTTCAGGTCGTCTAATTACGTATTCAACTGCGAAAATACTGCGGTCGTACACTCATGTATATGTATGTATGTACTACATGCAGGTTTATTTCATATTAGTAAAATAAAGAAGTCATATGCTGCGCGGCAAATACTCACCTACATCCGTGACTGTCGGTCAACACTTCATCAGCGATCAAGGACTCCTTTGAGTCCAAACAACAAAGAAGAAGAAGAAGTCAAGGATGTACCTTGAGGCTATGCGATACTCGTTTTTGATCAACCTTAGGTCATTGACAATTGTCAGTTTTTTTACTGATTGAAAAACGGAATGACGAAATAAATCATCGTTAATACTATCAAACATTCATTGCATTTATAATATTGCGGAAAACGAAGAAAATCAACTGTAGCATACGACGTGTTTCCGTTTTCCAACCAGTAGAAAAACTATTGTCGATAACTCGGTCGATCAAAAATGAGCATCGCATTGGTTTGAAACCTCCTATGTTATTCAAGCTATCGAAGTAGCAGTGGCGCCACCAGTCGATAAAATAGTAACATGTAACAATGCTCTGTTAGCCAGTATTCTCCGTTCTGTTGTTGACCGGTGGTTTTGAATGTTGCTAACAGATGGCGAATCTTGTTTCTGATTCCATCCTGAAGCTTAGCGCGGTTAGCAAGAGTCTGTCACAGTGACTCAGTCTCCGCTCGTGACGTTCCGGCGGGTTAATTCATTCTTATCTGTGATTCAGTTCATTGGGCGAGTTCGTGCCTTTGTTAAGTTTGTTATGATTCGCTGTTTTCATATCTGTCATCGGTCGCCATCGCAAAAACTCAAGCTTTGTCAGAAACTCAAAGCTGTGATACGTTTCAATTATACGAAACAAAGTTAGCATTTATGTGTAGTATCCGCGTGGAAAACATTTCTTCAATTATACAGCTCAGTATGATGTGACACTCGCGGTATCAGCTAACTGTTTTATTTACCAAATTTAATCACTGTTTTCCGTGGTCTGATACTAGTTAGTAGCAAAGCAGATACTCCCATCGAGTATAAAGTTAATAATTCCTCACGTAACATAACTGCAAAATAACGATGAGTGGAGAAAATTTGTCGGATCGTCTTCTACCCGAACAATCAGATCCACAAGAAATTGACAATGTCGAAGTGCCAGGGTAAGACGTGGATAATTATTTCACAGCGAATCCAAAATTACATTGCTTAAAAAACCGTGTGTTTTGCTCTATTTCAGCTATCGTATGAAGTGGTAGATTTTTCATTTGTTTCTTTCTACTTCACTTGTTTCAGAAAGCCGGTTAAAATGGTCGCCTCAACCACTACGATAGTAATCTTACTATCTGTCGCTGGAATACTTGTAGTAACCGGTGTGACAGTCGGATGCTACTGGATGATGATATACAACAATATTCTGTTGAAGGTAAAAAGCTGAAAACAATGTCGAAAACGTTGTAAATAATACACGATCACTGTATTACAGGAGTTAATTCTCACGCCAACATCGAAAAGCTATGATATCTGGAAGGAGATACCCATACCTATGTACTTGAACTTGCATCTTTGGAACTGGACTAATCCAGAAGAGTTCAAAGCAGATTCTACTGTAAAGCCTAACTTTGTACAAATGGGTCCATACGTTTTTAGGTAACTTATGTGTAGAGCCTGATTCAATTGCTCCAACCTTATTCTTACGCTTTATAATACTGAAACCGTGTCTCTTCTTCTAACAGGGAAGAACACGTAAAGGTCAATAAAACTTGGAACGATAATGGTACGATAACTTTTCAACAGAGGAGAATTTGGCACTATCAAGAAGACATGTCGGTTGGAAGTCTTGACGACGAAGTAACAAACATTAATGTTATCGCAACGGTAAATTTTTTCTTCTAGTATCAACATTCTTAGACAATAAAACTCAGTGCTTAGCCATATTTTTTCAAGACATTTATCTTATTTTATTATCTAACGGGTTTTAGTTCAGACACTAATACATCCTTACCTCTATCTATATTTATCTCTTAGACAGTTGGACATTTCATACGAAATGAAGCTTGGTTCATCAAAAGATTTGTAAGCGGACTTTTGATATCCCGAAATGAGTCTTTAATCATTACCAGAACTGTTAGAGAACTTCTGTTCGAAGGATACGATGACTCTCTTATTGATCTTGCCAGAAATTTCACAAGTGTGGATATTCCTTTCGACCGGTTTGGATGGTTTTATGGAGTACGTAAATCTAGTTGATTTATAACGCCTTTTATTGTTTGGAGTTGAAGTAATACATAAGAATGCAATTTTTTCTTGTCATCCTGTGTCTTTATACCCTGAGAAAAAAAAAAATTGTATTTCATGTAAAATTTTCAAACACTTTCAGCGCAATGGTTCCGAAACATATGATGGAGTTTTCAACATGCACACCGGAGCATCAGATGTATCAAATTTGGGTGTACTAGATGAATGGAATTACAGAAATGAAACAGATTTTTACAGCGGGAATTGCAGCCAGATAAGAGGCACCACAGGTGAACTGTGGCCACCTGTAACAGACAATGAAAGCGTCGAGTTATTCGCTCCAGATATTTGCACGTGGGTGTTATTTGGCTGTATAATGTTATTTTCAGTTTGGTAGTTTTGCCCCAAGAAGGACTCAGTTCGATGTTTAATTTTCAGGTCAATAACTCTCTCGCGTACCAAAGATTCAAGTTTTTTAGGCGTCACAGGGCATTCTTTTATCGCTAACTCGGAAACGTTTGATAATGGTACAAACGTCCCTTCCAGAGCTTGTTATTGCGACGAAGATGGTTGCGTTCCAAGCGGAGTTCTTGGTGTATCTAAATGCAAGTTTGGTGCACCAGCCTATGTTAGTTTGCCACATTTTTACCTCGCAGATGAATCTTACTCGGATGCCATAACTGGATTAAACGCAACTGAGGATAACAACTTTGCTATGACCTTGGAACCGGTGTGTATTAAGTAGCGATATTTTTACATTTTGTGAAATTATCGAGCTTATAATGTGAATTGTTTTAGTTCCATTCTGCCCACTCAATAATATCTATTTTTGGAAATTTCAGAACACTGGAATTCCAGTCAATGTGAAAGCGCAGATGCAAATCAACATCTTGGTTCAGCCGATAAAGGATATAAGGTGAGTAGCTGTTTTTATCGATTCTATGTATTATAAAAATATTGAATATCGAGATAAATCGAATTTTCAATCACGCAGATCGCATCGAGAGATCCTCTGCTATTTCGATAATTGATCAGGCTTCTTGAGACTGTTCACGAAATAATGTAGAAATGTAGATTAATTTTATACATATTATAATAATTATAATACCTCATTTCTATAATCATTCAAAGATTTGAAAGTAGGATTAAATCATGAAATGAAATCTTAAATACCTATTCGTCGTTTCGTTATAAGTTAATTTGTAACATTGATTCACAGGATGTTTACCGACATTCCACGAACCTTCATTCCTGTACTGTGGTTCAAACAAGAAGCATTATTGACGGACGACTTTGCCCGGCAAATTAAGTTCCTGCTTATAATTCCTAAGTTAAGATCCCCGATATGTATCACCATTGGTTGTATCGGACTTGTTCTAGCTTTAATATCGATCTACTTATGGTACCAGAAGAGATCAAGACCCGGAGAAAACCAGTTATTAATAGCGAAAGAAGACGGTGATGATTCTGCAAAAGCTGATCCAGTGACTTCCTAATATTCAAAGATTTTAAAAATCGTTACGAGCTTAGATTACTTGACGTAATAAATATATTGATATTAGTATTCTTTTGAATAACGTGACCGCAATCTTGAGACAAGAGAAAGAAAAAAAAACAAAAAACAAGAAAAAGACAAATGATTAAAAGTCGTTGTTAAATTATTAAAAGAGGCTTTAGAATGATACGGGGCAATCAGTTTTATTAAAAAAGAAAAAGAAAAAAAATGAGGCAGTTTAGTTGTCTTTCCGCCTCTTCTATTGGCGGTAAGATAAAAATAGTATACTATGTATAATGGTAAGTTTCTAGTAGACGAAACTCAGGGCAATTGATTATTTCCAAATACTCTATTATAGAGCATCAACCATTGGCTTCTGTGATACGCAAGTGCCTCAAAATTCAGTAAACGATGTTTTATTTGCTTTAAGAATATTAATAATAACTATATAATACGTGAACGTAAACCTTTAACTATCGTTTATACGTATATGTATGCATGTGTGTACGCGCGATCTAATATGATGTGAGAAATACCTAATCAGAAATTATCTCTATACTGTATACAGTTACCTTAATAACATACAACAACTCTGGTGCTGTGCAATGCTGTTATATTGAATATCTAATGCCTGTTATGAATTTCCTGTCGTTAATTCCCGCTGATTTTTACGTCGTTTTAGTTGTAAAGAAAGAAAGCAAAGATAAAAAATGAATAAAAATTTGTTAATTATGCATTTAAAATTCGTGACGGAAGTATTGGGAATTAAATACAGGTAAATTGCACTTGTTGAATATGTTATACATGTTTGAAATAAAAGGAAAAAATAAAATGTATACAATACGATTTTAACTACAATGCAGATTATAATTATATTATTTCATCATATACCGAAATCCCCCCCTTTTTTAGATCTGAGACCCATATTGTGCGGTCTAGAGAACCAACTACGATTGTATACTAATATAGATCATGTATTAATAGGAGAACAACAGCACACGAAGTTTATCATTTTAGGAGACACAACGCGAAGTGAAATTCTGACTGTTATTTCGTCACGTAAACATTGCTGAGGGGACGAGGACGCGTACTTTGAGCGGATTAGGGAATTGAGGGTACGAAATTCGATCTCTATAGTAAGTAATTGATGAATGAAGAAAATCGTTCGCTCGCTCGTTTTCATACAATTATAATTGGAGTATTACAGCGATTTAACCTGCCGCAAGTATGATGCAACGATTTTAAAATGCATAGAACCTCGTACAATATGCCAACAAGAAACATTTCGTTAATCGAATTTAATTATGAGCCGTAATTATGCGGAGGCATTAGCAATTCTTCCGCACGGTTAAATCCAGGTGGACCTTTACTCTGTCAATAATTATATCGCTAAGGTGCGTAGAATACTTGTGTATTCTGTGTATATATCAATACATTGCTATATCGTAATGAATAAAGACCTATGCGAGGATCGTATACAGAAAAATATATACATATATATATATATATATATCTACTACATCTCAGTTGTGGTCGTATATTTATATATTTATAGTGATTAAACGTCGACCTAACGCGTCGAGAACTGCGGGGTCACAGTTCGTTCGGACTCAGCTGAAGACTTCATTGATAGAGCTACGTATTGTACAGCAATACATGCAATACTTGTACATACATGTAATAATAGTACATTGCACATGTATTTTTTGATACTATATGTATTATATATTCGTATACAGTATCGTCCCAAGTCCGGGGGCGTCGGTTTGATGGGGATAAAGAGGGGAGCACTTACGAGGCTTACCACTTATTAAGATACCTTACGTTACTCGCTAAAAATCTAAGACCAGTGCAGTGTCAGTGGAGTGTTCGAGTTCGTACGAGCCGGATGAATTACGAGTAAATAAAATTTCTTCTTTCACTTTATAAATATATTTTATATAATATCGTATAATACCTATATATGTATACATGTATACGACCTATGACATGCGGGAGTAATTATAGAGTGGCTTTAGTCGCTTACAACGAAATGCATTATCTATTCTCTACTAGCTTCCACTAATTATACATACAGTAGGTAATTACAGCGTTACGATATCGTTGCCTATCAAGCAACCTGTTGGTGACTGTTTTATGTTGTAGCTTTTTCTAACTTTTCTATGAATACGATAAAAAATATGTATACCTATAAATTTCAATCAACTGAAATATTCAACCGTTCAAATCCCTGATCGATTCGATAACCGTTAGTATATTCTATATATTTCAATTTAGTCATGTTCGAATTTTAATGCTAATATGCGGGCCAAAACGTACCTCCAAATACATGCGAAGAAATGTAGCGGAAGCGACAGGTTGGTATTTTGGAATTTTTCTATTCGAATGAAACATCATTTTCGGCACTTCGTGGTCAAGTTTTACGGAGTATCGAAAAAAAAAAAAAAATCTACAAGAAATAAAAGAAAAATCTATTATGTTTTATGGAATGCCTACTACTAGAAGTGAGAAGTGTGCCTGCAATGTATAGTTTCAAATTTTTTGAAACGATACTCCGATTGGGGAGAATTAAAACCGCAAAGTATCAAAAATCGTGACACGTGCAGTTATCATTAAAATAGGAAAATTCTAAGATTATGGTTCGGTACTTTACTTGGAATTGCATTATTTACATTTTTGACCCATGCGGAAGCATCGAAATTCGAATAAGATGAATTTAATAATCACCCGAAGTAGATAGATATATTTTCATAACAGATTATAGTAATATAGTATACAACTGTGTTTGGACGCGTAAATTTTATAATACGAATTTTCATTGAATCGCGTGTACAGCAATACATATATGACATGCGATAAGTAAAAGAGACCTCTGAACTCGGAAAACATCGAGATAGCGATACAACCTAAGATAAAAAAGCGACTTTTCGGAAATTCTTATTGGCTGTGAGAGACTAGGAATGTCTTGTGGTCAGGAGGGGATGCGGAAGACGTTGAACGAGCGAATGATGTGTTCAAGTTGCGAGCTGAACTTACTGCACGAATCTAATCGATTTGTTGAGTTGAATCAGTGTCCAAAGTTGCCGACGAAACAGATTATTGCATCCCGATCAAATATCTAGACGTATATACCGAAAGTAAGTAATTTTATATCCATATACGATACCGTAAATTCATTTCTAGCTCTAGAGTCGCGTGTAGAATGTAGCATTTTATTTATCTATACACATAGGTGTATATATATATAAGTACCATTTGTTTATATAACTATTCGATTATATATTACCTCGTATTTATTGTTATTTTCATTTATATCGCAACTAACCGAGACCTCGGATCGTCCGAATAACCGGTTATATCTTTAAATAATTGTGGTTTTATATTTTTCCTGCATTAAACAAAAAAAATTGAATATTTCATTCTCCAATCCGAACTAATTGGGTATTTCGAGAAAAAAACAAAAAAATGCGACAGCTTTGTCTCGATTCCGATAAAATGCGGGATTCGCGTGCAGCGTGCAGGATTAGCTGCAGAATGACGGGCTAGAATATGCCTTGAGGCTTGATCTTCATTGATTAATGACAATTACGAAGTCGAGTTGAAAAGTTGAGATTGTTCTATTATATCGTTCGTCTGGCGGGTCGTCGCAATGATCATAATTTAACGTTCGTCATTGTTCATTTCGTGGTACCTACTTTCCGGGTCCCGGGGGGTCAGTGCAGTGATATTTAAATAATATAACGATTATTGCACGTAACTTTATCGGGGAGATGAAGTTTGGAGTAGAAATCTTTGCACAACGCACTTTCCTGATTATTTATACGTACGAGTATGTACCTATAATATATACATCGCATATGTTATGGACAAGAAACTGCATGTACCAATTATACGGAACTGATCTTACTCGGTGATAAGAGAGGATCTTAATTGCATTTTTGAGGCCTTCATAACTTTTTACATGTTGATAAAAATTGTGTACTTTGGAATAATATACTATAAACATCAAGGTTACATAGGTATGTATATGATCAGGTTCGTTAATTAAAGGAATGGCCGGATTTTTATTCTTTGCCGTTGTCATTTTACCTATATAATCATTTTATCAATAATTGATATGTATACCGATAGATTTTACATTTTATATGGCGGATATGAATCATTGCAATATCAGCAGTACGTTTATTATTTAAATACCATTCAACGTACATACATATTATACCTACACCTATATAATTATTTTCAATGTGAACTGAAAGAAAACAATAATTGACATCATACTTTGTCACAAGATGAGCTCCATTAATTTCAAATGATCGTTATCAATAATCGTTAAAAGTAATTTATGGCGACCGTAATAATAGCGAGGTATGAACAGCCTAATAGAATTACCTTGAACGATCATACCATATGAAATTCAAATTTGTCATCAAATCATGAAAGATGTGTGGAGAAGACGACGATTTAATCAGGACAAGTAATTATTCGATTTTTATTTTCAAACCGTTTATCTCAAATAGTTAAGAAGTGAAAAAAAAAAAATTCAAAATATGTTATACATGTAACATATACTTTGCACAATATGTTTTCTGCAAGCTATACCCGTATCAATAATTATTGTGTTCATTTTGGAACTATTTTTACACCGTATTATCTGACGCTGACAATGAGTCAATTTATCGTCAAATTGACGGACAAAATTTGAGTATATTCGGTCGCAGTCCTTGTTCATATGACTACGATATATAGGTATAATTGCAATCAGTGCGAGGTGGAATGACTCGTATATATGAGGTACTCCACGCCGTTTCGAACGGTCGAAAAGTTGACCGATCCCAAAAAAATCATAATTTTGTCCTATCACATAAATATATCGAAAGAATTTATGTGAATTTTTTCAGATTTTTTGGACCACATTTTTTGAGTTTTTCCAAATTCCATTTTCTTTCTACGAACCTCCGTATGTCAAAAGTATAAGATCGTACAAGAAAATTTATACGACAAAAAAGTTGCAGTTTTGAATCAACTTTCTGAAAAAATTTTTTTTTACAATTTCTGGAATCCCAAAAATACCAATTTTTATCAAAAATACGCAAAAATACTTTTTCTCAACCAATATGTCACTTCTGATTTGCTTGAAAAATTTACAGAAAATACTCTCAAGTGTTTACAGCAACCATATATTTTTTTAAGATTTTTGGCTCGATCGTTTGGAAGCTATGCTTTATTAATTCTTTTTTTTCGAAAAATATAAAGAATCAAAGAATTAATAAAGCATAGCTTCCAAACGATTGAGCCAAAAATCTTTAAAAAATATCTGGTTGCTGTAAACACTTGAGAGTATTTTCTGTAAAATTTTGAAGCAGATCAAAAGTGACATATTGGTTGAGAAAAAGTATTTTTGTGTATTTTTGATAAAAATTAGTATTCTTGGGATTCGAGAAATTCCCAAAAAAAATTTTTCAGAAGGTTGATTCAAAACTGCAACTTTTTTGTCGTATAAATTTTCTTGTACGATCTTATACTTTTGACATACGGAGGTTTGTAGAAAGAAAATGGAATTTGGAAAAACTCAAAAAATGTGGTCCAAAAAATCTGAAAAAATTCACATAAATTCTTTCGATATATTTGTGCGATAAGACAAAATTATGATTTTTTTGGGATCGGTCAACTTTTCGACCGTTCGAAACGGCGCGGGATACCTCAGACAATACACTTTATACATACGTATACATGTGTAATGGCATTATTTTATGAGTTTATTAACGTGTTGCTAATTTCCACAGCATGATAAACGACGGATGTTATTATATATATATACGTATAAGTATATATAGGTATACCTATGTATAAATATAACTCTGTAGTATCTGTAGTTCTCATTTTGGGATCAATCAAGTGGAAATCAATACACTGATTGTGGATCTGTACCGATTTCATCTACTTGTGCGGTATATAGCTTTAATAACCCCTGACTCCGATATCATAAGTTATCTTCGACATAATTAAAGAACGTAGATGTGTCGAGTCGTGGACTACACGCATATACCAATTTCTCTTTTTCTCTCTTTCCCCCTTTCTTCTTATTCTCTCTAATTTATCTATCTGCCTCCACACGTTTAACGAGTAACATTATGTTAATGGCAACTACGACGATTGGGCTGTTATCTACAACCGCAAACCCTCTGCAGCAGAGACGCAATACAGAGGTTGCATATCTGCATTGAGAAATGACCTCCGCAGACGGGGTCAGACTTCATTCGAAGCTAGTCTGTCCGCAAATTATAATCTCTAATATAGAGTTGGCATATGTACTTTTCAGTCTCGTTTCGAAGTATAATGCATTTTTCTATAGAAAAATATTCGTACAGGGAATGACAAAGTGGAGTATATACAATTCACTGACCGGGCTGCAGGGGTTATCCTTAAATCTCTATGTATGTATGTATGTATGTACGTATATATGTACAAGACCCCAGTCATCAGCTTCATGATCATTTTCTGCGACTTGCCGACTGTGGAGAAAAACAAGAAAGTTAAACTGTTATTATAGTGTTATATACGATACTAAACGGTGCAATTCGTTCGCTTCCTTCCGAAACGAAGTGGCAACTTGTTAACGACAGTGAAGGTCAATTCCAAAATTGTAGACTGTATATAATTAAACGAATTCGAGACGAATTAAAACACGTTCTTCAACACTTCTAATGCCGTATTGGTTTGACTTTGAATCTGTAGGTGAACGGCTACACAAATGCCGGGCATTACGTTGTCAATGAAATTCATTATTCGAAAGCTACTAGCTAGCTTGTTCGTTAGAAAAATACGAATCGATTTATCTGGATATATAGGTTGTATTCTAATAGATTACATATGTGTATTTCTTGTGCATTGATCGGAGCCCTATTATAGATGTCAATGTGCGGTTGGCTGAAAGATGATCCGAGAGACGTCCATATACGAGGCTTCTTTCAGGGGTTGGTTTGGCCTTGTTATAGTTGAAGGAATAACATTTTTCACGATGAGCCGCATGGTCTGCATGAAAGACATGCAACTGGATACTCAATTTCTCGATATTTCTGTTTGTTGTACATTTTGTACTGACATTGTATTCTGCGGCAGGTGAATGTGCGGAGAATGTTATGCATACGCGTATTGCGCGATTGATGTATCGACACCTCAATGGAAAAAACATGATATCTCAAATAGTGGTAGAAAAAACATGATATATCTCAAATTCTGACGAAGAATATGATATCTCGAGTTGAATTTGAAAACCATGCTATCTCAATATCATATATTTTTTTTTTTTTTTTTTGTGAAATATTATTTCAAGTTGGTAATAACTTGAGATGAAAATATTATTATCGTCTCAAAATATTATATTCATCTTAAGTTATTACCAATTTGAAATAAAATAAAAAAAAAAAAAAAAAAAAAACATGTGACATCAAAACAGCATAGATTTCAAATTCAACTCGAGATATCATGTGTGTCTACCACAATTTGAAGTATCATGTTTTTCCATCTTCTATGTTTTCTACCTTTTTCACGATCTATTTATTGCAATGCAGTTTGCTCCTGGTTTCACTACGTGGCTTGCGGTGAGGTTCGGTGTTTTATTTTTTCTTCTTTTTTTTTCTTTTTGATTTTAGTCTCGTTTTTCATTATACTTTCACACTTGGCGGACCATATCTTCAAGTCGAACTGTACCGCTTATGCTGCAGTGTCAATCGGATTTCAAATATGCTGCAATTTTGTGGAGATGTGAAAAAAAAAAAAAAAAAAAAAAACAGAAAAATTTTTGTAAGTCATATTTCACTTTGGTGTAAATAAGGCCTCAAGCCACTCGACACTCTTGCGCCGGTCAATTTAGAATGTGAATTGTCACTAAAAATAAACTAGTCGAAGTCGTGAACTGACTGTCCTCAGCTCATTTGTTAATCTATCTTACACTTAGGCACCTCTTCGCGCCGTGAATGTCTAGGCTCTACATTATATCGTCTAGTTACGATTCACAGAGTGTACTGATCCGGTCTCTTCGTTTCCTTTAATCTTATAGTTTTTCAGTTTTTGTTCAATGAAAACTTCGGATTTTTTGTGAAATCAGTTAAATACTCACAAGTCTTATCGCTGCAGAGTTGGTCCGTTGCTCGTTCTTTCTATAGTGTTAATGTCATCATGCTCTGTGCATGGTCCACGCGTTCGAGTTCATGTGGTACAAAAATTTCAACAAATAATGTGTAGTTCCCTAAACTTTCGGATTCCGCAGAAATTAACGGTGTGAATTTGGCGCGGGTTATAAGTATCAATCGAGACTGTTTCCGGAAAATATAGTAGGTACACATGGAGTCCTCACATAGGTATATATATTTGTTCGTTAAAAGTATGTTCAGTCGACTCGTCATTTTTCGTTTATCTGGACTGACGCGACATTTTAATCAAAAAATATTAAAAATTTAGGCCAGGAAGGTTGACAGATGATACAAAACGATTTTTGGGATTGTGGGCCAATTTTTCGGGAATGGCCTCAATCAGCCCTGCAGTAAGTAAAAAAAGAAATTAGCCCCTAGATCGCCGATTTATGTGACAATTAATTATCGATATACAGTTATGAAAATCAAAATATCATGGAACCATTCATTTGACAATTGTTCATATACCTATAGATATTCAAATATACAGGGAAAAGGCACAAGAGTATAATTGTTTGAATTATAATTTTTCAAATATTAAGGAAATACGTTTGGTTGAAAAAACAATTCTTGTATTCGATTGAAAAATCTGCATGGATATGAAACTATGTGGGTTAAAATAAACCGGGATAACCCGACTGACCCAAGTCGAGATAAATTACGTATCTATATATTGAGGATAACGAAAGGGGGACGTAGGTGTGTCAGAAGTGCATAAGGAAATAATAGAACAACTAAGATTGTTTTCAATTATCGTATAAGAATTTATTTCGCGCATAGCAGACGATCATTGAATATACACAAGTATATCTCATACTCGGATATTTATCGAACAAGTATTTACTGCTACTATAGGTACGGAGAATTCGGAAAAAAGTCATTATTTTTAACCAAACAAGAACCGTGACATTTATCTATATAATGATATCTCTGATTTATGATTATAATAACATTGAAGAATCCGAACTAGTTGATTATATCAAGACATATATTTTGATATTTTATTACACTGGATTGACGTTATACATATATCTGTTACGTAAGTGCTGCCTAATTGAATATTGCCATATAATTCAAGCAACAGTTTCATTTCTTAAATGATTTTATTTTTACCATGTATAATTATATCATATATCTTCTAAATGTACCGTGCAAATTTTATACAGCGATTATGTATAATAAAATTAACAAGCGTCTGGTCTTTTTTTTTTTCTTTTTTTTTTTTTTTTTTTTTTTTTTTTTAAATCGGGTCCCAGATTCGAAGAAGTGATCAAAAATTATATAAAAGACACACGAAAAAGTTTGATCAGTAGGTAATCGTAATTTTCCCTGCAGAGGAAGTCTATTCCAAATACAAAATTTGATATAAAGTATATTAAGCTATATCTATACGATATATTGAAACAAAAATTCGTGATAAGTTAATGAAAGCAATTAACCTCATTAGTCCGGTCAAACATCAACATAAAATTTTAATCAAAAATTAATTGAACATAATCATGAGAACAAATATTGAAAAAAAAAAAAAAAAAAAAAAAAAAAAAAAATTTAATTGAAGAAAAAACAAAAAACTTCTATACGTATTCAACATTTTATCAGACGTGTTATGTTTTCGGTGCTGACCAATCCTGCGGCAGTTGATTGTTTTCGGTCTAATTTGCTGATGAATTTATTTCATCGCATCGAAATTCGTTCCGGCTAACAATTTATATTCCGTTATTTTCAGTTTTCCCGAATCTTCGAATCGCATCGAATTCGATATAAGCTTAACAATTGATTATCGCTCGATGTACGTTATTGCCAATATTTATCACATCTATAACGATAAATATCGTGTGCTGACGTAGGTAGTATGTACATAATCTCTTCCTCTTTTCCATTTACATAATTTATTATGTGGAGACCCGTATAATCGGTAATATTTTCTCCCCGCTGTTGTTTTCCTCAAAAAAAAAAAAAAAAAAAGTAAAAATTGTGTCTTCTTTCATCTCCGGACATTCTCTCTACTTTTTTCTTTTTTTTTTTTTTTTGTTGTCTTCTTTCTTTTGTAAAATGAAGCGGAAAATTATCTTGCGATTAATTCATTGACGCGCGTACGTGCAGGTTAAACGTTTAATTGCGTGCTACTATTCTGCAGTGAGTGCAGCAGATTCGGATACCGATTTAGCCGTGTACCTACAGTATGAATATAAATACATCCTGTTCTTAAATCAAGCAATTAAACCAACAGTCCCTTAATCTTCATATAGCTACGCGTTTATCTCTTATGACCTTTACGACATTCGTAATGAATAAATAAATGAATAAATGAATGAATGAATGAATGAATCAGTTCAATCAGTTGCTCCGCAAGTTTAAATCAACAGTTTGTTGTATATACGTATATCTAAACCGGGTTGATTCAGGCTTATCATTCGATGGCGTCAACTCCGGCGAGTTCTCGATTGCTAATCGGTTATGTGATATAAATTACGTACCTGTAGTATAGGTAGTTCACGTCGAGAAGTCGAGTAGCGCGAATCACCGCGGTCTCCCCTCTCTGAACATGTAGCCTGGCTCGTTTTGCGATCAAGGTACGCGTGTGCGGTCGTCGGGTTTTTTTGTCACGGAAACACCGAATTCCGATAATGATGTAATATATATAAATTGTCAATGAGTGGGAAAAGTTCAGTATATAATCCAACGGCACGAGGGTATTGTCTGAAAATTTCGAAGGCGCATGTAACCGATTAACCAACTCGATGATTACATCAAGATTATAACATTCTGACAGGAAATAGGAACGCGGATATATCGACGTGAAGACGGACTAAACAAAAGGTGAAGTTCTACTGAGGACATAAAAAAATGAACTGACATATTTTGAGACACTCAAATTACGCGGTTTTTTTTTTTTTCGAAAATCACGTACCCTCGGGGTAAACTATCAGCTAGGACGTAACTATTCGAAATTGATGTAATCCCAAGGGTAGCTGAAGCGATCTCAGACATAAGAGTAGGAGTTGATAAAGAAAGTGGATTAAAATCAACCAGAGGACTATTGCGTAGGGGAGTTGTGGACAACGAGCTAGTAGATCTCCGGTCAGACTCCCACATGCCCACGAGCCGGGAGACCAGCAGGAAGACTATCAACCTCGAGGACCCGCGAATAAGAAATAAGGAAGGAAAAGCTCCAGGAGATAGCTGAACCTTCGCCATGGTACATTCGGCGAACAAACCCTTGATCTTGGCCGTTGTTGGGAACCTTCTGATCGTGGTTGGGATTTTGCTGTGCATATTCTGGCCCATCTTGATACACCGTTTGACAGTCAAGGTACGTCCAGAGAGTTTTTCTTTCGAAAATTTATTTTATCTCTGTTTCGACGAAAAAGTGAGAGATATAGATGACGGAGACGAAAGCTGCAGTACATAGCTGCGTATACATGTGTTATACTTATCCTATATTACAAACGTGCTCCCGGATTTCGTAACACGTGCAGTTAATCTCGTATCGTAACAGTTCACGCTTATCGGGATAATTAATAGAATTATTGGTTTGATTGGAGATATTCCATTCGGCTTGGTAAACAAAAAAAAAAGTAAAAATAATCTGACTGTAATTACCGCAGGTCCGCGATCCCCAGGATTTTTGTTATCGTTGATAAAAATTTTCAACACTAACAAAAGCCCAATATGATTTTTTTTTTTTTTTTTTTTTTTTTTTCATCGAATGTTTGATTTAACCTTGAACGTTTACTCATCACAACTGTTGCCCTTAGCCATGAGAATCATAGGCATTATATCACGAGGACAAGGGAGATAAGTAACAGTTTCCATCGACGACGCGATCACCTTGTGCGATATAACGAGAGATTTAGTGGCCATGGCCATCGATTTCGAAACCAGACTGAGAAAAAAATCTAGTTACCTTCACTATGCAAATAATTCCCTCAGACAACAACTATACTGTATAGTTAGGATAACTATTTTTATGTTTCAAAAATTGCTGGTGCCTTCTTTTCTCTCAGTGCGCAAAAAATCGTGTCTTTCTAACTGTCATCTTTTTTTTTCAGGAATTAACTCTCACACCCACATCACAGAGTTTCGCGATTTGGAATGACTCGAGTAGGATTATACCCCTGCATATGGAGATATATTTTTTCAACTGGACAAATCCAGACGAGCTTAGAGTGCCGGGAAAAAAACCAAACTTTGTTCAACTCGGACCGTACACTTTTCTGTAAGTATATATCTTATTCTATAATTTATATCATCGTATACTTATATACATGTGTAATAGATTTTTTGTTTCAACCGTGACTTGGTTTGATCACAGCGAAATTATATGAAAACCTTGCTGAACGGGAGATCGTTAATAATTACGATTTGCATATTCGACGTAGGAATTTCATTTGCTATTCCCTCATCGCTTAATTATAAAAAAAAAAAAACAACAACAAAAAAGTCAAATCTAAACTTGTAAACATATTGATTCGGTACAGGTACAATTGATAAAAATATTAATGAATTATTGATCAATCTGTATACGTATATCATATAAATATAAAATATCTTTCGATTGATTGGATTAATTATGAGAGTTAATGTACCCGCAACAAATATGGCATACCTATAACGTTTTGAAATATATTTTATCTATACCGTTAGTTTAGAATCGACGAAAGGAAAAGATACGGTTATATGGTAATTGTGTTAAGGTTATAAACTAACATCTATGGTGAATTATTTCATAGAGGAATAGGATACGAGATTTTGCTTATCCTCCCTGACATAGACATACCTAAATGTACTATATATCGGTTTCTAGTCTGCAATTGACTTTGAAACTTGAACGAGATTAAAAAAAAAAAAAAAAAAAAAAAACGAGATTTGTGGTCAGAATCCCCGGTGCAGCTATATCGCGTGTCAATTTCGCAACTCTGCAGCGATCGATTTTATATATGTACACAATATTTCTTTTCCCTCTTCTCGACATTATTTTATTTCTTTTATTTCTTTGTATCTAGTGGTTGAAAATGAACCTGCAGCAAGGTAATCAGACTACCACAAGTATAATGTCGACTCAATGTCCCGATCGTGTCAAAAGTTTTTGATAAAACAAAACGACGGCTCTGGTTACTATCCGGATTCAAATTATACAGGGTGTCCCAGAACTTAATGTCCAAAATGAAAGGTGTCCTAGAGGAGGTCGAACCGAGTAAATTGGCCCGAAGAACATGGGGTCTGCGAAGTCGCGTTCGCGAGATATCGACAGTTAAAAAATACCGCGATCGCGGCGCAAAGCGATATTTTTTAACTGTCGATATCTCGCGAACGCGACTTCGCAGACCCCATGTTCTTCGGGCCAATTTACTCGGTTCGACCTCCTCTAGGACACCTTTCATTTTGGACATTTAGTCCATTTTGGGAATTTAGTCAATTTTGGACAGTTAGTTCTGGGACACCCTGTATACTTAGATAATCAATGCACATACACTGCCGACCTATGACAAACGGAAATATCTTAGGTGGCAGGAATTTCACGTCAGTTAAACAGAGAAGAAAAACAACAACAACAACAAAAATTGATCAAATTTCTATCGATTTCAATTGTCTATTTCGTATCCGAAATTTAATACTAATATCAGCTGTAAGGTGAACGCGATACGATATACAGGGTAGGCCAAAAAAAAAAAAAAAACCAGACCGAATTGAAACGTGAATAAAATCCGAACGCGTCGACAGATTTTTAGAAACTTTATTTTGCTGGGAACTAGAAGAATGAACCGTTCGTATTTTGCGTTTGAAAATCCGAAAAATCTTCATTCCTTGCTGAGATACACGCTTTTGAAAAACGGGTTTTGAAAAAGTCGCTGGAAGGATGAAAAAAATTATCATTAAAGGATGTTCGAGTTAATTTCTATCTTAAATTGTGATTCGAAGTTTATCATGACATTTTAGCAATTTTCCTAGATTCTATTCACATGACGTGGAACGTTTTCTGTAATATTAGCGTCAGAATATGCGCGTTGAAATTAAAATTCTGTTTCCGGGACATCATCGAGAAAGTTCATTATCAAAGAAGGCGGCTGTAAATGATGTCGAGAACTTGACTAAAATTGATATGCGTCAAGTAAACGATTTGAATACTTTAGCCAACAGTTAATCAAAATTCAATTAGGAAGGACCGACTACCAGGCAGATAAAACGAACATTTCCGAGATTTTTCGAAACGGCATGACGGCTGACTATTCTAATATTGGCGAATTACCTAGAGCATCAAATTCATTTTTTCGTCGATCGCGTTTCATTACTGTGAATTATTAGAAAATTTTGAAATATGAAAATTAAGAAGAATAAGAGAAAAACACACATTGTTGTGATTTTTTTGTCATTATTTAACCAAAATAAATGAGTCTCCGAATGATAATTTTGGATGGAAATTAAGTTGAACATTCTTTAAATATTAATTTTCTTCATCCTCCCAGCGACTTTTTCAAAACCCGTTTTTCAAAAGCGTGTATCTCAGCAAGGAATGAAGATTTTTCGGATTTTCAAACGAGAAACGAAAGGTTGATTCTTCTAGTTTCGAGCGAAAAAAAGTTTTTGAAAATCGGTCGACGCGTTCGGATTTTATTCGCGTTTTAAATCGGTCCGTTTTTTTTTTTTTTTTTTTGCCCACCCTGTAGAATACAAGTTAAATATGCAGAGAATCGTTGCTAAATGGATATACCAACGATGGTGTAAAACTGATTCAATAAAATCGAATAAATAGGCAAGATAAAAGTTGTTAACCCTGCACGATCAGCTGCTGTATTCACGTATTAATTGTTGCTACTTAATGTATAATAACGCGATGTCTAGGCATAGACTAAACTCGCAATGCCCTAATTAAACAAATTGTCTGATTAGCTACTTTCTTATTGAACAGCCGTTGCAGCGCATAATTGCATCCGACCCTTATGGTCCAGCTTCGGTCCTGCCAGCCCCAGAATCTCAGTTTTGACTCTTTATAGAATTAGAATTTTATATAGTATAATTTAAATACGGAAACCGAGTGACCGGGTACATTTTTTCGAATCTAATAAGAAGCCGGTATCGATTTCCATGACGTGATCTGAGATTTTCACGAGCAGTATAAGCAAAAACTCCGGAAACTTGAAATTCACGAATATAGATATCGAGCGTCGTGCATATCAATTAAATTTTCGAATTCTTAGACCTTCCGAGTTTCGAGTTTAGTCTGCATTTCGATCTTTTTCAATTTTGATATATTCTTAACTTAAGAATTTACAAAAATTCCAAATTGTCTCAAATGAATTAGTTATAACGTTGACTCTTCCGAACCATAATCCAGCTCGCTGTTATAAATTTAAAACAGCGCAGTGCTACAGTAGATTAAATTTGCAGATATAATTAGAGTCGCGTTAATTAGTCCGGCTGTTGGAAGAGTTAATTATAATCGATTCATCGTTTTGCCTAATTTATTACCTATACAAGAGAAAAAGAAAAATTTACCGAAAATAATCTTTCACTTATACACCGCAATCAAAGACATCTTATTAAAGTTCTGGTAAGACCTACACGCTCTCTAATTTTAGATCTACAATTAGAGGTTTAAATAGTATCTAATTGATTGTCGACTGTGAATTGAGGCATCAGTAGTAGTAGCAACTAGTACCTAGTAGCTTTGAATACGTCTGCAATTGCCAATGTGCAGGATTCATGTGTGCAGTCAGAGGTTCTCTTGAGTCATTGAAATACGCGTATAGTACCCCATACAAGTTATACATAGAATAATTTATCAATTGTCATGACTATAACTTTTGTGTTTCGTTTATAGCGACCTTTTTTGTTATTATCATAAAATCGCAGGGTCTATATCGCGTGTCTAATGCCATAAGGGCGTAAGCGCCATTATACGCCCTTTTGCCGTTGTAAACACCAAAAGGGCGTATAATTTTTTTTTTTTCGTATTTGCGCTAATTTCATGAAAATATATCCAGAAACATTGAAATTGAGTTACTGGTCAGCTAAAAGCAGAAGGTCCTGTGTACTGGTAGATACGCCCTTTTGCTTTTAGTTTCGAGGAAGAAATTTGAAAATAAAAAAAATTCCGACTTTTTTCAAATCTTGATGAATTTTCACGTTTCAGAAGTTTTTGGAGCGTTTGCGATGAAAAAAAAAAAGTGGCGGATACGCCCTTTTGCTTTTAGTTTCGAAGAAAAAATTTGGAAAATAAAAAAGATTCCAACTTTTTTCAAATCTTGATGAATTTTCACGTTTCAGAAGTTTTTAGAGCGTTTGCAATGAAAAACAGTTTTTGGCGGATACGACTTTATGCCGTTAACAAATGTGAAAGAAAAAGACAAATAGAAAAGCCATAAGGTCGTATCCGGCTAGCTTTTCGAAAATCTTCATTCCGATTGATGTATGCGTTTTTTGCGGTTCCAAAGCGATTGCGAAAAAAAAAATATACGCCCTTTTGCTTTTAAAATCGACTTTTTGGCACTTACGCCCTTATGCCATTAGACACGCGATATGTATACGAGGGTAACAGCGTTCTATATATTTTGTATTGTATTTTTTATCTATTTGTTTTTTTTTTTTTTCTCGTTTCGTTTTGCGATGATACCGTGGAACAAGTTACGTAAACGTTATTAAACTGCCAGGTTTAGTGGCCCTGAGAGTCCCTTATCCCTCGATGATTAATACTGTAACAATGTACACAGATAACGATTCCGTTATATTGTACCCGGTTAGAGCCGAATTTAACGATCACAATTTTACGTAAGTTTGTCGACAAGGTGGGGCTGGGTCGAAGTTTCGAATATTAAAAGTTTCGAACAGTAAAAATTCAGAATTTCAATATTACGGGGCAACAGTATTTGGAAAAGGTATTTTCTCGAAAGGCTGCATAGTCGATTAGAGAAATTTCACATCGAAGAACACCGAGGGTTCAAAATTTCGAAAGCCAAAGATCCGAAGAGCCGAATCTCCGGAACTTGAAATTCGCCTCTTGAACAAATTTGCGGGATTTTTAGCTGTCTGCATTCTGATCTTTACGAATTTTAATAATCCGAACACAATTGAACGTATCTCAAAGTTCTGCAGAATCGTCTCGAATGAATTCCTAATTTTTAAAATTCGGAATTTCACTTCGGCCCTGAGAAAGTATAACGTATCGATACGTATCTGCAGCTGGCTGTGATAATTGTCAACAAAAACCGTGTGTCTATAAAACTGATAAATCAGGCATCCAAATTCACATATATGACGCATTTCATTATCACGAGTGCAGTTGACGATTAGATCAATGGATAACAGCTCACCATCGCAGCTGGCCTTCACCCTTACTTTTCGTGATAATCACATGTAACAATCGTCCAATCTTTTCATTAACTTATAATAAAGCAGTGACATTGTTACAGAGAAAAACGGGAGAAAGTTGACGTCACTTTTCATCCCGAGAATGACACGGTCAGTTATGACCAGAGAAGGACATGGTACTTTGAGGCGAATAAGAGCAACGGATCCTTGACGGACGTCGTCACTCAACTTAACGTTGTCGCCCTTGTGAGTATTACGGTTTCATGCGGCACTTTATTGGCGAAATTTCGATCTAAAAAATTTTATCCTTCGAATTGTAGACCACCGCGGCTTTGAAACTGTTTTCAGACTGAGTTTTACAATATTTCCATAACTGCAGCGAAATTTTTTACCCACACTCTGTACATGATTCTCATGGTCCACGTGTGTTATTGGAAAAAACCTGTAGCCGATAAAGTTTAGAATTTCTACCTTCCGTCCTTATCAGATCAATGTCCATTAAGAAAACCAGTACAGCTTCGTTTTGGAAACTCGGAGTACTCCAAAATGCAATTATTTGTCAGCCCAACTTTATTTCACATCAAGAAAAAACAATTTCTTTGAAAACCTTTGTCGTAAGGTTTTAGGCACATCGTTGTTCCGATTAAGGTCGTTGAGGGGTCATTTTGTTCTGAAAAGAACTCCTCATCGTGTGAACGAAGGAATTTTTTTACAATTTCGTGTTGGCCAAGTTATTTGCAAATTAATGGAGTAAATATTGGAAATTTTGGATAATTGATCGTAACTTTTCACATGAATTTTTTTTTACCGACCCCTACGTTCATAAGATGTAGAATTTCTGTCTGAAGAAAGCAAGACCTTGAGAAGTTGAATTGGACCAACGATCTGCCTGAAACCTTTCGACAAAGTTTTTCAAAGAATTTTTCTTTAATGTGAAATGAACTTTGGTTGACAAATAAATAAATTTTGGAGTACTCCAAATTTCCCAAACCAAGCTGTACTGGTCCCCTCAATTCCCAATTGAATCGAGCAATCCTACGTTTTGTATGAAAGCTTTCAAATGAATCATTCTCCTATATAATTGTTCACGAATCTCGACATAATTCGCGTACTCAAATTTGATCCGCACTAAAACTGGTCTGGGATCATTCTCATTACAATTAATCCTGTCGAATTTAATCCCACAGTCAGCCGTACACAAAGTTAGGTACTGGAGTTCACTTGCACAAGTGTCAATGTCTCTAACGGCGATGGCCGGTATCAACGATATTCACATATCGAAGACCGTGGACGAACTTCTTTTCACCGGTTACTCGGACTCGATGATAGATCTCGGTCGAATGGGCTCATTCATGATCGATATTCCGCCATTTGACAAATTCGGGTGGTTTTATGAGGTAAACTAATTTCTCGTACTGATTATTATCATTATGAATATATTTAGACGGCTTAAGCGGTTTCCACTGCAGCATGGTCCAGTTTCGTTTCTAGGGATCATTTAACGTGAAAACTGACATCGAGGCATACTATGAATGAAACTTGTTAAATTTATCATTGAATTAAATTTATTCACAGAGAAATGGATCTACAAATTTTGATGGTCATTTCAACATGGCTACCGGTCAGGATAACATCATGAAACTCGGTACTCTACTGAATTGGAATTACGGAAACGCTACGAAGTACTACGATACACCATGCAACGCGTTGGAGGGTAGCGCAGGAGAATTCTGGCCACCAGAAAGGACTAAGGATCAGATCGCCCTCTTCTCTGCCGATATTTGCAGGTAATTAGCCATGACGTTACCGACTGCAGTTGCGTAGATGATATAATTAATTTGACAGAAATTTTTCACACGTATTTATAGTCGCCAAATAAAGTGGTGTACATCCTGGAAATCCTTCAGATTGATAATTCTGCTATCTGGTTTTAAATTCGGTCAATATCGATTCAGGGGTTTGGGAATCAGAAACGGAAAAGATAATTAGCAGCATATTTGATTTCACATGTCATTTGGCGAGTGATAATTGTTACGCCCGTTATTAGGTAAAGTATTCGGTAATTATTTGTAAAAAAAAAGTTAGTCCCAACTCAAATTTCATACCAATAGGCATATATATAAGACGCATTCTATTCCGATTACATCGCACGTGTTCCTGGCGTTGATTTATCCTGCAGCTACCGTGTAATTAAAAAATTTTCTCTGATTGAAGGCTATTGATATTATATCGCGTGTCTAATGGCATAAGGTCGTATAAGTGCAGAAATTATACGACTTTTCGTCATTTGTAAAAGTGCAAAAATAATGTAGGTATATTTTTGAAAAATGTGAAAAATGACTGATTCGAAACCTGAAAGCAGAAGATTTCAAATCGCTTATGCGTTTCTCATCGTATTTATAGCGAATGACGGAATGAAAAAAAATTATACGAACCCTTAGTTTCTCTGAAATCGCCTTTTTCATGCTTAATACGATCCACTTTGTGCCACATTAGACACGCGATATATGTATGTACCTATGCATAATGTGGTACGTACATGCAATCATTAATTATGCACAACTATCGTAGATCATTAATTCATTTCAATTCAATTGCAACATGCATAATTTAAACACGAGAATACAGAAACCTGATTTTGTTTTTCCTTTTCTTCTTATCGTCTCATATGAGTAAGATAAATCAACGTATTAATTGTCATTACTCATATAATTGCAGCTATTATACAATTACCTACATAGTTACGATGCAGTTTTCGACCTAATGTGCTATGACTAATTTTATGATGACTGTTACAACCGCGCTGCAGGGAAAAATCCATGCAAATAAAATAATGGGAATAGGAACACGAGCAATTCTGACCTTCATCAATTATAAACCATATACCTGATCGAGGAGAGATAACAACTGCCCATTATAATTTTCTTTGAGTCCATATTTGCTATATGTTTGATCATTCGTAATTCCTTGCAGGCCACTGATTTACGAATACGATGGAATATCGACGTATCGTGGTATCGATGGGTACAAATACGTTATCGGTGAAAAAACTCTGAGCAATAGTACAAAGAGACGTTATCCTCACGAACAGGCGAAGTACTTTGACACTAAGATGGCTACGACCGAGGAATTCGTCGACATTGAACATTCGAGCGAATTTTTGGAAACACCGGTAAACGACTATGGCGAACCGGACGTAATCGACATAGGGCAATGCTACTGTAGCGGTGAATGCATACCATCAGGATTAATCAATGTAACCACGTGTCGATACGGAGCTCCGGCTTTCGTTAGTTTGCCACATTTTCATAAGGCAGATCCGATTTATCGGAATCAAGTTGACGGAATGGATCCTGTGGACGAAAAACACGGGTTCTCGATTACCCTGGAGCCGGTGAGTTCGTTACACTCTTTTACATTTTCGTGAAATTTGATAATTCGTATGATTTAAAACTGTGCAATTTTTATTGAGATCGAAAATTATAGGAATTAGTTCGTTCGTGTCTACAACAAAAATATACTGTTTCAGAAAACTGGAATTCCCATCAATGTGGCGGCTCGATTACAGGTCAACGTTCTACTGCAGCCCTCACCGTATATAAGGTGGGTACGAGTTAGGGTTTTGAAGAAGCTCAAATTTTTTAACTTCCCGCTTTGAAAATTGCAAATTTTCAAAAAAAAGGGAAGTTATTGGTGTCGGTCCGTTTTTTCGAAAATCGAGTGTTCATCAGATCTCGACGTTTTGGGGTCCTAGGAAGCTATTCTGACTATTTTTGGATGGACGTCCGTATGTGTGTCTGCGTGTGTGTCAACTAATTTTTGTCGTACGATATCTTTAGAACGAATTGACCGATTAGAATGGTTCTTGCGGCGATCGAAAGGGTTTATCAAGACTTAGATCTGATTAGATTTTGGAGTCGATCGATCGAGTAGTTCCAAAGTTATTCGAAGAATAAGAATTAAAAAAAAAGTTTTCATGCTTATAGCACATAACTCCTGAACTGTTCGTGCGATTAATCTCAAAACTTGATCAGATTTAAGTCTTGGATAGCCCTTTCGATAGCCGGAAGATTCATCAAAATCGAACGATCAGTTTAAAAGATATTGCACGACAAAAATTTCTTTTTTTGTCGTACGATACGTCTTTGGACCGAATTAACCGATTTGAATGATTCCTGCGGCGATCGAAAAGGTATACCAGGGCTTAAATCTAATTGAGACTGAACGATATCTTCAGACAATAAATATAACTCCCTAAAACCTAGAAATGTTGACATTTGACAAAAACTCAAGTTTTGATTAAAAATCAAACGGAAAATATCAATTATCAATTACGGGGGGATTCGGATATTCGAATTTTGTGATCCTCGAATACCGGGATCCGCGGCTTATTTTGTTCTTTGATTATCTCACCTGTAATTTGTCTGTTATTTGACCCACTGGTTTTGGGGCGAGCCACTCCCTGTCTCGCTGCGTGCACTAGCCATATTCGTGTTCCAGATAGACGTGATAATAAATAAAGTAAAACGAGCCAAACCTGCTGCGGTGCGAGCCACAGGCATTTCCAAAATTACTTATACTTTCAACGTCTCGTTAACTTATAGTCGCGTAATTCCATATATTATATCATCGCACGCAGGACGTACTCGTTATACGTTCGATTTTTTCTAACGAACTATTTTATAGAAAAAAATTTCACCTTCACAAATCATCCATTTTAATGGGGTAGGGTCAAGGTTCCGATTTTTGAAAGTACCGAACGGTCAAAATTAAAGTTCAACTCGAATCGAAAATTGGAGTAAGCCTGTTTCTACTTTGCGGTCAAAAAATGACTTTCGATCACATTTTGACGAATCTTTACGAATTCGGGGCTACTAATCGTATCAGAAAAACAGATTCCAAAGAACCATCGCTCAGAAACGTTTTGATAAAGAAAATTTGAAATTTCCCAGACGATGGGCACAAAAAAAAAAAAAAAAAATACCATGTCTTACCTAATAATTCGAAACTTCGTTTATACCGGAACAAAAAAATTCTATATACATTTAATTTCCGAGTGTGAGCCCAAATTCTTCACATAACTTCATAGCGTTTTGAATAATCATACTAAAAAAAAAAAAAAATTCTGTCCTTAAATCTCGTTTTTAGTTTTTAGATTGGTTCGAATAGCCTCGTATCTATAATAAATGTTCCTCATTTTATTCCTCAGCCCTTTCAAGGACGTACCAAAGATCTATTTTCCGATGTTCTGGTTCAATGAATACGTTGGAATTAGCGAAGACCTAGCATTTTCATTAAAAATGTTTTTGTACCTGCCATCGATCGGGTTTTATTCAAGCATCGCGATGGTCTGTCTGGGATCACTGATGCTAATTACCGCCGGTGTCCTGCGGTACTCGTATAGACGAAGAAACTTACCTTCGGTAATGAAATTGTCATTTATTCGGTATATCAGAGATATAAATATTTATAAAATCATGAATTCTATGTTACAATCATTCTTCTCTCTCTTCTTTATTTTATTCGTTAGAAATTTTTTTGTCATCCCTATAAACCATGAAGATGGTTGATGAATTGTTTTTCTTATTTTCTTTTTCATTTTCAGAATATAAAACCGCAAGGAGTTATCCCTGCACCATCGGATCAAAAAAGTGAATTGATTTATCTCGATACTAATAATTTACCCGACGATGATAACCAGACTCGATTAGATCGTCAATTGTACCCGAAATTTATCGGCGACAAAGAGAATTTGTGACGACGGTAATACTCAATTAAGATAATAACTATACAAACATAGACTACTTGCTCAAAGCAGTTCGACATAACCCTGTTCGCGATTTTTTGTGCAACAAGGACAAGAAATATTTTTGATTGATTTCTTTTTTTTTTCGAAATAAACTGCAGGTATAGATGATTTCTTTTTTCTGTTTTTAATTTTTAAACAAATTTATTACCATCAAGCATACCGCGTCGCGTTCATATATCGTACGTATGTATAATAATATGTGTACCATATTATATGGAAGTGCCGGGGAACGCGGTCGGGATTAATCACCGTGAACAATTTGCAAATTGCTATATATACATACCTACACGCGTATGTATATATATATATATATATATATTACGTGGATATCCACATGTTTCGGCGTATATATTTTAACGCACGTATATATATTTATATATAAATTCATACATACACACGTGTGATCTCTGTCAGTGTATCAATTATAGCAACGAAAGTATATTATATATGTATTATTGTACAGGGTGTCTCATTTAACCTTGACAATCGTTAATAAATCGAAAAATAAGGTCTTTATAAGAAAAATACGTTTCGAACAAAAGTTTCCTATTTTTTTTTTTTTTGTTCACGAATAGAATACGAATCTGCAAGAAAAAGAAAATGACAAACGAAATATAGGCTTAATTCGTTTGAAAAGCCGAAGTTAACCTTGGTTCGATCTCAAAAGTCTCCCCTAGATAAAAAATAAAAAAATATTGCCAATTGATCCGGTCTTTCGAATGAAGAAACTTTTTTTCGAACCATTCGCGATTGTCCGGTTAAATGAGACGCCCCGTATAATTAGGACATAATATATACCTATATTATATACCATATGTATGTGTGCTTACTATATATACATGCATGAAGTTCTCGTTATCAGTTAGATTAAGTTTCATTTAATTTGGTTAATTTTATTTCACCACGCTAACCGCAAACGTATGCGCAGGAAATAAGTACGCTTTAACGTTGTTCTAACATATTTCCTTTTTTTTTTTTTTTTTGTCTAATTTTACTTAATTTAATTTTTTTTTTTTTTTTTCTAAATCGTTATAAATTATCGAGGAATAATTTATTGAAAAAAAAAAAAATTCAAATAGAAGCTCACATAAGCAAACAAAAGAAAACAAAAAGACAAAAAAAAGTGACAGACAATATCCAAAAAATTAGAACGTTACGTTTCTGACGGTACATTATATGTTACATACCTAAAGCGAATATAATAAATACTTGACTGTAGGTATATTTATTAAACACGCGGACGTATATGCGTGTATATATATTAGGGTGGTCCTTGTTTTGTGCATTTTGGATTTTTTTTTTCCACGATATTGGTCCCGAATCGGTTCGAAATAAATAAACAAAAGATTCCTGACAAATTCGAGCTCGATATTTTAATTCGAACATTTCTTTAACCTCGTAAAAATTAATGTAAAAATTTGAAATTTGACACAAATATTCCGTATATATAGTATAGTATAAGTTATAATATATATCGCAGCATGAGTATATCAAATTTTTTCATCTATTTTTAATAAAAATTAATTAATTTAATTTTTTCTTCTATTTAAAATTTTCACAATAATTTTTACTAGGTTGAAAAAAATGTTCGAATAATCGACAGCATAAAATTCACGTGATTTTCCATTTAAAACTTTGATTACCGGGGTGAGGGGCACGTTAAAATCAAAATATCGAGCTCAAATTTGGCAGGATTTTTTTTTTTTTTTTTTACTTATTTAGAACCGATTTACGACCTTATATATAATATGTATGGGACATTCCATGCCAATTCGACCTGGGCCTGACCCTCGACCTCTCAGAACTGGTCCGCGATTTTTTTGTATCGTTCTTCTGACTCTAAATAGCAATTTGAATTTCTTTTCACATTTTTTTGAACAAATTTGAGCACGTCATGAATTTTTTAAGTTTTTTTTTTTTTATTTAACATCTGATAACCATGGCCGTGATCGAGAATCTGAAAAAATTCTCAAAAATTCTGTGTCAGAAATAAAAATTTATAAACCATATTTTAGCTTTTTGAACGAAAATAAGTGGAAAAAATTAGAAGCAGAGGTCAATTTTGAATATTTATAATCCAGAAAAATCTGAGCAAAATTCTCAAAAATCCGGTAGTATGCATAAAAAAATTCAAGCAACAGTCCACAGCAAATTGACTTCTGCTTCTATTTTTTTTCACTTTTTTTCGTTCAAAAATCTATAAAACAGGTTGAAGCAAAAGCCGATACATTTTGAATATTAGGTCAAAAATTTACATTTCTGACACAGAATTTTTGAGAATTTTTTCAGATTGTTCGATCACGGCCATAGAGGCGTGTTGAAAAAAAAAACTTAAAAAATTCATGACGCGCTCAAATTTATTTGAAAAAATCTGAGAAAAATTCCCATTGCTATTCAGAGTCAGAAGAATGATACAAAAAATTGCGGACCAGATCTGAGAGGTCGAGGGTCAGGCCCAGGCCGAATTGGTATGGAATGCCCCATATATATTATAGGTATTATTAAGTTATTATTATTATATAGTATAATGACATGTTACAATACATACCTATAGTACTGTCTTCACAGGACACTTTCTATACAGGGTGTATCAGGTTGAGCGCACCGAATGATGTGGATAGATTCCTTGAGTCATTCTAAGACTAAATTCCCTTTACCAAAAATTCGGGGGCCTAATAGTTTCCGAATTATAGAATATCTTAGTTGACCAATCACAGGGCTTGGAGCTGGCCTAGTTAGGGCCGTATCAAAAGAATAAAATAGGTAGTGCTCATGGGTGTGAGCCCGTAGAATTTTATTTTCCTTTTTCGAAGGTGACATCGACTCATCTTCGGGAAATGTCCATCCGAAGCGGATGACCTGAAAGACGAAGACTACGAAGCGGAGGACCTGGACGCAGATAAGGAAGACGTATGCTATACAAAGACATTTCCCGAAGATGATGTCGACGCCTTCTTCGAAATAGGAAAATAAAATTTTACGGGATCAGACCCACGGGCACTACCTATTTTATTCTTTTGACACGGCCCTGACTCGGTCAGCTCCAGGCCCTGTGATTGGTCAACTTAGATATTCTGTAACTCGAAAATTATTAGGCCCTTGAATTTTTGGTAAAGGGAATTTAGTCTTAGAATGTCTCGCGGAATCTACTCACACAATTCGGTGCGGTCAACCTGATACACCCTGTATATACACCTATATACTATATATATATATTATCGCGTTTATGACATAAGAATAATTTAATCCTATATACCTATATTATATGTACGATTATAGGTATATTATAGATATATGCATATTTACATTGCAATGTCTCGTGACGTTGTATGTATGTATATGTACATACATAGGTATACGTACGTCAGTTTCAATTGAACAGTTATAACATATAAATACATATAGCTGTTCATTTGTACTGGAGTATAAAAAAAAAAAATTAATTTCAAAGTTAAGCAGATTGAAACAAAGAGCGATCAATGCGATCGCAGACTATCCGTCTTTATATAGGATTAATTTATTAGGTACAATGATAATAATGATAATAATAATAATAATAATAATAATAATAATAATAATAATAATAATAATAATAATATTAAGAATAATAATCATATTATAATATTGATATCACCTGATAAAAATTTCTATACGAATTTGTCCTATAGGTAAATTGAAAAATTAAAATTGTTAATTTTCGTATACCTTATACCCATTACAGTGATTCAGAAAAAATTATAGATTTCCGTATAGTTATTCAGAAAAAAAATCGTTTATTTTTTTTGTCGATCAGACTGTAAGGGGAAAAAGAAAAGAAAAAAAAAAAAAAAAACTACAATTTCATATACGAATTGCGAACTGCGAAATTTTCAAATTTTCTTTTATAATAATAATTCGTTGATAAATTGTTGAGTTATATTTTCACCGGCGAGGCATATAAGCTATTTGTATACGCGTATAGGTATAGGTATGGGGTAAATTTGCGATAAGACTTTTTCTATAATTATTTTTTTCTTATTTCATTTTTCACATCTACATTACTGCGGGTATACAGGAATAACGATTGTGTGTATATCTGAACGTACAAATACATATCATAGCTGCGTACAACATATACATTATACTTAAGTGTACAACATATATGTATATATATATAGTTTCGAAACAATTGGAGCACTATACAATATTACATACATATGTATGATATATAACATATAATACATCAATTGCATAATGAATCACTAATCGCTATCAATTATATACTACACATAGTATAATATTTGATATACTTATACCTATATATATTATACTGCACTCTCTCATGCATATATATAGATATATAATTTATAAACTCGTCATTTATCGGAAATATATTATACCTTGTATGTAGTACTATATATATATATATATAGGACATATATCATATATCGTTATCGTTACAATATATCCACGATTTTCTAAACTTTTCATTTGAAAATCAGCTTTATATGTATAAAAAGCGTACTCCCTAGACCCTAATCGTAACCACATTTTCTATGATCCATTCTATACATTAATAATAATAATAATAATAATAATAATAATAATAATAATAATGATAATAATGATGATGACGATGATGATAATAAGCGAACTCGAATTTAGCTAATTGTAAGTATAATTATTCACTAATATCCATCTCAATCGCAGCTGCTACTCTCACTCTACTATACATAGTATATGCTTATATACGCATTTATATATACATATACATAGGTATATTTAATAATATAGTATTGTTAATTATAAAAGAAATAAATAATATACATATGTCTACTATTAGAATAATAAATATATATTATGTATGTATATCTCTCGATAATTATATATTATATTATAATAGCCTTATGATAAGTAGATGAGAGTTGAATTTTTTACCACACATTTTAATAATAAATGAACGAATAAAAATGAAAAGAAAAGGAAAGAAAATTCAAAAAATCAACGCTTGTATAATTATATATATTTCACCTATATTATATTTCTTATTTCCTCGTACCTATAATATACCATATATTATATTGTGTAGATATAATTGGTATGCATTGTGCAATATATACCTATGTATATTCACGTTTTTCGCGCGAAAGATTTTTTTTTTTTTCCGTTTCTTTAATTTACTTCTTCAAATCGTCAATCTTTATATCGATTTAAATACCTACATCGATAGTGTATAGTGGACCTGAAATTATGTTAATAAGTTTCAATTGCTACTCATTGACAGCCCAATTATGTGTATATAGCAAACGATAGATGTATACCTTGATAACTGAATACCAACACTGCAGCGACGCCTTGTCAGTGGGTTTTTCTCTATCGTCATTACCTACTCCGCAAAAAAACAGTGTAAATTTAGTAGTTTATACTTTTACAGTTTTCACTAATTTTCGCCTGATTACAAAGAGCTCGTATAGCTAATATCGAAATCGATGTTCTCAGGCTTATATTGCTTTACAGTCTTCTATTATATTCCGTGTAGGTACAGAATTTTCACAAAATTGGTATACACGAAATGTTTACTGAGTGCGATGACACGTTTGTATGCACAGCTGCAGCAAGAACGAATTTTGTAGTAAGAAGTGTAGTCCTATCCTTAGAAATACCCTCGGTTTATTAGTCTCTATACGCAAAGGGAAAATATCGGTTTCGCGGCGTCCTTGAATAAATTTCACATTAAGGGGACCGGTACAGCTGTGTTTGGAAAATTTGGAGTACTCTAAAATTTATTTATTTGTCAACCAAAGCTTATTTCGCATCAAAAAAATTTTTTCTTCGAAAAACTTTGTCGTAAGGTTTCAGGCACATCGTTGGTCCGATTCAACCTCTCAAGGTCTTGCTTTATTCAGACAGAAATTCTACATCTTATGAACGTAGGGATCGGTAGAAAAAAAATTCATGTGAAAAGTTACGGTCAATTATCCAAAATTTCCAATATTTAGGCCACGAATTTGCAAATAACTTGGCCAACACGAAATTGTAAAAGAATTCCCTCGTTCACACGATGAGGATTTCTTTTCTGAACAAAATGAGCCCTCAACGACCTTAATCTTACCAACGATGTGCCTAAAACCTTACGACAAAGGTTTTCAAAGAAAAATTTTCTTTTGGATGTGAAATAAACTTTGGCTGAGAAATAATAATGCATTTTGGAGTAGTCCGAATTTCCAAAACCAAGCTGTACTGGTTCCGTTAATAAATGATAATGATAATGATAATAATGATAACGATAATACTGCAGCTATTTATCTGTGCACTATATCCCGCACGCCACATACGTATTTTCCTTCGATTTCGCTATATAGTATATCTGATCACGTTATCCAAATCCGCGGTAAAAATCGAATTCATGATTACGATACACGAGTTCTGTTATTATCGTTATGCAGAATATGCTTAGGAAAGATACGAACCAATGAATTAGACATATCATCGTAGATATGGGTAGGTGGTATATTTAAGGTATAACGTCGAGCATCACGCTGCAGGAATTAAGCCCAACGATATATGTCAGTGTATAATATATATAGATGATATCGTGGGCGTAGGCCCCGAGAATTGAACGTCAGTTCGTCTCGACGTGTTCCACAGTGCACGGCTGGTAAAACCAATGATTTATTAACAACCGAGCGAATGAAATGAGCTAAAGAAGCGTTGGGCACGAACATCGGGTGACATTCCTTTCATAAATACTTAATTCCTAGGACTAGTATATATCTGCTAGGCTGTGTCATTAAGGAACAACACTTTTTTTCAACTTACAAACAGGTTGTATACTTGCAGGAAGGTAAAATAAAAAGCCTCTTAAAATTTGAGATCTTAATATTAATATTAAGAAGTGTCCCATCGCGAATTTCTATTTCCCATTTAAATAACACGGGAAATGTTCTAGTGGCACACTTCAATTTTTATATCTCAAGTACTAATCTACTCAGAATGATTCTGCATAGCTACTTTTGTTCGAAATTGAACGCTCTACAAAAAAGGTCTCCTGGTCTTTTTCGATAAATCCAGCCGTTTCAAAGTTGGTTGTTGGCTATCAATGTTAATTAACCAATAACCAACTTGGAAACGGTTAGATTTATCGAAAAAGACCAAGAGACCTTTTTTGTAGAGCGTTCAATTTCGAACAAAAGTAGCTATGCAGAATCAGTCTGAGTAGATTGGTACTTGAGATATAAAAATTGAAGTGTGCCACTAGAACATTTCCCGTGTTATTTAAATGGGAAATAGAAATTTGCGTTGCGGCACCTCTTAATATTAATATTAAGATCTCAAATTTTAACAGCCTTCTTATTTCACCTTCCTGCAAGTATACAACCTGTTTGTAAGTTGAAAAAAAAAGTTGCCCCAAAATGACACACCCTAATATCTACAGTACCCATGCATCGTTGCATCCAGTCGACGTTAAATCTCTTTTTGTTTCGAATTGTCGAGAAATATTATGCTGCCAAATAATAGGTCGTGTCGTTCGCAGATTATAAATTCGTTCACTCGTCAGTCAATTGCGTGATACTAAGAAAACGTTTACTTTCAATGTATTTCTTTAACCTTCATGCAGGGGGTCGGCCGGAGCGTTATAGGCTACACAAATAACCAGAGAATATACGCGCTACTCGGGGTGGGAGTTGCATACTTTTTGCGAAAAACCGATTAACGCGGGGATCTAGCTGGCATGTGGCCCACGTGTTTCGGAAACATTTTTCAGACCATGTGCCATGACTTGTTTTTCTGACGAATAACGCGGTTGTTCGTATAAAGGTATATATATAGGTATATATAGTTTTTGCGTATACATATGCACGAACGAATTTCTTCTGATAATCTTCCTCTGATTTTTCTTTTTTTTTTTTTTTTTTAAATTTTCAAAATTTCAAACGGTAAAAATTCTAAATTTTAATATTACTGACGCTGCACAGTTTTTAGAGAGAGTTTCCCCCTCGGAAGTCTGTATATAGTCGATTCAAAAAAAAAAACTCCAAATCGAAAGACACCAGGGGTTCAAAATTCCGACAGCTGGAAATTCGGGGTTTTCGACTTTCCGAGTTTTCGGCTGTCTGCATTCCGATCTTTCCCAATTTTAGTTTCCCGAACTTTAACGTTTCTGAAATTTTGGAACCGTCTTAAATGAAACCGTAATTTTGACGTTCCATTCGACTCCTGTACCTGTTTCCACTTTAAACTATATACGATCCTTGTATAAGTATGAATATGGAGTTCCAATAGTCCCTCCCAAAAATAACAGTATATATTTTTTGAAACGGATTTCCTGACTCGTCTGTTGTCAAATTAAAAATGTATGCACATTATATCTCCTCGATTATTCGAGATTATATACAGGACTGAAGGAAGTAAGTATGGGGCTTTCCATTCGTCATCGTCGACATTTGATTTCGAAATTTTTATCCTGCTTGGTTTTTTCATAATTATGTTGTAGTATCTTATCCGTCATGAATCATTCGTGATTTTTTATTTTTTTTTCTAAATTTATTAGCGAACCTTTTGATTTTTATGAATAATAGAAACTTCGCAAAGAATACACCCCTGATAATTTTAAGACCATAATTACGAAAGTGGGATTTTCGGTTCTTTCCATATGTTTTCCAGAGGGATTTCAAATAATATTTAATAATAATAATTATCTTCCGGAATTATTTGCATAAAATTACGCACTTTTCGTCTCCTTGCAATTTTTCTCCAAGTTCAATAATTTAAAGGTGAAGTCTTCTCAATAGTTCAAAAATCTCCTGCAGTTGTTCACCTGAATATCATAAAAAATTGGTGTCCCGAAAAAAAATGTTCCCTGTACAAAAGTTTCCTATAAATTTTCGTAGAATACGAATCTGGAATAAAAAGTGTGGATTTGCATTTTAAAAAATCAAGATGACCTCTACGTGACGTTGGCGTTACCCCTCAGGGTCGCATCGATCTCACAGTTCTATGTCCCCTTTGAAACCGAACAACTTTTGTCCGAAAAATATTTTTCTCAAATCCGTAGTTTTCGAGATATTCAAAGTGGGCGTTTTAAAATGGGTCACCCTGTATATGAATACACGTTGACAAATGTACAAGTTCGACTGCTACTGCAGATAGTGACTCTCACAGGATCTCGGATGACTGTTAGTCTGCGGCTACAGAAATATCCCGGATGACTATTCAGCTCCAGAAATGTCTGGGATGATTAGATACCGATGAACATTTTTTAGATAGTGAATAAATCCCCAAATTATCGCAGTGATAATATTATACCTACTGACTTTCACCACTTTCAAAGAGATAAAGCGTTAGGCTCGAGGGATCGCGTCGGGTGTTCGAAAGCTTTTGAAAACTCGACTGGTGGCCCCCCGTTGAGTCGGTTGGGTTGGTCGGTCGGTCGGTCGGTCGGTCGGTCGGTCGGTCGCTTCGTTTGTCGTCACTCGATCAGTCAGTCAGTCAGTCAGTCGGTTGTTTCTAGTCCCTCGAGTAAGTCGCGGAATATCTCTGAGAAAACAGCTCGCCGTATCACCCCGTCAACAACATGCCACAACTTAGGCTCGTTCTCACCCTGTTCGCCGTTCTCCTTTGCACGACGATTCGTAAGTTCTGTGATTTTTTGGTCGTTTTTTTTTTCTTTCTTTCTTTCTTTTTACATCTTTTTGATTTTCATTTTGAATGATATAGCAAAAAAAAAATAGAAAAAAAATAACAAAAATGTTTGTAAAAAAAAAAAAATCAAAATTTTCTCATCCCACCGCCAAAATTTTACATGTTCACTTCGATATATATAAAAATATGTCCACCTCGTGGAAAAAAAAACGAGAAATTGTAGTTTTACGGTTTTTTTTTTTTTTGGTTTCTTTTTTCGTATGTGAAATCAAGTGACGTAATATTACATATGTACATACATACCTACTTATATGCATGAACTAAATTTACTCTGTTTTACTGTACGTATACTTATTTTATTTTTAATTTTTTTGTTTATCACATTGAAGTGAGACTTGATGAGTTCTTCCGTTCCGGAATTATATACTATACGTATAGTTATGTGCGAATCGTGTGCTACTTTCCGTTTTCTTTTTTTTTTTCTTTTTTTTTTTTTTTTTTTTTTTTCGAGTATTTGTTGGTACAGGGAAGACATTTATATGATCGATTATGTCGATTGCTTTTACAATAATTGACAATTTTATATCGGGCATATGTTTATAATAATAATGATAATAATGATAATAATGATGAATAAAGAGATTTATTATACGCTTATTAAAGGTGATATGTGTAAATTGAAACGTATACATATATACTGCAAGTGGTCGGTGTGAACGTGACGAATTTCGGATCTCACCTTTCTTCATCTGCGTTATATTCAATGATTTCGAAAAAAAAAAAAAAAAAAAAAAAAAAAAAAACAGACAAAAAAACGTTACCAAACACTTGACCTCCGTTAATTAATATCAGTGACCACTGACGCGACAGAATTCGATACTTCCTGTGTCTCTGTGGTAGTGATCACAGCCATTTATCCATCTAGTGAAATGAATTATTGATGTAGAACACGTACTTTGCACGCTGTGTAGGTATAACGTACGTTAGTTTTTATTAACATGACGAACGTAATTCGATCGTAATTCATATATTATAAAGATAAAAAAAAAATAAAAAAAAAACTGTTACATGTAGTCGAGATAGCGAAAAGGAGATAATTAATGCCTAGTAAGTTTAGGTAGTATATGCATAATCATCATATAGTACTGTGTTTTATCAACGTACATGTATGTATGATATGACTCATTGATTCGGTGAAAGAAGTATAAACAGCGTATACGGTAGGGTCCCGTATTAGTGAATTTTCGATCTTCTATCTTCTATTTTCTATTTTGGTCGGCTCGATGGCAACAGAACCCATTCCCAGTTTATTTTCAACGTCGATATTATACATATGTACTGTGTAGAAATCCGGTTGTGTCTATGCACCTGTATTATAGTTACAGGCGATTGTTCGGAGAAGTTAAACGTACCAAGTAAACACAAGATAATCCAGATGTATGTATGTACAGTCGGGCAATAAAGTTCTTGGAGGGTCGAAATTCAGGCTCAAACGTTTCAGTGTCTACGCTGTTGAGCAGCCCCCTCGCTCCGCATACCCCGTTCTCTGAGAACGCGAATCGGGCAGACTACCTACTCAAAGTAAAGTAAGAAATACTTCCTAAATATACACCGTGTCCCAGAACTAAATGTCAAAAATGAAAGGTGGCCTAGAGGAGGTCGAACTGAGTAAATTGTCCCGAAGAACATGGGGTCGGCGAAGTCGCGTTCGCGAGATATCACAAGTTAAAAAAAAAAGTATCGCTTTGCGCCGCGTCGAGGCGGCGCAAAGCGATACTTTTTTCTTAACTTGTGATATCTCGCGAACGCGACTTCGCCGACCCCATGTTCTTCGGGACAATTTACTCAGTTCGACCTCCTCTAGGCCACCTTTCATTTTTGACATTTAGTTCTGGGACACCCTGTATATAATAAATAACGCATCGATGGGCCTGCTTAACTACGTAGACACTGAAACACCTGAGCCTAAATTTCGACCCTGCAAGAACTTTATTGCCTGACTGTACCTACGTCGACGTCTTATATTGTTCTATCCTAAACCCGCGCAGGGGTTATTCGAATGCTCGACGTACACCATATAATTTTCAAAGGAAATCCACACAAATAGAATTCATTGATATCATCATCATCAGCCTTTATTACGTGAACTTGACGAAATTATAGGATTGTCAATGCTCGCGTATTATATCGCGAGATCAAACGACACGGAGGAATTTAGGAATTGAATATCATTTGATTATAATAACATTTGTTTTAACAATTCACATGTGAGAATCTGGGTGGGTGAAGAGGTACCGTTTGCGATAACCTTGAGATTAGCACGACATTATCCAAGCACGCTACATACAGTTTGGATACGATATGACATATATGGGGCATTTCAAACGGAGCGAACAGCCAAAAATATTCCAGTTTACCGGGTTTGATTCTCTTCTGGATATACGTTTTACCCCATATATGTGAAACTTGAGCTAGCTATATATCGGTAACTATGAAAACGCGAACGGTGTTAAGATAAGATAAAAAGCATAATATCAAAAATAATAAAATACAAAAATGATGAATAAGCAAAAATGTGCACCGGGTATCAAGAGACTCGGTAGAGTCTCGCGCCTAGTTTATAAATATATACTGAAATAGGTACAGTAACTTTTGCGTGGATTTTAAGATCCGAAAACTGTATAAAATCCGAGTTATATGACGTGTATTTTTTGTACCTGATCGAGACTGAGATTTTGGAGCCTTTACAGAGTTGGAAGACGTTTGTCACACAGAAATGTGCAGCAGTAACAGTTCTGCCATTTCTGTATGTGTTTATAGCCGTTTTTCGAAGCTGCCTTCTGATTATAACTATGATGAAACCTGAAGGAAAAGCAATTAAGGAGTTAGATTGGGACCCAGGAAGTGTTATTCGATAACACGACAATTGCCCGCCCGTTAATAGTGGAGATATAAGTCGGTCGCGCTGACCGCGAAAACGGAAATGGCACGTTAAGATAAGATAAAAGGAGATTAATTGAAAAACGATGAAGAAGTATAATAATAATGTATACTATAATTACTAAAATATACCTATATAATTTACCAAAACGGCATAGAAGTTAATTATTCATCTTATCTCAACACTATCTGCGTTTTCGACTTATCTGATTCAGATAATTATCTGAACTTTCAAGTACGCGCGCGCTTATTATACTGGCGCGGAGCGGCTACACACTAATTATAAGAGCGCAGCTGGCATCCAGACTATTACCTACTAGCCCCTTAATGAAATTTGACATGCTTCGTATAAGGAAATTGTGAGCAATTTTTTTAGGCATTTTTTTGGAAATTCAAAAAATGTTCGGAAATATTAAAAATCCATTTTTATTTTTATTTCACTGTCTTTTTTTGACTAAAAAGTGAAAATCAGTTCAAAATTGTGCAAATTCCATGAAAGAGCGTACAATTTACTGTAAATATCACTCTTGAATTATTTCTATTTGTACGGGGTACAACATATCCAAAAAAAAAAAAAAAAATCAAAATCGGTAAACTGAATTTTTTTTAGCTCTCGTGTGAAATGACCCATATATATTATCTACATATATATTGGGTATCTGGGTATACGTATGTGTTTGATAAAGATAAACCACAGATTGACACGGGGTAAATGAATTATAATTAAATACCAGATATACGTATTCCGATAAACGTCTTATACAGATTAAATCAACCTTCTAAATTATATGGTCCTTTCCGTATTTATTAATGAAAATATTTCCATGAATTTTTTTTTGTCATTTTTCAAATTCCACGACGGATTGGAAGAAATTTAAAAAAATTCGTGAAAAGTTAGATGGCTGTTTAATAGTTATAATATCTCGAGGATCGTGCTAGCCCCACAATAGAACGAGCGTTAATATTCAATGCGCAGTCTAGTTCATCGGCGGGCTTTTTAACGTTCGATATATATATTCAAATTATACCGCAATATTTTACGATAGTTATCGAACGATTTATACATACCGTATACCTATGTATACTCCTAGGTTCGATAGAAATGAACCCGTGGCCTCGGTAGCAACGAGACTGCACCTACACATGTACGCCCGGTCGAGATATACGTGGATATGTAGGTATATGTAATATTAATAGACAAACGAGAATGTCATTCGCAATAGCCCGGTAGCCCGGTAGCGCGGTAGCGATGTATCCCGCATACATACATACATACATACAACAGGTGACAATATCGTATTCTCGCAGCTGTGCGATGTACAGGTATAATACCTCTATAACGTATACGGGTATAGGTATACTCCGTACCAGTATATGTATCGCAATCGAGCGACGAGGGACATAGAGAACAATAAGCTGAGTTCAATGTGTCCTTGAACTTGGCCATATATCGCGTATCTCTCTTCTCTGAACGTTTCTTTTTATTTTTCCTATTCTGTTTCGACTGTCGAGCCGAGTCAAGTCGAGTTTCTCCGGTTCGTAACGGGCGCGGGTAAACCGCGTTGAGAGGAGAGCGACACGACCAGATTGCACGGCGGAGGAAACGAGTAGCTGTGCAGGCTCGTGTAGTACCTACGTACCTATATCCCGCGTCTCAAAAATAGAAGCGAGAGGAGGGAAAAAGAGAGAAGAGAAAAGACGATCCATTGTTGTCTCGCACGCTAACGGCTGGTAGAAAATTTGCGGAGATATGTATTCGCGTAAGTTTTTTTTTTTAGGATACGTATAAATAAACATTCTTCCTTCCTTATACCGTCGATCGAAGATAACGTAACGTATACATACCTATACATATACGTACGATAAATATATTCATATACACGTACACGTATGTTATAAATGATTTTACGATTTACAGTCGTGTTGTGACTTGAGCACGCGCGCGACCTTACATAGGTATATAGCAAATTATGACAACTTTTGTTCTTTATACGTCAAACTGCAATGGGGTTTTAATTTCACGTTTATAACCTAACGATATTATAGGTATAATACTCTAAATTAATAATGGAATAAAATTACTGGTTAGAAGTGCCCCTACAGCGCGAGTCTAGCGCCGCGAATTATAGATTCGGAAAGTTTTTACGTCTACTAAATTATGTACATGTAACATCGGTAACTATTGATCGATCCCGCGGCATATACATACATGTATGTATGTACCATACGTATATTATCGTTTTATAATATTATATCACGTTAATAGAGCGCCGCTCGAAGTTCTATAACAGTCGGTAATGTAGGAATCTATAACCGAATTAATACTCATTCATGATCCACGTATTATAGGCTCTCGCAAACTCACTACGATATAACATAACTCCGTGAATACGTGAGTCATGAAACAAAATTCTATTAAATAAGAATGATATTCGTCGCATCGTTTGTATATTTTGAATTAACACTTATTAGTTTAGCGAAAGTGTAATAATATAAGCAGGGTGAAATCGTTAAGCGTTAACTTTACCGACCGACCCGACAAAGAGTTGATTGTCTACGAATTAGCGGGTTCAACTTTTAACACTTAAGAGAGGTCACCTGGTCCATTTAGCTTACTTAAAATTATTATTTATCATATGCTTACATTATTCAACTGCTGCACTGCAGGTTGTTGTTAGTCAAGTTTAACGCGCTGTATGTATACGCGGTGTTCGTGGGTTATTATAGTGGTTAGTATGGTTCTATATATGAATATTTTCACGAAATATGACACTTATGTCGAGGACGCCAGACCGATTGGACCCCTACATGTCTACTTTACAACGTACGTACGTACGCGTCATCGTCACTTTTTACACAAAAGCGCTTATTATTATTTCTGCGATAACAAACTCCGAAACATGATGTATGTCGCCGAACAATATTTTTTCTTTTTTCAGCACTATAAACGATTGCAATCAAATTTTATATCCACCAAGTTAAAGAAAATTGATAGAATCGGATCAGTCTCGATATCACGTGGAACACCTCATAAATATATACCCATATGTAAACCGTCCACCCGAATTTTTCACGTTATTTATTTATTAAATCAATAAGTTATCAAGATTTCATTTATCTGCGAAATCTTTGGATGGCTTCGATCGGAAATTTTTCGATCTTTCACGTAAAAATATCCATTCTTACGTCCACTTGACGAGGAATAAGCGCAAACCCTTGTACAACACGGAACAAAATATTAATATGTATGTCGTACATCGGTTCAAGAAGATTTCGAACGGTTATTTGAGTCTTAACTCAACTTGACTTGACTTAACCATCATCTACATAATTGCATGAATAGATGTGCATGGTTCAGCTGTAATCTGATTAAAAGCTTGACTCAAGCCTGCACTTGACCGCATATAGGTACTAAATTATGGCAGGCAATTAGGAAAACTGTGTATAAACCACACGAAGCGAATAAATGACAGACATGTGTATAGTTATGATTTCCTTTGAATTTCCTGAGCTGATAGAACACGATTTGGTATATAGAAAATTTTGCATATGAATTAAATTGGCAACCGTATTATACCGGTCTCTCCGCTTGAATATATATCTATGTACATACATACCTATATGTATACCCACTTACCTTATAGACCAAGGTGAAGTAGCAGTTGATCTAAATATTGGGTCAAGAGCCTTGGAGGTCTATAGTCCTTGTGCCTTGCAGTACCACCTTGCATACGGATAATTATATAGATATATGAATAAGTATATATCGTGTGTATATAATGTATAAAATTCTGTATTGTAATTTTTCAGGAGCACAGGGTACGGGGAAATCCGTTTCGCCAACGGTTTCTGAATATTTTCCTGATATCGATGGAAACTTGACGAAAGTTACCTGGGCCCATGCCGTCAACAGTCGAGCGGAACTTAACGAGGCCCTAAACTCAAGTACGATGAAAAGAAAATTATTAACGAATCACATATGGTTCGAAATATAATTATTTCAATAATTATTAACGGTTGATCTGATGAACGGCAATCTAACTTGAAAATAAGGAAGAAAAGATTTTCCAGACTTTGGATGGAAAGAAGAAAATCAAAAACAAGAGAAATAATAGAAAAATTTTATATACGTACACGAATATATGTTTTATGATAAGATAAAACATTTACATATTTTTTTTTTACAGCAATAATGATGCTCGAGGCGGACATAGTTATGGGGATTTTGAATACCACAAACGACAGAACGCTTATTCCCGTTATGGGACATCCCCCAGCTAATGAGAGCGATATATCACTGGAACAGTTTCTGAATGAAGTTCTAGCCTGCAGTGCTAAGCATGGAGTAAAGTTGGACTTTAAAACTATAGAAGTTTTTAATGCCAGTAAGGAAATCCTCGCCAAACTACGTACGAACGTGAGTTTCGAATCCACTTTCCTCATTATACTTGTACAAAAAAAAAAAAGAAGAAATACTCTCCTCCCTCCTTTTTCCCTGAAATAAATCGAGGGACGGACTTAAGTTCCGAACTTTACGAGTCTCGAATGTATGGCTTGAAATTCGGAACTTCGTCCCAGGACCCGATTTATTTTAGGAAAAAATAAGGGGCTGGTAATTTCAAGGTCAATTGTACCAATCATCACACGTTTAATAATTTTTTTCTTACGATCAATTCATTTTTTATACCTTTTCCACATTAATTCAGATGACGTTTCCCGTATGGATAAACGCGGACATTCTTTCCGGACCTGTAAACGCGACCGGTACGCCCGTTGATGCTGCCTCATTTTTGGCCGGTGCTGCAGAAACTTTTCCAGAAAGTACATTGTCGATAGGATGGACGACGAGGTACGTACGAAATATTAATTCTCTGTATTCGTTTTATCAATCATGCAATAACAAATTCTTAACAAAATTTCATCCTTTTTTCCCAAATATTGCGTATGTAGAAACTGCATTACACCTAAATTCACTGCAGAATCGCGTTTTACAACGATCAGCACCCTTCATTTTCATCCCACAAAAAAAAAAAAAAAAAGAAATAGTCAGGACTTATGGGGGGACTGTAGTCGATCTTTACCGGTATAAACTATTTTCTCAAACGGTAATCCACGAAAGTTTAGTGCGCTGTAACTTGAAAAATATCAGTTTTATCGAAAAAAGTTTGAAATAAAAAATGTAGGAAATTTTGTTTTCTCTGAAAAAGATTATAACTATTTTTGCCGTGGAATGCACCGTTTACGAGATATTTGACGGACAATGGTTTTTTATGTTATCAAAATTTGGAACAATAACTAGAAAATAATTTGTGTCGGTAAAAATTGACTATAGCCCCCCCTTAACCTGGCAAAATCATCGAACTCGTTTTCTTATTATAATTCGATATTATTTACTCTCTTCTTTTCTCTGCAGGTACGGTAATAACGACGGTAACAACATCACGGAAGGAAGCTACTCTACCGACCACGTAAACGAGATGTTGAATACCATATCAACGAACAACGTTACTCAGCCCATTACCTATCCAGTACGTGCCGGACTTGCAGCCCAAAGTATCGACGCTCTGGAGTCTCTTATTTCCCGCTCAGCCGACGGAGCAACGTTAACGATCTGGTCGAGCGACGGTGACAGCGTAGACGGCGATAAACTATCCCAACTCATCCGCAAAATAGGTGTGAAAAAAGTCTACATCGATGTGCCGGAAGCGGTTTGGGACAAGATAAACATTTCGTCAGGAGTTTCGGGCACGAAGATTGGCGCCTTTGCATTCAGCGCATTATTAGCCGCAGTAGCGATCGTCAGATTGTTCTGAATCGGTCTCCCGTAGTATTATTTTTGAGAGGGGAAACAAACAAAAAAAAAAAAAAAAACGAAAAGAAAAGAAGATGAAAAAAAAAAAAAAAAATGTTTGGACCAGAGTCTTTCGAGAAAACTATAACATCGTCACAGAATTTTCAATTACGAAAGATCTGTCGCGCACTGCAGCACCATGCCTTCGACCTCATTCGCGAGATTTGGTTTTTAATTGGTAAAGGTGCTGCGGGCTATAAGGCCGCGTAAAGGGACCGAAAGAAAAACACACAGTTTAATTCCCATATTTTTTTAAATTACGCAGATTATCATCTTAAAAATTTCGGTTGCGAATTTTAGGAGGATAATCCGGCTGATTAACTAATCTCACTGCAGTCTTGTATTGAATAGACATAATTTTATATTTTCGTTTTGTTACATATAATTCCATGTGCTTTACACTTTGTTTTTTTTTTAATAATAATGATAGAAAGAAATAATAAGTTTAGTTAAATATCACTGCTGATTCATATAGCACTGCGTATTATATACTTATAGATTTCAGGACATTGCCTCTTATGCATTTATTCGTTTAAGATCGAGGTATACAATCGAATGTAATTTTTGTTTTACGAATGTCTATCTTACTCTTTCTGTCTCTCTATCTCTCTCTCTCCCTCTCTTTCTATAAATTTCGATCCATTCATCGATCAATATAGGATAAAATATAAGAACAATATATGAGACGTGCAGTTATGGATATGTATTCTAATACTTTAATTGAATTAACACATATATGGGTAATACATTAGGGTGTGTAATTTCAGAGCAATATTTTTTTTTTTTTTTCTCTTTCAATCTACAAGAAGATTCTATTCTTATTCTCACTTTCGGTGAGGTGAAATAAGAACCGTGTCAAAATTTGATCCATTGATAATGGGAAATAGAAAATCGCTATGAGGGACCTTTTAATATTAACATTAAGGGCTCGTATTTTAACAAGCTTCTTATTTCACCTCACTGCAAGTGTAATAAATCTGTTCGTAGATTGAAGAAATGAAAATATTGCGCTGAAACGACACTACACGTCCCTAGTATACATATACCTATACATTATACCTATGGTTTCGTTGACTTTTCTATGTTATGAATAAAATGAAATATAATAAATGAAAATAGATATCTATCTATGTATGTATGTACACAAAATATAATGTATATTTATAAGTATTCAATTATAACATTACCACTGAAATATTATCTATAAAATTATTATCAATATTATAGTATATCAGCACATTATTTTACAAGCAGTAAATAATTCACCAAAGATTCTCTTATTTTCTTTAAATATTTAATCACGACTATAATACCTATAACATGCGATACAATATATTTTAGTGAAAAATATTTATTATACCTGTTATATGCACATGATATATCACAGTCTTCGATAATTTCGACTAGCTGCACCAAACCATGAGGTAAAAAAAAAAAAAAAAAAAAAAAAAAAAGAAAAACCAAAAAACAACCTAATTCTTTGAATAAAAATATACAATCATAATTTTATCTAATTCTTTTATTTATACATGACAATAATTTCGGATGTTTTACTATCTGCTGTAGGTGAAACGAAGACGTAGATCTCAACTAGTTTGAACTTTGTTATAGCGAGACGGAAATCGTCCATATTATTGTCAGTTCAGTGGATCTCCTAAATTTAGAATGGAATTAATACCGTTAAGATATCAGACCATATATTACATATATACACATAACTTTGATTCCACATTTACGCAATTCGATGATGATATAAATTTGTACTAATTCTTCGATTAGAATAAATATATGTGACGTGTCCGATAATTGACACTGTATGTATTAGACAAAAATATAAGCGCGGAAAACATTGTAAAAACAAATTAGAGAAAAAAAAAGAGACAAAAATGACAAAAATCTTGAAACGTAGTATATAATAATCGACGATAATTACTATATCACATAGATTCAAAGAGTATTTTTTGACGATAAGAACCAAGGATGATGGACGTTATTTCAATCGGGGTCAATGAATAGAGATACACAGCCGTGGTTCTGTGATCAGTTTTTTTTTTTTTTTAATACAATCTACATAATATGTAGATAGTTTGTATTATAATAGTATTGTAGTATATATAGTACCAAAAGCACCTCTGGTGCAAAAACCGTTCGCCAAGTACATTAATGTGATACTTCCCACAAAAATAGTTTGCAGCCATTTAATCTACAAAAGTATTGAAACCAATGGACGTTACCAAGTACAAATAAATTTGCTCCCAATTAATTTCTGAATGTGATCCAGTCTTAGTTTTCGGTAGGAATTTACGATTCGATATATATAATGTGGGTAACACGTAATAAAATGCGACATACGAACTCACAAGAAAAGATCAATCAAAATTAAAATTAGGAAAAAACAAAGAAAAGAAAAAAAAATTTGGAGGTAGTGGTACTTGGCAGGCATTTATATTTTCTTCTAATTTTTACAAAAATGCCCGCCAAGTACCACTACCTCCAATTTTTTTTTTCTTTTCTTTGTTTTTTCCTAATTTTAATTTTGATTGATCTTTTCTTGTGAGTTCGTATGTCGCATTTTATTACGTGTTACCCACATTATATATATCGAATCGTAAATTCCTACCGAAAACTAAGACTGGATCACATTCAGAAATTAATTGGGAGCAAATTTATTTGTACTTGGTAACGTCCATTGGTTTCAATACTTTTGTAGATTAAATGGCTGCAAACTATTTTTGTGGGAAGTATCACATTAATGTACTTGGCGAACGGTTTTTGCACCAGAGGTGCTTTTGGGGGGGGATTTCATTACTTTTTGTACCATCTCGATTCGTACTTAGTCTTGTTCATGATGAATTGTATACATTTTGATCCTCTAAAAATTGGTTCAAGGTTTAAAAAAGGTTTGTGGCACTTGATAAGAGTACGTATGAATTTTTATGGATTTTTATTAAAAACGTTCAGACGTTAGCAGCTGATCCGATATATGCGGAAATCGACAATATCCGTGTTTCAATTTAGCATAACTCGAAAACTATACATCTCACAAAAAATGTTAGGTATAAAAAAGTTTCAGTTTGAAGTGATGACTAGGCGATGGCAGACAAAAAAATATGGGGGTTCCGGAAAGTTGAAAGAAAATTACAATTATATATAAAATTAGTTTTGAAAATTTCTCAACAACCATACGTTTCTTATTGCTCAAAATTTCAGAGAATATTCCTTTATAGTGTAAAAAGAATGGGTATAAATTTTATCGTGGTGCTAGATTTCGTCTAGGAGATATGAATTTTTTACCGAATTCATTTCGAACCAAAAATACAACTTTTTCAGCACTCTGCGAAATTGAAGGAATGAAAGTACAGATTATAAAGTTCTGTTTATTTAACGGTTTTTAAAGATTTTATCAGTCGATACGAAGTCCTTGTGATACAAAGTTTTTGTTGTTGGTTTTTTTTCGAAATAAATTCAGTAAAAGATTCATATCTTCTAAGCTAAAACTGGCTCCATAATAAAATTTATGCACGTGCTTCTTACACTAAGGTACCGAAGGGTAATCAGGCCTAGAGTATAATGAAGCCTATCTCAAAAATACTGGACTTACAATAGTGTGAATGTATTAGTTATTAAAGGGAACATAAAAAATGAAAATTCACAGCTAACACCAATCCAGTATAAACTATATCCTTAATACTTCTTATTACATTATTATTAGAAAAGTGCGGATAATAAGGCCTATGTGCATCGCATAGTAAAGCCTGTTCCTTCTTCAAAGTCAATCTTGTTTGGAAATATCATTCTTGTACAAATGATATACCTAATATAAGTATAAATTGATGAGTGCTTACACTTTAAATCTAATTAGAAAATTATTTATAATGGTTTCATGGTTTTCCGAAAAGATGAAAAAGGCTTAGGCCTTGAGAAACAACCCAGGCCTTGTTAAGCATTATTTTTTTTATATTATAATCAAAATTACGAGGCATAAAGACATATTATTCATTGAAATGTATGTTTGATATTATAAGAAGCAACACTTGCCACCTTCATGAGATAATTATCTTTAAGTAAAAATGATATAAAGCAATTTGAAATAAGGTGGGCCTTATATGCCTCAAGTGCATTAAATAGAAGAATATTCTCTGAAACTTTTAACCCCAAAAGACGTGGTTATTGAGAAATTTTTAACACTAATTGTAGTATAATTTTTTTTTCAACTTTACGGAACCGCCAATATTTTTTGTATGTCATCACTTTGAAGTTTACTTCAGGCTGAAACTTTTTTATACTCCGCATTTTTTTGTATGATGTATATAGTTTTCGAGTTATACTCAATTAAAACTCGATCCACGACGCTCGCTGTTTGAAACGTACAAATTTCCTCATTCATCTATGGGAAATCCATGGGAAATTTCGCTATAATCTTTTCTCCGTGTAAAATCGCCACATAGGCCGTAGAGCTCTCATGCGGGTATAGAGACTCGACCGAATCCCGCGCCGCGCGTTAAAAATTCTTCTTAATGTACTTGGCGCGAGACTCTTGATTTAAAAATTTCCCGCCTGATAGGCTACTTGGGGGTTATACGCGCGCCACGGCGTGGCTACTTCGTTCCGAGCGGTACTGGCAACACTGCTGGATGGCGACGACGACGACGATGGAGACGGAGAGGACGAAAATTCTTGATCGAATTGAGCATTTCGGTAAATCGGAATATTATATCTCAGCTCTCCGTCCACCGATTGCATAAAAATTGGGCTTAAATGAAAGCTATTTGAAGCCATATTCGGAGATAAATATTTGAATCTCGTGTGTAACTCGAGTCAGAAAATATAAGGATAATACAATCGCCGTATAGGCTGTAGAGCTCTCATGCGGGTATATAGAGACTCGGGTCGAGTCTCGCGCCGTGCGTTAAAAATTCTTTTTAATGTACTTGGCGCGAGACTCTACCGAGTCTCTTGATTATACGTCTAGATTTGGCACCGCATTAAAGCCGAGAGAAAACTCGATTTAAGGGGACCCAGTACAGCTTGGTTTGGGAAATTTGGAGTACTCCAAAATTTATTTATTTGACAACCAAAGCTTATTTCACATCAAAAAAATATTTTCTTCGAAAAACTTTGTCGTAAGGTTTCAGGCACATCGTTGGTCCGATTCAAACTCTCAAGGTCTTGCTTTCTTCAGACAGAAATTCTACATCTTATGAACGTAGGGATCGGTAGAAAAAAAATTCATGTGAAAAGTTACGGTCAATTATCCAAAATTTCCAATATTTAGGCCACTAATTTGCAAATAACTTGGCCAACACGAAATTGTAAAAAAATTCCCTCGTTCACACGATGAGGATTTCTTTTCTGAATAAAATGAGCCCTCAACGACCTTAATCGGAACAACGATGTGCCTGAAACCTCACGACAAAGGTTTTCAAAAAAAAATTTTTTTTGGATGTGAAATAAATTTTGGCTGACAAATACATGCATTTTGGAGTACTCCGAATTTCCAAAACCAAGCTATACTGGTTCCCTTAACTCCGCAAAAGATATTAGATATGATATTTCTGGACTAAAATTTACGGCAATTGAATAACCAAACTCCGATAACGATAACGTCGATTTAACGATCGATTTTCATTAGCACTGTAATCTCCACCTGTCCGTTAGACGCTTCCATCGATTGAATATTTCCGTATTAATTATATCGGGACGGTATATTATATATCTCGTTTACAAGATATGACCACACGAGCTCATATACGGGGTGTTCATTTCAAAAGTTTCCACCTTATTATCTCGAGAACCAGAAAATATTTTCGAACGCGGCTTGCGGGAGGTTACAAGGTATCAAGGAGGAGAGAACATGATGCAGCATCATTTCAGTAGGTGCATGAATACGTCAAGACCGGGGAAAGGACAAATTTGTTTTTTTCAAACGGAAACCTATATTTTTTATTATGTAATTTTATTTTGCCTCAAATATCGAACGACTTTCGTATGAACAATTTTTTTTGTGAGACACCAGTTTTCTATGATATCAGCTGAATGCCAATTGCCAGAGATTTGACGGACTTTTAAGCACATTTCACCTCTAAAGTATCAAGTCTGGAGAAAAATTGCAAGAGACGAAAAGTGCGGAATATCTTATGCAAAGAATCTTGAAGAATATACTTTCAGAACTTGTTTTAACAATTTTGAATTTTTTTTTCCCACCCAATTAAAGAAACTGCAATAAAAAGTTTTAGGAAAATTTTTTTACGAAAATCTGTCCAGATTTTTGAGATATTAAGGTGGAAACTTTTCAAATGAACACCCTGTATAGCTGAGAACCAATCGATATACCCATAGATGCACAATTTCTAAACTTTTATACCTATAATACTGTTAATTCATCGATTTATAATAACTCATCGATCCATTAGTAAGATTCCTTAATTTTTGAGACGTATTTTTTTTTTTTTTTTTTCTTGTACATATAACCAAAACTTTTGGATCACGGAGAGCCAAAAGTGCCGATCAAATAGGAAAGTGGTCCCTGCGCAAGCCTGAACGAATAAATGAAATTGGAATTCAGTCTCACTGGGTGGCTGAGAGGTAATCCCTTTCGTCGATGACCGCTCAGGAGCGCGTGTCCCTGAATACACGTGTCCCTAGAGCCTTTTACGACCCTTGAAATCCCTGCTACCGCACACCTTACTTGTTAGGGTATATAGATACACAGAAAAGCCAGATTTATGCTGCCTCGAACCCACACGGTCCCGTGTTAAGGCTGCTGAACTGTTTTACATAAACCTGCCTTTCGTTTTGTCGGCTTCGACTAATACGCCAAATAAAACCACGAAATTTGTGAATGAATGTCAGGGTTGGATACATTTTTTTCTCAGATTCAGACCTTCATCTCCGATAGGCGATAATAGAGGTCCGAGAATTTGAAGATCCGTTGAAGTGATCGAAATTCGTTTTTTAGCAGGAAACCAACGAACTTTCCCTCGTCATCGAGGCGATAAAAATTAATTAAATCCATCCTGAATCTTATCCGAGATAAATAATCTACCCGCGGCAATTAATCTGCCTTCCCTAAATCGCGTGTACTTTGTATGCCGGTATAACCGGGATTAACAATGTGGGAAAACAAACGTGGCAGCTTGTGCCCTCAACACTAACATCCTGGTCTTAAAGTCTTAACAATACGTCTCTTCGTACTGCGGATAGAACTAGACCGTACAACCTGTCCCTCCTAAGTCTGAAGTTGACGAGGCCCGGCGTCTGGTTGACACCGTACATATTTTGTTTGCCCTTCTTTAAATGGTTGTACCACGTAGATACGTACATGTAAAACACATACATTACATACATATCCATATGTGTCTCCCTATGTGGTCGGTGAAAAAACTATACAGCTGTATCATATGCACACACGTTAATTCGTGTGTTGATTTTGTCGGAGATGCGATAGGGGTAACTTATCCCGCACGGTATACGTATACACCTTCACCTTTTATGGAGGCTGAAGCGTTCTTCTCATACCGCTGCACGTGGTTTTTTTCTTTCTTTCTTTTTTTTCTTTCGTTTTCACGGTATCGTACGTGAGACTCAACGCCCCGGGGCCAGGGTAAACGTTTTGTTTGTATTTCAATCACGATTACCAGAATTTCATCTACCTAATTCCATCGTCATTATCTCCGCATGAGAACTCTATCTCGTAATTTTCAAGAGCCCACAATGTACCGCCGCTTCTGCGGTCTCGGATACACCGCATGAACGAGGTGAACGATTAGGCGAATGATCCCTAATGAAGATTGTTTTCGGGAAACGAGAATGAAGCCCACGAGTAATTATCACAAAAAGTGAAAGATGGACGTCACGAAAAGATGAAACTCGACTATATTATATATAAATAGCATGCAACGTGATCTCGTTGTTAGCTGAAATGCCCTTTGAATCTTTCACAATATTCTATTGTGTTTGAATATATAATTGTTAAGAAACTATGAACTTGCGAAACGATTGTCGATGATGGAGACATTTCGATGCTAAAGGGATCAACAGTGCACGAGCAGTTAATTCGTGTTTCAATCCATCGCCTATATACCCTGAAACGTGAGTCTGCAGTATAACAGTTTCTGAGTTTCACTTTTAGAACGCCATTTCCGTTGGTCAATACAGGGTGTCCCAGAACTAAATGTCCAAAATGAAAGGTGTCCTAGAGGAGGTCGAACTGAGTAAATTTTCCCGAAGAACATGGGGTCTGCGAAGTCGCGTTCGCGAGATATCACCGGCTAAAAAATATCGCTTTGCGCCGCGATCGCGGCGCAAAGCGATATTTTTTAGCCGGTGATATCTCGCGAACGCGACTTCGCAGACCCCATGTTCTTCGGGAAAATTTACTCAGTTCGACCTCCTCTAGGTCACCTTTCATTTTGAACATTTAGTCCGTTTTGGACATTTACTTCTGGTACACCCTGTGTAAGAAGGAACATCTGATTGATGATAATAATATTACTCTTTCTGAAGGAGTGATTTGATCTTGAGGCAAGTAGTGCCTTGATCGACAAGTGCGAGTGTAGAAAACTTGCTAATAATTATGAAGAATCAATTTGGTGAAGGCGCTGCACCGCGGTCCAGGTATCCACATCGATCAGATCCCTTCCGGCGTATAGATCTATATATTCGTTGTGATCTCGTACTCTATAACTCTGAAGGCTTTGATCAGCCGCGAACAAGTCGATGCCTCGGATCTATCCGGTCGTTGTTGCACAATTCAACTAGTATACGCATTATAAGTAATTAATTTCTTCTGCGAGATGAAAGCGCGCGCGACCTAAAATCATCGAACTCGAGAAACTATACGGAGATTATAGAAGAGGTAAGGTGGGACTCGAACTAGACGTGGGAGGTGTCGTTCTTCGATTCGGGGTCAAAGGTTACTTGGTCGAACTCGTCCTGCCGATCACCGGAGGCTAAAAACACGCAGACCTGGACGTCAGCATCGATGTACATCGGAATTCAGGCACTGGAGGCTTTTAGCTTAGCGTGATTAGGCTACTTTTTTAATATTTCGTTGTTTCATTTCAGTTAGAAAGAGACGTTGCTAGGTCCGTTACACCGTTCAATTCACAACCGTCGTTATAGTATTCGAAGTACTAATTGATTCAAAAATTTCTCGGTCCAGAAAGAAAAAAATCGTGCAGAATTCGTTTTCTGTCGATCGATTTTTATTTCTTATAATCTAATAAGAATACAGATCCGAGAATTTTTCAAGATTGGCTTTAGGCTGAATTATATAGCTCCGGTTAGAAATAAATTCTAATCAAGTCATGTTGACGATAAGATATATAACATACGTGTAAAACTTTGAGCGTAATATTTATCCAAAATTCGCTTAACTATGTATATATAACACATCGGAACAGTTAAGACGTGATCTAGAAGCATAATCTTCATTGATAAGGATAACCCCGAGAGCTTTGGCAATAGGTTAAAACTCCGAGAATGAATATGAAGGGCGTTTCTCTCTGAGACTCGAGCGTACTGATTATGACCCAAATTAGTTCTGGGATCTCTTATAAAACTCACTTACAACTAGAACTAAAATTTGGTAAAGTTTTTCATTTCATTTCTATTTAATTAACGAACTTATGGTCATCAATCAAAACCCTGGTTAAAGAAGTACATCAACGAGAATTGGATTGGGTTCGATTGGATTGGAATGACTTTTCGGTTTTAGATTATGGGAGGAATTAATTAATTCGTCGATCTGATCGGCTCGAAAAAAATTTTCAAGTTCGCACTGAATTTAAGAGTTCAGATATTTATCTCATCGTCGAAATCTTTTCACGCATTGGCTATATAATAGTGACTGCAGTCATGGTTAATGAGCTACTATACACGGTCATCATTTATCACAATGTGCATTAGGCGTGTGTTATAGGTATGTATTATACTTGGAATAGTAACGATGAAGACCCGAAGCCCATTTTGAACGGTAAATTATTGTCATTAGTCATAAAGGATATGAATTTCAGCGTAGTTAACAAATGATTTATTTCGACCGCCTTAAGGCTACGAGTATAATATATGATCGATAGGCGGCGATCTTAATTACCCATTTCACACCGAATATACCAGAAACGGTATACTAAACAAATAACTATTAAAATTCAAATTTGGATATCGAGAATGTACGAGTTAAGTATTTATTTAAACCCGTATATAACGATTAACGCCGCAGTTAAATACGAGGAATTATATTTCACCCGGAGGATTTCAGAGCCAGGATTCATCCGAAGGATCCTATAAGGTATACCTGTACGTTAAACAGTTAGTCTGATTTATTCCAATGTCATTATTTATCTTGGATATTCGATTCTCTCGGACTGAATGACCTCCGGCCACAGCAACTAACACAACGCCCATATAATTACACGGTTTTCATCCTCGACCGTTCGGATCTGATAACCGTAGACGATTTAATCGCTGTTTTAAACCCATTGTTAAAACACCTCCTCTCTTTGTTCATACTGTGACAAATCGGGCGCAATTATCATTCGGTCACTTAGCCGTTGTGTTAGATACGCTGGTCCTCGAACAGGTAGTATGTGGGGAATTCCACACCAACTTGACCTGCGGCCGTGACCCTCGACCTCTGCGATCTGGTCCGCGATTTTTTTATCATTCTTCTGACTTCAATCAGCAGCTAGAATTTTTTTTAGATTTTTTGAAATAAATTTGAGCGCGTGGTGAATTTTTTAGGGTTTTTTTATACAACACCTCGATGACTGTGATAGAAAAATCTTAAAAAATTCTCAAAAATTCTGTGTCCGAAATGAAAGGGTTTGACCCAATGTTCAAAATGTCTGGGTTTTTGATTCAACCGGTTTTTGAGCTCTTTGAACGAAAATAGGTGAAAAAAATTGAAAGCTGCAGAGGTCAATTTTAAATATACATAAAAAAATTGGAGCAAAATTCTCAAAAATCCGGTAATATGCATAAAAAAATTCAGGCAACAATCCTCAGTTTCATAGATGATTAACTGTGATTTGAAAGTCCATAAAAAGTGAGAAAAAAAAATTGAGTTATGTCTGAAATTACTGGTAATCAGCTGTGAAAAAAACCCTAAATTGATATAGAACATGTCTTCACAGCGAATCAGTGATTTGAAAAAAATTATTACGAAGGTGTACACGTACGTACGTCTCTTAAGTGTTTATAATCTATGCGATATGGCATACGCCCCTTTGGCGGAGTACTTCTGACTACTAATGCGCACGGGTGAGACTAATTTTTTCATCAAAATTCATGCAGCAGCGATCGTTTATCGAGAGAAGTGTCCCTGCACCGCGTGTTACATAGAGAAGCATACAGTGTCCGCGAACAAGAGTTCAGTAGGTTCACGTTGTAAGGTAAGTAACCTTCCTGTGCATCGCCTCGACAAAGTAAATGGATATTTAATACAGGATTGTTCAGAAGTAAATAACCGATATTCTGTACACGCGCGACCGTAATACGAGCCAAGAATATACTGCGTAGTGGGTATATAAGAATCGGTATATACGTAGGTAATTCGATACTCGATTTTCGAGGCGTAGCTATGCAGTCTTTGGCGCAGAGCAGATGACAGGGCGGCGAGCTTTCGGCCAGCTGTTGGATCCTCCCTGCAGTCGCACCTTCGCTCACTATGCAATCATATATCGGATAGAATAAACTTCGTATTTAACATACCCGTGCAATTTGTATCGCACGTATCGCGGTTCAGTATAATTCGGTTCAAAGGACACCAGCTCGTACGGAGGAATTTCAACCTGATTTCATATCGCAATAAAATAATAATAAAATTTGAATTCAACGTCCGCGATACATTATTACGAGAAATTATCGCAATTCTGATACATGCGAATCCGAGATACGCGTCTATCTGGTTTCTAACTTTCTGTATTGTAAAGCTCTTCGAACGGGACTATGCGAGGCCTAGACGTCTTGTACGCCTCGAGCTGGGGCACGAGCGATCACGTTTTCGCCATCCAGTGAGCGAGTGAGCTAGTGAACGAATGAATGAATGAATGTACGTATGTGCGAACGATCAGTGAATGAACGGACCCGAAAGAGAGTTCTGCAGGTCCAGTGTAACCGTGAATTCGCGATTCGACGCGACGTGACCTTGGCGGAACTTGAATGGCGGTTAAGCCAAGGTGAATGGCTCAGTATTTTTCAATGGCTATCGCCGTGGCAAGCCCTGAGGCAAGCCAAAATCGCTATATAGGTATATGCCAGTTGCGATATGGTTGCAGAATATGGCAAGTAGCTCCGTCCATTGTACTCCGTATTTTTCCAATTTATAATAGACCCCGAAAAAAAAAATTTTACCGTCACATTCTTTACTCCAGCTTCGTATTACTCTGCACAGGAAACTCAATTATCTATCCGACTACTAAAGCCCACCCTGCACTTGTTAACCCGTGGGAAACTAGACTACTTTATCAGTCTACTTCAGTAGCATTTGTTTGTATAGTCGGAATTAGGTTTGCCAGGATAAAACCTACCCGCGTCTTATAGTCTTTGGGAAGAAAGCTGAGACATAGAGGAGTGAGAATTATTTTGGGACCTACTTGAATTAATTTCTAACTTACCGCTATGAAAATTGAAAATTTTCAAAAAACAAAAACGGAAAGTTATTGGTATCGGTCCGATTTTCGAAAATCGAGTTTTCATCAGATCTCGACGTTTGCATGTGTGTGTAAACAAATTTTTGTCGTACGATATCTTTAGAACGAATCGACCGATTGGAATGGTTCTTGCGGCGATCGAAAGAGTTTATCAAGACTTAGATCTGATTAGATTTTGGAATCGATCGGTCGAGTAGTTTCAAAGTTATTCGAAGAATAAAAATTGAAAAAAAAAAAAATTTTCATGTTTTTAGCGCATAACTCCTAAACTGTTCGTGCGATTAGTCTCAAAACTTAATCAGATTTAAGTCTTGGATAGCTCTTTCGATTGCCGCAAGATTCATCAAAATCGAACGATTAGTTTAACAAATATTGCACGACAAAAATTTCTGTTTTTTTGATAGAAGTGAGTTGATTTCGAATCGTGCAGTGCTTCACATTTTCAGCTGTAAATTTTCAATTTTTTCGAATTTCGGAGTTCGGTAAGGGCCAAAATGAAGCTCAAAGATTCTGCCCGAGAAGATCCGAGGCTATAAATTCCAAATATTGATTATTAAGCTTAGATGATCGGAAATAACTTCATATTCTCAGTTTATAATGGAGTTAAATCGATAATATCCACGAATTAACATATAAATTAGGGAAATAAGCATATTAAACATGATAATTGATCGAATGAGTAGATTTCTGTCTAGTTATAAGATCTGCGTCGAGAATCTGACCGAAAATTTGTTATTCATTCGTTTCGACCGAACGAAGATGAGCTGAAAAATGGTATTATGACTGAAAATAAATTCGTCGTTTACATATCTCGTTAGTTAAATCTAAATGGTCCGTATTTGAGCGTGTTTTAAAGTATGCGGAGTCGCGTACCTTAGTACATACGGGTCACACAACGCGGCGCTGCTTCCTTTGGTTCTCCGATGATCGCGGTACGGTTCAGTCTGCGATCAGTCGCCCGCGACATTCGGAGCGCGACACGGCCTCGTGTTTTTACAGGTTACTCACATAGAACTGAACTTAAAGAATATATATTCGAGTTCTATTACCCGCTTTTCTAGATCCGATAATAATTAGCTTCGAATTGGAAAAGGAAAGAGAGAAATAGAATATCAAAAAACGCGTCTGAAGCCAGCGCGTCATTCACATTATTCTCAATTTAAAAAAAAACTGTTAATTCGGATTCAAAAGAAACAGAAAAAAAAATTAAAAAAAAATTTGCGAAAACTTTATCAATCACGAAATCTTAACAAGGCTCTTCGATTAATTATAGTGACCGTATCGTAAGGGTAGTGGGGATCGTCGGTTCAGATATTTGCCGAAATAACGCGGGAATTATAAAACAGTGACACGTGGTAAGAGACTGCAGGATCAAAAACTCACGTGGCTTTCGATATTTCGAATATCGATATAGTGAGGGTGCAGAGTTTTTCCCTTTTTGTGGAATCTGGGAGTCTCCGGTCCGGATGTAAACGCGGTATTAGTTTGTGCGCGGAGCAGGGATTTTTTTTTTTGTGAATTTGTGTTACCGGGGGGAAGAAAGTCACCGGCGGGATTTATACGATGAAATAAATGCGTTCGTTTCGAAAATATATTTGGATAGTTGGTCCAGTGCAACACGCCGTAACGTTTCCTCCTGGAAAAATGGGGAGGGAACTTGTGCAGAAGTGATAGAAACCAAGTTGCGATAGTACGACATCGACTTTTGAAAAAAAAAAAAAAAAAAACTTATCAATATTATAATGAATCCGGTAAACCAAACAACGACTGAAAAAGTTTAACCTAATCTTACTTGACAAGGATCTTTATCGATTATCCGCACAATATGACTACGAGAATTTTACTCTCTCTAATCACAACCCTCGCGATATTCGCGACTTGTCTCGAGGGTCGATATCACCCTGAGGCAACGGGGCTCAGACACCACAGACACGATAGACACCGTCAAGTCTGGGACCAGGATTTAGTCCCTCGAGGATCCCGGAGACGAGAATGGGAGGAGACAGACGATGATGAAATATCGATAGATCGTCAGCTGAGAGAGAAATCGGTGGGTTCTTCATCGGTACGTCGTAACTCAGACCGGAGCACAGCTCTGGGTCACGATCGTCGAGGTTTCGGAGGATCCGGTCATCGGGGAAGATACGATACCCAAAGACGAGGGAGGGATCGTTACGCGGGCAGACATCTTCGACGAGATTATTACCACCGTGGTAATTCGGGGTCGACTTGGAGCCACTCTTCGGACGAAGAGACGAAAGGTAGACGGGAATTCAATCGGCATACGTCTTCGTCTTACGGTCGTGGCGAGAGATCGTGGAATTATCACAACCCCGCACGATACGATAGACGCCGTACAGACGAGGACGACGATGTCGACGGTTATGGGAACGCCGAGGATCAACGGAGGCGAGTTCGGTACGACGATGATGACGAGGGGTACGAAGCCGACGACGAAGCTTATTACCCGCCTAGAAAGCCGGGCAAAAATCATGAAGGGCATTTTAAAGGGCGTAATAATCGTCACGGATTAAATTCGTGGCACGAGGACGATGAGGAGGACGACGATTATATCGACGATTACGATCAGGATTACGAAGACTACGATGTCCAGGAGACCGAGAGACGACCGGCTCGACGAAGGCACGGAAAACGTGTCGACGATTCCGAAGATTTCGGGAACGAGAATAGAGATGGTTCCGTTCACTCGGCCCAGAACGAGGTGACTGATCGTCGGGGTGGTAAAAAGAAGAACCGACCATTCGGGGGCGTAAAAGAGACCCGTGAGAAATCCGATCATCTTAATGAAGTCGAAGAGAACGACGAAGTCGAGGAGGACGTTTGGGGCGACGCGGAAACGGATGCGGAAGACGGAAGCCTTGACGAATACGACGAGACAGGGACCTCCGACTTTGAATTTGACGACTCGAAGGTGGAATCGAGTTTGAAAACAATCGACGATATAATCCGGAGGTTAACGGCCGGCGATCACACAACGACGACGCCGAAATCTACCCCTCGTCGAGAGTACAGGAATATAGAGATGGACAATTACCCGCCGAGAGATCGGTACCGTCATTTTTACGATGGAAAAACGCCACAGAAATTACCACCGCATCGTACGGTACATAGGAAATCCGAAAATACACGGGAAACGACGACACCGTCGACGACCACGACCACGACCACAACCACAACGACGAAGGCGCCGAAGTCGTACGCGATATTCACCACCGAATTAAACCGCGTTAAAAATTCGTCTCGGAATGACGTCGGGACGTTGGTGATTAATAAGAAAATACCAAGTCGAGTGGAAGTCAAGAAACCTCTCGTTTCTCAACTCACCAAGACAGACCCTGACGCGAAAACTAAAAGCTTAGAGCAGGATTACGATCAGGAGTACGAGAACGACGGGAGCGACGACAAGGCCGAGGACATCGACGACGCCGAAGCGGAGACTGAGAACGAAAAGAAATGGCCCTCTGAGAAGGATCAAGTGAGTTTTTGCCCTCGCTTTCCCACGCGAAATTGTCTTTTTATTATCATCAGTGCCCCGGGTCCCGGTTAGGCATCTTGATGCGCGGATACTGCGCAGATTAGACATGCGTCTCTCTATCGTCATAATATATCGATAATAATTAATTATACCGAAAATTGCTCGATAGGAATGCGAATCGGGATGCAAATTAATCGACGACCAACGACGACGATGATCACGGGGTCCGTCAGGTTAACCTTGGCGCTATACCTTGTCGTTAAGATCGGTTCAAGACATAAAGGTCAGTTGATTCGGAGTGTCTATATAAACAGGACTGGTTATTTCACAAATTTTAAGTTTTCTCTTCTTCATCTTATTGGGATCCGAACGTTGGTATTTGGAGACGATAATTTACAAATCCCCAAAGCGTACATTCTTCGTGCCGATCGGATGCGAGACAGAGAAACACTTGCAGGTCTCGTAAATTAACGACGAACATTTTATTGCCATACTTTGTGACGATTATCTTACCGCGTGTATTAGCAACGGCGATCGTCATCTGATCTTCACAAATCGGGAAGACGAGAGGAAGAAATCTGCTTTCAAAAGTTTTCATCTAGTGAAGAGAAAAAAAAAAAACAAATTGCGGAAATTGTTGGCAGTGACCTTTCGGAATTTCTTGGTCCATAAATTCCGCAGCTCAGCGCTCGATGAATTCGTTCTTTTTTTTTTTTTTAATTTGTTTTTTGTATCCGTTTTTTTTTTTGTTTCTTTTCTTTCTTGAGAGAAATGGAGAATCGTGAAGTGGCGGTTAGAGCCAACTCGGTAAACGTAACCTCTGGCATTATATAAGGTTTACTACCTGCAACTCTTCATCTCGCAGGATAATTACAACCTTGACTTAAATTCGATTCGATTGTTTAAAATCGGTTAAAAAAATGTTTCGATTGTCTCGTATATATACCGACAAAATTCATCATCTCGAAATCAATACCAAAGATAATACCAGCTCTTCGACGTTACGGTTTATACGCTCCATGGTTAATCACTGCTTGATGACTCCACGGTTTACACGTCTATATCTACCATCGGGTGATTGTTTTCGTTGGTATCGCTCAAGATCAAAGAGACGCGTATCGCGCGCATTAGCTTCGGCAAATAAACTTTCCTTTTCTTAGAGCGATGCATTCGGTTTTATATACGTGCCGAAAACTACACTGGGATGTGATCTCAAGGCATTCAAGACGGGAATTCATTCTTCCTAGAATTCGATTCCAATATCTCATGTTTACGATATACCGAAAATATAATTGAACCATATATGATTAATCGTCGTTAACGTTTTAAGGAAACCGGTACAGCTTTGTTTTGGAAATTCGGAGTACTCCAAAATGCATTTATTTCTCAGCCAAAGTTTATTTCACATGCAAAAGAAAAATTTTCTTTGAAAACCTTTTGTCGTAAGGTTTTAGGCACATCGTTGTTCCGATTAAGGTCGTTGAGGGCTCATTTTGTTCAGAAAAGAAATCCTCATCGTGTGAACGAGGGAATTTTTTTACAATTTCGTGTTGGCCAAGTTATTTGCAAATTAGTGGCCTAAATATTGGAAATTTTGGATAATTGACCGTAACTTTTCACATGAATTTTTTTTCTACCGATCCCTACGTTCGTAAGATGTAAAATTGCTGTCTGAAGAAAGCAAGACCTTGAGAGGTTGAATTGGACCAACGATCTGCCTGAAACCTTACGACAAAGTTTTTCGAAGAAGACTTTTTTTTTGATGTGAAATAAGCTTTGGTTGACAGATAAATATATTTTGGAGTACTCCAAATTTTTCAAACCAATTGGCTGTACTGGTCCCCTTAACGTAAGTACGTATGTACTCTTTCTGCGATCTATCAGCATGCAGTGTTCCAACATTAATGTATGTACATACGTATGTTTCATATATAATTGAAGGCATTCCAACTTTGTAAATGAGTTTATACACCGCCTTTCTTACAATCTTATATGGTACATACGTTCTTGCCGTTTTTCTTGTTCAAAAGTTACAATTTTCGTACCGCATGAACTTATGTATAATACGCAAGTGCTTCGGATCTTTATAATACTTATCCACAGCTTGCAGGCAGCTCTTATGTATAAAGAGCGTAGTAACGGCCGTCTAATTTAATTACGTACCATCTCACCGAGATAACGCGAGAATGCGTTCCCACTGCACATGTATGTATGTATGTACATATTTAGTGTACTATATACATAATTTTCTTACTTAATTTTTTTTTTTTGTTTTCTTCTTTCACTTTACATATCTCTAAATGCTACATACTTACATGGTTCGGTTATACCTTTGAATATACATATTCAAATAGTTTTCTTGTATTGATTAATCCCGTTTCAGTGCAGGCAGCTGTGCTTGTAGACAAATTCACAATGATAATACCCCAGAATAAAAAAAAAAGAATAAAAATGAGAGTGTTTCGGTTTCTTTCGTTCACAATTCTGATTTAACTCATTCTGCAGACAGCCAGGAGTAACGTCGTAAGAATATCCGTTAGGTTAATAAGACATTGAACGTCAAGAATCTTGCGGTTTTCCATACTTCTCACTGTTACTACATCTACAGCCTTGCTGCAGTGGCGGATATCGCTTCCTGAAATTAAATAACCGCTAGTAGGTATTTCACCCGCGCTTTTATTCATGATAATTTCGTAGCGAATGAAGTACCCGGTGCATCTGTACAGGTATAAATAATAAATAATAATAATAATAGTAATAATGATGATGATGACGAATAAGAAATGCTAATAATTTCTCATGGGTGCTGTCAGACGTATATGTAACGTGGTGGTATATAGTCGCACAGTTGAGCAACACTGTTGAGTTACGAGATCCATCTCGCGTTCCAAAGAGGCTGCGACCCGGTCGAGGACTCGAGAAATTTTCAGAACCATCTCATGTCCGAGACCTCGAAATTTAATGTTAACTTATTTTTATCCTATATACATATGCATATACGTATATGCCTATATAATACAGATTTACGAGCTGAGATTGTGGTTCGAAATGAAGATGAAATTTTCTTGTAAAAAACTATATAGTATATAAGTATATATATATATATATATATATATATATATATATATATATATATATATATATATATATATATATATATATATATATATATATATATATATATATATATATATATATATATATATATATATATATATATATATATATATATATATATATATATATATATATATATATATATATATAACCGTTTTAGTTTTTATTCATTCAATTTCTAACATCAATTTACCACATGGACTCCGCGCGCGATTTATAGTGCACGGAATTACTTTTCGGTACTTTGATTCGGGTCGGTCGATTTTGAATCGGTTTCTTATATGTAGGTATATAAGATGTCGGAGTTTATTGATATAGAACCGAGTGCGTTGGCTCTAATCAATTGGGATTAATTGACGGACAATTAAATTCTTAGCCAATAACTCGATTGCCTTATAGCTCCCTCCCTCAATAATAGGGAGATACTGGATCGCGTGTACATATGCACTGTTTATATATGTATATATATCACCGCGGTGAAAAGGTCTTTGTCTTTTGATTATCGAATAACGGATATGAACAGCTCGACGAATGATGCGATCTGTTCCAATTTGTGCAGACCCTTTATTTTTATACGGAGCTATACCTATACATAGGTATACGTATATATATCTATCGAACCCACAAAGCTGATTAAAAAAAAAAAAAAAGTATGATACAAAGACAAGGACGACAGACATACCAGGACCGTGTTCTTCTTCGTGTCGGTGAAAGGCGCGCGTGAACCTACACCATATTATATACCTGATCGTAACTTCGTAGATCAGATTTGCATTTCCTCTTCATACTTCACTCTTCGCGTGGCTCTAGCCAGGTACTCATTAACATAATAGACCATTCGATCGTGTGGAGTACTCGGAGGTACGGAAGAGTCGCGCTGCACTCGCTGAATTGCGTTAAAAAAGAAGAAAAAAAATGGAAACGTATTGACAAATAGTTCGAGTCGAGTCATGAAGAACTTGTATATCTATTAAGTGTCCCACTTTTTTTCTTTTTTTTTTTTTTGGTAGGTATGTAGGTACATTAAAAACGGATGTTCAAATCTTGACATCAAATCTCTTTCTTCGACTCTGCAGCAGGAAAACGTCTGTTTAATTATAATCAATCTACTTATGAGTTATGACCAAGGGGCAAAGCTTATCCACTGGATGGTACATGCACTAGTCTGTAAAAAAAAAATAAAAAAAAATTGATGAAATGGATGAAATAAAAATATGTAACAAAAAGTAGTAGCATAGGTAAGCTCCGGAGTCACATTCGATACCTCATAGAAGCCGAGCTCTTATAACGGTTCGAAAGATGAGCCACAGAAGTGGGTTGCGTCACTATATTCATACTTATAGGTATACTTGCCATGGTGCTTTCTTTTCTTCTTGATCTTCTCGGGGTCGAGTATGGAGCGTACGTACGTACGTACATACATACATATATCCTATATAATACGATACATGTATACCATAGCATATATGTATTTTAACATACATGTGATACGAATGATTAACGCTTTTCTCTATATTCTATCGCGATTCACGAATATTTTATTAATTTTTTTTTTTGCCTTGCTTTGCTTTGCTTTTCTTTTATTGATCAAACTTCGTTATAGGTATATACCTAGGTATATTTATATATATGTATATATGCATGACACCGATGCGCGATACCCTGCACGCGGATATTCATATCATCCTATTTATCGTTCAATTGAACATAAAGTATAAAGTGCCTACTTGTCACGCGACTGTATGTGTTATATATAGGTATATATATACATAGGTATGTATTGTAGGTACTATACAGGTAACTCTCGTGAGTACATATCTATATACATATATATAGGCGCGCGGTTGGTTCGAAACGCGATATACTCGTATTATTATGACCTGCGAAGCAAAAGCACAACGAAAAAAAGGTAAAAAAAAAAAAGAAAAAAGGAAAAACTAAACTCCGTGGAGGGATCGATGTCCCTCGGCATTCCTTTAAGACGATCATCCTAAGGGCAACGTCCCTCTAACATAGAATAGAAGAAGTATCGATATTGATCATCGCGGCATCCCTGAAGAAGGAGAAGAAGAAGAAGATGAAGAAGAAGAAGACAAAGAAGGAGAAAGGGATCCCATATCGATATTACATCCGTCCATACCGTACATACAGTTTTTTTTTTTTTTTCTCTTCTTGTTTCTTCTTTTTTCTTTTCTATTCGTACCGAAGAATGACGCGATGAAATTTGTGAACAACAAATGAAAAACAACATAAGAAAGAAAAAAAAAAAGGAGAACGAAATCTAAGAATCGTAAAATAACTCCTCCTCGGGATACAAGGGCGAGTGAAAAAAACGTCACCACCGCAGAATGCGGGACGATAATTCTTACGCCATTTAGAAAAAAATAAATAAAAATAAAATGGTAAAGTTAAACCGTATATTTGTTCGGTTATAGTTGGAGGTATTATAGCGCCCTTAAGAGTAACCGCAGACGATTCCCAACATCGTCGTGTCACCAGCAAAATTCAAATTCTATACAGAAAAAAAAAAGACACAAAAATCCATATTATCGATAGGAACAATCGAGTCTTATATGTTGTATTGCGAGCGAGCAATTATATAGTATATGGGACTACCAGTATCGATTACATTAGCTTGTGTATTGTATCTACCGATAGATAAGAAACACTGAGACTCGAATCTCGGCGAACGGGGTAGCGTTAAGGAACTTTAATCATAATTTAATTAGACGGTCGCTGCACAGTTCGCGAAAGATTATAATAATAAATATGTATATAATTATTCTGCGAAACGTATATACATATGTATATACATAAGAGCTATCGCATATCTATATAATATAACGGACGCATGTGTATTACTATACCGACCAATTAAACAGATCATTCTTCTATACTGCAGGCTGTTGTTCTGCAGTCAATATATATCTGTCCCTTATAAGAGAGTGATACATACTTATAATTAATAATTATGCATCGATATGTATTCAAAGAATTGTTATGTATTTTGTAAATCGTCTTGAAGCTATGCAATTAACCCTTAGCTGCCACATTTCCCCAGCATAACGTAGCTGGGCAATATACTGCAGGGACGTTTCATACCCCCAACCACTAAAACGCATATCGCAAGTAAACTACTGGCTATTTCAATTTGAAAAAAATACCAGAGGGTCTTAATATTGTTCTTTGAAAGATAGTACACGTGATTTTTGATGAAAAAAAATTTTAAACGTGAAAAAAAAATTGAAAACCCTCTAAAATATAGGCAAAATGACTATCTTAACCGAAAAAAAAAAATCATAACTTTTCCAATTTTCAATTTAAAAATCTGAAATTTGAACTGAATACGCTCGAGATATTATACTTCGAGTAAAAAAATTGTTCGATAGTGGTTTCTAAAAAAAAAGGCTATTTATTTTGACATGTAAAGAGGCAAGTTTTGGTAAAACAAAAACATCCAATTTTTCCGATGACAGGGGGGTTTATTATCCTTTCAAAAAAGGACCATTTTTTAAATCCTTATTAGCTTAAATTAAGAATGAGTAAGAGTGGGGCGTTTGGTACCCCGCAGTGGCAGCTAAGGGTTAAATTATTGAATCAGGGCGGTTAATTATAACTAAAAATTAAAACTTAAGCTCGCGTTTTAAGAACGATGGACTATCGGCTTTAGTGGAACGAGAGAAGGATATAATAAAAGTAATGACATCAAGTATAACACACGAGGTGATATAGCGACGACCCGGGACAGAGACATCAATGGAGACCGCGATCCCGCCGCCCTGGTCCAGAAAGATCTCTTGATATATATATTTTGGTTCTATGAGACGTATGATATGCTGGACGATGGTGACACCGTGACACGTCTGACCTGATAGTATAAACGCGAAATGGTGATTCACAGAGGAATATAAAATAATTTAAAAAAATTATTAAAAACTGGCTTAAATTAGGATTTATTTGACGTGAAGAATTTCGTTCTAAATTGGCGAATTGCATTTCATCGTTAAATAAGCTACAATTATTTTTATGACGTCGTTTTCACATATACTGATGAAATATAGGATATATATGTATACCTTAGAGTATGTCATTTTGGGGCATTTTTTTTTTCAACTTATTAGTAAGATGAGAAGCCTGGTAAAATTTGAGATCCTAATATCAATATTAAGAGGTGCCTCATCGCGAATTTCTATTTCCCATTTAAATAACACGGGAAATGTTCTAGTGGCACACTTCAATTTTTGTATCTCGAGTACTAATCTACTCAGAATGATTCTGCATAGCTACTTTTGTTCGAAATTGAACGTTCTACAAAAAACGTCTCTTGGTATTTTTCGATAAATCTAACTATTTCCAAGTTGGTTATTGGTTAATTACCATTGATAGCCAAACACCAACTTTGAAACGGCTGGATTTATCGAAAAAGACCAAGAGACCTTTTTTGTAGAGAGTTCAATTTCGAACAAAAGTAGCTATGCAGAATCATTCTGAGTATATTAGTACTTGAGATATAAAAATTGAAGTGTGCCACTAGAACATTTTCCGGGTTATTTAAATGGGAAACAGAAATTCGCGATGAGGCACCTCTTAATATTAATATTAAGATCTCAAATTTTAACAGGCTTCTTATTTTACCTTTCTGCAAGTATACAACCTGTCAGTAAGTTGAAAAAAAAAAAATTGCCCCAAAATGACACCCTAATATGCCTATTTATAGAACTTATTAGGCGGTGGAAGCTTAATCCGCTTTTATTATCCACGTGGTGATGCCGTATATTTTTTAGCTCACAAAGTTTTTTTTATTTTTTTTTTTGGTGAAAGTTGAGAAAGTTTATCGAACATACATGTATACCATATACATGCTCAAGGCGATTCGTTTGATTCTAATTAGCCTTGCTGTTAAGACGATTAAATAATGCTTGAGTGAACGAACGCCGTTTATAATACTATATATATGTATACTAACTTATATATAGGTATATATACATATATATGCGTTACACACACAGATGAATATCACTGTTACACCTACGCGACATTGCAGTATTTATAATAGTCGTCAAACCGTTACTTCAAAGGTCAACCTTTCAACTATCTCGAGGAATGATTCCGGAGTGATTCATTCCTCTCTGTGCAGCTACTGCACTGCTGCAGCTTCAATTTAACTGCAGCTTGCGGTTTCAGTCTCAGTCCCTGCAGACCCAGAATTTAAATTGATCTCCTAATTGATTCGCGGAATATTTTAACCCCGGGGTAATGGAAACCAAAGTTTATTTCTACAAACTCTCATTCACTGTTTGAAATTATATAAAGTTTTTCGTTACACGAAGGGGTACATTATACCCCTTTTTGGAAATTTGTATAATTTTTCTTCGAATCACCGTGGTACGATTTGGAAATTTTTTTCATATCGTACTATAGCGATTCGAATATAACAAAAAAAGCAAAAAAAATTTTTACTTTCGTTGCAATTTCATTCAATTTCGGTGGTATAGGTATTAAGTGAGCCGAGAAGTGTGGACGCGAGGAGATCAAGTCATTATAGATATTAAATCTCCGAGCAGGTGGTATAATGGCAACTTGTCCGCGGTCCAGGGGTTCAGCTGGGCAGGTGAGAAGAGAGTAACGTATACGAGACTGCTTGGCGTGGAGAGATGAGGTTAAAAATAAGAAGAAAAAAAAATAAATAAACGGAGAGAAAAAAGTATAGTGTAAGTAATCGCGGTGAAAATAAATTACATGAAAATGATTTGTTTGCATTTTGTAGCAACGACGACGAGTTACGCCTTATTTTGAAAAAATAAAAAAAGATGATCATCGCTCTTCGATATACAGCACGTTAATTTTTTTTTTCTTTTTTTTTGCACCGCAAACTGCACGTCAGCTATAAACCAGCATCTTTACTCTACTCTTTGCTCTTTTCGTCTCTTTTCATTTTACGCTTTTTGCACTCATCGTGTATTAGATTCAAAGGAGCGATATCACGGCTAATTTAAAACCTCGTTAATATTAATAGACAATTTTTTATTGATAATTCTCCCGGGCTATATAGTAATTTCATTGCAATAAATCACAATTATACAATGCCTGAACGGTAACGTTTGACATATCAACCAAAGACCTTAATCTGTGCAAATCAGTGGACCGCAGCACGTTGCAGAAAATGGTCCTGGCCTTAGGTCAATGCTGAGAAATCTTTAAAAAAAAAAATTTAGAAATATTCTTACTGTTCAAAATATTTTGGGAATAATTTTCGAGCTACTTAACAGCATGTGGAAAAATGGAGACTCGTGTCTTTGCAGATTTTGAAAAACAGAGTTCTCGATCTCGTAAGTGAAGTTAAAAGATAATTGATTGGCTTTGGGTATTTTACTGAAATAATATTGGGTATTGTTACAATTTTCAGATTAAAATATGGCAAAAAGGGTCTAAGGGAAATAATGGTTAAACTTTCGTAAAATATGTAGTGAAATTTGGAGTTTCTATAGTTTAAAATCTGAACTGAAATCCTCCGATCACTGTCGTGATCTGTCATTACCAAAAAACGTGCTAAAATAAAAATATTGACTCGTTAGTTCCCTTCTGCCACGATCTGTCCAATTTTACGTACATACAGACGTTCGATCGTGCGGTTGTCTTATAATTCGAAACTTTCGAAGTAGGTATGTAGGTATGTCCGAAGGGACTAAATATGAACGATTATTCACTTTTTGTGTTTAAGATATGTACGTACAGTCAGGCAATAAAATTCTTGTAGGGTCGAAATTTAGGCTCAGGTGTTTCAGTGTCTACGCTGTTGAGCAGGCCCATCGATGCGTTATTTATTATATACAGGGTGTCCCAGAACTAAATGTCCAAAATGAAAGGTGGCCTAGAGGAGGTCGAACTGAGTAAATTGTCCCGAAGAACATGGGGTCTGCGAAGTCGCGTTCGCGAGATATCACAAGTTAAAAAAAAAGTATCGCTTTGCGCCGCCTCGCCGCGGCGCAAAGCGATACTTTTTTTTTTAACTTGTGATATCTCGCGAACGCGACTTCGCAGACCCCATGTTCTTCGGGACAATTTACTCAGTTCGACCTCCTCTAGGCCACCTTTCATTTTTGACATTTATTTCTGGGACACCCTGCATATTTGGGAAGTATTTCTTACTTTACTTTGAGTAGAAAGTCTGCCCGATTCGCGTTCTCAGAGAACGGGGTATGCGGAGCGAGGGGGCTGCTCAACAGCGTAGACACTGAAACGTTTGAGCCTGAATTTCGACCCTCCAAGAACTTTATTGCCCGACTGTACATACGTACGTACATTCGAATACATACAAAACCGAGTCCGATATGTTTGCAGAAGGTAAAAATCACTTTCCCATGAAATTTAATGAGACGTTACGTCTACCCATACGTATATAAGGTATATACAGGTATATACGTATGAATACGTATGGTGGGTCAGTCCGCGAGGCGCGAGGTCGCACAAAAGTGAACGGCCCTGAATAACCGTTAATTGCAACGACGATTTTCACTTATTAAATGAAAAATAATTTATCCACGGTGTATATATCGATGTATGCATTCATCTCGTGTACTCTGTGAGCTCAATTACGTCATCCGTTATCAACGCTGCATTTATTTATCGTTAATCATGTATAGAAACGGATAATATAGATATATGACGCAATTATAGCCGTATCGCAGTCAGAATGTCTCCATCGTTTAATAAGACGTGATTCAAATTTCAGTTTCAAGATTCGTGGCGAGATTTTTTTTCGCAAATTTCGCAGCCCGGGTTGAAGTTCTGATTATTTTTAACGTTCCGAACGGTTGAAATTTCGAATTCTTCAGAAACGTCACAAAAACGCAACAATATCAAAATTGGGAAAGATCAGGATACAGAATATCCCGAAATTCCAAGAATCCAAAAATTTAATCCTTGAATTTCAAGTTCCGGAGTTTTGGCCTTTCGGATCCTTCAGCTTTTGGAATTTTTTTTATCGATTCGAAGTTTTTTGAATCGACTATGCAGACTTTCGGCTAAATTATACCCTTTCTAAAAACTACAAGTCTTCAGTATTGAAGTTCGCATTTTTGACCGTTCGGAACTTTTAAAATTCGGAACGCAACCCGGCCCCCAACGTTCAGTGCCTCGTACAGACGTCAGAGCTAATCCTGAAGTGAAGAAAAAAAAATGGCGAAATGCAACTGGCATAATCATCCCATTAAATGACAACCGTGACCGACGTGAGTTCCGTGAAATAATTTTCAGCTCAACTTATGATTCTTTAACACGTACGAAATGCGCTGCAGGATAGGTATATAAAGTATCGTCCTTCCATCAATGAACAGAAGATGATGTAGGATATATTTGAGATCGTTTTTCCCAGAAACCTTTTTTTTTTACATTATTCTACATTTTGCACGGATGAATTGATCAGAAGGGATTTTTATGCGGTTGAGGATTTTCATAATCCTTTCTAGGATTGTGTCGACACGATTTTGAATTTCGAACGAGTCCCTCTTTGCAGGGGCTGAAGTTATATACAGGGTGTAACAGAACTCGAGACGAGCATTTTACAGGGACAATCTCGGTCAAAAATAGAATCGAAATTTCCTTTGCCAATTTTTCCCAAAATGCCTAGATTTTTTGTAAAAATTAATTGAATAATAGCCAATGAGGAACAACCTATGAACGAGTGCCTGTCGGTGTGACGCGCTTGTATGTGTGCGTATGTCCTCCTTGGTTCCGCGATCCCAGCAACAATCCAGTCGCATCCTGAAACATTTGAAATATGACCGAGTGCAGAGATCGCAGAGCCCAAATGATACGCACGTACACAAGCAAGCGCGTGACACCGACAGGCACTCCTCTATAGGTTGTTCCTCATTGGCTATTATTCAATTAATTTTTACAAAAAATCTAGGCATTTTGGAAAAAATTGGCAAAGGAAATTTCGATTCTATTTTTGACCAAGATTAACCCTGTAAAATACTCGTCTCGAGTTCTGTTACACCCTGTATAGGAACTTGGTGACAATAAAAATGGAAAGAAAGAAATTTCTTTTATGTTATGGCATATACACGTCCATGGAGAAAAATTTCGAACTGTTTTATTTATAGACGATGAAAATAGTTCGGAGGGGAAAATTTTTCTTTTCGTCACAATTAATGGATTGATAAAAATCATTAATAAAATGAACAAACACGTTGAAATAAACGCGATAATACATATCACCGATTGTATAAGTGAAGAAGGAATAATAAATTCTGTGATTCCCCGAACTGGGAATTTTTTATTTTTTATTTATTTATTTTATTTTTTTTTTTCAAATCACCAAGGTTATCAAACGAGTGATATTTATCCATACCGACTGTACGTATATTATTTTTCTCACTGATATACAGAATGTAGTTAAACGATATTGCTCTACCGATGCAAAATGTTTTGCTGTTATAATCTGAGAGATGAATTTATTTTTAAATTTCTAAGTGGCGAAAGATATATCGTGAAGATCTTACACTGATTTGACCAAAATTGAAAAATAACTCATAGTATGAGATCGAAGCTTCTGGATTTAAAAAATGCTGTATGAATTCAAAAAAAGCTCTTCGAATTGCAGCGTTTAAATTAACAATAAGATAAGTCAGACAGGTTTAATCCAAATTAAACAGCTTAAATATCTGCGATGGAAGAAAAATGTTCATCTTACTTAAAATATTGAGGTTATCAAGAGTTTTTTATAGTTGCAAAAGATTTCTGGATTAATTTGTGGCTAAGATTTCATGAAATTGATGTAGTTTTTTTCGAATCAGTTTGTTTTCTCATATAGTAGAAATTAGCTTACTGCAGTCATGGTAAAAAGGTCGGAGCTTCAGGTTGAAGTTCCGAATTTTAAAAATTCCAAATTTTAATATTACCGACTCGCAGTTGTTTAGGAAAAGGAATTGCCCGGAATTGTCTGCGTATAGTCGATTCAAAAAAACTTCAAATCAAAAAACACCGAAGGTTCAAAATTAATAGGCCAAAACTCCGGAACTTGAAATTCTCGTCGTGCTCCTCGATTAAATTTTCGGATTCCCAGACTTTCGGAGTCTTGGAGTTTCCGAGGTCAATTTTGGCTGTCTGCATTTCCGATCTTTTCGAATTTTGATATCCTGAACTTCAACGTTATTAAACGTTCCAAAACGTCTCGAATGAATTCATATTTCTGAGCGTTCGGAACTTCAACCCTTTGCCAAAGGGCACCGTCTTCATAATTGTCATACTCAATTGGATTAGAAAAACAGGACCAGCAAAATAGAAATAGAATAAGTGGAAAAGCGGAGCTATAGGCCGTCTAGACTCAATTAACGTTGTTAAATAATTATCACCCGGACCGTAAGAAGAAGATGAAGCCGTGATCGAAAACCTTTCTTCAGCAAGTTCGGGGCGCAAATTCGTAGTACCAACACAATAGCCGCGGTACCTACCTATACGCTGCAGTTGCAGTAAGAGTTTGAGTTGGGTCTTGTTAACATGCGAGAGGTCAATTGCTTTATACTTTCAGGGCTGAAAGACGTACGTACGGCCACGTCTCAATTTCTTCAGGGCATATATATGTATACATATGTATACGCGTGTATTTTATGTGTATAAATATACATCGGGCTATTTAGAGATGGAATTTTCAGCGTAAATTTTAGAGGGACTTTATTTTAACGCTTTAATTATTTTACCCTTCTATACAACGGCTGTATGAAATATATGAATCATTACGCACGGGGCTAAAAATAGTAAGTTGTAATTGATAATATGGACGAGAATTTTCTTTCTTTTTCTTTTTTACATGTGTAGGTACTGCGGTATAAATTATTATGGATTTTAATATCGATAATTGGTTTACAGAGTTTCTTGCGTATACTAAAGATATGTGTGTTCGGTCGCTCGTTCGTTCGACTTCGCTTTCGTCGAGATAAACTATAAACGTGTTTGTTTATTACGTTGGTTCAAAGCCACTAATAAACGCTTTCTATTTTTCCCATTCAGACTATATTGTCAAGTAGCTTCAGCTTCAACTTAGTACATACATAAATCGTTAGGTATACAGGGTGATTCAGGTTGAGCGCACCAAATTTTTTCGAGTAGATTCCTCGAGAAATTCTAAGACTATATTCCCTTTACCAAAAATTCGAGGTCCTAATAGTTCCCGAGCTACGAAATATCTTAGCCGTCCAATCACAGAGCCGAGGGCTGGCCGAGTCAGGGCCGAGTCAAAAGAATAAAATTAACAGTGCCCGTGCGTCTCAGACTGTAAAATTTTATTTTTGTTTTTCGACAGGTCGCCTTCGAGAAACGAAAATAAAATTTTGCATACTGAGACCCACAGGTCCTGTAAATTTTATTCTTTTGACACGGCCCTGACTCGGTCAGCTCTAGTCGCTCTGTGTTGGTCAACTAAGTTATTCCGTAGCTCGGAAACTATTAGACCCTCGAATTTTTGGTAAAGGGAATTTAGTCTTAGAATTTCTCGAGGAATCTATTCGCAAAATTTGTTGCTCTCAATTTGAATCACGCTGTATAGCTGTGATGTGTTACGACGATACTGCACTGGCTTCAAATTAGAACGTTATCATGTTATTATCGGTATACTTAGTATCAGCAAAAAATAAACAAATTACATTGCCCATGCTGAAAAGTTGAAGAAAAAAAAACTACTCGACGTTTTCATTAATTAAAAACAAAAAATTCGTACCGATACACAATGCCGATTAAATATGACCAATTTGTTTTATTGGAAAAAACCCCCGAGACGATAAATTCTTCGTTTGAAATCGTTTTGAAAATTACTGTACAAATTTATAATAATATATTAAATATGTATAGATAAATCACTCGGGAATTCCCGGAATCTGTCTTTATATAAATCTATTTTTACATACGAATCGCAAAAGAGCGAATGAAGGGTAAAAAGTGCAAACTGCATACGTTTCTGCATCAAGAATTAATAACCTCGCGACGTTTCAATATCTGTCTGCAGTATAATTGGCATTATAATTAATTCGTTAATTTTCGAAATACAGATGTTAAAAGAAAAACAACCTCTGGGCGTGGATCTCCTTCATTTTTAACGACGTATGTGTATGCTAGATTAGTCTAAATGGAAAGTACGTCATTTCTTACTGAAATTTGTCGCCTAGCTATTCTTAAGATCGACAATTTTTATTACAAACGAACAATTTCAGAAGATCTTTCTTCACATATATCTGTACCATAACTGTGTGCCGGTAATCTAGCCTGGAGTTATCTAGTATTCAATAAATTATAACTATCTGTTGCGCAATTCTTATATTATAACATTCTCCGCGTTCTCGATAGATCGGTGAAACCGTGCTGAACTGCAGAGCGATTTCTCAATTAAATAAAGAAAATTCTAACATGAAATGAAATTAACTATATATTCTTGAGTCTTTAATGAAACGTTATTAATTTTTTTTTGGCTCTTTTTTTTTGAATTTTTTTATGATCAGTTTTAACTATACATAAGCAGGGAGCGCAACTTGAGTCCAAGTAGGTAATTTCGCGTTCTAAGATATGTGAACGGCGAGAACGCGCGCTTGCGGTGTGTAATTATAAATTCTATTAACTCAACGAATCGATATTACATATATTTTATTACTATACGGTGTAATATTTCAATCAGTGCATATTTATATATCGGTTACGAAATTTGCGATAAAAGAATCTTTTTCGAAAGACGGAAACTTTCATTATTCGATCATTCAATTTTTTAGTAAGAGAAGGATCGAAGTACGAGTCGATTGAAATAATTCACAATATCACATAAAATTTGTAAGAATTCTTAGGGAGAAATATATGATCGCATCGGTACAGACTTTATAATCGAAGAAGAACGATCGTGGAGCGATCTTTTTTACGTTCGGATGAGAAATGATTGGGTATAATATGAAAGAAAATCACTTTCTCACAATCAGTATTCCGGTTATAAATAAGTATACAGCTACGCGTACGAATGTGATAATAATAGTACGACGAGTACACGACGAGCTGAACAACTCTGGACTGACGATGGCTGGTCAGTCGTACGATGATCCCAGTGGCCCAGTTCTCACGGAGTGTATTTAACAAAAGTGATTAGCATACTGATACACTGGGAAATGCCCCAGTGTCATAATATTAATTAACAAAACTCTCCCCGTCCGCGATTATATCCGGGGTAAATTTTTCGAAAGAATTTTCTGTCCAGAACTTTCAATTTTCATTCAGGTATCACAGATTTAAACGACAATAATGTGCTGAAGCTTCAGATCCACCTTGTCGAGTATTGCAACAGTCCCGCGTCTCATCCTAATGTACCGAAAGTTGCATATTTTATTCCGCGAGAGAGCGTCGCGCCAATTTAACCCCTAGCGGTGAGCGCGGATGTAATTCGTTTGCCGGCGCGCAGAGAGGGAGTCTAGGCTACGATAATGATACGAAAGAGCGAGAAATATCTATAATAAGAACTCTCAGGACTTACAGAACATACGGTGATTGTGAGATAAACATCTGTGTAAAGATGCTACGAGCCTGTTACAAACTAGTGTAACGGTGTTAGAGAGAATAGTAAATGTTTGTGACAGTTTCAGAGACAGTTCATTAACGAATTACATATTCGTCTCCCACCTATCGCAACGTTGCATCATAGGTAGGTTAAAAAAGGTGTTTTCGGTTGGAGTATTGATGACTAGTTTCTTTGTAAACACAGATTAACGTGCTCATCAACGACTCTAATTTGGAATACCAACGAAATAATATACAGGATGACAGTATACTTCGTCAAATAGAAAAATTTTAACCGAAAAGTTCACGATGTGAATTAGTCAAATTAAGCAATTCGTTTTACGGTCCCAACTGCTGTTCACAACGTCAGTTTCACAATGTTATACTGCATCTACAACCTGCAGACCCATTCCTCACTAGGGAGTAAATGGTTTGTGGTTTACGCATAAAAGCTTCATTATCACGAGCGGAATATGAGAGGGAGACCTTCAAGTATCTGCACTCGGCCACCCAAGTTCAACCAGAACCAGCACTAGCAGTGGTTCGCAGTTCGCTATTATTTTTCACTATATTGTAACGAAATCTCTGGATAAATCGTTGGAATTTATAACACGGGATCTTCTTCCGACTCGAAGCCTTTTCTGGATAATTTCATAAAACGCACGTGTTTCGTTTTCTGTTAATAAACCAACTGCACGGATTTCAAGGCGACATTGTCGAGTGAATCATCTCGGGTCATAATGACCGAAGATTTGACGTCAGGTTGGAGTTAACTGGGTATTCCAAGTGCACGAGTATACACGGTGTCAAGTGCTAAATAGTTAAAAGACTTCTGGCAGACTGAGAGACGGCATCAGGTCCACGTGTATGTAGTACGTACGCATATATGCGCGAGTAGTATGTACGTAGCTCCATAAATTTCCATCAACTAACGCCGCCGTACATGAAACTTAATCGTTGATGCATGTTAATATTAATCTCTGCATTATAATACCCGCGATGATGAAGACGGACCTAGACTAGACGAGGACTTGATCATCATCACACGAGATGAGACCGAGGAGGAGCGCAATGACCGAAAGAGGGAAGAAAAAAACGATGTTTAATCACTGATACCGCACGTGCAGCAGCATGTGCGACAATTGAAACAAATTAGATGATATGTATGTACATTGTGCTCAAAGTGTTACAGTTTACATTCGGGACAACTGGAGAATGAGAAAAAAACAAGAGTAAGAGATGATTCGGCCATTCGGTTAAAAACTAAGATCAATATTAAATTCTTTATAGGATTTTGTTTGTTGGTTCAAAGTCTCGACTGTACAGAGAACACGAGACAGCTCCTCTCCGATGCGTAAGATGAAAGTGAAGATGTGGTATGCACGTTCGTTTTGTTGTAGTAATTACCGAAAAAAGATCACGAGATTGGAATGCTTCCAGTAGGAGCGAACAAATAAACCAACCAACTATAACCCACCGCTACCACCACCACCACCATCGCCGCCGCTGTTGTACCTATGGTGCATGATTCATGAACTTGAATCACAAGGAAAAAACTTAAGGGAACCGAGCGAACTCTCGGAGAACAAGAACCGGATTAATACACATTCTCTGGGTTATGAAACGGCGAATAAGAATTCCGGATTAGGAATCTCAACGGAAGGTGAATCTAAATCGATCAGATTTCCTCGTCAATTCGGAACCGAAGTTCGATCGGTTCCGCTAAATGTGTCCAAAAAACTTCGAACATGGAGTTGACCAGCCCAGATTCCGTTTACTGATTCACTTTCGAATAAAAAATCAATTTGTCAGACGAAGGGTTAGCCCTTATTCCGGATTGAATAGAAAATGGATAAACAGAGACGTGAATGTGAGATCTCAGACATTCGTGTTCTTGCCTCTTGATGTACGAGTTAACAATTAGAACACATGTGTCTGTTAATAATACCTAGAACCCGGTTGTTGTATATCAGGTTAAGTAAACTGGAACCTGGAGTAAATAAGATAAACTGATCTTATGGTAATTTAAAATGTTCAACAAAGATTTACTGCCGGGGTTTCTCACTTCTTGAATTCCTCTACACTTGAACAATTTGTTACAATTGGCCCGATCCGTGATCTCGTTTGCATATGATTATTCCTGGAAATAGTTTATCACGTGATATGATACAAGTTTTGAGAAAACTTGTTGGCTTGAATTGTCGGAAAATATTAGAGCTACACTCCGGTACTCCGACAATGAAAATTGTTATTATTATTATTTTTTTGTTTCACTTTGAGAAGAAGCAGGACTGTTCTTATCGGTACGATCGCAAACGTCTGCGGTCCACTGCACCGACAAGAGACCGTGTTTTAGTGAGGACTCAATTAGTAATGCGATACAAAGCGGCCCTTTCGACGCCCTCGGCATATACCATATACCGTATATACGCTGCATTACATGCAACGATCACAAAACCGGCGAGAGAATCTAGCAGTGGACACAGCCGGCTTAATAATAGCGATACGAGACAGTCGTCGCTAATGATGTAGGAAGTCTGGAATATATAGGTCAATTTGTACCCTCCGCATGTGGTCCATGGGAATGTATTCCATGGGACTATTAATTACGTATCTTATACCGATCCGAAGAGATATAGGATGCGATTTGATCCAATGTCCGGACCCTTCTCGCCATCAATTCTACTCTCTACACTTTTGGATAGGTAGACTCTTTTTCGATTCCCTTTCGTTCCAGGTAGAATTTAACGAACGACCCAGCGTCGGCCCAGTGCCGTTGCCAACGGTGGCGATCCCGGCGCAGTCGTTCGTCCCAGTCAATACCGGTAAATAGTCGGAATGATAAGATCGTGCCGACGCTGGTGACCAGGACTGGGCCGATATTGCGAATGAACAGTGGGCCACTAGCGTGGTTCGGTACTGAGCCAGCGTCTCAAGTTCCCTCAAAAATCTATATCGAAAGCCAATCACGAGAAGGGCTTAATCTCTCACAGGGCTTACCCCCTTCCGGTTTTTAGCCCTCGAAACGTATCGCGAGAGAAGCCCAATGCTGGCCCAGCGACTTGTGACAACACTGGGCTCCGGATGCTGGCCCAGTAGTGGTCCGAATTAATACCGCTAGCAGATTTTGCATTGTTCAATCCTGGCCCAGTGCTAAACGCCGAGGCTCGGCTGTTGAGGCTGTACCAGTGCTGGGCCGTATTACCAGTAACGACAGACTCTATCTGGGCTCTGTATGATTTCGAAAAGATTTTTGTTCTGAAAATTTGAAAATCAATTGCAGACTATGACAAATCTGGGATCTCACCTGGATATACCAAATGTGAAAAGTTCTTCAAATATATTCTCTTGAAACGTTACCTCGAGTAAAGTATATATACAGCATCGCAATATCGTAGAGTTTCACGACTCTCGACGTCGCGGTCTGTAGAATATCTCCTCGGTATATTGGCCTGCAGAGCTATTTCCACCGCGATGCAAACTATGCGGAGAAATATGCGCAAACTTGCTGGTCCCGGCTTTGTGCCTCTTTCGTATAGCCCAAGGCTTGCACGAGTCGCAAGCAAACCCATCGTCATTATTTTCGAACTTAATTACTCTCTATTGTTAGCAGATACGGTACGCGTATGCAATATACGCGGTGTATATACTTAAACGTATTATATCCACGAGGTATCGAAAGGACAGTAAAATTCCCGCGAACAAAACTACAACAACAATCGACCGCTCTGGCTGCAGTCGTAGCATGGATTCGCAGAATTAGGCATCCAGAAAAAGAATGGCGCGTAAATTAAAGGACGTCTTATTTATCGTATGCAAAGAGCTTGTAAGCTCAGCCGCGCGGTGGATATAAGACCGTGTATCAATGTTCCAGCTTTTAACCGATAGCTTTTAACGATTTCAATCTCCACCCTGCCGCAGCTGATATGCATAATGCAGTTTATTCCGAACCCACGGAAATATTTATTATTCTAAGCCTCGGGGGTTCACCGGTGAGACAATATGAGATATCAGATAAAGTGTGGCGAGGCACTTGCTTCGTGGGTTAGTAGATCTGTAGTAGAGAAAAAAAAAAGTAGAAGAAAAAAAAAAATATTAAACGTACAGTAAGTTCTCAAGCCTTGGCTAGTATTATTATGGGATGATTACACTCCCTGATATCTAGTACTGGCTGTCTCTAGTGTCAGCTGGTAATGTCACGGTTCAATGCACTTGAACGATGCAAAACGCGGCCCCTATGTATGTACATACACACACTTCACTACTGGCATGCCGTATTGCTGCTGGTGCAGCTACTCCCAAGAGAAAATATACACACCCAGAGACTTGACGCATATGCCATATACATATAACAGAAATAGGTGCATTGTCTGTCATTGCGATTGTCCGATAGTGAACCAATGGTCACTCTGCGGTGCATCGAATCGTCAGACTGCAAATGTTCTTTCTGCCAAGAATTCAGAATTCGGGTTTCTTCGTTCATTGACAGTATATCGATATTAGACTGGCCCCTGGTTCGGTCCCGAATAAATAGAACAAAAATGTGAGTACACTTTTAGCCCTCTATCTCAAAGTTCTTTATTTGGGACCGAACCAGGGGGTAAATAAAAAAAAAGGGTGTTAAGGGCCAGTCTGATCGATATGTACAGATTAACAAAAACGATCAAGTAGATATAACACTTCAAATTCGATCACATCACATCAGTTTTTTCAAGTTCATGCAAATGTCTGACGTGGATTTTGGCAGATTCGAAATTGGTTTCGTGGCTAATCGGTCTCCTGGGTCCAATTGGCGTTCTTTTTTTCTTCATTAGGAGTGAACGCGCGGGTAGAATAATCCGATTGTTAACGCTCTTCAGAGTTTTGAATGGTATCTTTCGTGAGCACGTATGCATAAACATTAACATATACATATGTATAAATATATACATGCGTAGTTATACAGTCTTTGCGGTTGTCGCCCCGGTTGTCATCCTCCTACTCGGTATTATAGTTAGAAACGTGATGCAATTGCAGACGACCAGATGCCTGCTGCATGGGCCTCGTATACGTACGTATAGGTACACATACGTATAACCTAACGTCGCGGCGGCGTAGTGCGGAGATGCCTGGCGTCTTTTATATTTATATCATTCGGCAACTGGATGCAGTCGCCGTCCTTGACGACTTCAGCAAAATCATGAAGATTTGTTCGAAGACGGTCGTACGTGCAGTTTGCACCTTCGAAATATAATTATATGTTCAAATCATAATTGTCTAACGATTTGAATCGATGTTCTATTGGCTAATTAAATTACGAAATTACGAATGATTCTCAATTAATGATCGATTATTAATTAAGAATATTTCCTCTAAATTTGAAGAAGTTTGGATGAACGATGGGCGACCCCTTATACTCGCACCTTTTTCTTCGTGAGTGGGCATTGAACTAAAAATCAATCCATCACGATAATCCATCCATCGGTGATATTATTTTTGCGTGTTTTTACTCCCCGATACCCGTGCAGCTATCTCTATTCCCGTCAATTTAATTCCTCGTTGGTTTCGATCGCGATCTGACCAACCGAATAGAACAACTATTTGAACGGACAGATTTTATCGCCCTATGGTCACACAGCCGTCGCGTGTCTGACGTATACTATACGCTTACGTACGATCGAATATAATAGACGATCGGTGACTGCAGTGACTACGGTGCTAGAAAAATAACATAGCGATAGTAAAAAACGGGTTCGAAATGTCTTTGAGATACGTTTTACCGTTTGCATTTGTACATTTCTACGACATATACGAGTATACCGTAGGTACGAATTCAGGGGCCAACATTGTTCACCGTTTAATTGTCCAGATTGTGTTTATTTTCGTTAATTCTCATGCTGAACGGTGGACAGCTGTGACACGTGGTCACAGCTTCCTCTGTAACTAAATAAATAAATAAATATAGGTTTGACACGGATATATAAGAAGCCTAAATCGTTAATTGCCATGTGGTAAGGCTGTCTGTTCACTTTTACGCTTCTCTGATTGATTTTTCGTTTTCATTCCGTTCCTTTTTCTTTTGCTTCACCGCAAGTCGGTTTTAAAAAACAAAAAGCTTTCGCTCCAAATTTTTTTTCTTCAATCAATTGAAAAGCGTGTCCCCAAAAAAATTTGGCGGAGCTTGTATCGGAAATTTCGGTGAAATTGTTTCGACTTGCTGCAATTATCGAGATTTCGTACTGCTACCCCTTAAACACGTCTTGATTTCCAAATTTTGTGATATTCAGTGAAAATAGTCGTTGCTTCGAGAAGTATAACAACCGCAACAAAAGTTCTGCCGAAATCTTACGAACGGTTACCGAAATGTTCGAAAACTGTTCGACCGCGATTTTCCTCAAATTCAAAATCACGTCTCTAAAAATTTTTCAAAATATTTCCCGGGTGAAAATTTCTATCTCCTAGATACGGATTTCTACGAATTTTTAGTGAATTTGGAACTTTTTGTAGTTTTTCATTAAAATTTGTGAATTTTCACGATTTGGCATAAGAAAAATTGCAGATCTTCGTAGTTGTTTCTAAAAATTTGTTGTTTTTATTTGGATCAAACTAAAAGAAAATAAAAGCTACAATTTCTTATGAAAAACTACAAAAAGTTTCAAAGTCCTTAAAAATTCGTATAGAAACTCGTAGAATTGTTCCAATTTCCACAAAAATTCGTAAAAATTGGTAGAATTATTTTCACCAGTGTTGTGTACGAAATTCATAATTAAAATCGTCCAACTATAATCGCGTTTGAAATTTATTCAACTGATGATAACAGACAGCTTCTATATATATAAATTGTGAGTGTCCCACTTTCTTAGGGCACTAAAATAGATATAATATCAGCTTAGCTCAAAGTGCGGAAAACTCGGTAACTTTAACTACACGTAATAACGTGCTCTGTCTGCGTGTACTAAGAGTACGAATGTGTATCACGAATATGTGAGGCTATACATACGGTACTGGTGCACCTTTGACAACTCGAAACTGGTTCGAGTTACGTGTTTAAAATTACAGGTGTGAGAGTTTGTAGCCACAGTATAATGGTCGGCTTAGGAATTGAACCGAGATAAGGTTGCACCCGCACAAACTGCGGACTGCAGCATTACTTTACGAGTACACGAGCATAAACGAAAGACCACTGCAACACCTCGCGGGAGCGCCGCGCCGAAGCTGCATATCTAATTCATCTTCAGTTTCTAAAACAGTTCGAAATCGTTACAACGAAAGTCTTGTCGTGGCATAATTATGACTGAAACAAAATTGTGGTTCAAAATAAAAAAATCTGGAAACCGGTTGATCTGTGGGCCAACCCTAAAACTTCCTGCTTTGTGTTAAATACGTTACAACAAATTGATACTATTGTGTTTCTAATATATTGAGAAAGGTTATAAGTATAGTTAGTTTTCCGTATATAAATTTTTTCCCATATGATTTTTAATCAAAAATCGAGTTTTTTGAAATGTCAACATTTCTAGGGTTTGGGGAGTTATATTTAATGTCAAAAGATATCGTTCAGTCTCAATTACATTCAAGTCCTGGTATACCTTTTCGATCGCCGCAAGAATCATTCAAATCGGTTAATTCGTTCCAACAGGTTTAATACGACAAAAAAAGAAATTTTTGTCGTACAATATCTTTTAAACTAATCGTTCGATTTTGATGAATCTTGCGGCAATCGAAAGGGCTACTCAAGACTTGAATCTGATTAAATTTTGAGACTCATCGCACAAACAGTTTAGGAGATATGCGCTAAAAACATGAAAATTTTTTTTTTTTCAATTTTTATTCTTCGAATAACTTTGAAACTACTCGACCGATCGACTCCAAAATCTAATGAGATCTAAGTCTTGATAAACCCTTTCGATCGCCACAAGAACCATTCTAATCGGTCAATTCGTTCTAAAGATATCGTACGACAAAAATTTGTTTCCACACACACACACACGTACGGACGTCCATCTAAAAATAGTCAGAATAGCTTCCTAGGAACCCAAAACGTCGAGATCTGATGAAAACTCGATTTTCGAATCTGCCAGGAAATCACATCATTTTAGAATATATTCTCCAAATTTCGAAACGATTTCATGAACGGTACGACCTGTACCCTGCGATATCCACTTTTTCTTGATTGGACTGAATCTACGTGAAATTTTGATCATCTGGTTCGAGATGAAGACTTCAGAATGAACACCAATCAACGTCGTTGCATAGTACACGTGTACTAATTGGTTACACGACACGCGCCTCGACTTAAGGACGCGTTTGGAATTAATTGGTTTCCGTTAACCACGCAAAGCGTGTATACATACATATACCTACTCCGCGAGGAGGTACGCAAGAGCAAGCTGCTATTTATTGCCTTTACTGTCTGAATGGCATTGGCGAGTTGAATCGATGAATGAAACTCCGTATTTGGTCCGAAACGATCCTATACAAGTTTCAATGAAAATCTCGTTCATTCATACAATTCAATCGCAAAACATCTCTTCTCCGATCACAGCTGACACAATAGAAATCGATTCGATGTCATCATCGTTATAATTGAAATTATTCATTCATAATATTTCACGAAAAGTCATCAATTATATAAGCATACTGTTTTTTCAATGTTAAACCGAACTATAACGATCATATAGATCCGAATAATCGATCGCAGAGAAAGCGTGAGAAAACCACATCTGCAGGCATTACTTATCCACCCTACCCCATCGCTATTGAGCTTTACCTCGGAGCCTCGGTAATTATTATTCATAAAGAGTCGCGGTGGAAAAAAAAAATACGTCTATTAACTGTTAGAATTGCCGATTTGTTTAATCTATTCGCGTATAGTGCACACAGGTGAGCTTCACAGGTACGTACATCAATTTTACGAGCTGTTTTAAGACCATGGATATAACTTTCACATCTAGCTGGACGACCTTCAAGGTTCTTTTTATACTATCGTCAAAATTGTCTGCGGCGTATTTTTGAACGAAGCTTGGTATCGTTTTATCTTTTTTTTTTATTTTTGATTAGCAGGCGAGTTATAGTCCTGTGGGTATCGAAACGCGATGAAAGTTTGAGCGAATCGAAGCGAGAAATTTAAACGAAACAAAAAAGGAGTAGAAAAAAATTTCTTCAAATCAATCTCGTCCTTATCAAACATTCGAGATCGATAGATCCGAGTAACGAACACCAGGTGTACCGTGACCATTAGCCTTAAGTCACGATCCATCGTTAAGATACGGAATACAGGGTGTCCCAGAATTAAATGTCCAAAATGAAAGGTGTCCTAGAGGAGGTCGAACTGAGTAAATTTTCCCGAAGAACATGCGCGGCGACGCGCCGGCGACGCGCGCGGCGACGCGCCGGCGCAAAGCGATACTTTTTTTTCAACTTGTGATATCTCGCGAACGCGACTTCGCAGACCCCATGTTCTTCGGGAAAATTTACTCGGTTCGACCTCCTCTAGGACACCTTTCATTTTGGACATTTCATCCGTTTTGGACATTCACTTCTGGGACACCGTGTATAAAGTCGCCGGTTCTATCAGCTCGCGTTGCTCGAGCACCAGGCGAAGCAGTCAACGTGCGACGTGCAATCTTGATCAACAGCTCGTAGGCAAAAGTCGGTAGCAGTTTGTCTTTGAACCTACTTATATTGTACGTAACATACATGCAGCACATACATACTCGTACGTATCTATTCGAACCTCTGTAGGTACTGCAGGCGCGACAACTTTCATTGATCTTTCATTTTTTGTCTACTTACCTATTTTCTTAATGGCTATGAAATCTACGGAGAACCGGGAGCCTACGGCTATACGCAACACGTACCGCGTTCTCTTTTGGCTTCTAGGTATGCGAAGATTTATCTGATCGAAAGGCACGAATTACGAGCTTACAGAGTTGGAATTTAGTTCTCCTTCTAGTTTCGGTGATTTTCTTTGGTTTTGCAGATTTTTGTGGAGACAGGATCGAAAGTCCAACGTTTACGAAACTTCGAAATCGTCTGGAACGAATTCCCAATTTTGACCGTTCCGGAGTTTCAGAATTGGGAACATCATCCAGGCCCCTTTTTAGCGGATCCTTAAATCCCGTCTAACATCCAGAAATTTTAACGTAAATTTCTTACCGTCGATTAGTGCCAAAGTGCAACCGGCTTGCCGAGGTATAAGATGATGTCATCGTCTATTAACGGCCCTCCATTTGGGCTCACTGTTGACACTCCTTAAAGAAAGTCCATACGGTAAACAAACTGGTAGAAAATTCATTACATTAGAACAACAAACAAACCGAACCGCTCTACGAATAGAAAATCGTTTATCCCTACTGCAACAGCAACGTCAACTCACGAGGAGTCTGTTTGATTAATGAAAAAAAAATCTTTTACAGTCCGGCTCGATCAGGCTCGTAAATATTGTGCAGACCCGGTACGTATACATGTTTGACGAAACTGGCTTGTCGATGAAGTGCGAAGTGATGGATAGACACTCTTCTTATTACTATTATTATTATTCTGACCTGCGGGGCTATTAAATTAAACCCACTTCCCATTCGGATGAGATACACGCCGGAAGAGCTGAAGAGACCTCCGTCCGTTATATTGGATAGGTAAAAGAAATGATTTATATCTATTACATTTGAGTTCGAAGCCGTCGTGTCTCGTCTCGTCTCGTCTCGTCTCGTCTCGTGATGATGGAATATAAAGACCCGTGGGGCTGTGGTACCGAACTGCAGCAGTCTTGAAGTATTTTTACCACGTGCTACAGGTTCAAATTATATTGAGGCTAAAGTAACGGCCAGTATCTAGTGCACTGGCTGGAGTCCAAAACGATTTGAAAGATGAAACGAAAACTTTCGAGACCAAAATGGCGTGGGGAGATTTAAACGCACTGTCCTATACTAAATTACCACACCTTAAAGCTGGGGTCTGCGGACGAAGATAAGGGACTTGGAAAAAAACTTGCCCATGAATGGTCTTGACATTAGTTTTAATATCCAGAGGCTCTGGAGGACCAGGATGCTTCTTTGAACTCTTCACTTGCTGCGGAATTAATTGATATCATAATATAACTTTGGATCATTGGAGATGGGTTTGATGGGACAGTACAGCTTGGTTTGGGAAATTTGGACCACTCCAAAATTTATTTATTTGTTAACCAAAGTTCATTTCATATCAAAAAAATATCCTTCGAAAAACTTTGTCGTAAGGTTTCAGGCAGATCGTTGGTCCAATTCAACCTCTCAAGGTCTTGTTTTCTTCAGACAGCAATTTTTCATCTTATGAACGTAGGGATCGGTAAAAAAAAATTCATGTGAAAAGTTACGGTCAATTATCCGAAATTTCCAATATTTAGGCCACTAATTTGCAAATAACTTGGCCAACACGAAATTGTAGAAAAATTCCCTCGTTCACACGATGAGGATTTCTTTTCCGAACAAAATGAGCCCTCAACGACCTTAATCGGAACAACGATGTGCCTAAAACCTTACGACAAAGGTTTTCAAATAAAAATTTTCTTTTGAGGTGAAATAAACTTTGGCTGAGAAATAAATGCATTTTGGAGTACTCCGAATTACCAAAACCAAGCTGTACTGGTCCCTTTAAGTTCCGAACGGTTGAAATTTGGAATTCATTTGCGACGATTTCAAATTCTTCAGAAACGTTGAAGGTCGGAATATTAAAATTCGGAATTCAGACCCATGCCTCGTATAATTTTGGGATTCTTATATCTCTACGAGAATCTCCGTGATCCCGATCTCCCATCTTGACGACATACGTCACGCGTCTCGGTATTCTTTTTTTGAAATCAAACCTGCAGGGTAAATATTTTGATTTCTTTAAGTCTGTTTTATTATTCTTTTACACACGGTACGTGCTACATCATATCTCATATATACCATCTCATATTATAGTGCTGAAGAAATTATCGCCTCAGGCGATTAAAAACGCGAGCATTGAAATCCTCCAGTCCAAAAATTCACTCCGTTCATGAATTTTCGGGTCAGCCTCTTCGTCACGCGATTAAAAGCCCCCGATCTTATCGTTGAGATGCATCCATACGCAATGAATCCCTCTCGTACTTGAAAATTTTCTTTCGATTTTCGGTCTTTGGATCGTTGCCGGTGAGTTTTGGGTGCGTCTAGGTTCTAGGTCATCGCGTAGACATGTACAGGCATAAGTCACAACGTTGTAGCTTTAGATTATATAAATTGGTGTATTATAATCGAGTCGAGGAAAAAGAAGAAGCAGAAGATGATGATGATGATGATGAGGAAGAAGAAGCAGAATGATCGATGTATAAATGATTCGAAAATTCTAACCACGCAATGCAGTGGCGTTCTGCACCCGGGTGGCCCCGTCCCTTCGCCTTAGAATATAATGTCTAGTGACTAACCGTTATGGTTCGAGGCTGGTTTGACGAGACGCAACTGCACCATGCAGCATCCAGTGTCGTGATTCATTCCCTAAGGAACGACCGACGACGCCCAGCTGCTTGTTCGACGTACGGGGCGTCGGTCGAAGTTCTGACGTCATTAGCTGTTCATCACTTCTAGAAGGAATTTCTTTTTTTTCGGACTAGTCCAATCCGGGACAAAACTTTACGCGGAAAGAATGAAAAATGAAAAAAGAAAACTATGTCTGCTCCACTTTTCTGCAGAAATATCTTCTCTCAACACTTTTTGGAGTTTATTTATATTTCATTTTTTGATTTTCTGCTTTTTTCCTTCTGGACAGGAAGTCTGAGTGAATATTTCACATGGCAAAAATACCTACACGTCCGACAGCCAAATCTTCAATTCCAAACAGCTGGGGGCTTTCGCGAATTGCGATGCAATGCGATGATGCGAGTGTCCTCGTTGGAAATTGCCTGCTGCAGGCATCAATTTTAAAGAGAATTATTACCCCAGTTAAATTAAAGTTTTTTGCGCCAATTCATGCACGTCAATTTATGTATCTGGTCTGTCCCTACATCCGCAATTATTAACAACCGAATATCGCGGTCTTCTCTTCAAAAAAATAAATTTTGCACTATTTTTTACAGGGTTCGTAGAATTTTTTTTTTTTCTCTCCTATTTTAACTAAATTTTGACTAAAAATCGTTTTATCATGTCACAGAAATTCTCTATACTTTTCACTTAAAAATTGAACATTTTTTGTTTCTCTTCAATCGAGGCAATTAGAGCAAAAAGTCTCAAATAATGAGAATTTTGTTTTGTTTAGCAAAATTGAAAGAAACTCCATATAGAAAAAAAAGAAAAAAAAAATCATACACAATTTTTAGTGGCAAAAACATATACATGAAATTTTCATAATGGTATACAGGTATAAATTGCAATTACTTGCGTGTTAGTCGCTGCACGGTTAAAGGTTTTTTTTTTTTTCTCGTCTTTTTTTTATTATTTTGGATCATTGAAGCGAGTTCTGAATCTCGTCGCATTCCCTCTTCGGTACGTGTACAAATGAGACGTATCCTCTTCGTTTGCGCGAGGACGAGGACGGTAGTTAAGTATAAGGGCGGGAGGGCGAGTGCAGAAGGCTGCACGGTGCATGGTGCATGATGCACAGTGCGGTGCGGTGCAGTATTGCGGTTCTGAGAAAAACCGATAAACCCATTCGCGACGTGCTGAGACGCGTGGAATTACAGAAGGCCTGCAGTTGCAGACAGCCTGGCAGCGCGGAAGTTTATTCCAAGAAAATTCAATCGTGAATTTAATTCTGTATGAGCTGCATAACGCGCAATTTGTATGTATGTATGCATACATTGTCTAGATACGAAAGTCTCTCTCTATAATACGTCTGATTGTCTGTATATAGATACGCATGTAACGCATTTATGTAGTAACGTGTATGTACGTAAGTACAGCTGCTTCGGTCAGAGCGGATGCGCCACGCTTTGAATACGATGTGGACTTTGAAGGTGATTCCAAAAAGGTTAAACGCGCTTCGAATTTTCCGTTCGGAAAAACCGTCCGCCCGTTTGGGTCAACATTTTTATTTATTAATTTTTGGGTCTCTTTTTGTTTAGTTCAATTATTGGATATCTGAAAGTGAACCCACGCATGAAGCGTCGTGCCCCTCGATTAAGTTTTTGGATTCTTGGACTTTCGGAGTTTTGGACTTTCCGAGTTTTTTAGCTGTCTGCATACGATCTTTCCGAAATTAATTATCCCAAACTTTAACGTTTCTGAAGAATCCGAAATCGTCTCAAATGAATTCGTAATTTTGACCGTTCGGAGCTTTAAAAATTCGGAACTTAAACCCAGTCCCATTATATTCTTTATATGTAATTATTAGACTGTATCAAAAAAACCGACTATTTTCTTTCTTCAAAAGTGATATCAAAAATATTGTTCCACATGACGAAATAAAAAAAAAATGCTGTCCAAGTTTGAGAGCCATGCATCATTGCGTTTTTCTATTTCCCATTTAAATAACATGGTTACATTTTTTTTTTAAACTTTAGAATTTTATAATATGTCGACGGATTGGTATACTGATAAGACCAGACCATATTTTTGTAAGGAATTGAACGCTCTACAAAAAAGGTCTCTTGATCTTTTTCGATAAATCTAACCGTTTCCAAGTTAATCATGGTTAATTACCATTAATAACGGATTATAACGAACTTGGAAACGGCTAGATTTAGCGAAAAAGACCAAGAGACCTTTTTTGTAGAGCGTTCAATTCCCTACAAAAATATGTACTCGTCTAATCAGTATACCAATCCGTTGACAAGTTATAAAATTCCAGAATCGCGATGATGCACCTCTTAACATTAATTTTAAGAGGTCAAACTGTGACAGTATTTTTTTTTCGTCATGTCATGCGTCGAACAATATTTTTGATATTACTTTTGAAATAAGAAATAGTCGATTTTTTTTTTTATACAGTCTAATAATTATCCATTACATTATCTTTCTTCTATTCTTAGCTAACTAGGTAGGCGCGTACTCTCACCGAGAATACTTAACACCGACTATACCTATGTGTAAACTATTTACACTCATGCTGAATATAGTGTGTTAAATAAACAAACTTATTGAAGAGATTTTATTTCTGAACTTACAAATCCATACGGGGATCATGTATACCTATACCCAGATGTGTGTCACTGGGAAAATATGTCCTTTTTTTTTTTTTGAATTTTCTTTGAGCTTTTTTATAAATCAAATCAAAAAAATCATCAGAAATTCGTACATCTTCATTTTCGTGGGTGTAAAATTATGACAAACCGTTGTAATATACCGCGCAGGATCTTTTACAGTATTTAATTATATGTGTGTTGTAACTTTGTTGAAAATTTCTATACGATGCATTGTTCATCTTCATACCTGCAGATTTGGCCCCGTAGGGCGTTCTTCTTTTTATTCTTTTTCTCCTTCTTCTCGGTGATGCAGCCGGGACCAACCCATATTATTTTTGCATAACGTAGTTATACACCAAAGCTCCGATGTCCAATTATTTCAATGACGTCATGACGTCACGTAACGTTTTCGACTCGACGAAGTGCATTAACAATACTATAATAATAACAACAACCATGTCAACCATAACAATAATAATAATGATAATAATATTATAATGATCGAGATAATGATGTCCAAAAAAATAAAAAGAATGAGGCGAGTCCTGATGACATGCGAGTGCAAGTGCGGTTTTTTTTTTTTTGTCTCTCTTACCGCAAAACCGCGCCAAATTAAAGGGCGCGTAGGTCCGCTTCTGCAGACAAGTTTTTTTTTGCCTGTGTTTTTTAATTCAACCCATTGTCATTCAGGTTAAAGAAATAATTTTTTTTTTTTTGGCAATCAGACAAGATGTAAGAACAGGATTTTTTTACGGGACTTTGCATCGTCCTGTGGAAACTCACACGGAATTACACGAAACATTATCGAGTATGGGAAGAATTTAAATTGGCAGTCGAAAGTTGAAAGTCCAGTTTTTTTTCGGAAAAGCAAGATATCACAATTTTTTGTGCCTATATCATTCGACTATATATAATTCGATCCTGCAAATTTAAGATTTTTACCTTGGTATTTCTTTCGGCTTGTTTTTGATTTGCAGTATTAGAAGTCTGAAAACGTGAAGATTCCTTGAAGCGATCAAAATTAGTAATTTTTTGACCAGATCCCTAAAAATAAAACGGCAACGAAAAATGTTGGGTTTTTCGTCGTTGTTCTCTTGAACAGGCCACCCTGTATACGTGTTCATGTATCCAGTGGCCTCGACTGCAGTAATATATCTAACAATTCTCGGTATGCGTCGTGGGTGGGTATAGCCTGCTGGTCATGGCTATCCTGGATCCGCGATCGGCTCAACTTGGACTTGGACAACTAAGTCTTTGCTAGATACGTTCATACGTCCACAGCCCCTGTTTCTACCGGCTATCTGATCCACGGTAAGGTTTATTGATTTAACGACCTCACGATCAACTGGATCAGAAATACCGCATTTTACTCGATTTCAAATGCCTCGCTAACCTCTGAACTCAAACCATCACGAATTTCATTTTCTACGTTTTAATCGATCATCGCTTACCTAGGTAGAGTTTACCGAAAGGCCCAGTCTTGGACCAGTACCGGGCCAATACCGGTAGATAATCAGAATGATAAGATCGTGCCGACGCTGGTGACCAGGACTGGGCCGATATTGCGAATGAACAGTGGGCCAGTAGCGTGGTTCGGTACTGAGCCAGCGTCTCAAGTTCCCTCAAGAATCTATATCGAAAGCCAATCACGAGAAGGGCTTAATCTCTCACAGGGCTTACCCCCTTCCGGTTTTTACCCCTCGAAACGTATCGCGAGAGAAGCCCAATGCTGGCCCAGCGACTTGTGACAACACTGGGCTCCGGATGCCGGCCCAGTAGTGGTCCGAATTAATACCGCTAGCAGATTTTACATTGTTCAATGCTGGCCCAGTGCTCAACGCCGAGGCTCGGCTGTTGAGGCTGTACCATTGCTGGGCCGTATTACCAGTATCGGCAGACTCTACCTGAGTAGGTATATGTATAAAATATACATAGAAACTGAAATATAATACTGCAGAAGAGCATGAGAAAGAAGATGCATCGGAATCTCTATAAAGTTTATTATTGGATTTATTGGTATAACAGTTTCCTAGTAAAGCTGCTTCTCCAACTTGTGAGTCATAAAGTGATCTCAAAACGTTTATGTTCTCACTGCACATAAGACGTTAGATAAAAAATTTCTTCTTCTTTTTTTTTTTTCTTCTTTTTTCAAGCTATAATAATCGAGACTGTAGAGATCGTTCGGATATGTTATTCCACGATCGCTTTTTGCCTTCGTGTATATATTTTCTCTATCAGAAATCGTCTCGTTAGATTTTCAGTCTGTATATCTATCGATACATATACCTAGCTATACTATAAGTAGCTGCTGAAGTTATTATCGAAAAACTGAAAATCAAATTTATTATTAATGGAAACGGGTGGTTGGCCGGGATTTATAACAAGCATTACGACGTGCGGTACCCCACTCCGGGCAACTTCTTAATGCTGAAAACGATTTTGGGTGGTCCACTTCGGTTAGGCAACGGATCGGCTTTACTTAATAACAGGACTCCGAAAAGCTCGCTAATATGCGAGAGAGTAGCTTGAGGCAAGTTCGAGTAGGACCAATTTATTTTTCGAATCTCAGTTTTCGGACTAATTGCACTCTCCTAGTTTCTTCGAGTTTGAAAATTTTGTAGAGTAAAAAAGAAGAAACAATTTTCGGAGATCGAGATACCGTAAAAAGCACAAGTATAGGGGTTCATCTCGGAAGAATTTTGAATCTTAGAAAAACTTTATTTAATTTAAATTTTAAGAGACTATTAAGGTTCACGTAGTTTTTGTCTTTTGGCCTCCCTATTCTAGTCTTCTCTCTCATCGTTAGGTACGAACCTTATGCACCTACTGCACGTTGGATTGTTTCTATTAGCGGCGTATCAAAGGCGCAGATGTCCGCCCGAGGGAAGTGGCTGGAAGCTTAATAGTGCAAATAATTAAGATTAAATAGTTCCACATACTATACATATGTATATATACGTTTTGTATGTACATATACATACATCGTAATGTATGGGGACGATATATGCGCGACTCGATGACGTCTCTCATAAGACGCTGCGGGCTTTTAATCCACAATTAAAAAACCGTCTAGATCACGGTTTCGAAATTTTTTTTTAGCACAGGTCAAATACGTAAAGAAAAAGCTTGACCCTTATCAATCAGTTAAAACGGCAATTTTTATTCGGTAACAGAGATATTTGCGGTTGAAGTTTGCCGGTGATATACATCGAATTTCGTGGCTGACTCGAGTCGACCTTTGATTTCGTCTTATATAAGAGATAGGGGCCGGGTTAAAGTTCAGGATTTTACAAGTCGAACGATCAGAATTACGAGTTCATTTGAGGCGCGATTCCCGATTTTTAAAAACTTTAAAGTTCAAGATAATAAAATTCGGAATTTTTACCTCACGGTATCAAACCTGCAGCCTGGAGAAATTTTTCCGGCCTTGCGACGATGCTTTCACAATTTTAATAGGATATACTCAGTCGGCATGTGAATAATTACGCAATTTCTTTGTTTTTTTATCCCACTTTGCATTTTTGTGAAACCGAAATTCGGTAAGGTTAGAAAAAGGTTTGAAGAATCGTCGCTGTAGACATCGTCGATGCACATGAACTAGGCAATAGTTAGTTAAACGTTTGGTGAAACTCAAATAGTTTAACATACACCTTTTCGTCGCCTGCAGCTGTATAATAGTATAATAATTACGATTCCAATTTTCGCATCGTTTGTACAAACAAGCAATTAAATTTTTCAAACTCTCGGCTGTTTGCGTTGGTTGTATAATTCATTTGTACAAACCCGAAATACGATAGTCAAAGAAACTAATTAGTGGGGTACCTTGTGAATCGTTAATTCTTAACGCCAACGTATTGTGTACCTATTTATCTACCTGCCCGTCTGCTTGTCTGTCCGCCTGCATGGGCACGTACTTGTACCTGCAGGACCGAGATGTAATCGTGAACCAACGAACGGAAGATACAAAGATGAATGAATTAAGGTACTCGACGACGTAGTCCGAGGTCCTGTCATTTAAGACGATGCATCTGCGTCTGCATCGCCAGGGAGGGGGGCACAATGCACCCCAATTACGCAGAGCTGCGATGATTAATTGCCGATTTATTATCTTCCCCCGATAAATTTCTGTCTTGTTGTATCATCGACATTTTGATTTTTCGTATGTACTGATGGAGTTTCTTTGTTTTTGGTGTTTCAGGATTACAATGAGGAGGAAAACGCCGATGAAAATGAGGAGGAAACCGAGGAAACCGGATCTTCTTCGAATACCACCGTCACTCTGCTACCATCGCCGACTACCATGAGGATTACCACAACTCCTATTACGACGACAACTATGTCTACGACTACGACTACGATTAAGACTACTAGTACTCCGCCGCTGATATCAACTCGAGCTTTTGACAGTCGACGTTCGAAAAATTTCGACTTTAAATCCCCGGTGAATAATATTAGAAATTTTCAAACAGCTTCGACCGCGTATCCGCCTATGAGTAATCACAGTGCTCAGAAGTGGTTGACTTTGGGGAATAGGAAAGGTGTCGCCGATCGTCGGAACTCAGGAAGGGATCCTAATGGTAAGTTTAATCTATATACGAGATCTTAAATAATTTCTAATTTTATCTGAAATATGCAAGTGATCGGTTGTGAAAGACCTGGGTCAATAGAATATTTCTTATTCTATATGAAATTTTAAACACAATTTTCTCTTTCTCAAATCATGGTTATTTTCGAAGATACGATCTCAGGGTCCAGTAGCAGAGGAAATTGATCATATGCATTTGAGTTTCGTGCTAGAAAAAGCCGGCAAAAATTGTTCAAAAAATTCAATATCCTTGCCTCAACACAGAACTGAAAATTTCGAATGTAAAAATCGTGAAAGAACTGGTTCCTTTTGATCCGAGAAAAAAAGAAAGGGACGATTTATAATTCTGAGCTTGATAAAAAGTCATTGGGCGTACGTCGCGGTCGTTATCCATATTTTTGTTCATCTTTTTCTTCGACTTTTTCTTCTTCTTCTTCTTTTTTTTCCTCTGCTTCGTTTTCTTCTTCTTCTTCTTCTTCTTCTTCTTCTTCTTCTTCTTCTTCTTCTTCTCCTTCAAGGAAGATAAATTATGTAGGTTACGATCGTAGCGGCTTGCAAAGAAGAACTCGGTGTCACGCCGCTGGTGTGAGAGGTCAACTTCTTACAGCATCCATCTTCCATACACTCGAGTTCGTTCGAGACACAATAATAATACAGCAATCAAATACGTACTGTATATGATATGATACCGCATGTACCGGACTACAACGAGACTATTATATCTTATACTTACTCGGTATACAAATGTATGGCGTTTACATTAACGTGTTCCCATACAATTATAATATATTCGCTTATAAATCTATTTTATATATATCCGACCCTCTTCGTGCCAGCTCTGAGATCAGTTTTTTTTTTCTTCTTTTCATTTTTTCATCAATTCTCAAGTTAACCACCACGCTACTGCGGTGCTTCTGCTGCACGCAGCTGTTTACAATCCGCGATACCAAAGGTCAAACGCGTTCGCCAAACTTTAATACTTCAACTCCAACGTACGTACGTACGTACGTCGAGTGCCTCGCTTATCAACTTTATAGCTTTAAAGTATTCAAACGATATATAAAAGTGTAGAGGTCTCGAGCATATATATTCAACTTCGCACCAGACGTATTCGGCGAATTGTATTTTTATGCAACCGCTTCGAGAGGGCTTTAAACTAAATACAAAAACGAGAAAGAGAATGAAAAAAAAATGAAATAAAATAAAACCACACCGACGAGCGTAGGAAAGTAACGTAAAAGTGGACCTCTGCAACGGAAACCCTGCAGAAGAAGGCGTTGAAAGGCAGAAGATTATTCGATTTAGTCTATACGACGAGTCGAGATAAGTTTTCTGAAGTTTGACTGACTGCTCAAGATGATTAATGCCGCAGTGATTACAGGGGTCCCGGGTTATATTCAAACCTAATAGTTATACCCTAAGCTTTTTCGGTATTCCACTGCCATAGGATTTACAGTCACGTATATGTAGACAGAGCGGAGGAGGCTGCTGATGTTACTTCTGCTGCAGCTACGATCACTTACAACTGTTACCTATACCTACACAGACTATGGGCGAGTCGAGCGAAACTATTTTCATCCTAAATCACGGCTTGGCCACGACCGAGAGGAACGGAGATGAGATTGTGCAACTCGTTCCGGCGACACTATACTCGCTCGAACAACGTCTGACGATTTTACGTAACGATAATTCAACGGGATTTTATACACACGTGATACGAATACGGAGACAAATATGCGTTCGTCTATCTCGTATTACAATTACATATCAGACACACCCTTTATCTACTGAAAATTTATCACAATCACTTTATAGATATGATCGTTCTCGGAGTGATCGCGTATAGGCTCACATTGCAGAACCGACTGGATTTTTGCCAAGTGAATTCAAGCATTGTAAGATTTTGCTACAAACTTACAATGACTAGCAATATATCGTTTGGGAAATTTGGAGTACTCCAAAATTTATTTATTTTTCAACCAAAGTTTATTTCACATCGAAAAAAAATCTTCTTTGAAAAACTTTGTCCTAAAGTTTCAGGCACATCGTTGGTCCAATCCAACCTCTCGAGGTCTTGCTTTCTTCAGACAGCAATTTTACATCTTATGGACGTAGGGATCGGTAAAAAAAAATTCATGTGAAAAGTTACGGTTAATTATCCAAAATTTCCAATATTTACGCCACTAATTTTCAAATAACTTGACCAACACGAAATTGTAAAAAAAATCCCTCGTTCACACGATAAGGATTTCTTTTCCGAACAAAATGAGCCCTCAACGACCTTAATCGGAACAACGATGTGCCTAAAACCTTACGACAAAGGTTTTCAAAGAAAAACTTTTTTTGTTGATGTGAAATAAACTTTGGCTGAGAAATAAATGCATTTTGGAGTATTCCGAATTTTCAAAACCAAGCTGTACTGGTTCCCTTAAAAGTACCACAGATTTACGTTACAATAAAATCTGTCGCACTGCAACAGGTGCATAAACTGCTTTGATACTGTGCTTAAAGTTCTCGTACAGTATCGTAGGTCTACTACGTCCACGCTAGAGGTTCAGATCTGCCTTATAAAGTACTGCAACAGTTTCGCGCCTCGTGAATCCTCATGTACCGTAAGTTAAATATTTTATTCTGCGAGAGAGCCTCGCGCCAATTTTACGCCTAGCGGTGAGCGCGGATGGAATCGGTTTGCAGACGCGCTGAGAGGGAGACTAGGCTACGATATAGATACGAGAGAGCGGGAAATATTTACAATAGAAACTCTCAGGAGTTACAGAACACACGGTGATTTCAAGATAAACATTAGTGCAAAGATGCAATGAGTCTGTTACAAACTAGTCTAGCGGCGTTACCGAGAATAGTAAATGTTTGGTACAGTTTTAGAGGCAGTTTACTAATACGAATTGCACATTTGTTTCTCACCATTCGCAAAATTACGGCGCAGAGATATTCGGAGAACGATCAGCTGTCTACGATTAGAGAACGTAAAATGAAGATCACTGAACTATCAATTTCAAATTTTCATTGTCTTGTGTTTCAAGCGAATTGCAAGCGCAGGTGTAGCCGTGCACAGGTGTAGTAAAAGCCGCAGGGCATAATTTCGCGAGTCCATTTCGAATGAGTTTGCAGTGCTTCAGCTTCGTATGTGTGCGGATGATAAATATAGACACGAGTATACGATGGGCACTGCAACGTGTCGTTTACAAAGAAGCCGTGTCTTGTTGATATCCTCGCGAGAATAAAGTATAACGCCCACGTTTTAAAAAGTACCGATCGTTACGTGAATAAGAAAAAGGTAGGCTGGAAGATTACGCTGCAAGATTGTATATAGGAAATTATTCTCTGAAATATCTTCTTCCTCTCCGTCGTCCCCAAAAAATACCGGCGCCTTTATAACTTTCACGTGTTTATTTTCAAAGCCCACGCTTTAATTATAACGTCGATGATCAGTCTCTCTCGGAAATATAAGACAAAAATTAAATTAGATAAATAAATAAGTAAATAAATAAATTAAACTTACGTCTATCGCATGTAGTTCTTCTGAAAGCCCCAACTCTCATTTTCGAATGACGTTATGGCGCAGTATTTTGTGTTGTATACAAAAGAAAGAAGAGAAAATTGTGTAAAATGAAGAAAAAATACCGTCTCTCTAAAACCTCTTCTCTTGTCTTGCAAGCTTTTATCGCTGTTTCACGATCCGTTCACACTATCTCAAGCCTCGGATCCATGAGCTTTAAATATAATCCGTATACTAAAGCAGCCTGTGGTAGCTTACGGAGGTCGCTTTCGGACCAACGATGCAAATGCAGTTTCTTAAATTGAGGAATTAAGGAATTAGATGGGATAAAGGCAGACAGCGAAATACCACTTTTTGAGATAATTGAGAAAATAGGACTTTTCATTCAGTTGACCTGAGTTCATTGCAAAAACAGACATCACCGATCAAGCAGAATGTATTAGTCAAATATCAGCCATATCCCCTTATTGCGAAAAGCTGCACAGAAATACAAAATTTGATGTACAATACGTCAGAAAATCACAGAACTGATACCATTCACGAAGAAATATTATAGTGCATCACAAATTCAAACACTGGGACTACTTTTGAATTTTGTGATTGAGATTTTTGGACTCTTCTTATTCCTGTTCTTATTTTTATTCGCATTCTTCTTATTCTTCCTCCTCGCCAGTGCCAAGAATTATATTTTATACCTATCTACGTATTTCGTAACGTTCCACCGATCATGGAACATATTGGAATTGGACTGGACTCGATGTGTCTTTCTTTCGTCTTTCCTTTTTCCAAATTGTTGAAATATCAGCCACACCCCCTTATTGCAAAAAATTGCACTGCAGAAATACAACATTTTACGTACAATACGTCAGAAAATCACAGAACTGATACCATTCACGAAGAATAGTGCATCACAAATCCGAAGACTGGGATATTTTTGAATTTTGCGATCGAGATTTTTGGAGATCGTGTAGTGAAACAGGTCGGAAATTAGGTGCAGAATAAATATTGTGGTATCGTTTAATCGGGCATTACATACATTTTCAAACCAATTCATCGAAATGCATACCAACTATAGATTTTTCACGCTCATTAGTCTATCGCAGTTTAAATCAAATCCCCTTTTTGGGAAAATCGCATTAAAGGCTAATTTCAGTGTTCTTCGGACCCGAGTAGGAGTGTTACGTTCCTGTGAATTCATCCTTCAGATTATCGTAATAAGGTCATCTTTCTGCTTGATGGATCCTTATTGCATCCGACTAACTCGATTACACTTTATCGCACGACCAAATTCCTGAGATTCTTCAATTTGTATCATTATAGCAGGCATAATTTTTAATAAAGAGGAAAAACTTGTGGTTTACTTTTTATCTTTTACTTAATGAAAAGTAATTTCCTTTCCTTTCACCCAGCCAACTATACAGGCGTTATTTGTCATCCTAGAATACGACGTACGTAACTTGCGCGTTAGTACCTTGAGGCAACGTTATTTATTGTCATTATGATTGACCATTTCCTTTGCGTATGTTAACGGCTATAAAGAGTTGAAAAACGTTGAAGATACGTCGCAACACCGACAAATCTCTTATATGGCTTTTTCTTATACTTATACAATTATACGCAACGGCAAAGCTTCCTTGCGTTTCTAACGCCTAACGATCACATATCCGTCCGCACTCGAAGGGTTGTACATACGTGGGGAAAGGAATTATCTAAATGGGAAGAATGGTCAGGGATAAAAATTTTCTTATAATATTCGAATTATGAAATTCTGAATATGGATATGGGGTATTCTCCGTCAGAACGTACGGGAATAATAATTCGAATTTTTGATTCCATCAAAATATATGTGTATATATGTGCGAATACTTAATCGCGATTATAATGGTATTGATCACATCAGTTTCAGATATGGAAATAGGAAAGGCCCTTCTCCACGCTACCCAAATGAATAAAGAGACGGTGTGCCGATGGCCAAGACCGAAGGTGGTCTCGGTTCGCGAGGTTCATCATACTCCATCTAAAGCCTATAATCCATCTTGCACAATACTTCATAGATGTGCTGATGACACTGGATGTTGTAGTCTTGAGGATACCTGCGTTCCGAAGTTCTTGCACACGGTCGAGCTCTCGTTTTACGTAAGTATAAGTCGAATTTCTTCTTCTTCTTCTTCTTCTTCTTCTTCTTCTTCTTCATCCTTGAAATGTAATTTGATATTGAATATGCTGCACTCGAGACCACCGTGGAAGTTCGGGACAAAGGTTAGACTCGGAATTCTCATGAAACAATCTTGAAATTACTTTTTAAAACAATTTTTTTGAGGATCCAAGCGGCCCGAGATACTCGAGGATCTCTCCAACCCCCAGGGGAGATAAAGACGCCGTTGTATGACTATTTACAGTCCCCCATCATGCCTGGATGTAAGAGTTTAGGGAAAAGGAGAAAAATCTTGATTACGCTCGTCGAGAGCCCATCTAGAGATCTTTTTACAACTTTCTTACTCTCGTCAGATCAGAGGAGGTCTTAATTCGAGAAAATAAGGGTCTGAAATCGGTGCAAGTGTTTTCTTCCAAAATCCTGGAAACTTCAAACTCCTGATTCTTTAATCTCGCCGTTTCTGAGATCATTCGACGAGGTTTTCGGAAAGGCCTGCTTCTTTCGTTCGACCCGTTTTTTCGGCTACTACAGAAGATCGAAGAGGTGAAGTTCGGTTGACATAATCGACTGTCGTTTTTCTACCGAATAAAAAATACAATCAAAGATCGGGATCGGGTTGAGATTCCGAATGGTCAAAATTCCGAATTCATTTGAGACGATTTCGAATTTTCAGAAACGGTAAAGTTCGGTATAATGAAATTCGGAAAGTCGAAACGACGAAATTTTAATCAAGGGGCACGACGCTCCATGGGCGAATTTCAAATTCCGGAGTTTTGGCCCTTCGGATCTTAGCTTCCGGAGTTTTGGACGCTCGATGTTTTTCGATTTGGAGTTTTTGTAAATCGACTATGCAGACTTTCGGGCAAAAAACCTTTTCTAATGCGATTCGTTAATATTAAATTCCGGAATTTTGACAGTTCCGTAATTTCAAAATTCGGAAATCCAGTCCATTTCCCAAAGATCTTCAGCAATTCGAATCAGCCGATAAAATGTAGACAAGAATTTTATAAAACTCCGATGTTCCGTGCCTCGCAGAAGCATCGTAGACGCAGCTTCCCTACAGGTAGCATATAATTGTGACTAAATTGAGTTCTCAGCTGTTCTCTAACGACGCGATATATCACAGGCGTATAACTTCTGCTGTTGCTGCTAGGCTTCTGCTTCTGCTTCAGCTTCAGCATCGGCATCGGCATAGCTGACTCTAATTCTATGCAATAGAATGTGGAAATGTGTCTAAGAAAATTGTAAGATTACATATAACACGCGGAGCGAAGAACGTCCGTACGAACGAACGAACGAACGAACGAACGAACGAACGAACGAACGAACGAACGAACGTGAAGGCGATCCGTTTCTAGAGAATAGTTTGACCCGTAACCTAAAGATCGAGTTGCATAATGTAGCCGAGCTATTTCTATAAGGCTGCATTCACGCCGAATCTATATACATACACATAAATACATAGACGTATATACACAAAGTCTGCAGCAGCATCAGCGACAAACAAACCGATGAATCTGTCGCGAGGAAGAATTATGCATCAGATAAAAGTTCAAAGAGTTATTTTCTTTTTCGATGGTGTATAGTATACGAAAAATTCTTGCAGAGACTCGGTTCACGGGATCTTCGTCGTTTGTTTCGCGATTTTTGCTCAGAGTATTGCAAAATTCCGGACTGGATGCAGCTTAACGATTAGCAAATAGCCAGTTGTTCGATTTTTATGGATTTTATGAACATGAGGCGAACGAATGAAGGTGTATTGCCGAAGGATGCCACTTAAGACATAACCCGCGAATCCAGGAAGCCAACTGCAGGCTTCTTACGATGCACCTTTTCTTGAATTATTGAAGAGATTCGTGCCACAGAGAAGAAATTAGACTTAAAGACGGTGAAAAGGATCAATCCGATCAATTACTATGTTTTTTTTTTTTTTTCTTTTTAACTCCTCGCTTTGGAAATTGAGAATTTTTCCAAAAAAAGGGAAGTTATTGGTTTTGGTCCGATTTTTGAAAATCGAGTTTTTATCAGGTCTCTACGTTTTGAGTTCCTAGGAAGCTATTCTGACTATTTTTGGATGGACGTCCGTATGTGTGTCTGTGTGTGTGTAAACTAATTTTTGTCGTACGATATCTTCAGAACGAATCGACCGATTGGAATGGTTCTTGCGGCGATCGGAAGGGTCTATCAAGACTTAGATCTGATTAAATTTTGGAGTCGATCGGTCGAGTAGTTTCAAAGTTATTCGCAGAATAAAAATTAAAAAAAAAAAAATTTCATGTTTTTAGCCCATAACTCCTAAACCGTTTGTACGATTAGTCTCAAAACTTAATCAGATTTGAGTCTCGGATAACCTTTTCGATTGCCGCAAGATTCATCAAAATCGACCGATCAGTTTAAAAGATATTGCACGACAAAAATTTCTTTCTTTCGATAGACGTGAGTTGATTTCGAATCACTCAATGTCGCATCTGTCAAATTGTTTAAAAACTATTGAAAAATTTCGCACATGAACATACAGACTGAACGATATCTTCTGACATTAAACATAACTCCCTAAAACCTAGAAATTATGACATTTGAGAAAAAACTCGATTTTTGAAAATCAGACGGAAAAAAATTTGTATACGAAAAACTAACTATACTTATAACCTTCTTTAATCCATTATAAACACAATAGTATCAATTTATTGTAACGTATTTGACACACAACGGGAAGTTTTAGGGTTGGCCCACAGGTCAACCGGGTCCCTGATTTTTTTCTCTTCTTCTATTTACCGATAGTTTGTATATTAATCGATAGCCCTCACGCCATGTAGGTTCGAACACTGCGAAAATCGAATCGTTGTAATTAATTCCGCGACGCGGATTCTGCCATGCAGCGCAATGTATCGTAATACGTTCGATGAAATATAGAAGGCCATTAATCAGCTTCTTGCCTTTAGGCGCGAAAGTTTAGTTTATCAGATCGCTTAGACGCGTAATTCTTCATGAGGAAGAATATAACGTCTCTATTTATCGCATTCCTTGATGCCAAATCTAGCGGCTCTTGACAGCACGAGGATATATTTCACTTTAATTTATCTTAGCTGCAATGGGACTATAGAAATTGAAAAAATTCTTTCTTGATGAAGATTTACAGCTTCGAAAATAATTTTTTCTCACTTCAATTGGACCAAATTATCCCAATTCCTAATTGAAATGATTTGAAACAGACCAAAAGGCCCATAAAATATTCTGAGATAACCAACCTCGAACAATTAAAAACGAAATATTTATGGACTACAGGATCCTTTCGAATTTCGATGACAGCTGTGTGACTTTCATTTAACTCGAAAACCACCAGCTATCCGCACCGTTTTCAAATACGAATATACATCAAGTCAAGCTCGTCTGCATTCCGTACGGACGGAAATAATTTTCCGAAGAGAGAAAAGCTGCGGTTGAAGTTGCAGTTGCAGTTGTAGTTCATCTATCGCTGTGAGGGAGGGCCAGAAATATTTTACAAAGAAGAATTCACTGCCTATAGCTATATGTAGTTTTTAAATAAACGCACAAATGCGTCTCCGCGCTTAAGGATATCAAGGTCAATTTTTTGGTTTTTCTTTTAAATGGAAACCTTTATTTTTGTCATGTAATTTTGGTCCACTTGAAAGATCGAACGACTTTCGTAGGAACCATTTCTTTGTGAGACACCAATTTTTTATGATATTCAGCTGAACAATTAGAGAGTTTTCGACTTTTATGAACATTTTACCTCTGAACTATCAAGTTTGGAGAAAAATTGCAAGAGACAAAAATTGCGTAATTTCATGCAAAGAATCTTCAATCGTATTTCCTATTCCTAATTTCTTCCGGCAATTAAGATTCAATTTTGGAAGAGATCCGAAGAGATATGATCGACGATAGGATCCGATTTTAGAGGGGGGGGGGGGGGGGGGGGGCTTAATTAAGAAGACTTTCACTTTTTTATACAAAAGTAAAATCATTTAATTATTAGACACATCATGCATGTATGTACATATCTTTAAATCTGTTATTCTACACGATGGTTAACGGCTTATTATACACACACATAGGTACGTATGTATGTCACTTCTGTCGTGCATGGGTACATCTCACGCTGATTCATGGCGTAAAAACTTAAAACTGATATAAAACGATGCAAGTTAATAAAAATGAATGGTTATTAATACACGTTATATCTGGGTCAGCTAAACTCACATCAGATTATGACCATATACAGGGTGTCCCAGAACTAAATGTCCAAAACGGACTAAATGTCCAAAATGAAAGGTGTCCTAGAGGAGGTCGAACCGAGTAAATTGTCCCGAAGAACATGGGGTCTGCGAAGTCGCGTTCGCGAGATATCACAAGTTAAAAAAAAAGTATCGCTTTGCGCCGCGGCGAGGCGGCGCGAAGCGATACTTTTTTTTTAACTTGTGATATCTCGCGAACGCGACTTCGCAGACCCCATGTTCTTCGGGACAATTTACTCAGTTCGACCTCCTCTAGGCCACCTTTCATTTTGGACATTTAGTCCGTTTTGGACATTCAGTCCATTTTGGACATTTAGTCCGTTTTGGACATTCAGTTCTGGGAAACCCTGTAGATATATTGAAAAGTTTAATTTCACTAAATTTCGCCAAAAATTTTTCCATTTCATTTAATTCTTTTTTTGCTTTTTTTTTTTTTGTTTTTTTTTGCCAAATTTTCACACGAAAAATATTGCACTTGTAAATTTTCTTATATACGCGTCCACGTGCAGGCTTGTGTACAAAAATAACAATCAGGTCGTTCGATATAATTTATACCAATATATCGCGCAGCTTATACCGCGAATAGAACAAACACATCCAAACGAATTGAAACTCTCCAAGCCATCAGATGGACCCAGTTTTTTTTTTTTTTTTTTTTTTCTCGACAGGTCTTATACTTAATCCGTCCAAATCTATGAACACGCAGAAGCACTTTGGCCCAGCGAAAATATATACAAATACATCATACATGTATGTTAAACAAAACGTTTTTCTATATGATGTAAGAGAAGAAACAAAAAGAAAAGAAATATTAGAAAGCGAAGAGCCGATGTTCGTGTCACAAAAAAAATAAATAAATACAATTTTCAAGTCAGAACTAAGCAAATCCGCGTTGAGTTAACACTTTCACAATAAATTATGCAGGTTCTCACATATGTTATGTACGGTACAAACCTTTTTCGGATTTGAATTAATTTCACGATTCCTTTTTTTGTTTTTGTTTTTTTTTACAGCAAAATGTAATTTTGGGTTTTTGATCGTCTGTTTTTTTATTTTTTGTTTCTCTTTGTACTTTTCAAAAAATCGGAAATAAAAGAAATATCGATTTCGATCGAAAAATGACTTTTTTTTTATACGTTCAATTCATTCGGACGTAGAAAGTTTCGTGGCTGCATATAGTGTCTTCTGTGAGGAAATTAAGGTGGGTTGGGCCCGCGTTAAGGTCCGTTAAAGGTCCGTTAAGGATCATTGGGAAGTCGAGACTGATCGTCGATCGTCCCAATGGAACGGTAGCTGATCGATATGCAATTAACACGCCAGAGTAGACAGACATAATAATTTCACATAATTGCAAATGTTGTCTGACCCGCACTCAACGAAGACTAATTGCTTATTGAAATGAAAAAACGATGACGGGACGCGCTGCAACCCCTACTACGCCTCGTTTCACTATTATCAATAAATTATGAAAATATATATTTTCATTACAAAATCATACTTAGACTAGAAAAAAAATCGAAAATTCGTTGGTATAGAAATTTATAAAAAATTCTGCAATGTCTCAATGAATTATATTCCTTGCCATCGAGTGAGACTATAAAAAAACAGCGTATACAGTTATATGCATCTGATTGTGGAGTAAAAAGTATATTTTTTTCTTTCTTTTTGATTAATTCAAGACTGCCTAACTCTCTGATGAGATCGATAGATATATTCGTGAGCAGCTGTGGATCCGAAGAGAGCCTGCAGGTTACATTTTCGATCACCTAATAAATATTTATAAATTTCCTCGTTTGAACGCTTATCGTTTATTCGGTGGCTGGTTTTGGTCTACGGATAAAATTTTGACATCCTTAAGTGTTTTATCGTATAAGCGTTTTGAAATCTGGTTATACCGCTACTGTTTTGTTAAATTTTTCTAGAATGGAAAGAATAAAAAAAAAAAAATAAAGAAAAGGGGGGGGGGAATGAAAAACGGCTATAAGGTTCTTTCAAATTCTTATAGATGCTCGTTATACTCGCATAACTCTCGAGTCTCGCGTTATGCGTGGAGCATATATCCGCCCACGTAATCCTATCGAAACCGTATAGGAAATAAATGGAGGCAGGAATAATTCCCGCACGGCCACGTGCTACGATGGAAAATGTAAATTTATCGCGTGTTTGTGTGTGTCCCTTTTCTGTTTTTTTTTTATTTCTTTTCTTTATCGACAGAAAGAAAATATTCTCACCATGATTTTGGAGGTACTTTCATCGTGGGAGTTCAAAGTATGAATACGATATCGAAAAAATTGGACTGAATTTTGTGAAGAACAAAAAAAACAAAAATGTGAAAATTTTGAATTTGTGACCGACACAGATGTACGAAATACGATTTAGTTTTATTCTGGCTTTGAGTTGAAGCAAAGGGAAAAGCTCGCGCGTCGGTAACCCGGCAGCTCAAGTCAAATAATGTCCTCGTTAGGAGAGAGCGAGTCGGGTGTCTAGTAGAAACGTAAATCACGAAAAACGTATTTTCGTATTACGGAAGTGTCAGAGCTGTATTTATATATAAAGCGGGTCGCTGCAGTTCTGCGTCGGTCCATTTGTCTCAGTCCGTCCATCTGCGTGGTCGGCAATAATTATAGTCAACGCGGTAGAATTTCTGCAGGAATTTTCGATAAAAGAACAGGAAAAAATAAATAAATCAGGATTCAGGTATGAACGACGACAATTTCCAAAATGGAGGGAAAAAACTATAAATTTAAAAAAAAAAAGCAAAAATTTGCAGAAAATCCAATTCCATTCGCGCATCCCGTTCTCCGCAAATCAAGTTTCTAGATTTGATCATTAGAAACTGCAATGATTCAGCCTAATCCGTTTATAATTGCGCGACGATATCACTTCCGGTTAAAATGATTGCCCTCGTCCGTTAGACTCGGCTACCGGAAATTGGAAAAAAGAATATTGGTTTTTTAAACCCGTCTAGAAAATTGTGATTATCAATAATATTACGAGATGTATAATGCTTAACAATTTTATGGAAACAGCTTAACATCTTAGCGGCAGTTTTCGACCCAGAATTCCTCACCTGTGTTGGTGAAGTAACGGGCGCTATGCCAGAACTAAAATTTTTAAACTGTGGAATGAAACGAGTCGCGATGAGTCGGTTGGGTTAAAATTGGATCATTGGATCGCTTGATCTCGACACGATCACAATAGGATTCTCTCTAGCCAACTTGTCTAGAGTCTAGAGTCTAGAGTCTAGAGTCTGGACTTCGGTATAAGTAGCGATGAACAATTCCCGCCAATATCATCCCAAAAGCACAAACTGTACCTATTTTAGTTCGTGATTTTAGGGGAGCCAAAATTGGTTCCAAATTGGGACGTAATGAGTTGCCATTTTATTTATTTTTTTTTTTTTTTATTCAGTTTGCTGATTTTGAGTATATCCAGATTAGGGCTTCCTAATTTCCTACCGCGAAAAACTTACCCTGATTGCGCCTGCACTCCAGGTGAAATCTTTCAGACTAAAGAGATGAATTAAAATAATTGCGAGAGACGAGTGCAGCGTTATAACGATTCGAAGAATTACTTTATACTTCTTGAAGATAGTGCAGTAGCTGCTGCAGTGCAGTGTCGTTACTTTGTACGACTGTTAATGAGCTCGGGGTATAGTTTTACAGAAAACTATAATGGCGTCTCTGCACAGATGTCTTTACGCTTTTTATAGGTGTACACCTATCAGGGTGTATGAACCTTAGTGCAAAACAAATTGATTCATATCTCATTATATAGTATACAGGGTGATTCAGATTGAACCAAATTTTTTGGGTAGATTCCTCGAGACATTTTAAGACTAAATTCCCTTTACCAAAAATTCGAGTTCCTAATAGTTTCCGAGCTACGAGATATCTTAGTTGACCGATCACGGAGCGACTAGAGTTGACCGAGTCACAAGAATAAAATTAACAGTGCCCGTAGGTCTCAACCTGTAAAATTTTATTTCCGTTTTTCGTAACTGACGTCGACCTACCAGTCGAAAAACGGAAATCAAATTTTACAGGCTGAGACCTACCGGCACTGTTAATTTTATTCTTTTAACACGGCCCTGACTCGGTAGGGTCCCGGCTCTGTGATTGCAGGTTCACTAAGATACTCCGTAGCTCGGAAACTATTCGGACCTCGAATTTTTGGCAAAGGGAATTCAGTCTTAGAATGTCTCGAGGAATTTGTCCACAAGTTTGGTGCGCTCAACTTGAATCGCCCTGTATACCTACCTACGTACCTTCTAGACATTTATTGTTATTTTTTTTTGTTAGTTAAATTCTCGGTAGAAGTGTGGAATATATATTACGTACCTGAGCGTTAACGATAAGGTTACGTTAGACTTTACGTTGAGATAAGACACTACAACGTAGAGGTTCTCTAATCTTTTTTTTTTCACACCTTCCGCGTTATCTCACGTCCTTACGTTACGTCGGTATTCTTCTTGGTGGATCAGGTTGGTAAGTAACTAAGTAAGTAAGTATAAGTAAGTAAGTAAGCGTAATTTGATATTCTAAACGCGGGAACTTAGGATGCTTAAAAATCAAGGCAGTCTTCACACGAAAGATCGACGTTCCTATATCAAATTCCAGTTCGAAATTCAAACCAAGAATCATCGATTCTATCGACTCAGTCTTTTCACTGCTGATCAATAGTCTTTAGATACACAATTCAAGATGGTTCCAGATTTTATGAAGCTAAGAGAACCACTTTTTCGTCTGTAGACCAAATCCGTGTAAAATGAAGCTCCCTAAAATCCCAAATAATTCCTAAGCGCTTAAAAATTCTTTTTAATGTACTTGGCGCGAGACTCTACCGAGTCCTTGATCATGTCTCAAAGTTGGAGTGATAAACTGTAAAGAACCTGACTCGATAAGAATATTTCTTCAAAGTGTACCTACCAGTAATTTGAAAAAAAATTTCAACATCTCAAAATCCGACCCGAATTAGATAAAGCAATGCGAGTGGTCGGATCGTATGCACGCAGCTCGTAAAGCACAAGAAGCTCACTGTGCACGTTTCTTTTTCTGGTATCCCATGCAGTTAACCGATCAAAAGCTCACGGACTGAACTATAATCTGATAACGATAGCTGCCTAGTACGGAATGTGGGCAAAAACCGATCCGACAAATCAAAAGGCACTTGTAAAATATATATAAATCACACGAGTTATTTTGACAGGGATTTTTCTTTGATTAACTGTTCTGTGGCTGCAATAGCGATGCATTTGATCGGGATCATCGATACATCGCAATGGGGCTCTGTTCTAGTTTCAAAACTAGAATGTCTAAAATAGGTCGAAGTTCATGGATCCTTTTCCTCGTGGATTTCAGACAATTAGTCACTCTCGCTGCAGTCGTACCGAACCATCAAGCCTCTTAGCCATTAGGATCACTTTAGTTCATTGTCAGAATATCTTTTGGAATAATTTAAAGTAAAACTATGAAAATGGAGTGTTTCTGGCTCGTCTCGATATGTATTCCAACATCCCTATCGCTCTTGGATTTATGTCTACCGACCCCATTAGTTATCGGAGCTAGGACGACCGCGGACGGACATATAGAGGCGTATAAGTGCCAGTTTTTTTCAGGATGTATTATTTTCGAGATATATCTGCGTGGGATCCGGAATACCTAAACTCGAATACATTAGGAAACTTCTCGAATTCATTTCTCGGAATATATATATTTCTGTGTCACATCGTTTAACTGCACCGCAATACGGTAACTCGGACTTCTGTAATACGCGGCTGCATATTGCAAGCGTTATTTTTTTTAAGCCGGCTTATCCGAAGAAGCGGTACAGGCATTATGTATATTGTGTACATAATACATGGTCAATTATACATGGTTGCATTAATATTCAAACCTCTCTAACAATATAAGCCGTGATTATTATTTATCATAAGTCGACGCTGTCATCTCTGACCATACAAACATAAACCCGGAGACAAATTACCTTCTTCTTCTTCTACTGCTTCTTTCATACCGCCTTTTGCCGGTTGCAGGTTAGTTGTTGAATAATTGCTTCGGAAATGTCTGCATTCTCAGAAGCTGAGACAATTTTTTTTTCTTTTTTATTCGAAGAAGTTCAAAGGTTCTTAAAAAAAAAATTCCAAAAATCGATTCTTTCTGTTCTTGTGGTTTTTTTTTTTTTTTGTTTCTTTTGGGGAAACGCTTTAGAACAATTGAACAAATAGAAGCGGTATCCCAAGGGCGATATAACGAGGGGGAAAATCTTGACAAATTTCTACTCTTAAATGCTGTGAATTTATGACTTTGAGTAAATTTGATTAGGTATGCACAGCTGTGGTTAAGCTCACGACTGAAGAGATGCGTGACGATTGACACGCAACGAGTAGAACTTCTTCGCTAGGTGTGGGGCACGTTATCTGTCCATGTACGGATTTTAGAAATATGAATTTTTAGAAAGTCGTATAGTAATATTAATCGATGAGAAATAATAACGACGATAGTATAGGATATTTTTTTGAATGTAGTTAAACCGCGATGTGAATATCTGCGACTTGTTTTATAGATCGGGGAATTAGCTGGGCTGAAGTTTCCGTACGCGTGACACTGCAGTAATAAAAAAAATTTTATTGCAAATCTAAGTATAGACTGATAGAGAAGTTTTGGCACTCGTGGCAAAGAGATATACCTACTTAACTCACTTTAGAGTACAAACGTGGTCACGCTTCGATTCTTGTGGAAAATTTAACCGTGCAGCTGCAGCGTCTTATTATGCCTATTATTCGACGCATCATGACCTCTTCTTACTCCTATTCTTATTTTTATTCGCATTCTTCTTATTATTAGTCCTCGCCAGTGCCAAGAATTATATTTTATACCTATCTACGTATTTCGTAACGTTCCACCGATCATGGAACATATTGGAATTCGACTGGACTCGATGTGTCTTTCTTTCGTCTTTCCTTTTTCCAAATTGTTGAAATATCAGCCATATCCCCTTATTGCAAAAAATTGCACTGCAGAAATACAACATTTTACGTACAATACGTCAGAAAATCACAGAACTGATACCATTCACGAAGAATAGTGCATCACAAATTCAAACACTGGGATATTTTTGAATTTTGCGATTGAGATTTTTGGAGATCGTGTAGTGAAACAGGTCGGAAATTAGGTGTAGAATAAATATTGTGGTATCGTTCAATCGGGCATTACATACATTTTCAAACCGATTCATCGAAATGCATACCAACTATAGATTTTTATCGCTCATTAGTCTGTCGCAGTGTTAATCAAATCCCCTTCTTGAGAAAATCGTATTAAAGGCTAATTTCAGTGATCTTCGGACTCGAGTAGGGGTGTTACGTTCCTGTGAATTCATCCTTCAGATTATCGTAATAAGGTCATCTTTCTGCTCGATTGATCCTTGTTGCATTCGAATAACTCGATTACACTTTTGTCACACGACCAAATTCCTGAAAATCTCCAATTTGTCTCATTCGAGTTCATGACTTTGAATAAAAATGGAAATGGAATGTAAAAGGAATGGAAAAATTGCGTTTCAATTTTTACTCTCGACTTAATGAAAGTAATTTCCTCTTCCTTTCACCGTGCAACAAACAGGCGCCCAACTCCTCAATTATTCTTTTATTTTTTCCTTTATTTTTCCCTTCCATTTGGTATATTGTTTTGTCTTCACCCTCCAAATACCGCGCGTATGATCAATCACCTGCTGACTATGGTAAATCTAGAATAATCTACCCAGAAATCCCGCAGTGGTTCTATTCTCTATATTCTCTAAAAATAACTCTGATACCTGAAACGGGAGTGTCGAGCTAGACAAACACGAAACATCGAAAAGGAACGCAATATAGATCTCAATCAAGGGACTAATTTTTCTGTTAACGGCTTTTCTTGCCTCTTTTTTCTTTTTCTTTTTCGGTTTCATTTTTCTTTTTTCTGTTTCTTGTTTTTTACCTACGTCGATGCACGAGGACCGACTACTATAACTTGATGGGCTACCGACCAGCATTTTTCCTGTAGCAGGATAGGTAGGTAGTCAGACCCCACCCAGGGTTGCCTCGAAACCCAAAGATTAACGAGGCCCACCCCTGGGCGGAAAGTGTTGTTATACCTCGTCATTTACTGGCGTAAAACTTTACCCCAGATTATATTAGACGTTGGGTCTTAATTTATGGCGTCACGGGTGCGGACGAAACTTACTACGTGTATGCGTCTATAACGCATATACTGAAAACCCACGCGCCTATAATTTCAAAAATTTATATGACAACCACCGATTTTATTTCTTATACAAGAACCACCGAGATTTGGAGAATTTTACCCAAAGTTTCGCATCTTCCAAAATCAAAGAAAATTATGAATTATCTTCATCACGAATTATTTTGGGACCCATAATTCCTGAATTTTGAACATCGTTTTGAGAAGAATCGATTAAATTTTATTTCTTTAATTCAATCATTTTTTTCTGTCAAGTGAGATAGAAGATGCTCCGCAGTCGATCAATCCGCGATGTTCCATTTGCCTTAAGCTTTTTCTTCTAAAGTTCGATGTCTAAATCCGAAAAAATTCCTCCAATGTATAGAAATATTAGCCCGCGACGTAGCCGTAACAAGTCTGCGACTTGTGAACCGGAATGAGAATTTCCCGTTCCACGAACACGCCGTATCCCCACGATGAAAAAGTATCTAATCAACGCAAATGCAGTTAGGATCCATTAGGGTTAATTGATCTCACGGTTGCCTCGATAATTTCCAATCGCTAAATTCTCCAATCATATTCGCGTATCTATATAACATAGAAAGTAAAATAGATCGATATAAAAATCACTTGCAATAATCAACACGATTTATTATTACGATTAGCAAGATCTGCTCGAATCGTAGGGTAGCTATAATTGATCCTCTCAATAAAAAAGGCAAAAAGGATTCCAAGGAAGATTTTCAAATCCGAGATTTCGAACTCGCAGCCGTTAGAAAATTAACTGAAACTAATTCTTTCGCCTTTAAGGTATAATTAATCGTTTTCTATGGGTTATAATATACCTACGGGGTAGGTAGGTAGGTAGGTACATACTTAGACCTCGGAGAATCTTGTGCGCTTCCTAATTACTTCCTGGCTAATGTTTAATTTCACGGCCGTTAGAGGCTTTATCATGCGGTGAAGTAATATGCAACGTTTTCTTTTTTTTCTCGATTGAGATAGGTACATTGCACTATACGTGATGGAAAATCAGAATGTATAGGGCATTCTTTAGTCGTCGATAAAAAAAAAAAAAAAAGAAAAAAGTATAACGGTGGAAAAACGACGGACAACAAAATCAATTATAATTGGTTTTGGTATAGGTACACGTATAACTGCAAATGGGAAGTAATTTACCGAGTCTATTAAATTCGTATACGTACCTACCTATATGCAGATTTCGATTTTTTTGTGAGGTAAAACGTTGATTATAATTAACCTTTTGTCTACCTCGAGGAGAGATGGATGAATTAAGGTATTATAGGTACGTGAAATATTTCGCGTGGGTAGAATGCCAGCGATGTTAATTATGTCCTCGATTTATTCAGTATTGGGCGTTTTCGTATTTTGAGTAATTTCATACTGTTAGGTATGTACGTTAATTACAACGATTATCGCGCTCGTTTATGAGAATAATAAAAAATTCATTCAAAGATTTCGAAATTCGTTTATAGAAAATATATTAGTTACTTTTTTAAACCCAGCTAATTCATTTTTATCAGCTTGGACCACCTGCTATTATTTCCCCAAAAAAGGATATCTCCGAAATCGTTATAAATGTCGGAGATCATTGAATGAACAGGTTCTCAACTATTCAAAAAAATTTATGACTTAGATTATGCGAGTGAGAGTGAGCGGACCTATGAGAAAAAAAATGAAGAAAATAAAAAATGATATTTCTTACCGATCTACGATCGATAACTAACGGATTAGTTGACAAAAAAATATTCCCTTTCTATTTACATGAACGTCTTATATAGATTGTGACGATGATGGACCCTCGTAAATCGATAGAACAGGATTGATAATCGTTGCATGTATATCTATACTCTATACGATGATTTATCGTCGACAGATGACAGACCGGTTCGACTTTTTTCTTAAACTCTGTGTACCATTCAGCTTCACCCTCTGCATCTCTCACTCGATCCTTAAATAAATTATTACGTATATCCCATGGCACGAAAGAATGAGTGAGATGCTTCTTCAATCGTGCCGAAATATGAACGATTCTCTTAGCGATTTATTACAACCGGAATTATTATGATTATTTAGGGAGGGGAACGATCGAAGGGAGACAATAAATCGATCTGGAACGAGCGATCGGATTCACCGTGATGATCTTTCACACGGTTAATTTTTTTTTTCTTTCTTTTCTTTCTTGTTCTTATTCGCGAGATGGTTTTTTGCCGATCGGGATAATCCGACAAGGGTTAATAAGCAAACCGTAATATCATGACCGTGGACAAGGTCTTAGCCGACTACTCCTTACGACCGGATATGCTGCAGGAGATAATTAATTAGCTATAATTTACCACCCGTAGTTTTCTCGGATTTACGATCTCAATCAAGATTCCGTGTATAACGTGTGGTGAAAAATTAGGATCAAGGACGGGATAACCTTTGACTTTTGAAGAAACTCTTCTCACGTGTATATGTATATAGCTATATATCTATGTATCCCTTTCCCGCTTATATTTTTATCTTTCTCTTCTTCTTTATCCGGTTTTTTTTCTTCTTTTTCCTTTTTTTCTCTTCTTCTTACTTTGCTTGTTTTTTCTACTTCCTAGTCTTTCAATCTACAATCCATTAGATAAATTCTTACAGTGGTAAATATCTCTCGATGTTGCCGTTTGCTGCTGCTGCTGCTGCACTCCCGGAAGTTGTGGGAAAACTAACCGGAGAAACGATCCTTCGATCTCCAGTTAGAATTAAATTCGCAGCAGCAAAGATCCTCGATTATCGTTTATTGAACAGGAAAATTTGCATACTTGATCAGGGTTTTCTTTTGTTTTTTTTTTGTGAATACTCAACGAAGGGAAATTCTCCTCCTTTTTTTATGTTAGACTTCTTTTCATCCGCTGTATGCTTGATTTGTGTTAATGTATACGATAAATTCCAAATTTTTAAAATCCCGATCGTTAAAAATTCCGAATTTTAATATTACCGATTCAAAAATTTTGGGAATGGTGTCTCTCCGAAAGTCTGCGGTCCGAAATTCCGAAAGTCCAAAAATCCAAGAGAGTAAAAATTCGGAATCCTCTCAAATGAATCCGTAATTTTAACCGTTCGTTCAACAAGCGAAAGCTGTCTTCGAATATCGTTACCTACGCGATTCATTAAGACCCTGCCAAGTCCCTCTATCCAATCACAAGGAATCGCTTTATTCATTGACACTCGTTCGTTCGTTTGTTAATTGACACAACAAAGTGGCGATGCAAATCGCATAGCTGCACCGCCTCAAAGCTTAATCAGTATCGAACTAACCTTGGCTAACCTTTAGCGGTACATATTGAAATTTTCGTTGACTGACAATGAGCGTAAGCCTATAGCGTATCGTATACATACATGTCTTCGTTAAGATTTATTATTATTCCCTCGAGCTTATGTACATTATTATTATAATATCCCATATACATATATATTTGCCAACGCACTGCAGAGTTTCCTCTGTCGTTCGAGAAGTATTAAGTCTCTGCATCTAAGGTCTATACTACTTACACGTATACTACTTATTATTCCGTCTAGGTAGAGTCGTGATGCCAATGCGTCACTTAAATTCCGCCTTCCTTCATATTAACGTAAGCCTCGCGGGCGTTGCATGTACATACACACATACGTGTACATGGATAGTTGCAATTATATTTACCTTGCAAAATAATTGTGTATGTATATTATATGTGTAATAATAATGGCGCAAAGCTGCAGAGACGTGTGTTTCACTTCGCGATTGTTGCGGGCGCGGCGCCGTGCAGACGAGGTAACTAATTTATAGCAATGACACACCCCTGAAATTATTCAGTAACTGCAACGCGTTATAAACCCATTTAACGACTCGTTATTCACGCATTTATTAACTAAGTACACGCATTATATCGTTTGTTATTAGTCGATAAATAAAACCTGTATAGATATAATGCAGGAAGCTGAAAAAAAGTACAACGTGTCTATATCAAATTCTCAGTTCTGAATACCATTTTTCAAATATTTATAGGGAACCTTGCAGTAAATTTTGGTGAAATCATGTCGTGAAATTTCAAACTACTACTCCTCCCACATTTCGTTTCCGAATTATGTTATATCTTAGGGGTAAGCCAGTTGCCTTCAGGGGTAACAACCACCAAAATTTTGTCAAAATTTAACGGACCGTTTTCGAGATATTAACACTTTTTTGGAAAACACGTTTTGACCTACCATTCCCAAACCGCTCGATTGATTTCGATCAAATTTGATACCAGATCGGAGAATTGCTTGAGGGATTTGTCTACCAAATTTTGTCGAAATCGATGCACTAGTTCAAAAGTTATTCAAGGATGTAGAGAACTTCTAATAGTTTCTCGAAAATTGAAATTATCAAAGATGACGAGTGCTCTAGGCGCCGGTAAGCGCAGTGCAGGTTATTTATATATTCTATTGCAATCATATTAGAAGGTTAAATATTCATTAATTGATTATTCATGAGCAATAACCGAGGCGATCATAACATTGATCACAGCGATATAAGATTGTGGACGCGACGATTACGGTAGCGAGTCGTCAAATGATGAAAATATTATAATAATTCGTTGAGTAGCAGTTTACCTCGATCTCAGCTTCACAGACTATAACTCATGTTGCATCCTGCGGTACAGTAAATACATAGATATACATACATAATTAACTATCAATGTAAACTGTACGTTATACGAACTCGGCGATAGTTTATCGCTAAACGGTTGTTCAAATTGAATGATACAATTTCACGTAATTGCAAATCTATATTTTTCATTACGAGATTTTGTTCTACTTGAAAAATCGAACGACTTTCGTATGAAACCCCCCCTTCGTGTCATTAATTTTTCGTATTTCCTTCAATACCTCAAACCGTTCTCGAAATATTCGATTGTAACACTTGAAAAAAAAAAAAATCACCCAGCTGTACGCGGATGATACTGGCTGGGATCGTATAGCTATAATAGTTATGCAGGACGGATACGGCGCTATCTCGGTACCTATATCGCATATCTATTGAATCTACATACAAACTATATACCCGACGTAACGTATACGTTCGTGACATGCAAAGAATTCCTGTATGGACATTGATCTCTTCCTTGCTCCATTCTCATACTCGTATACTCATTCTTATTCTATTTATATTTCTATTTCTTATTGTTATTTCTCGATCCATTCATACAATGAACCTATATAACAGTACTAAATGTTCCGCGATGGATTGCGACTTGTTCACATACCCCATTTCGGATTCATGTTATGTGATTACTGAACTCTGTTCTCGAACAGCTGAAAAAACTCGATAGCTCAGTTGCCAGAGCAAAAAAAAGGCAGTTGGAGGTTTACCAAATTCAGAAGAGTTTTGATTTTTTGATGAGAAAAGTATTTTAAGGCCCTTAAAATGGAAAGTGTGATCGATTGGGACTGGGGACTGCTTGGAAAAAGGCAAGGGGACAGTTTGGAAAAAGGCGACTTTGGGCCCCTGTCCCAAACGGCTATACTTTCCATTTTGACGGCCCGAATTCCACCAAGTCCACTCTACCTTATGAAGACTCCAGATAGTGTGGCGATGAGTGTAAATTAATAATTGATAATTTGCGAGAATCTCTGGTAAAAACGAGTATTCTTCAAACTTCTAAAAAACTTTACGTCGCTGTAGATGAAAAACTATTCGACCTACAAAAAAAAGCTTCGAACAAAAGTTGTTGAAAATTATCTCTTCTACAACATTGATCATAACCATATCGACCGTAGGACCATCCGGAAAGGGAATATCGCGAAAAAATCACATTTTAACGCTATTTTTCCAAGATGAATTTAATTTATTTGAGCTTAATTTAATGATAAAAATTCAATAGAAGGGTGAATTTCAAGCTCCGGGGACTTGCCCCTTCAAATTCTTTAGCTTTGAAAATTTTGAACCTTAGGAATTTGAGATCGACTATGCAGAATTTCCAGGATTGAATAGCCTTTTCAAAAACTGCAGTGAATCGGTAATATCAAAGTCCGGAATGTTTACCGGTCAGAATGCGTTTAAAATTCGGAACTTGAACCCGTCTCCGTGTCCAACTACAGTTTGATTCTCGTGTCGGTATTAAATTCCCCGTAAAGATACACACCTACCTGATGACGTCGGCACCGATCTTATACGTATTATTATCATGACTTTTAATATTCTCGCCTCATCTCTGGCCCTCGATAGTAAATGTCTCACTTAAATTTAAGACTCCCAAGACGCGCGGCATGGGATTAATACCCGCCTTAGGGCTATTCTCCAAACTTCTATGTCATGGTTATAAAATAAAAATGAAAAATCATTACCACGGTATAAAAATGACGATACAACTAAACCCGCAGCACTGCACACGCTACTATATAACCGATTTTCTCAGGAAGCTCATCCTCCTCTTCGAACTGGACTTCCATTCATCGTGACTCACTGCAGAAGCCACCCCATTAAAAAAAAAAAAAAACTCCGATAATTACCTTCGTATATAATTTAAAGCCCGAACAAAAATTTCGGGTCACGAAAGCGTTGAAACGTTGCAGGTATGGGCGAGGCACACAATTTTGTAAGTTGGTTTGTTTGGCCCAGGCTATAAGCTGCGGTGCAGACAGTAGGCATTGTAACCTTCCACGCAGTCATTCTCTAAAATTATATGCATTATGCACGTCTGCATATGCGGCGGTGACACACTTTATTGTTGATTTGAATATTGTCCTCTCTAAAAGATAAGATGATATATCTGAGATAGATGTATACGAGCCATTCATTCCGCTCTGTAGTATCACGTCTTTTTATCTACCTTTTCCCCGTCTTATATTCAGCCACCTTTTTCTTACGAACGAACCTCGCTCATATCAACCGCACGTCACACAACCCGTCATTCACGACTAGACTTTGAAGTGGGAAGGTGTAACTTGAGGGCTTCGAGATACCTGTCTTTCGATCAAGTACTCGATCAGTGATTTATAGGAGATAATAATTTCTGAATAGGCTAAAAAACCCCACGATATCATCTCCGGGAACAAGACGGCTCATCGTTGTTACTGTAAAGTGCAAAATCGATGTGTCTTCTGGTCGATCTATGTGGCATTTGATCATCCTCCAGCAAGCGAAAGGAAACGGGGGAATCGAAATAGCAGAGGTCGTGTCAGTAACCTGAAAGCTTAGCTTGAAAAAAAAAATGGTCGGACAAGTATCTGACAACGGAATAGATAATCTGAATGTTTTTTTTTTTCTTTCTCCAACTGCGGTGGACGGCACGTGGCATTTTAATGTCCCCCTAGAATCGAGAATCGTTTTTACGCGTAAACACGCCAGGGAACTTAAGATTTTGACCCTTTTTTCGTTGATTTTGTTAAAGCCCAAATATCCGGCGGATATATATCGTTGCAATTGCAATTGGAGTTTCAGCTCGTGGCGAGTTGTGAAGGGGATTATAAATAAATAAAGAAAGAAAGAAAGAAAGAAAGAAAGAAAGACGAGATCCCACCCAGGGAATAGAATTAATGATTCTTTCGAGAAAGTATCCCGCACACTGCAACTTCAACGACGATTTATTGCGGATGCAGAGTCGACGGACTTTGCAACTTATTGTATACAAACAGCCCACACTGCAGCAGTGCTCGAAGATAGTGGTCCGCGCATGCGAGAGTCGAGAGAGTCGGGTGTGCTGCATAAATGGCAAACTTGCCTTGCGGTACATAATGTATACCTGTTATTTACAAGGTATATAATCCAGGTTATAACTATAGTTGCAATTAAAAGGGATTGAACGGTGTTAATTGTCCGCGATGTCTAATCGGCCCCCTGATTAACTATTACAAATCCAATAGGTTAAAACAGATCGTATCTTTAACCTCCACGGAGCTGATCATATAGCGTGTCGAATTCAGACACCTTTATCCGCGGTATACCGTTACTCGCAATTAGTTGGTCGTTCTATCAAAGATCGGTATTGGTATTTAGACGTTAATCGTGGGGACGGGTTCAAGTTTCGAATTTTAAAAGATTCGAAATTGAGAATTCATTTCAGGCGATTTCCAAGTCTTTTGAATCGACTATGCGTAATACCGTTTCCAAAAACTGTGAGATCGGTACCTAATATCAAAATTCGGACCTTCAAGCCCAGCTTCTGAATTTTTACTGTACCGAAACCCGCTCTCAGATCTACATACCTGCATATAATTAATTTCTCCACGAATTGCAGGAAAATAGTTCCAGCCATGAGAAAGCTGTGACAGTATTACCGATCGGACCGATTACGTCCCAAGCTTGTACTTGTACTTGTTAATTTCCAGTTAGCATTCAATGTTTAATTGAAAAAAATCGAGAGGGGCGAAGGGAGGGGAGCTGAAAAAAGTTTGTAGAATATAAGCATTCGTTTTTTTTTTTTGTAAATTTACCGTAGGTAAATAGTACACACGTAGCTGTATCACGTGTTGCGTAACATATATAACGCTCATTAGCACGTAAAGCAAATAAATGTAAACCAGTCGGTTAGCCATTCGGTTGGATATATTCGCTGAACTCCTGCTGTTGCACAAAGTAGGTGAAACTGCAGCATTAGCAGCAGCAGCAACAGAAACTCGTGAACATTGCAATTCTGCAGCTGTATATGTGTAATACATAGATACAGGATAAACGCAATTATTTTATAACGTCTCGAGATTATTGCGTTCATCGAAAATGCTGACCAACTCAACTCGACTCGACTCACTTAATTTACAGCTTCAAGTTGCAGCATAAACTGCAGCATTGCATGTTCTTAGCTCATTCGATCATCCTTTCGTTGATTCGTATAATATCATCACTCGATATTTCTATACGGTGCCTTAAGGAGATCCTAAAAAGACTAGAGTCCAGAGGGCTGCATGGGTTTACGATTCAATCAATTTCTCCCCCTCGTATTGATCCATTAATTACTTAATTGCTCGTTCTCGAGGTCCGGAGGGCAGTAAATCTATCGAAGGAATCGCTCGGTACCGATTCACCGATTTCTTTTCAAATTACATTATAACAGCCGCGTTAAATCGGGGCTGTAGTTAACCGCGGCGCGATTCGATACGGTTTTTTTTTTTTTTTTTTATGACTCGATTTGACGCGCCACATGCATCTTCTTCTCGACTAACTTCTTCGTGTCTTGGATCGTTAAGAGGAGGAGAAAAAATGGGGCGAGAGAGGGTGGAGTGAAAGTCTGTTTACGTCAAGACGACGGTCGCAAAATAGAAAATTGATTCGATTCTGCCGAACCCCGTGCGGACAACCTCCGCAATCGCTCGCCCACGCTCCTGCAGCACCTTTGCCTTGTCTTCTTATTATTCTTCTTCTTCTTTCTGCTTCGTCTTCTTCGTATTCGTCTTAGTCTTGAATAAGAGGCGGAGGAGGATTCCGCGCGAGTCACGCGAGCTGGAACCGAGGTATCTATACCCTCGTACCTGGTGTCAGGTACACATAATGGCGAACGCCCACACTGTGGCCGCAGCCTGAAGCCCGATCCCATCGCTTCGGGAACTCATGCATTTTAAGCTAAACGCTCACACATCCGGGACCATTTCCATAAAGATTGAAAACAAAATAAATAAAGTAACAGATTTGTATCACATTTCTGCCCTCGTACATCCGAAGTCTCGACACATTTTTACGATCCTTAATTTTTCAGAGCAACGAGCCTTTTTTTTCTGCCAAAATTGAAGTAAAATTTGGAACTTGATGAACAGCATATTACATTTAAAAAAAATTTTTAAATGTTTATAGACCTAAAATTTGAGAGACACTTTCGAGATTCTGATTATTTCAGAACTTCTATGTATCCTCTTCTCGTAGATTAACTGTACTAGTTTCGTCATAGAAATTTTCGAGTAGGTTAAGCCGGAGTCAAACGCTATAGATATTTATTATTTTTATGGTATCTTAACCACGAGTTAATCGACGGTCATAAATCAGCATTTTCTCAAAGTAATTAAGCGGATCTTTCTTAGCGCCGGATCTTCTCAATCCGTTCGCTGTTATTTGAAAAAATGGAAAGAAGATATGATACCCAATTCGATCGAAATCGAATTTTAATTCAATAATATGAATTACGAGAGTACGATGATAGTTGCGCGAGCAAATCCCACTCAATTCTGATCGGGAATCGTAACCGCAATTACTCACTCCTCCTCATAGCACAATAATAAGCTGATCGTGAACGATTAACCATTCCCTTAATTATCAATTCTAAACATCGAGCGTTTCGATTTCTTGTCGAATGTCGTGTATATAGTTACTTAATGTTAATGACGGTCACGCGCGTTGCAGCAGCGGACGACTATAACTAGGGGCCAGGAATTGTGCGGGTATCAGAAACTTTAATTGAAAGCCGTAAACTAAACGATATTTTTTACACTTCTAGCATCCATTACAAGGATTGCATTACACCGATAGATGCAGCCTCTTCCTCCTTCCAGCAGGCATAGGAGTATTATACTCGCTGGTCCCGCTATCGTACATGAGAGACCGTATAGTTTTACGCACCGACCAATAAACTTTAAACCAATAAAATTGGTATAGATTAACAGATCCAACTGTAGCAGAGACACGCCGCGCCGCGCGCTGCATGGTGCACTGCAGGGTATAGCCGGTTTAATGCCAAAGACTAACTTCCAATTATGCACTTTACGAACCCACATGATAACGTTATACGAATTCCGATGATCTATTTACCGAAGAATTTCATTCAACCAGCCCTCCACGTAAAGAGCAATAACAATTTACGATAATTGATTCTAATTAATTGGTGTTCGAGAAATACGTACGTATAGACACCTAAATACTTATCCTGGGTCCTATTTCACCACCCGCATTCATTCGGTCATTCATTTACTAATTTCACTTTTTTAATTCCATCATTGATCACTGATACCCAGGTGGAGTATAACCAACGGCCCAGGGTTGGACCAGTGCCGTTGCCGACGGTGGCGATCCCGGCGCAGTCGTTCGTCCCAGTCAATACCGGTAAATAGTCGGAATGATAAGATCGTGCCGACGCTGGTGACCAGGACTGGGCCGATATTGCGAATGAACAGTGGGCCAGTAGCGTGGTTCGGTACTGAGCCAGCGTCTCAAGTTCCCTCAAAAATCTATATCGAAAGCCAATCACGAGAAGGGCTTAATCTCTCACAGGGCTTACCCCCTTCCGGTTTTTAGCCCGCGAAACGTATCGCGAGGGAAGCCCAATGCTGGCCCAGCGACTTGTGACAACACTGGGCTCCGGATGCTGGCCCAGTAGTGGTCCGAATTAATACCGCTAGCAGATTTTGCATTGTTCGATGCTGTACCAGTGCTCAACGCCGAGGCTCGGCTGTTGAGGCTGTACCAGTGCTGGGCCGTATTACCAGTATCGGCAGACTCTACTTGGGTACTTATACAATTCTACGCAGGAAGTATACACGCAGCTTGATAAATACGTAATCGCATGAGACGGATTGATGGGACGAGGCAATAAGAAGGATCCTAATGATCTGCCTCTATACCTATACTAGCGACATTTTCTCAATCGTGCAATACTTTACTGTACTGGCCTGCAGTGACCTGAGCCGAGGGATAGGTACTTCTGCCTGCTTATTTACATCTCGTGCGATAAATGCATCCTGCATCGCATTGCAGACTTCTACAGCAATCGTCGTCTTCGCGTTATAGTCGTGGCTATTCCGTATTGCATAATTACTGTAGACTCTTCAGGAATATCTCTAAGTTTGCACGAAAAGGTCATTAGTCATTATACCTTCCCATTTTTCTTTAACGATCTGCAATTAATAATGAATTGATTGAGCAATTTGTCTATCTAATTATTTGAAATATACATTTTGAATTTTGGAATCGTATTTGGCTCCCAAAAACCTCGACCTAGGCACCTCCTAAGTATTAATTGTTTATAAAGCTTCTGTCAGTTTATCAAAGGTTTCGTAAGGACTTTGCGAACAATCGTGCAGCTACATAATGTAAATATATTGATCAGAGAACTTGTCTGCAGAGAAAGCCGCGGCTCTTTTTTCGTGTCTTTTTTTTACCTCGTTTTTGGACACGATCAGACGTATAAATCTACGCTGAGCTACCTGATTGATTATTGGAAGCAAAGACTGTAATTAGCAAGTCGACGACCACGACTACGTACACGACGACGATCATGGAATTACGCTGAACTTCACTTTTTGTTTATCTTGTTTAACCATTTTTTTTTTGTGTTCTTCTTTTTTCTGTCCTCGGGCCCGCACGCGAGCTTCTTTATACTTGTACCGAATACCGATATCTTGCATGTGTAGCACCTGGATTTATACACCAATTATCCACGAATTATCGGTACCCATTTATCCGCCGCGATTTTCTCGCTCCTTTTTTTCTTTCCTTTTGAGTAAAGATTAGAAGTTAGAGGCTTTCGATCAGGATAATCACAGAATTAATGAAACTTGACTGTCATAATCAAACGTGACAACGAAATCGTTAAAAATTAACGAAAGGATAGTAGCTGAACCCGATTTTGTATCCGGAGGCTAAAACCTTATGTCAATGGTAGTTTTGGGGTGCATCGCTGACACCGGTATTACGTCTGTATTTATGTACGCGATATCTGATCCCATTAAGCGATATTTATTACCTATTCAAGCCGGCTGATAGCGCCTCTTGAAAAATAGCGCTTGCGTAGGATAAGGCGAATATCGTATGGATCGTTTATCAAAATTAAAGACGAATAATTCCTATCATCCCAGCTTATATATTACCGAGAAAAAAAAAATTGAAAAAAATAAGACCTATATACAGAATAATCTTACGAACGTTTCTCACGCATAACAAGCGCGTAAAATATGGAAAAAAAAAATTAAAAATTGGACTGAATTACAGAATTTGAAGTAAAACGAATGACAATATGAATAAGGTTCCATTAAATCCGAGATACGAAGATGCGGCCAAGGTTTGTCGATATTTTCATCCCATTGAGAAATATTTTTCCATCACTCGATCGGAATCGTCCGTAGAATTTGCTCTTCGGTTTTATCGATATCGAAACAGGTTCCAGCTCCGTTCCGCATCGACTTTTAAATTAATTCTCGGAGAGGTCCTTGTGCCACCGGGAGCAGTTTCTCCACCGAGTAGGTATATACAGCTACAGGAGAGAATAAAATCATTCTAACTCTCATTCACCAACTCTGACTCCGAATCGCGTTTTTTTTTTGTTTGTTTGTTCTTTTTCATCTCTTCAGTTCGAAAGATGGCCGGCTGTAAACCGAACCGTCAAATTAAGCGTTTCTATTTCGAAATGGAGCTCAGCGAGTGATACTCCCTAATGTCTGTATATCTGCAGCGATAACCGCTTATCTCTAATGCTAGATGAAACAATTAAGCAGCTGTCTTCTGCCCCTCGCATGTTAGATATGTTATATCGATAAAATTTACTGAAGTATATTAATACAGACATCAAACGAGCGGCGTGATTATCATTATTCAATAAACGAGTATTTTAACTGTTGATGATTTACGAAACCGTGATACATGAACTAAATTACCATAGTTTGCTTTCATCCCGCATTCAAGCCGGTATTCAGATACCATCTAAATAACGACGCTTCAACACCTCGATCTCGAGAGCATCGCGGTCCATCGGAACAAAATATCTCGAGGTATAAGTTCGATGCCTGAAGCAGCGCAAGCTCCGATCACATCATTGTTATCGGATAGCTGTTTTATGAATACGATTATGCTGCAGTGCGATTATACCGGACTTGCGTCAGCGTCGGGGTTCCACTTCGTGCCTACGTGATTAACACCGTGTGAATAATGACCGCGTGTATATGTTCGTGTCTTAGGTTTGAACAAAGTTTTATTTATTGCCATTAGTAATTGTTCATAAGTAATATACTAGTTACGTGAGAAACGCCCGCGAATCTGGGTGCAATGGTGCTGAAATCCGCGATATTTCATACCGACCTCTCAGCACGTTTTATTGCGCAATTTCCGGACGATATTATCAGAGCTTTCCGAGCTCCGAATATTAACCGATCGTATAATCGCGTTGGGAAACTCGCCGGTGGTTTAGTCGTTGTCAATCTCATCACGGAGGACCCTAGTTAAAGAACAATTAACGAACGGAACTCGTATTCTATTATCGATATCAATCAATCTGTCACTGCAGTCAACTGCGGCTATTTGTCACGTTGGGAATATAAACCGTTTCATATTCGGTGACTGACTCGTGCCTCGACGAAGTTGCATCGCTCCTGTCTTTTTATATGGCCGTCGAAAGTCCGTACAGCTCATTACTCCGCTCTTGCATTAAAGGATGAAGTAAATTGCTCCCAAGGGTAATAAATCCGGTAATTAGAAGCCCATTAATACTCCATTTCCTGTTTGCTTACTATTATATCGTGGTTGCTCCGCTCCCTGTCATTAGACCGTCACGTAATGCTGACTGAACTCGAAGCTACCGAGAGAAGTTCTGATGACTAAAAGCCGGTTCCTTGATCATCGGATATTCCTGACTCTTCGAGATATGATCATTGTCAGTTGATTTATGCATTTTCTTCGCTTGCTCTTCGGTCCGGAGGTCGTGCCGTTCACGATATTGCGAAAACCGAAGACGTCTCCTCACGATATGGAATTTAATTCTCTGCCCTGCGATATAGGAATGGAAAATCAACCGAGATCGTAATTGAGACCTAAAATCGACTGGTAAAAGAAAAAATTAAGCTACCCCGAGGCAGTGAATGCGCCCTTAGCTATTACGATATCGTAAGTGCATTCGGAGTGCTGACGTATTTACTCCATGATGCCATAAATTCTATCGATAGAGCGTATACATACATCGATAGTCTATCGTGATACAGCGGTCCACATTGAAATATACAAATGATTCTTAGGGAGATACAATCTCGCTAATATTTCATCCGCTATAAGGTGCCTTTCTATTCCATATAACGACGAAAGGTACACGTACGTGGATATGTGCGCATGCTAGTTACCTCAAGCCTTGAGGCTTGGGCACAGGTAGTACCAAGTATCGACGGAATCATCCGCACGGTCCCGTAGTCCAGTTTAAAACGGGTAATCTACCCGTCAAAAATTGCACAGGTAAGAACATAATTAACGACGCACTCTGTACTCTGTGAAAAAATGCCAATCTTCAAAATGCTGTAGCTCGATGAAAAAAAGTCGGAAAAAATCATTTCAGGAGGCATTTTGTGGGTTGAAATTTAGTCTTCAAGCCGGTTTTTTTACATTTTTTTTACGGTCATTTCTTACTTCGTGGCGTAGGTTCGAACGCAGGGTTGCGAAACGCAGAGAAAACGAAGTTTTTCAAAATTTTCTGTAGAGCGTTCAAAAAATCGCAGAGAATTTTAGAGATATTTATTTTGTAGCCTGAAATCTCCTCTTCAAGATAGTTTTTTTAACTTTCTCATTCGATTTTTTTTTACGGAGTTATTCTACTCTGAATCAAGTCATGCGTATAACCACCATGCTTCTGTACACACTTCTGATTCAAAGTTGAATAACTCCGTGAAAATGAATCGCATAAAAAATATAAAGAAGGAACATTTTGAAGAGGAGCTTTCAGGCTACAAAATGGCTATCTCGAAAATTCTCTGCGATTTTTTGAACGCTTCACAGAGAACTTTGAAAAACTTAGTTTTCCCTGCGTTTCGCAACTCTGGGCTCTTCTTTCATCTTGAAGATGAAATTTCAACCTTCAAAATGTTCCTTGAATTGATTAATTATTTTTATACTTTCGGTCATTGACTTTACAGCCTTTTGAAGATGGGCATTTTTTCGCGGAGTACCGAGAGTGCGCCGTTAATTTTGTTGCTGAGTGTAGATACACAGCAGTTCGAAAGGCTGCAGGCTGGAGTAGTCGGTGATCGGTAATCGCGGTTAATCAACCGGCTGAATTTCCCATCTAATCTATAATCCTTGCGTTGATTAATGTTATCGGGATATTTATTTATGCACTACAGCGACGTTTGAATCCTGCAACTTCTCGTTAGCACGTGGGGCTTGTCAATCGATTAACCAGTTTCGAGATTACATGTGTTTACACACGTTTGCCCTAGGCGCGAGATTAGACTGTCGGTTTGAGTTAGACTGTCGCCGCGTCGACCTTGCCGGTTTTCGCAATTTTCTTTAACGTTTTACCCCGAAATGGATATAAGGAATGCCTAAATCGTTGAAAAAGAGTGCGAAACGCGGTGAAGATGACAGACGCTGATCAGCCAACGGGCAGATGTCCAACGTTATTGTTGGCAGTGGTTAAACGTCGCATTCTGCCAAGTTTTTAGCTCGTCGTTGCCAACTGCAACTGTAACTGAAGGCGATTGTGAATGTACACATACGTACACCGTGCGTTTCTCATTTTCCCGGAATCCTAACGCTGAATACAAAGTTCTCTTCTCGATTGCGTCATGAGCGGATTTCCTCGAAACCGATTTCGAAACTGCAAGGGAAATTCAAAGCTCGTTTGGCCACTGCGGTGTAGCTTTTTCCAGACATCGGGATATCTCGACATATGGCAAACTACGCAGATTCACGTATACAGAATACATATCGCATTGAGATTTTGAAAAAGGAATTTTATAGACATTAACGATCAAGTTTTAACGCCTTTTTGCATAGCCGCCAGACACAACAATGCCGTTTAGATATCGCGGGTTCGGTTACTAACCACGTCAGCAAATCTGTCTTATCATCTCATATACGTTATACCGTTCAAAACAAACATCAGTCGGTTGAACCCGGGGACTGATTTGCTGAAACGTGAGCAAAGAAATTGTTAGACACATTACGCTTTCGAGAGAAAGCAAAAAATCGGTTTTTAAAGCACATATACACGAGTTAGAGAAGGGATCGTTTTCCCATTTCGAAAGAACTTTTCACCGGTTCAGTTCCGACCAATCCACTCGATGAAAACGCAACTGCAGATTCCATAAGGACCGAGGTGAATCACTGGACTCCAATTGTTCGAAAGGAAGACTTTCATCGCCTACGGAGAGACGATTTTTTGATACCTTTTCCGGAAATTCCTCAAATGCTCCTTTTCAAAATGTGTTCAATTCCTGACCAGAGATCGAGAGAATAGTTGAAACAAAATCTCTGAATGTAACAAACGAGCTATGTGTCGGTGAACAACAGGGACACATTGTTGTATATAGTCTCTAATTACAAAACTGGCGTCTCCCGTGACGAGAGACGATCCTTACCTCGCGGGTTTAAGGACGAGAGAAGAGCTGCAGCGCGCCTTTAACATGTATACCGCTTTGGTCGAGACTCTAGCCTCTACTCAGGGTCTTCGTATACACCCGGGCGATGTATATCTCTCATCGCGTGGGAGTGTTTCGAGTGGCAGGCGACGTCGAGTATAAGACCCCTGGACCAGAGTTGGATCGTTGGTCTGATGACGGGGCGACTTGGTTTTTAATTACCGCGAGATGAAAGAAGGCCGAGGAAGAGAACGCTGTGTGTCCACGCTCCTTGCTTCAACGTCGGCATTTATAGGTGCCTGCTGCTGTTCGACGCCGCAGCTCTGGCTGGCTGTCGTTGAAATGTTTAACAAACAAAAAAGTGCGCGCAGCGCACTCAATGTCTTCATACAAAAATTACAGTACACACACACACACAAGAAGTGTTACACTTTCGTCGAAGATTGACCAAGTAGAATCCAGGCCTCACTGCACCAGTCGAAAACGAAAATTCATCCACAAAAAGAATTCCGGTGATTATTTTCAAGTGCTTTTACTATCAGGATCATATTTATCGCGGAGTATGTTACATCCGCGTTATCACCGATCACAAATCATCCCGTGAGTCAATGGCCTGCAGCTATCTATCGATTAACGATATCAGAGGCATAATTACCGCCTCCAATATGCAAACGGAGATAAATTCTAGCCGTAAGCGTGGTGGCAAAAGATCGACATAACTCGAAGGGTTGAGTACCGAAACTTGAAAGTAAAATTTCTGGTCAATCGCTCAAAGGCAGATCGTCGAGGGGAGAGATCATTCATTGAAAATTTTCCTTGAGAGAGGAGCGAGTGGAGCTGAGCAGTCCGTCTGACGGGTATGAGGATAATAACTGGTAAGACGAGGGTGAGGACTGGTCAGTGTATGCTAATGAGATATTTTGTTACGAAATACGCGTCTTGAAACGCGGGTAAATTGAATCCAGGGATTTTTCTGAAGCGAAACAAGAAGAAGAAAAAACGAGAATGAAAATGAAACGAAGAGAAACAAATTTGTGGTGGAGCAATATGTTAGCTCAAGGCGCCGGTTATTATGTAGCGATGCTTGAAGCGCTACAAGAACACGCTTGTAAATTGTCGGAATTACAACAGTGCGAGTGAAAACCAGTCCGCAAATTCCCGTCCATCGAGTCACTGCAGGTTAGTCCAGTGAAATCGGAGAATCCCCCGTCCTTGAGTCCCGCTTCAAGACGGGGAAAATCGGTTTGAGGAATATTGCTCAGGAGGAAAATTGTCGAAGAAGAATTGAAAGGAATAGAAATCCTTGTAGATAATTACTTCGAAAAATAAGCGAAATTTTAAAATGGAGAATAAAGGAGAACAGTCGACCAAGTCGAATAAGCGTATCACGTATACTAGTTTTGGTGAACAGGATCGACGGACGTTAATTTTTTGACCCTACAGGACACACGACACCGCATTCCATTTGGTGATCAAACGGTGCCGTCGCCCACGCGTCCCCCTCGGCACCTGCTACTTCTCAAAGACCCCCGATACGTACGTGGCTTGAGTTTTGCAATCAGAAAAGATATCCAGCAGAATGCAGGAGATGCGCTGTTATAGCTGGGCCTACTTTCAAGTATATGGCAAGCGTGGGACGAGATTATCATTTCCAAGAACACGTTTATAATCCTATTTCAATCTTGTATATATTTTATGGTCGATTAGGTAGCACACCTATACCAATACTCGTCCATATAACCTATAGAGGCCATTCGGATATCAAATACCAAATTATTGCACATGTCGTTTTCACTTCACCGACAATTTTAACACACATTTTTTGTACCTCGAAGAATTCATTCGAGTGTCAACGAAACTGCAGCGTTAGCTTCATAAGTTCAATTTCAAAACTGTATTATCAAATTTTTAACTTTCCGCTATGAGAATTGAAAATTTTCAAAAAAAAAGGGTAGTTATTGTTTTCGGTCCGACTTTCGAATATCGAGTTTTCATCAGATCTTGACGTTTTGGGTTCCTAGGAAGCTATTCTGACTATTTTTGGATGGACGTCCGTATGTGTGTGTATGGAAACAAATTTTTGTCGTACGATATCTCTAGAATGAAACGACCGATTGGAATGGTTCTTGCGGCGATCGAAAGGGTCTATCAAGACTTAGATCTGATTAGATTTTGAAGTCGATCGGTCGAGTCGTTTCAAAGTTATTCAAAGAACAAAAATAAAAAAAAAAATTCATGTTTTTAGCGCATAACTCCTAAACTGTTCGTGCGATTAGTCTCAAAACTTGATCAGATTTAAGTCTTGGATAGCCCTTTCGATTGCCGCAAGATTCATCAAAATCGACCGATTAGTTTAAAAGATATTGCACGGCAAAAATTTCTTTTTTTGATAGACGTGAGTTGATTTCGAATCACTCAATGTCGAATCTGTCAAATTGTTTAAAAACTATTCAAAATTTCGCACATAAACATACAGACTGAACGATATCTTCTGACATTAAATACAACTCCCTAAAACCTAGAAATTTTGACATTTGACAAAAACTCGATTTTTGAAAATCAGACGGAAAAAAATTTGTATACGGAAAACTAACTATACCGATAACCTTCTTTAATGTATTATAAACACAATATAGTATCAATTTATTGTAACGTATCTGTCACATAGCGGGAAGTTTTAGGGTTGGCCCACAGGTCAACCGGTTTCCTGATTTTTCGGATCAGAAATATGTACAATACACATACATTGAAATATATGTTGATATTACGCTTATACATACACCCACGTATTATTTACTAAATTAATTATTAATGAAAGTATGTATGATCATGTTGGTGCAGCGGTTGAAAAATCTGGGTTTCCGGGCGCGTGGGTAGACCCGTCGATTAATTTCACGTCGCTTATTATCTATAGGCAATTTGAATTCGAAAGAGACTTTTTAGCATTCGACGACTCAATTTGATAGACGCTAATGTGGACACCAATCATTGTCTCTGCTGCAGGGATATTTAGAAAAGACGGGATTTGTTTTTCGATAACCGGAGTCGAGGATTTGATATATGACGCATATAGGTGTACCCGGAGCTACCCTTGACTACAGTTTACTGCAAATATAGAACAGATACGTATCTGTACTGCAGAGAAAGACAAACCGAGAGGCCAACGTTCGAGGCGAGTGTAAAGATAAAACCGCACCTTGCCATGGGCTCCCATAAATAAAATTGACACTGACAGAAGCCTTGATTGACGGACCCTCGGAGCTACAATATTCTCGCATTTCGTTCCGCTAGGCGCTCCAGGCTATTGTTAAAAAGCTCCACCTCACGCGCTTACACACATGTGTATGTCCCTCTCACCGTATAAGTAGTATCACATCTATGTATTCGACACTGTGCACAAATACAAGAGCATGTGCACTTGCGTACGCAATTCGTCCACTTACCCAGGTAGAGTTTAACGAAATAGGGCCCAGTATCGGGCCAGTACCGTTGCCAACGGTGGCGATTCCGGCGCAGTCGTTCGTCCCAGTCAATACCGGTAAATAGTCGGAATGATAAGATCGTGCCGACGCTGGTGACCAGGACTGGGCCGATATTGCGAATGAACAGTGGGCCAGTATCGTGGTTCGGTACTGAGCCAGCGTCTCAAGTTCCCTCAAAAATCTATATCGAAAGCCAATCACGAGAAGGGCTTAATCTCTCACAGGGCTTACCCCCTTCCGGTTTTTACCCCTCGAAACGTATCGCGAGAGAAGCCCAATGCTGGCCCAGCGACCTGTGACAACACTGGGCTACGAATGCTGGCCCAGTAGTGGTCCGTATTAATACCGCTGGCAGATTTTGCATTGTTCAATGCTGGCCCAGTGCTCAACGCCGATGCTCGGCTGTTGAGGCTGGTCCAGTGCTGGGCCGTATTACCGCTATCGACAGACTCTACCTGGATCTTCGCGAGAAGGATGACCGCGATGAAATTATTAGCCAATATTATATTACTGGATTATGTATAATAGCCATTAACCATTTGTCTCTTTTTTTTATTCCAGGCTGCGGCCATAGACGGCACTCGAACTATCGAAAAATTAAAATTCGTCAATCACACCGAGTGCCAGTGTCGCCGCAGGACTCCACCGCCACCGCCGCCACCACCGCCGACGCCGGCGCAAAAACCGTGAGTTTTATTAACCAATTTCTCACGATTAGATAAAAAAAAATTTGCATCTATAGCATCCGCAGACTTAAAATTTTGCACGCGGAATAAAAAATCCGGTTTTTTTAGAGGACTTCTTTACATTTTTTGTTTCGGACTATTCAGCAGCATGAAACGATGCTTTGATCACCGATTCGGACGTAGGCGCATATGTGACGACATACTTACGTTATGGACAGAGTGCCATTTTTTTTTCTTCTCTTTCTCTTTTTTACGCTTTTTTTTATCGCCTTTAAACTCGTTTGAGCAATTTGTCTTGATCAGTCACGCTATGTGGCTACCTATTTTCCATACTCGAAGCACGCCGTGGCATCGCAGAGCGTAGTACCAATTTCGAAGTTTTTTTTTTTTGTTTTCTTTTTCCGAAGCTCAGAACCCGACTCTCCGTAATTTTACCCTAAAAAAACGAGAAAACTGATCCTAACCCAATAAACTTGACGGTTAAAACTTAAAACCAACAAACAACGTCATTAGACGAGAGTACAGACGACAGGCAGTGGCCACTTCACAAGCCAGCCGCTCACGTACAGCTACTTCGTTACTTTTTCCACTGATGCGCGCAATCGGTGATCCTGTTCTGCATGTATTGAATATCCGTATATAACAGGTTAAATCGGATAAATGATAAAGGATTTTTGTCTTCTATTCACAGATGCAAATGTCCTTCACTTTTTACATCGAAAATAACGCCTGAGCGTGGTTGCCAATGCGAGTGTGAAGACAGCCAGTCAGGATGCATCAGACAGCGACGAGGGAAGGATAATTTCACGCGGAATGATCAATGGTTGGTTGAATAAGAAGATGAAAATTTTTTTATAAGAGAACAAGAAAAAAAATAAAACCAACAAAATGAAATTTGGAATTTTATAAGTGAACTAAATCAACTATAGATAATTTTTAATGATTGTCATTGTATTTTTTTGTTTTCTGTTCTTTCAGGTGCATTAAAAAAGGTTCGTGCACGGTACCCCATTGCGAATTCGGTTCGTATTTGGATATGGCAGGGCGATGTCCTGTGAAGATATCAAAATTTGGGCATAAAGTGAACGGTGAAATCTACCCCAATATGAGATACAGAAATTAGGGAAATTGAAACGCTGCAGTTTTATCGGAGTAATATCACGATTACTGACGTATCGAATCACATCGAGTATATACGTATTTGATATACATATATGCGTATGTTACACCCGATGCGGGATTTCACAACCGTGAAAATATACTGTGCCAATAAAGAAAAAAAGGAAAAAAAAAAAAGAAAAGAAGAAAAAATTAAGCGTATTGTGTAATACATGCGTATATAATGTATGTGTATTATAATATTATATACGTTAACGAATTATGGTGCCATTAATTATCATTGTCAGTGCCTTATTATTATATATGGAACATTATTGCAATTAAAATCTATTAATTTACGATATTTTTGTATTACGTATATATAAATATTATACATATAGGACGATGATCATATATATACTGTAATATTTTAATAATACATATTTTGATACCAGTTACAATTCATAATCTACCAAATCCCGTTTATTATACTTTACACGTAAATTTATAATCGGTATCGATTTTACCATCGATATAAGCTATATATCGCATAATATAGTGAAGCAGAATTAAATTAACGGCGGGTTTACAAAAGAAAAAACAAACAAATAAATAAATAAATGAATGAATTAAATATATATATATATAATTATATATAATATTGTTATGTATACGTATCTACATACGTATATGTATGTGTATAATGTAACACGCGAAGCCCTGAAATATACGCAGTATAATTATAAATAAGGAGTAATTATCCGAATTGTCCTCGGATCATTCGAGCCTAGTCTTATAAAACAAAACAAACAAAAAAATACCACAAAAAAACGAAAAAAAAAAAAAAAATTTCAAATAAAAAACGCACAATCCACATTTTTATATCGTTAGCTATACGTTATGTAGTATATGAAGCCTCATTTTAATTGTTATTTGTATTTAATCAAACATTAACCACCCGCACCTTCATTAATTTAATATTTAATCCATAAGTTATTATTATTATTATTATTATTATTATTATTATTATTATTATTATTATTATTATTATTTTTATTATTATTATTATTATTATTATTATTATTATTATTATTATTATTATTATTATTATTATTATCATTATTATTATTATTATATATTATGAATTCCTCAGTACGTGATTATAATGAAATAATTAGGTCCGGCCGAAATGATCAGAAATTCGTATTTCCTACTTTCTTTCGTTTTAATTTTATCATTATTTTTGATTTTTTTTTTTGCTTTGTATATTTCTTTTTTTTTTTTTCTACAAACTCGAGAAGTTAAGGCTGGTACCAAAATAATTCGCAGTGCCAATTATATACATAACTTATATATAGGTATATAAGTTGCGGCAATACATATTATAATATCTGGCGATGAGCGAATGTAAAGATTACGATAATTATTTTCTGTTTTTTTTTTCTTTCTTTGATTATTATCATTAGGAACTAGGTTTAATATTTTTATGTATTCTGTTTAATCAGAGCCCCACGTAACCCCTCATACCGAACTCCCCCCCCCCCCGCTTATCGATAAAATAAAAATAATATAAACTATTTAGGTTTTATACTTGTGTAAAAAAAAAAAAATAATAATTAATAATAATAATATTATTTAGCGAGTAATCAAAAATCCCATTATTCGAACCATTTACCACATAATTATAATGTATACATATATTATACCTATACATATACATATACATATGTATATTCAATGCTTTTTATTACCATGGATCCTATATACCTATACAAGTATATATTATCACACATTTAGTATACATACGGAAATTGAAATTCGAAAGAAAAAAAAAGAGAATTTTTTTTTTTTTTTTATCAATAAAACAGAATTTATTTTGTAATGAGCCGAGCGTAGAGCGTATAATATAGGATATAGCTGCGCGTTATATATTATAGAGCTATATTATATAGATATATTACAATATGTATTGTAGTGTAGAAGAAAAATCATATATTATACATAATTATATATTGATATTTATATATAAATGTGTTTTATACGCTTTTATAAGTTAATCAATTCGATTATACATATGGGATATTCCATATACCAACTCGACGTGACCGTGACCTTCGACTTTTCAGATCTAGTCTGCGATTTTTTGTATCATTCTTCTCACACGAAATAGCGACTAGAATTTCTTTTCAGATTTTTTCCAAATAAATTTGAGCGCGTCGTGAATTTTTTACGTTTTTTTTTTTGTTTTTTTCAACACCTCGATGGCCGTGATCGAGAAATTTGAAAAAATTCTCAAAAATTCTGTGTCCGAAATGAAAATTTTTGACCCAATATTCAAAATGTCTGGAATTTTGCTTCAACCTGTTTTTTAGCTTTTTGAACGAAAATAAGTGAAAAAATTTAGAAGCAGCGGTCAATTTTAAATATTATATACTCAGAAAAATCTGAGCAAAATTCTGAAAAATCCGGTATTATGCGTAAAAAAATTCAAACAACAGTCCACAGTAAATTGACCTCTGCTTGTATTTTTTTTTTCATTCAAAAAGCTGAAAAACAGATCGAAACAAGAGCTCAGACATTTTGAATATTGGATCAAAAATTTTCATTTCGGAAACAAAATGTTTGAGAATTTTTTCCAGATTTTTCGACCACGGCCAATCGAGGTGTCGAAAAAAAAAAACTTAAAAAATTCACAATGCGCTCAAATTTATTTTGAAAAATCTGAAAAAAATTCTAGTTGCTTTCAAGAGTCAGAAGAATGATACAAAAAAATCACGGATCAGATCTGAGAGGTCGAGGGTCACGGCCAGGTCGAAGTAGTATGGAATGCCCCATATACCAGCTATAGTTATAAATATATTAATAGATAGATGAACACAATAGGTGTATGTATACAATTAATATTATAGTGATACCTAGACCTATACCAGCTATACCTACCGCATTATTATATGTAGTACATGTATGTATATGCAAGAGCATTGTATTACTATAATAGCAGCTTAAATTATATAAGATTTTTAGACCAAATTTTTTTTTTCTTTTTTTTTTTTTCTTTTTCTTAGCAAACCATGCCCTCACACACACACACTATACATAATAGATGTAAGTAGATAATAATAATAATAATAATATGAAATTGTATAAAGAATCTCAAGTTCGTATACCGAATATATACTATATATATATATTATATATGTATTATTGTATAATTATAATTTACTATTATTGACTATATAATTTCATTTATGATAAAAAACAAAAAAAAAAAAAACTCTCACCATACATATGTACATCATTTAATATCCAATTTTTCTCAAATATTTAACAACACCACATATACATATAGCTATAATACCTATATACCATAAACCGTGTTAATGCGTTTGAATTTAAATTAAACGCATGTATGCGTATGTAACATATATAGTATGTAGATATATATAAAAGCGGAAGACGTCTAGGAATGCGTCACCCATCTGTTGGTTAATTTACAATGATGATTTATTCAGTATAAATACAACAGCATCGCTGTATAGGTATGTATATATGTATAGGTATACCAACCTGCAGGCGATGCAGGAATAACATTTCATTTCATAGCTATAAGGTACACAGGACTCGAGAGAGGTTATTCATTGCCTGGAAATAAACCCCTCGCCACTATACATATACAATAAGCTGTACGCGGTATTACTCTCTCTTTATCTATTTCTCTTAACGTGGATCGCGAACTTTCAGCGATGCATGTACAATATAATTTTGTCACAAAAATCACTTGCTCCATAATTCAATGAGCAGGTATATGCACGACTGCATGAGTATAATGATGATCAGTGCAATACGGTTAACTCGCCTCCGTTATAAAATAACGTTTCTTTATTTCCCAACAAAAGGTGTTATACCCACATGTGAGAATCATGTGACTAAAAAATTCTCTCTCTTTTTTTTTCTCTTACTTACTTTTTATTTTTCTGTATTGTAAAGGTCGACATATCGTGTTGTTCACACACGTGTCCTATAACAAATAGTAACGACGTGACGAACAAAGGCGACATAAAACGTACCACCGGATCTTCATTCCCATTCTTAAAACGTATGGATACATAAAAACGTGCACTCCGCACGACTCCGCGCACTCTCCATATCGTACGTAGTACGTACCTCAATATATTTACCTATAATATACCTGATGCAACACGTTTCGTTTAACGGTTATAACGAGAACCATCTCACAAACGGTGAGATTAACTGACACGCACCGGTGACCCGTTCGGGAATATTAAGTCTTGAACCTGGACGTGTGACAGCTAGTCTACTCGGCTTAGGGTCACTATACGATAGGAAAATACATCCACAAGCACAGTGGTCGAGTTCTGTTGCCTTATGTAAGCGTATGCATCCAGTCGTACTCCCCAATTCTGTTTGGAATCCACGCCAGGCGGCGCTGACGAGCGTATGCGTGCGCAGGTCACACGCACACTGATATATATCTGACTTGTCTAGCGTGTAGATACCTTACGGCTACCTCTTGGAAGTTCAAAGCAAAATTGAAGCTGACAGTCCGTGCACAGATCACGGTAATTTGCACTCACATAGAGCCGGTCATTATGGTTGGTGAAGTTAGCCTCGGACCATTGCACCCTATTATTACAACGCAGAGAACGGTCTTTTTTCTTCTTTCTTCGGATAAAAATAGGGCCGCTTGACAAAGCTCCTTGCCTTTAATATCCGTAGGCGTGAATCGGGATTCCGTACGAATTGTCGTGACAAATAAGACCGATGGTATGTAACAGGCGTCAATGACCTAAGAAAAGAATACATACTGGAAAGTATTTTTCGTGTCGAATTATAGCCGAATGGTTTGAACTTGAGATACACCGTGTCTGGACGCGCTCAGCGTTGTTAACACGGTTGTGCTGCAACGCTGTTTAATGGTATAGAAATTCTTCAGAGTAGGTATGGTTATTGTTAGCTATTCGTGGAAAAACCTCCTGGCATGATCGTAAAATCGACCGATTCATAAAACGCATCGATATGCATATAACACCGCTGCAATGAGATAAAACGTTGATCCTATATGTATAGTTGGGTGTACCTCGCATAAATCCATCCCTTTTATATGTATAAACGTTGCTAAAAAAAAAGAAAAGAACAAAAATATTGACAATGATTTAGGGATAAATGTCCATGAAGACTTTAACGAGAACATTAATCGGAGAACAACGAAGGAGTGGCACTCAGAGACACAATAGCTGTTCCTTAACAATAGAATAAGGACCTTTTCGAATACTGGACGTGGACTGGCCGAAGGAGACTATAAAGGCTTGAAGAGGAGGATAAAGCATTAAGTCCCGACAAACGGAAATTACTATAGGACAGTTATTTACCAGGAAGAATTACTCGATAGCCACATAGAATAGAGTGATGTTAGATGTCATTGTTGATTGATACGGAAGATAAGAATTCCATCAGAGTTTGCGCGCTCCGCCAAGGTCCACAACGGTTACTGTATTAGCTTATTGTTAGCTGATGTGAATTGTACATACATACGTCCATTACATACGACATGTATTAAGTCTAACGAACAGAAGTTCCGGACATCAAACCAAGCCGGACAAGTTGGTAGAGCGTTTAATCCTCATTGCAGAAGAATCTATTATACAGATTTTCAAGACACGCGGTGTAAAAGTTACCCAAAAATTTCTAAATCATTTCTTCAGGTGATAGTTCCAACGTCCAATTCGAAGTTTACACATCGTTGATCGACTTGCGGATGCAGAGTAGCAACACAGACCACGAAAGTTAGCGATCAGAACACAATAAAAAATTACGGAGCACTGTAGACGGTCATGCTAGGGTGGTCCGAAGGTCTGACAGGCAACGGTCGACACAGTGTTGGAGGACCTGGCAGAGGAGTAAACGGTATCAGCTTGTCAACTCCGCAGTAGCTGATGCCACCCTGAACGATCGGATGGTACGCCAAATTCTTAAATTCTGTGCAGTTGTACGGTGAACATGGGGGCGGTGCAAATCTGCGAGAAATTAGAGTAAAGGAAATTTACTAGACTAGTAGACAGTTTTTGGAAAATCAAGCTGTAGAATGTCAATGCAGAAGTTTCCCAGTTTGAAGACAATAGGCTAAAATTGACCCGCCTTTATTGATTGACGCTTAATTAAAAACAACGCTTCATCCTTAACGATCATCCTAAATAGCAACAATAATTGATTAGACAATCACGTATAGGAATTAAAATTAAGGTCTTCAGGCCAAAGGTGAAAGGGGAAGAGGATTCGGCTCACCTAACGGACTTAATCGGTTCGACAGACGGAAAGTAAGCCTTGCAGGTTACTTTCGGTCTCAGAATTTCCGGCACGGGCTCAGCGCATAAAACTATCGTGCACGGGGTTGGGCAGGGATAGTAACTGCAGGGATCCGGTGAAATCTTTGACGTTGGACAGCGCGGGATACAACCCGAAGAGCATCCTCCTCTAGGTGCTGGCCAATCGCTTATAGAAAATCACGACATGAGAATGAAGAAATCAAATAGTGGGATTGGCCCAACGTCAATTATTACATGCTGAGAATCACCGACGTATGTATGTATGTATGTAATACAACTGTAACTTCTTATACTAAATTAACAACATCCATAATACATCGACTGTACAATATGTATTGTGCTGTCGTATACTAATGTCGGATGCTAGAATATAAGGTGCTACATGGTTTTCCTGGTGTGGCTACACCGTGCAAGCTACCTGGCTTATGTCTATGGATGAAGGAACAAATATATTATGTAGTTATTCGATACCAGGTAGGAAATTCTCACTTACCACATGACGGCTGCAGTTGCATCGACGAAGAATGGAGTTTTGCTGATAATTCAGAGTGCAAAAATGTGTGAGCTTTATATTATACATACGATTTTGATTTAGAATCTAAACGGAATGGGTTGTCATCTCATGCAATTTATTAGACGTAAAGACATGCGCATCGATTTGTGTGAAACAAAAAAATCCGAAAAACAAACGGTACAGATTGTATCAAATCGAATGTAGCAGCTGATGTTAGCGCCTTCTTGGTCTCAGATCATCGTCGTCTAGTCCATTTGCGATTTTACCAAACTTTTGGAAACACAATTCTTCAAATTTTTTCTCTTCCCGACTAGGCGTACTCTTCAGAACGGCGTTCAGAGTGCTGGACAACGACTCCCTGCTATCGCAACGCTTTCGTGATTTCTTGCTTTTACTGGAGGAATCAGTCTTCCGACTATTCTGACTGCAATGACTGATACTAGACCGTCTACTGCAGGTGCTTTTCGCATCGTCCAGGTTCCTCTGGTCGTTGGACTCCCCAGCGATATTATTGCAGGTATAATTCCGCGTGGCACATTGACGAATGTCCTTTATGCCAGCACTGGGCTGATCCCCTGATGCTCCAGCTGGAGGACTTTGTTCATTCCCGCACTTCAAATCTACGGATTTGGTCTTCTGATGTTGGTGGTAACGATGATCCTCGGTCTGTGGCTTGGAGATCATTTCCTCTCTCGATAGTAAACCGACTTGAGAGCCCCGAGCAGATGAAGCAGGCTACAAAAAATTGATAAAAGAAACTCGTTCTTATATGATTAAGTATTTGGCTTGGGCTACAACTTTTCATCCTGCTGAGGTATTGAATGTTCTGTGTAAACAACAGGTGGCCAGGTTCACCGTGTATCGATTAATCGTACCACGTATTCGTATTCGAACTCCACGCCGGGCATATTCTGAATCCTCGCTACCCTTTGATCGCTCGTTCGCCTCTTTTCCCGCACACACCTGTAGGTGATCAAAGGTGCGCCGGACAGTCCAGGGATCAATGGCTCGTCCTCGGTATGGAGGCATAAATTCCTCGTGTGCTTATACGGCGGTAAACTGTGAATTTATAATGAAAATATTTCTACGTATTTGCGGTTTTGGTTGCCATGAAGAACTGCGATCGCTCCATAAACCGAAGTGCATAAAATAGCCAACATTTTCGTCATATCTGTTCATCGGATTCAGATATAAAAGTCAGTTTTGACACATCAAGGCTAAAATATCAAATTTTACCGGAAAGAACTGATGATATTTGGATGAAACTTATTTCCCAGTACCTCATGTTGGCTGGAGACTTATTCTTCGAAATTTTAAGCACGAAACCGAAGTAGAACCGTGTATACAACCACGACGTCAAGACAGAAAATTTCGCAGCTTTGTAGCAGAATGTTGTTCTTTCGCTATGACAATATCTGACGATCGTAACGATCATGGCAATTCATCATGCCCTTCATTTGAAAGTAAAATCCTAGAAATTTCATATTTTTCGATCTCTTTCACAGAAATCTTTCTTTAAAGCCGTTTTTTAGATTACTGAAGGTCTAAAATCGTAAAGATTCGTTGGAATTGGCGTGAGTCATTTTCCGCTCGAAACCAAAAGCAAGTATAGTGTAAAACACATCAATTTACTGATACAAACAGTGACCATATATTTATTTCCAATAATCACATGAATAAGGGGCTGTTTTCGTTCCCACATGCACATCAAGTCCGTTACTGTTGAATCAAGTTCAGTTCTTCCATATTTCATCCAGTTTTCAGCACGAAACCGACATTCCAGGGATCGGTGTGTACGGCAAACACCTCGGAGATGATATCGGCGGTGGACATGGATAACAAACTTTAGTCCCTGTGTAATACAACCCTCCGGAATTCATCAGCGTCCTAACAACGGGTCTCGGGGGTTCGTACGGTGCTGGAACCGGCTTGGGTAATGGAGCACAAGTGACACATGTGTATCCTGTACAGGTTGGACAGATAAAGGGACAAGGTGGACAAGGTGGCACTGGCGGCATCGGGGGACAATTCATGCAAAGACCCGGACACGATGGTGGAGATGGACAACGACGTCGTGGCGAAGTACAAGAGTCAAAGGTCTTGCAAGGGGCTGGAGAAGCTGAAGGACAGCATGGAGAGTTGGACGAGTACGAAATAGGCTGTCGTTGTGAAAAGTTTGAGGTTTGTGATCCCATCGGTGGGCATCTGGGTGGGCTAGGACCTCGTCCACCGCATCTATGTGGGAGTAAAGTACCGAAGTTTAGACGTGAGCTCTAGTGATTTCGATATCAAAGCCTGTTTGGTATTTACCGTTCGATGATTGCCTTCAGTGCCTCGATGTTGTAAGGTCGGCTACATTTGATGTGGACAGCCATGGTAGTTATTACGAGTTAATTTCCGACCGCTGTACATATAAAGGAGAATTGATGTCAGAACCAAGAATTTCTTTTTCGTTATTGCCTTGACCGTGAAGCTGTTTCGTACCTTCACACGTAGTACATACCTATGTGTTCATAAATGAATACTCTTCAAGAAATACCGTCTTCAAGCTAGTGCTAGCTGTGCAAAATCAGCGAAGTAATACCATTCAATGATCAAGAGATGCTGGAACCACACTCCGCACGATTAGACGATGCCTCCGAATGGGATATCCTTCTGATTCCAGTGTAGAAGAGTCCACCAACGAACATAGGATTCGTAATAATCCTTGGCTCATATGCTAGCGAATCTTTGCGCGGTTGAAGGCAGCAGCACGTCGGAGGGTAGATTGGGATGCAAGGCGGAGGAAAAGGCGAGCAAGGAAGTGGACAACACGAAGAGGTATCGAACGATGTCGTGTTTCGGGAGGAGATATAATCGCAAGGCATTTAGCTGACTTGGAAACTTATTAACTAATAATTTTTGCAATCGGAAGAGAAATCTACAAAAATTTGGGAGCGTGAAGACCAAAGCGAGTCTCTTGGGAGCGGAATTTGCTTTCTATTTACATAATTGATCGGCAATTGTTTGCTGCAGAATGAATAAAAAAAAAGCGCCATATACCCTGCGTGTCATAAACAACTCATCATTAGAGTCAACTATTCATTCTCCATCAAAGTTGGAACAGATTCATCGTCAATTTGCACACAGAACTAAACAAGATCATCATTTCAAATACCCTGCAGTTTTATATTACGAAAACTTCATTTATTACTTATCGTATATATACAGTTTCAAGGGTAGAATAAGTAGAATAGAAACGTAATACGTGAGACTGAAATTCCGCCAAAATTTCGTCATTAGAAATCATCTAAGTCTTCCATCCGTTGCAGGACAACAAACCGGAGATGAACAGTTATAACAAACTTCGTTGGGAAGTGGTCCCGAGTGCGGAGGAGGTCCAGGTGGACAATTATTATCAGAAATAGATCGAAGTTGAGACACTCGAGGACAACGAGGTGGGCATCTTCGGATGCGATGACACGGGTCAGGGTCAGGAGGTAGAGGATAACAGCACGCCGGTGGACAGCAAGGGTGACAACTACGAATTGATCGTTCATGAAATGCGTTTGCCATAGCTATAAGATAATTTACGCACCATGAATTTTTCGCGCGATAGAGACACATGTCGTAAAATCTGCAAGGGTCTTTTACAATCACAGACATTTTTACGATTGATGTAATGCCCTTCCCTGCACTGTAGGTATGTGTACTGGAATTTTTAACTTTTGATGGTATTTATTCTATTGCATCTAATTTAACATGTTTAACAATTTTGACATATCCTAATGTCACGGCTTACTGGTATCCGCTTAAAAAAAAATCTCAGAATTTAATTTTTCAAATAACGAGAACTTTACTCCTAATCTACTCGGCTTAGATTTACACTGAGAGTTGAGTTGCCTATCTGCGGGAGCATTAAACAGTTGATGCGCTCTTTGAGGAGCGACAGTGGATCGTTCACGAAGAGATCTTCTTTTTCTTCTTTTCCACAATGGTTATCTCCTCAACACGAAGAGATCTAAGGCAGTACTTACTTCGCTTTTATCTTCGACGGTGAATATATCGTGTGTTTGCTCGAAGGCGCCCCGGTAATGCGCGTATAAGGCCGTCAGGCTGGTAACCACATTCCGCGAAATTATCGGTATCGTGCGCTCGTTGGTATAGTAGATCCCCTGAAATTACCTTGAGTGCAAGATCCTTGCGTCAGATACCTACATTAGAACGTAACAAAAATTTGTTCAAAAAATAATCGAAGAAGAAGCATTTAATCTAGAGAAGTATTGAAATCAATTGACGTTGACAAATACAATTAAATTTGCTACCAATGAATTTCTGAATTTGACCAGGTCTTAGTTTTTGGTATCGCCAAGTAGTAGTAGCACTATCTCTAAATTTATTTTTTCTTCTTTTCTTTTTACTTCTCGTTACTTTGGTAAAGGAAAAGTATTGTATCCGGTCGAAAAATGACTTTGCCTGTGGATGATGTGACTGCATGCAGACTTACGGAGACCACCATAATCCTAAGCTCACCCATCCAAACAAATCTTTGTCTGTGTGTCGGTCTGTCTGTCTGCAGTTGGAAATTATACCAGCTGGGTAGTCTCAAGAACCACTTGATGGAAAATTTTCAAATTTTACAGGGTCGTAGGGCATTTAGAGATGCCATATAATATCTGTATAAATCGTCTCGATCATGACCTGCGGGAATTATCGGTATCCACATATCTATAAATTCTGCGAAAACGATGAAATTGACGTGATTCTGCGAAAATGATGTAATCTTACGCGGAATCGAAGATATCTTTTAAAGGTTACAAAAGTTCGTCAGGGTTATCCTCATTCCCCGATCATATACACAGCCACGTTAAGTGATCGTTTCTCATTACAAGGGAAACCATCGTTGTGAACCAATATGACTGCTGTGATCGCTTACACCCTACCTGCTATGCAGCTCGTGTGCCATTTGGTCGTTTCGGGACCTTCTGGCGTTAACGTTACGGAATCAGGTAAGAATACTGTGTCGACTTGATGAGAAAACGATATTGTGTTGATCCTGAACAAGTGTTCACGCCATATAATGTGTATTGACAATTCAGTTCCCCATACGACACCGTCGCCACTGCCGAACAAAATTAATACGCGCCTCCCGGACGGTTACGTGGCCAATCCTGAGCTCGGATTCGCCTACAAGCATCATGCTAGGCCACTTACGTGGATACGAGCTAGGAATGTATGTGTACAAGAAGGTGCTCAGTTGGCGGTGATCGACACCGCTGAGAAGATGAAATACATCGGAAGCCAGAACCGTTACAACTGGATACATGCTGGCATTTTTCGTATCCACGCTGACACATGGATTAATGTTAATACGGGTAAGTTCTTACTTGGTCGACTTTCTTGCACGCGTTGAGATCCGTTGATGTAACCGTTGCTTTGTTTGATTTGATGTAGGAGAACCCGTATCGTCATTATATTGGAGGTCGGAGCCTAGAGATGGCCTTGACTGTGCCGAGTTCATGTTCACAGACACAGGATCAGGACTTTCTACTTTTCAACACGACGATCCCGAGGACTTCTATTGCGAGATTCCAATTCTCGTGAACTCTACGATAACAGCCAATTAAGGAGTTTTGGTAGATGCCAGGGTTACGGGGCAAAAAGTGGAGAGCGCGGTGCTTATATCCATAGAATGTTTATCACAAAATCAAAACATCGGTCCTGCACTGGATGTAACGTACTGTTACAAAGGACGATTTTCCTCCTCCTTCTTTACTAGGGAATCACCTATATATTACGCATGATCTAGCAATCATAGAAGATAAATGATTACAAATAAATGAGATAAAAGAACTGAAGTATCGGTTGCTGCATCAACCGATATTATTGTAAAAATAGTCCTGTTTCAGACTTTAAACTGATCACTCCGCATTTTCCAATGTACGCATTTTTCCCTGACTTTGACTTGAATCTTTATTGCAACTCAGGACCCACATTATTTTACTGTTTACTTTGCCTTCGCCGCCATCTTGATTTAAAGAGTGATTTTTTTGTTTTTCAAATAACTCGATTATTTTCAACTTTAGGGTGAAAATTTCAAGACACAAAGCTGTGGGAATTTTAATTCCCCACAAGTTTGGTCATTATTATTTTTACCCTAAGATCGATATTTACAGAGTTAGACTGCAAATAGGGGTAAAAAACGAAATACGAAATACGAGAAAAACTGAGTCAAAACAGAAAATTTTGCAGCTTCGTAGCAGAATGTTGTGCTTTTGCCATGTCAATATATGGCGATCGTAACGATCACGGTATTTCTTCTTGCCCTTCATTTGAAAGTAAAATCCTAGGAATTTTGTTATGATGAATATCATGAACTAATACCGAGGCGTTTTTATTTCTTCATCGATGTCAAGGCTTTGATCTTAGATCATGCGGATGGTGATATGTTCAAATATTGTTATATATACTTATACCGTATATACGAGTTCTGTGCAACTTACCAGTTTGATAACTCGTTTGATCGAAAAGACTTTGATAATTACCATGTAATAAAAAGAGAATGCGATAATAAAACTATTGACTGTATATTATTTCGAAACGTTGCACCTAGCCTGTTCACAGTACTGTAATACTGTAGGGGCATAGGTGGGGCAAAAATGAGACACCACCTTGTTCCTTCTGCATCTTGATCACATCTTTCCCCCTGCAATATTCTTCAGGAATATTGATGATTTTCCGTTTCGTATTACATGGACACGTTCTGTCGTATCAGAGCTGTATTGTAGCGGGTGAAATTTATACAATTTATAGATCTAAAACATCTGCGAGTTTTGAGAATCTTGAACCGCACGTAACCGGATTAGTAAACCGACTCGAAGCGAGCTGCAACGACCCGACTCGAAAGATAATTCGGAACCTTCGCTTGAAAGAGAATTTTCGATGCAACGTAATCCGTATAAGATACGAAAATTCTTTACATACAATCGTTCAATGGTAGCATTTTATCAGAGACCTTCGGTTGATGATCAGACGATCTTCGATGTTGGTCCATATATGGTTTCCTCGGAGAATTGAGACTCCAAGACTTCACTGACCTCGAGTAGGAGTAGGTTTCTGGTAAGTGAAGTAATTGTCGTTATCGCAGATTTGAGAATTGATATATGCAATACTGTATTTCGACAATAACACGTACTCGACAATTACGTAACTTTACCACTATCAATTCCTGAATAAATTAACAATTCCACAATCTGCCTAATCCTATAAAGAATACAGTTGATCCCGACTTTGAGAACAAATTTCAGATTCAATGATCTTTATCTCCCGCGACAAGTCGCTCGCGGAAAGAAATATTTAGACAGTTTTTTTCATTTTTCACGAATAGTATACCACATCAGTCTGTGATGATGAATGATCAATTTTTTCCCGTGACGCAGTTTCGTCAAAACAACCAAAGATATCTCAAATAAGATACGAAAGTTCAGTGAGATTATCAACGGCTCTGAAATATAGCGTCGAGCTGTATAGTCTTGAAATAACTGTAAAATATTATGCTCTGCATCATATTGGTGATGCGAGGATAAGTCGAAGGCCGAGGATAAAAAATTGAAGAAATTCGAGGGTCAGGGGTCTTCGTTTTCGAAATGGTGCGATAAACCACCTCGTGGCCCGCAAGAGCTGTAATCGGGATCCAATATATTACGTCGAAATGACGAAATTCACGTGATTCTGCGAGAATGATTCAATTGGATGTCGAATTGGATCTCATACACGATAAGAAAAGTTCGTTGGGGTTATCCTAATTCCCCGGTCATACATATGTATAGCGTCGTCGAGTGATCGTTTCTCATTAGTACAAGGAGAACCATCGTTGTGAACCAATATGTCTGGCGTGATCGCTTACACCCTGCCTGCTATGCAGCTCCTGTGCCATTTGGTCGTTTCGGGACCTTCTGGCATTAACGTTACGGAATCAGGTAAGAATACAGCTGTGTCGACTTGATGAGAAAACGATAATGTGTTGATCCTGAACAAGCGCTCACGCCATATAATGTGTATTGACAATTCAGTTCCACATACGACACCGGCGCCACCGCCGGACAAAATTTATACGCGCCTCCCGGACGGTTACGTGGCCAAGCCTGAGCTCGGATTCGCCTACAAGCATCACCCTGAGCGGATTACGTGGATACAAGCTAGAAATGTATGCGAACGAGAAGGTGCTAAGTTGGCAGTGATCGACTCTGTTGAGAAGATGGGATACATCGGGAGCCAGGTACCTGATGGCAGTTTTGTGCACGCTGGGATTTTTTCTCCCAGCAATGGCACATGGCTTAACGTTAACACGGGTAATTTTCTACTTGGTCGGCATTTTTGCACGCGTATTGATATGTCGTTGGCGTACCTTACCGAAGCTTTGTTTGTTATGATGTAGGAGAACCCGTACCCTCAATAGTTTGGAGATCGGGTGAGCCTTCCGGTAACCGTGCAGAGTGTGCCCAGTTCCGGTCCAGTAGCTCAGAACCAGGACTGGTTACTTATCCATACAGCGATCGCGAAGATTTCTTCTGCGAGATTCCAATTCTCGTGAACTCTATGATAACCCCGAATTAAGGAACTTATAGGTAGATGTGACGTTTAGTGGACGAAGCAGAGAGCACTGGCGCCCAAATCCGAGCATATTTATCGCTAATCTGAAATATCGGTCCTCGTGGATGTATACACGAAGGAAGTTTTGAGTCCATAATTTTTCCACGACGGTTGTACAATTTTTCGATTTTCTCTTCTTGAAATAATTCTTTTTCTTATGTCAGTGGGTCATTTGAGAATGGCGTTGGTGGAATTAGTTATAATCAGGGTTGCACACAAGTTTTCGAATTTTTCAATCTTGCAGAAAAGATTCAAAAGTATCATTGTAAGGGTCTCATTAACTAACTCTGTTGATACACAACACGGTGTAACACTGATTACTTATTTCTTCTTCGATGCTATAGCTCTGCATCGTGATGTATTTCAATATTATTATTATATACCCTGATATACATTATATTTATAGTATACGATCGCTGCCCAACTCACCGGTTTGATAATTCGTTTAATCGAAAACACACTGACAATTATTATATGTAATAAAAACGTAACTCGATAATAAAATTTTGACTGTACTAATTATATGTATACCGATATTATTTCGAAACGTCGCACCTATAACCCGTTTACAGATATAAGTATAGTCCTGTATTCTTCGTTCTTTCTGCATTTTGTTGTGCTCATTATTGTTTCCATACGGGGCATTCCACGCCAACTCTACCAATTTTTAACCCCGACCATCTCGAAATCATTTCAGGTTTTCTTTCAACATTCTACTCAGTGAAAGCGAAGAGTCCAGATTTTTTGTTCAGATTTTTTTATTCAGCTGTTTATATTTTACAAATTTTTGAATTTTCGATTGAGAAAGCCCATTATCAAAAATCCTCAATTTATCTCTGTGACACGGTTAATTTCAATTTTCGTAATTTCAAAATTCCGAATTAGGTAAAAGAAAAAAAAAATTCCTTCCACATTTTTAAACATGAGGGACTATTCTATATCATCCACTGGATTTTTGAAATTTTTTTCAGATATTGGAAAATGGGCTTTCTCAATCAACTTCAACAATTTTGTGAAGAATAAATGGCTGAATAAAAAAATCTGAAGAAAAAATCTGGACGCATTTTTCGCTAAGTAGAATGTTGAAAAAAAACTGAAATGATTTCGAGATTGTCGGGTTTTAACATTGGTCAAGTTGGTGTGGAATGCCCCATATATTCTTTACAAATTATAGATTGATTTCCCTCTTTCTATCACCTCGACACGTTCGACCGTATCAGAGCCGTAATATGTAGTGGGGCAAAGTTATAGAATTAAAAATAGATCTAAAAGATGTGCAAGTTTTGGAACTCACGTGGACGACTGCAGACCTCATTTGAAAAAAAAAATCGCAACTAAATCCTGGCTCAAAGGGTGGGAACCTTCCCTTGTGAGATAATGCAGTCCTATATTTCCTTATAAATGATTTATTTTTAAGCTAACTTCAGTTCTGATATCTGTTACCACCTAATTGATATACGTAGAGACTACTTCAGTCGATGGAAATAATTTATGAATATAATGTGAACCGACAATGGCAGTAAGTCAACAACCAACTTTGACTCCGTGGATTTTCGCAGACTTAATTTAGCTCGCATAAAGTTGCGATTTCAGATCACAACTTTCAAAGAAAAAGTCGGATTTTATGATTTTTATCTCCCGACAGGTAAGTCGCAGGTAGGAATGCTCAGATTGTTTTTTACTTCTTACGAAGAGTGCAAACATCTGTCTGCGATGAATGATCGGTTTTCCCCGTGACGCAGTCTCGTCGAAACAAGCAAAGATTTCTCAAATCACATATGAAAGTTCAGTGGGATTATCAACGGTCTTAAATAGCGTCGAGCTGGATAGTCTTGAAATATCCGTAAAATATACGAGGCTTTGATGATCAGGATACGTCAAAACTCGAAAATAGAGAATTATAGAAATTTGAGGGTCGGGGGCCTTCTGAGGGCTTTAGAAACTTTTTGTTCCTTTTCAACTATTAAGTCCGACTGTTCTTTTGATGAGAGATTTTGTGCTCATTCTCAATCTCGTAGATAAAATTCTTATCAATTTAATAACTGCTGTGCTTGATCATAAGTTAATTTTTTTCTTGTCTATTGAGACTGCAGTTTTTGAATGTATTCTAACTGGTTATCGAAATGGCAGACCCTATTCTTTCGTGACGTCCAAGCTCGTAACCTTGACGCAACAAAATTATAGAAGAAAAATGTCCATTTCAAGACTATAAAATTATTTAAAGAATACCGGAATATTGCGATAAATTTTCCAAATTGAGTAAAACATACCAATGTATGAAAAAAAAAAATCTGTGTGAAGTTTGTACGCGCCCGGATAATTGGAACCCGTGCCACCGAGCAATTCAATTTTCTAGGGAAAATACATGTATTTTTTACATGTAAAACTAGATTATTTATTGCTCGTATAATATCGATTGGAAAAATCTGATATTTGCCACACTCGTTGTACATATTGAGAGGTTCAAAATATAATTTTCACAGATTTTTTCTAAAAATCATGACACGCAAATTCGTACCTTCACAGAAATGATCAGTCAAGTAGTGATGCAGTTTATTGGTGGAATGATTGAAGTACCGTTTGTTTCTTTACATCCGGAAAATTTTTTGCAGTTTATTGGTGGAATGATTGAAGTACCGTTTGTTTCTTTACATCCGGAAAATTTTTTTGATACTCAGCGACAACTTGGATACCAAACTGTTTTTGATCTTCATTATGATACAGAGTCTGTAATGATATAGCGAAGAGGGGTATTAAACTCATCACCGAATACAACAATCGATTGTCTCACGAATTTGCGTGAGAAAATTGAATTGTTCGGTGGCACGGATTCCAATTATCCGAGCGCGTACAAACTTTACACAAATTTTTTCTTTCATACCTTGAATATTTTTTCAGCTGGAGAATGAGAAAATTTTACTAGAGCAAAATAACGGCCACCCTAGTACATACATACGATAAATTGCCTGATGACCTGCAGGGGATATTGGATCCATATATCGCTATACCTATACAGGGTGTATCAGGTTGAGCGCACCGAATTATGTGGGTAGATTCCTTGAGACATTCTAAGACTAAATTCCCTTTACCAAAAATTCGAGGGCCTAATAGTTTCCGAGTTATAGAATATCTTAGTTGACCAATCACAGGGCCGAGTTAGGGTCGTATCAAAATAATAAAATAGGTAGTGCCCATGGGTCTGAGCCCGTAAAATTTTATTTTCCTTTTTCGAAGGTGACATCGACTCATCTTCGGGAAATGTCCTCGTAAAGCATACGTCTTCCTTATCTGCGTCCTGGCTCTCTGCTTCGTAGTTTTCAGCGTCCAGGTCCTCCGCTTCGTAGTTTTCGGTGTCCGGGTCATTCGCTTCGTGGTTTTCGTCTTTCAGGTCATCCGGTTCGTCGTTTTTGTTGTCCAAGTCCTGCACGATGAACCTGGAAGATGAAAGCAACGCAGATGACCTGGCGCCGAAGAATGCGAAGCGGATGACCTGGCGCCGAAGACTGCGAAGCGGATGACCTGAAAGACGAAGACTACGAAGCGGATGACCTGAAAGACGACCAAGGAAGACGTATGCTTTACAAGGACATTTCACGAAGATGATGTCGACGCCTTCTTCGAAAAAGGAAAATAAAATTTGACGGGATCAGACCCACGGGCACTACCTATTTTATTCTTTTGACACGGCCCTGACTCGGTCACCTCCAGGCCCTGTGATTGGTCAACTAAAATATTCTGTAACTCGAAAACTATTAATCCCTCGAATTTTTGGTAAAGGGAATTTAGTCTTAGAATGTCTCAAGGAATCTATTTACACAATTCGGTGCGCTCAACCTGATACACCCTGTATACGATGAAATTGCAGACGTTACGTTGTAAAAAGAATGTAAACACAGAATCAAAGATATCTCATACAAGTCAGCAGTGATTCGTTCGGGATATCCTCATTCCCCCGTCATACATATAGCGTCGTCGAGTGATCGTTTCTCATTAGTACGAGGAAAACCATCGTTGTGAACCAATATGGCTGGCGTGGTCGCTTACACCCTGCCTGCTATGCAGCTCCTGTGCCATTTGGTCGTTTCGGGACCTTCTGGCATTAACGTTACGGAATCAGGTAAGAATACTGTGTCGACTTGATGAGAAATCGATAATGTGTTGATCCTGAACAAGCGCTCACGCCATATAATGTGTATTGACAATTCAGTTCCACATACGACACCGTCGCCACCGCCGAACAAAATTTATACGCGCCTCCCGGACGGTTATATGGCCAAGCCTGAGCTCGGATTCGCCTACAAGCATCACCCTGAGCGGCTTACGTGGATACAAGCTAGGAATGTATGCGAACGAGAAGGTGCTAAATTGGCGGTGATCGACTCTGTTGAGAAGATGGAATACATCCGGAGCCAGGTACCTGAGGGCGATTATGTGCACGCTGGCATTTTTTCTCCCAGCAATGGCACATGGATTAACGTTAACACGGGTAATTTTCTACTTGGTCGGCATTTTTGCACGCGTTGATATGTCGTTGGCGTACCTCACCGAAGCTTTGTTTGTTATAATGTAGGAGAACCCGTACCCTCAATAGTTTGGAGACCAGGTGAGCCTTCCGGTTCCCTTGAGTGTGCCGAGTTCATCTACACAAATTCAGGACCAGGACTGGCTAGTTTTTCATACGACGATCACGAAGATTTCTTCTGCGAGATTCCAATTCTCGTGAACTCTATGATAACCGCCAATTAAGGAACTTACAGGTAGATGTGACGTTTAGGGGACGAAGCGGAGAGCACTGGCGCCCAAATCCGAGCATATTTATCGCTAATCTAAAATATCCGTCCTCGTGGATGTATACACGAAGGAAGTTTTAAGTCAATAATTCTCCCACGACGGTTGCACAATTTTTCGAATTTCTCTTCTTGAAATAATTATTAACTTCCCGCTATGAAAATTGAAAATTTTCATAAAAGAAGGGAATAAGTTACTGGTTTCGGTCCGATTTTCGAAAACCGAGTTTTCATCAGATGTCGACGTTTTGAGGTCCTAGGAAGCTATTCCGACTATTTTTGGATGGACGTCCGTATGTGTGTGTGTGTGTGTGTGTGTGTGTGTGTGTGTGTGTGTAACTAAATTTTTGTCGTACGATATTTTTAGAACGAATTGCACGATTGGAATGGTTCTTGTAGCGATCGAAAGGGTTTATCAAGACTTAGATCTGATTAGATTTTGGAGTCAATCGGTCGAGGAGTTCCAAAGTTATTCGAAAAATAAAAATTAAAAAAAAAAAATTTTCATGTTTTTAGCGCACGTCTTCTAAGCTATTTGTGCGATGAGTCTCAAAACTTAATCAGATTCAAGTCTTGGATAGCCCTCTGATTGCCGCAAGATTCATCAAAATCGAACGATTAGTTTAAAAGATATTGCACGACAAAAATTTCTTTTTTTGTCGTATATTTTGATACTAACACGCAGATTGGCTATTCGGAACGTCTTACCGTGAAATGTTCGCACTGAAATGTCTCCTGGCTTACCATTAAATGTCCCGAATTAATATCGTCTACTGTGACAAAAACGTGATCAGATAACAACATCCCATAGATAAAGTACTCAGGACAAAGTCCTTACGTCAGCGGTCCAATTTCGCGGTTAGCTCGCTCTACACGTATGAGCAAGCTGATCGTTAGCAGCGATGCAGTGTTTGTGAATCTAGATGAGCTATTTGAAACGGGATGTAACTTCGAGTGAAATTTTGAAATCGGGACTGTATTAATTGAAAAATGAAACGTGGCTCCACAGATACGGCTGATGAATGATAATTGCATCAAGTGGACGAAAAAAGTCTAGAAAAAAAATTAGTCCGGGATTAAGATGAAATTCTGTGGTCACGAGTACGCAATTATTTGTTTTATTTTATCGTCACATTTATTACACACATATCAGAATATGGAATGGCTTTCGAGTGGCGAGATAAGTATAGGTAGGTATATACATCTTCCACAAACACTGGTCATAGATGTCCATTTAATCGGGATGCATTTGGTTGCGTTGGGAATCCTCTTACGTAACCAGCAACGCAGATGCACCCTGATCTACACATCGCTGAATATGATATGAGTTAGTGATTTTATTATATTTGATTATAAAATATTCTTGAGCAAAAAATGTTTACGTAAGAATTTCAATATTGGTTATTAAGCATTTGATATAAAAAATATAGTTATGCCGATATCATTAGCAAGGAGACTTGCCAAATCGGAACTACTCATCGCGACGAATTTCTATAGGCTTTTTAGTGAAGGCAATGCTCATCTCTTTGAGGAACATGTTGTCCGTCTTGAACATTTCGAATTTTCTAACTCCGGTGGCAAGGGGACGGTCGAATGGGTAACCCATGGCGCGAGTGTCGGGATACTTCTGGTCTCTGAGTCCACAGAAGCTAGCAGCGGTCTGGCAACGGGCTTTTGGTCCCTGATCGACCTGAAATGACCGAGATTTGGATTTCATTCAACGTCATCGGATGTCCATGGAAATAGTAGGCGACGTGGCATTTCGTCATCGATGCACTTTGGAACTGGAAAATTCGTTCACCTTATCGCCATTATAGTTGGAAACCATGACGAAGAGGTCAACTGGTAAGCCATCCTTGGTCCCCTTGGGAATGAGCATGTGCTGCGGCCAGCCACAGTTACAGTAATTGGCTTTTTGCTGAGTCCTGTCAGCGATCTTCTCGTTTCCGTCGTTTGGGGGGAAGGTTTGCTCGAACGGAATTGTCACCGAAGACTCGTCGGATCGGCGATCGATAATAATGGGTTCACTAGGTGGAACTGCAGACGAATTCCGGAAACGACACAAATTATTCAGTTACATTGCGGGGCTCTAATCCGAAGCGGTTGTAGGCACCATTCGATACCAATTTTATATGTTAATTTTTTTATCCACCAGTGGATCAACTCAAAGCCAATAATAATCCAATCATTGACTCACGTTTCACTACGAACTTGTCGAGTTCAATCATCAGGTTCCTTTGGTCGTTCAACGCAAAGTCGTATCCACCACGTTCGTCATACCTAGGCGCCATGAAGATACGGACGGTCCCCATCTTGGCAACATTGTTGGAATTTTTGACTTCTATTTCGTATCTGAACACCTCGTGGTCGAGGTGAGTGAAAGAAACCGAGACACTCCGTTGCGAATGGAAATCAAGGCCATTGGAAATATCCACTCCACTTTCTTGCCAGTGGGTGCGGAACATAGACGTGGGATCACCAGACTGAGCCTTGACCACCACGTCTGTTATTTTAATCCCTTCGTAACCGAGCTGATTGACAGATAGCGGGCAATTAATGTAGCAGTTGATACCTGAATCGGAATAATTTCATTATTATCTCTTCCGTTTTATACGGTGTCAAAAGATTTTTGTGTTCTTGGTAAGTATCGTCGATGAACGCGTGCCACCTGTAGAAAATCGGATCCCTCATTGCGGTAGCATTTTCTCCCACAACTCCGAGTTTTTCCTGTAATCGATACCAACGGACAATTTTCGTCAACGATCATGTCCCCTGAGATTACTCAACAGATGACGATGATCAGGGTCGTGGCAACCGGCAATTGCGATGTGTCCGTTATTGTGCAGGTTACCGTAAAACGTCACGTTAGGCGACAGAGCGGTTGCCTCCACTACGTTTCCCAGGATATCTATACCGCTGACTTCGTCAAGTTTTATGCTTTTTCCATCGGCGCCTATATTAGCACGACGATGGATAGCCTCAATGATACGATCCCTGAGTCGTTCCAGGTCTTGGATCTCAAACCGACCATGACCTTCTCGATCGATATCCTTCAGAATGGCACCGCTCTGACGTCCTGGATAAAAGGTTGCAGAACCGTCTACTCCCAATTTCGGAAAGTATCCTTCGGGTATCGGTTCTCACCAGCAGTTCAAGCTCTTCACGCGAGCAAGTTGTTCGATAGACGTTCGAAGTTGTAGCTAAAACAGGGCAACCATCAGAATATTAAGATTCTGACGTTGTACTTCGAAGATATTCGACTAGTCGGTAATAACATACTTATCGCCACACTCACCGTGCAATGATCTGCTGTCGCATGTAGTAGAACAATTCGCCGCGCATGTCCTTGTTAACGATTTTCGGATACTTGCTCATCTCGGTGGGATGAATGAGATGCCAGTGATAATGGTGAAAATTTCCCTCCAAGTATTCTCTGAAGTAGGCGACCCAGTGTTCGGTATCCATATCAATGGCGGTATGGTATTTTTTTTATCTGTATAGATTTCTACAAAACAAGATGACCCACATCAGTGCAACTCATTGGTAGGCTTTTAATCAGATGACTAAATTTAGTCAATCGTTAAATACTAACGCGGTAATGTTCTGGGACCGAGCTGATTTCCTGCTTCGCACGTTTCAGGGTAACCCCGTCGATGAATAAATGCGGAAATACTTCGCATAATCCCGGAAGCGTAAGATGCTTGGTATCAGGCCGATGAAGAATTGCGACGGATCGAGCGTAGTTAAAGAGCTGGGGCTTATTTGGTCCCGGCATTAAGCTGCAGCTGACTCGAACTCCTTGTAGGTTTTCTTGCCTGTAAAATTATTTCCAAAAATTACTAAAATTGTAGACTCTTTGATGAAGACGTTATTGTTCTACATTCATCTCATCGCTAATTCACATTTTTACGTGCTTCTGCTTACCCATGAAAACTCCGACCAATCTCCCAGGATTTTTTTTGTAATCAGGTATGAACACTGAGAATTGATCATCACGGTTCAACTTCAACGTGAATCTTAGTTCCGAACAATCGATATTTTCAATATGAATCTCTCTGTTGTTTTTATGCTCAAAGTGTTTCGTGACCTCTTTGGCGATCGGGTTGTATCTTGTCGGCTGAAACGAAACATAGAGAAATATAATTTGAAACATAGGGTTTGATACAAATCGGGAATCTATTCAATTGTCACGAAAGTAAAAGACGGTATATGTCATCCTATTTTTTGACGAGAGAAAAGTGGCGAATAGCCCCATTGGTGGGTTATATCAAAGATTACTGTTCCAAATAGGAAACTCGGACTTTTTCCACCTGACCTTGCCGTGTGCTTGTCTGCGTCAGATTGATGACCAGCCCTGTTTCTAACGTTCTTCGGTCCCTGTCCTCCATTGTTCTCTATCTTTTCTTTCTTTTGCCCCCCTCGCTTCTCTCAGTTTCTTTGCCCATTTGGCTCCCTTTTTGACTAGTTTCATTGTTTTCATTATTTTCATTATTTTCATTATTTTCATTATTTTCGTTATTTTCTTTATTTTCATTATTTTCCTATTTTTCAATTCGTCTGCAACAGTTTTTGACGTAGTTATGCCCGTTTAAATAACGTGTTGCAAAATGTACAGAAAGAAGAAACTACTATTTTTTGAAAATTCTCTCTGGCATTAAAGAAAAATGCAGAAAAATTTTGAGAACGACGATTCTGTGGCTCAAACATTCTTCTTCAAAATTCTTTCTTTGAAATCTTTTTCCGATTATTTGACACCGACTTATTTAACGTCGAATAACTTCACTACCGTATCACAAAAACCGTAAATTGCTTTATCTTTACTTACCAGGGACCAAAATCACGGAAATCATCTCCGATGATGGATTCGAAGGAAGATCTGAGAGGTGGGAAATGAATGAAACTATATTTCTAAATTAGTTAAAAAATTTAACGTAAATTTGTTGTAGTTTAATTATTCTTGACGACTCTTGGAAGATTTTTATTTTGTTATTCAAACGAAGCAAGGATCATTTCTTTTGATTTATGTCATCGATTCTAGGCTCGACTAAGGATTTGGATGGCAGTTTCCAAATTGATGGAAGTTGCCAAGGAGTTGAAAGACACAAAGAAAGCATCCGATGACGGAGCTTCAGCAAAAATGAAAAAGTTTGGAAAACGGTGAGCATTTTCGTATCACGGAAATTCTATACCAAATCGTGTCAAATCTCTGAGAAATTCTTAACGTTCTTTAAGATTTTATGAAATTTCGCAGAAATTTGATTTAATTCAAGAAAAATTCATCAGCTTTTAATCAAATTTAGAAGAAAATATAGAAAGTTTCAGGAAATTTCTTCTGAGAAAACCAGGAGAACCGTTTCTCGTTAAATCATTTTTTTTAATGGTTATTCTTGTTCTGCAGGTCGACGTCCATCGACAACGACAATGGGAGCAGGGGGACAACTCCAAGTCGAGGATCATATGAGGTAGATAAATCCCATAAATCAAGTTTGAAAAGAAAGAGCCCGTCCTTGGAACAGACAGCAGGAAAAGAGGATCAGGTATAATAGTAATCAATTCGTAATTAGTAACGAGTCAGAAATTGTTGCCACGAACATAACTTCAATTCTGATTAGATTCGATCACCAATAATTGGAAAATCAAAAATCGGACTAAATACTTACTTATAGGTATATTTGTTTTTTGCAGGTCATTTGGACAAACGACAGCAACGTTTCCAGTTTGCAATCGCTCGATGGTTCTGACGTTGATTCTCGCCATTTCACTATGCAGAGAGATTCGAGTGTGAACAGGTACGACATAATAAAATGAATCATATTTTTTTCAGAGCTCAATATTGGAGTAAAAATTTCTTGTGATAAATTTTCGATCAATCCGTGAAGTTTAATCCTGAATTTCTTCATTCTGCAGCAGGCTATCGGGTGGCTCGACTAAAAGCGAGATGCTGCAGCGCGACAAAAAGTACAACAAGGGTATCATAAGGAAAATTACAACAAAATTAACGAAGTCAGCCAGTGTCGACGACCCGAACAGTTCGTTTGATTACTCGATGCAGGTGAGTCACAGCTTTTTGATTCCAGAATTGATTTTTCCTATTTCCTGTTCTATATTTATCAGCGAAATAGTTTTTAGATAATTATTAATTCATCAAACTTTTTGATCGTTCTCTTCTTATCAGACCTCAGGTTCTGAAGCAAGCATTAACGAGGATACTAAGCAAGGAAAACGTAACTTGAAGAAAAAATTAACGGACATGTTCAAGAGGGGTTCATCGAGGAGTAACAAGTAAATAAATTGCGATTTCTGAGCAAGAACAAAATTGATAACACAGAATGAATCTTTATTTGTATTTGATAATCTAACAAAGCTTATATTATTCCATAAATGTGATTAACAATTTGGACAGCAGAGGGGGAGGATCTCGGGAGTCCAGCAGACCTTCGTCGAGGAATTCTATGGCGTCGAAGACTTAACGAAAGTAGAAATATCTCAACTCACGATGAATTGTATAAAAAAATGTGTGGTATTCATGAAGCTGGAGAAAAAAAAGCCAATCGCGGTTATTTTATCAGCAACAGCACCTGGAGGACCGAAGTGTATTGAAACTTACAGGCCATCTTTTTTCGATCCTCAATTCATTGACTCTGTTTTCCCAGGGCCTTGAACTACTGCCCAATTCTTATATAATTTTAGTATACATTCATGTATATGTATCTTGTATTTAAATGAATATTTATTAAGGCTTGTATTATTTGGCGATGTATATTTAGGGTACAAAAATGTGGTGCCGACATATTTGTCTATAAAGCACTATTGATGTTTCACAATATATCCACGAATTGGAAAATGCGGTTTTCATAACGACGTGGGTTGGTCCCCAGGTGAGTGTACCGGTATCTTAATACTATTAAGTCATTATAAGTAACATTCATATTATTGTTATCTAGAAATATTATTTAGAAAGGAAATTGTATAAATTAATTGTTAAATATAATATGTATGTGTACAGTATAAAAGCGTGGTGTGAAAATAGTTTGATTACTGAGAAGATTACGGAATCGAGGCGGAATATCAGGAAAATTCGATAAGTTTGGTGGAATTGGTAGGTTTATTGGGGCAGGTAATGTGCACGCGAGAGCTGACTCGCTGTAGTGTGATCCGAGACGAAGATAGTCGCAGTCTTTTCCGAAGTCTCCAGGATTTGGTAGAAGAATGCAACCGAGGTGAGTATAGATATCAATCAGGATTAACCATTACAAACGCTGCACCCGTTACTCGTCCGTCTCCGAGCTTCTCAGAGCAGGCAAATTCGTCCGACATTCTTGATGAATTGTTTCCCGGAGTCTGTAATGAGAGGATTGACATTTTTCTTACGTAAGTGTGGACTTTATCAACAAATACGATGCCTTGAAGTTTGTTGCGTTGTGAGTCTGACGAGTCACGGCAGAGGCGACTGAACTTCAGAAATGCAATTGGCGGTTTGGAGCTCTTTTTCGAAAGGGCAACATTTTTACACATTTTTCAATCGTGCCGGGTTTGGGTAAGCGGTGGATGTTAACATTTTGGACTTTTCTATTTTTAATCGGGAGATTTGGGACGTCAAAGTCACGAAGTGGACCGTAGCAGGCACCGGCCGCCATTACATGTTATTTGTTGTTTATCTTTCCGTTTGCTGCTGTTCCTAACATTTGAAGGACAGAAAACCGAGTTTATGGTAAGTTTTTTAACAATCATAAGTATTATTATATAATGACCGTCAGTTGTAAATAAAAATTAATGCTTCCACTAGCTCAAAAAGACGTCATATTCTGCTACGATTATCGCATTCACCTACCAGTGGATTAAGAAGACTGCTTCACGCCGGCATTTGACGACTTCCGTTTTGCTTTCCATGATGTCGTTCAGTTTTCTCTTCAATTGTATCACGCTCAGGACGTATGTATACCTGCCTCTGGTGCCATAGATGTCAGCCTTTCACCGATGACGGTTTTCAGCGCTGTACAAAGCTATCTTGTCAACTTTGGGTCTTGAAGGCGATATGAACCAGTGGAAGAATGGACATCCTCAAGTCCGAGCCCTCCATATGTAGCTATACGATTTTGCTTTAGGTACGGTACTGTCAGTTAATCTTCTTATGGCACTTAATTTTCTGTTACCAAGTTATATTTTTATCAACGATTATTATTTCTGGTAGAAAAACCACGAAGAGGTTTCGAGGATGTAAATAATGGGTAAGTGAGAGGCACTTTATTGATAATAACCTGTATGGCAAGATGCACCGATTATGTTGCACCCGTTATTCAGCCAATTTTTTAAGTGAATACTCTATGTGTTCCGAAACACTTGGAGGTCCAAATTACGGTAGTGCGTAGCTATGTTCAGGGGAGTTTTGTTATCTTTGTCTATAGTACGAAAATCGACCCCCTTCTCATTGGAATACTTTACGAACTCCAATTCACCAACAGCCGCAGCAACGTACTTTTATCTTACTCATTGACACCAGCACCGATCTTTAGTAAGAACTCGACGACATTCCATTTGTTGGAATTAGAAGCAGCCTTCAACGCTGTCCTGCCATCATTATCTTTAGAACGGAAATCAGCCCCCTTATTTTCAATCAAATACATGACTACGTCCAACTGCCCGATGGCAGCAGCTACGTGCAGGGGCGTCTCACCATTTTTATCTGTACAGTGAACATCAGCCCCATTTTCAATCAGACAGTTCAATACTTCCAATTCACCGGACGTAACAGCTAGGTGCAATGGCGCCTTGCCATTTTTGTCCGCGAAGTGGATGTCGGCTCCATTTTGAATTAAATACTGCACCATGTCCAATTCACCAGCGCAAGCAGCTTCATGCAATGGCGTATGGCCCTTCTCAGTGATAGAGTGGATATCGGCCCCTTTCTCAATTAAAAACTTCATTCTGTCTGGTTTACCCCAGCGAGCAGCTACGTGTAGTGGCGTTTCGCCTTTTTTGGTTATGGAGTTGACATCGGCCCCTTTCTCAATTAAAAACTTCATTCTGTCTAGTTCACCGTAGCGAGCAGCTACGTGTAGTGGCGTTTCGCCTTTTTTTGTTATGGAGTTAACACCGGCCCCTTTCTCAATTAAAAACTTCATTCTGTCTAGTTCACCGCAGCGAGCAGCTACGTGTAGTGGTGTTTCGCCTTTCTTGGTTATAGCGTTAACATCGGCCCCTTTCTCAATTAAAAACTTTATTTTGTCAAGTCCAAGTGAGCCAGCAGCTACGTGTAGTGGCGTTTCGCCTTTTTTTGTTATGGAGTTAACACCGGCCCCTTTCTCAATTAAAAACTTCATTCTGTCTAGTTCACCGCAGCGAGCAGCTACGTGTAGTGGTGTTTCGCCTTTCTTGGTTATGGCGTTAACAACGGCCCCTTTCTCAATTAGCAACTTCATAGTGTTTAGTCGATTCCAGCGAGCAGCTACGTGTAGTGGCGTTTCGCCTTCCTTGGTTATGGCGTGAACATCGGCCCCTTTCTCAATTAAAAACTTCATTCTGTCTAGTTCACCGCAGCGAGCAGCTACGTGTAGTGGCGTTTCGCCTTCCTTGGTTATGGAGTTAACATCGGCCCCTTTCTCAATTAAAAACTTCATTCTGTCTAGTTCACCGTAGCGAGCAGCTACGTGTAGTAGCGTTTCGCCTTCCTTGGTTTTGGCGTTAACATCGGCCCCTTTCTCAATTAAAAACTTCATTCCGTCAAGTCCACGCCAGGTAGTAGCTACGTGTAGTGGCGTTTTGCCTTCCTTGGATATGGCGTTAACATCGGCCCCTTTCTCAATTAAAAACTTCATTCTGTATAGTACACCGTAGCGAGCAGCTACGTGTAGTAGCGTTTCGCCTTCCTTGGTTATGGCGTTGACATCGGCCCCTTTCGCAATTAGAAACTTCATCCTGTCTAGTGTATTCCAGCGAGCAGCTACGTGTAGTAGCGTTTCGCCTTCCTTGGTTTTGGCGTTAACATCGGCCCCTTTCTCAATTAAAAACTCCATACTGTCTAGTCGATTCCAGCAAGCAGCTGCGTGTAGTGGCGTTCCGCCTTCCTTGGTTATGGCGTTAACATCGGCCCCTTTCTCAATTAAAAACTTCATTCTGTCTAGTTCACCGTAGCGAGCAGCTACGTGTAGTAGCGTTTCGCCTTCCTTGGTTATGGCATTGACATCGGCCCCTTTCGCAATTAAAAACTTCATTCCGTCAAGTCCACGCAAGGTAGTAGCTACGTGTAGTGGCGTTTCGCCTTCCTTGGTTATGGAGTTAACATCGGCCCCTTTCTCAATTAAAAACTTCATTCTGTCTAGTTCACCGTAGCGAGCAGCTACGTGTAGTAGCGTTTCGCCTTCCTTGGTTATGGCATTGACATCGGCCCCTTTCTCAATTAAAAACTTCATAGTGTTTAGTCGATTCCAGCGAGCAGCTACGTGTAGTGGCGTTTCGCCTTCCTTGTTTATGGCGTTAACATTGGCCCCTTTCTCAATTAAAAACTTTGTTTCGTCAAGTCCGAACGAGCCAGCAGCTACGTGCAGTGGCGTTTCGCCTTTTTTTGTTATGGAGTTATCATCGGCCCCTTTCTCAATTAAAAACTTTATTCCGTCTAGTTCACCGCAGCGAGCAGCTACGTGTAGTGGCGTTTCGCCTTCCTTGGTTATGGCGTTAACATCGGCCCCTTTCTCAATTAAAAACTTCATTATGTCTAGTTCACCGCAGCGAGCAGCTACGTGTAGTGGCGTTTCGCCTTCCTTGGTTATGGCGTTAACATCGGCCCCTTTCTCAATCAAAAATTTTGCTACATTCAGGGCACCCGCGAAAACAGCTGCATGCAGTGGTGTATATCGGCAGATTCCCTTCGTGTTTATGCTGCGAAAATCGGCCCCGTTCCTAATTAAAAACTTGACTACTTCCAATTGTTTCTCTGAAGCAGCTAAGCAGAGCAGATGCGTACCATCCATACTTGAAGTCACTGTTTGCCTGCAGGTTGTACGGACCAACACAATTATTAAGTTTAGGAGTTAGCGATCGGTCTCGTCACACTCGCTACCAGAAGAATTCGGACCGACAGCATTCGCAATCTGTAAAGAGAATAAACGCACCCGTATTACATTAATTGTAGATTGGAATTCTCATTCATATAGGATGTCATTGATTTCAGAGAAATGCAAACAACCAAATATTGAGTCGCAATCACAATGGACATTATTGGAATGACATGTCAGAAACCCAGAACCAATTGGTAATACTCCAGGCAATGATCGATTTGAGGGCCCCTGCAATGGGGGGTGGCGGTATAAGCGAAGTTCGTGGCGCTTCTTTATCTGTCAATACGTTAGTTTACATAGTTCCGAAAATCGCGAATGATTATAAAAATCCGGTAGCTCTGAGAATAACGTAATTTCAAAAGTCAGTTAATATAACCTGCAGAGACACAATTATCTAGCAAATTCACTTGCTCCGAAAATAACGCATTATTCGTAATGTGTTGACAGGCCCGACGGTCACGCAATTTCATGTGGGATATGAATTCAAAATATGATCAGAAAACTTGAAGGCCGTGATTTTTTCGTTCAATTCCGAATCTTCGATTGATCGGTCAAGTATCTTTCACTTTTTGAATAGAGTTACTGACGAGGCAAACAAAAATAAAATGCTGCAACACATTCCAGTTTGATGGGAATGGCATTGCACGGTCTCTAAAATTTGCACTTGAAACATTTCCTAATGTTTACGGGAAGCTCGTATATGTTCTCAAGTTCAATACCAAAATCATTCAATGCAATTGATGTTAAAGTGGAATCCGTGATTGCAAATATTCGAAAAAGTATAGTCACGATCGAGTGATTCGAGAATCACGTTTTATTCAATAAAGATGATGTAAAAAATACGACTGTGTTATCGCACACGGCACATTCTCTTCGGGAAATGTTGTGCTTACATGCAATTGGGAAATTGTGGTCAAAGTTTAAAAGTTCGACAGAAAAGTTGAATGAATCTGCACATATTACAAAATCCACTTGCTGCGAGCACAGCGAAAATAATAATTAAAAAAGCTACTGATTACGAGTGCAATTGCTGCGAACCGACGATCTCTGCAGTCGTTGGACGGAAGTGGTGAGATGATAAGTTTCATGTAAATGAGATGTGAGACTTTTGTTCTATGTATCATATAATTTTTTGTATGATTTATCATTTTCTAGCAATCCGAATCTTTGTTATTGTTGTTGTTGTTGTTCCGGAATAAATTCAGTAAAAAAATTCATATCTTATAAACGAACTCTGGCCTCAATAAAATTCATACATGGTGTTTTCACACTAAAGAGGATTATTCTCTGAAATTATGAGTGATAAGAAACGTATGGTTTTTGTCAAATTTGAAGAACTAATTTTATATTATTTTTTTTCAACTTCTCGGAGCCGCCGTGTTTGTTTGCATATCATGACTTGGAAGTTCACTTTAAACTGAAACTTTTTGATCGTCATCATTTTTTTCTATGATGCATATAGTTTTCAAGTTATACTCTATAGAAACTCGGACATTGTCGATATTGCCTTATTTAGAAGGGGACCGGAGCTGTTAGAAATTATATACTTGAATACTACAGTAGAGCGTCGATTATCCGAACTAATTCGGACCGGGAACCATTCGGATAATCGAAAATTCGGATAACCGAACAATGTGAAAAAAACACTTATTCGTTCACTATGTACACTTGACGTGTTGGATTGTGACACATATGAAGTTGCACCCCTTTCTGACGAAACATAAAAAAGTTGAGTACAGCAATTGTTAGGCAGTCGCGACCCGACATACCCGATACAAAGCCAATAGGAGCACTGACAATTGCTGTGCTCAAATTTTTAATGTTTCGTCAGAAAATGGTGCAACTTCATATGTGTCACAATCCAACACGTCAAGTGTACATACAGGTTGTCCCATCTGAAACAGTACGGTTGAATATTTCGAAAAGTAATGGTTGTAGGAAAAATTGTTTCAGATAAAATTTGTTGAGTTCCGAGGGAGACAGATATTAGTGATATTGGCTTCTTCGTGAGTGGAGGCGCCAAAGTGATATGAAGGTCAACTTGGTTTTTTTGAATGAAAACCTATATTTTTCATTACGTAATTTTGTTCTACTTGAAAAATCAAACGACTTTTGTATGAAATATTTTTATGTGAGACATCAATTTTTTATGATATTCAGATGAACAACTAGCGTTTTTTCAACTTTTGAGAACATTTCACCTTCAAAATATCAAGTTTGAAGGAAAATTTTAGGAGACAAAAAGTGCGTAATTTCACACGATGATTTATGGAAAATAATTGCAGATTTTTTTAAATCAATTTTTTATTTGTTTTACGCGATTGAAAAAGCTGCAATAAAAAGTTATTGGAAAAAATTCCGCAATTATTATGCATGAATCACCGTATGAAATTACGCACCTTTTGTCTCTTGGAATTTTTCTCCATACTTCATATTTTAGAGGTGAAATGATCTCAAAAGTTGAAAAAACTCTAGACGTTCAGCTGAATATCACAAAAAAATGATGTCTCACAAAAAAATATTTCATACAAAAGTCGGTTGATTCTTCAAGTAGAACAAAATTACGTAATGAAAAATATAGATTTCCATTCAAAAAAACTAAGTTGACCTTCACATCACTTCGGCGCCTCCACTTACAAAAAAGCCAATATTACCAATATCTGTCCCCTTTGGAACCCAACAGATTTTATCTAAAACGATTTTCCCTACAACCATTACTTTTCGATATATTCAACCGTACTGTTTCAGATGGGACACCCTGTATACGTATGTATTTCAAACACATGAACTATCTTCTTATTCGATACATAGTACTTTTGGTTAACACTTATAATGCTTACGTAATAGAATATATAGTGTATAAAATATTACATATTGAAAAACAATTGTCTATACTAATATTAATATTTTATAAGTGGTAGGTGTATGTATACATACCAAACGTATACGTATACGTATTTGGTTTACTTCTTTGGAAAAAAGTCCACGAGTTTTTCCCTGTCTTACAACGGAAGCTCACTTTTTTGCAGCCAAATCCTGCAATCAGGAACTAAATAATCTTTCGGATAATTGACGTTTCGGATAAACCAAATCACCATTCGAATAATTGACGTTTCGGATAAACCAAATCACCATTCGGATAATTGACGTTTCGGATAACTGACGTTCGGATAAACGACGCTCTACTGTATTGAAATGTTATTATAGTCACCAATAACCATGTTTGCAAAAATTTGCCGCGCTATAAATGAAAATCTATGCACTATATAGAAAAAATATTGGTATAAAAGTTGTAGAGAATTTTATTGCCTACAAGAAAGGTATCTACCGTATTTGTCGTACGATGCACGGTTCACGAGAAATTTGATAAAACGTGTTTTCCAAGATATACCTTGAATTTACATTCAGGGGACACCCCCAATACATTTTTCAACAAGTACTTAAATCAATTCTGTAGAAGATTGCGTTATGAACCTAGTTTTTTTGTTCTGGCTCCTGGACTAATAAATTTTCGATAGAGATACCGGGGTCGAGTCAGGCTTGGTCAAAAAATGTCACGCGACACTGTACCTCCGGTCTTGCGAAAGAATAGTGCCGAAACCGAGGGTGTCGCATCTATGACGTATACTTTCAAGCCTTCTGTGCATGCCGTAGTTTCTACGAACCATTGAAGAATGTCGGTACGAGGAATCGTTCCCCTTCTCAGTATTTTATGTAAATCAAACTATACTCTCATGACCGTTTCCCAATCGGTATTTCTGAGTTGAATCTCATTGGCTCGATTTCATACTTTTGAATCGTGACTTGCAAAAGAAAAAGGGCTGCTTTCTTAAGGTAGATCAAAAAGTTGAAAATTCCAATTTTCTGTATGCGTCATTCTCATCCTCAATCTGCAATCGAATAGTCTCAATCCACCGAGCAATGACATGAATCACTGATTACAAAAAATTCCTCACTATAATTCTTCGTTTGAAGATAAGTTGGTCAGAAAACCGTAAGAATTGCGGCCAAACTAATGAAATTACTATTGAAAGTACGCTGTAACTTTGTTTGTATTTTATTTCGATAATAAGCTCGGTAAATATTTCATGAGAAGAGTAATCCCTAGCGGGTTCTCATATACGCTGAGTACCCTTCAATTCTACGGTATGGATACGGTATAGGTATTTACTTGGTATAACCACTGTGAGAATACCGTTGTTTCACAGTAGTTTCGCGCCCAAATCAGACCGAAAACATATCGTAGTAAAACCGTATGTTTCTCGTAGTCATACGGTACGAAAATCAGATGTATCGAGATATATATTTCGGACGTCTATTCATCCGAACTTGTAAATCACGTATTACTGAGTGTGAGATGTAAAATTGTATGCGTAATGCTCGACCTTATCTACTTCACCCCACCGATTTGATTCATTCACATTTTATGTGTAGGTCATGTCTAGGACTTGAAAAGGTGAAAATTATAATAATATGTGCCTCTCAGTCGTTTCTGAGACAATAAGTTTGAATGAATTCAAGTGCCTTTATATGTTTCGAATAGTACAAGATATTCAAGAAGCTCCGTGGCTCAGTCAGTTCGCTTCGATTACTTGTATAGAGTACGGACGCGTTTATTGTTCTCGGTATTTAAACTCAAAGCATTAGTCAATCCGCGAATTTTCGTGTTCAAATATCGCTGTTAACACCCGCAGCAAAACCATTAAGATCGATGACGTATCGATAAAGCACCCCATAATGAAGACCTCTAAGCTTAATGTGAAATCGGTAGCGATTTCCAAATCTCCGATCTCTGTAAACAAGACGATTAGACCAAGCTCTGATAAACGGCCTATAGCAGCAACCGTTACACCTAGAACTTCACCTAATTCTTCTGCGGCGACGATAACATCTAACAAATTCTCTCCATTAGGAGATGCACCTGAAATTATTGAGGAACCGACTCAAACCAAGAAGAAGATTCCGCCTCTTATTGTTAAAGGACCACTTCCTAACATAAAAACCTTCACGGATGATTTCAACAAATTCTGCAAAGGACAGATCAAAATCAAATTTACCGGTGCCTCGACACTTATCCAACTTGCTCTTAAAGAGGACTACATAAAACTAGTGAATATGTGTACTGAATTAAATTTAGAATTTCACACCTATGCATTTAAAGACGAATTGCAACGACGATACATCCTCCACGGTCTGCCGGCTACGATGCCAACTAGTGAAATTGTTGAAGACTTAAAAAACTCGATAGAAGTGTTAAATATCAAACAATTCGCCAAGAAAAATGATGACGGTTCACTCAGAAACCTACCGATTTTCCTCATCACCACTCCCTCGAACGTAACATTGAAAACCTCCTAGATATAAAAACGATTGTCTACCACTCTTCTCGGGCTGAGAAATTTAGATCTAGTGAAAACGTTATCCAATGTTTCAAATGCCAGGCGTTTGGTCATACAAGCAAGTACTGTAGCATTAAGGAAAAGTGTGTTCGTTGTGCGGGCAACCACAGCATTAAAGACTGCAATGAAAACGCAGTGGTAAAATGTGTAAATTGCAAAGGCAATCACGTGGCGAGTTACAGACAATGCGAGGCGAGATCTAAATTCAAATCAGCATTAGCAACAAGATTTGGTTCTAATCAACCGGTCAAAAGCAATACACCTGTTAACTCTACTCATAACAATACTCAACCATCCAGTTATCATCCAAATATTGGTAAACAATCCTTCGCTGAGGTTACCAAACTGTCCAAGCATAGCGTCCCCTCCACTGAGGATCTCATATCTGCAAGCTCACATACTGAATATATCAACAATCCAGAGTCCGCTCTCTCGACAACGCTAGCTGCTCTTGGTGACATCAAACGAATCCATGCTGACCTCGTCGAGTTAAATATCTTTTGCATCCTTGATGAACTACGCAATATGATCGCGCACCTCAAAGCAGCATCTTCGCCGATGGATAAACTAAAAGTGTTGTACAGTTATGTGCACCTATTTGAGACAAATTAATGCCAGTTAACAATACATACCTCAACCTTCTCACCTTAAACATCCGTAGTATTAGAGCGCATATCGATGAACTCAATGATATATTGAAAACCAACAAAATAGACATAGCATTTATTACTGAAACCTTCCTCAATGATAAGAACAAACTGTTCATTCCAGATTATAAAATCAGTAGGCTAGACCGCGCTGACAGGGCGGGGGGTGGTGTAGCTATTATAATTAAGAACAATATCCCTTTCAACAACCTTGTCCTACCAAGTAACTTTCCTATTTCGCCTACTGAAGTGCTAGGAATATCGGTCACTTTCAATGTACATAAAATTAACCTCTTTGCCGTTTATAATCCACCTAAAATCTCTCTGAATAAACAAATCATCACAGCGCTTCGTAGGCTCCCGGGATCCTTGATTATTACAGGTGACTTCAATGCGAGGCACACTAGCTGGGGTTGCTTCAGGAAAAATGCGTCTGGCGAGACCCTTTTCAAGATTGCCGCCAACTCTTCAGACCTATTTGTTATGGCACCTCCTGGTCCCACTTTCGTACCTTTCAAACGTAAAGAATCGGCGAGCACGTTAGATCTTATAATTACCAACATCCCGAACCTAGTCTCAAATGTTCATACTTTACAGTATGGCCCATCAGATCACCTGCCGGTCCTTTTTAATTTGGCTGGATCTTTTGTGCCTACTGTAGTCCCTGAAAGAATCAATTACCACAAACTTAACTGGGTCGACTTTCGTACCGAAATTGATAAGTGCATAGCGTCGGCCTCTCCTAATCTCAGTAATTCAAATCAAATAGATAATGCAATCGATTATATCACGAGAATAATATCAACCACGACACAAGCTCTGGCTCCGACCACGAGAACCCAATATCACCTTCCTCCGATCCCCAACGATATCAAGACCCTGATAAATTAAAAAAACTGGGAACGTGCTCAATGGCAATCCCGTCGTATTAGTATTCATAAATCGAATTATAACTCTTTGGCAAAACAAATCAAAGACAAATTGCAAATCTGGAGGCAAAAACTCTGGGCTGCCAAACTGGGAAACCTGAGAGTCAACGATAATTCGATCTGGAAATTGGCTAAAAATTTCGATAATCATAAACATTCTGAAATCCCGAATATCAAGGATCCTATTACAGATGATCTCATATCAACTCCAGCTCACAAAGCCAATCTCCTCGCGAAATCCTTTGCTGACATTCATTCGAAGTCGCTCAAATCAGGGAATATAGCTTTTAATGAAAAAATCAATGCGCAAGTGAAACGATTTGTTGCAAGTTCTAAGCCATATAATAGATCGGATCTTCCCAGTCACACATCTCCGCGGGAAGTCGTTGGGATCATACGGTTATTGAAAACGGCATCCGCGCCGGGTCACGAAAATTTGTGTAACATAGTTATCAAGAACCAATCCAGAAAAGCGATAGTCTTTATCACCAACATTTTTAACGCTGCGCTCAGACTAGAATATTTTCCTTATACGTGGAAACTAGCAAAGACCATCCCGATCCCAAAGCCAGGAAAAGACCCGTCTCTATTAGCTAGCTATAGATCGATAAGCCTTCTGCCATCGCTGGGTAAAATTTTAGAAAAGGTAATCCTCGCTAGGATTAATATACACATTTCCGAGAACAATCTGCTTCCCATGCAGCAATTCGGCTTTAGAAAAGGCCACTCTACTGTACATCAACTCACCAGAGTAGTAGACGAAATTAAGCTGCAGACCAGCAAGAACAACACCACAGCCCTAATCCTTCTAGATAGTGAAAAGGCTTTTGATTCCGTATGGCATCAAGGTCTAATCTATAAGCTTATCTCGTTAGAATTTCCGATATATCTGACCAAAATATTGTTATCATATTTAAGTAATCGTAATATTAAAGTCAATGTAAGCAATTCAGATTCCAACTTGATGACGATATCGGCGGGTGTTCCGCAAGGTTCAATATTGTCTCCAACCTTATTCAATCTTTACTGTTCCACACTTTACGAATTGGTTCCTAAAGGAACGTCCATTGCAGGATTCGCGGATGATCTCGCTTTATTTTCATCTAGCGTTACTCCTAAAAATGCAATAAATAAAACAACGAATGCAACTCATCTAATTGCAGCAGAACTCGAACGTTGGCATATTAAAATCAATCCCGAGAAGACAGAAGCTATCCTTTTCTCTTCGAATAGAAGCCTACCTGCCGATATCAACATCAAAGGCAAACCTATTAGACTTAAGAATTCGGTTGAATACCTAGGCTTAAGCATTGACAAAAAACTTTTGTGGTCAGATCACATTAACATAGTGAATACCAAATCTAAGGTTAAAATGTCCAGACTTTACAACCTGCTACAATCCTCCTACTTAGATATTAAATTAAAGCTTCTGATATATAAAATGATCATCAGACCTACTCTTTTATACGCTTGTCCTATCTGGCACAACGCAGCCAACTATCTCTTGAATAAGCTTCAGATCACGCAAAATAAATGCCTAAGGCTGGCATTATAATGCACGAAAAATGCGGTGATTATAATGCACGAAAAATTCAACGTTCCCTTGCTAACCGAAATGATTAAGAAACTCACGTTGAACTTTAACCGAGCTCTAAGTAACACCCTAGTTAAGAACAAAACCACTTACTCATTCTCTAAATGGGCCAAACAAACAAGAAAACGCTACTTAATAGGTATTGACCGTCAACCCGAATAGGCCTGACAGTTTAACTATAGAGCTATAATCTGTTCAACACCATCATCTCACGCATTGTATATATCATCAACATATAAATTAGGTCTGTCACCCGCTCAACACTCTATGTATCAGGGGTTTTTTTTAAACTTTTCCCCTCTAACTAACTATCCTGTGTATATTTGAATCCTATTATCGAAAGATGGTAAACATTATGTAATATGTAGACAAGAGCCTCCGGGCTGGTACCTACCTTAATTATTAAGCTACATATTGTATTTAAATTGTGAAATAAAGCCTTTATGAATTGAATTGAATCCGTGGCTCAGTGGGTAAGCGCTCTGCTCCATAACCGCGTAACGCGTGATCGGTGGTTCGAATCCCGATAGTGGTGTACTTTTTTTTTTTTTATTTCTTTTTTTTCTACGCAATTTGCATTATTCATACATAAATATCATGCAAATCAGTGCTTATAGTAATCGCTTTCGACAAATAAAAATAATTGTTGATATCTTTCCTTATTTTTATACCGTAACAAATCTATTCATGAACTGTATACATACGGTATGCGCATGGTCTGCTTTGGGCGCAAATATACCATAAGGCAACGTATGAATACCGTCTCACTATCTAGGTATAACTGGCGGTAAGAGCGTAGTCATACGTTGTCTCATGGTATATTCAGCGTATATAAGAACCCGCTAGGGATGGCGTAAGATTGCCAATTCTTATTCTTGTTGCGCAAAAATCCTCACCTTTTCAACACTCAAATCGCAGACGTCTGCAAGTAGCCACAAAACTTCGAAATCTTTCAGCCGATACACCCACCAAACTCACAACACTGTGCTGCCAACGTATGCGAATGAACTGGTCGGCACGCGTCAGAGCCGGATATTTTTTCGTACAATATCAAGAAGGGGGATACCAAGGACAGGCACAAACAGCAGTGACGTAAGTGATGATAATAATTCTGAATGATCCTTGCGGCGATCGAAAAGGTATACCAGGACTTGAATGTAACTGAGACTGAACGATATTGGCAGTAGGCGATTTTTACCGACATCAACTATTCTTTCGAATATCTCCGAAACGGAGGGTCCAATCGGATTGTCCTTTGGGCAGTCGATGTTTGACGAGGAATGAATTCGATCTATCATGATAAATTCAGCGAAATATTAGGGCGTGCCACCTATTTCGACTTATATCAACGCCTATGCATCGAAAATGGAAAATCGGCTGCCTGAGCCCGATTCTGTATGAAATTCCGAACACAACCATCCGAAAACATCTTAGTTTTCGACAAAGATAAAGACGTAAGAAGTATTCTACGAATTTGTGGTAATTAGCAAATGTCAACGGCTGGAAGCAGCCATTACATTAGTTCCCAAAACGCCTGTAAGACGTCGCCGCGCGCGAATTTTCTGCTCCTCGTTCTACCACCACTGTTACGTTGGTATACTGGTACCACGTGATTCGACGTGCAGTCAGAGATGATTTGAAGACTAACAAAACGTATATTCACGATATAATACTTTTCAATGATTTCTGCAATGTCTTGGTAAGTGAAAATATTCAATCGATTCATAATTGAGCATTTTATTCATTTATTTTCATTATTCTACAATTTTTCCATGGATTTCAATACAATTATATGGAATAATATGTGAACAGTTGTACTGCATATGTATAATATGATTTCACGCTATACATCATTCGTATTATCTATTATATAAAATCATATGAAAATACATATGATATACGATCTATACATCATAGGTATAATATGACCATGGTTAGTAGAATATTCGTATCTATAGATTCGTTCCAAATACTTTGAAAAAAAATATCTTACGATCGTCAGCCCTCCTTCTCAACCAGTGTTGCGAGTCCCTTATTACATTTAAATTACCCATTCAATTACACATTACCGAAGTGATGAGTAATATTACACATTACCAAAGTAATGGGTGATTAAATAAAAATTAAATTACCCGTTGAATAAAAATTTAATTATACGTCACCAAAATAATAAAATATGTATAAGAACTAATGATATTCAGGCTATAATTCTTCTATACCTACATGATTATTTTGGTAACGCGTAATTGAATACTTATTTAATAACGAAAATAAATGAACAAAATGCTCAATTATGAATCGATTGAATATTTTTACTTACCAAGACATTGCAGAAATCATTGAAAAGTATTATATCGTGAATATACGTTTTGTTAGTCTTCAAATCATCTCTGACTGCACGTCGAAACACGTGGTACCAACATACCAACGTAACAGTGGTGGTAGAACGAGAAGCAGAAAACTCGCGCGCGGCGACGTCTTGCAGGCGTTTTGGGAACCAATATAATGGCTGCTTTCAGCCGTTGACATTTGCTAAATACCATAAATTCGTAGAATACCGATCACGTCTTTATCGTTGTCGAAAACAAAGATGTTTTCGGATGGTTGTGTTCGGAATTTCATTCAGAATCGGGCTCAGGAAGCCGATTTTGCATTTTCGATGCATAGGCCTTGATATAACTCGAAATAGGTGGCACGCCCACACTTTGCGATTGAAAAAAAAAAAAAAATTAATTATTTCGCTAAATTTCTCATGATAGATCGAATTCATTCCTCGTCAAATATCGACTGCCCAAAGGACAATCCGATTGGACACTCCGTTTCGGAGATATTCGAAAGAATAGTTGATGTCGGCAAAAATCGCCTAGAGCCCCCCCTTAAATATAACTCCCCAAAACCTCGAAATGTTGACATTCGAAAAAACTCGATTTTTGATTAAAAATCATACGGGAAAAAATTTATGCACGGAAAACTAACTATATCTATAACCTTTCTCGATGTATTATAAACACAATAGTATCAATTTGTTGTAACGTATTTAACACATAGCGGGAAGATTTAGGGTTGGCCCACAGGTCAACCGGTTTCCTGATTTTTTCTTATGTTACTGGGTCATTTGAGAATGGCGTTGGTGGAATGAGTAATCAGGGTTGCACACAAGTTTTCGAATTTTTCAATCTTGCAGAAAAGATTCAAAAGTATCATTGTAACGATCTTATTAACTAACTTTGTTGATATACTGCAACACGGTGTAACACTGATTACTTATTTCTTCTTCGATGCTATAGCTCTGGTCTTCGATCATGCGCATCGTGGTGTATTTCAATATTATTATTATATACCTTGATATACATTATAATATTAGTATACGATCGCTGCCCAACTCACCGGTTTGATAATTCGTTTAATCGAAAACACACTGACAATTATTATACCTATGTAATAAAAACGTAACTCGATAATAAAATTTTGACTGTACTAATTATATGTATACCGATATTATTTCGAAACGTCGCACCTATAACCCGTTTACAGATATAAGTATAGTCCTGTATTCTTCGTTCTTTCTGCATTTTGTTGTGCTCATTATTGTTTCCATACGGGGCATTCCACGCCAACTCTACCAATTTTTAACCCCGACCATCTCGAAATCATTTCAGGTTTTTTCTCAACATTCTACTCAGTGAAAGAAGAGTCCAGATTTTTTGTTCAGATTTTTTTATTCAGCTGTTTATATTTTACAAATTTTTGAATTTTTGATTGAGAAAGCCCATTATCTAAAATCTGAAAAAAAATCTGAAAGATATTTACAGAGTAAGACTGCAAATAGGGGTAAAAAACGAAATGCGAAATACGAAAAAAACTGTTTTTCAAATTACCTCGTTTGTTATCAAGTTTATCGTAAAAATGGTAATGGATAATCAGATAGAGAATTTTATTCCCAGCAACTTTGAACATTCCGATTTTCAGTATAGGATCGATATTTTCAAAGTTAAAACTGAAATAGAGGTGGAATTTTTTTTATTTCCGGTTATTTAATTTATTATCAAGTTTATCGTGAAAAGACCCAACCAAAGTTAGAAGAAATAAAATTTGGTTCTCCATTACTATTTTTATGTAAAACTCAATAATACTGAACGAAATAATTGAAAAAAAAGTTCTACTCCAATATTAATTCCAACTTTAAAAATATCGATCCTAGGATGAACATCGTAATGACCAAAGTTGCTGGAAATAAGATTCTCTGCCTGATTGTCCATTACCATTTTTACGATAAATTTGATAATAAACGAGATAATGCAAAAAACAGTTTTTTACCCCTATTTGCAGTCTAGCTCTGAAAATATCGATCCTAGGGTAAAAATGATAATGACCAAAGTTGTGGGGAATTAGATTTCCCACAGCTTTAGTTCCTCTGATTTTCACTCTCAAGTTTAAAATAAGCGAGTTATTCGAAAAACAAAAAAACCACCCTTTAAAACGAGATGGCGGTGAACGCAATGGGTGCAGGTTTTTCCCGAAAATCGAGATTTACACTCTCGAACACCCCGCCCCAAGTATAAAAAAAGAACATCGCTCCCCCCAATTATTTCCAGGTAAAATCCTAATTTGACTAGACTAAAACACGTTTCACGAATTTGTTAATTTTTTCGAATTATTATATGTATATTTCGCAAAACATGGATACCGGTCTGATCCGCCTGAATATCCGACACCCGCATTGCGCGAGGCGCCTCTGAGCAAACACACGCTAGAATATAAAACAAACCGCCAAGGAAAAGAGAACAGTATGTGAAATTTTTATTCAACACGTTTACAAATCCTTTCATACCTTCATTAAACAGTAGATATAAAAGGTTTGACTAAAAAATACACAATCACACAGATATCGATTACTCTGGCCTATAATTATTCATGTAACAAAATATTTATCTTAAAAAAAAAAAATAATAATAATAATAACATTTTGCAAATTCGATGTCAGGGTGTTAATTTTTACTCAGATAATCTTCGTACAGTTTAATTAACGAGGCAGGTGTCCTAGGTGTGACTATGGACAAAGCTGCTTTGAAATGTTCTTTGGTAATCTCAACAGCGTTTAAATTCTCCTCAAGAGCTTTCATAGCCGCTTCATGGCAAATTGCTTGAACCTCTGCGCCCGAATATCCTTCAGTTAAATCCACCAAATCGTTTATATCAACGTCGGTAGATACGGGCATTTTTCCCAATTTAATATCGAATATTTCACGTCTCGTTTCGAAATCCGGTAACGGAACGTAGACAATCCTATCCAGACGACCAGGACGGAGAAGCGCCTGATAAGAAATCGTTATTATTCAAAAAAAGGACCATTATTCAATTCTCAATTCACAAAAGAATATTAAAGCCATGCTGTAACTATAAATATGATCTTGTCGTAGGTCAGAGCATTGAGTATCATGACACAGTAATTTTCTACTCAAACCAATTCCCACCTTGTCAATTCTGTCTGGTCTATTAGTCGCGGCAACAAGCGTAACGTTACCCAATTCAGTAACGCCGTCAAGCTCGGTTAGTAATTGCGCCAAAACACGCTCTTGCACGTTACTGCCACCGCCAGTGCTCGACGAAGATGCCCTCTCTCCGCCAAGCGCGTCAATCTCATCGATGAATATAATAGACGGTGCAACTTGTCGGGCCTTTCGGAAAAGTTCTCTCACCGCTCTCTCGGACTCACCGACCCATTTTGAAAACAATTCAGGCCCCTGCAAAACGCGAACAATTGTATAAAAATCTCAAAAGTATTAATTTTTGTCAAAGAATTTTGATTAAAACTAACGAAAAGGAATTCATTCTGCCCTAGATCAATCCTTTTCTGCTTGTTTTAATCTACAGGCTTTAAAAAGTAGAATCTACTAATTCGTTTCAGTGTTCAAAGTTAGTCAAGCTTAATAATTAGTTGACAAAAAAAAAAGAAAGGACTAGGGACCTTTATATTAAGAAAATTGAGCTTGCTCTCAGTGGCTAAAGCCTTGGCAATCATTGTCTTCGAGCAGCCAGGTGGACCGAACATGAGAACGCCTCTAGGAGGCGTAATACCGAGCCTAACAAAAGCTTCTGGATGTTTCAGGGGCCATTCAACAGCCTGTTGTAGTTTAAGTTTCAGATCTTTTTGGCCTCCTATATCGGACCATTTTACATTTGGAACTTCGACGAGGACTTCCTTCATTGCCGAAGGTGTTACCATCTTTAAAGCATAGTTGAAATTATCCAGAGTTAGAGTAACTTGGGGTTCTTTGTCTTCCGAATGGCCAACAGGCTCTCCTCGATGCTTTATAGCATGCAGAGCTGCCCGAGAACAGAGGCTGAATAGATCAGCGGCGACAAATCCGTGAGTTACAAATGCGATTTCTCCGATATTCAAAGTCCCAAGCTCATGGGGAACCTTGGATAACAAATTGCTTAAAATTTCTCTCCGCATGGAATGGGTAGGCACAGAAACCTCGAATTCTTTATCGATTCTACCAGGCCTACGTAATGCAGGGTCCAAAGAATGTGGCTGTGAAGTTGTAGCTATGACCAGAACGTTTGCATTTGAATTCTGCAGATCATCGAACAGATATAGCAGAGTAGAAAGTACTCTTTTCTCTTGTTCGGACGTTGAGTTATTCTTCTTTGCGCAAAGATTGTGAATATCATCCATAAATATTATACAAGGAGCTTTCTTTTTAGCATCCGTAAATATATCCCTCAGTTTTGCCTCGGTCTCACCAACGTATTTACTATAAATATCCGAGCTAGTCGCCGTAATTAAATGCGCACCCGATTCGGCTATCAAAGCTTTCGCTATGAGCGATTTACCAACCCCTAAACTTCCGTACAAAAGAATTCCCCTCGTTATATGAAACCTTCTGATTATCTTGTACTTTCCAAGCGCAATATCAATCACGTCTTTTATCTCAGTAATCAATTCGTCGTAGCCAGCTATGTCGGAAGTTTTTATTACTGTGCTCCCCTCCTCATCTTCTTTATCGATTTCTTTGCTCACAATTTTCCACTCAGTAGCATAAACAGCTTTGTAATATTTATCGCCATCTGATATATTGAGCTCTTCGAAATCCTGTTCCAAGTTTCTGGATACTGTATCAACCCCGTCGTCTATCACACCTTCGCTTTTAACATCAAGAATCTTGTAGATCAATTTCTTCCCGTAGTACGGAATGGAGATTTTATTACCAACCGTGAATACCTTCCTCTCGGTGTAATTTCTGATCAATACATCAAGCTCGGTCGTTACTTCGGGCAATTTTTGACTACCTATATACTCGATGGTGATTTCTGTCGCCAGATAAACCTGGGACTCAAGTCTTGATATTTGGACACGACCTTCGAGCTTGTTTAAATCAATTGCTGCAAAATTGAGATTATTAATTAGCTGATTTAGGAAGACATATACACATGTAGAGAAACCAGATTTCTAGCTTTCAAGAGTACGTACCGTGTTTTGTTAACGAGACGCTGGTCAAAGTCTTATCATTCGTGGGCCAAGCGACTTTAACCACAGTACTATCGTCCGTTTTTAATACGACTGAATCCCCTATTGCAATTTGGCATAATTGCATTGCGGATTGAGCCAGGAATACTAGATCGTTTAATTCACGTTGGGTTATATTTTTCGGAGGCTCTGTAAGAGGAAATTCTTTAGATAAAATGCGGAGGGAATAGGTAGGAAAAAAAAGACCATGAAGTATCGTCTGTAACGGGTTTTTTTTTTTTTCTAAATGTTTATTTTGATTATACGATAAAATGCGCGTTAGAATTATTTCGAAATTCATGCAAAGCGGTAAACATAACCTCAAACACGTTATTCGCGCTTGTAGAGTACAAAACGGAGCTTAAAAATCATGTTGGAGTGGTTTGAAAATCTGTTAGGAATATATTGTTAGATCGTGAAATACGAGGTGATTGTATGTATTGTATTTGACTTAGTACTGACGAAGGGCGGTGAGACACATAACCTGAAATACGTTACTCACCCTGAGATTTGTACGTGTCGATATTGCTGTACAAAATACCATTTTGTATGTAATTGTGTTTGAAATTTTTTATCGATGGTGGACAATTTTCCTCGTGAATTGTTATGTCCTTCTGCGTTAATATGGATTGACATTTTTCACACGAGTACCAAGGCGACGGAGAACCTTTCTTTGATTTAGGTGACATTTCAAGTCACGCTGTGTGCTGTCCACGCTGTGCGGCGGCGCATACGTTGATGACGTACACTACGCTATAGGCAATTTATACACATGTGATTGTAGAAATGACATCATCTCTGCGAGGTAATGCATTCAAGAACTTGTCATCGCGTAATAAAACGATTAATAATTTACTATTAATGTATATATTTAGTTTGAATGGAAATGTTAAATTATGCGCAGTATGATACTCGCCATTCGAATTAAACAGAATTTGAAAAATGAATCTTGTTTGCCGTGGATCGCTGATATTAGTATAATGAAAAGACTCCGAAGATATGAGCCTAAATCGATAAAAATGTTCATATTGAATACATGTAGACATATACTTTTTTTCGTAATGGAATGAATTAACTCCCATTAGCATTTGGGAAGATCTAGCTGTATTGAAGGAATCGTGTGAGCGCGGTTTACTACTACGCCTTCATTTAGGGCTATATGAGTTACTTTGCTGTTGCTAGAATTGCATACTCCTTAGGCGGAAATGGTTTGAATTCGTGCGACCTGTAGTAGAGCTTCGTAAAAATGACTCGATAGAGAACAGGATAACTCCTTTCAAAATGAAACCATATATTTTATTAGTCTGATCGAGATTTTTAAGGAAGATTAAGACTGTAAGTGAAATAACAGAAAGATGAGTTGATACAGAAGATGAATGAAGACAAAAGGAGGTGAAAAAAACGAAATGCTCGCACTTCAATACCATATCTACGTATAATATACCTCCAAATAATTGAAAGCGTACGCATGTAATTAATTTAATCGCAATTAATCATTTATTCTATATAAAATGTAAAAGTTGAATAAAATGCTCTAGTATAAAAATCTACGAATTGATAATATGAAAACACTTACGATAATTTATAATTCATATTTTTTTTCTAGTGAATCAATGTCCATAACATATTTACTAAGAATTTATGTATGCAGTACACTGTAAATATTTCCGAACTAGTTATTTATATATTTTTTAATTATATAATTAAATGTATATATTTTAGTTATATTAATTAATAGAAACATTTCTTGAAATAATTCTATAATATTTCAAGAATATTTCTTCGAAACATTTACACATGTCTAGGTTCACCATGTATCTATAACTATAGCATATAACAGCATCGCGGTCTATTTCAAAATGTTGCTAAAATATTTAGTGTTATGTGGTAGCAAATCTACTACCATAAATGTGGTAGCAAATACTACTACTATAAATTACTAAAAAATAGAATAAAAAATAAAAAAATCGACTATTCAAATTACTCGATATTCATAATCTACAATGTTTCGTCTTGTTCGTCGTACAGTAATAATGACACAATCTTTAATCGCCGGCTATAATCTGTATAGATCTATATACCCTCAGAGATCGTTATACGGATCCTTTCGTATCAATGAATATATTGCACAGGTAAATGCGAGACAAACCCGAGGCCATTGGCTGCGACCACCTGTGGGAATCATAAGATCGAAGATATATAATTGACACAGCGTGATTTGTGACCACGAAGAGACAGTACCCATCGACCATCGTCCTGCCATTCCAACAACTGTATACAGTAAAATTGCAGAAGCCTGCAGTCTGCGCGGCGTTCCGTCCGTAGGTGAAAATAAAAGTATGTAGCTGGTACGATGTGAGGCGAGGCCAGGAAGGCTTTCGGCAGGTTCTTTCATCTTTGTGTGTCGTTCTGATTTTCCCTCTCCCTTTTTCTCTCTTGTTCCATCAATCTTTGAACATCGCGTTGAGGACCCGTGTGCTCCATCCTCTTCCACATCGTCTGCAGTATCGCGCGACGATGAGGGAAGGGATAAGGGCAAAGGGGCTAGCAGCCATTCCGCAGATAATTAAAATCTGCAACTATCTGTTGGGCTGAGGGAACGGCGCGACCGCGACGCGACGGACGGATCATGGACGGACAGACGGATGGACGGACGCGAGAACGAGCGACGGGTGATCGAGATTAATAGACTCTCCTGTCAGCTGCGGTCTCCTCATCGTGACCAGCGACTGGCCACTGTCCAGTCTGTCCTCAGATCGCAACCTGCGTGGGCCATTGGCAAACGTAAATCGTACAACGACGAGACTTTTGCCATTAACTTCCGGTCCTTACCGCGTCACCAAGGGATAGTTTTTAGTCGATAAAATTGACGTGAGCGATAAGGGGAAACTGAAGAAGGACAAACGAAAATCACGGGATGAGATAACAGTGACGTAATAAAATCCCTAAAATATATACACACATAGCCCGGATTTCATTGCGTGTTTATCTTCGTTGATATCTCCGAGTTTACGCAGGAAGCACAATTCGTACCTTACTCACGGATACAGAAAACACGCGGTCGGCCTCATGAGGAGCACGAGAGGATGGTGGATCGTTCTTGGCGGCTTCACCTTGGTTTATCTTCGAAATGTTTGCTTAGGTAGGGAAAAATCTATACGGAATAGGATATAGCAGCTGCCCCAACACTGCCAGAAAATTTTCGGTTCCACTTCTTTGGCATTCTGTTAATTCTTCTCATTTATATTTGGTATTGTCAAATTCAGTCTCTTCAGTCACGTGTGAAGATTTTTTAAACTCAATTTTCACTTGGATGATACAAATGAGTCTCTAAAATTTGTTTCTGAATTTTTAAGAGTTCGAGGGTCGATCATTGGACTAAACTTTTACTCCTGATCTTTCGCATATTGTCATGATGAGCAATTTCAATGAATTTATTTCATTTTCACTGGTCAAAAGCTGATTTAATTATCCACGTATCATGTAATACCATGAATAGCGAAAAAAAACGGGTTTCCCATTTTCGGACAATCGTTCGGAACATACTTTAGGGCAATTATTGGAAAGCTAGATGTAATACGTGTCCTGCAATATTAGCCCATGTAAATTTCACTTAAACGCCAGTTATGCCCAGTTTAATTCGCAATTCATCGAAGCAATCGAACTCAATGACGTTCTCATTGACGTTAGAGAGCATGAGGAGACTATAGATGATTGGTCATTTATCTTGGCTCTACGTTTCAACTTAAATTCGCTGTAAATCGTATATAAAACTCGATGATAGAAAATTGTCCATTGCGTCCATCAATCAAGCGTTAGAATTTCGCTGATAGGTACAGAAATGAAAAGGGCAAATATACCTATATCAGCTTTTTTGGATCTGGAATTTATCAGGTTTTAACATCCTCTAATTTAAAAATTATTATTTTCAGCCGTTGGTGCGGAGAGCGAATCGCCAGAAGATGCTGTTAGGACCACTGAAGCATCTGAAGAGACTAGGCAACAGCAACAGCAGCATCTCTGCTGCGCAAGACACGAGAGAACGATCGACGTGGGTTACGGTGAGTCGGACGTAATTTCGCGAACTTTTACCATAAGCATAATTTATCCCACGTTATGATCCTTGGAAATTAGCTACCAAGTAGTTGCACGACGTGTTTGAGGCAGTGGGAAGTGGAAGCGAGGGATAGGAAGTAGGAAAAGGTTTTGAAAATTGATCTGACCAAGCTGTGACAACGAGTTAAATGTAACCACGCGATACTCTATAGCGTCGGTGAAAGATCGAGCCCTTCTCGAATTGAATATCTACGCCAACCGAGTGTTTAAGCAATTGACACCCGCGTTAAACCGAGGGACAGCCGGACGAGTCTTCCGGCCAATATGCAATCTCTGTATCGGTAGAGAGGGATTGAAAGTTGAGGGAGTGTTTGAATCACTGAATTTTTAATTAATTTCTTCAAGCGATAATCACACGTTGAAAAATTTACCTCCACAAATCACATTCGTTCACTCCTGAAGAAAATATTTCCAAAAATCTAAAAATTATTCAAAAAATGATCGATATGTATTTAATTTCAAAACGCTTTATAAGGAAGAAAAATCTTCTGGAGCCATCGTCGTTGCTTAGTTATTGGAAATAAATAGATTGAAATATAATATATTCCATAAGTAAAATTGATTTTTCGAGAGTTTTATGGTGTAATAAATCTGTCATCGTGTATATCACCGAATCTCTACGGCCAGATTACTGAATCGTTTCTCTCCGGCCATTTATAGTCCGCGATAAGAAGTAAACTGCATAACGTGTTGATCGCAACAAGGTGAAGAGGCGTGGGTCACGTCGATGCCTCGTGAACGGGCACATAAGTCGCGTGAATCACGCACACCCACCCATCCCTAGTGCCTAGTGGCGACTGTCCGGTCCGATCCGAGCCAAAAATAGCTCAGTTACATTACGGACTCCATATCCCGGCCACGCGTGATACCAAACACTTCTAAATTAACACCCGTCATAAATCAAATCTGTTTTCTGCACAGCGAGACCTGCTCAGCGATACGCATGATAATATATCTACAAAAATGTCTTTCGCCTATTTAACCGCATGAATTAAGGCCGAATACGAAACATTAGTTGCAGGATGTTGAAAAAAAAATGTTTTTTGCCAGTCTCCTTCCGCTCCCTACTTCCGGATATTTTTTTTTTTTTATTAATTTTATTCCATTTCGAAAATCTTCTAAGGTTTAACATTTTTTTTTGTATCTGTTTAATATAAACTAATCCGTCGACTGCAGGTATGTCGAACCAAGTGATCCAGATCGATGCTGGTCACTGCCGAAGGCTTTGCCCTCGTCACGTCGTCGATGATCCAGGAGATGCCAGTAAACCTGCAGTTCAGGTAAATTGTAAAAAAAAATCCTTTTACTTTTAAGGAGGTACGAACATCTTGGAAATAATTTTTTGAATCGTTGGTAGGTACGATTGATTGAAAAAAAAATTTTGAAAATTTTATGGACTTATAATGATCATTACGTGGATTCGTTGGAATCACTGCGGAATATTTATGAGACACGATCAACACCGTAGACATCGATTCACCGTACGGTTCGAAATTTCGTCGACGAATGTAGCGAATGAAATTTGTGAGAGAATGCTACCTCTGCAGAATCTGCGGCACAATCTCGTGAGTCATCGTCCGGAGGATACGAAGAAGAAGAAGAATACGAAGGATGGGGTGATCAGACTTGCGGTGCAAAAAACACACCTGGCTCTCAGATACCGAGCGAACGCCTAAAGAATTTAACCCTCGATCGCTTGTTCGGTCGATTGAATTGAATTTCGTCTCAGGAATTTAGTCACGCGATTAACTATGGCTGCGTCGATTCAAGAAAAAAAATTTACTCTCTCACGATCAGATGTTTCGCAATGTCACATTATACAACCGCGAAAGAATTTTAGAAAAAAAATTTCGTATACCTACCCCGAACTATACTGCAACGCCATTCAATTGAATTAATTGGAATCGGTGATGGCATATCGAATTTTTCCAAACCGAGTAAAAAGGGGCTTCGACTTTTTCGAGAATGGGCTGTTTGATTCTCTTGTGTATTAAGTACGTGAATAAATTGTATCGAAAGTCCTAAAATCCGTCGAATTTGGGTGGAGTAACATCGTCGATGTGTACCATTCGACTTTGGCAAGGTATTATAGAATCTTGTACATACATCGGAGTTTCGACAAACAAATCGAGATACAGTATAATTCCGCTGTGAGATGCGCTAAAGCGAGTCGAGGACGGGGAGGATCCTGCAGGAGAGACACCGCGGTTAGTTAGCAAAGTCTATTTTCGTCCCGTGATGCAATCCCGCTTAAGCGTGGTCCGCGGTCTGCCACCCACGCCATGAACGGAGACCATGTTTTGCGTCCTTGGAAGGTCGGATCATCGGGGGTCAGCGCTCCGACGCGGGCGCCTGCACGGTGCAGTCCGACCGCAGAACGTACGGGGTACTAAATTCAAAATACGTACGCTCGAGATTTAACCCGAGAGATATCCTCCAGGATACCCGTGATCACGGTCGGCTAGGCATGCACGGTAGCCTCTTCTTCTACAGACACCCATAACTCTGCCAACCTCTTTCTTCGGTTATAGATTATGGCTCGAGTCCAGTTCCAAAGGCTTTTCACGTGGTGAACTAGAGACTTGGAGATAATTCATGACACTCATAGGTACTTTTCATGTTCTCAGAGATGCCCTCTGGACTGGCATTGCCGTCCGAATTCATCGAGGCTAGAAAGAGTCTCAACCATTCTAGGGGTCCGTGTGATAGAGGCCATAGACTCGTGTGATTGTATCCCAAAGCAGGCCTGCAGCAGAGAACCTTACACTTACGTCGTTCATCCTGGAACCCCGCATCAGGCTGACATGGACGTTGGCGTCTGCATGGGTCACTGTGGCAAAGGTCTTGGATGCAAGCCTTTGAGGAACAGAACGATCAGCATCGTTGGTCCGAACGGTGAGTTGATTTCAAGGTATTATTCACTACGAAGCTGCGAAGAACCTGAAAATCACGCTGTCGTTGTCGTTGTCGTCATGGTTTTATCAGGAGACGAAGTCCATCAAGTCATAGAAGAGTGCGGGTGCAGTGGTGACTGCTACAGGATGACGCATATCGAGACCGTCTTGGACTTTAGCGAAGTAGAAATCCGGGACGGGTCAAACTCTACGGAGGTCAAGCCGCTGGTTAGGGTGAGAAGTCTTTGCTTTGTCGTTTTCAAATTATATTTTTGACATAACTGCAAGTCAAACTGTTTTTCATTGGATCCACAACCATCCGTGTATAATTTTACTAATAGGCTATCGACGTTGGACAGTGCGTCGGCGTTTGTTCTGGCAAGGAAATGGAGACTTGTCTATTACGAGATAAGAAAGATCCATCGAGGTGTCTGGCTGGTCTGTATTCAAAACAACATTCCTGCACTCCGGCCAGATTCAAAATCCATGAATACAGGTATCGTAATATATCTGCTCTACCAAACGAGCATTTTCATTTTTCGTCTACTTTCTCAAATTTCTGGATACTGTCTTCGTCTTGAATCTCTTTCCTCACTTCACGCAAAATTTAATCGACAAATTAAGAAGCTTAAGGACCTTTTTACTTCATTTACAGATCCCGGAGGGGTGCAATGAGGGAAATAATTGCAATCACGCAGTGCGCTTGTGTCTAACGTACTACGTTAATCATGCATCTGCCTTAAAAAATTATTAGACTTAGGTTAATTATGAGTCTGCAAAATGATAATATAATTGGTCGAGTTTATATATAAATATGTTTATTATTTTGAATTTTGATCGTTACGCGCCCTCAAAAACTCTTCCAAATAAATAAAAAAAAAAATTTCCTGTAAAATTGTAGCGCTTAATATTAATATTAACCCGATCCCCAAGACGAGGGAAATTTCAAATGGAAAAACACATGTATTTTTTAAAATCAAACTTTGAATATTTATAACTTTGGCAATAATTGATGAAAAAATTTGAAATTTGGCACCAATGTAGTAACTTGTATGATGTATAAAAGAACACGTTGGAAAAATTTTTAGACAGTTATTTTCTTACTATTCAACAATAAAAAAAAAAGCAAAAAATTTCTTCATGTCGTAGAAGTACGAAAATAACTGACTAAAAATTTTTACAGTGTGCTCTTTTATACATCATATAAGTTACTACATTGGTGCCAAATTTCAAATTTTTTCATCAATTATATATTGTCAAAGTTTTGAGTTTTGAGTAAACTCCTAAAGCCATTAGAATGCGGAATCACGCTGAAGGAAGAAAAATATCACAGACTGTTGGCTGTAAGCCTTAGGTGGCTTTGGCTGCCTATATAATAATAATAATAAAATGGTTGTTTTTATATAATGAAATTACCGTTACTTCGGTAAAAAATTCCTCAAAAATTGGGAGTTATTTTGTTCTATCGTTTCACAAATTTTGTAACCTATTATATGTATATGAAATATTTGAACAGTTATAAATGAGTACTCAGAAACTTGGTCTTTTTTTGTATAATATAAAGAAGATTCCAGAAAAACCAGATCTTCTCAAACTATGTGGTCATCTCCAATTAAAATTAACTATATATAGGATCGGAAAAACATTGAAAATTGAAATCGTCTCTGAAGGTTTATACTGCAGTGGATCGCATATGTTGCACCGTTATGAGAAGGTTCGTGTAATGTCTGTAGGACTTACCCACCTTAAAGAAGGAGAAAAATTTCTCGCACGTAAATCAACAACCTTTTATCTTAATCTAAAACCGACTATACAGTGCAGCTATCAGTTGGTAGTTTAACAACCGCATCAATATTTACGCTCGTTAAACCACTCGACTGTTTTTGATGACGGTACTTTTTCGTGACTCAGGATGTACTGATCAGATTAACTCGGCTTACAGGCCCGCAGGCCATTGTTGACCGTTCTTCTTCTATAAACTGTCAAACGTAATGCGTAAACGTCTTGCATTTCGGTAGACTTCAGTCCTGCACTGCACACGTTTTTTTTTTTTCTTTTTTTCTCAGCTCTGAAGGCTTTATGAACGATTTCGCGAGACTTCGAAGTTCATGGTTCAAAGATGGCGAATTTGGTCATAGAGGAGGCATCGGAATGGTGAAAATAGGACTATTTATCTAATAGAAATATCTATCTATTTATCTAATAGAAATATCTATCTATCTAATAGAAATATCTAGCGATCTAATAGAAATATCCTACTCAGTCTTTAAACACCTCGATGAGTCATTTACGTCGAAGAACAATCGTTTTTATTTCTATACCTTAAATATGTGTATCTTGTTTGTTATGTGTATTAGTCAAACTAGGAAATCCCACGCAGTCGGAAACTTGTTATAATTAGCCCCTTGATGGTTCGTCGTTTAATATTATTATAACCGTAATATTATTCTAACCAAGCAGACGACCAATTGAAACGATTTTTTCAAATCCCATTAACCCTATTCATCACCATCTTCACCCATCATCGGCAACTCAAAATTCCATGAAAAGAAAACAAGCCGAAAGTCTTACCGATCCAGAAACAAAGATCCGGGTATTTTCAATTTTCCCTCATTTTCCGGACACTTTTTTTCTAGATTGGAAAGTAGAGAGGGGGCGTCGTAGAAATCTCGCCCAGGGCGCCGGTGGTCCTAAAACCGGCACTGCCCTAAGGTATACATATATGTGTAAGAAAATTGTGTATGTATCGCCGTGATTGGTCTATATAATAAATTTCGTAATTATCGTCGATATGTCTTTGGTTTTCTTCCATACCTTTCCTGTATTAGTATAGATATTATAATTGTCAGAATCGCCTAATTAGCTTAATTCTCAGGATCCAATCGAATTTTATTCACACGAAACATGATCATAGAAGGAGTGATCGACGTACGTCACACGTAGCTGATTCTATCGGTGATTTCTTTACGTGAGATTGTAAATAGCCATGAATAGTGATCGTGAATCAGCGAACGAGGAAGATATAATTTTATGTGACATTAGTATATGAGAAAAAATATCGAAGGTCGATTCGGCGATTGGTTTATTGACGGATAAAAATATTTGCGTAGGGTATATACACGTATACGTGTAACAGTTTCACATGCGAGACGTGAAATCGAATTTCTTGGCAAGTAATAACGTGCACGTAAGTTCTTTGGTAGATTATGTCGTAGGACATGCGCGTAATTGCAGCTGGCCAACACACCGAGAGTTGCCAATTCCGTTGAATAAACGTAAGGTATCATTCGACCCGCTTTGTTACCCGAAGGAAGTGATAAACTAACCAATTGAGATCAGAACGGGAACGTGGGCGAAATATTACAAAATTTAAACGCACCGTCAGCGGCTAGTATCTCGCGGTATATTTTACGCCGCTATGTATGTAACGTACGTACGTACGGTAGTTGCGGAAATGCGGAAATGCAGAATAAATCTATGCGACTGCAACGCTGATCGTGGGAGTCGTCAGGGCTCCGCATAATACGATTTTTACAGATTTCAGAATGCTGAAAAATAAGTTTGAAGACGGTAATTTTGATGGGCGAGGCTGCAACTGACAAAAAAAATATTCCGAGGGGTGGGGGTCAGTGTGTATTACACATTACCACGGTCCACGAATCGCGGGATGGTCGTATCGTAAATAAAAACAACGCGTCCACATTTCTCGGCGCTTACTAACTCCAGAGAATTTAGGAACTTTGAATTTTTAATAGCCGCGATGTCACCGGGGAACCGTTGCTTCCTTCTGACTCTTAATGGACCGCGATCTGGATTCTGGACTCTGGAGGCGTTCGGGGGCGTTTCAGGGCGCCAGAGAAGCACCACTTTCAGACTCGGTTCACGGAATTAGACTTATTTCGAAAACTTACGATAAATGAGAGAATGAGAACAACATTTCTAAATAGACAGTAAAACTGAACGGATAACTATCTCAGGAGGTGCATCTTGGTTTTTTAAATCCAGAAATTTCAAAAGAAACTTACGAATTCAGAATTCTTAGCATGAATCACTGTGATTTAGGGTTCCCGTCAGAAGATTGATGAGCATGAATATCTGAATGATCAATTTTGGGGTGGTCCTCTACGTGTTCGATGTAAAAAAAAAAAAAAAAAAATCTATCCGAAGAGATGACTTTCGGACCTATGAACAAGATATGGATGGTTTGAATCCATTTATTAACGACACTCCCCATGAAATACTATGACTGATAGAATATACGCGATACGAATATCCCTAAACACATATTTAAGGGTCTTGTTTGTGAGTTACAAAACTGTAGGCAATGGACTAAATTTACGACGTTGGTAAATACTGGGGGTTTTCTCTGATATCGTTGCTTGAAATGCATCGAACTTGAGCTAATATACAGCCAGAGTAAAATAAATTGAACTCGGAATGAATTTGCGTATTACAACTGACTGAATTGTAGTGAATGCTGGGCAGATTTGAAGACCGACATGAAAATTGACCACTACGAATCTGCTATCAGGTCTAGTTATCGGGAACTGCTCGAGCTGAAGCGTCTTCTGGCTTCACGATAAAATCTTCCGAATCTCTGTCGGTTGTGACAAAAACTTGTACCGACGAAAATTCGTTGGATAAGTATCCTAGGACGATTTCGTCATGTGCTGAAAACAACATTGACAACGATTCGAACTTTCGGTCTTGTTAGGTCATTCAGTTTGTTCGAACTTAGAACCGGGATATAGCCTGTCGCCAATGTTCAGAATGAAATCGTCAATGACGACAGGATACAGAACCCGAAAATATTCATGACGAGTGCCGCGTGGATATGGCAGTTACATTACAAAGCTATGACGAATTTCGATATCCTCCTGATCGCAAATCTATTTAACACAAACGTCTAAAATTGGGCATTCAGATCCTACGTTGTGCTATACCTACGTTTATTGAGAAATCGGAGAGTGTTTCCTTACTTTTGGCGGCCTACCGCCATTTACAGTCATCCTGAACCACCACTCGATATTTAAAGAGTAAACACTATACTTATGGCGCTAATGAGCGTACGCAACGCGACACTCGACACAACCAAAAAATCGGACTAATATTATATATACGAAAGGTGGAATCTGGGCGCCCCCGCGAATCCATAAAGTGGGAAAATAGAATCGGACGCATTCGCGAGTTTGGGTTAGGAGTGCGAGGTAAATGCCGGTATCAGAATCGGAGGAGTGCAGGTCAGAGGAGACGTCGGGGGCGCCCAGCCGCCGCGGCGGATAGGAGAGGATTGGAGAGGTGAGGCGAGGCGAGGCGTCAGCGGTAGCGGAGGATAAAGGTGACTCCCGCGCGAGATCCCTCCCATATGCCATTTAGCATCAGTTCATAAGCTTGGATCATCCGGGACCAATTCGGTGGTACTAGTTTCTTACTTGCTGGTGTTCAATTTTCCACATCACAAACGCCGGAACGACTCGCTCTCTTTCCATCCGCTAAACGCGCGTGCACATTATTCGGACCAAAAAAAAAAAAATAGTGTCTTCGAAGTGAGGACCATGATGAGAAAAAACGTCTTATTTTTGGTGCTCTTGTTCGCCGCCGTTTTTTCACACCCCACGGAGATACTAGACGGGAGTGGCTCCTCCGATGTCGAATTCAGTCTTACCTTGAACGACGATCTTCTCGACGACGAGACCCGGGATGCACAGCGATCAGAGGCCTTGGCAAAGTTGCAACAGGTCAGTAACGCCGATTTTGGATGTTCGTTTAATCACTTTCGGAATGAGTATAATCTCTTTTTTTTCTTCGTGCAGATTTTTGGAATCCCAGAACCCAGCGAGAGGCCCACTCCGCACAAAATACCGCCTCAATTCATGATGGAACTTTACAACACGATCGCTGATCCGAGCGGAATAACGCGGGGTAAAAATCCCTACAACGCTAAGATAGTCAGAAGTTTCATAGAAATAGGTAAGATTAATGGATAATTTTTATTTGCGGATATTTTCGGGAGTTGAAATGATAACGAAGTGTCTTTTTCCGCTCCTCACAGACAGTTCCATGCCTCATCACTACTTGTTCAACATTTCCGACCTGGAGACGAACGAGTCTGTATTAGAAGCAGAGCTGCATCTATATCGTAAGAGAACACCGTTCAAAGCGATGCATCCCGCGGTTCTTTCCTCTCCGTATTACCTGGTCAGTTTTGAAAAAAAAAAAAATTGAAATCGTTAACAAATCTTTGAAGAAATGGGGGATAAAATTTTGTAAATTTTCTCTTTTTTCTTTCACCCGCAGATCCGAGTCTACCAAGTATTGGACGAACGTCAGCTCGACATACCGGACCTGCACAAACTGTTGAGCGTCCACTACGTAGGAGCTCACGCGTCAGGTTGGCAGGTAAATATGAATAATGCGTAAATTGTTGTATAACATTTCGGGGTTGTTCAAAGTCTTGAGATCGTGCCAACTTAAGTGGGCACTGACAGCTTTACGGATATTATAAATTTTCCAAAGTATAGTTGATTTTGCTGAACGGTGCATTTCGATTCTTTGATGATTCACGAACCGAATGATGATCAAATGTTAATCAATTTCCAAGGTATTCAACGTCAAACAAGCCGTTATCTCATGGATATCCGGAGCTCCAAATCTCGGGCTACTAGTTACCGCTTCAAATCTCTTCGGCGATGATGCCGCCGTCCATTTCTCCCGACAAAATAATTATCGTCACAGCAAACAGCCGATCTTGGTGCTGTTTAATGACGATGGTAAAGACAGTCCAGCCGGTGAAAACATCATACCTCATTACTACAAGTACGCTAATGACCTTGAAGACGAAGAAGAGGACGAGGCCGTGGCCGTGGCCTATAACGGGCCGAAGATCGATATCGATGAGAGCGATAGCTTCGAGGAGGCAAAATTCGCCAGGGAAAAACGCCGCAAAGATGATTCGGCATTACGTGAAGAGTCCGATCGCACCGGGATCAACGACTACCCGCAGATTCGAGGACGGGAACGTCGTGACGCCTCGTCCCCGAAGAAGGACGGGCGTATAGTATCAAAAAACTCAAAAATATCGGACGCTCTGACTTCGATGGACATCTACGAACGCGCAGTGATGAGGAGACGACTGGCTAAGAGCAGGAAAATTGACAGAAGCGGGGATCCGACTCCCGATTCAGGCTCTCTATTGAAACAACGCCGATCACGATCTACGCCCGAGTTACCAACCCCTAAATTGAACGCCACGAATCAAGAAAACGCTACCGACTGTGCCAGACACGATCTCTATGTAGATTTCGGAGAGATCGGCTGGGCCGATTTCATAATTGCGCCTAAGGGCTACTCGGCTTACCACTGCAAAGGCCACTGCAAATTTCCACTCAGCCAAGTTCAACATCCAACGAACCACGCGACGGTACAGAGCCTTGTCCACATGCTACGACAAGGGACAGACGTTAATCTTCCCTGTTGTGTTCCTACGAAATTGTTGAGTATCAGTATATTGTATTTCCTGGACGATAGCCGCGTCGTACTGAAATTGTACCATGACATGGTAGCCGACCGATGTGGGTGTCACTGAAGGTTCAGACAAGGCGTATCTCTTCATCTGCAAACGGATAGTGTCTTCGATATAAAAAAATCGAAGAAAAAAAATTAAAAAGTGATCAGTTCTGGAGGCGCTGTAAAATTATGATTACACACAAGTTAAAAATGGGTTATTTTGAAGGGTCAGTGTGTCCGCACATATACTGTATATAAGAACGTTATTCGGGATATCCTATGGTACCGCGATAATAATAAGTCTACGTGATAAATGATGAATATTAAATTATTAATTGTAATCTAAGTTGGAGCTGTATATATAGATTTTTTAATTTAATCATGTGCTATATTATATACTAGATATATATCGTTAGAATACTGTACTGTGTATATACGCTAAGATTGGTAATAAAATTCGTCTAAATCAGTTCTTTATATGGTGACACGCCTTTGAACTGTAGGTATATATAGGTATGTATGTATGACTCAAAAATTAAATTACTGGGGAATACAAAGGTTGAATAACAATAATATAAGCTGTGCAGCAATGACGATTAGCGTGGCTAATATGATACAGGCAGGGGCACGATCGCGGAGTTTAAATTGGTTAATGTGTTTACGACGAGATCGCACGTCTGGTAAGCTAATTGGTAGGTAGATTTTTCTGTTAGACTGAAACTAGTAACTATCAATCATACGTAATCAGCCACCATCTCCAAGCAGTATACTCTAGCATTATGCAGCAAGTACCATAACATAAGTATAGTGTACTTAGTCTTTAAATATCGAGTGGTAGTTCAGGATGACTCTACATGGCAGTTGACCGCCAAAAGTGAGGAAACAGTCTCCGATTTCTCAATAAACGTAGGTATAGCACAACGTAGGATCTGAATGCCCAATTTTAGACGTTTGTGTTAAATAGATTTGCGATCAGGAGGATATCGAAATTCGTCATAGTTTTGTAATGTAACTGCCATATCCACGCGGCACTCGTCATGAATATTTTCGGGTTCTGTATCCTGTCGTCATTGACGATTTCATTCTGAACATTGGCGACAGGCTATATCCCGGTTCTAAGTTCGAACAAACTGAATGACCTAACAAGACCGAAAGTTCGAATCGTTGTCAATGTTGTTTTCAGCACATGACGAAATCGTCCTAGGATACTTATCCAACGAATTTTCGTCGGTACAAGTTTTTGTCACAACCGACAGAGATTCGGGAGATTTTATCGTGAAGCCGGAACACGCTTCAGCTCGAGCAGTTCCCGATAACTAGACCGGATAGCAGATTCGTAGTGGTCAATTTTCATGTCAGTCTTCAAATCTGCCCAGCATTCATTACAATTCAGTCAGTTGTAATACGCAAATTCATTCCGAGTTCAATTTATTTTACTCTTGCTGTATATTAGCTTAAGTTCGATGCATTTCAAGCAACGGTATCAGAGAAAACCTCCAATATTTGCCAACGTCTTAAATTTAGTCCATTGCCTACAGTTTTGTAACTCACAAACAAGATCCTTAAATATGTGTTTAGGGATATTCGTATCGCGGAGGTATAGGGATATTCAAACCATCCATATCTCGTTCATAGGTCCGAAAGTCATCTCTTCGGATAGAAAAAAAGGATACCCCTGTTTTTTTTAGGGGACCAACTACATCGAAGAAACCTCAATTATTTTCCGATCTCGTTAACCTGGTCCGTTACAAATGACACGCATAATTGTCGTCAGGGAAATTTCGTCGCGGTTGTGGTTGTGAATGTTTTCCAGTAGAAGTCTTCCTGCACCGAAGTGGTTTCGTATACCTACCGTATCGCAATATCTCTTGCCCACGCCTACTCGACGGTCCGTTTCGCGTTGGCGTAAAATTTCCGTTTTTTTTTTTCATTTTTTTTTTTATCTTCTTTTTGTAGCAATGACAACAACGCGGTGAAGTCAACACCTCAGCATTCCGCGACCGAAACTCTTCATCTAAGTGGCGCCAACCCCGACTCTTGTTTACATTCAGCATTCTGCTGCACGCGTTCGGATCTAAATCTTCTTTTTTTTTTTTTTTTTTTTTTGACTCCCACTCTTCAACTATTTTGCATCATTCCATTTTCATTCCATGACTCAAGCCTTTTTTTATTTGTCACTGTCAATTACCCTTCATACTGTCAATTAGGTATTAAGTGACAATATTTCCAAAGTAGTAAACAAAAATTCCACGAAATTCTGGAAGCGATAATTAATTTTTGCCCATTTTTCTTCTTTTCTCGTTATACCAAAAGGTGATCCTTTTAATCAAAAGAATGGGAATTAATATCCCTCGTAGGTATGTATATGCGTGCAGACGCGGTTTAATCGCGCCGCGAATCGCGAGGATTATTAATCGACTCGTCGAAATATAAATTCAATGGAATTCGATTCGCGTGTCGTCCGAGCATTCCGCACTGATACATACGTCTTTTCTATATTTAAATACTTTCGGTGTATTTCCGAATCAGCTCTGCTAAAAATATCCAAGACGTGTTCCACGGCATTCCCGAGAACGATGAACCGCATTGCAGAATTGTGATTTAGGGTCTCGTTTGCACCGTGTCATAGACATCGCCGAATTATTGCTTTGTTATTACACGGATCGTTCCACGGTTACTTTCCACATCCGAGTCCATGAATCTAGACGCAAAAATGTTATTGTCTCTTAATTTCGTATGATTTTTTGATGTTTTAACGAGTACAGTATCGTATATTTTCGTCGTGCTGATTGCTTTCACTCTCAATTTAATTATCGAGTGCATTTACCTATCAGCCATGATACTTAAAGCTAATTTTCGAATTTCTTCGATCGATTGAAATTATCCTGATTGAAGTTGAAACCGCGTGTCATTTATCTGCAGTGATCACATTCTGCTTCTATATAACCATCACCGTCTAATGGTAGAAAAAATTTCATAATCAACCTGACGTGTCCCTGATCTCTATATGAAGATGCAATTTGTACTTTACATATTCGGAGGGATCGATATTTAACGCAATATAGGCAGAAAGTTCAAGAGGGAAAGGACTAATCGACCAAGTGAAGCGTGTTACGTTAAAACTGGCTGCCAATGAGTCAGCTTTTTTGAAAAGGCACAGCCGGTTTAAATTCTCAAATTAATGTTCTCAAAACTTCAAAAATCTTCGGTTGTTCAGCTGAATAGCATGAAGAAATATTTCATACAAAAGTCGTTTGAGTTTTCAAGTAGAACAAAATTACGTTATGAAAAATATGGGTTTCCATTGAAAAAAAAAAAAAAAAAAAGAACAAAACTGACACTCTCCCGGCCTTGGCATCGCCACCTACTGCAAATGATGCCACACCATGTTCTTTCCCCTTCGATATCCTACAAGTTTCATCCGTAGTATTTTTTCGTATCGTGATTAGTTCTCGAGATATCGGCCTGGAGCGATTAAAATTAATCACCCGGTATACCTAGCATTGGAAAGAATAATATCTGATATTGGAAAAACTGTCCACTTAGCTAATTCGAAGAGTTGCAAGCTCGTTTTGTCGAGCGAAAGTCCATCAAACGCGATCAACGCTTTTGACAAGTTGGTCATAATCATTGCTTCGAGTGATATTATAGTAAAATCGTATCTGCAGAGCAACAATAATTCATTGGAAATCTGATTTCAATCTGTAGACCGTCGTAACTATGAGAGTGTTTTCAGTGCGATCCAAAAAGCTTTTCTTAGCTGTCTGCGTCATCGTTTACTGCCTCAAAATTATGGGGCTCGCGCCATTCTCTGTGACAATTAATCAATCGGACAAAATAAACCCTCACAAGTCTCGCATAGAGGCTTTTTTCTTCTCAAAAATCGGTCTGGCTTATAACATTCTAGTTTTGATCCCGCCCACGGTCGTGCCTATTATTTACAAGCCAAATTTCATTTGGAGATTTCATTCTCGCGTATCTTCTGTCGTCGATATTCTATCTGCCATATCGACAACTGAGACTATTCTATTCGCCCTCGCAGGTTGCCTTATTATCATTTCCTGGGCTTTTCGGCAAAAAAATGCTGCGTGTGTAATGAATAGACTTTTGGAAGTTGACGTTCGTATTTCTGGTCTGAATGAACAACCGTTTGACAAACAGGCCCTGATATTTTTAGCTTTACACATTATTATTAACGCTTGCTTTTGGATTACTTATTGGGTAATGCTGTTCATTAACTTTGACTTTGAAAGCCTCCACATTGAGTTCATCATTAAACTACCAGGATTTATGGTTTACTGGTTCATTATGGAATATATTACCGTCGTCGGACTCGTGTCGCGAGATCTCGGAAGAGTAAACAAGTATTTACTTAATTTCAAACAATTTGGTAATTATATTTCGTGTAATCCGTCGGTTCGCAACGGCATACCAGTAGTAAGTGAATCAAATCCATCCAGCGGTCAGTTAGCTGATTTGAAAGTACTTCGCAGCATTAGGACGACACTGTTCGAACTATGCGGAGAAGTATCTGACTTCTTCTCGTTGCCGATATTATTCTCCATCGCATGTTGCTTCGTCCCGATTTTTGAAAAGCTTTACACTAGCTGTCAAGCAGTTGATTATTCTGCGCGATCTTTCACTATTATTTGGATATTGCTTCTCATTTTGAAGTACATTTATCCCGTTGTCTCACTCGCACTGAACATCACGCAAACTAGGAAAGAGGTAACGAAGTATTTCATTCCTGATTCTTCACTCTCTGCTGTATAAAATTGAATTAACCTTTTCGGTCACCTTTTTGCGGATAATTTTCTGAATCCAGGCTGAATCAACCGGACCTATCGTACAAAAATTATTGGCTAAAGCGAGTACAAAAGAAATTAAAGTGGAGGTGAATTTATCTATTTTACACTTCTATTTGACAAGTTGGATCAAATATCTTTTCCTATTTCAATTGGAATTCAGGACAAATTTTTGTTTTGAGTTAATTTACAGCTGGAACAGTTTTCTCTTCAGTTACTACACGAAAAAGTCAACTTCACAGCTTATGGATTCTTCAGCTTAGACTCAACGCTGCTGCAGTCGGTGAATATATAATGTATTATGTATATAGGTAAATGATATTTGTTATGATAACCGCAACTATGACATTCTCAAATTTTCGAACTTTTTCTCTACCTTCGGTTCATATAGATCCGTTGGAAACGACCTAAACGAAAATTCATTGATATCGAAAATACTTGAAAAGTGAATCATTTCATTTTCGCGTATTTTATTAATTTTCAAAGTCAAACATTAGGTATATTCCTTCATGAATATTTCTAAAATTACAGATGCTGGGCGGTGTGGCAACTTATACCATCATTTTAATGCAGTTTGGTTCGTCCGTCTGCAACTGCAACTGTAACTACAACTGCAATGAAACGTATCTTCTGAATGACCCCTCGGAGTGATATATTATTATATAGTATACGGTATACAATACATCGTTTGTTTTTCGAGGGTATCGTTCCAAGAGTAACTGCTCTTATGGGGTATCTTCATAAGTTAAAAATAAGATTAGAGTAGGTATACTAGTCTTAGGTCATAAATTTTCTTGCAAAACGAAAGTTTAAGATTTGAAAATGAGCACCAACACCAATACAACTGAAACTATTTGAAATAGTTGACTACGTATATAATAATAAGTGCATACTAATTATTGTCACTTGAGGATGATTAAAATTAAAATTAATATTGAAGTAAGTAGCAGCACTGTTTTTTCTCGATCGAACCTCTGACAGATAATTGGAAAGGGAAAGGGTAGGTATCGGCTAATCAAGTTCGTACCGTCAACCGAGGCAACTTTGCCCACCGTACAAAGGACAAGTCTGTCCATTACGTACTGATAATCGAATTATGACTGAAATGAAAATCTTGTTTTTTACACTCGGGCGGTTTCAGAGTAACACCCTTCGATCAGGATTCGATCGGAAGAATATAGAGTGATAGAATAGGTTTAAATAGCTCTTCAGATTTGAGCTTGATTACACTGAAATGCAGAACGATAGGCAACACTCGATTCGGACTGCACGCGACACGGTTTACTCCAATCAGGATCGATTGTGATTCCAAATGGGACACAAGCACGCCTAAGATGCTTGTGAAAATGATTTTCACGATTGAATGATGTGTCGCATATATAATGCAGTAGGTACCATCAGCACTACCGTGCTCACTACATACCTATACCTATATAACATACACGTGCAATATGCGTATTGATTTGTAGATTTGAATAATAATATTAATTCGAGTGCAATTCTATGGCCATAAATTTTATCGATTATAATCAGTATTTGAGATCTCAAAATGATTTTGTTCAAAGTTTTGATAAGGCTAGTACCTACATTAATTAAACTTACAATATTTATATTCGTCAGGTAATAAGGTTGTGGCGGCATTAGGATAATTAAAATCAACATTCAAGTATAGTGTAGCAATAGAATTGTTTTTCTGGGCCATAATTATTATTGATTGTCGCAGTGGACAAGGATGTTTTCTGATCGGTATAACTTTGTAAAATTAGCTGAGTATGTATACATTCGAATCAAGGAAGATTTATAATTTGAATCAAGTGTACAATGAAACTTGGGGTAATATATTAGTTCATTTGGTTACTTTCGAAGTCTCTTGCTTAACTAAAAGTGTTACGCTCGATATACTAGTCCTGTTTTCATTTTTTCTTACTTATTACAAATTGAATCCTCAAGGCAAGGATTTTTTTCTCAATTGGAGCGATTTGACCTCCGATTTCAGATACGTTGTACTATACTGACGAACTCTTATATATACCATTATTAGTTAAAATTTCAGAAACTCTTTTTGCTCTCCTAAAAATTTATATGTGTGCACTACTCAGCGGGCTTCAATGTAACACTCTGCAAATCAAATTGCACTTAATGAATATAGAGTTATGTAAGATTTGAATGGCTCCTCGGATTTCGCTGTCATTACCCTTATAAGTGCAAAGGATAGGCACATATTTGGAGGGGCGTCAAGTTTGCTGCCATTAGATTGATTGAATCCGAAGGGCACACAACCACAACGAAACTGTGTCACTTGCATTTATAATATACATCGGCTTATTACTGTAATGCATGACGGCTTGTTACAAATAGGAAAAAAATTTCTATACTTAGTTCCGCAAACTAGTTTGGAACAAGCGCAGAAGCTCGTTCAGCTCGAAAGAAGTCGTTCGTTCAATATCGTTGTGGCGAGTGACATTTAAATCGAACCGCTTCTGTACAGCAGAAATAATTCTTAGCCAATCTCATTTCAATTCGTATATTCGCTAAGCCTCAGTGAATATGAGAGTGCTTTCGGTGCGATCGGAGAAGCTTTTCTTTACTGTCCGCGTTATCGTTTACTTACTCAAGAGCATAGGGCTTGCGCCATTCGCCGTCCCAAAAGGAAAACCGGCCCAAACAAACCCGAACCACTTTCCAATTCAGGCTTTTTTCTTCTCAAAAATCGGTCTGGCTTATAACATTCTACTTTTGATCCCGCTCACGGTCGTGCCTATTATTTACAAGCCAAATTTCATTTGGAAATTTCATTCTCGCGTATCTTCTGTCGTCGATATTCTATCTGCCATATCGACAACTGAGACTATTCTATTCGCCCTCGCAGGTTGCCTTATTATCATTTCCTGGGCTTTCCGGCAAAAAAATGCTGCGTGTGTAATGAATAGACTTTTGGAAGTTGACGTTCGTATTTCTGGTCTGAAGGAACAACCGTTCGACAAACAGGCCCTGATATTTTTAGCTTTACACATTATCATTAACGCTTGCCTTTGGATTACTTATTGGGTAGTGATAATTATTCACCTCGACGCTGCAGATGAAAGCCTTTTCATTGCGTTCATCACTAAACTACCAGGATTCATTGTTTACTGGTTCATTATGGAATATATCACCGTCGTCGGACTCGTGTCGCGAGATCTTGAAACGATAAACAAGTATTTGCTCGATTTCAAACAATTTGGGAATTATTCCTGTCATCCATCAGTTCGCAATGGCATACCAGTAGTAAATAGATCAAATCACTCCAGCAGTCAGTTAGCTTATTTGAAAGTACTCCGCAGTATAAGGACGACACTTTTCGAACTATGCGGAGAAGTATCTAATTTCTTTTCGTTGCCGATATTATTCTCAATCGCATGTTGCTTCGTCCCGATATTTGAAAAGCTCTACACCGGCTTTCAAGCAGCTAATTATTCTACCCGAACTTCAACTATTGTTTGGATTGTGCTTTTCGTTTTGAAGTTCATTTATCCCGTTGTCTCACTCGCACTAAACATCACGCAAACTAGGAAAGAGGTAACGAAATATTTCATTCCTGAATTTTCACTATCCGTTGTATGAAATTGAATTAACCTTTGCGGTCACCTTTTTGCGGGTAATTTCCTGAGTCTAGGCTGAATCGACCGGACCTATCGTACAAAAATTATTGGCTAAAGCGAGTACGGAAGAAATTAAAGTGGAGGTAAATTTATCTATTTTACACTTCTATTTGACAAGTTGGATCAAATATCTTTTCCTCTTTCAATTGGAATTCAGGACAAATTTTTATTTTGAGTTAATTTACAGCTGGAACAGTTTTCTCTTCAGTTACTACACGAAAAAGTCAACTTCACAGCTTATGGATTCTTCAGCTTAGACTCAACGCTGCTGCAGTCGGTGAATATATAATGTATTATGTATATAGGTAAATGATATTTGTTATGATAACCGCAACTATGACATTCTCAAATTTTCGAACTTTTTCTCTACCTTCGGTTCATATAGATCCGTTGGAAACGACCTAAGCGACAGTTCGTTGCTATCGAATATTCTTGAAAAGTGAATCATTTCATTTTCGCGTATTTTATTAATTTTCAAAGTCAAACATTAGGTATATTCCTTCATGAATATTTCTAAAATTACAGATGCTGGGCGGTGTGGCAACTTATGCCATCGTTTTAATGCAGTTCGGGTCGTCCGTCTGCAACTGCAACTGCAACTACAACTGCAATGAAACACATCTTCTGAGTGACCCCTCGGAATAATATACCTATGTATGGTATACCATACATCCTTAGTTATTCTAGGTCATCGTTCCAGGAGTAACTGCTCTGATAGAGGTATCTTTATAAGTTAAAAATAAGATTATAGAGTATACTAGTCTAAAGTCATAAATTTTCTTAGAAAACGAAAGTTTAAGATTTGAAAATGAGCACCTACTCCAATTCGACTAAAACTATTTAAATAGTTGAGTATGTATATGTATAATAATAAGTGCATAATAATTATTGTCACTTTAGGATAATTAAAATTAAAATTAATATTGAAGTAAGTAGCAGTACTGTTTTTTCTCGATCAAACCTGTTACAGATAATTGCAAAGGGAAAGGGTATAGGTATCGGATATTCAAGTTCGTACCGTCAACCGAGGCAACTATCCCTACTGTACAAAGGACAAGTCTGTCCATTACGTACTGATAATCTAATTATGACTAAATTGAAAATCTTGCTTTTTACACTCGTCCGTTTCAGAGTAAGACCCTTCAATCAGGATTCGATCGGAAGAATATAGAGTGATAGAATAGGTTTAAATAGCTCTTCGGATTTGAGCATGATTACACTGAAATGCAGAACGATAGGCAAGACTCGATTCGAACTGCACGGGACACGTTTACTCCAATCAGGATTTATTGTGATTCCAAATGGGACACAAGCTGGCCTAAGCTGCAGTATCACAATTGCATTTATTATTTATGGGATTGATAGCGTAATTCATGGACTCATATCCAGCGTCGGACACATGATATACGACGTGGTAAAAATTGCTGTTCAGTTTCTCGAACCCATTCAAACAGTCGCAGACCCGTAACGGCATACTAATAGTTCAATGTGTCAAATCACTCACGGAGTTCTTACGCCAATTTTTATTTCGTATTCCACTTCAGCTACTGGAACATTTAATTTCTCTTCAGCTGCTACACGAGAAGATCGACTTCACGGCCTACGGATTGTTCAGCTTAGATATTACATACAATGATATGGATTATTATAGCCGCAATGTGACAATCTCAAATTTTCGAACCTATTCTACTGCACCTACGATACAAAGTACGAATCATTGATCACGAATATACTTGAGAATGACGCCATTTCATCCTCACGTCTTCCATCGATTTTAGCATCGAACATTATAAGTATCCTTCATTCACATTTCTGAAATTGCAGATGCTGGGAGGTATGGCAAATTACGCCAATATTTTAATATCACTTCGAGTCAAGTATATAGGTACAATGATTCTTGAGGTAGAATTATTTGAATTATTGAGACGAGCTTTGGGCATATATTAGTTCGTTTGGTTACTTTCGAAGTCTCTTGCTTGACTATAAGTGTTACGCTCGATATACTCGTCCTGTTCTGATTTTTCTTACTAATTATTACAGATTTGATTCTCAAACCAAGGATTTTTTTTCTTATTTCGAGTGATATGACTTTCGATTCAAGATGCTTTGTACTATACTGTCGAACTCTCATATACCATTATTCATTAATATTTCAGAAACTGGCATGTCTGTTTGCTCTACTGAAAATTGTTACATGTTCACTACTCAACCGGCTTCAATGTAACACCGTGCAAATCAAATTGCACTCAATGAATATGGAGTTATATAAGATTTGAGTGGCTCCTCGGATTCCACTGTCATTACCCTTATCAATGCAAAGGATAGGCACTAATCGTTAATTCGACGTGCGTCAAGTTTGCTGCCATTAAACTGATTGAATCCGAACGGTACGCTTAACCACGACGAAACTGTGTCACTTGCATTTATAATATACTTCGGCTCATTACTGTAATTCATGACGGCCTATTACACGTGGAAAAAAATTTCTATACTTAGTTCCGCAAACTAATTTAAAACAAGCGCCTAGAAGCTCATTCAGCTCGAAAAAAATCGTTCGTTCAATATCGTTGTTGCGAGTGACATTTGAATCGGACCGCTTCTGTGCAGCAGAAATAATTCTTAGCCAATCTCATTTCAATTCGTATATTCGCTAAGTGTCAGTGAATATGAGAGTGCTTTCGGTGCGATCGGAGAAGCTTTTCTTCACTGTCCGCGTTATCGTTTACTTACTCAAGAGCATAGGGCTTGCGCCATTCTCCGTCCCAAACGGAAAACAGTCCCAATTAAACCCGAATCGCTTTCCAATTAAGGCTTTTTTCTCTTCAAATGTCGGTTTTGCGTATAATATTCTACTTTTGATACCGGTTATAGTCCTGCCTACGATTCTTGGGACGAGTACCATGCCCAGAAATTCGTCTGGTGGACTTTACATGCTCAATATTCTATCCATCGTACGCAGAGCGAGGGAAGTTCTCTTCATTTTCTCATCTTCTCTTGTTATGATTTCATGGGCCTTCAAGCAAAAAAACGCTGCAAGTGTAATGAATAGACTGTTGGAAATTGACGTCCGTCTTTCCGGCCTGAAGCAGCAACCATTCAACAAACGGGACCTGATTTTTCTAGCTTTACACATTACTCTCAACGCTTGCCTGTGGATTACTTTGTGGGCGGCAACAATCATTTACTTCGATCATCACGTCCTCCTAGTTGAATTACTCGGTAAACTACCAGGATTTATCGTTTACTGGTTCATCATGGAATATATTACCGTCGTCGGACTCGTGTCGCGAGATCTTGAAACGGTGAACAAGTATTTACGCGATTTTAAACAGTTCGGGGTTTATTTGTCTCGTCCACCGGTTCGCAACGGCATACTGCAGGTAGCAGATGTATCGAATCACTCCAGCAATCAGATAGCTTCTCTGAAACTACTTCTCAGTGTCAGGACGACACTGTTCGAGATATGCGAAGACATCGCTGATTTCTTCTCGCTACCGATATTATTTTGCATCGCTTTCTGCTTCATCCCAATTTTTGAAAATCTCTACAGTATATCTCAAGTGGCCAATCATTCTCCGGCAGGCCTAATCGTTTGTTGGACAGTGGCATCCGTTTTGAAGTTCATTTATCCAATCGTCTCACTCACACTGAATGTTACACGAACTAGGAAACAGGTAATAAATATCTCGTTCTTGAATTATCAATGTTCGTTGTACAAGATTTATAAGTAACTATTCCTTGGTCACTCGTTGATAAACGATTGTTTGATCGCAGGCTGAATCAACCGGACACATCGTTCGCAAATTGTTGGCTGAAGCGAATACGGAAGAAATTAAAGCGGAGGTAATCCTGCTTCTTGTAAGGGAATTTGTAGAAAAATGAGATATCATGTTTCCCAGATGTTCGGGGCGAAATGCGCCACCCTTTTTGCAAGAAAAACAAATTTGGAACCTCGACTCTTCTATTTGATCAGATCCATCAAAGTATTTCCATCTTAATTTTGAGTTTATTTTCAGCTGGAACAGTTTTCTCTTCAGCTCCTGCACGAAAAAATCAACTTCACGGCTTATGGATTCTTCAGCTTAGACTCCACGTTGCTGCAGTCGGTAAATATAACGTACTATAACGTAAAGTGATGTTGATTATGATAAGCGCAATGTAACATTCTCAAATTTTCAAATTTCTTCTCCACTTTTGGTTCATAAATCCTGTGGATACGATCAAAACGAAAATTCATTGATATCGAACATACTTGAAAAGTACATCATTTCCATATTGACTTTCAGCATCAAACATTAGGTATATCGTTCATGGATATTTCTAAAATTACAGATGCTGGGCGGTGTGGCAACTTATGCCATCATTTTAATGCAGTTCGGGTCGTCCGTCTGCAACTCCAACTACAACTGCAACTGTAACGGTACATCTGCTGTGTAACCTGATGATGGTAAAATCTTCCGTCAATAATGGAAAAAATGCTTAAGCGATACTTTCATGACGTTTTACAAAATTTAGTGGCAAACTGGACGTATATAGTATATGTTTTTTTTTTTTTTTTTTGTCAATGGAGCAGGAAACTTTCGAAACGAAGGAAACCGCTGATATTGAAAACCGCAAAAAAAAAGTTAATACCGAAGGGGCGCGAACGCAGGAAGTAATACCCAATTTAAACATTCCTAAAAACGAAATAATTAAAAATTTCTTTTCTAGGAAATTTACATTACGTCGATACATATTATGTATCAAATCTTTTGCGATGAAAATGTTAACGCGGGTAACTTTTTGCAGTGGTGCATAGCAACCTTTCTTCGTTTCACGATAAATTACGTTGCAGATTTTTGTACAATACTTTTGAAATCGCAGCATCACTAGAATGTGATTTCACTCACCACAGTAGGTATACGCATGGTAACATTTCCCTAGTATAGATGACAGAAACGTCGTATCTTATGAAAATTTTATCCTTTGAATATACTGAACATTATGTATTTCGCCTTTTGTCGCCTCAGTATGCTTATTTAACTCTAGAATGCTAGATTTTCCCCCAGACGACTAATATAACGAAAGAGTGCGTTTTTTGCTAGTTTTATCAATTTTTTAATTCTTGAACGGTTTTTTTTCACCAACTACACCTCATTGGAATTGAATTTGCCGCGGCCCATTCTCTTCATTGATAAAAAACGAAGAGATTCAGGTACTGGAGAGTCGTTTTACTTACGACAGCAACGATTGTCCGAACAAAAACTGCGTGGGGATGAATATGTGATGGAATTTCAGGTTATCAGGTGCAACTTTGGCTAAACGAAGGCGAAGCATCGGAATGGTAAAGTCACTGTATCTGTCGTCAATCGACGAAGCGAGTGCAAACAATTACTTAGAGATGACAAAATCATATCGAAATAACTTTTCAAGATTACTAGTTATGTACTCATTCTCTGTAGTCCTTGCGATTACATAATTGTTACAATAAACTTCTCTATGGATCATAAAATTGTGTCGTTATTGTATCCACTGACTCCTGCCAACTTGCATCGTCTATATCCAAATATACTTCATTCAATCCCTTCGCCGTTATGTCGTATAAAATCTGTCCGAAAGATTGGTATTCATGCACACGACATCCCGCAGAGAACTCATATTTAAGATTGTATTAATCGCCTTACAAGAGTACTCTTTAATTTATTTATTAGTTTCCCTGAAATGACTGCGTTGAAAAATCATTGAACTCGTTAATTCAAGAAAATTAGTTTTTGGCACTCAGTCAGCCAATTTTAGCAGAGCACGTGACTTCTATATAAATATAATTCACCATCTATACGCTGTCAACCGGAAAGAAGCGGCGTTCGATGGAAGAATTCACAGAGGACGGAATTATGGCGTAGATACAACTCGCCCATTCGACACGCAACAAATCATCTCACTCCCGTGAGAATTATCGGTTCGGAAAAAAAAACACGGACTCGACTATACTACCAGCTAACTTATGCATAGATAATACACACCCGCTCATTACCGTAACTCGTACCGGTCTCTTATACTCGCTATTCGAGATATTCGCGAGGAAAAAATTTCTACTAGTCAGTTTTTTAAACACATTCAAGCCGGTACGAGCTCGTTTGATTCAATAAAAATCCGTCAATATCGTGGCTTCGAGAGGAATAATGATTGCACCGTACCCGTATTGCAAAAATAAATTTTTGCCAATCTAATTTCAATTCGAATATTCTTCAAACGTCTTTAAGCATGAGAGTGCTGACGGTACAATCGAGGAAGCTTTTCTTCGCTGTCCGCGTTATCGTTTACTTACTCAAGATCATAGGGCTTGCGCCATTCTCTGTCCGAATTGAAAAACCGGGCAAAATAAACCCTGCCGACTCGACAATACAGGCTTTCTTCTTCTCGAAAGTCGGACTGGCGTATAATGTTTTACTTTTAATTCCGATCACAGTCGTGTCGGTGATTCGTGGCCCAATGTTCCTCTATAGACGTTCTTTGGATGGTGTTCCTATTGCCAGTCTAGTAACTGTCATAATGATTACGCAGAGTATTCTGTTCGTCTTCACAGCTTGGCTTGTCGTCATTTCCTGGGCCCTTAGACAAGAAAATGCCGCACGTATAATGAATAGACTGTTGGAAATTGACGTTCGTCTATCCGGTCTGAAGAAGCGAACGTTCAACAAACGGGCCCTGATATTCCTAACTTTGCACATCATTATTAACGCTGTCCTGTGGATTACTTTTTGGTTGTTGACCTCAAAACTCGTCAAGACCAGCCACCTTGTAACTGAATTCTTCGGGAGATTACCAGGATTTATAATTTACTGGTTCATTATCGAATATGTTACCGTCGTTGGGCTCGTGTCGCGAGATCTTGAAACAGTGAACAAGTATTTACTCGATTTTAAACAGGTCGGAAATCATTTGTTTCATTTGCCTGTTCGCAACGGCATTCGGATAGTAAGCGTATCAAATCACTCCAGCAGACAGTTGGCTTCTTTGAAAGTACTTCGCAGTATTAGGACGACACTGTTCGAGGTATCCGAAGACATATCAAATTTCTTCTCGTTACCGATACTATTCTCCATCGCATGCTGCTTCATTCCGGTTTTTGAGAAGTTGTACCACATTTTTCAAGTCACTCAATTGCCGCCAGGTGTATCTGTAGTTATTGTGATGTCGGTGCTCATGTTAAAGTACTTTTATCCAGTTGTCTCACTCGCACTCAACGTGAGACAAATTCGAAAAGAGGTAACGAAATATTTAATCAACTTGTTGGGTCACACGTTTCGTAAACAATTGTCTGAATGCAGGCTGAATCAACCGGACAGATCGTTCACAAATTGTTGGCTGTAGCGAAAACGGAAGATATTAAAGCGGAGGTAACTCTACTTCTTGGACCCTTCCATATTTTACAGGTTCAAACAACGGTCTTCCCTCTTTCAATCGAGCCTCATGACAAATTTCAATTTTGAGTTTATTTTCAGCTGGAACAGTTTTCTCTTCAGCTCCTACACGAACGAGTCGACTTCACAGCGTACGGATTGTTCACGTTGGACACCACACTGTTGCAGTCGGTGAATATAACGTATTCTATAATAGTGATATTGGAATATTAAAACCGCAACGTGACATTCTTTGATTTTTCAAATTTATAATTATTGATAACGAACGTCTTTGAAAAGTACGTCATTTCATTTTCACGTCTTTCAATAATTTGCATATAAAACATCAGATATCCTCAATTATTATCTCACAAATTACAGATGCTGGAAGGTGTGGCAGGCTATGCCATTATTTTGATGCAATTTGGATCGTCCGAATTCAACTGCGACTGCAACTGTAATAATACGTCTGTTCAATGATCTGTCGTAGTATAAATATGTAATAAAGTCCTATCAGCTGTAGTATATAGGTATAGGCATTTGTCATTGGCATATGGTTACGGAGTAACGATTGTGAGGTAAAATAAATCAACGTACGATTCCCCTACGCTCTCTTCATCTCATCTCTCGAACCCTGATCTCCTTCTGTAGAGAGAACCGAAGAAATTAAAGCGGATGTAAGTTTACTTATTGTACACTTCTGTTTGACATAAGTAATTGAATCAATTCTGTGTCCTCTTCCGCATGGAATTCATGAGAAATTTGTACTTCTAGTTTCTTCACAGCTGGAACAGTTTTCTCTAATTTATGATCGAATTTTCAAACTTACCCTACACCTTCGGTTCACAGATCGCATCAAAACGATCTGGAAAAATTTAATTAATAAGCTCAAAGCAACTTTCGCAGTTCCACTAATGCGGCTTCTGGTTAGGCACACGTTGCACTGCAAGTAGTCGGAAATTTTTGTAACACAATTCGTTGAACATTAAACAAAAATAAGAGATATTTTTTTGCATTCCTGAAAAAATTAGTTTTTGGCACTTAGTCAGCCAATTTTAGCGAAGCACGTGACTTCTATAAATATAATTCGACATCGGTACGCTATTATCAATCGGAAGGAAGTAGCGGCAAATGGGACAATTCACAGAGGACGGAATTATGTGGCACTACTCGCTTATTCGACACGCAACAAGTTTGCCCCCGTGAGAATTATAGATTCGGGAGAAAAAACACAAACACGACTATGCTTCCGGCTATCTTATGCATTATTGATACTCACTCGCTCATTAGCGTAATTCGTACCGGCCTTTTAAGCTCGCTATTCGAGATATTTTCGAGGAAAAATGTCTACTTGTTGTCGGTTCTTTGAACTCATATTCAAGCCGGCAGGAACTCGTTTAATTTAACAAAAATGGCTCAATGTCGTACCTCCGAGGGGAACAATTAATGATTACACCGTTATACCTGTATTGCAAAAGACAATTTTTGCCAATCTAATTTTAAATCGAATATTCTTTGAACGTCTGTAAGCATGGGAGTGCTGACGGTACAATCAAGGAAGCTTTTCTACGCTGTCCGCGTAATCGTTTACCGCCTCAAGATCATAGAGCTTGCGCAATTCTCCGTCCGAATTGAAAAACCGGCCCAAATCAACCCTGACGACTCTCCCATACAGGCTTTCTTCTTATCAAAAGTCGGACTGGCGTGTAATGTTCTACTTTTAATCCCGATCACAGTCGTGACGGTGATTCGTGGACCAATTTTCATCTACAGACGTTCTCTGGATGGTGTTTCTATTCCCAGTCTTGTATCTACCATAATGATCACGCAGAGTATTCTGTTCGTCTTCACAGCTGAGCTTGTCGTCATTTCCTGGGCCCTTGGACAAGAAAATGCCGAACGTATAATGAATAGACTGTTGCAAATTGACGTTCGTCTATCCGGTCTGACGAAGCGACCGTTGAACAAACGCACGGGCCCTGATATTCTCAACTGTATACTTAACTTATAACTATTTTTTCCGCCGTAGCTATTATTGATTATCGCAGTGGTGAAAAATATCTTCTAATCGGTATAACTTTGTAAAATTAGCCTACTGAGTACATTCGAATCAGAGATGTTTATTTTAAGTCAAGTGTACAATGAAACTTGGGGTAGATTTATTTGGTTTATTGAGACAAACTTTGGGCATATAATAGTTCGTTCAATTATTTTAGAAGTCTCTTGCTTGACTATAAGTGTTACGCTCGATATACTCGTCCTGTTTTCATTTTTCTTACTTATTACAGATTTAATTCTCAAACCAAGGATTTCTTCCCTCAATTCGAGCGATATGACTTTCGATTCAAGATACGTTGTACTATGCTGACGAACTCTCATATACCATTATTCGTGAAAATTTCAGAAACTGACATGTCTTTTTGCTCCATTCAAAAATGTTATATGTGAATTACTCAGCCGGCTTCAATGTAACACCCTGCAAATGAAATTGCACTTAATGAATACAGAGTTATGTAAGATTTAAATAGCTCCTCGGATTTCCCTAGGATAGGCACATTTTACGGGCGTTAAGTTTGCTGCCATTAAACTGATTGGATCCGAACGCCACACAACCACGACAAAACTGTGTCACTTGCATTTATAATATGCATCGGCTCATTACTGTAATTCATGACGGCCTGTTACACGTAGAAAAAAAATATCTATACTTAGTTCCGCAAACTAATTTAAAACAAGCGCAGAAGCTCGTTCAGCTCGAAAAAAATCGTTCGTTCAATATCGTTGTTGCGAGTGACATTTGAATCGGACCGCTTCTGTGCCGCAGAAATAATTCTTAGCCAATCTCGTTCCAATTCGTATATTCGCTAAGCCTCAGTGAATATGAGAGTGCTTTCGGTGCGATCGGAGAAGCTTTTCTTTACTGTCCGCGTTATCGTTTACTTACTCAAGAGCATAGGGCTTGCGCCATTCGCCGTCCCAAAAGGAAAACCGGCCCAAACAAACCCGAACCACTTTCCAATTCAGGCTTTTTTCTCTTCAAATGTCGGTTTTGCATATAATATTCTACTTTTGATCCCGATTACGGTCCTGCCTACCATTTTTGGGACGAGTATCTTCCCCAGAAATTCTTCTGATGGATTTTTCATGCTCAATATTCTCTCTACCATACGCGAAGTGAGGAGAATTCTCTACATTTTCTCATCTACTCTTGTTATGATTTCATGGGCCTTCAAGCAAAAAAACGCTGCAAGTGTAATGAATAGACTGTTGGAAATTGACGTCCGTCTTTCCGGTCTAAAGCAGCAACCATTCAACAAACGGGACCTGATTTTTTTAGCTTTACACATTACTCTCAACGTTTGCCTGTGGATTACTTCATGGGTGTCAATAATCATTTACTTCGATTATCACGCCCTTCTAGTTGAATTACTCGGTAAACTACCAGGATTTATCGTTTACTGGTTCATTATGGAATATATTACCGTCGTCGGACTCGTGTCGCGACATCTTGAAACGGTGAACAAGTATTTACGCGATTTTAAACAGTTCGGGGTTTATTTGTCTCGTCCACCGGTTCGCAACGGCATACTGCAGGTAGCAGATGTATCGAATCACTCCAGCAATCAGATAGATTCTCTGAAAGTACTTCTCAGTGTCAGGACAACACTTTTCGAGATATGCGAAGACATCGCTGATTTCTTCTCGCTACCGATATTATTTTGCATCGCTTTCTGCTTCATCCCAATTTTTGAGAATCTCTACAGGCTCCCTCAAGTCATCAATGATTTTCCGGCAGGTTTAATCGTTTGTTGGACATTGGTATGCGTTCTGGAGTTCATTTATCCAATCGTCTCACTCACACTGAACGTTACACGAACTAGGAAAGAGGTAACGAAATATCTCGTTCTTGAATTGTCAATGTCCGTTGTACAAAATTCATAAATAACTTCTTTGGTCACTCTTTATGGTAAACAATTGTTTAAATACAGGCTGAATCAACCGGACAGATCGTTCGCAAATTGTTGGCTGAAACGAATACAGAAGAAATTAAAGCGGAGGTAATCCTACTTCTTGTAGGGGTATCTGGGGAAAAATGAAACATCATATTTTTCGTGGTTGTTCGACGCAAAATTAGACGCCATTTTTGCAACAAAAACAAATTTGACACCTTGACATTTTGACACACATTTTTTTGACTCCTGCAAAAAATGTCGTGTCTGATCATTTTGTCCCTGGTCCCCCTACATTCTTCTATTGAAGTCAATCAAAGTATTTCCTTCTTTCGACCTAGATTCGCGAAAAATTTCAATCTTGAGTTTACTTACAGCTGGAACAGTTTTCTCTTCAGTTACTACACGAAAAAGTCAACTTCACAGCTTATGGATTCTTCAGCTTAGACTCAACGCTGCTGCAGTCGGTGAATATAATGTATTATGTATATAAATGATATTTGTTATGATAACCGCAACATGACATTCTCAAATTTTCGAACTTTTTCTCTACCTTCGGTTCATATAGATCCATTGGAAACAATTTGAACGAAAATTCATTGATATCGAACATACTTGAAAAGTGAATCATTTCTATATTGACTTTCAGCATCAAACATTAGATATATCGTTCATGAATATTTCTAAAATTACAGATGCTGGGCGGTGTGACAACTTATGCCATCATTTTAATGCAGTTCGGGTCGTCCGTCTGCAACTGCAACTGCAACTGCAACTGTAACGGTACATCTGCTGAGTAACCTGATGGTAGAATCTTCCGTGAATAATGGAAAAAAGGCGTAAGCGATACCGTCGCGCCTTTTTACAATATTTCGCGGCAACTGGGCTTACGTTTTTTTTTTTTCGTCAATGGAGCAGGAAACCTTTGAAACGAAGAAAACTGCTGGTATTGAAAACCGCAAAAAAAGGTTGACACCGAAAGGGCCCGAACGCAGGAAGTAATACACAATTCTTTATCAAGGGGAGAGATCGATTTGAACATTCCTAAAAGCGAACTAATCAAAAATTCTTTTCTACAAAATTTTCATTACGTCGATTCGAATACGATTCGAAATAGGAATAGATTCATTTTACTTACGATAGCAACGATTGTCCGAACAAGAACCGCGTGGGGTGGATATGTACTCCGGTTCAGCGTTAGAAGGTACAAAAAATCATACTGATGTTTCAGGGTTAACTTTCTACGTCGATTGAAAAAAACAAAAAAAATTGCCAGAAGTGTCTGAAGACGATGTGCAAGTCACGTGCCTAATCTGAAATAATGTTTCTTCAACTCGTTTAGACGGAAGGCTTAATTTCATTCGTACAAAGTATGGAACCCAGGAGTTCCAACACACGTTTACGATGCATATTGTTCTGGTTCCAATTGCAGTGCACGATAACCTAATCTTCGCTATTCCCAATCTCGAATGTCAACATTACAAATATATAAAAAATAAGTCGCACACGTCAGTGAATGAACAAAATCTACATGCATGCAGCATATACGATTGAATAATAATACTTATAGAGTGCAATTCTACAGTCATAATTTGTGTGTATTGAAATTAGAATCCTAGACTTAGAAATGAGTTTATTCGAAGCTTAGATTTGGCTATAGTATATCTACCTTAATGTATAACTTACCATATATGAATTCATTATGTAAAGTGTCGAGTTATTGTTGTGATTTTAAAATAATAAAAATTAATGATGAAGTAAGTAGCGGTGCTGTTTTCCTTGGACACGGTTATTATTGATGATTGCGGTAGGGAAGGATATCGGATAATCAGGCTCGTACGATCAACTGAGGTAACTTTGCCCACCGTGAAAATGTTATTTTGAATGTTCTCCAATATATAAATGAAAAATAAGCAAATATCTTAAGATTATTTAGTTTGATAACAACAATATTCTCCATGCTAGTGTAATAGATATGTTCATGTTGAGTTTAAACCTTTTTTTATTGACGCAATATTCAGCTTCTGTTCGAACGGTGGTAGCAATGCCGGTGAATGACCATATTGACATACATATGGGAAATTCTATGGCCTCGGACCATGACCATTTCCAATTTCGTCGTAACTCTGGTACTTTGTTGTACTATTCAGATAAACTTACCCATAATTTTTTTTTTTTTTTCTTTTATTTCTTACCGTTTCAAGGTTTCGCATCGTTGAAAAAAAATTTTTGGGGCCACTTTTAAAATTATGGTAAGGCGTTGGTAAGGCGTGGAAGGCTCTGCTTTGCACTTTTGAAGAATTCAACTTTTAGCACTCCGACGATTTTGGCTTAGCACGTCACTTCTGTGAATAAAATTCCCCATGGGTGCGCTATTAGCCGAAAGGACGGACAGTCAAATGGGAGAATTCACAGAGGACGAAATTATGTGGTACGACTAGCTTATTCGACACGCAACAAGTTTACCCCCGTGAGAATTATTGACTCGGAAAAAAAAATACGGACACGATTGTACGTCCGGCTGACTCGTGCATTGATAATACACACCCGCTCATTATCGTAATTCGTACCAACAGCTATTATACTCAGCATTCGAGATATTCGCTGGGAAAAATTTTGACTTGATGTCAGTTTTTCAAACTCACTCAAGCTGGCATGGGCTCGTTTGATTCAAAAAAGATCGCTCAATATCGTATTTTCGATGGGAATAATGATTACACCCTATCCGTATTGCAAGAATAATTTTTTGCCAATCAAATTACAATTCGAATAATCTCCAAACGTGAGTCAGTATGAGAGTGCTGTCAGTACAATCGGAGAAGCTTTTCTTCGCTGTCCGCGTAATCGTTTACTGCCTCAAGATCATAGGACTTGCACCATTCGCTGTCCGAATTGAAAAACCAGCCCAAATACACGCCAACTACTTTTCCATAGAGGCGTTTTTCTTCTCAAGAATCGGACTGGTGTATAACATTCTACTTTTAATCTCTGTCACAATTTTATCTGTGACTTATGAGCCCAATTTCGTCTACAATCGTACTTTGAATGCCGATTCTATTGTCGATATTCTATCTGCCATATTGACAGGTGAGAAAGTTCTCTGCGTGTTCACAAGTTGCCTCATTATTCTTTCCTGGGGCTTTGGACAAAAAAACGCAGCAGGTATAATGAATAGTCTGTTGCAAGTTGACGTTCTTCTTTCTGGTCTGAAGAAGCGACCGTTCAACAAAAGGGACCTGATATTTTTGACTTTGCACATTATTCTTAACGCTTGCCTGTGGATTACTTTTTGGGTGATGATCATTAGTTACTTCGATACCGGTAATCGGCTAAGTGAGTTCTTCAGTAGATTACCAGAATATATAATTTACTGGTACATTATGGAGTATGTTACCATCGTTGGGCTTGTGTCGCGAGATCTTGAAACGGTGAACAAGTATTTACTGGATTTCGAACAGTTTGGGAATTATTCGTCCCTGCCACCAGTTCGCAATGGCATACCAGTAGGAGGTGTGTCAAATCACTGCAGAAGTCAGACAGCTTCTCTGAAACTACTTCGCCGTGTTAGAACGACATTGTTCGAGGTATGCGAAGGCATATCTGACTTCTTCTCGTTACCGATATTATTCTCCATCGCTTGTTGCTTCATACCGATTTTCGAGAAGTTGTACCAGATGTCTCAGGTCACCAATGATTTACCGCCAGGTGCAACTGTTTGTATGATATTGGTGGCCGGTTTAAAGTACATTTATCCAATTGTCTCACTCGCACTGAACGTCACACAAACTAGGAAGGAGGTAACGAAGTATTTCATTCCCGAATTTTCGATATCTCTTGTGCAAAATTTGTTTAACCTCTTTTGATTACCATTTCGCGAATAATTGTCTGAATGCAGGCTGAATCGACAGGACAGATCGTTCACAAGTTGTTGGCTGTAGCGAAAACGAAAGAGATTAAAGCGGAGGTAAGTTAACTTCTTGTGCTCTTCTATTTGAAAAGTTCAAGCAACCCTTTTGTTTTCTGCTTGGAGCGAGATTCGAGACAAATTGCAATTCAGATTACATTTTCAGCTGGAACAGTTTTCTCTTCAGCTGCTACACGAAAACGTCGACTTCACAGCCCATGGATTCTTTACATTAGACTCCACGCTCTTGCAGTCGGTGAATATAACGTATAATTGTTTTGGTTACTAGTCGATGTTGCCCATTAAAAATTTTTTGATCGAATTTTCAAACTTATCTTACACCTTCACGAATCGTATCGGAACGATCTGAAGGATGAATAATTGTGAACAAATGTACCTGAAAATTATATTCTCAATATCAAACATCAAGTATTCTTCAACAATATTTCATCAATTGCAGATGCTCGGAGGTGTTGCAAGTTATGCCATTATTTTAATGCAGTTCGGTTCGTCCGTCTGCAACTGCAACTGCAACTGGAACGATACATTTACTGAATAACCTGTAGGTATAATATCGCGCAACTAATGAAAAAAGGGCGTAAGCGACACTGTTACGACCTTTTGCATTTCTAAGGCAACGGGGCGTACACTATTTTCCCTGTTATTAGACTAAAAAAACATGTGTGTAGTCGCCACACGCAATGGAAGTAAAACTCGTATAATCATGAGAAAAATATTGGTCATTGTCAAAGAATGCCCTATATATTGACAGACAATTAAATAGACTGCGTTTCATCCCAATTCGATCTTTTTACTTCAGTTGCACTTTTCGTTACGCCCCGACTTACCCTACCAGCTGAAAAAAGAAGTTCCACTTCAAAAATCTTTGACACAAAAACACCGAAAGTATGCCCTGGCTGTTTGAAAAAGGAAGTATTCGTGAAAAATACTCAATTCTATCCTGAAGAGAGACCTGGAGAAAATGTTGATGATAACCATTATTTTACTTGTAATATAATTGAAAACAAAACTGATTTAGGAGATTATGTTAATACGTTGGTGGATGAAGAATAGGAATGTTCTGGGTAGGAAGTGATGCTTTCTATGTCCATGAGAAATATTGAAATCAAAAGACGGGTAAGGACTGGGGAAATCACTCGCTGTGTGTTATTGCCCAGGATCTTCCATGTGCATCCATGCACCGTCGTACATGCGAGAGCGACTTGCAATTGATACAGATACAAATGGCCAGAGCGCTTGGGACATCAGTAAAACCCGGTGATCTGCCTGTCAAAAAAATGTCTAAAGTTATACCGAATGATTCCTGCGTTGTTGGACGTTGCAGCCTTCGACTTTCCAATTCGAGGGATGCAGTGGCGTGGATGACTCCGCTGCACTTCAACACCCGGAAGACAACGATTTACGATGCCATCCACGACGACGGCCGGCTGGGCTCTGCGGATTCTCTCCAGAGCGTTCGAATTGGACTCGTAGAAGATCCCACTGATTTACTGGAACAGGAAACGGTCAGTCAAGTTCCAAGAGTCCGTTCAAAGAGGGCTGGTCGTTGTCGCGTTGATGGAAATTCGGGTTATACGTGCAGAATCTCTGTCGCCCTTTGAATTACATAATTGTTGCAATAAACTTCTCTGTGACTCGAAAAATTGTGTCGTTATTGTTTCGAATGACTCCTGCCAACTTGTACATCGTCTATATCCAAATATACTCCGTTTAATCCCTTCGCCGTTGAGCCATATAAATCTATCCGGCAGATTTGTATTCACGCACACGACATTTTGCAGAGAATTCATATATAGGATCGTATCAATCGCCTTACAAGAGTCCTATTTGATTTATTCGTTGATTAGTTTTCATGAAATGACTTTGCGTTAAAAAATCATTTCGCGTACGACTCGGAGAAGAACTCAAAAAATTAGATTCCATTGCACGCCGCACGAAATGCTTGAAGAATTTGTCCTGTGTTTATGTTTCCACTCTTGAAAAAATTCATTTCTTAAACTCAAAGCAACTTTTCAACTTCCACTGATGTGGCTTTTGATTAGGCATACGTTGCACTGAAAGTAGTCGGAAATTTTTGTACCACAATTCGTTAAACATTGACCAGAAATAGGAGACATTTTTTTGCATTCTTAGAAGAATTAGTTTTTGGCACTCAGTCAGCCAAGTTTAGCGAAGCACGTGACTTCTATAAATATAATCCGATATCGGTATGCTGTCAACCGGAAGGAAGTAGCGTGCAATAGGAGAATTCACAGAGGACGAAATTATGTGACACGACTCGCTTATTCGACACGCAAGAAGTTTACCCCCGTGAAAATTATGGATTCGGGAAAAACAACAAAAACACGACTATCGTTCCGGCTAATTTACGCATTATGAATACGTACCCGCTCATTAGCGTAATTCGTACCCGCCTCTGAAGCTCGCTATTCGAGATATTCACGACAAAAAATTTCTACTTGCTGTCAGTTCTTTAAAATCATTTAAGCCGGCACGAGCTCGTTTAATTCAACAAAAATCGCTCAATATCGTACGTCCGAGGGGAACAATGTTCGCAACGTACCCGTATTGCAAAAATAAATTTTTGCAAATCTAATTTCAATTCGAATATTCTTCAAACGTCTGTATAAGCATGAGAGTGCTGACGGTACAATCGAGGAAGCTTTTCTACGCTGTCCGCGTTATCGTTTACTGCCTCAAGAGCATGGGGCTTGCGCCATTCTCTGTCCGAATTAAAAAACCGACCCAAATAAACCCTAACGACTCGACAATACAAGCTTTTTTTTTCTTCTCAAAAGTCGGATTGGCATATAATATTCTATTTCTGATCCCGGTGACAATCGTGTTGGCAATTTATGCACCAATTTTCCGCTACAAGCATTTTTCAGATGACGTCACAATTGTCAATATTCTATCTGCGATATTGACAGTAGAGAGAACACTTTTCATCTTCACAAGTTGCCTTATTATAAATTCCTGGGCCTTCGGGCAAAAAAACGCAGCATGTATAATGAATAGACTGTTGGAAGTTGACCTTCGTCTTTCCGGCCTGAAGAAGCAACCATTCAACAAACGAGCCCTGATATTTTTATCTTTGCACATTATTCTCAACCTTTGCCTGTGGATTACTTATTGGGTAACGATCATCACTTACTTCAAATTCGGTAGCCTACTAACTCAGTTCTTCGGTAGATTACCAGAATATGTAATTTACTGGTTCATTATGGAATATGTTGCCATCGTCGGGCTCGTGTCGCGAGATCTTGAAACGGTGAACAAGTATTTACTGGATTTCGAACAATTTGGGAATAACTTGTCCCTGCTACCAGTTCGCAATGACATACCAATAGTAGGTGTGTCAAATCACTCCAGAAATCAGACAGCTTCTCTAAAACTACTTCGACGTGTTAGGACGACATTGTTCGAGGTATGCGAAGGCATATCTGACTTCTTCTCGTTACCGATATTATTCTCCATAGCTTGTTGCTTCATACCGATTTTCGAGAAGTTGTACCAGATGGCTCGAGTCACCAATGATTTTCCTCGAGGTGCTACTATTTGTCTAATATTGTTGCTCGTTCTGAAGTACATCTACCCAGTTGTCTCACTTGCACTGATCGTCACACAAACAAGGAAAGAGGTAACAAAGTTTGAATGAATTTTCAATGTCCGTCCCAGAACATTTGATTAAGTTTATTTGTCACACGTTCGTAAATAATGAACCCAATGCAGGCTGAATCAACCGGACAGATCGTTCACATATTGTCGGCTGTGGCAAAAACGGAAGAAATTAAAGAGGAGGTAACTCTATTTTTTGTACGCTTCTATTTAACTAGTTTATTCGACATCTTTTCTCTGTTAATCTGGAATTATGACAAATTTTAATTTCAAGTTTCTTTTCAGCTGGAACAGTTTTCTTTTCAGCTACTTCACGAAAAAGTCAACTTCACGGCCTACGGATTATTTAGCTTAGACTCCACCCTGCTGCAGTCGGTGAATACAGCATATTATAATAATGATATATTGGTTATTAAAGCCGCAACGTGACATTATCGAATGTTCAGATTTATTCCACACATGTGGTCCACCAGTTTGTTTGGAACCGATTGAAACGATAAATTATCGAGAAAGAATGTACTTGAAAAGTACATCACTGTAGTTTCGCGCTTTTCGTTGATTTCGCCGTTGAGCATAAAGTATCCTTCATCAATACTTCTCAAATTGCAGATAGTGGGAGGTGCGGCAAGTTATGCTATTATTATAACGCAGTTTGGGTCATCCACCTGCAACTGCAACTGCAACTTCAATAATACATCTGCCGAGTGACCTGCTCGTAACATACAGCACCATACGTCGTTAGTCTTCGACCTTCAACATGCAGCTTTTTCTTCAATCGTATATATGATATCATTCTGAGAGTATAACTGCTCATTCTGCTCGACAGTCCGTCAAAGAGACGATTACGATAGCTTCATATTTGAAACAACGATACAATGAATTATTTTCCCTATGAATTGATAGCAATTATCATATTTAATACAGAATAATGTTTTTGGGTATTTCACAGGTCAACGATATCAACATGAATACATACATATGTGCTTTTTCACGTGAAGCGAGCCACTTTTTTGGGTGACCATAGCCGATTTTGTATGTATGACCGATAATTAAGTACCATAACAAAAAAATTTAACTATTATTCCGACCGAACAAAAAATAATCTCACTTTGGGTCCACTTGGGGTATAATGGGCCGGGATACTTTGAGACTCTTTTTGGAAATTTAAAAAATATAAATTCAAATTGGGCGAACTCCGTGAAAAACGAAAATATTAATTAGTCAGCGTTTTTGAGTACCACGTAAGGGAGAGCTTGCGCCCGAAAATAGCAATGGCCCGAAGACTGACGTCCATAAGTAGTAAAAAAAATACCCGACGGAGGTCAAAATCGGTTATGATCACCCAAAAAATTGGCCCGTTCCGCGCGAAAAGCCACATAAGTATACCTATACCTATATCCAAGCACATGTATAATTATAGGTCACGCCGAATCAATCTCGCGTTGCACTTATAATTAATTTGTATAATTGAATAATAAAATTAGAGTGAGATTCCACAATCATGAATTTTATTCATTGAAATTATAATCCGAAATTTAAATATGAGTTTGCTCGAAGCTTGTATATGGCTGCAGCACCTACTTTAATTCATCTTACAATGTTTTTTTTAAGATCCTTAAAGTTATATTAATAAAGTAGGTAGCAGGGTGGTTCTTCTTGGCTGTGATTATTATTGCAGATAATTGCAGTGGGGAAGGATGTCTTCTAATCAAGTTCGTACCGTCAACTGAGCTACGTACACAGAACGTACACAGAAAAAAAAGTAAACTTGAACCAAGAAAGTGATTAGGAAAATCGAAATTATCCATGACGAAGTAAGTATTTTCTTGAACCAAGGAATTTTCTTAATTCAAGAAAATTTTTTACTTTGTCAGGAATGATTTCGATCTTTCTAACTATTTTCTTGAATCAAGAATAGTTATCTCCAGCGAAAACAATTTTTTTTTCTGTGTACAAGTTATGATAAAATAATACAACGATATCTTCTTCTCTCTCTTTCTCTCTCTTTACGATATGGGCACCACTCGCACGGCAAGTTTACTACAATTTATAAAATGAAATTCGATTCCGAGCGGAAAACAGGCACGACTATGAAGTGTCACCTATATGCATTATTAATACACATCGGATAATTAATCGAATTCGTAATGGCCGGTTATGCTAATTAGCGTTCAAAGTATTGGACAGAACAAATTTATACTAGTCAGTTTTTCAAAGCCATTCAAACGAGCCCAAGCTCGTCTAGTACAACAAAAGTTGCTCAATATCGTAGCTTCGAGGGGAATAATGATCACACCGTATCCGTAAAGCAAACCTAGTTCTTTGCCGATTTTATTTCATTTCGAATATTCCTTGGACGTCAATGAATATGAGAGTGCTTTCGGTGCAATCGAAGAAGCTTTTCTTCGCTGTCCGCTCTACCGTTTACTGCCTGAAAATCATAGGGCTTGCACCATTCGCTGTCCGAATTGAAAAACCAGCCCAAATAAACCCTGACGACTCTTCCGTGGAAGCTTTCTTCTTCTCATAAGTCGGACTGGCATATAATATTCTATTTGTAATCCCGGTCATAGTCGTGACGGCGATTTGTGCGCCAGCTGTCATCCACAAATATTTTTGGAGTGGAGTTACGATTGTCAATATTCTATCTGCCATATTGACAGCAGAGAAAATTCTCTTCATCTTCACAAATTGTCTCATTATTATTTCCTGGGCCTTCGGGCAAAAGAAGGCTGCATGTGTAATGAATAGACTTTTGGACGTTGACGTTCGTCTTTCCGGTCTGAAAAAGCAACCGTTCAACAAACGGGCCCTGATATTTTTATCTTTGCACATTATTCTCAACGTTTGCCTGTGGATTACTTTTTGGGTATCGATCATTACTTACTTAGATTTCGGAAACCCTCTAACTGAGTTCCTCAATAGACTACCAGGATTTATAATTTACTGGTTCATTATGGAATATATTACCGTCGTCGGACTCGTGTCGCGAGATCTTGAAACGGTAAACAAGTATTTGCTCGATTTCAAACAGTTTGGAAATTATTTGTCTCGTCCACCGATTCGCAACGGCGTACTGGCAGTAAGTGTGTCAAATCACTCCAGCGATCAGATAGCTTCTCTGAAAGTACTTCATAGTGTTAGGACTACACTGTTCGAGGTATGCGAAGACATAGCTGACTTCTTCTCGTTACCGATATTATTCTCCATCGCTAGCTGCTTCATCCCGATTTTCGACAAGCTTTACAGGCTCTCTCGAGCGCCCGATGATCATCCGCCAGGTTTCACTGCTAGTTTCACACTAATATTCATTTTGAAGTACATTTATCCGATTGTTTCACTCACGCTGAACGTAACACGAACCAAGAAAGAGGTAACGTTAAGATTTTTCATTCTTGAATTCTCCATGTCCGTTGCACGACATTACGTCAACTTTTTTTTGTCTGACTTTCGTAAACGATTGACTGAATGCAGGCTGAACTAACCGGACGAATCGTTCACAAATTATTGGCTGAAACAAGTAGAGAAGAAGTCAAAGGGGAGGTAAATCTCTACTTCTTTTGCCTTTTTTAATCGAGATGCAAGACAATCCGTAGTCTGGAATTTTTTTCTTTTTTATTTTTTCAGCTGGAACAGTTTTCTCTTCAGTTACTACACGAAGGGGTCAACTTCACAGCCTATGGATTGTTTGCCTTAGACTCCACGCTGCTGCAGTCGGTAAATATAACGTCTAATTGAATTGATTACTAGTCGACGTACTACGTTGAGTACTTGTCTCAATTTTTTCAAACAAAGTTTCAAATTTATCCTACATTTACGGGCCACAGATCGATTTGAAACGATCTGAAGGACACAACGCTGATAAGGAATGTACTTTAAAAGTATTGTACCTCGTAGGTACTTTCTGCGTATTTCATTGATTTGTAAGATCAAACATCAAGTATTCTTCATAATTGTGATTTTCTGAATCGCAGATGCTCGGAGGTGTGGCAAGTTATGCCATAATTCTGACGCAGTTCGGGTCGTCCGTCTGCAACTGCAACTGCAACTGCAACTGGAATGATACATTTGCTGAATAACCTGTAGGTACAATATCGCACAACTAATGGAAAAAAAGGTCGCCAGGGATATTTTTACGACCTTTTACAATTCCAAGAGGCATCCGGGCGTCCTCTATCGTCCCTGTCTCTAGAGTAAAGAATCTCTAACACGAAAGAAAAAAGTTGACATTGGAAACTGAAAGAAATGAAAAACGAAACGGTATAAACGCCGGAGGTACGCCCCTGCAGCTGTTTGAAAAATTGACTAAATCAATGCAAAAAGGGAGTATCCATCGAAAATACTCAATTCCATCCTGAAGGAAAACTTAGATAAAATTTTGATGATAACCATTATTTTATTTGTAATATTATTGAAAACAAAACTGATTACAAATCCTTACTTCAAAATTGATATTATATGTTAGTACGTTAATCGTGGATGAACAATATGAATGTGTTGCGTTCGAAGTGCTACTATTTCTATGTACGGAAAAAATATTGAAATCAAAAAACGCGTAGACACTTGGGGAATAACCGACTGCGGAGTGCAGCTTTGACAAAACGAAGGCAAAGCCTCGGAGGGCCGATACGAAATAAAAGAAAAAAATATGCAGATACTAAGAAAATCACTGTATCTGTCGTTGATCGACGAAGCCAGTGCAGACAAATACCTGGATGACAGAATCATGCCGAAATACCTTTTCAAAATTACTATGTATGTATGTACATACGTATACGTATGTACAATTGAATAATAAAATTCGAATGAAATTCTGGCGTCATGAATTTTGTTAATCGAAATTAGGATTCACGATTTGAATATGAATTTATTCGAAGCTTGGTTATAGCTGCAGCAACTACTTTAATTCATCTTACCATATATGAATTCATTATGTAAAGTGCTGAATTATTGTTGCGATAATGAGATAATTGAAATCAATAATGAAGTAGGTAGCGGTGCTGTTTTTCTTGGACACGGTTATTATTGATGATTGCAATAGGGAAGGATATGGAATAATCAGGCTCGTACGATCGACTGGGGTAACTTTGCTCACCGCAAAAAAGAAGTTGTAATGTGATGTTACAAAGACATTGCTGTAACGCAATTTTGTTTAGCGGGTACTTTGCCTCAGAGCTTTTAATTGTACAAACGTTGCACTAGACTCCTGAATTTTCCTGATGTAATTCGTTAGGGACAGGGAGAGTACTGCAGGCACAGTTTTTCTGCCCTCCTAAATATGTAATCTGATGTTTGGAACTGATCATTGTCAGCCGATTTTGGCCGAAGACTCTTCAATGGACAGGATACGTTCGCTATCGATAAGCTGCAAGCCAGAAAAAAAGGGCATCCATTGGAGAAATGCACGAAAAAACGTAACATTCAAATACCCCCACAAAATTTTTCGATCATTGGCCTGAAATGCAGAACGATATGGGCACCAGTCGCTCATACAATGCGCGGCAAGTTTATTCCCATTTATAGATTAAAATTGATTCCGAGCGGAACACAGGCGCGACTATAACGCAGTGTCACCTATGCATTATTAATACACATCGGATAATTAGTCAAATTCATAATGGCCGGTTATACTTAGCGTTCGAGATATTCGATAGGAAAAATTTGCACTCGTCAGTCTTTCGAACCCATTCAAACGAGCTCAAGCTCGTCTGGTACAACAAAACTCGCTGAATATCGTAGCTTCGAGAAGAATAATGTTTACACCGTATCCGAAGAGCGAACATAGTTTTTTGCCAATCTCATTTCACTTCGTATAGTCCGCACGAACGTCAGAGAATATGAGAGTGCTTTCGGTGGAATCGGATAAGCTTTATTTCTTCGCTGTCCGCGTTATCGTTTACTGCCTCAAGAGCATAGGGCTTGCGCCATTCTCTGTCCAAATTGGAAAACCGGCCCAAATAAACCCTGACGACTCGACAATACAAGCTTTCTTCTTCTTCTCAAAAGTTGGATTGGCATATAATGTTCTATTTCTAATCCCGGTGACAATCGTGTTGGCAATTTATGCACCAACTTTCGTCTACAAGCATTCTTTACATGACATCACGATTGCCAATATTCTATCTGCCATATTGACAGCAGAGAGGTTTCTTTTCATCTTCACAAGTTGCCTTATTATAAATTCCTGGGCCTTCAGGCAAAAAAACGCAGCATCTATAATGAATAGACTGTTGGAAGTTGACCTTCGTCTTTCCGGCCTGAAGAAGCAACCATTCAACAAACGAGCCCTGATATTTTTATCTTTGCACATTATTCTCAACCTTTGCCTGTGGATTACTATTTGGGTAATGATCATCGATTACTTCAAATTCAGTAGCCTTCCAACTCAGTTCTTCGGTAGATTACCAGAATATGTAATTTACTGGTTCATTATGGAATATGTTACCATCGTCGGGCTCGTGTCGCGTGATCTTGAAACGGTGAACAAGTATTTACTGGATTTCGAACAATTTGTAAATAACTTGTCCCTGCTACCAGTTCGCAATGTCATACCAGTAGAAGGTGTGTCAATTCACTGCAGAAGTCAGACAGCTTCTCTAAAACTACTTCGCCGTGTTAGGACGACATTGTGCGAGGTATGCGAAGACATATCTGACTTCTTCTCGTTACCGATATTATTCTCCATCGCTTGTTGCTTCATACCGATTTTTGAGAAGTTGTACCATATGACTCAAGTCACCAATGATCTTCCTCGACGTGCGATTATTTCTTTAATATTGATGTGCGTTTTGAAATACATCTATCCAGTTGTCTCACTTGCACTGAACGTCACACAAACAAGGAGAGAGGTAACAAAGTTTTAATGAATTTTCAATGTCCGTCCCAGAACATTTGATTAAGTTTATTTGTTACACGTTCGTAAATAATAAACCCATAATGCAGGCTGAATCAACCGGACAGATCGTTCACAAATTGTTAGCTGTGGCAAAAACGAAAGAAATTAAAGAGGAGGTAACTCTGCTTCTTGTACGCTTCTATTCAACTAGTTTATTCAACTTCTTTTCTCTGTTAATCGGGAATTATGACAAATTTTAATTTCAAGTTTCTTTTTAGCTGGAACAGTTTTCTCTTCAGCTACTTCACGAAAAAGTCAACTTCACGGCCTACGGATTATTTAGCTTAGACTCCACCCTGCTGCAGTCGGTGAATACAGCGTATTATAATAATGATATATTGGTTATTAAAGCCGCAACGTGACATTATCGAATGTTCAGATTTATTCCAGACCTTCGGTCCACCAGTTTGTTTGAAACCGATCGAAACGATAAATTATCGATAACGAATGTACTTGAAAAGTACATGACTGTACTTTTGCGCTCTTCGTTGATTTCGCGATTGAACATAAAGTATCCTTCATCAATATTTCTCAAATTGCAGATGATGGGAGGTGTGGCAAGCTATGCTATTATTCTAACGCAGTTTGGGTCCACCATCTGTAACTGCAACTGCAACTTCAATAATACATCTGCCGAGTGACCAGCTCGTAACATACAGCACCATACGTCGTTAGTCTTCGACCTTCGCCATGCAGCTTTTTGTTCAATCGTATATGATATCATTCTGAGAGTATAACTGCTCATTCTGCTCGACAGTTCATCAAAGAGATGATTACGATAGCTTAATATAGTTGAAACAACGATCAAATGAATTATTTTCCCTATGAATTGATAGCAATAATCATATTTAATACAGAATAATCTTTTTGGGTATATTTCACAGGTCAACGATGTCGACATAAATACACACATGTGTGGCTTTCCACGTGAAGCGGGCCACTTTTTTGGGTTACCATAGCCGATTTTATATAACCGATAAATAAGTAACATTGAAAACAAAATTTAACTATTATTCTGACCGGACAAAAAATAATCCTACTACTTTGGGGCCAATTGGGGTGTACATGGGCCGGGATACTTTGAGACTTTTTTAGAAATTTAAAAATAAAAATTTCGAATTGGGCGAACTACGTGAAAGACTAAAATATTTATTAGTCAGCATTTTTGAGTATCACATAAGGAAGAGGTTGCGCCCGAAAATAGCAATGGCCCGAAGACTGACGTCCATAAGTAGTAAAAAATACCCGACGGAGGTCAAAATCGGGTATGGTAACCCGAAAAATTGGCCCGTTTAGCGTGAAAAGCCACATACCTATACCTACACTCACACACATGTATAATAATAATATACGTCACGCCGAATTAATCTCGCATTACACTTATAATCAATTTGTATAATTGAATTATGAAATTAGAGTGAAATTCCACAATCATGAATTTTATTCATTGAAATTATAATCCGAAATTTAAATATGAGTTCATTCGAAGCTCTTTACGGCGGCTCCTTACGAAACGCGAACCAAGTGAACCAGCTCGGCTAGAAAAGGGGCTTCGCTCACAGTACGTAGTACATACAGAGAAGTCAGTAGACCAGGTCTATTAGAGGTGGCCCACGGCGATGGAAACTGTTTGATGTCGCCGCTACTCTCGACCGTATGATATGCACCCCGTTGCGTGATGTGCTGTGATGTGTTTCCTTGCGATATACACGCGTTACGTTACTTTACGTTATTACATATCACGTTACGTTACGTTACCTTACGTTACGCTAGGTTCAACAACGCTATAGTACATTACACCGATCACCAGACTTCTCTCTATCCGAGTGAACAAAAGTCCGGCCAACGGGGCAGTTTTATTTCGCTATACAGGATGAGTTTTTGTTTTTTTATCTTGAGACATTGAAATATATCGGAAACTAATCGCAATACGAAAAAATACTTCGGATGAAACTTGTAGGATATCGAACGGGACAGAAGGTGATGCAGCATCATTTTCAGTGGGTGGAGACGCCAAGGTCGGGGGAAGCTATTACTCTCTTATGAAATCTTGCGAAATATCCGAAATATTTCAAAATTATTTGAAATCTTTCAAAATCTTGTGAATAATATCTCGAAGTGTTGTGAAATCTTGTAAAATACCTCTTCAAAATCTTTGAAACATTTCGAATTCTCTGTGAAATTTCATGAAATCTCCGAAATCTTCTGCAATAATCTTTCAAAATCTTTCAAAGTGGTTGGAAACGTTATAAAAATATCACTAAAATTTTGAAAAAATTTGAAATCTCTAAAATTTTATGAGACCATTTGAAATCTCTAGAATCATTTGCAATCTTTTGAATCCTTTTGAAATCCGTGAAATTATTTGCAATCTTGGAATTTTCAAAATCCGACGTACATCAAAGTTGACGAGTCACTGATGAATAATAATTCAGAAAAATTTGTCAAATTGATTATAAAAAAAAAAATTTCACCTAGATAATTCAAATATGAAAGTTTTTTTAAGTAATTTACAAAAAATTCTATATGATGTGTTTTTTTTTTCCAAACGTTCTTTGAAGAAAATAAACTGGATGTGATATTCTTATCTATAGGTTTATAATTTACGAATCGAAACTCATGCATGGTCGAATATAGAAAGAAAACCATGAACATTATTTGGCTTTTTAATCACGGCGTTACGCCCGACAGGTGAATACAAGAACCTCTGCAAATACTGTAAGGGTGGGGGTTTTTATGGTTCACGAGAAGCTAGAATCCGAAGTAGGATCTCTTTGTCCCTGCAGGCACAAGGTGCACCGTGCACTGTGCGCCGTCAAAACGCACAACCAGCAACCTTCACCCACCCAACTGGGCACTCGGCCCACTCACAATCGGCCAAGTCACCCTACTCACCCGTCGTACGCATGTAATGCGTACCTTATACCTACTACCACCACAATAGTAAAAGAGATCTCTCTCTCGCCGAGGTTTAATACTATGTAGCCGGGCTTTGCGCCTACGAGTCGTTTCCGTGTTTTCTTCCTGGTGAAACCCGAACGAAGATCGGAGCGAGTCCCTCGCTCTGCTCTCGTATACCTTATTAGTATCTCTTATTGTTTATTATGAGAGAATTTTTGAATTCGATTTGGTTTTTTTTTTCGTTTTTAGTGCTGAGTGATATTCCAGCTGTGAATTTATTTATTCGGCTATTCGGTTATTCAAACAGAGAAAAAAAAATGAACGAAATTCGGTATTTTGACAAGGTCCGGTAATCACTTCCGGCTAAATGAAGTTAACAAAACGGACTTAAAATAAAATAAACAGAGTTAAACGGATATGTGATGTATATTTATACTTGTGCTGTTATCGTAACCGAGATTATCTCTAACTAAATGACAGAAACAATCTGACCCGGAATATTTCATATTTATTGTGAAATTTTTGACAGAAATGATCCGCAGGATACTAAACGTGATCTGTTTAGGATCTGTTTTGTTTTTCGTTATTTTTTCGGTGATTGGTGATAATGAAAAATGCGTAAGTACCTATACGTCGAGTTATAAGGCTCCCAAATCTAAATTCGGAGTCAATGAATTTTAAAACGATATAAATTTGACACATTACGAGATTGAAAATATCTTGAAAATTTGTCAAATTATAACTTCTCGATATTCTACAAACGGAATTAGCAATTTTTCACCCTTGTGGATAATTTTAGATAGATATTTTGAATGATTTATACATTTTTAAATGTTTAAAATGACTCGTCTAATTTGTTCACAAAAAATCGTTGAATTTGATCAAAAGATGCAATTTTTCAAAATCCTAATGCAACGAGTAGTAATAATAGAAAAAAAATCGTGTTCAATTAGAAAAATTGTTTGCTTATTTATAAGAGATTTGCGTTGATAATATCATCTTCGCATTATCAATAATACTGCGGCAAAAACGCGATCAAATTTCGTCTATCGATCACCTAGCTTCGGCGACAACCATCTGCACATCCAGCAAAGGCAATTTTTGTCCCTTTTGAAACCCAAGCCGTAAAAGTGTTAGCTTATTACCTGCGAAGAGCACTGAGGAAAGGTTCTAAAATCCTGCACTTTAACGATTGCAGATACAATCGTGTCGCGATATTTCGAAAATTCTGAATTTCTATTACAAAGTGAAACACATCGGTTCAGTTATTGGTTAGCATTGTGCTAATCGTTGAGTTTTGTTTAAAGAAAATTATTTCTTGGAAGGACTGATATTCGGGTAAGAAAACCTGAAGATCTCCAATCCCGAAGTCTTATGCCTGTTCGAAGGAAATCCTCGGTAAACAACTTCATTCATGCTGTTTCCCTGCAGCCCCTGGAAGAACCTTTATTCTCCCTTTTCAAGTATCCCGAAGCCCGTATAGAGTCTACGAGTTTTGGGAGGAAAAAAAATGAGGTTTCTTCGTTCTTTGTTAATCAGGGATCGTATAACTTCTATGGGGGATGAAAAAAGTGACTCGGATCAGAGAGGAAGCCGCGGGAGAACACGGGTCCTGATTTTGTGCGGTGCGGAGCTGTTGATCGTTAATCGGTGTTGGCCGCTCGAGGCTAGAATTATTGCCGCCGACATAACGCGCTGAAAAAAAGAGAGAATTAAAAAAACAAAAAAACTAACAAAAAAGGAAAATGTGAAAAAGGAAAAGACGTATACGCGGTAGCTGCCGGAGCTGGCAGGTGCGCTACAAATTGGGAGGCGGTATAACCCCCCCAAAACTTTGATTTATATCGTGGCCGTGACTATTCGCTGCAGCTAACTTTCTTCTTATTCTTCAAACAGAGAAGCCCGGTTTTCGGTAGGCTAGCGTCGCGATCCTGCGATCGTTAAAATTACCGATTTTTGCCAAACTTACGTTTACACTCTTCAATTTATCGCTAAGTCAGCTCAAACCTGTACCGAAATTTTTATCGTTTATCCAAAATATCCGGGGCAGCAGGGGACGCCACTGAATCTCAAGGCTCTACGCCACTGAATGAGAAATAATCTGGCGGGAAGCGGCTCCTCAGAAGTAGGAAATAATATTCCATCACTCGCGGCGTAAGCGGCCGATCCCTTGTCATCTCCGATCTCCCATCTTCCATCATCTCAGCTCTGCAACATATCCTCCGAGGTATATAAAGTATATCTGATCTTAAGCCGCCCGTTGACTTGTGTACGTCGATGAAACGGCTACCGGTGTTGAATCGGTTTGATTGCCTCATACTACTTCGGGCTCTTCAAACCCTAGTCAATACCTTCTAAACGAGGGCTACCGATCTCGGAGGAAACTCCACCGTAATCGAAATATTTATTCTCGTTTGAAAACCACGGAAATATGCGACTCGCAGGTATCTACGGAGCAACACTTTTTCACGCCTTGGGCCTCTAAATTAGAGATCAGATTTTTGTACGGTCCGTATTTCATGTAGAGATTAATGAAGATAGTTGATCAGCCGCGATTACGAAGGGTTGACGATCGGTTACGACGATTGATTCAATTACGAAGCTCTTTTTGCTTGGCACGGTCGTTCATGACAAAATTGACTGTTCGCAGAATGAAGATCCGATCGCGCCCGCAATGCAGAGATCGGTCTCGGAAGTAGTCCAATTTTCTCGGGATCAATTTACCGGTAAATCGGCATCGAGCACAAACGAGGCTAACTTTTTGCCGATAATCGGAGTGAGAAGAAAACGGGATAGTGGAGGAGTGACGCAGAGCGGTGAGGCGACGAAGAGGCGAGATGAAAAGAGAAAAAATGAGAGAGAAAGAGACCGACGACGTGAGAAGGAGAGAGAAAAATACCCGGAGAAATACGGGGATATAAAAAAGGAGAGAAAAAGAGAGCCGCTAACGAGCCACGCGAGAAGGCCGCAACGCCGGAGAACTCGAAGGCCGCACAAAGACGTCGAAGCTAATCGGACGCGGTCCCGTCAGCGTAGTCACGAACGTAGAAACCTGGAGAAGCAATATCTAGTAAGAAATCGCACCATGGAGTTGTTCGATAGTAAAACAGCTGCAGACGGATATAATAGCTCGCTGTTTATCTACCCGGAAAACAATGTCAGGGAGGTTATTTTCGAACGGAGAATAACGTCGGAAAAAATCGGTCAAATTTTAGGCGAGGGTCGAAGACCCCCGAGCATTCGAATCACCGATCTGCTGATACCAAAGACATTCCTTGGAGCAGATGCGAGAAAAAATCTAGCGGAAATTGAGCCAGACGATTTCAACGAACCGATAAAAAAATCCGAACCTCCGTTATTTTTGGGAAAGTTGAAATCCATCGCTATGAACGTGTCGAGAATGAACAAGGCGGTCCAAAATCTTGAGGAGGATAAATCGTCGGGTACGACAGATTTTCAGGAAAGTAGCTACCGGTATGATTACGAGGACGTTTTTGAGGACCCGAGCGTTTCGCCGTGGGTCAATCCACCGCAAAGCAAAGAAGCTAACACAGCTGCGCGAAAAAATCAGGAGTATTTCGTGGACAGGGCACTGCTGTCGTCTGTCTACATGCCGATCGACGATCAAATCACTGTTCACCAAGGATTAGCCACTCTGTTGTCTAGGCTGTTTCAAACTCTACGGAACACGACGGACGAGGAGAACCAGGAACTACTCCAGGACCTCGATTTCGACAACTCCGTACAGGGAGATCTCTGCCAAAAGTGGCTCGACTGCAAGGAAAAACTAGAAGAGGCTTTCTTAGGTAAGAGATACAACTCATAGTCATTCGTTCGATAAATCAGTGAAGCGACCGCAGAATTGACAACCAGTCAAAAAAAGTGTCCACTTATTGTTACTCGTCAATACATTCGGAATTCGAGTTAAATGATATTCCTTCGGACTTTAGATATTCGATTTACTATTATTCCATTGATTCAAGTCATGGGTATAAATTCTTGTTCCAGGACCGCTGGTGTTGCCGGCCTGTCCATGTCACTATCCCAGCAGTATTTTCTACGACGATAAGATCTGGGACGAGGTACAACAAAGGCACTTCCGTTGGCGAGATGTAAGCGGCGAAGCGGAAAGACTGGACGTTTATAAACCAGGAGCAACATACTGCATAAGATCTTTACTGGCCCAAGGCGGGGGCAGCGCTGCTGCACAACACTGCTGCTACGATGGCAGAAGGAGGCTTTTGACCAGAGGTTCAGGAGCCGGAAATCCGAACTTAGTCAGTCCCGAAGTATCCGGTGTATTACACGAGAGAATCGATATTCTACCCTGGAGACTTTGCAAGGGTGATTTTTCACGGTGCGACACTTTCTGCTCAATCGATTTGTCCCTTTTTCTTAGAAAATAAGAAAAGAGTAAATATCGCACATTGTTTCTTACTTTTTCCTTCTAACTTTTCCAGATTCAACAGAGTTCGACCACCCAACAACGACAATCATTGCAAAAGAAATCCGGACGAGGATGAATATCAGAGACAAATAGAAACGACGAAACACTACTGAAGTACAACGCGAACCAAACAACTTAGCTTTTACTTAACTACAATGCAATTATCGATAGTGACTTATTAAATTATTGAATTTACTACGTTAAGCAATAAATATTATCATGATCCAAGTGTATATACGCATAGGGTGGTCCTTATTTACGGTGTTTATGAAATTTCCTGCGGACAAGTTGGAAAAAGTTTGCAAATAAATTCAAAAAAAAGTACCCAAAACTTGGAGTCTATAGGTCAACTCGAAGTACTGCCTACAAGGCAGCGAATTTCCCCATTTGATTTACATGGAAATTCGGGCTCACTCCATTATTTTTTTTTTCCTGCCTAAATAGTGCTTCGAAAAATCTGAAATTTGGTATACCACTTTCCTATAGTCATAGGTATTCAACGAAAAATTGGGCGGTTTTTTAGAAAAAAAAAAACCTTCATCGCTGTAGGGAAGACGTATGCCAAATTTGACTGCCTTGTAGGGAGTACTTTGAGTTGACCTACAGACTCCAAGTTTCACGTACTTTTTTTTTAAATTTATTTGCAAACTTTTTCCACCTTGTCTGCAGGAAATTTCAAAAACACCGTAAATATGGATCACCCTAGTATACGCGTTATTTCATACAGATAATCGCAATATATGTATATTGTTATCTAGTGATTGTAAGTTATTTGGCATTTAGGAATTAGAAATTAACACAAAATGCAAATACAACATAAATAAACGTATAAATAACACTTGTCGATCCCTTGTGTTTTAATAAATTGAAATTAGAAGTCAAACGACCTTAATATACGATTTAAGGCGCCCTGTTACACTCCTTGGATTAGTCCGGCCCTGGCCCTAACAATAAGATGTAATCAGCTACATAGTACCTTAGCTGGTTAATCCGAAAGAGAAACCGGTTTGAGGAAGTCACGTGACGTTCCGAAGCACACCGCGCGTCTCCCGGGGCATCGGCGACGGCGACGGCGCACCGACGCTCTCAGAAGTTCAGAACCTGGAGAACCATACCGTTGTCATAAGCTAGTTGCCATGGATACGGCTTACAAACAAAAGGTAATACTAGATATTCTGTTTAGCTTCAGTTTTATAATTTCACTGTGGCAATAGCTCGCCCAGTTTCGTATAGATACTGTAAATAATTCGAGTGCGATGGACTGGGGAATGGAATTAGAAGTAACATCGAAAAAGGTAGAGAGAACGCTACCAACTCGCATATCATCACGTCCATACGAGGCAGAGTCGCATGTATCAAGTTATTTGCCGGCTGGTTGACTCCTCGTATCGTTTCAGTACGACGATTTCCTCTTTTTGAGAGTTTCACTAATTTCAGACTTTTGCATTCTCCGTTTACAGCTAATACCCCGCCTCGGTCGAAGGGCTGGACATTCGAGTACCCAGGATGACCTCAAGTCGGATGACGAACTTCTGGACAGTCCAATGTCGCCGTCTCCTGACCAGTCCGCTAGGACAATAGCCGGAGGCCATCAACCCGTGGCACCACCACGTTCACGGAAGACTGGCTGGGCCGATGAGCTTAAAAGTGGCGGGAAGTACGTTAACAGGGTTTTCAAATCACCGGTTATTGTACATTTATGAAAGTTGATTAGGCAAATAAAATAAAAGTAAAACCAGCCGCGGAAAGTTTCATAAGAGACGAAAGCAGAACAGAGTTTAGCGAAAAGTTATGCCGAAAGAAATTAATCAAAGGAATAAATGAAAGTTTGAATATAATTTATTATGTAGACGATAATAGACAATTAAGACTGTTGATTATACCGTTGATCAGACCTTTTTTTATTTTCAGAGCGAAGAGCACCATTAATATAATAGAACAGTGAGTAACTCGTAGTAGAACTAAAGAATCAGGCATCTCTAGTCACTAATAGATTATTCCTTAGGGAGCGGTTTCGTGGAGTCGACAAAGACGAGCCGGATGATGGTAAGTTAGTTGTCTGTAAACTTTAGTTTTCGAATTCATTGATAACTGAAATATCTATGTAAATAATTATACAGCGACTATAACTTGAGCTACACAAATTTGTTATAGAAATTCCCGTCATACCGGACTTGGATGAGATTCAGGAAGACAACTTCTTGACCGAAGTAGCAAACGCACATTTGTAAGTTATGTATTTAAAAGCTTTATAGTCATCTGAAAATGTATTTTTGTCATTCTTTAATCCGCCTCAGATTTTATTATTTTTTATTTTGATACTCAAAGAAGGCCGTGCATATTAAAAAATCTTGTAAAGCTATTCTCAATACACGTGTAATACCGATTTACATACAGAGTTTCTTATGTGTTGCAGAGTCGGTGTAAACCGCGTCGAAACGTACAAAGAGCTCGATACAGACCTCTACAAAAGTACGGCACTATCATCGCTCGACGACGTCAACCTCTCGTTGTTAACAGAAAAATTATACCCAGACAAATTAGTACGTGATCCGGACGAAGTGTGGAACTGGGATTTATTGTTCACCCAAATCGCGTCGGAAATAAACAGCGAGAAACAGAACAACATTGATTCGGAACGAAAAACTGTTTAAATATGAGAATTATTTGTTAACACGTTGTTAATCTCACGTACATGGTTTCTATTTATTTACTATGTATGTAGGTCTGTCACGATCAGCTAATAAAATTATTTTTATACGTATAAATATTGTACATACGTTTTTTTTATTTTTATTTTACATTTCTTATTACGTTGATCCAGTAAACCGATGCCCGATGCTTTGTAATGCGAAAAAAAGATAAAATAAAAAACATGGCAAACTGCGTCTGCAGTGCCTGTATATGGAAGCGACAAATTACCTCGTCTGACCTATTCGATTGCCCCCCAATTTGGAAATCGCGGTAGTTCGAGGAGCCACGTGAGGACTCAACCGTGCAGGCGCACAGGGCAAATGTGCGCGCATCGGGAGCCGTACACAAGCTACTTGAAGCGACCACGTGACAACACCCACTGAGCAGATCTGCCTTTATCTAACGTTAGCGATCAATGTTCAGCTGTGCCATCACTAGCACACACTTCCGTCTAACCGAGCTACAGCGCGGGTATATATACTAACCGAAATCAGGATTAACCACTTGCGAGAAACTCGGAAATCAAGCGACGCTACGTTATTAAATCTATTGACAGGAATATATCTGTAAATTCTCATAAATAATTCCCCAAGTTTTCTTACATTAATAAAAAAAGATATCGAGTCTTTTTAATAAAGATGTAATAATAAATATTGATTATACTGCAACGGGCAGAAATGCGGGGTCAGAGTAGTGGCCATCTGTTGAGGGAAATTGGAACTAGTCGTCAACCGCTTTCGGGACTTGGCCACGTGACTAACTCCCTAGCGTCTCCTAGCGGACGTATGATAAATGACATTCAAATATTGTTTTCTTACGACACTTTTGAAAATCTGACAATTATCGCGATTAGTAACCATGAGAGGTTGATATGAATGTGAATAGAATCATTTCTAGCATAGTTAGAGTCTTAGAAGAGAAATTTTACATCGATCATATGACTAACGACGATACTTAGTAAGCTGCATATATCTCAAAAATGGGTATCGTCTATGCAACAGCGAACAGATTCGGTATTCCTCAAATTCCTGACACTGAGGAATCTTCAAATTCCTGTTTACCCTGCGGGAGACGTGTCGAACCAGAAGTACCATGCATTCATTGCATGTCTGACCCGCGGCCAGGAAATCCTGGAACTTTAGAGGATATACACAAAAAGGTGAAAGACCTTTACCCCCGTAATTTCGAAGGAGCAAAATTGTTGGTAAAAAAATCTCTGAGCAGTCACTTTGACGTAGCTCACACAATCACCCTGAGCTCTGTCACACCGTCGGGTTACAAATTCGGCACTTCTTACATCGGGACAAAAATGGTCGGAGAAACGGAAAAATACCCCGTAGCTATCGGGGATATAATGCCGAACGGGAACATGACTGCCAACTTTATTCACACCATAGGATGTAGGACTAGAGCTAAATTCGCTGCCCAAGTTGCCGAGAACAAATACAAGGCCTGCAGTTCTACCATTGAATATAGATCTGACGATTTTACGATATCCCTCACCCTGGCCAATCCTCACTTTGCCAAACAACACGGTACCCTGGTATTGCATTACCTGCAATCCATAACGTCCAGGGTCACTTTAGGGGCCGAAGTCGCGTGCCATCGAGGTCTGGGAATTCCCGGTGGTCAACAGACCATCATGTCAGCAGCTTTCCGATATAGTACTGGCTTTTCAACTCTATCAGCAACTTTGGGAGAGGCAGGACTCCACCTTTGTTTTCATAGAAAAGCTAGTCGCCAGTTACAGCTTGGTGTTGAATTAGAAACAAACATGAGAACGCACGAGTCTATAGCGACGGTAGTCTACCAGCTTGATATCCCTCATGCTGATATGGTTTTCAGAGGAATCATCAACTCTGAAACTACTGTCGGCGCTGTATTTGAGAAGAGATTGTTTCCCATTCCAGCCGCTTCGCTGGTAATTAGCGGCATGCTTAATCATACTAAACAACAATTTCGAGTCGGAGTGGGCCTCAATGTTGGATAGCGAATAATTATGCAAACTAGTAGTTTTTGGTTTGATAAATTATTGTAAATATCGAATATAAAATGTTCCAATTATCATGCAGCTGTTATTTTTCTAATTTAGAATTAACTAAGAAATATTCAAGAATAAATCCTGACACACTTTCGGTTTCATCATTTTATTATCTATAATCCATCAACAGTTTAGAAATACTCTTTTTACACAACATATGTTTTATTACCATTTATTCATACTTACATTAAATTAAAATATACGAATTAAAGTACGTTCAACAACTATTCGTATCAAATAAACGCGGAAATTCATTTTTTTTTTTTTTTTTCCATTCAAGTTATACAGTTTCAATTTTACTGCGATAAAGACACTTTCGTAACGATCACACATGGACGAGTCATGTATTCTGTAATTAGTAGTTGTTACGAACGAATGTACTTTCAGTATTTTCTATATTTATAACGCAGGGTTTTATCTCGAGCACATTCACAAAATGCCGGTCACAGAACCCTCGCTATTCATCTTCGTTGGCTATTCTCTCATCCATTTCGTCCCTCGCTTGTTGAAAAGGGGTTTTCAATTCATCAAAATTAAGCAAAGTTTTATCACCAATTAGTCCATTCTCATCGGCAAACGCCAAAATATCACAAATGAAAGGTGACTCAACGCCTAGGATATATTCACAAGTTTTTGGCTCAAGTAAATACAGCGATACACTTGACGGACTTATCGTCAGATTGTCGGCACACTTCAACTTCACCTGAAATCACACAACAATTTTAATTCAACCTTATCTGTTTTCATTGAAAAGTCGCATTATCTCACCTCAGTTTGTCTCAGCTTTCCAGTTTTATCACAGATGCTACCGTCGCTGTAGAAGTGGGATAATTGCTTTCTTTGATCTATCGGCTTAGGCCTTTTATTGGGATGAGCTTCCACCCATTCTAGATGCTTCTTTTTGTCAAATCTGCCAAGATTTACCACTGTTTTGGTACCATCTCGCTCAATGTGGTACTGATTAACGGTACGACCGTAACAAAACTCGTATTTCCACCAGCCGTTACCCTGTGTAATGTTATAATGAATATAAACACAATAATGATTACGATTGAAGTGGAAAATTTAATATTTGAAGAAAGAGTTTACCCCGTTTAAACAATTAACGCCACTCAGAAAGCTTTGTATCGGGCTAACATCTATCGGGCTAACAGCCTGATCAAGAGACGGAGTTATGGCTTCTTCGATGTTATTTTTATCCACAACATCTACTGGCCGGACTTCAACTCTAAACCGAGTTTCGCCGTCCTGAAATATGCATAGAAATACTTTTAGTCGTGTAATTTAATTTCGTGTGGGAACGGTTTACAGATATTTATGAGCGAATGGCTGCCAAGCTAATGGCACGGCTGATATTGCCGCATTTAGTATTAAGGTATGTAAAAAATCCTGTGCAGGAAGTTTCAAAACCACAAGCTAGATTGGATTTCGATAAGAATAAAGAGATAAGGGAATATGGGGAGATTGTTTGCAGGATAAAGTGAGATAAAAGTTTCCCCACGGATAATATAAACATTTGTTAGTACAAACAATCAGCGACAGTTAATTAACGAAAGAAAAAAAGGAAAAAATAATTATATACAATGAATAAAATGAGCTTAAACCAGCCAAACACGTGTCTGACGGTTTTTCCCGAAAATTCAAAATAGGTAGTCTGACCTGGCCCTCCTTATCTACATGGAAGATCGCATAGACTTTCTGCGGCTTTTCATCCTGTGCAAGAAATAATTTATTCAATACTTGGGAAGATAATTAGAGAGGTAATCAAAGTAGAATGAATATAGTTTTTTTTTTTTTTCAACACGGATTATGTCTTCTGAAAACTGTAAAAAATATTCAAAATAAAACGTAACTTTTGGATGTAAAATGAACGTCTACTTAGGGCCGTGAGTTGGCAAAAATGTCCAACTACAAGTGTATAAAGTAATGAAAATAGTGAAACGGATTTACCGTGATCTTTTCATGCCTGAGCTTCAGACTCTCAGCTTCCAAGGCGATTAAAGACCTAGGTTTTTTAGGAGCATTCTCAACGGGTCTACAATTTATTAAATTTTCTCCAGTCTCTTGCGGTTTGTAGTCTGGATGAGTACAAAGCAACGGTGATAAAACAACAGCCTCATACTCGCAGCTGGATGTTTCTTTGAGAGAAAATACCTCGTGCTTTCCATGTTGATAACATACATACAAGACTTTGATCATCCTGGGTTTATTATTCAAATCGCACACCGTCCCGTCGGTCATCTCAATTTCAACATAAGGCATGTTAATACCGTCGACCTTTTTCACAGGAATCTGGGCTTTTCTGTTTGGATTTTTAGCGTGCTCGTCATACTCTGCAGACAATTTTGCCTTCTGTGACTTCTCAAATGTACCAAGATAATATTCTTGGACTTTGACTTTCTTTCCTTCCCTTTCCTCATGGTATTGACGAACATAGCGGCCATGGCAAAGCTCGTATGTCCAGTAGGCTTCTAACTGCATGTTGAAAATAGTATTTACAAATTTCTCAATTGGGTGTATACACTAAAGTGGGCCAAATAAACTGACTATTTTTATTTTATAAAAAGCGCTCTCAAAAACTTGTTCTTTAGGATCAAATAACGAGCCTCATAAAAATCGAGCTCTTAATAATAATATTTAGAGGTCGCTCATCTTTTTTTTCTTATTTTCCATTTAAAATACCTGGAAAATGTTCATAGAGTAAAGGCCGCATCGTTCATCGAAACGTCTTCAAATTTGGAGGAAATATTCTACATTGATGTAATTTTGGGGTAGACCAATGATATTCAATGATTTTACTTCGTGGATAAGAAAATTTTATATTCTAGACCCTTTTTTTTTTTTTTTTTTCGTTTAAAGTTGATAAAAAAAAAAAGTGTGTTACGTGCTCACAATGATAGAAGACCGACTTTATCTCTGTATATTATTGCTTTGCCCCTGAATTACATCGTTTTACAATATTCTTATCAAATTTCAAAAACGTCTCGATGAACCCATATCCTGCAACAACCACTTTTTCTTTGATAGACTCAGTCTATGGAAATCAAGTCCATAAAATTTCAAATAATTTCGAATTATATACGAAAAAACTATAAGTAAAGAAAACTGAGCCTATAGAACGTTTCTTCAAAGCGTAGTACTGATTTGAAAGAAAGTTATTTTCAAGGTGTTTATATCTTAGACAATGTATCATGTTTGCACCTGTGACCGTAGGCTCTACTTACCCGATACGAACAGGAACTTTGACTGAACAAAGGCAGTAAAATTTCTATTGGATTTGGCCCTGCGTAAGTTTCACCATAATCATGTTCTTGCTCTGTAGTATCGGGAATGAGACAGTGGTACTGTTCATTGTTCGCTGTTGTTATGAAATACGGTTCTGTATTCGCTGGCGGTTCCTAATGGATAAAATATCAGAATTTGAGTATAACACGGTCGTTACATCTTATCACGTAAACATTTGTGTCGTATGTATTTTAGGTTATGGTCGGTAGCAATAGGTTCGACAACGATTGTAAGATTATGTGCTCAAATAGAGTAAGTAATGATCGGATTATTGACATCGTACCAACAAATCTGCGCTGCTTTTACCCGGCCAGTTTATTTTGAATAAAACAGTGTCGTCAAAGCCCTTGAGATCGTGACCGTAAACAAAACAAATCACGTTATATATGGCGAAGTATAGTATAAAATCGATTAATCCGTACGGCCTCCTCATTTTAACAAATTCAATATCTTTCACATATTTTTCTTACAATATTTTCTTATTTTTCTTTTTCAATAATGACCGAGCAATGTTGACTGAATTGTGTAATTAACTGAATTGACAGCAAGGCAGAACAGATATCTACACATTCTCGTCTGCTCGACTTATTCGAGATACGAGAGATGGCGATTATATACATGCGGACGTTCGTGATTGGCTATCACGGCATTCTCGTTGAGAACTATCGAGCTTTGTCTCGATACTGATAACTCGATGTTGTTCGAATGTGGCTATTAATTTTTGCCGCGTAAAAATGAGCCAAAAAATCGGAGAGTTTGGAGAAAAAAAATCGAAATTCATAGGCTAATAGATCGCCTAGACATTTGCAATCAATCCTGCAGCATATTTCACCTTTTCCTCTTTTCGATGTTCCGCCAAACGTGAAACGAGACGCACGCTTTATTATAGTTACCGGATTTCGATGTATAGACGTATATTAGAAATAGACGTTTTTCATATAAAAAAGTATTTATTTGAATGACATACGAAATGCAATATAAATTATAGTACATACATACATACATAATTTTTTTTTTTTTGTTTCTTTCAATTATTAATCAGCAGGTCAAGCATGAAACAAAGTGCCAAAAACGATCATTCGGGTTCCTCTTTCTTTTCTTAGTATCATAAATATTACCTAAATAACGATTATTTTGTCAACATATACTTTTCAACGAAAAGTAATCAACAATTTCTCGTAATATGTTATCAATTTTTTTATTTGTTATTAGAAACACAATATCTAAATTTAAAACTAACGTATTTTATGATAATAAATCGGCCTGTACTTCGACACATGGGAACAAGTTTTCAATAAATAATTCTTCCTCTATTATCTTATTTCACACTTTTATTAGGACATTAATGATTGTAACTCAGTTTCAACACGTCAGACGCTGTTATCCATGGTTTCATTAAAGCAAGACTAATGGCTCTGCGAACTTTCAAAATTTTTTGTTCTACTATTTTTGAAAAAATACCTGCAAGGCAAATAACTCACAAGTTCATAACACAGAAAGTAAAATTGAAGACAATTTAATAAGATAAAAATATAAAACCCAAGTAAATCAAGCCATTAGTCATCACTCATTACGCCGCTATGTTCACTATTTATTATTTCTGAAACTCCGCCACAAAGCGAACAGCATTCTTCAGTAGAAAACAAAATGCAAAATCAATCACCAAAATATAAACTGCGCAATATGATACAATAGTATCTAATCACATGACTTATTACAATACAAAAATCATATTCGACGATATAATTGTGAAAAAGAAAAAATTTTCCCCAATTTTTTTTTTTTTTTTGCCAAGTTCAAAGGTTAATTAACCATATACATATATAATACATAAAATCCTTAGGTATTAAAATAGTAAGCTCAATTTCTAAGATGAAGAACGCTGTCGAGTGTTAACATCCCCCCCTTTGATATTTAGCGTTCCCTATAATCTCTTGTCGATTAATTACAATCTCTAATCTTGTTTGGCTCCAAAATCCTACTCTCATTTCCTAGAAAAACATTGAGGTATATTCTCTGCCTTTCCGCCCACAATCCTGAAAGCCAGAACGATCGTCACAGCAAGAACTGAGTAAGCTGATACCAGACTGACGGCGTACCACTCATGTCTGTTGATTAGAGTCATACATGATGCAAACAAGTGTGATCCAACGACCCAGGCAATGTGGAATTTGCTCCTCCTGTCCAAAGCAGCGAAGAATATTATCCCCCAGAATGTGTGGAGGAGAATAAAGCACAGGGTTGTCGCCGCTGACATTATGAAGAAGTATTCTGACCCCTTACTCCTTCCCATTGTTCCTGGACCAATAGCATCAGCGAGGACGTTAACCAGGGCAAATGCACCGCTCATAACACCGAATCCAAGACCGCAGACATAGGCGAATACGTGTCTGCTGTCAGCAACATGGGCGGTTGTTACTTTCTCTAAACCGCGTTCTGCTTTTCTTAATACCCAGTAGAGGAGGTAGCGGAAAGCTTCTTGGAATAATACAGAAAATACGAGGCCGAATGCTAGTTGATCTTGTAGCGGTACAACTGCGTACCATAAAATTGAAGATAGAAGGAGTGCTATTAGCCAGAAAAATGCACTGGCTATTAGGATTATTATTCGTATGGGTTCGACGGCTACCGTAAACGTGAACATTGCTAGGGGGGGTCCGAACGCGAGGAAAGCGCAACCGAAAAACTCCATAACTGTCATTATTATGCCGTTATTTTATTTGTGGATTCGTTAATAATTGTCTTATAAATTAATTCGTTTTATTGTTTAATTAGTGTATCCTGCGCCCTTCGTTCGACGTGTTTATGAATAGGCGATACGGTTATCATTTGATCAGTCTTATCGCAATATCGTTTATCACTTTACTGGCGTACATTTATTTCCACAAATACAAACTATTTTATAATTTCGTAAAAAAATCTAACGACGACTCGATCTCTCAGCGATAAAGCGACAGAGATGACAAATCGCAGCTACGGAGACGTCGCTTTAACCAGAGATTTACGGGGTTTTAGACAATCGAATAGTTGTGCTGCTCTCTATGCGGGTACCTCTTGAAACTAATGGATTATGGTCGAGTGGTAACAGTAAGTGTGTTTCTGTCTTACCGTAATACTTAATGTCGATGAAAACGCTGGCACACGTCGCAGCTAGAAGTAGAGATCTGCAGTGATAGCAGAAAAACACAATTTGAGAAGTGAGGTGCAGAATAAATTTTTAGTATTGTCGGCGAATAAAATGTTCGCAGATTATTTTTACTGTCAAGATACGGTAAAATATTGTAAATCGTGGTAACATTTTTATAGAATTGCACTAGATATGAGGAAAACCATAATTATAGCTTCGATATTAATAGTGCAAAGCTGGCACAAGGACCGATGTTTTGCATTTGTCGTAAACATTTTCGGATATCAGCACCAGCGCTCTCCGTTTCGTCCCCTAAACATGGCATCTACCGAAGTTCCTTAATTGGCGGTTATCGTGGAGTTCACGAGAATTGGAATCTCGCAGAAGAATTGTTCGTGATCGTCGTATCGAACACGATACAGTCCTCGTTCTGAGCCGCGGGAAACGAACTCGGCACAATCACGGTAACCGTCAGGCTGACCCGATATCCAAACTATTGAGGGTACGGGTTCTCCTACATCATAACAAACAAAGCTTCGGTAAGGTACGCCAACGACATATCAATACGCGTGCAAAAATGCCGACCAAGTAGAAAATTACCCGTGTTAACGTTAAGCCATATGTCATTGCCGGGAGAAAAAATGCCAGCGTGCACATAATTTCTAGGTACCTGGCCCTCGATGTATTCCATCTTCTCAACCGAGTCGATCACCGTCAACTTAGCACCTTCTCGTTCACATACATTCCTAGCTTGTATCCACGTAAGCCGCTCAGTGTGATGCTTGAAGGCGAATCCGAGATTGAGGTTGGCCACGTAGCCATCCGGGAGGGACGTATGAATATTGTCCTGCGGTGGCGGCTGTGTCGTATATGGAACTGAATTGTAATTATTTCACATTAGATGGCCGTGAAAAATTGTTGAAGATCGACACCTTCTCGGTTTCTAATGACACAGTATTCTTACCTGATTCCGTAACGTTAGTGCCAGAGGGTCCCGAAATGACCAAATGGCACACGAGCTGCATAGCGGGCAGCGTGTAAGCGATCACGGCAGCCATATTGGTTCGCAACAATTAATATAGTTCTCGTACTACTGTGGAACCATTCCTCGACGACGCTATATATGACGGGGAATGAAGATAACTTTTTTCATTTCGCTTAATATTACATCATTTCCGCAGAATCGCGTCAATTTCGCAATTTTCGCAGAATCTATAGATATATGGATCCTGATAGCTCCTGCAGGTCATGATCGAGGCGATCCAGATATCGTACATAGTGATTCTAGAAGCGTTGCAACATCACCAAAGCTTGATTATTCATATCTTATATCAGGCTGAAAATATTGAAGAGAATTCAGTAAAGATAATATGAATGCGTTGTTCAGTATACCTATGACAACCCAAACTTCCTGCTGTTCTTAGCACTGCCGGAGTTCATGTGTATGTTTCGTACCAATTATCCACGAAGACCGCCAGGTTAATCATAAGCATATAGATTGTAGTGCTTGATAATTGTTAAAATTCATTCATGCAGTCTTCTCATTAACGATAAGAGATCCATATCAATGGTGATATTGATGCATAAGTCATCACAGAATGGAAGAAAGTGGTCCATAATATCAACCGAAAATCGGGTAATGTTTGCAGGATAATAATGGAAATTTTTGGTGAAAAAATCGGAATCAATTTTCAAAAGGAAATACATAATTTGAGAGGTAAGAAGATAAATGAATTTCCATTGATCCAGGCGAATAAATTTCTGCAGATTATTTACAATGTCAAGATACAGTAAAATATTGTAAATTATGAAAACATTCTTACAGGGTTGCGTTAGATATGAGGAAAATTATAATTATACAGTTTCAATAATAGCGCAGAACTCGCATATACTATAATGTGTTTATCTATACATATATCCAAAATACCAATTTCTTGAGACTTTTTCCTTGACTTATCTGCGGATTCCATAATACCTCCTACAGTAACAATATATGTATAAAACTCTCGACTAATTTCAGATAAGGAGAAAGGATGAGGAGCTTGATAAGGAGAAAAATAGCCGTTTATCAATAACAAAAGAAGATTGTGTGAATGTAGAACCGTATGATAATAAAAATTATTGACGCGCGAAATTTTAATTGTATACATCCACTGCAAGGAACGATGTTTTGGGTTCGTGCATAAACATTTTCGGATATCTGCAGTACCAGCGCTCTCCGTTTCGTCCCCTAAACATGGTATCTAAATGAAAAGAAGCCGTGATCTGAAATCGCAACTGTTTGCGAGCTAAATTAACTCTGCAAAAATCCACGGAGTCGAAGTTGGTTGTTGACTTACTGCCATTGACGGTTCACATTATATTCATAAATTGTTTGCATCGACTGAAGTAATCTTTATATGTATATCAATTAGGTGTCACAGATATTAGAACTTAAGTTAGCTTAAAAATAAAGCATTTATAAGGAAATATAGGACTGCATTATATCTCAAGGGAAGGTTCCCAATCTTTGAGCCCGGATTCGGTGGAAATATTCTTTTTTTCAAATGAGGTCTGCAGTCGTCTACGTGAGTTCCAAAACTTGCACATCTTTCAGATCTATAATTCTATAACTTTGCCCCGCTACATACACGGCTCTAATACGGTCGAAAGTGTCGAGATGATAGAAAGAGGGAAATCAATATATATAATTCCTAAAGAATATATGGGACATTCCACGCCAACTTGGCCAATGTTAAACCCCAACCATCTCGAAATCATTTCAGTTTTTTTTTCTCAACGTTCTACTCAGTGAAAAATGCGTCCAGATTTTTTTCAGATTTTTTTATTTAGCCGCTTATTTTTTACAAATTTCTGAAGTCGATTGAGAAAGCCCATTTTCTAAAATCTGAAAAAATTCTCAAAAATCCAGTGGATGATATAGAATAGTCCCTCGTCTTTAAAAATGAGGAAAGAATTTTTTTTCCATTTTTTTTTTACTCAATTCGGAATTTTGAAATTACGAAAATTGAAATTAACCGTGTCACTGAGATAAATTTAGATAATTACGATCCGACTCATACGATTTTACCCAAATTTATCTCTGTAAGACGGTCGATTTCAATCTTCGAAATTTAAAAAATCTGAATTGTGAAAAAAAAAAAAAAAAAAATTATTTCTACATTTTTTAAAATAGAGGGCTATTCTATATCATCCACTGCAGGATTTTTGAGATTTTTTTCAGATTTTTGATAATGGGCTTTCTCAATGAAAAGTTCAAAAATTTGTAAAAAATAAACGGCTGAAGAAAAAAATCTGAACTAAAAATCTAGACGCTTCTTTCACTGAGTAGAATGTTGAAAAAAAAACCTGAAATGATTTCGAGATGGTCGGGGTTTAACATTGGTAGAGTTGGCGTGGAATGCCCCAAATGGAAACAATAATGAGCACAACAAAATGCAGAAACAAAGAAGAATACAGGACTATAATATCTGTGAACGGGTTATAGGTGCGACGTTTCGAAATAATATCGGTATAGAAGTACAGTCGAAATTTTATTATCCAGTTTCGTTTTTATTACATAATAATTGTCAGTGAGTTGGGCAGCAATCGTATACTAATATAATGTATATGCAGAGCTATAGCATCGAAGAAGAAATGAGTAATCGGTGTTGCACCGTGTTGTATACCTATGAACAAAGTTAGTTAATGAGACCCTTACAATGATACTTTTGAATCTTTTTCACAAGAAAACTTGTGTGCAACCTTGATTACTAATTCCGCCAACGCTATTCTCAATTGACCCGCTAAAATAAGAAAAAGAATTATTTCAAGAAGAGAAAATCGAAAAATTGTACAACCGTCGTGGAAAAATTATTGACTTAAAACTTCCTTCGTGTACTGCACCCACAAGGACCGATATTTTGGATTAACGATAAATGTCCTCGGATTTGGGCGCCAGTGCTCTCCAATTCGTCCCCTAAACGTCACATCTACCTATAAGTTCCTTAATTGGCGGTTATCTTAGAGTTCACGCGAATTGGAATCTCGCAGAAGAACTCTTCGTGATCGTCGTATCGAACACGAACCAGTCCTGATTCTGAGTTTCTGGTAAGGAACTCGGCACACCCATAGGAACCGGAAGGCTCGCCCGATCTCCAAACTATTGAGGGTACGGGTTCTCCTACATCATAACAAATAAAGTTCCGGTAAGGTACCCCAACGACGTATCAACGCGTGCAAAAATGCCGACCAAGTAGAAAATTACCCGTATTAATGTTAATCCATGTGTTATTACTGGGAGAAAAAATGCCAGCGTGCACATAACTGCCAGGTACCCGACTCCCGATGTATTTCATCTTCTCAACAGAGTCGATCACCGCCAACTGAGCACCTTCTTGTTCACATAGATTCCTAGCTTGTATCCACGTAAGCTGCTCAATGTGATGCTTGTAGGCGAATCCGAGATTGAGGTTGGCCACGTAGCCATCCGGGAGGGACGTATGAATATTGTCCTGCGGTGGCGGCTGTGTCGTATATGGAACTGAATTGTAATTAGGTCACATTAGATGGCCGTGAAAAATTGTTGAAGATCGACACCTTCGCGGTTTCTGATGACACAGTATTCTTACCTGATTCCGTAACGTTTGTGCCAGAGGGTCCCGAAGCGACCAAATGGCACACGAGCTGCATAGCGGGCAGCGTGTAAGCGATCGCCGCAGCCATGTTGGTTCGCGACGATGGTTCTCGTACTAGTGAGTTACCATTTCCCTACGATGCTATATGTATGACGGGGGATAAAGATAACTTCTTTGATTCTGCGTAAAATATTTAGATCATTTCCGCAGAATCACGTCAATTCCATAATTTTCGCAGAATTTATAGATGTATGGATCCTGATAGCCCCTGCAGGTCATGGTCGAGGCGATCCAGATATCATACACAGCGATTCTCGAAGCGTTGCAACATCACCGAAGCTTAATTATTCGCATCTTATATAAGGCTAAAAATATTGAAGAAAATTCAATGAAGATAATACGAATGCGTTATGGTCAATATACCCATGAACACCCAAACTTCCTGCCATTCTATTAGCACTACAAGAATTCGTGTCTGTGTTTCGTACCAATTATATCCACGAAAACCGCGAGGTTAATCGTGAACATAGATTATAATGCTGAATAATTGTCAAAATTCATTCAAGCAGTCCTCTCATTAAGTCCGACTGTTCTTTTGATGAGATATTTTGTGCTCATTCTCAATCTCGTAGATAAAATTCTTATCAATTTAATAATTGCTTTGCTTGATGAGTTAATTTTTGTCTTGTCTATTGAGACCGCAGTTTTTAAATGTATTCTAACTGGTTATCGAAATGGCAGACCCTATTCTTTCGTGACGTCCAAGCTCGTAACCTTGACGCAACAAAATTATAGAAAAAAAATGTCCATTTCAAGACTCTAAAATGATTTGAAAAATAGCGGAATATTGCGAATAATTTTCCAAATTGAGTAAATCATACCAATGCAGTGCTAATTGAAGAACGGCAGGTAGTTTGGGTTGTACGCATCCATCAACGCTTTCGTATTATCTAGCTTCAATACAATCAACATAATTATCTGCACAAACGGTTCCTTCTATATTTTCGGCCTGATATAAGATGCTCAATGAAATGATGTAATTTTACGCGGAATCAAAAATATCTTATACAAGTTACAAAAGTTCGTTGGGGTTATCGTTATTCCCCGTCATATATAGCGTCGTCGAGTAATCGTTTCTCATTTTAGTACGAAAAAAAACTATCGTTCTGATCCCATATGGCTGGCGTGATCGCTTACACCCTGCCTGCTATGCAGCTCGCGTGCCATTTGGTCGTTCCGGGACCTTCTGGCATTAACGTTACGGAATCAGGTAAGAATACAGCTGTGTCAACTTGATCAGAGACCGAAAATGTATTAAAGACCCTCCCCTGTGCCTCCAACATCGGAATTAATATTGAAAAATTACTAGAAAATTCGATTCAATTTATCACCAATAATTTACGAATCACTTTACGATTCAGTACGATTCATTCAGATGCGGAGATAACATTTATATTGAATAACATTCGCGTGTTTAATTGAATCCATTTTTTGATGGTGTTTTTAAAATTGCTATTACCACTATCCAGACATTTCATACTATTGTCTCAATTACAAAAAATTTTTGTTGCCATACAGTTATGATTTTTTTGAGTCAAAGTCTTATTAGCATTAGGAATTATTATTTTATTCCTTATAGTTATACTTTTCAAGTTTGTGAAGTTGGAACACATTAAGTGTCCATAGTTTTCAATTAAGGCTTCGAATAAATATAGTACTCCGTCATACGGAATTCTACATTCACACAATCTACTTTTGTTATTGTTGACCAGCAAACCACGTGTGAGGGACATTTCAAATTACCTTCGTAAAAATATTTTTTGATGCAAATTCTACCAAAAATAATGTAATGAGATCATTTCTCGGTCTCATTAACTAATACTGTTGGTGTACATACACAACACGATATAACACTGATTGCGTATATTTTCTTCGATGTCATGGCCTAGCTTGGCCTTTGATCATGTGCGTGTTATCCAAATATTATTAAGTAAACGCATAGTATACTATGAAAAAGTTTTATCCAAAACCTAAAGGGTTCCGAGGGGGAAAGATAGTGCTGATCTCAGTTGACTTGTGGATCTTGCCACTTCCGGGATTTTTGAAATGACTTTCAATTTTCGATAGCGAACACATATATATATATTTTGGGTATAAGTTATCGATAGCGTGATCGAAGACAAATCCCAAAACGCAAAAAATAAAACCAAATTTTCACTACACGGTCCAAAAGTTATTCAGTGAAAACCGAATATTTTTTGTCTTCAATTTTCAAAAAGTTCGAATATTTGACAATTAATATCCATTGTACCCCACCGTAATTCCTGAAAAAGTTAATTGTCAATCCAAAATTAGACGGTTTAAAAGTACAAGATTAGCAAAGAAATTCGTAATTTAAGCGGAACCAATCAACCGCATTGGTTTGCTCGACATAAAATCAAATTTTTTTTTTTTTTTTTTTGCGTTTTGCGATTTATTTATTAATTTACTTTTTGTTAGATTAAATATCCAGTACAAACAAATTCATTTATTCAATTATGAGCCTCTCTGACACTGTCAATATTTAGTTATTTATTTATTTTTTTCCTTTGATTATCCTCATTCAGTTTTACATATTGTAGAGCCCTTCTAATTCTACGAACGTTCTTACCGACTACAATCCATCGCAATGAACCCTATCACCATTGCCAACCGATAATACACCTAGTTCTAATAGGCAACCGCTTCGAGGATAGCGCTAGTAGGAGATCGCCTGAAGCCCCGGCGTGGTCATCTCCCACCACATGATGAGGTCTAATACGACGGCGAAACGCGTTATCGTTATATGATAAGGCAGTTTCTACAATTACCATATCAACATATGTTTCGCAGCAGCCGCGAATTGAATGATCAACATCTCAGGAATTGAGCAAAGTTTTGGTATCATTTTTTTCTTTCTACGAAAGATACGAACATAGACACATGTATAACAAGGAATAATTTCCTGTTTAGAGAAATGAATTCACGTATATAAATATATCGAATCTGTCCATTTTTATTTTTCTAAATAATTCTTATTCACCAGTCGTTGCAGTGTACGAATCACGGTTATCCTGTCTCCCCTATCTATTCCGCTAATTGGCCGTGACTACGAGTTCACTCATTGTCAGCTGTCAGTTGCTAGCTAACACACCCATAAAATTGTTCGGTTAAACGTGCCGAGTAAGAACATTTTCAAGATAATATAATGGTGAGTATTTTTGCATTTATTATAATTACGTATATCATCAATCAACCCATCAATAAATGTAAAACAACAATTAACACACAAAACCATAATAGAACAAAATCATAACTAGTGTTTCTTCTTTTTTTTTTGTGATTTATTCGACAGTCTTCTAACGTAAAAGTATGCGATATCGAGGACGACGTCAAAGACGAATTGAAAAAGTTCAGATTTCGTAAAAACAAAAACAACGCTGCATTAATACGTTAGTAAAATTAAATAAATAATAAATGTTAAAATTCATAAAATTAATAAATATAAATCTTCTGTCTGAACAATTATTTCAGTCAAAGTCGACAGAGAGAGGCAGAAGATTTGCATCGACGAACTTCTGGAGGTGAGAATATGGTTTATAATTAACAATATTAAGTGTTAACAATCGTCTTCTTTCAACACAGGACATCAAAATTGACGAATTACAAGAATCTTTACCCGGCCATCAGCCAAGATACATCGTGTACAGTTACAAAATGGAACATGCGGACGGCAGGCTGTCATATCCTATGTGTTTTATCTACTATACGCCAAGAGACAGTCAAATTGAATTGCAAATAATGTACGCCGGTACTAAGTTGGCTCTACAAAAAGAGGCTGATCTAACAAGAGTCTACGAAGTTAGAGAATTGGACGAACTTACAGAAGACTGGCTGAAGGAAAAACTTAGCAAATAAACACAAGGAATACATGATAATATTACAGACCTTGTTGTCCCAGCTGAAGTCTGGTTTCTCATTGAAACCAATTTTGGTATAGAAATTAACCGAGAGTCGTGTATAGCGTAGAATGATTTATAATGCAGCGATATAAAGGGAAAAGACAGTTTATTTTTTAAGGCTTTTAGAGGAATTTTCTTTAGTATATATGATCTTTAGTCGATCATACTTTGATACTCTTTAATGTAGATTGAACTTATAGAATGTGCTTTTCTTGCCAACCCTTTTTTTTCGTCGAAATTATACGTCCTTGAGTAAAGGGAGATACTACTCAAAATAGTAACAGTGACTTGAATGTTACATTCCCCAAAAATAATCTGAAAATATATTTTAATTTTTTGGCTCTTTTTAGATGAAGCATTATTTTCTTCTATGTCTTTCAAATGATGTTCTGTGTGATAACAGATATTTTATCGTGTATTTGAAAGTTAAAATTTGTTAAAATTTTTCACTTAAGTAAACATGGTTAGTCGATCCAGTAAAAAGAAGAAAAATTATATCAAACGATTTGCTAATCGTGAAAAAAAAATCTAAAGCACCCTAATATATAAATATATGAACGTTTATATATATACAGTAATTAATTGTTTGAGAAATTATAATGTTTATTTTATACGTACGAAAATACGAAACACACAATTGAATCGGCGTAATTTTCTATTTTCTAATTTCCGGTATCATCATTCATAAACACACATTTTTCATCACAAAGTTGTTCGTATAGCTTAGTCTCGAAGCAAACTACATTTTGTTATACTAAATATTTAAAAATTGGTGACAGACCTAGAAGTTTGCAATGATCCAAACGCTCGGTCGAGGTACTGATAAGATAAAATTAAGTCACCTAATAAATACCTACTTACTTATATTAGCATCTTCTTATTTATTATTTTCTTTTTTATGCAAACGTTCTGAATACCATGATTAAAAATAAACATGCCTAAACTCGGACGATCATCAATAAATCTAGTTACATATAAATTGAAAATGGATAATATTTATAAACATAAACAATTCCCTGCCCTATTTATACAAATTTTGTATTATTGTTTTTATACAGAAATGAACGTGTTGCGTGAATCGAATCAATTCACATGTAAGACTTATATTTAATTAATCTCCTAATGGTTAGGCGGTTATTAGTATGAAATCATGATCACGATTGCTGAGATTTGTTCATTGGATGAGGGAGCTGATCATTCTGTAACGTATAAAATAATACATGGATAAAGTATTTTACATGTGTAAATATACCTAAATAAATATGAAAAAAAGTAAGAAAAATAACTGTCTTGATTTTTATATTATATATTGGATACTTTTCTTACCCGTAAAGATAGTAAAAGAATGATAAAAGATAAAATGCCAATTTGACCCAGCCTTCTCTCTGACATCTTGTCAAATCAGATGCATTCATGATAGTCGTCGGGTCGTAAAGACCCAGTTCTGACATCACTGGCCTGTTGCGAAACCTGAGAAAGTGATAAACGAGCAGGGGAAGATTGAGGAATAACGAAAACCATTCTCCAGCTAGCAGAAAGAGTACATTGAATAAGAGGTGCAGAAGATACTCTGGAACGACGAGCTGAAAATATAAAAATAATAAAATCAAATGAACAGAAAATGACTGCTAAAGGTTTTAACTCTATTAACTACAGCGGGATATTGTATGTATAGATATAGGTGAAAAAACAAATTTCATAGTAAATACGAAAATATACTAACTGGAGATAGAAAAGAGCCTAGGGGTGTAAAAATTGTTGTGCTAGTTGTTAAATTCTATGTCAAAATCATATAGTGTCTGTCCTTGAGAACAGAAACTTTTAGGCCTTTAAATACGCGTCGGAGTTCGGCGTGTTTACAATGTGATTGATTGAATGTTTTTTTTTTTTTTTTTTGTTATGTATTATTTACTAAACTTACGGGATTCAGACTGTTGCATTGATCGATGGGATTCTTGTACTCAGTTCTTAATTCATCGAAGGCGATTACCTGGATAAATTATAGTAGATAAAACGTTGGATATTTCATCAAGCTAATTATGTATGTAATACTGGATTTTGAGGTTATACGAACCTCGTTGAAGAATGAGACATGTTAACGATAACTTAGACGATTATCTAAGGAATGTCAATAGTCGGAAATAGTACTTACGTGAAATATAGAAAAGAATATTAAAAACGCATCGATAATTAATGCAACGATGTGAGAAAATGCGGCAAGACCAAACGCCATTTTTAACGTGATTTCATTGACTAGGGAACGAAGTAACGAACCCTGCACGGCGAATGAGATGTTTTTTTGTTTTTTTTTCACGCTTTTACCACCGCCTCAATGCGACTCATTTTAACGCGCAAGCGCCTTTTTTTCTTGATTATCATTTCCGCTTATTGTTGATTGTTCGCAATATTTTTGGTTTTCTATTTGAGACAATAAACTTCGAACTCAGCTATTGTAGAAACTTATGCTGAATAGTAAAAAAACAAAAAAAAAACTTGGAATATTTTTTGTGTCAAACAATATATTGCATTCATATGTACAATTTCTGCACAGCAGTACACGCGTATGTGCATCACATGCTTCTCAAAATGTATAGCTTTCCAATTATTATATTGTATTAAACCCATAATTATTACTTGAGATTCAACGCGTAATATAATTTACAGTTTCCGATATAAATAAATATTTCCGCTGTGCAGGATCAGGATGTTTTGAAGTACATACATATTATCATCGATAGTTGATTGACCAATTCTAATAATAAAAAAGGAGTTTATAGAAACTGGGTAGAACGTACATAAAGTTGTATTCAAAAGTTTTTTTTTTCTGAATAGATATATTTTCACATAATGTTTCTATCATATCTAACGACTTCTTTATACCTACTAGGAATAGTATAGCTGCTTAAATGTTAATCATTAGTTATTGTATTTTTGTTATATATCACAATTTTTACCATATATGATAATGATGTAGTAAACCCTTATCAATCAGCGATAAAACCCTGTACACATACATTATACAAACATTCAATTCATGCCACGAAGGCATGACAACCCTAGTGAAATTAATTCTGCTCATTTCTACGAATCTTTGGAAAAATTTGAATATTTTGCAGTTTTTTTTTTTTTATGAGAAATTTTAGTTCTGACCTAGCTTTACCGAAAAAAAACGAATTTTAAAGAACAACTATGAAAAACTAGGTTTTTTTTTTTATGAAAAACACGAAATGTTTCAATTTCAAGAAATTCGTAGGAGTAGAAGATTCTCACTAGGGAAACACAGTTCAATTGCAATCGTAAATTATTCAGTCAGTAAATTTATATCAGTGAAATAATATCTACGTTTTCTCTTCTTCTATTATATACATATATGTCTATACATTTTTTTAATCTTCTATTCAGTTTTTTTCAATAGAAAAATATTGTCTCTTTTGATATTATTACCACACTAGTCTCAAAATGTATTTCTTCTTAAATTTTTGAGACTAAATCTCACACACGATCTCATCTATACTTGTACGCAGTATTTAAAAAAAATAAGCATTTCCATCATTCAATGATAAACGATATTTAAAACCAACTAATGAGCCGAGTCTCACATGGTTCTTGTTACACCTGGACTACCGTATCTATTTTCTTGTTCAGATTCAGAGTGGTTACCAACAAGGCCAATTTCTTCTTGAATTTCCCATCTCGCATCAGATACCGTCACAAGTTCTTTTCTCGGTTTTAAAATCCCTTTTATGCTATAGTAGGTGATATCTAAGTCCTTAAAAGCGTTTAGTAAAACAATTGCCGTGAGTACAGTAAAGAATCCACAAATTGATCCCAAAATATCAGTCGCGGACATGTGCCTCCATTCTTGGAAAAGTATTGTCGATGCCATTATCACAAAGGTTGTAAAAAAGACGTAATAAACCGGTGTCACTATGCCGGTGTTGAATAAATCTAAAGCCTTGTTCAGATAGTTCATTTGAACACTTACGCATATTATTACTGTCAACAGGAGGGCCCAGGTCAACCAATTTTTTAATTCGTTTGTGTTGCCTGAAATTGTTTCTTTAGCAGCCAGACCTAGCCCTTTGCAGCTCATTACTGTCAATGAACCGATAGATGAACATATAAGAACGTAAATAACAACGTTTTGTCTACCGTGTGTAGACTCGAATTGATAAACTATGAGTGTACAAGAAACTACTACTATCACTACATAACAAATAAATACGGGCTCTTCAATTTTTGATAACAGATCTTCTAGGCTCACTACTTCTTCCTCTTTCGGTGCGTGAATAACTATCGTTGTCGAACCAACAACGCATAAAAAACAGCCAATCTGAAAAATAGTTATGCAATAGAATTCTTTTTTTTATATGAAGAGGAATTAGTCTCTCTTGACCAACGATTTCATATATATGTACTTAGTCTGGCTTCGATGTACAAAAATTCGACAATAGACAGAAAAACCATGAATCAATTAGTCTCTCACCTTTCCCAACAGATTAAGATTTTCATTAAGATATTTGGACGCTAGTATCGCAGCTACCAAAACGCTCAGAGCCCCTAAAGGTGTGACAAGCGACGCTGGAGCAAATGCGTAGGCCGCGAAGTTTGCCGCTTCACCTATTGCCACTGAAGAAATGAATAGAGATGAGTTTGTATGAATATATCGATATTATAACTGTTGAACCAATTGAAAATACATGGAAATTAAACTTACTATACGATGTTATTTTCCAGAGTGGAAAAGAAAATTTGATACTGGTCAAGTTTTGTAGCGTAAAAATTTTTTATCCTGCGATATTTACTTACTGGACAATAGTCCTGTCCACCATATCCATTCTTTGAGATATCCATATCCACCAGAACCCGCGCGAGTAAAGCCTTGGCGTTGTAATCTAATCAAAGCCTTCTTTTTGATAATGAAACTTGCACCTGAATAGTTTTTTGTAAAAAAAATTTTAAATGAGGAGATATTTTGTGCGATTTATATTACACGATATTGGATAATTATTTGGCGAGCTTTTTACGAGTAAATATAATTTTTCTATATGTATACTCTAAATCAATCGTCATTGTAGATACTGATATGATTATTGACTGACATATGCATAGACAACAACAATATCTAATGCTTAGAGTATAAGTGCAGGTGAAACTGTTTCTAATCAGTCTGATTCTGATAGTTTAATTTTTTAATAGATTTCGTACCGTTGTTAAAACACTTAGTTTTTATCAACCGCTGATACTAACCTATAAAAATACTGGAACTTATAGCCAATCCCAAACCGATGTAGAATCCGGCAGTGTTATATGGCTTCTCGAGACCGTTGAGCGAAGTTTCGTTCATTTTATATTTAATTAAATTTAGTACCAAAGTTGAAACTTTGATTGTTATAATATCATCGTGTGGATACCATAACTCAATAAGTTGATAAACACTTTTTATGAACGGTAACGCATTTTACTTAAATGAAACATGACGAAATCTTAAATAACGGGTCTTAATGTATGTATTGTACGTAATAATATATTATGTTCAGACACCGACGATTATAGGGCCTATCTGATCACCGTAAGCCTCTTAAACTTCGCCCAGTGTTGATTATACTACTACATAATATTACTGCATTGTTATACATAAGTAGGAACACGTCTTTAACTACGTGACGCATGTTACTTGGAAATTTTCGGTAAACTCGCGTACTTAAATCTCGCGTAACAGAGACTCTGTCAGATTTGGTCAGTTTTGAGCACGTTTCGATCATGCGAGCCTGGCATGCTTTAAATCGAACGGTGAAGAATTCGATTTATCGAATTTCAGATAGCCGATGCATATATTGAAAAAAAAAATAAAAATTAATGTCCGGTAAACAAATAGTCTCGTGCCAGGCAGTATTCCGTTTATTTACCGTACGTCAGATTATTGTTTTTGTGAATCTACTCTAAATACATCCGACTATCGTCAGTAAAAACCGATAACTCCAAAGAACTTTGGATTCTGAAAAAAATCTTAGCTGCAATACGTTCGATTTCAATGTATACACAGGTGGAAAACTCGCAACATTGTTAATGTTCAATTTTTTTTGTGAATAATAAATGAAGGCACTTTTGTTCATTACGATTTATTACAATTGTTATACAGTAATCAATTTTTAAAATGCATATAAACATGGCTACCGCCATGCCACTTGGTCCGTCGCGGTCGCTGCCAGACGCACGACGCCATGTACTTTTGGTATTGCGTCATCTCTGACCTATCCAACTGGATCGCAACAGTCGTGTAGATGGTGGCATTGGACGATAGAATTTGAGTGTCAACCGTTAGAAACAAGCCTAAACTCTTGCTAGGAAAACAAAGAGATTACCACGCGACTAACGGAGGTGAGTAAACTGATTAGCGGAACGTAGTAAGGGTTATTGTTGTTGTTTTATTGTTATCTTTCTCTATTCCGCAATGGAAGAATGATTCGTACGGCATGGCGTTTGCTATGACTCGTACACCTCAGCGAACGACAGCTATTGCACGTACAAAAAACATTCACTATTTGATAGATAAGTGTGGTTGCCCAATGATGCGCAATATGAAACGAGTAAACATTTCGACTAATTATCAGAGAAAATTGCATACAGTATTTCAAGCATGTTAGATATTCCAATATCGTACTTTCATTTAATTAAATGGCCGCAATTCTGGGCACACAACTCATAATGGAAACATCCATGATCGATTACACAGGTATAATTACAGCATGCATAGGTATTCAATAAACAGTCTGATTCATCCAGAAAAATGTAACACATACTGAGATGAAATTAGCGGTATAACGTTCGTTCGAATTTAGACAGCTGTGTGTCTGTATGTATGTCACTGATGCATGTATTCACAGTCGATGACGAAAATTCGACGAACGGCGATATAATTCTACGCGCGAAAATATGAATATCTTCATGCCGCGATCTGTGTACATGGAGGTATTTTAAAACCTCTTGGAAAAGTCTCTAACAGTAAGTTAGCTAGCAATGCAACGCCAGTAATTGTGTATTGTAAGCCATTATATTATCTGTCTAACGCGAAGAGGTGTCAGGGACGATTTCTTAACCGTTTCAAGGCCTTATTGAGCAAATATACCATTGCACTATTAACCACCATTGACATTGTTCGATTTCCAGCTTACCTATAGGTGTAGAATGTGAATTAGGGTAGAATGAAAGAAAATAAAAATCGGTATTACACTTTGCATGCGATCGTATGTTTTTATACGGTTATTTCACCTCGTATAAATGTACGAACATACCTACGTTATTTATTTCAAAATTCCAAAGAAACTTAATTTCGTTGAATAGATACTAACGGACACCGTTTTATTTCTTTATTTATTTCATTGCTTTATTTTTATTTATTTATTTTTTTTTTCGTATTTCAGATGGCTCCGAAAAATAAAGAAAACGCCGGAAATTCGACGAAAAAGTCGAAACGCGCGATATCCGAAGAAGACGATGACGAGGATTACAGACGGCGCCGAGATCGAAATAATCAGGTATAATATATGATCATACTCGTAAATATCTCTATCCCATTTTTTTTATCCGCAAAGTCACTATTATCGTACTCAATTTCTCGCTGTCAATATTTTAATATTTCTTGTATTTTCCAAACAATAGGCAGTAAAGCGCTCCAGGGTGAAGAGTAAATTGCGAACACAACAGACCTTGGAAAGAGTTAATCAATTAAAAACTGAGAATGAGTTGTTAGAAGAGAAAATAAAGATGCTCACTAAGGAACTTGGATTTTTGAAGGATCTGTTCTTGGCACATGCAGGTACAAGAACGACAGGTGGTAGGATTACACGATATGCATTATGGATTTCAATTAGGAGTGATTTCCCTTGACTAACCCATCAAAATGTTATATAAAGTTAAACCCCAACAATCTTCTCCCTGTGATACTTTATCGGTTCTTTAACCAGGGAATATCATTGTTATATTCAAATTTTACTTCATAACTGTAAACGGTGTTTATTTATTTCCAGGTTCGAGTCAGCACAGTATAAATATTCAGGATCTAGACTTGAGCGTGTTGCTAGCCGATGATCCAAGGTCTTCAGAGGATGTAAAAACGACAACAAAGTTGTAGGATTTCTGCGTGCAATGAAAAATTGAATGGAAATAAAGTGGTAACAGCAAACCATCAGTACCTACCTCTAATGGTGGTACTTTCATTATGAAAATTAAGGCCATACAGAGGGTGGTTTAAAATATCTGAGAGGAGTGTTGACTGTTTTTTTCTCTCTTGCCATCTGCCGCAGTTCATGCCGCTACAAAAAGAAGTCTTTGTTTCTTTATTTTCAAGTTTATTGCTGTTAGTCGCAATTCACGTCACTGCAATCCTAAAAAAGTCACTGTTTTTTTTTTAACCAAGATATGCTCATGAGTATATCGACATCAAAGAACGAGCCTTTTCCTCTGCACAGTTGAAGGCTCTTCGTTTTGGAAGTCAAGGGCGATCATCACCAAGAGAGCCAAAAAACTCTGATAACAGTTTATTTGAAATAATCGATTTTCAAACCATCGAGATATCCTTTAGAATTTATAAGCAAAGAGATGGATTGAACCGGTCATACCCGAGCATAATCGAATTAAAAATCGCCAGTTGATCGGACTTTACTATTTAACGGAATGCAACATGAATTGCAGCTCCCGTATGTTTTAGCAATTGGGATTATATTATATCAACATAGTACATTATAATTACGAAAGTTACGAATTGAGAGAGTTTAAAAAAAAAAAAAGAAAGAAAAACAAAAAAAAAAATTAAAAAATACTTTTGACAAAGGTACATTTTTCGTTTTAGAAATTGTCTACCTATTAAAAATTGGATTAGTTTTTTCATATATGTATATTTCGCATTTTAATTTTGTTTTGTTTCGTCTTCTTTTTTTAATTATTATTATCATAGTGATCCTACTGCCAGATTTTAATTACACCTATTCCTTTATCTCATATCAATATACTCTTGTATTGTAATATTATAAGAAACTGCAGTATTAAATGCTGCTGTTTCGACTAGCTATTTATTTAGTTATTTTTTTTTTTCTTTTATAAGTTAGCCAAATCTTTATTTGCAGTCGATTAATCGTCATCATTGCTCAATGGCAGATCAATTTTTTAACGGGTGTCCAGCGATCTATGCAGTCTTAGGGTCTTTGTTATTTGAAAATCCTGAAATCATCGCATTTTATTTGTTTCTTCGAAAAAAAATCGCCAACTAATATTTAATTGATCAATTAAGATTCATTTTCTGTTCATATTTACTCTGGGAGGAGCAACAGATCTTATCGTTAGTTCAAAAAACTAAAAAAAAAAAAAAAAAATAGCATCGTATTTGGTTTTGACGAATTTTATACAAAAATTAAATTTGATTGATTATTTTTCAAGTATTTTTCTTTTTTTCCCACGTTAATCGAGGAAATGATTGTAAAAATTATCAATGGAAACATGACCTTTTACCCGAAAAAAATTTTATAAAAGAAGACATGGACATCTAGTGAAATTATTGTTAAAAAATTTGTCAGGACTTTGTCATTAGTTAATATATACGATTTTACGTAAAAAAAAACAAAAAAATCATGTGTATAATTAGTTACTAGTTGAACTACATACATAATATCGAGATATACATATAGGTATATCAATACACTTTATATATTTATAAATATATAAACAATGAAAAGTAATAGATATCCATATTTAATTTTATACTGCTGCAATGAATAGTGAAAATATTTATATTAAAGATACTTTTTTAGTATATATACCTATATATAGATATATATATATATATATATTTATGTAAATAATTTAGTTATGCCGAATATAAAGATAGAAAAAAAAAAAAAAACTGTTCGAAATGAATATGTAGTTAGTATCTGTATGTGCATAATTTTATTTTCTTCTCTTTTTAACAATAGGTACCCTTAAATTATCTTCAGAGAGTTATAAAAACCTCTGGCTCGTTACCAAGAGATCAAAAAACGATAAACCGAGAACGGAATTTGTTCAGGTATGTATGTGATATACTTGTATATATTATAATATGAAAGCGATTTAATATGAAGAGTATACTATAATATATTGTATATCTATAATGTGTAAATGAAATGCATAACATAAATTGCTCGATCATTTAGAAAGGAAACAATTACATGTAGGTATTGACTATTGTAAGTGTAGGGATAAGTTAATGCATATTGACCGCGCGAACGACTCAGCGTTTCATTGTTTTCTTTGCGCTTCTACACGTATACATACATTATAGGTATGTATGTATGTATATATAGGTATGGATGTCAATAAGTATGAGTAGAGTATTTATCGAGTCCGGTGAGGAGGGGTTGGGAGAATGAAACTCGTGTTAAGGCACGGCGTATTCTGATAAATAAGTAAAATACAGGGAAGCTCGGGGTAGATGGCAAAAGAGATGATGAATAAGGTAAAAAAAAAAAGGAAGGGGGTTCCCGTTCGAAGGCGGGTTGTCGGGTCGACGTCGTCCGGAAAATCACGGCACCTGTCGATTTTCCGCGAAAATATACGGAGACGCCCGATCGTGGTTCGTGTTCTCGTTCAGGCACCAGCCGTCGTCGTCTCGTCGTATCTAGCAGACGACATGTTGGCTGCACACAGCACCTCGTCTGAGACGTTTAAGCCGGAAATTTGATCGAAAATAATATCATACTAAAGTGCGTGACGATCGGATAGTGGTGCTCGGATAGTAGATTAACTAACGCGGCAGTGTTTAATTGGATTAAATATCGTTCGCCGGCCAAATACCGGGAGGCACCCAAGGATCTCAGGTGAAAACCAAGTGACAGTCAAGTCGAGAAGTAATCTATTTTCACGTTTCGGAGGGGTAGGGGCCAGGCAGGCCACGGGAGCGCTGCGCTGCCAAAGTCAATTTTTAGTGCTTTTTTTTTTACTTTTCTTTTTTTTTCTATTTCGATTTCGATTTCATATATTTATTTATATTATTTTTCTCATCTCTTTCTCCTAGCGCTCTCTATTTCTTTCGTTCGGCTGTAATCGTCGAATATATATATATATATATATATATATATATATATATATATATATATATATATATATATATATATATATATATATATATATATATATATATATATATATATATATATATATATATATATATATATATTTTTTTTTTTTTTTTATTCTTTCCCCCTGTATTTCTTCTCATATCATCAAGAAAGACTTACTTGCTCTCGGTTTTTTTTTCTACACATATCCCGATTTTTAAATTATACACCTCGTTAGGAAAATTATTCTCATCAATTTACATACGTTATAAATAAATTTAAAACCAACTATCGAGGTGTTCAATGTTGCGAGATATTTGATAATCGTGCTAGTGTGAAAAAAGAGAATTTAGTTTCGGGATAGGCAGAGGCGAGATCTCTGCCCTGACACGCAAACGCGCACACACACACAACACAAAAACGCACACATACTTTCGAGAGCTGGTGTACCGTGTGTACATCACACACCCTCTACCCGCGTACATGCATACATGTATCCAGATACAGACACAGACACGATTCGATGTGTGTGGTGTGTTTTTGCGTCCGTGAGCGCTAGTATATCATACGTATTAGTAGATGTTGTATATATATATATATGTGTGTGTATGTATATATATATATATATATATATATATATATATATATATGTATATGTATATGTATATGTATATGTATATGTATATGTATATGTGTATGTATATATATATATATATATATATATATATATATATATATATATATATATATATATATATATATATATATATATATATATATATATATATATATATATATATATATATATATATATATATATATATATATATATATATATATATATATATATATATATGTATATGTAGGTATGTATATATACGTGAACCTCCTACCTGTGCGAGACCCGGACTCATACATATACCACCCGAGGGAGGAGAGAGAAAGATGGAAAGAGTTTGAGCGAAGGGAGCGAGAGAGATATAATACTTTGCAGAATCTATCTGTCGCCCAACAGGCTGCCTTTCAATATCATAAACACACATCGATAGATATTGTATATGTACTACACGTATATGCATATATATTTATATGTAGTATTATTTTATAACACCGAATATAACTTTGTCACAAATCATTAAAAGTGAATATTGTCCGGGTATTAAATATCGTTTCGTTGATAAATAACATTCCTAATATTGTTAGTTTAAATATCAATTTATATATATGAAAACTGTTTCGAAAATTAGAGTTTTCAAACAAAAAATAAAAAAAAGAAACTTTTTAATACTATTTCTCTATTTCTATTTACATCTTTTTTTTTTTTTCTTCTTACTCGAAGTGTAGTATGTCGTGTTTAGAGTTTAGCAGCTTCTCGCTTTCCGTCTCTTTCCCTCTCTTTCTATTTCTCGCGGATGTTTGAGTCTGGTCAGATATTGTAGTAAGGCAAAAAAAAGGCATAACACCGAAACAAAATGAAATTAAAAATTTCAACCCAACGATGAATTTAATTGTTTTTATTATTTTTTCTAGATGCAAAAGATTAAAAAACAGCTTTCCTGAACGAAGAAAGGTTGCAGTGTATGATACACGTTATAACATTTATCACTAATTATTGTGTTAAATAACAGCGGCATATTATAATGCATGATTTTAATAAATTCGTCGCGATCAAAATCCTTGTATAATAATAATAATAATAATAATAATAATAATAATAATAATAATAATAATAATAATAATCAAAACAATAACAATAATAATAATAATCGTCGTAAAAACGTACGTGCAAAGCCACGAAGGACCCTATATGTATAAAATAATTAAAAAATAAGAAACGGGGGTAGCAAAAGAGATATAAAAGAAAAAGAAAAAGAAGAAGAAGAAGAAGAAGAAGAAGAAGAGGGTGAAGGAGAGAAGAAGGAGAAAAAAGGTGAAGAAGGAGAAGGCGGAGGAGAGAAAACCGAAATAGAAATCGCGGTTAAATCGTGCGCCGACTTAAGGTCAATAATAAAGGATATAATACATCACGAATCACGGCACACAACACGCAGTCAGTCAGTCGGTCGGTCGGTCGGTCGGTCGGTCAGTCAGTCAGTCAGTCGGTCGGTTGGTCGGTCGGAATTGTGTGTCCCGTTAAAACGATATAAATAATATATATTAAATTATTGTCGGTGCATGCGGCACGCGTATTCTAACCTACGGGGGTGCAGTTATGGTTTTGTGGTGCGAGGGAGGCGCTCCGACGAAGAAGTGAGTGAGGTTAGTGAGGTGAGTGAGTGAGTAGAGCTGAGTTGAGCCGAGCTGAGCTGAGCGGAACGGAGGAGGGCGTTACAGTGATTTATCCCTCCTTATTAGTAGCCGGCGCGCATTAATATAAATAAAATAGATATTTAAAATAAAATTAATAAAATTAATAAAATAAAAATAAAATATAAAATAATAATAATAGAAAAAATTCGTTTCGACGATCGAACGGGTTTTTTTTTTCTTTGTTTTTTTCCTTCGATTTTCCTCACTTTGAAACGAATCGAAAGTTGAATAAAACTGAAACAAGAAAACAAAAGAAAAAAGAAAAACAACAAGTAAAACAGAGAAAGATAAATTTTTATTGTTATTATTATTATTTCCTCATTTTTCCGCCATATAAAGATAAATCTATATTTATATATATATAATATAAATACATATATTATATTATATTATATATACATACATACATACGTACCGTACGCACCGTATACATATACCTTGACCTTCGTTCAATAAACATATTTATATCCATATATACCATACCACATATAGAGAAAGAGAGAAAAAAGAGAGAAAGAGAAGAGAGAGAGAGAGAGAGGGAGAAATAAAAGAGAAAATATAAAGCGCGGAAGTGTACGGGAAACGCCGTTAGTGTGTGTAAAGTGTGACATGGGGTGCTTCGGCAGCCAGAGCTCCAAGGCCAGTCAAGATGACAGTAAAAATCAAAAGAGGCGTTCGGATGCGATCACCAGGCAACTACAAAAGGACAAACAAGTCTACAGGGCCACTCATCGTCTTCTGCTTCTCGGTAAATAAAACAACTACAACCTGTACCTATGCGACTCTATACTATTAATCATGATGATTATCACAATAATAATAATAATAATAACAATAAGAAAACAATGATACAGGTATCCATTATGTGTATAATATATAATATTCGAATTCTGGGTATATTCAACTCTTCGAACATTTTGAACTCCACGATTTATTATTATTATTATTATTATGATTATTGTTGTTATTATTATTATTATTATTGTTAATGGTGTTATCGTTGTTATTTAACTGTATACATTTTCAAGATACCTGCCACCTTCGTTGTCGACGTAAAAAAGAAAAATACGAGAATTTTGAGATCCTAACGAAAGTGGTATATTTTTTTTTTTTTTTTTTTCTCCAGTTCAAAAGTTATGAATTATCAAAGATATTAAATAATTCCTAGATATTGTATATGAAATCATTCGTGTCTGCAGCACAATTTGGCGGAAGTTCGGGGGTTCGATCTTTTTGTTTGATAGGACACCACTTTGAAAATTCTGTGAAAGAAAAAAAAAAAAAACCTAAAATTAGTCTGCAAAAATACAAACATTTTTAAACCTTGGTGAAAGTGGTACATCTTTATTAGTTCAAGAGTTATAAACTATTTACCACCGTGTATGTTATACTGGTTACGCTAGTTAAATATGATTATATGTATTATATTTCATAATATTGGATTATTTTCTGTATTTTCTATCAGAATTTCAAAAGTGGTCTATCAAATGAAAAGATCTAACCTTGAACTTCGGTCAAATGGAGACACGAATGATTCTGTACACATATCTACGAATTATTTAATATCTTAAATAATTCATAACTTTTGAACTAAATAAGAATATACCCCGTTTTAGTTAGGATCTCAAAATTCTATGGGAAGAAATACGATGATTTCAAGAAATTAACGAGAGTGTAGGGATTCTGGTTGTTCACATGTTTGCCAAAGGGATTTAAATAATATTTAATCTCGATAAGTAATCAAATACAATATAAGTTGTAAAACTTATTTTGCGTCCATTTTTTTCGAGTTTTCTCAAAAGTATACGACGTTGACAAGTTCTCTTTAGAGTTAATCAAGGATGAAAATTAAAAAACAAAAAATGTAAGATAAATTGGGATACAATTGCAACTCCATGTACACGGTGAGTCTCATCAAAGGTCTAGCCTCAGTTGCTTCAAAACCACGATTTTTGATCAAATTGAAAGTGGGGTCTCGTGAAAGTTGGATTCACAAGACTCGGACATGCACAGGGTAAAAGTTACGTTTAATTTTTTTAACCCCCAGTTGTTCAATTCGCTCAAAAACTGCATTTCAGCATATAGCTGAGCCACGCTCATTCTGGACCTTCAATAATTGACCCAACCTGTACGTATACATACTTATATATGTACTCCATGTGAAAATGATAGAGTAAGGTTGTATTTTTGAGAAAACTCGAGAGAAATGGCCGCAAAACAAGATTTACAACAACTTATATTGAAATAATCGAGATTAAATATCATTTGAATCCCTCTAGAAGACGCGGAAAGAACTGGAATTTCACTCATACGTTAAAATCATCGTATTTTCTCATAGAATTTATTGTGAATTTTTTGCAAATTTAGAATTAGATAGTTTTTTAGATAACTTAAATACATATTTGGCGATTTGGCGTGGAAACCCCCATGTGTATAAAATTCTTGAAATAATATGAGTATCATATATATATGTATAAAGGTATATATGTAGCCCGAATATATTTTATTAATTTATATATTGACCCGCGAAATGAGTATTACGAAATTATTTACATATGCATATGGGAAAATCCGCGCAATTAAAGTGCAGGTAACACTTTTTGACCTCGAAATTTTTTTTTTTTTTTTTTCAACATTTCCCTGGTGTTCTTTACGGTCCCCAAATCCAAATTATTCTTGGCTCTATAACCGTTTCAAAACTATGTACTCATCCCCGATGAACTTGAAAGAAAATTCTCAAATGTTCCTCAAACATTGTAGAAAAAACAATCCCCGTAGTTGAAATGGCTCGTTATAAGAAATATTCAATCTCGTTTCAATATCCCGTTATTTATTACATGTAAAGAGTGAGTCACGAGAATTACTCCGAGAATGCGAGGAGCTTGGCCGATGAATTAAGCCCTGCAGCTCGATGAAAAATCGTCTCACAGAAATTGACAAGAGACAAAAGTTGTAGTAGATTTCATAACCTGAAGAATGCTGTTTGAAAATTTAAATTACGAGCACGGGGTATCGAGCTGCAGGGCCTAATTCATCGATCAAGCTCCTCCCATTCTCGGAGTTTCTCGTGACTCCTCACCCTGTACATATAAACGAAAAACAAAAAATAATAATTAAATCAAATGATGACAATAATGTGAGACGTGGAATAACAATAATAAAAATAATAACAACAACCACGATTCATATATATATATATATTTTCAATCACTGCGAGTAGGTATACGGTAAGGTGGTTCTTATTTAGGGTGTGGACGAATTTTTTTTTTCGACCGCCCCTCAAATCGTCTCCAAATAATTCGAGAGAAAACCCAGCACAAATATTTCAGCTTTCTATATCACAACCGCCTGAACCCTGCATCCGCAAAGTGGGTAAATTTTGCAATTTAAAATACAATGCGCACGTTTTGTGCAATGCTTTAGGTAAATATTTCATCGCGAGGTTATTTATTTGTAAAAAAAACAAGAAAAAATCTGTAATTTTGAGTAAAAATTTTCCCCAAAATTGTATCATGCCCACGAATTTTTCACATTTACAGATTTTTTTTATTTTTATTTTATTTTTGTTTTTTATTTTTTTGCAAATAAATAGCCTCGCGATGAAATATTTACCAAAAGCATATATATGTATATCGCAAAAACGTGTATATTTTTTATATGGCAAAATAGTGTTCAGAGTTGAGATATAGAGATTTGAGCTGAAATTTTTAAGGGAGTTGTCACGAATTATTTGGAGACGATTTGAAAAAATTCGTCCGTATAATCCTGAATAATGACCACCCAAAGGTATATATATAACAGCTGTATATGTATATAATATACATATGTATTAGGTTATATATACCTATGTACATATATCATTTTGCTATATTTTATTTCTTACCCTGCAGTTTTCAAAGTCCATGTCGCGTACGTACAATATAATATAGTATAGATATATGTATGTACAAGTGATATCGTATGTCATATAAATACCCACATACATATCAAGTAAAACTCATGCATCTATTCACTTATATAGGTATATATATAAAATATCGTTTTTACTTTCAGGTGCGGGAGAGTCTGGAAAAAGTACCATCGTCAAACAGATGAGGATATTGCACGTTAATGGCTTCAGCGAAGCGTAAGTATACATAAAGTAATAACAAGAAATTTTTAATTCTTCCCTATATATACCTACTACTTGTATTTATACCAAATAATTATTGTTAAATATATCTATAACTAATCGTACCTATATACTCGTATTAGCGTATATACAAGTCGTGCACAGGATCGTTATAATAATTGAACACCGTACAAGTATAACGTGATTGTAAAATTTGCCACTTCAGTTTGTTTGTTTTTTCTTTCGTCTTTTTTTTATTGAATTATTTAACACACATTCATGTATACATACATATATATAGTATAGTATAACAAAGAGAGCGGAAGATCATTATAATAGATGTTTGATATTGCCTTGCTCGGTTTTAGTTCCGCGCTGATGAAAAAGTAGAAAAAGAACATGAAAATGAAAAAAAAAAAAAAAAAAAAAAAGAAATTAACGTAGGTACGTATGTACGTATAACGCGTACGTACGAAGCGCGTAAAGATTATGTAAACAAATGCGATGGCGGCTAGACTCGTAAATTATACAGGCAATGAGACACCCTGATAAGAAAGAGAAGATTGAACTTATTAACACACCTCGCTCGAGTCGTCCCCCTCCCCCTCCCCCTCCGCGCCGCGTACTTACCGCGTTGTGCGTGCGTGCGGGTGCCACGGCGGGCGCGAGTGGCATACAGGAGAATAGAATCTAGAACGACGCTGTATACGTTTATATTATATAGGTATACACATATAATAGGTAACATATATACGTATGTATATACATACTTGACTGTGTATATATATATATATATATATATTATACAGGATGTAATGCAGAAAAAGTAAAAATTTATTATTATTATTGTTATTATTACATCAAAGGAAAACGTTTTTATTATACATACTTTATATAGGGAGGTATGTTACATACATAGATGCATATAATATACTAAAGTTATATACCTATATATTTACTTTATTTGATAAAATCTATATAGTAAATATCTGTATATATGGATACCGCAACTATATATATATGTATCTATTTATATGTATAACTATATATGATAAAGACTGTAATTTTGGATTAATTCGAGCGAGAGAGAATTCGATCCGAACAAAAAAAAAAAAAAAAATATTGCGATTTCGTTTTGTTTTTTTCACACGTATATATGTATATAGGTATGTATATGTACATATAATTCGTAATCAATCGTTAATTACATTTTACCTTTATATCGTACCTGCCCTATAAATTGATGAAATAATCATCGCGTATTTTATTATAGGTACGAGATTCTTCGATTATACGTATGTATGTATGTATGTTTATTTAATGATTCCCCTTGGGGTTACATTTCCTTTTCGCATTACACTTTTCTTATACTACTTACACTACTTATTCTACTTATCCTACGTCCCTATTCTATTCTCGCTCTCCTCTCTTACACCTTTTTGCTTCCCCGTTCTCCTCTCTCGCTCCTCATTCTCGCTCACTCTCTTTCACCTTCCGTTTCCTGCTCATCCCTCTCATTCTTCTCTCTCTCCTCTCTCCTGCGCTCAATCTCTCTCATCCACGCCTCTCCTTCTCCCTCCTCTCCTAGTACCTGTCCCACCTTCTCCTGCCAACTTTCTTTTTTATCTTCCCCCCTTATGCACCCATCCCATACGTGCTCCCATGTCTCCTCTTCCCATTCACATATCCTGCACTTCTTTTTCTCCTCTTTTTCCCAGTACTTCGATTCTTTTACCTCTCCCCCTAGTCTGAATCTCGCTACTCTTGCCCACCTACTTTCACCCCACCCCTTTTCCAAGTACGCTGGTACTCCGTCGTGCTTTATGAGCTTGTACCACTTATTGTATCTGGAGTTTCTTATTTTTTCCCATCTTTCTTCTTTCTGCTTCTCACTATCCTTTCTTTCAATTTCCTCGTATTCCATCTCCCGTCTCTCTCCCTCTTCTTCTTGTCCTTCCTGCTCTTCTGCCCACTCCTCCTTGAATTTTTTTCTGTCTCTCTCCCAACTCGCTAGTGTTGGTACTCTTTTCGTTTCCCTTCTTTTCACTTCCTCCCAACAGCTTCTCGCCAGCTCGCTTCCTCTGCCTTCCTCCAGCCTCCTTTCAAAATTCCATGCTCTTTTCGCTGCCCTTGTTCTCAGTTTCATTCTCATAAACTCTTCCCTCACCATGTAGCCTGGCGTTCTCCAATCTACCCCCAGTACCCATCTGATGTATCTTTCTTGCAACGCCTCAACGTTCTTCCATTCTCTCCATCCCCATACTTCCGCTGCGTATTCCACCACTGTCCATACCAGTCTATCGAACATCCACATTCTTCTTTTCCAGTCCTTTCCGAATCTTCTTTTCCCTATCCCCCAGACCTGCTTCATTACGACCCCTGCTTTTCTTACTCTGTCTTTGACGTGCGCCTCTTGCCCCCCGTTTTTTGTTATCGTATACCCTAGGTATTTAAATTCCTTCACTTCTTCTATCGCCTCCCCTTTCCATTTCCATTCTACTTTCTTGCTTCTTCCTCCTCCCTTTCTACATCTCATTATCTTTGTTTTCTTCGCGTTCAGCGTTAGCCTCTTCTCATCCAGATATCTCTCCAATCTTCTTATCATTGCTTTCATCCCCTCCTCCTCCTCCGCCATTACCGCCACATCATCTGCGTATGCAAGCGTATACACCCTTTTCCCTCCCAGCTTTACTCCTCCTATGTCTCCAGTCCTACTCAGCTCTTCTTCCATGTCCGCGGTTAGAATGTTGAAGAGAAACGAGCTTAGCGGGCATCCTTGTCTTACCCCCATCTCTGTCCAGAACTCCTCCCCCGCTTCCCCCCCTATCTTTACCCTATTCTTTGTTTCTCTGTACACCTCTTTCACTCTCTCTGCTAGCTCCTCTCTCACTCCTCTCTTTCTCATAGCTTCCCATAGTACCTCCCTATTCACCGAGTCAAAGGCCGCTTTTAGATCTATAAACATTACTACTATTCCTCCCTTCCCGCTGTTTATTCTTCGGTTTATTAGATGGTTTAGCACATAAATATTATCCACTGTTCCCATTCCTTTCCTGAACCCGGTTTGGTTTTGTGGTATCATCTCCTTTCTTTCCATTTCCTCTTCCATCCTCCCTGCTAATACTGTCGCGTATATCTTGTACAATGTTGGCATAAGCGTGACCCCTCTGTACTCCTCCACTCTCTTTCCTTCCCCACTCTTGATTATCGGTACTATCCAGCCCTCCTTCCATACTTCGGGCCACCCCTCTCCTTTCCACACTCTGTTGCACGTTCTCTGTACCCACTCTTCCGCTTCCTCTCCTCCGTACCTCCATACCTCGTTTACTATTTCGTCTCCTCCTGGTGCTTTTCCGTCCTTCAGCTTGGCTATCGCCTTTCTTATTTCTTCCTTCTTGATCTCATTTTCTTCGTCTTCTTCTCTTCCTTCTTTGGTGCCTCCTGCTACTACTTTTCTGTCCACTCCTCCCAGTAGTCTCATGAAGTGCTCTTTCCACTCGTTCTCTCCGATTGTTTCGTCTATTCTCCTTCTTCTTCTTCTTTCTCTGTTCAGCACCTCCCATACTTTGCTTTCCGTTGTAGCCTCTTGTGCCTCTCTGATGAACCTTTCATTTTCCTCCTGCTTCTTTTTTTCACACAATTTGTTGTATTCTCTTTTTTCCTCTTTGTACCTTTCTTTTCCTATCTCCTTTCTTCTCCACTCCCTCAGCGTCCTCCTCACTTTCGACTTTTGTCTCTTCGTTTCCTCGTCCCACCAGCCCCTTTTTTTCCTTTCCTCTCCTTCCTCTCTCTCCGCTTCCTCTTCTATCACTCTTCTTATTTCTTCTGTTCTAATCTCTATTTCCTCGTCTATCCCTCTACTATCGTCACCCCCCCATCTTACTCCTCTCCTGAATCTTTCTCTGCCTTCTCTCGACCAGTTCCCTCTCACCGGTTTTTTTCCTCTCTTCTCTTCCTTCCTCTCCCATCTCTCCGTCGCCACTTCTATTATTAACGGGTGATGGTCCGAGTCTATTTTGTCTCCCACCCTCATTCTTTTTACTTTTTCTTTTGCCTCGCTTCCTCCTATCACGTAATCTATTACTGTCTCCCCTCTTGCCCCTACATATGTTATTTCTCCCTCTTCGTCCCCTACCGTGTTTCCGTTCCATATTGCCCATCCTATTTCCTCTATCGCTTCTATCATCTTTTTCCCTTCCGCGTTTATTATCTTGTCTTTCGAGCTCCTCCCCTTCTCTTCTTTTCCTGCACCCTTGTATTCCCCCCCTTTTTCCCCGGTCCTTGCATTAAAGTCCCCTCCTACTATTACTTTTCTTCCTCTCCCTTCCTTGCTCTCGTACTCCTTGACCTTTATCATTTTTTCTTCTATATCTCCTCTCACGTACAGCCCTATCACTGACCATTTTTCTCTATCTGGTTTTACTGTCCCTATCATCCATCCTTCCTCTTGTTCTTTCCTTTCTCCCTTTTCTACCTCTGCTATTTCTTCTTTTATTCCCATTACCATCCCCCCCATCGCCCTTCCCTTCTTGTGCTCCTTCTTCGCGTGTTGCGTTTTCCATACGTAGCCTTTCGGCAACTTATTTTTTATTTTCTCCCACCCTTTCTCCTCAACCCATGTTTCGCTCAGTACCATTACATCCCATTCTTTGAGCCCTCTCCAAAACTCTTCATCTTTTCTTGCCAGCCCAGCTACGTTCCAGAATGCTATTTTAACTCCCTTCCTGTTTTTTTCTTGCTCTTCTCTTGCTTGTCTCCCTATTTGGACCGAAAATCCCTTTCCGTTCCCTCCTTGCCTTCCTCTAGCTTTTCTTTTTCCTCGTTCCAGTTCCAGCACTTCCCTTCTATCCATATCTTTTTGTATCCCACTCTTGCTCTTCCTCCTCTTCCCCTTATTTCTTTCATTCTTCTGATGAGGTTCCTCTGTATCTCTCGCTCCTTCCACGTCAGGTCATCGTCTATGAACACCTCTGTTCCTCCTAGCATTCTCTTTCTCATCATTACCTCTCTTTTCGCTTCGTAGTCCTCCATTTGAACTAGCAGCCCCTCTCTTTCTCCGCCTAGTCTTTGGACTCTCGCCTCTTTTATTCTTATCGTCGTTTTTAGCTTCTCTCTCAGGAACTTTTCTGCGACTGTCTTCGGCTCCTCTCCGTCCCTATCCACTCCTTTTATTATTATGTTATTTCTTTTCTCTTGCCTTTCTTTCGCTTCTATTTTTTGTTGGAGCACTCTCATTCCTCCTTCTATCTCCACCTCCATCTTTTTTATTTTTTCTCCCATTGCAGTCCCCCCTTCTGCTCCTCCTCCTATCTCTTTTAGCGCCTCCTTCACCTTCTCTCCTATCTCCTTCTTCGTTTCTTCTGCTTCCTTCTTCTGCTCTGCTTCCCTCTTTTCTTCCCCTTCCCTTAGCTTTGATTCGAGCTCCTTTACTCGTTTCTCGAGCTCGGTTCTCTTTTCGTCGGCCTTCCTCTTTATGTCGTTGATCTCTTCTCTCATACCTTCTATTTGTTTTCTTGTTTCTTCCTTCTCTCTTTTTGTTTCCTCTACTAATTTTTTGATACTCTCCCACATCAAACTCATCTCCTTGTCTTCTTCCGCTTCCCTCTCTCCTTCCGGTGTTTTTGTGTTTTTATTTCTTCTCTTGAGCCCTATCTGCCCCTCTTTCTCCCCCGCCGCCCTCTTTCTCTTCTGCCTGTCTATCATCCCATCTAGCGAGCCCAGGCTGCTCGCCCTCTCTCTCGCCCACCTCTGTAGGCTTGCCGCGTTTGTTGGCTTACCTCTCCTCGGTGCTTCTCCTATCTCCTCGCTGACCGGCGTGTGATAACCTGTGCTCTCTTCCTCTCCCTCCGTATCGCTGCTCTCCCGGTCGCTTTTCTCCGGTTCTTCTCTACCGTCTAGCGTTATCATCATCTCCGTTACCTTGCGTCGGTAATCCAGCGCGCCCGTTACCCTCACGCCCGCCTCTTGCGTTCCTCCGTCTTGTTCTGCCATCTATGCCTTCCTGCCGAACTTTCTCCCCTTTCTATTCTATTCCCTCCCGCCTCTCCTGACCGTACCTTTTCGCGCCTTATTTTCTAACCTCTTCCCTTCTCTCTTTTTTTTTTCCCTTTCCTACCTTTTTCTCGCTCCTCTCCCTTTTTGTTTTTTCTTCTGTCCCTTCACTGTCTTTCTCACTCTTCACTGCCCTGCACTTTCCACCTTGTTCTTTCCTGTCTTTTATGCTTTAACTTGTCACTTTTGGCACGCTCACTTGACGCGTCTTGCTCACGTCTTATCAACACCGGAAGTCCGATTATACGTATGTACAGTCGGGCAATAAAGTTCTTGGAGGGTCGAAATTCAGGCTCAAACATTTCAGTGTCTACGCTGTTGAGCAGCCACCTCGCTCCGCATACCCCATTCTCTGAGAAGGCGAATCTGGCAGGCTATAACCTACTCAAAGTAAAGTAAGAAATACTTCCCAAATATACAGGGTGTCCCAGAACTAAATGTCAAAAATGAAAGGTGGCCTAGAGGAGGTCGAACTGAGTAAATTTTCCCGAAGAACATGGGGTCTGCGAAGTCGCGTTCACGAGATATCACAGGTTAAAAAAAAAGTATCGCTTTGCGCCGCGGCGACGCGTCGCCGCGGCGCAAAGCGATACTTTTTTTTTAACCTGTGATATCTCGTGAACGCGACTTCGCAGACCCCATGTTCTTCGGGAAAATTTACTCAGTTCGACCTCCTCTAGGCCACCTTTCATTTTTGACATTTAGTTCTGGGACACCCTGTATATAATAAATAATGCATCGATGGGCCTGCTCAACAGCGTAGACACTGGAACACCTAAGCCTAAATTTCGACCCTACAAGAACTTTATTGCCTGACTGTACATGATATCTAGATATCTATATTATAGGTAAATATACCTATAGATGTGTTACGAAAGAATTTTTTTTCTTTCTCTCTCCCCCCCCCCCCCCCCCCCTTTTTTTCTCTTTTTCGCACGCGCAATATTATTATTATTATTATTACTAATGATAATTTTGTTTCATTTTATTTGATTAATTATCTCTGAGACGCGTTACAATCTCTTATTATGTGAACGTGCAGTATAATAGATAATTAGATTATAGTAAAAGTGTTTCCCTTCAATCGGTATAGCATTTAAAACAATGAACGAAAAAATAAATCTTTGTGGTATTGAATCGCCAATTGTATTTGTGTGTGTGTGTGTGTGTTTCTTTCTTTTATTTATTTGTTGTTTTTTAGAAAAATTCTATTATACATAGGTATGTATTATATATATAAGGAAAAAAGGATCTCGTTATATAGAAATAAAATCAGATAATTTGGTTTAACTTTTAACAAGAATTATTTTTAAACTGCGGTTTTCCGCCGCGCGTAAATAATACGATAATGCAACGTATGTATAATACGTACATATACAGGGTGAGTCTTATCAATGGTCCAAAATGGACGTTGCTTAGCTATACTTAAATGCAATTTTTCGGTTAATTAAACGACTTGGCGGCGAGGGCGAGGGACTCGAAAATGAAACGTAACTTTTACACTTGTGCGTGCCTGAGTCCTGCTGCAGTGAATCCAAATTTTACGAGATCCTATACGTTTTATTACCCCAAAAATCATGTTTTTATAGCAACTCAGGGTGCGAGCCTTTGATAAGACTCACTCTGTATAATATATCTATTTGGAAAATAATGTAAAATTTATATACTCAAATTCAAAGCCACAAGAAAAAAAAAAACGTATAATAATAATAAAAAACAAAAATAATATATATATTTAATATATATTTGAAAAGCAAAAAACAAGGATAAAGTAACATTCTAAAACCACTTCCGGAATAACAATTATTATTATTATTAGTATTATTATTATTATTATTATTATTATTATTATTATTATTCGTGTACGTTTTATTTATAGTTTAAAGGTTTTGATATACATGGGGCATTTCATGCCAACTCGACCTGGCCGTGACCCTCGACCTCTCGATCTGGTCTGCGATTTTTTCTATCATTCTTCCGACTCTCAATAGCAACTAGATTTTTTTTACAGATTTTTCAAAATAAATTTCAGCGCATCATGAATTTTTTAAGTTTTTTAAGTTTCAACACCTCGATGCAGGCCGTGACCGAAAAATCTGAAAAAACTCTCAAAAATTCTGTGTCCGAAATGAAAATTGTTGACCCAATATTCAAAATGTCTGGGCCTTTGCTTCAACCTGTTTTATAAATTTTTGAACGAAATAAAGCGGAAAAAAAAAAAATAGAACCGGAGGTCAATTTACTGTGAACTTTTGCTTGAATTTTTTTTATACATACTACCGGATTTTGAGAATGTTGCTCAGGTTTTTTCTGGAGTATATATGTTTAGAATTGACCCCTGCTTCTAATTTTTTTCACTTATTTTCGTTCAAAAAGCTAAAAAACAGGTTGAAGCAGAAGCCCAGAAATTTTGAATATTGGGTCAAAAACTTTCATTTTGTACACAGAATTTTTGAGAATTTTATCAGATTTTTCGATCACGGCCATCAATTAGGTGTCCAAAGAAAAAACTTAAAAAATTCATGACTCGCTCAAATTTATTTTGAAAAATCTGAAAAAAATTCTTGTTGCTGTTTGGAGTCCGAAGAATGATACAAAAAATCGCGGACCAGATTCGAGAGGTCGAGGGTCACGGCCAGGTCGCGTTGGTACGGAATGCCCCATATACATAAATTACAATCATGTGCAAATAAATTGTAGGAATTTTTGTTCCATGGATCATTTACTCAAAATTGATTTATTTATTGTTTTATTATTTCTTTGTGATATTGAGGCTCGATCTTATAGAATCTTCTACATTACATATGTATAGTATATACATATGTATAATACACGGATTTTATGAAATTCTGCATAGTCAGGACTCAGGAGATGGTATGCAGGGTTTAAAATGGAACTTTTTTCATTTGACGTTGCAGGGAGAAGCGACAGAAGATCGAGGACATCAAAAAGAACATCAGGGACGCGATACTGGTGAGTTAATATACCTATAACAATACATACATACCTATATAATATAATAGGTATATGTATTCACGTATTATGTACCTATATGAGTAACGAAATCAGTAACAGAATACAGATTGGTATGTGTATACCAGCCTATAGTAGGACGACCGTTTAAACGGCGATATGTACGAAATCCAACGATTGCTACCCCTGGATTTGATAGGAAATAAAAAATCAATAAATAAAAAATCTGAAGCCAAACTTGAACCCCCTCTATCTCAATTGGAAGGAATACCTGCAATGGAGACAAACATTTCCTCATTTAAATAAGATTGGATTCGTGTCTAGTTTTACATTGATAATTGCTCACAACGCCTGATTAATATGGTTGAAAAAAAAATCGCACGTCCACATACAAAATCTTTTGTATACTATAATTTATACTATAAGGTACACTCTCCGTCAGAACGTACGGGAATAATAATTCGAAATTTTTATGGGTGGTTACACCTAATGAGACGAGTTTTCACGATTTTTTTTTCGATTTTTTTGGTTTATCTATTCCTGAGATATGAATTTTTGAATTTTTTCGAAAATACATAACTTCTTGAAAAATTGACCGAATGGGGTGTTTTTTTTTTTCACAAAATTTTTCAACTTTGTGTTCCACGATTCACGATTTTGTTACGAAGTTTAGGGGTCTCCTGTTTTTTTTTTTTGTCATGCTCTGACATCGATTTTTCAACTATATTAATTATCTGCAGGCGCTGTATAAGAAATTGTGAACGAAAAAGTGGACAAATCCGATGTTATTTGAATGAGAATATGTTTGGTTCAAAATATATATTTTTTTTTTCGTTTTTTCTATCAAATCATAGGGTGGAATCATCGGAATTCGGACATCGCTGTGTTAATTACCTGCATCCTAATACCTTACACGTATTTCTAAGTTTGAAATATTTTATATTCGGACCGACCACCCCAGACACGACGAATGCCGACTTTTCTGGATTTCCCCGCGCCTACTATAGCACTTCCTCTTAATCTTGTCCCCCTTTACGTTTCTCGGCTACAGCTCTCTCCGTCTCTCGAGCCTCTTTCGACTTTCAGCTCTAGCTTCTCGCCTCTCGCCTCGCTGCCTGCCGGCCAACTTGTACAACTTGTATATAGACCTACTACCCATCTTCTTTCCTTCCTTTCTTCCTTCCTACCTACTGCAGGCTTTCATTCATGCGATCGCACCCCGTACCTACCCGCAACGACCGAGTACGGAGAATAGGTATACAGATACGAAAGAGAGGGGAGCCTCGCTCGCTTCTCACTTCTCACTTCTCGATGCCTCGCGCTCATTTGGATAACAGAAAATAAAAGTGTCGAGCATTCCGCAGCTGATGCACTTTTCAGTTTATATTCTCTTTACACGTATAACATACATACCCTGTATATTATATATATGTATAATACGAAATTCAATTTCAAAGAGGTTGTAAAAAGGTAGAGACCGGGTTACTGCAGCAGAAGCGCGCTATAAGTTGATTATTTTTACTTCTGAATTTAATTTTTTTATTTTTTTTGTTTTTTATTATTTTACATAAATTACTCTTCGTATGTTTTACTATAGTTTTTATTTAATTTATTTATTTATTTCATCCTTGTGTGATATAATATTCATGAAAGAATATAATTAGCACTTTTTAATGCATAACTTTTTATTCATACTGAGGTGCAGGTCCTTAAATTCATGGTCATATAAATAAATACAAAAACAAAAAAAGAAAAATATACATATATCCAAAACCGTTCGTATCTCAATTCTAAGTACCTATTATACCGACCTAAATAAGCCTTAAAGAATTTTCCATGCCCTATTAAATATTTGTAGAATTTTTTTTTATTTTTATTTTTTCCTCAATTGTTCACTTTTTCGTGTATTATCCATTATGCCCTACTGCGGCAGTTTGGTCAGGAAGGGAAAGGGAAATAAGGGGCAGGGGGAGCCGGGGGCGAATTGCCGTACCGATAATTGAAACCATCGTTTTTATTAATATTTTTAGACGATAACGACAGCGATGAACACCTTGACGCCACCGGTTGTCCTCGAGGATCCAGCGAACCAGAGCAGAGTCGACTACGTCCTGGACATATCGTCTTCCCCGGACTTTGACTACCCGTCGGTGAGTCGCTTTAGATATATGTCAAACCCAAAAAAAAGGATTCATTTTCTTTGAGAAGAAATTTTTTTTTTTTTTTTTTTTTTTTTAATTTGAACTAAATGGTAAATAACAAAAAATCTGTAAATACCACGGAAAAACAAAAATCTTGAATTTCGATGTGATAAGAAAAGTATATTGCGGTTCGGATCGAAAAAAATGAATTTAACAGATGATGCGGGTATAACAAAGAAATCGCCATTTATAATCTTTTCGAATTTGAACGATTGGACTTTTGATTTTCAATTTTTGTTTTTCTTCCTTTTTTGATTCTTAAAATTGTAAAAAAATGAAAAAAAAAAATTGCACGTATTTCGCTAGGCGATTTTAATTGTGTAATTAAGATCATCGACATTCGAAAACATACCCCAAATAAGAACCACCCTAGTGTATATATGAGTGCAAAGTAGATACATTATACCTACAAGGCGGGTTGTCCGATTTATTTTAATAACGGGGTCTCGGTCAAATTTTTATTCTTTATTCTTATCTAGAACGTAGGTAAAATCGCCTCGTTGCAGTAATATCGCGAGGGCGGGGTTTTATATACGCCCCCAACCATCGTATTCTCGCCTCTCCTCTCCTCTCCTCGTTTCGCTCCCGGTCTCCTCAATTCGTATATAGTAAAACTCGAGCGCTTGCGCTGAGTAGGTACCTGGTACGAAGGGGCGAACGTTTTCGTAACAATTACAATAAGAAGAATAGCAACAAAAAAAAATTTTAATAAAATCAAAAATTCGAAAATAAAAAAAAAAAAACACTGTGCAAACTGCAGTCTATACATATATAGTCTCCTCAAAAATTATACAACATAGGTATACTATAGTGTTCCAATAAAAATTAATATATGTGTATTTTATTTTATTTGTTTTATTTTTTTTTTCTCACATCGTTGAAGAACTTTTCAACGATCGAACTTATTTTGACAAAATTTGGCACAGAAATGGGTCGAACAGTTTCCAGATTCGGTATTAATGTTTGTGAAAAAAATTCTGTCAAGGGATTTGGGAAAACGAGGTGAAAAAAAAAAACAAAAGAAAAATGTGTGGTTTATTTTTTATTTTTTTATTTTTTTATTTTTTAACAAAGCGATGATACCTCGTGGGTAACCTTTCGTTTATAGATTTCGATGAATTTTTCTTTAGTCGTATACTCGTCTCCCCCGCCCCCCGAATGATACAAAAAACAACTACACCCACTATAATCATTCCGACGATTGCATCTAAATTATTTGAAAACTTTGTCGTATACCTTAATTAACCTATAACCTTATATGTATATGGAACCGAAAATTTCATTCGTTATAATATACCGTTTTTCAATCTTTATTTGTAAAGATGATACCAGTTTTCGAATCTTTTCGAATAAAAAATATAAAAAACTCCTCTTTTGGGGTAATTATCCTGCCATATATTATTGTTATTATTATTCTCATTATTATTATATTTACATACTCGTATATATATTCCAAAAGTACGATATGTGCTTTATATCCCTATATACCTATTTAGGGTGGGCCAAATAAACCGACTACTTTCTTCTCTCCAAAAGACCCTTTCAAAAACTTGTCCCTTATGATCAAATAACAAGCCTCGAAAAATCTGAGCTCTTAATATTAATATTTAGAGGTCGCTCGTCGTGATTTTCTATCTCCCATTTGAATAACACGTGAAATGTTCTAGTAGCACACTTAAATTTTTATATCTCACGTACTAATCTACTTGGAAAGATTCTGCATATCTACTTTTGTTCAAAATTGAACTCTCTGCAAAAAAGGTATCTTGGTATTTTTCGATAAATCTATCCGGTTGCAAGTTATTGGCTATTAATGGTAATTAACTAATAACCAATTCGGAAATAGTTATAGATTTATCGAAAAATACCAAGAGACCTTTTTTGTAGACCGTTCAATTTTGAACAAAAGTAGCTATGCAGAATCATTCTGAGTAGATTAGTACTCGAGATATAGAAAATCGAAGTCTGCCACTAGAACATTTCCCATGTTATTTAAATGGGAAATGGAAAATTACGATGAGCGAGTCATTTGATCATGAGCTGAACTTCTTCGAAAGGTCCTTTTGAAAAAAAAAAAATAGTCGGTTCGTTTGGCCCACCCTAATATATACCAATGTACATACATAGTTGCTTGTGACGATTGAAAAGCACTTCCGGGACCGTCAGCTGATCGCTAGTAAAAGTATAGGTATATAAATGTAGTTCCGAGGACATATATCTATGAGAAGTGCAACCGGTGCAGCGGTAAATCCCAAAACTTTGAATATAAACGCTTTACATATTATCTTATATAGATATGTACGTATATACAACACACATAAATATAATATTACATAAATAACTATAAATATAAAAGTTTTTGACAACCTTGGCATAGCTCCAATCCTATATACATGTATACAGGGTGGTCTATTTAACGTGACCACCTCAAATATCTCCATCGTTTTTAGAGTAACGAGAAAAAAAAAAAGGTTTCAGAAGATAATTCACTTGATTTCGAAGGGCTGATATACCGGTGAAAAATCCATTCCTATATCAAGGTCATAGTCTTGGCGTTCTCAAATTCCTAAATGGTTTTTTTTTTTAGATGGAAACCTAGATGTTTTAATACGTGATTTTTGTCTACTTAAAAAATCAAACGGCTTTCGTATGAAACGTTTTTTTATGAGACACAAATTTTTTTTGATATCAAGATGAGTAACTATACAAGTTAGGTCGAACATTTAAGAACTTTTCAGCTTCTAAAGTATCAAATTTAGAAAAGAATTGCAAGAGACAAAAATTGCATAATTTCATGCAAAAGATTCGTAAAGAATATTCTATCCGAATTCTTTTTTTTTTTTTTCTACCAATTTTTTGATTTTTTTTTCACGGAAATAAAGAAACTCCAATAAAAAGTTATAGGAGAAAAATTCTGCAATTATCTTCCCATTTTTTTTTTTTTTTTTTTTCTCAATACCTCGAACCGTTCTCGAGATATTCCCTAATTGTAACACTCTAAAAAAAAGCTCACCCTGTATATTATACTTACGTACGTAACATAGATTAATTAATAATTCGACGAGTATAGGTGGTTCGTTATAACCTCTAATGCATATCTATTACCTAATTGTACATACTTATTAAAAGTTTATATTTTGATCAAGAGATTAGTATTCGTTAACCGTATTAAAACAATGCGATCCTATCCGCAGTTTGTTATAACTATACCTACATGTATCAAAATACGTGTATATAATATATATGTATACATAGATGTTACTATTATAGGTATATAGGATATTAGTACATAATATAACGAACTGCGTGAACACAACTTGATAGGTATACATATAACAAGTATTTCGAATCAGTATTAATTGTTATAGGTATGAGATATTAAGGATCTATATACTGCACATTTGAAAATATAGGAATTAAATTGTATAGCTGTAATCGAAATCTGATTAAAATACGTAGTGTAAAACAACGTTTGTTATAGTAAATTTCTACATAATATGAAGCATTCTCTGTCAACTCTGCAGCCACCAGAGATTTTCGATGTCTCCGAAAATTCTGAAATATTTCTTGTAATTAAAAAAAAACTGCCCGAATTGGTGAAAGCACATTTTTGATGTTTCATTTCACTTTAAATGTGTTCAAATGCATTCAAATGTGCCGGGAAAGAATCGGAAATAGTTCAAACGAAAAGCTGGGGAAAAAAACGAGAAATTATCAAGTTGAGTAGATAGGAAAGTGTATTTGAATTTCAGCAATCAAAAAATCTGAAATAATTGAAAAAAAAAAAATTTTCTCACGTCAGGTGATATACACTCAAATTATTTCAGAATTTTTGGAGACATGGAAAATCTCTGGTGCAGGCTTCGAGTTCACAGAGAATGCTTCATATGCAGTTTACATCTCGTTATCGAACATATAATAAAAAAAAAAAAAGAATGCGATAATACAATATAATTATCGTGATATATCGGATTATAACAACACGAAAAAAAAAAAAAAACAACATATGTGTGTAGGTTATATATCCGTATATACACATTGTGAGTACATAATTATTAAATGACGTGGGAACCATATCTCATATCCCAATAGGAATAAAATTGTACAGGTAAATTCATATTTTGAATCTTTTTAAACAAAGAAAATAATAATAATAATAATAATAATAATAATAATAATAATAATAATAATAATTAACACCATTTTGTGGCATTACAAAATAAAAAATATATCTTCGTATACGTATTTTGGCATTTTTTGTTGTTTTGTTTAGTTGTTTTTTACAAAATTTTATCAGACCACTTTATTATTTCTCACGGGCTCGTGTTAAATAGTTTACATATACATATATTATACCTGTATAATATATACGTGTATCGGATTGCACAACACATTATATCAAGTTAGATATAAATTCTAAAATTAGAACAGCGAAGGAAAGAGAGAAAGAGGAAGAGAGAAGTAGAGAGTATGAGTGCGAGTGTTTGTGTGTGAGTGTTTGTGGGGAGGACAGACTAACAGCAGACATCAGATCTGGCATATAGTACATACATACGTATATAGTAGGTATACACATATCGCCCCGAGTTATTTTATGAAAATGTTCGGAAAATAAAATGATGTTCAGGTATATAGGTATATTAGGTACGTACCAAAATTCTGACAACTTCGCGTCGTGGGTGGGTGGGTGGGCCTCTTCTTCCGACTTTCAAACGATATGTCATAAAAATTGAAGACGAGTATATTATGGTATAAGATGAAGAAAAAAAAATCTGAAATTTTTAACGTTATCTGTTATAATACATTTCGTGCGGAAATTAGAAGGCATTGGAAATACAAAAAAAAAAAACAAAGATTCAGTTCAGAAATTTTAATGTATAGCATTTTGTAAATTTGACGCGTTGTCGAATTTCTTTTAATTACTGGTAATATGCGAAATAATTTTTCCGTGAATAATTCATTCAGAGAGAGAGAGAGACAACAATATGACCGAGTCCGTCTTTGTTTTTTTAAAACAAAAAATACTAATCGAAAGTTACAACCGTCTCAAAATTTATTGTAAAAAAAAAAACAAAAAAAAAATTTTTATGGTAGAGTAGTATTTTTTATTTATTTCTTGGTTGGTTTTATATTTGTGACCCATATATTATGTATATGTATATAAGAAAGTCTGGAAAACAAATTTTTGAAACTGGCGATGGTCCATTTTGCGTATAATATTAATATTTTCTATTGTTTGTTTTTTTTTTTTGTTTCTTTCGTTTATAAAACAAACAAAAAAAAAACTGAAATACTTCGATTTTTGATTACACATTATTACAACGATCTTTGGTTCATTATAATGACGTTGCAAATTTTTTATTTTTACTTTTATTCATTTTATCCTAAATAATTGAAAATTCAAAGAACAAGAATTATATGGTAGAAGAAAAATTAGAAGAATAAGTATATGAAGATACATATATATTCTATATTATATCGACATGTTTCTTTCGGTAAAAATAGAGTTTTATATAGTTACATAAAGTATAACGGAAAATAATGCGATCCGGTTATTTATAGAATAATTATGCAGCGGTTATATATATATATATATATATATATACTATATAGATACAGTTACCACTTAACTAATGTGTGCGGTGGCACGGGATCATAATACGGAATGGTAAACTACAGTAGCGAATTATATCTGACAAGGATCAGAATGTGACGGAAGAGACGCGTATGGATATACATATATACCTATATATACCATATACCTATATATACCATATACCTATACGTATTATCACTCATTGCTTATATATATTGCTATTATGATATTGCTATATTGCTACTGGTGCTGTACCTACTAATGCTGCTGCAGTCATCGTGTGTATGGTATAATTGTTTAATTGATAGTGTGACCTTTGCTGCTGCTGCTGCTGCTGCTGCTATACCGCTACTACGGCTGCTGCAGCTTATCTTGTCGACGATATATACATATATACGTCTATACTATTATACGACGTGAAATAATTACACGCACCCATAACAAAAACTGGATAAAAAAAAACAATAAAAAAAACAAACTAAATATAAGAATGTTTCAAATTTATCGCCGAACGGTTTTTATTCAGTTTCAATCGAAATAAATGAATGAAAAAAAAAAAAAAAAAAAACGACGATGACTGTTTATAGACGCATAATTCTGTCTTCTCGTTCTTTGTTATTTCGATTGTTTTTTTTTTTCTAATTTTTTGTATTAATCTAGATCGTTTTTTTATTTCAAATTTTTTTTTAATATTTTTTCTTGTTTTTACGGAATTGGAGAAATGAGTTGAGATTTTTATCGACGAGTCATATACACGGACCTACATATAGGCAGAAATTTTTCGCCTAGTTAATTATGGTTAGAACAAAAAATAACATCATAGAGAGGCAACCCGGTATCCCGAGGAAGTCTCGTCTCGCATATATATATATATATATATATATATATATACATTATATACTTATATGTAGGTGTAATACCTATATAGGTATAATATAAGAGCGAAAACCTATGAATGGCGGCAGTGGATCTGGCCGCGCCTTCAAAACGCGTAAAAATACTCCCCGACGTTTTAGATTACGATCGGGAATCCGCGGTGCGATACTTACGATGAGCAAAGTTATTCAGGGACCTGCGATCTAGGTATATACTAAATGTATGGTATGTTTCTTTACCATTTCGTATACATACATACGTTTAAACCATCGAGATAGTTTAATGTACTCGGACGTTAAAAAAAAAAAAAAAAAAAAAAAACTATCCCAATTCCTTCTTGGTTCATCATATTTATTTTATCTTCTTTTTTTTTTTTTTTTTTTTTTTAATGATTTATTCAAGCTTTTGGAAATATTTGATGAATCTAATTTTTTTCCAAAAATTATTTATCTTATTTTTTTTGATTTGTTTTTTTTTTTTTTTTTTCGTTTTCGAATTTCAATCAGGGTTTTACATAGATATAATAATACTGTACATAATATATGTATACGTATATGATTATTGTAAATCAAACGCTACCTGGGACAAAATTCTCAATATATTTTTTTACTCGCTTATTTGTTGTTTTTTTTTTTTTTTTTGTTCTTCTGTTTTCTGTATTTTTTAATTTTTAATTTTCACTTTTATGATAAGCGATAAATATACATATTATATAGTATACCGAGGAGATTTTTCATACTCTGTAAAAAAGGTGTAAATATTTTTTTGAAACAAGAAACAAAAGAAAACAGAAAAAAAAAATTAAATAAACAGAAAAACAAAACCTGCAGGAATTCTCAGGGAAAAGTTTTTTGTTTTGTTTTTTTTTTTGTTCTCTTTTTCACAAACTTTCATCCGCATGTTGCTGTATATGTACCTATACACGGACGCAGTAAAATATGATCGATCGTTGATTAGGTTCGTTTGGTATATGTATACCCACGCGATGTAAATAATAATAATCATAATAAATATAAAAAATATAATTAATATAAGAAAGAAAATTTTTCTCGCAACAAAATTATTGGTTTTTATTAAAACTAAATATATGCCTATCCTATATATTTTCTTTTCCATTTTTGATGTTTTTTTTTTTTTTGTTTTTTTTTGTTTTTTGTGTCAAGAAAATTCGGAAAAAAATTGATGAAACGTGAATATTTTTTTCCTTCTTTCGCTGCAAACCATTTCGATTTTATATTTCTTTCATTATTTTCGATGTTAGATTTTCTTATTTTATTTTTTTTTTTTTCAAATCTCCACTGGCCAGGCTAACATACGTATATGTATGGACAGCTGCTTCCTATCTCCTCTTCCAATTTTCCTGCAGTGCGTCAAATTTTTAGAGCGGAAACGGAACTATTTAAGATCACGGTATAGTCGTAGGTATATAGAAAGAGAGTGAGTGTGAGAGAGAGCGAGGGAGGGGCCAGAGGGGAAATAAATAAAAAGTTAAAAAATGTTAAATTAAGATCTGGCAATAGAATATTATAACGTATAGAGATATCTAGTCGCGTGGGATATAAACTTGCCCCAGGCTCATCCCTTCCTCCGTCACAACTATTTCAGCGAAATTTATATTCGGTTTTATAATTAGCCTCGCGGCGTTAGTCTTTGCGCTATTTTAATCACACGGTATATTCTCGACAGATTATATAGGTTTACTGTATGTGCAGTATACATATGTATAATATAGGTATACCTATATATACATATATATTTATATACACAATCGATAATCCACGGTATACATACCTATATACTTATATGTATATGCAATATGATCATTATGATTACAGGAGTTCTACGAGATCGTTGAGACGCTTTGGAAAGACAGAGGAGTTCAACAGAGCTTTGAACGCAGTAACGAGTATCAGCTCATCGATTGCGCCAAATAGTGAGTATAGTTACATATCATATTATATCATCGAAATGATGTAATTAAATTAAATTAGTTTCTATATTTTATATAAATGACCAAGAAACAAAAAAAAAAAAAAAAAATCGGCAATAATTTGGTAATTTGTCTCGTTTTCTTTTCTATTCTATATATGTGGTTTTTTAAATCTGACAATTCTTCTTCTATCCTCACAACGGTTAATTGTCCACGAAAATGAGGCAAAATCCACTTCAGCATAATTTTTCTTTTTTTTTCTTTTATAGTGAAATTTCATGCGATTTTTGATATTTCAACGTTTATCACGTTTTTCGCTGTTTTTCTTTTCTTTCTTATCACGTAACAAAAAAGTTGTGATAGTCTCACGAAAAAAAAAAAAAAAAACTTCAATAAATTTTACGACGGGAATTTTTCGCTCTTTCCATTGAAAATATATTTCATCTGAATACCGACTGCAGTCGAAAGATCAGCAGAATTTACGTTATAGGGTTGAACCTTCTTTCGCAATTCCAAATTTAATTTTTTTTTTCTTTCTTTTTAATTTTTTTTCTTTCTTGCATCATTCATTAGCTCGAAGTATTCTCTTTGAAGTGTAAAACTTGTTAGACTGCTCAGGGCAACCGCATAATTCATAGAAAGAAAAATCGATAACTTTAATCTTGGACGATTCGAAATTTAGCATACATATATATTAGGGTGGTCCTTATTTTGGATATTTTTGATTTTTTTTCCACGATCCCCCTAAATCGGTTCTAAATAAATGAAAAGAAATTCCTGCCAAATTGGAGCTCGATATTTCAATTTTAACCTGGCCCCCCCGGCAGTCAAAGTTTTAAACGGGAAAATACGTGTATTTTAGACTGTCAATTGTTTGAACATTTTTCCAACCTAGTAAAAATTGATATAAAAATTTGAAATTCTGCACAAATATTCCCCATAGTATAAGGTATAGTTCTAGAAGTATAACAAATTTTTTTCCTTCTATTTATTCATTTTTTTATGAATATCAAATTGATATTTATATAGATCATAACTCCAGAAATTACGGATGTAAAAATTTGATATACTACTTCAATCATACCTTATACTATGAGGAATATTTGTGCCTTATCTCGAATTTTTATATTAATTTTCACTAGGTTGGAAAAATGTTCAAACAATTGACAGTCTAAAATACACGTATTTTCCCGTTTAAAACTTTGACTGCCGGGGGGGCCAGGTTAAAATTGAAATATCGAGCTCCAATTTGGCAGGAATTTCTTTTTATTTATTTAGAACCGATTTAGGGGGATCGTGGAAAAAAAATCATAAATATCCAAAATAAGGACCACCCTAATATATATATTCTTCAAGCTAATAATTTATAATGAAGCATAAAAAAAAAAAAAAAAACAAGAAAAAAAAAATAGTCGAAAATTTTGAGCCAAGTAGAAAACCATACCCTGGAATTTGTAAAATAGCTCGTAACACGTATATGAGAAGAAAATTGACGATTATAGGTATGAATTAAATATCTCAAATTTGTCTACTTTTCTTCTCTTTTCTTTTTTTTTTTGTATTTTCGTTTTTTGAAACGCTCTATTACAGGTATGTATGTATGTACGTACGTACGTACGTACGTACATACATGTATTACATCGTATACAAGCTCTATTTCGTCGAGCTATTTTTCTTCTATCAATATTTACGCTGCAGCCAAATATCGGATACCGATACTATACAGTATATAATATCCACATATAGTATCGTACGATATTAAAATATGAAATCAGGGTTATTCTATATATAGGTAGACAAAAAAAAATATGATATTATTTATATCTAATTTTGAATTTAATTTTCATAAAAAAAAAAAAAATAAGGCTTAAAAACAAAATCGCATCTATACATATACTTATTGAAAATTCTCCGAAATGGAAAGAATTTCGTACCCGTGTTCTTCTTTATAGTATTCAATGAAGTTAGTTATTAATTATACAGGGTGATTTTTTTAAATCGCCCCAGGCCGATATCTCGAGAACTAATCACGATACGAAAAAATATTTCGGATCAAACTTGTAGGATATCGAAGGGGAAAGAAGATGGTGCAACGTCATTTTCAGTAGGTATGTGACGCCAAGGCCGGGGGAAGATAATGTTTGATTTTTTTTAGTAGAAACCCATATTTTTCATAACGTAATTTTGTTCTACTTGAAAACTTAAACGAATTTTTTATAAACCATTTTTTTGTGAGACATCAATTTTTCATGTTATTCAGCTGAACAACTAGAAATTTTTGAACTTTTGAGAACATTTCACCGCTAAACTATCAAGTTTGGAGAAAAATTGTAATAGACAAAAAGTGCGTAATTTTATGCGAAAATTCTTGGAGAATAATTGCACAATTTTTCTCAATAACTTTTTATTACAGCCTCTTCAATTGCGTGAAAAAAAAATCAAAAATTGTTTAAAAAAAATCTTCAATTATTCTCCAATAATCTTCGCATGAAATTACGCACTTTTTGTCTCTTACAATTTTTCTCCAAACTTGATAGTTTACAGGTGAAATGTTCTCAAAAGTTCAAAAATCTCTAGTTGTTCAGTTGAATAACATGAAAAATTGATGTCTCACAAAAAAATGTTTCATACAAAAGTCGTTTCAGTTTTCAAGTAGAACAAAATTACGTTATGAAAAATATGGATTTTCATTTAAAAAAACAAACCTGACCTTCCCCCGGCTGTGGCATCACCACCTATTGAAAATGATACTACACCATGTTTTTTCCCCTTCGATATCCTGCAAGTTTTATCCGAAGTATTTTTTCGTATCGTGATTAGTTCTCGAGATATCGGCCTGGGGCGATTTAAAAAAATCACCCTGTACACATATTCATGTATGTACTTATGTCTAGTAGAAATTTGGTAAAAAAAAAAAATTTCACACGTACAAGTTACATATACCTATATATGATTTAAATTTTGCAACGTCGTTTCGCGTCCGTTATAAATATAACAATGATAACATGTATATCGTAATGCTGCGGTATAAAAATTACGTCGTATAGTATATAGGCATATACATATAACATATAATAACGTATATGAATATTAAATAACATATATATTAATAAGAGCCTGTATCCCAACGGTTCGATTCGTACACCTATATATGCGGCCTAAAATAGACGAGAGATTTCAACGGGTTGTTTTTATCGGTGGCCATGCGCGCAGGCTCTGTTATCATCGTTATCGCCGTTATCATCGGGCTCGTATCGTTCTTTTATCGCGATAGAGAGACTGGACGAGTTCGCATGTTACACACATAAGTACACGCGACATATACATGCATGTATATATCGTAATATGGTATACCTTATACTGCAGCATATATATATACCTATACATATTTACACGTGGTGCGTGGGGGTACACGTACCTATATATAACATAAATACATATACTATACGTATGTAGGTATATGAATATGCGAAATAAAATGTCTGGCTATTATATCTATATATGTGTATGTATATACGTTTAATATACGGTCCATAATATGTATATATAAGAGAAGAAAAGAGAGAAAGAAAGAATCGGTAAAAGAATGATCAAAGTTTGTATATTATTTAACGAAATTATGATGTGGAAACGGGAACGGTGATGTAATATACAGTTTTCATTGTATAATAAAGCAATGAATAATAAAAATTCAATTATATACCCATACTCAATTCGACGTATATATTCATGTATGTATGTATGTATGTACATTCATAAGCTTGTAGATATATGTATGGGTATAATGAATTTTTATATTTATTTTTTCATTAACAAATTTTAAAAACTGGCACGTCTAATTGCAGCATACGATTTTTCGAATCTATGATCATAAATATGGGTAATTCCGCGTGAACTTGATCTAAAAAAAAAAAAAAAAAAAAAAAAAAAAAAAAAAAAAAAAAAAAAAAATAGAAAATACGATGAAAGATACAGAAAAAAGGGTCGGCCCACTTTGAAGTTTGGGTGGTAATTTTTCGTTTTGAATTCCAAAAATTTTCGTATTATTTTTATCAAAATCGATTGCGGCATTTTTTAGATAGATTTGGAGGCTCGTAAGCAAAAAGAGGTCGAATAACCCTCCGTAGTCGCCATGGGTCAAATTGACCCAGCCTCAACTTTGGGGCTAAATATCTGTATTTGGATGGAATAAATACTTTTTTTGAAAGCCGCACTATCGAGCTATTTTTTTTTTTTTTTTTTTTTATCAAAGTAGCATATCTCGTGGGTCTCTCTCTGAAATTTGTCGAAAAAAAAAAATTGAAAAATGAAAAAGTTACGAATATTTTATTGAAAAAGTACATTTTTTGCACATTCACATGTCCACGATTTTTTTCTTTTAGACATGTTAATATTAGATTCGTTCCAAATCGACTGTTGCTAAATATTCTACAATGTTCAAAGTATGTTCTATAATTTTTTCAAAAAAAATCGGACGGATACTTTTTGTACGGCAGCCATTTGAAAATGACAATTTTGACCCCCAGTACCATGTGACTACTACGTGATTCTACAGAAGTGTGACGGAGGGTTGAAAAAAAAAAAGTAATATTTTTTCATGTTTTCAAGCGCCATACTATCACCCAAAAAAAGTTTCGACAAAAATTAAAAATAGCGAGGTCAAACCCGGGTCAAGTTCACGTAGAATTCCCCATATATACCGCTATGTAGTACGTGCAATGAATATGATTTATTACACATACAATACGTATAATTACATTCGCGTATACATATATGTAATATATGGCGCCTCGTGCTGCAGAGATATGTAATAATGTCAGTCCTATGTCGCGAGGTTCAGCTGCTGCTGCTGTTGTTGCTGTTGCGGCCGATGCTACTGCTTATGCTCGTGTTTATGGTTATGCTTATGTTACTCCGTCGATCCGGGCGTTGTAAACGGTGCGAACAAGTTGCGTAAACTGCTGCAGGGTCCGGAATTGGTACGGTCAACGCCGCGCCGCGCCGCGCCGCGCCGGTTAGTCGGCATGTGACTCGATTTACACACAACGAACAGTCGTCGTATATTTTACTCTCCTATCTTTCATATTGGTATATACATATTATATGTACGTATCTCGAATACTACATATCATCAAACACGCATATTTCATTAGATATTCACATCTTGTTTTATATTTAGACGCGTTTCTGCTACTGCTGCTGCTGCTGCTGCTGCTGCAGCTATAGCCACGGATATAAAGTTCCTTATAATTATATACCTACCTACTATGTATATTTATATGGTAGTATTTATCATCCTTGTATATACGTATATTCCGCGAAAGTCTAGAGTGTAATTAATAATAAAATATATACATATCTCTAATTTCTAATTTATTATTAGCTGTAAATTTCGCTAAAAATTTGCATAAGCAGCAAATCGTCGTGCTGCAATTGTTTTTTTTTTTTACACTTTTCTTTTATAATCTCTTCTTCGCGAACTTTAGGCAATAAAGATAAAAATTACAATGCTCATCACACTATGAACGAATACGGGACAGTTTTCCTATCTTTTTATTCATTTTTCACCGCGGGCTGCACGGATTATAACATATAACATACCATAAAGTAACGTATATATATACCTATATTATGTATTTCGATTAATTTATTGTCCGTGGATGTATATACCTATACTAGGGTGTGTCATTTTGGGGCAATTTTTTTTTTTCAACTTACAAACAGGTTGTATACTTGCAGGAAGGTAAAATAAGAAGCATGTTAAAATTTGAGATCTTAATATTGATATTAAGAAGTGCCTCATCGCGGATTTTCATTTCCCATTTAAATAACACAGGAAATTTTCTAGTGGCACACTTTAATTTTTATATCTCAAGTACTTACCTACTCAGAATGATTCTGCATAACTACTTTTGTTCGAAATTAAACGCTCTACAAAAAAGGTCTCTTGGTCTTTTTCGATAAATCTAACTGTTTCCAAGTTGGTTGTTGGCTATCAATGGTAATTAACCAATAACTAACTTGGAAATAGTTAGATTTATCGAAAAATACCAAGAGACCTTTTTTGTAGAGCGTTCAATTTCGAACCAAAGTAGCTATGCAGAATCATTCTGAGTAGACTAGTACTTGAGATATAAAAATTGAAGTTTGCCACTAGAACATTTCCCGTGTTATTTAAATGGGAAATGAAAATTCGCGATGAGGCACCTTTTAATATTAATATTAAGATCTCAAATTTTAACAGGCTTCTTATCTTACCTTCCTGCAAGTATACGAACTGTTTGTAAGTTAGAAAAAAAAAGTTGCCCCAAAATGACACACCCTAATATATACTAAGTGTTAAAATATTAATCTCGCGTCTCTTCTAGCTATACAATAATAGGTAATATCTATAAAGTTTTAACCCGTGATTCGAATTGAATTCAGATGCGAACCAATCCGAACAGGGTTAATATCGATCTTCAATATCTCGGATAAAATAATATTTAAACGTGTGTTTCGTACCTCGCGTTGTTTCGTCTGCGAGAAAACTCCTTTCAACCGTCGCAGCTTCTATCTCTCATCTCTCTCTCTCTCTCTCTCTCTCTCTCTCTTTGTCACTCGGTCGGTAACGTTTAGAGAGATATAAATCCTACCTACCTATACCTATGTATATACCATATATCTAGAATACGAGCAACACACATGCGTGAATATAATCTCTTTCTTTTTCTCTCTCTCTCTCTCTCTCTCTCTCTCTCTCTCTATGGTCTATACCTGTACGTGAAATACCTATACTTAGTTATATCGTATCTATATACGTATACATATGTATATAGGTACATTGTATAAAACACATAGGTACAGGTTGACTTTAAATATAGCGCAGACGCCTAAAAATGGCAGCACGCGGGCGGGCGGGCGGGCGGGCGGGCGGTCCAAACAAATATGGCTGCCGACGCTGCGGCCGCGCCGGATTCAAGGTCGTCGTACCTTCGGGGGTGGCCAACGACGTGATGGTGAAACCGGGTCACGAGCAACCCTCTCGCCGTTCCGGGACGCACTCCGATTCAGGGGACACACCCGGTATAGTTCAGTTAGTTAACATTCGCGTTTGCGTTTGCCTTTGCGTTTGCGTTTGCGTTTACGTTTGCAGTCGTGTGACATAGAACCCTCGTGTTACATTATACACGTATGGGGATATGTATATCCTCTGTCTATACCTATACCTACCCAACTACCTTAACCTACTCTTCCTACGCTACCGCGTAGCTATACAGATTTTACGTAAACACCAATTCTCAACGGCCATCGCTCACCCTTCAAACGAAACGTGAACGTGACACGTTATACGTATAAATACGTGCCTGCAGTTATACAGGGTGGACAAGTTGAAATTGGTCTAGAGTCTAAAGACAGCTACATGTTTTTGTTAAGATTCCCGAATTGTATACCTAGCTTTGAATTTTTTAGACCATTCGATCGATTCCTGGGTAATTTTGTATTCGCGGGGGTTTGCAGGAATTTTTGTTTATTCTTCTTATTTTTTTTTTCCAATTCGGGGTCGAAAACTGAAAACACAGTGTGACTTTTGTGAGAATCGATTTTTTCAAAAGCGTTTCTGGGATCGCTGATCACGAGTCTGATTTTGAAATTGCATAATTCAAGATAATAATTTGTCACAAAAATTGCGATTCATTGTCAATTTTTGGTACGACAATATTTTGAATTTTTTGGTTTCGGAATCAGATTCGTGATCAGCGATCCCGGAAATCTTTGGAAACCGATTCTTACACAAATTACTGTATTTTTTAATTAATTTTCGTCCGCCATCTCAGTTTCGCAATTTTCAATTCTGCAATTGCGAGGTTAGATTCGTAGTTTGCAACGACCCTAGAAAGAGTCTTCATTCATTTCAAAAAATAACTCCACTCGATTCCTATAATTCCGTCTTGAATAAGAGTTAAAAGAGTCCAACTGATTCTGAAGCAATTTTTTGTGTCGTATGGAATCTTTATCATTGAATTCAGACTTGTTAAGATGCGGATCTACAATTTATATACATATACATATATAGTGTAACGATGTGATGAATTATATCGAGAAACGTAACATAACTCGATCGCACTCGCGGCGATTCATTGATGGAATTAAAAAAATGTACCGTTTCTATTGTATACCTATAACTGTTCTGAATCGATTAGGTACAAGCTATAAGTTCATGAACTTTCGATTCAGCTCTGCAGCAGTACTTCAGCCGCTGAAAGAACTTCGAGGTTCTATAATAGCCTCGATGCCATTCAGTGAAGAAGCGAAGAAAAAAAAAAGAAAAGAAAAGAAAAAGCCTTCTTCGTTAAGGAAACAACAATTATTATTTTCCAAGTGGTTGAAAATATCCCTTTCAAACTGTAGACATGCGCGATAATACAGATAGGTATATCCCGAAGTTCACTTTGAAATTATACATGCGAATAAAGAAACAAATTATCATCCATGTGAATAAAATATCTAAGAAATACCCTGGATTTCATCAAATTGCATCAAGTTTCCATGACAAAAGCAAACTTTAAGCGGAGCTCCTCTCCGTAATTGGAGACAGAGCGATGGCAGTGACCCATGACCTGGATTAGAACTGGGCGAATGCAGGAGGCCGGTTCGGAATACCCAGGGCCGTTTATGGCGCGATGTAGAGAGAAAGAGAAAGAGAAAGAGAAATAGAAAGAGAGAGAAGTACAACACAGGTTAGGTTAAGTCAGGTTAGGGTTAAGGTTAGCCCTCGGGTTAGGTAGCGATAGGTAAGGTAAGGTTAGGTCAGGTTAGCCAGGGTGTAGTATATAGGTATACATACCCTACCTCTCACGATCGATTTTCGCCTCCTCGCGTCTTCTATCGCGGAACCCAACGAAACCCCGCGATCTCCGGTCACCCGTCCCGTTTGTCAAATTTTTCTCAACACGGTTATTCATCTCGTTGACCGACGTGACGTGACGCGACACGACACGACACGACACGACACGACGGGATTCCCTGAACCGTATATCAATATGTGTGTTACTCGTTTACGACGAGAAAAAAAATATCACCGTGATTTATACCTCAAGTATACGTACAGTTGGGGAATAAAGTTCGCACAGGGTCCAAATTTAGGCTCGAGCATGTCAGTGTCACATGTACATTATTGGATCTCGCAATTTAGGAATTGGATGCAACAACGGCACATTTAGCAGATATGTCCGTTTTGAAAGAATTATTTGTATGTGAAAGATGATGATTCTATGATTCTAAGATTCTATGATTTTCCAACGTATAGGTACCTGGTATCAGATTGCACCGAATGTTGTATTTCGATGCAATTTTTCGCGATAATTATAGGGCAAATTATAGCTCATATTTCAACAATTTATTTTGCTCAATCGATGGCCGTATTCATGAATGCTGCGTTTTTTTTTTCTTCATTTATCACGAAACGTGATAATTATACAAATGCCTTTATTGCATCAAATTTCTCGATTAGAATATTCCCTAATATGTATTTTGACCGGGTCAGATTAACGCTGTATAATTTTTCAGTACGATAATACGTAATATTTATGTATTTCAAGTCCGCTTCTATCCTCGCTCCACATTAATTCACATACTTACACTACAGTCAGTCTCGCTAGTAGTTTCATTCCGTGTTTGTCAGCCGGTAAGCCAACAGCGAAGGGGATAAGTCCGACTACTTACTAGTAGTAGTAGTTAGTTGAGGCGATTTGCCGGCTGACCTGACGCGGAATGAGACTACTGTCGCTCAGCACTATAAGCTACGTTTGCTTTATTTCCGTTGTTATTATTACCTACAGTTTATTTCTACGTTAAAAAAAAAAAATGCTGATACACATGTCATGCGATAATATTATCGATAATTGTAAGAAAGGGTTAAGTAATTAACACTTTTGTCAATCGTAGATATGAATTCATATAGAAGGTGGTTTTTTTTTCGTAGAAATAATACCTTCGTACTATTTTTTGTGGTCCTGTTTTTTTTTTTTTTTTTTTGCCCACCAGCATTAAAGCGTAGCCGTTTATTTTCGGGTTGAAGTCGGGTATATATCGGCTGCAGTGTCTTCGTTTTTAATTGAATTGCGCTCTTTTCGTCTCGGGACTACCCTCGCCCATCGCAGAGATTTGGTGCGGCAAATGTTAGTTGATTTGTCAAAATGAGTGAAAAGCGGTAGTAAATCTTCATTTTCTTCTTCCTCCTCTTCTTCTTCTTCTTCTTTTGTTTTCCTTGATATTTTCATCCGTTTATTTGGCTAATTACACCTCCTTGAGTATAATTCAATATAAAATTCAACAACCCGGACTTTTTTTTGTGTTTTTTTCTTCTTCTTTCACTTAGTTAAAGGTATTAGACGCAATTTATTCTTTAAGAAGGGGTTTATATTATGGGTATTCATTATACACCTTAATATATATTTTCGTTATTAATATAATTAGCAATCCTGCAGCTAAACAAAATTCACTATTTCTTTAACTTCTATTTTCTGCAATTAAATTGATGAAATACTGCGAGTAGGTATAAGTTCGTATCAAGTGAAATAAAAGTTATTTCGTTAAACTATATAGGACCCTGTAAACTGAACATTAGGTCAATTAACAATCAGCATTATTAATTTGCTCATGGTATGCCGCGTTGTAATTATAAATATGATGTATATGTATACCTATATACATACAGATACACACAATATGCTATTTATAATAAGCGCGTGCGATGTAGTTAAAGCGTTGGAGTTAAACGATGCGTATAAGAAAAAGAAAAAAGAAATAAAATAAAAAAGTATATATATATATAGACTTGATCGTATTATACGCGGTATAATAATTAATCTATAAATGTAACGTCATTGACTGATGAAAGTTTTTCTTTTTTTTTCTTTATTCTTTACACTATACATCATCACTGCTCATCCGTACCTTATCATGCACGTTTTAACCAACGTCAGAACAATAGCTGCAGCCTCGGCAAGTAGGGAGCTACGATTTATGAATCAGTTGCCGGCAGCTACAGTGTGTAGGTTTATCGTATAGCTGTATACGTGTACATATACATATATACCTACTATGATTAATTATAGAACAGAGCGAATAGAAAGAATGCGGGAGACAACAGTATTCGCGCTATATTTTACCCTGCAGAAAAGAGAAGTAAAGAAAAGAAACTAAACTCAACTATAAACCCAGTTGATTTTTCTCGCGATAATTGATATCCCGGACCTAAAACAGCATCAATTTGAATATGTATACAAAAATTATCACTGCTAGAAAAAAGAAAAGAAAAACGAAATAATCAATAATTTATTTTATTCTGTTCGTGTTTCAGCTTCCTAGACAAAGTAGCGATAGTGAAACAACCCGACTACACACCTACCGAACAGGTAAACGATTATACTCAATATCTGTTTTATAATTTTCCAACATAGACGTATACATATATTATAAATATGGTTATATACGTGGTGCAGAGGCAACACTGATAACAACTACCTATATGTACCTTGCCGATTATCTGATAATCAAAATTATCTTTAGCTTTACGTGTATCCGTATAACTAGTAAATTTAGTTTTATTTTTATGATTATTTAAACTTTAATAATTAGACCTCCACCTTTCTTCACGTATGCAGTAATTCGCCTTTCTTTATCACAGGATATCTTGAGGTGTCGCGTCCTCACCTCCGGCATCTTCGAGACGCGGTTTCAAGTCGACAAAGTCAACTTTCAGTAAGTTTCAACCTTTAACTAACTAAATAATTGATAGAAATTTGAAAATAGTTTCATTCCGGTTAATTTGAACGTTGGGGGGCGGGGGATTTTGGATCTTTGTATGAGATGCGATTTATGTGTTATTGGAATGGCTATATGTGTAACATAACTCTCGTAGTGAACTGTGATAATGATCTTTTTACAGCATGTTCGACGTTGGCGGGCAACGCGACGAAAGGAGGAAATGGATACAGTGCTTTAACGACGTGACAGCCATTATCTTCGTGACGGCTTGTAGTAGTTACAACATGGTGCTTAGGGAAGATCCAACGAAACTCAGACTCAGAGAAAGTCTCGACCTCTTCAAGAGCATTTGGAATAACCGGTGAGCAGCTATGTCCTTCCTTCCTTCCTTCCCTCCCTCCCTCCCTCCCTCCCTCCCTACTTACTGACTTCGTTTGTTTGTTTGTTTGTTTGTATTTCTTGTTTGCTCAATTCTTCTAACTCCCCTGTTTGTTCGTTTGCTTACTTACCCTCCCCTCGTCTGCCTGTCTGCCCGTCTGCCCGCCTGCCTGCCTGCCTGCCTGGTTGCTTGCCTGTTAATTACCCGGCTAAGGTGTACCTCCACCTATCCTAGAACGGAATACTATTATATACGACACTTTGGTTAGCCCAGAACTTTCACCCACGCCTTTAAATTCCCGTTTATCTATCCCACGGGGGTGGGTCACATACTGCACTCAAGAACCCCTGAGTTTCAAGTCGTTCTTTTGAAGAGACCGTTAAAAGGACTTACGGATATTAATTTTCTAGTGTCTATATTGTTCAATATAGTATATATATATATCAGGCAGATTGCTTTCAAAACTGCTCTTTCATTCTAATCCTATGACTTATAGTACCTCTAGTCAAAAAAGTTTTGTCTTGAGATATTCTGCAGAACTGTATTTCGAACATTGTCACATGTGTGTACATGTTAGAATTGTTTAAAAAGATTTGAAATCCAATGGCTTTCATTTTTGTGCGCGAAAAAATGCCCATCTTGGTAATGCTGTAACTCGATGAAAAAAAGTCGAAAAAAAACACTTGGACAATCAGTCCGAAGGTTGAAATTTCATCTTCGAGATGGTTTTTTTTTTTTTTTCTTTTGAAATTTTTTCTACGGTCATTTCTGACCTTGTCGCGTAGGTTCGAGTGCAGAGTTCCGAAACGCAGAAAAAGAAACAAAGTTTTTCAAAATTCTCTGTGGATCGTTAAAAAAAATTGTAGAGAATTTTCGAAATAGCCATTTTGTAGCCTGAATTTTCCTCTTCAAAATGGACTTTTAAACTTTTCTATGCATTTTTTTTTCACGGAGTTATTCAACTTTGAGTCAAGTCACGCGTATACGCACTATGCACCCCGTGCGTACATATACAATAACTTTTTGTCACCCAATGAGGCAGGGTAGAGAAACAAAAGCTCAAAATTACTACCTCAATCCAAAACTCCGATATATCCATCAATGAGAAAGTTATTCCCAGTATAATAATCTCTGTGTGTTTTCAGATGGCTCCGTACGATATCCGTCATCCTCTTCCTGAACAAGCAGGACCTATTAGCGGAGAAGATAAAAGCCGGCAAACACAAGCTCGAAGATTATTTCCCAGAATTTTCGAGATATCAGACGCCCGTTGAACCAGGGGTTGTCGCAGACCCGACGGAACCACCTGACGTTATCAGGGCGAAATACTTCATCAGAGACGAGTTTCTGGTCAGTATTAGCTGATATTCATCCCCCTAGACTCTGGATATTTAATTATTAGAGATTCACTCTTCTTCACATATTGGATAAACATTTATTTTCATTATTATCTTGAACGAAAATTATAAAACGATGATGAAATAAATATTTCAGCGCATAAGTACGGCGAGCGGTGACGGGAAGCATTATTGTTATCCACATTTCACGTGTGCGGTAGACACAGAGAACATAAAGAGAGTGTTCAACGACTGCAGGGATATAATCCAGCGAATGCACCTGCGTCAATACGAGCTGTTGTGACTTGGTTCCCGCATCAGTGATAGTTGTTCGCCGCTTCGTCCGCTCTGTAATACCAGAGCCCCGCAGTTGAAAATGTTGAAATTGCAACCGCAACTGAAACCGAAATCACAATCGCAGAGTCGTTATACACCAAAGTCGACGAAAAAAAATCAAAGCCCGTTGTCAATATGCCAATTTAAATTCCGAAGTTGTGCCGTGCGTTGATTTTATCTGAGCCACTATTCTACCAGGCCTGGTACACACACAAGTACCATAAACCTAAACCTAATACCAAAACCAAGACTTTGCCCCGTGGGGGGTGGGGGGAGCCCGAATACTGATAAACTGCGTTCCTCTTCAGAGCAGCAAGGGCGAGGGCAATTAGGGAGAGGCCGAGATCAAGGAGCGAGAATAAAATAAACTCCTGTCAGTAGTCAAACGTCCGATGACTCTGCCCCTCTCTCTCACTCTCTCTTTCTCTCTAACTCTCTCTATTCTCTCTCTTTCTCTCTCTCCCCCCGTCTCTCTCTCTCTCTCTCCCTCTCTCTCTCTCTCTCTCTCGTCAGTCAGTCACAGTTTGTCAATCATCGTCGTGGGAATAAAGTCGTTGTAACATGTATTGGATATTGTTAAAACGTGCAGGGGTGAATTTATTAACAACAAACCTATCTATCAATAGGCACGAATTAACGGTGATACATCGTTTTTTATCATCACTTTTATTGTCATGATTATCTGTATTATTATTCTATTTCTACAAGCAAGTGGGGAGAGAAAGGTCATTGCTGGGATTGAAGATACCTTAATTTTAATTTTTTTTTTAAATCATATGGTAAACTTCGTATGTACTCATACATTGGATTCTATGCAAATCCTTTATCACCTGAAACGCGTTCCCTTTCTAAATTCATTCTGTTACAAATTGATGATTCTATATTGTCAGGTTTGTTTATTTGCTTAGGATATAACATCGTGTTCCTTAGTTTTATTTATATGAATCTGCATTTTCATTGATCTTGGATTGTAAGTTGAAAATTCATTGCAAATCAATGGTTTTATAGATAATTTTTAACTCACACCTTAACACCTTTCTATGTATACTGTATACATATAGATAAGTCTCTCATTAAATAAACCTTCTCTCTCACTTGTCCTTCGAATGCAAATGAAGAACTCCGATCCAATCACAGCGGATAGTAAGCTTACAATTTTTTTTAATTAAAGCTAATGTCCATATAGAGTTCATAACTGTTATAATCATAAGAATGATAGTTCAGTTACACTGTACTTGCGCGTATGTAACATCATCGCAGTTTTTGTTCTAGTTTATAACATTGAATAAAAAACACACACGTTGTGTCTATCGGACGTTGACATACGTGTTTCGTTATAAAAGAAATAAAGGGAAAAGAAAATAAATAAATAAATGAATAAATGGAATGATAGAATGAAAAAAAGACGCCTGGGACTAACAGGGCAACGCACAACCGAGCCTAGGGTAATTTTTGTAAGCTTTTAGGAGAGAGAGTGGAAAAAAAAAATCGAGATACATATTGAATTATGTGTATTAGATCTTTTAGAGCAAAAGATAATAGGTGATTTATTTGACTGGGATGAACAAGAGTCTTCGTTAGAAAAAAAAAAGAGAACAAAATAAAGAAATAAATAATTAAATAGAAATAACACGAAAATTTAAACACGGGGTGAAAGAATAAACTCGCGGTTTGTGTATAACGATATCGATTTTTTTTTTTTTTTTTTTATGTATTTGTATTCGAGGTTTAGATAAGTGCTTGAATCTTTTCAAGTCGCACGTTTGAAACTGTATACTGTATACATACATTCAAGTCGCTGCGGTATAATATTGTATGGTAATTATTGTGCCACGTGATGGTTTGTAGAAGAAAAATTAAGTAAATTGTCCGGCTTCTTGTTGAGAGGAAAAAAAAAAAAAACTTTATTTTGTTTGAAAAACTTTTTCCCTCAAATATAAAAAAAAAAAAAACCGGCCATTATTTTATACCCTTCTAACTCGATGGAAAAAAAAAAATTAAATCGAATTTTCGTACTTAACTTTTAACTTGTACGATTGCAAGTATTAAGCCGTTTCTACGACATTGTAATTAATCATTTGCGTATCACAGATCACTGTAAAAGAATCTTGAATAATCATATAAGAAAGTTTTTAATTAGGATATGAACTAAAAACTGATTGAAAAAAAAAAAAAAACAAAACTTAAATCTCAACATTTGATCGAAGCATTTAGAGAAACAGAGCATAAAACACAAAGTTTTCATTAATTGTATAATTTTAAATTTGTTTGTGTAAACGTGTTTCGTTTCACGTGCAGCCGTTTTGTATATACGATTACATAATCGTCGTTATCGTCATGAAATGAAAATACATACATACATACAATAAGAACAGTTATTTTCGAAAAAAATAAAGGAAGTTTATAAAGAAGAAAGGAAATTTTTTTTCTGTTTTTTGTTTTTCTTTTTCTTTTGAACTAAACATGCGTAGGAGTCTAGGTTGACGATTTAATATGCGAATGTTTTTTCAGCAGGCAGCAGTATAATATACATGATAATAATTATAATTGTTATTACATAGATGTATATATACATTAGGGTGGACGTTAAATACCATCTTGAGGAGTGAAGCCCCACAGTTTATAGACAAAAAATAGACAAAAATTTTGGGCCCAGAGCGGGGTTTTTAAAATGAAATTAACCCGTGCCGGTAAGGTCTCAAAGTGTCCCATTCAAAACACATGCAATTTTACGGATGTCAATTCAAAAATTCACTGCGAGGCTAATTTTAATTCAAAAAATTCCAAACTATGTGAAAGTATCAGATATGTGTACTACTACATGGAGGAAAATCGAGGATATCATATCGTTTAATCTGCTCATGATTCCACTCCAAAATAAAATTCTCAAGAATTTTGGTTCGGAGTGGAATCATGAGCAGATTCAACGGTATGATATCCTCGATTTTTCTTCATGTAGTAGTACACATACCTGATACTTTCACATAGTTTGGAATTTTCTGAATTAAAATTAGCCTCGCAGTGAATTTTTGAATTGACATCCGTAAAATTGCATGTGTTTTAAATGGGAAACTTTGAGACCTTACCGGCACGGGTTAATTTCATTTTAAAAACCCTGCTCTGGGGTCAAAATTTTTGTCTATTTTTTGTCTATAAACTGTGGGGCTTCACTCTTCAAGATGGTATTTAACGTCCACCCTAATATACATACACGATTAAAAGTGACTGCGAGAAGACTTATCCCTTCACCCACGTATCTCAAAAAAAAAAAAAAGAAGAGAAAAGAAAGAAAAAAGGACAGGAATAAAACCGTGCCATCAGTTTGATAGTTTGCTAGTCAAGGCGTGGAAAGGCCAGTCCTGTCCGTTACAGGAAATACTGGTATTATACCGTTCGCCGTCGTCTTTGTACTCTTGGATTTATATCTTTTTGATCTAAATAAAAAATGAAAAAAAAAACCTCTAGGAAATAAATAAGTCGTAAAATTCAAGAGAACAATTTATAAATAATGTATTCTGAAGTGCTATATATAATTTTATTTATATACACACATATACATATATATATATATATACATACAATATACATATATTATCATTATTATTATTATTGTTATTATTATTATTATTATTATTATTATTATTATTATTATTATTATATTACATTATTCGATTCGAATCTTTTACCCTGCAGCAGCCTCACCTTATATAGATATATATACCTTATACCTACATAATATACCTACTACCACCTAAATAGTAAATAAATAACTGTATAATTCCGAATCTCATTTTAAGAACTGACCTCCCGACCCACGAGTATGAAACTCAATTAATACACATTAAATATAAATTAAATAAATTCACGCATACACAGTTTTCTACCACTGCGATAGAGTGTATTTTATCGAATTTTACAGTATTTTGAAAATTATTTTAATTATTTAATAATATCTATAAAAATATATGTATTTAAAAAAAAAAATATATGTATATATATGTATGTATGTTTGTATGTATGTATGTATATATATGTTTTATATATACAGGGTGTCCGTGAATCAACATATATCTATATTTAATTAAATTTTCAAGAATATATATTACACTATAGACGTGCCTTTACTAAATAGTGCTGTATCTGATCGTATTATATCGTCTATCACTTGAAGAATTTACACTGTAGTCATTATTTTGTCAGAGTTTGTCGAGAGCTTATAAATCTTTACCTCTTTGTACGTTCATTTTCTATCCTTTCTCTCTCTTGTTCTTTTTCTTCTTCTTCTTCTTCTTCTTCTTCTTCTTCTTACTTTCCTTTTATTGAAAAAGAAGATTCATCAACAACAACAATCTTTTTATATCTCTTGGTAATTTTGATTGTCTTAAATTAGAAATAGCTGTCTGTTGCGCGCAATACTCTACCGTAGGCTCCTATAACTAGGGGGGGATCTTAACTACGTACACTGGCAAAATTATTGCTTATATTTATGTCGCATAGCAGATGGTGTGATAATTATATTCGTATGAGTATATCACTGATATACACATAGGGATGTAGAGACACATACCCTTCTGAATATGTTTATGTTTATTTCATTTGTTAGTTAGTTAATTAGTTAAGGACACCCGGTATACGCGATCATAATTATATATATATGCCTCATTTTTTCCCATGTATCATAATACTTGTATACCTATTATACTTATTTACATACATACATATATATACATATTGAAAGTTTTATTCAAAGGTATGAAGAAAAAGAAAAAAAGAAAAGAAGAATAAAATATTGTATATTTATTCTATATAAATATTGTAGTGCAATATTAAAAATATTGTACGTACATACCTATACATAAATGAAAAACGCGCGCATATAGGTATATATATTATATATATATAGTATATGTATAATAAAGGTAATAACAGAGTTTTAACTAATTGAGACGAATGAATTTTTATGATTAAATAGTATCCATATTTATAATAAATTGCGTAATTGCCATGCTCGGGAAAACAAAAAAATTAAAAAAAAAAAAAAAACTTCGTATAATACAATCGATATGTGTAGTTGTAATATACATAGCAGAACAGGACGTAATTATAAATTCACACAAAGATTATATACCTATATACATATACAGAGAGAATAATTAATTATTGAACGCAAATGATTTTTCATATACATCAACACGTCATACGAGCCACCTACCTACCTACAACGTCTTTTTATTAAGTTATATTATCTTGTTGCATTTTCAATTAATGTTTATAATGTGTTTCATTTTATTTAATGTTATTATTATTATTATTATTTTTATTCGTTTTTTTTTTGTTTTTTTTTGTAAGTATATGTAACAATAGACTTATTTAGCTTTCGTTTAATTAACTTTCGTTATACATTATACATAAATATTCAACACAATTAATATACATACTATAATGATATACATACATATAATATATACATATAATAGATAAATATTGAATGTCCATTCGGCACAAAAGCATTGATTGCAAATATACATATATTAGGTAAAGAGTAAATAAATAAAATGAATAAATAAATAAATAAAAATTAGTATTTCCAAGAGTATTTTTTATTTCTATAATATATGTACTATATATATATAAAAAAGATATTTTGAGATTTTATTGCGATTTATTTACCATGTGTTTTCTAAAGTATACATTTTATTTATTTTAATTTTTGTTTCTATCTATGAAGAAAGCTTTTCCAACTATCGAGTATACATATATACACCTATACCTGTACAGTATACAAATAATGCGTGTTAAGTTTTCAAAGAAAAAAAAAATAAAAAAAACAACAAAAAACAGAGACAGATACAAATATACCGCGTACAGTAATAGTAATTCAGGAAACATTGAAAAAAAAAATAACGAAAGAAACAAATAAAATAAGTAAGAATAGTATCGTCGAGCTGAAATTTAAGAGATGAAATATAAAGGGACAGAAAAAGAATAATATACATACAACATATAGAGTGAAGAAATTATGAACAAAAAAAAAAAATAAAAAAAGAAACCCACAAATAAGGGTGTCGCTGTGTATCTACGGTAACAACTGTCACCTATAAATCAATACAATCCGTTCGTGGTAAAATCTATGTAATTTACTAATCGTTATATAAATTTACATACCACGAACAGAAACGGTAGTAGGTTCTTAATATTATTATTATTATTATTATTATTATTATTATTATTATTATTATTATTATTATTATTATTATTATTATTATCATCATTGTAAATGAAATATAAGTGTAATTGTACAATATAATTTGTGTATACGAGAGACAGCTGAAAAAATATTAACAATAATAATAATAATAATAATAATAATAATAATAATAATAATAATAATAATAATAATTGCCAATGTGGAGATCAAATTCTCAATATAAGACGACACCGCCAGCGAGCTGTCTTAAAATCAATTAATTGGTGAGGACTAGGTTTCATCATATAATTATCATTTTCGTAGTTGTGTCGTTGTTTTCATCTTCATCTTCGTCCTCATCATCCTCATCATTATTATCGTTATTATTTACATATTATTATTATTAATATTTTTATTATTATTGTTATTATTATTATTATTATTATTATTTATTATTATTATTATTATTATTATTATTATTATTATTATTATTATTATTATTATTATTATTGATGTGTGTAAAGTAATATACATCGCCTTGTGATTTGAATGTTTTTAAAACAGCCCGCGTACGAGTCGATCGCACAAGTATTTTTACCTATACTATACATCTCTACAGCATACTATCCTAAACCTCTATATTATACGCCTATACATATGTATATTACACCTATATAATCTTATAATTATTACTATATACTACACAGAATGCAAATGAAAATGCAAAGAGAGAAAAAAAAGAAAAAAGACGCGTAAAAATGTATGTGTATATATTTATATGTATGTATATGTGTGTATGCGGATATATATATATATATATATATATATATATATATATATATATATATATATATATATATATATATATATATATATATATATATATATATATATATATATATATACAATATACATATTATTTCGAAAGAAAATAAATGATTTTAATTGAAGAGAAATTAAACGTTGATTTTATCGTCGGAGGGGAGAAAGAAAGAGAAAAAAAGAAAAATATTGTACGATATACTATAATATGTATGTACTGTACTACAAATAACTTTGTTCAAACCAGCTAGCATTCTTTTTTTTAATTTTTTTTTTCTTTTAGTTTTTCAGTTCTCGTATTTTGTGGAAGAAAAATAATATAATATTACGTAATGTAAAAATTGTGATAAAGTCCAACCGCCGCCGCCGCCGCCGCCGTCGTCGTCGCCACCGCGTGTCCAAATATACATATACCTAATGTACAATATATTCTGTATCAGTTTTTTTTCTTATTTATATATTTTTTCTATAATTTTTTTTTTCTTCATCGTTCAAAACCAATATCCATACGGATGTGTATTCTGTTTATTTATTTATTTATTTTTTTCCTATAATACATATAGATTAGGTATAGATAATTATTATTATTATTATTAGCTAGATTCGTCGTGTTTTTAAAGCAGGATATCACATTGCTCGCGATTCCTACTTTACAAACAATTATATATACATATACATTATATACATATACACATGTATATATTATATATTATATTTATAGTTATTATAGAATGCCCGAACACACAAAACACACGCGTAGGTATGCTACAAACTACGTATTCAATTATTACTTTTCGATTATCCTGACGTGTTCAATCTAATCTCTGATTATTCATCATTATTGTTATTACTATTACTGTATTATTATTGTTATTATTATTACTATTATTATCATTATTATTATTAATATTATTATTATTAATATTATTATCATGTAGGTAAATTGAGATCGTTATTATTGCTTTTGTAATAAATATTTAGTACATATATATGTGTGACGGTACGATGGCGAATCCAAATAAATAATATAAAAGAAATAAGGGAAATGTTATTATCATCGTGATAATATATCTTAACGTAGAACGCTGTATGTATAGGTATATTGCGTAAGAGAAAGACAGAAAGAATGAAAGAAACATTCAATTAACGCGACAAAATAATTGTATTATTGCCAAATTGTATAACTAATATTATATTAGAATCATTTGGCAATTTATTTCTCGAGATATATAGTATATACATAATATTATATACATATAACTAGCACGATATGTGCGATATATGTATAACTGCAATTTATTTTTTACGGGTCAAAAGAATAAACAAAAAAAAAAAAAAAAGGAAGAAAAAAATACTGATGTTGAACAACTGTAGTATATCTGTATACGCTGGGTATACAATCTCAAACGTATACATACTATACTTACCCATATACATATATAGTTGATAATTATTTCTTATATAGTCTATTCCGGATTGCAGGTGCCAGAGCGTTCCCTCAAATACGCCATATGTAAATCATGCACGCTAAAGTATATATATATGGGAAAAAGAGAAAAGAAAAAATAAAGAAATCATTTCAATTATAGAAATATTCATGCAGCTATAATATATTATATATGTAGGATTATAGCCGAGCGGCCGAAACCGCGATTTACCTATCGAACTTTTTGCCTGTCTTTGCCTTTATACTAATAATTAACTTATGAGAGGCTATGCTACGGCGTTATATTAATTATAATATATCGTCCAGCAAAAGACAACGCCGTATCTGTCGCTGAGCTTCGGCCTCTCGGGTCGCGTATTGTAATTTAATTATATATACTAATTAGCCACGGACACCGGGGGCTGCACCTGCCTGTTATACTAACTTGTCGTTCACTGTTACACAAGTGCAGCGATGAAGATAATAAAAAAAAAAAAAAAAAAAATAATAATAAATATAAAAACACGGGCAGATGGAGAAAAAGATAATCTGTGATTCAAATCAAAATCTGAGTTTTTAAGTAAAACGTCATTTGTATTATACCTATATGTATATCTCTTATCATTTTTTATTTATAACGTAATACCGATTATCCATTAATAGTAATGTTAACGTTGAATGCACTATATAGGATCCATGTAATATCTCGTGCTGCGCAGAGAGCCCTATAGGTATACGTACATACATACATCAATTATTCACATATAGTTATTGTTTTTAAATTAAATTCTAACTATGTAATATAATATCGGGAGAGCCGGATAACTTTACTATATACTGGCCTGTCTCTCCCTTATCATACCTGCCTCATACCTATACATATACCTGCGTCAATCTTTTTCATTCATTCATTTTTTTTTTTTCATTTTTCTATATGTAGCATCAATTACTTAAATCGTGTGGAATCTTTATCTTTGTGGCGTATACATATAATAGGTATGTATGATGTGGCTCTCGTGTGCACAGTGCAGATACATATATGGGTATGCGATATATAATTTAGTGAGAGAGAGCTTGCAGACTGCTGCTGAGCTGCTGCCGTTGAAGAAATAGATAATAATTAACGAGTTGTTATCAGAAATGGGGGGGGGGGGGGGGGGGGGGGTGAAAAGAAACAAAACAAAACAAAGAAAAAAAAAAAAACAATTAAAGAGGTAAATTTCTTTAATTTATAAAATTTATTCATTATCATATTTTCAAAAGCGTGAATGGAAAACTATCTTTTGCTGTTAGCTGTTCGTGAATCGTCTGTAATGAAAACTAACTAAATAAATAAATAAATAATATTATTAATAATATAATTATAGAAAAAAAATTTTGTACAGGCTGTCTGTTTTGTCGTGCGTATATACATATATGTATAAACATATATTTATACATATACCTATATACATATATGTATAAATATATATCTACATATATATAAATTAAGAAATCAGCAAGTTAGTAATATAACTTGCATAGGAATATAGGTATATATAAAAGTATGTCCCTTCGATTCGTTGTTGCGTGTCTTTTAGAAAGATGTCTAGATGAAATCTAATTAAATTGAAAAATGATTGAATAAATAATAATAATAATAATAATAGTAATAATAATAATAAGAATAATAATAATAAGGGAGAAAGAAAAAACTAAGTAAACTAACAAAATACATGATAAAAATAAAGCTATCTAGGAACAAATAATGTAGCGAAATTAATAACGTGGGGGAGTAAGGGAGAAATGAGAGAAGGGCTTGAGGGAAAGATTGGAAATTTGAATAATATTTGAAGTACCTAACTATAGAGAATGTATAATATATAAAAATAATTATAAAATTGCGGGCGAGTGGGGCTATAGTCCATCCCGGCGTTTTAAAACGGTTGTCGGATTTCAATCGACTATACTATAATATATATTATAGTTTTATTAAATCTCGTACTGAAATTTGAAACGCTGGACTGGGCTATAGGATATGTTGATATATATATTATATAATATTAAAAATTGTGAGCGGATGATGATGGGCGGGCACGACTTCGATCGTGTTCTACATAGACTAAAGAGAAAATAAAAAAAAAAAAGGAAAAAAAAAAAAAATTAAGAAAAAATATTTCATTCGTATTCTGTGATGATTGTCTGAATATAAAGTTTACATGAACTTGAAAGAGAAACAAAGAAAAAAAAAAACTAACAGGTAACAAATTATGATTAGTTCGTAAAACAGAATTAACAGACTATTGTACTGTATACTAACTAACTGCGCAAAGATAAGAAAAAAAAAATAAAGATAAATTTAAAAAAAAAAAAAAAAAAAACCTTTTATAGCTATAAGATTTCAAAGTCTAATGAGGTAATTTGTTAGACGTGGAACGGCACACGCTACGAAACGATTAAATTATATACAGAATAAATAATATTCGTAGCATAATGAAAAAAAAAAAAGAAAGAAAAAACGGAAAAAAATTGAAAGAAAAAAAAATGAAAAAAAAAAACCAACAAACAAACACGTGTTAAGATTTATAAAATTAGTTTATAATGTATTTGTTTATCGTTGCTTTCAGGATATACCTAAAAGTTATGTGTAAATTATCATATATATTGTATCTTCGAAAGAGTCATTTAGTAAATTCTATAAGAGTATGATATAATATTGATTATTATATTACAAAAAAAAGCCACACAGAAGAAAAAAAAAATAAATAAAAAGAAAGAAAACCACTGTACCATACGTTTGTGTAACTAAAATAATAATATAATAATAATAATATGATCATAAAAATTATAAAAAAATATATATACATATATATATGTATACACATACGTGTATGTATATATGTATATATAAAATAAATACTTACCGTATGTCTTATATAAATTACTAATACCTACTTGTACAGTATCCTGCCAAAACCATTTCATTTCATTTAACAAGACGTCCTCGACGTTCTATATTTACTTCTCATCATTTACCAAGTTAGGAAAAAAAAAATTTAACTATAATAAGTACATACATACATGCATACATCATTTCAGGTTGTAATTAAATTACAAAATTTCACTATACAGTTCAGACTTTTATTCAATTTCATCAAACATACATATTATCATTTTTTTTCTTTTATAATAATCGGTATAAATTGCATAGTACTTTAATTTGATTACGTAATTAAATAAACAGGCCGCCTTGCAACAGAATAAATTAAGGTCGTAATAGGACTGATAGCAACTGCTGGATTAATTACCTATTCGCGACAAATTAAATGCGAGTTTGTGATGAATTTTTTGCTATTTGTATCGTTTTTATAGAATAAATATCAAGAGCTGCTTATATCGTCTCAATGATAGCAGCTAAACCGATTTTCCAAGATTAAGATGCCTGTCCAGATATATCAGCTGCGCTTTCGATTCTAGCTTTGCCAGTTGGGAAACCGCTGGAGCCATTTGTGCCACGTGATTCTGATATCCACTTCCTAGATAAAATTCAGAAAAACAAATGTCAGTTTTGGATGTAACAAATTATTGAATATACCTATTACGGTCTCGAAGTTGTATAGAGTCAATCTAAAACCAACTGATCTTTATAACGTGGAAATTGCATGATGTGTTGGTTGATTAGCGCTTACCAAGAGTCACCTTCTTTTGTCCGTAAGTAACTTTACCATCGAAATCGTCCAACGGAACTTTGATGTCTGTTCCGACCTGCTGAATCGTGATATTAAGATGGGATTCAATTTCTCCCAAAAACTGTAAACAGAAATAACAAATTATTCCCAAGAATTGATATTACGTTGTTATTTAATTCATTGCAATGAAAATTGCAACGAAAAATGAAGCAACAGCACATACTCTGGGCTCGTTGTACCAGATACAGCAGCCAGCTTGTTCTGTAAGATTTGTATTACTGCAATTCCTGCCTCTTGAGGAACACCATTCTCCGTGGTACCACACCTTTTCTGGTACACTACTCACTAGCGATATAGCCAATCCCATTCGTTCAGCTCTACCTACCCTCCCGATTCGGTGTACATAATTTGACTTTTCATCAGGTAGCGTAATATTGATCACTGCGAAGGTAAAAACGAAAAAAGGATATTGTATCATGTATCATTAGGGTGGGGCAAATAAACCATAAGTTTTTGAGAGTGCCTTTTGGAAAAAAAAAAATTTGCAAAAGAAATATTTCATCGACTTTGTAGATTCCTTGTTGCTTACTGAAAGGAAGTCCAGTGACGTCTAATCCCCTAGCTGCAACGTCAGTACAGATGAAAAACTTGACTTCTTGACGTCTGAATTTTTCCAAATTCGCTTTACGCTCTTGAGGTTTTCTGTCGCCGTGAAGACAAACGCACGAAAATTCGTTGCCTCCAAAACTCTTTAGATAACGCTCCAAATTATCGCAATCGATTTTAGTCCTGCAGAAAATAATCGCTCTATCCATCTTGTGCTCTCTTATTGCTCTAACGCAATACTCTCCTTTCAAAATCTTTACCGCCTCTGATAGCGTTTCTGAAAATTGATTAAACAATTGATCAAAATCAAAGTTTCTATCAAGTAGATTCGAGCAATGCGTAATTTGTAAATTTGAAGAAAATTTTACGAACCTGCAGTATTGTTTCCAGGTCCAACTTTATCTCTGTAATGCACTCCGTCCGTTTGAACATGCGTTTTCAAATTATGCCATAATTTATCTTTCTGCGGATCCACCATGACTACAACATGGTGTACAGTTTCAGGAACCGCATCTTCACCCTTTAGGTCTATCCATGTTGGAAAATGCATCAGACGATCCTGAAATATGAAGTTTTTTCAAAGACTTGCATGTTATTTTTTTTCTTTACAAATATGCCTCGAGCTTTTAAAATCCATATGCTTCTTTAATTCTTTCATATTTTCATTGTTCAAAAATATCCAGTATTCTTACCGCCAGTTTTTTAACTTCAAAATCATGTAGAGTAGCCGAGCAGACTATCATCTGCAATCTTCTACCATCGCAGGTAATTTTTGGAATTTGACGATGCAGTCGATTAATCAGGTCAGTATATCCCTGTTTCAATAAGCCATCAGCTTCGTCGAGTACAAAGAATCTGAGGTGTGATAGTAGAGGATGTGAATTGACGAGGAAGATTTAATTCAGTTAATAAATCTCTTGAGGTATTTACACCTTGAAAATTATTTTTTTTTTTTCAAATAACTAAAACACTGAATATTCGTGTGATCAATATTTCAACCCACCTACAATGAGTCAAGGACAGATAACCACCCTGTATTAGATCGTCCAATCGACCAGGTGTTCCGACCACAATATCTACCCCTGTATTCAAAACAGAAATTTGCTCTTTCACATTAACTCCTCCGATTACCAACAGCTCTCGTATATTCGGGTTCGCCAAATGTTTCTTGAACTTTATAATAAGAAGATTCAGTTAGTTTTCACACATCTAATCTCTCAATTAATCATATTAGAAATAGAATATCAAAATGAACGAATGAACGGATGAAAATAATATCGAATCATAAAATGAACACCTTTTGTATCTGATTGAAAGTTTGTTCAGCTAATTCTCTAGACGGTTCTATTATTATTGCTTGCGGAGCGTTGTTCGATGGAATTAAATTGTCCGCAGTGCTACTTCCCGAGACGGTATTGTCGCGAATGGAATCCTTCGGAGCTGATGATACAGCGAGGTACCCAACTGGGGGTGAATGTTTGAATGGTTGAGCTCCGAAATTGAATGCCATCTCGGCGTTTTTTAGGACAACAGCAGGAAAGAAGGTCAAGGATTTTTGTTGACTGTTCAAACTGAACGCCTGACCCAAGTCAACGCCGTTTTTTGTGAATCTTATTTCTCCGTTTGTTAAATTCAACAGACATCCAATCACGTCATGCATTCCAAATGGCTCTCCATAATTGTCAAACTGTCTTGCATTTGACTTTTTACCTGTACCACCAAAACCAAATCCAAATTTGTCTGTTCCCAGGTCCAAGCTCGCCTGTTTAATAAAAGACATAAAAAATAATCTGGTTTTTAAAAGAGATAGAAAGAATTGTTAGACATCTTGTATGTTTGCTCGAGAGTCTTGACATTGATTATCATTTTTTGTTGCATCCTCCAGTGGGTGAGGTTTATAGAAGCAACGACGATTTTTTTATTTATCAAATGTATGAACTTGTTTTTTCTGTATCTTTGAATTAATGAAGTTCTTATACCTGGGGACTGGACCAACCAACACGACACAGACCCTCATCAGTGACTGTAGCCTCGTAGTAGAATTTTCCACTGCCTTGAACACCTTTAGTTGCACGACCACCGTGCCAGTCCCGTTGTTCACGACTCTGACATCGCAGACCATCTGGAGTAACGGCTAGTGCTGAGCCTCGGTCGAATAAACTCATTGTACAATGCGGCGCTGCAATGTAAAGGAAACTTTTTAATGCTTTGAAGTGACGAGAGCTGCTTTAGACATTCATTATGATTATAAGAAGTCGTTAACGAATTTATTCGAAGAAAACTATACTGAATTTTAGAATTACGTTACAAGAATGCCTGCACACATTTTTGGTACCATAATAATCTTTGAACTAAATAAATTCTTGATATAAATAAACGTTTGTATAAAATTGGAGTCCATTTAAATGATTTCCAGGCTTTTAAGGACCAGTATATTGAATTAATTAGCAAATTACATGACTGCAGGGTGGCTTTGGAACTTGAAGTTTTTCCAGACTCTAAATCCTTTAGTGTTTCCCACACAGTTTGCAGTATCGGTAGACAAAAGGCGCCCGTTTTACCGCTCCCAGTTTCTGCAGCCATTAGAACATCTCCTCCTCCCAGAATCAGGGGGATTGCTTCAGCTTGTACATCCGTTAGCAGCCTAGATTTAAGTAAGGTAGCAGTTTTTAGCGTGTCAATGAAGTGCCATTCACATTTATGAGTACTTCAGATCGTTGAATAACTTTTTAACTAACGAACCGAGTTCAACAAAATTTTGTGCACACATGCCTTGAATAGTTTCAATGAAATTATAAAAATTTTGTCACGAGGTATGGCAAGGGGACAGAATAACGTGTTTTCGACGAAGTGTTAATATCTCGAAAACCGTTCGTACGATTTTTATGAAATTTATTCGGTGTTTACTCATTGAGGTAATGAAGATTTTCGCCAAATATAACACAATTTGAGAATTTCAATGTGGAATGGGTGGCAGTTTGAAATTTTATTGCATCATAGCTTGATAACTGTTGGATCAATTTTACTGAAATTAACTGTAGAATTGCGTTTTACTATGAGCAACGTATTTTATTTAAAAAAAAAAATTATTTTTCGAGTAATCAACTACGCCCGATTGATTGGGACAGGTTTTCTCAACTACTTGCAAAAGTAATTCAAACTTGGATTTCATCATTCTGATCACAATAAGCTGGGCAGCTTCGTTCGAATATATAGGGTGTCCGGTTTCAAAATACGCATTAGGATATATCTCAAAAAGTACAGATACTATTGACAACTGTTTCAGACAAAAGTTGTATTGTTTCAAGGGAGACACCTGATAATGCTATGGGTTTTGAATTTGAATAGAGTTTTATGGGGTTTTCATGAGGTGTTGATGAGAAATTGAACTTTTAGAAAAAAAAGTTCCTACAAAAGTATTATATTTTCTTCTGAGGATTAAGAATCTGCACTAAAAAATAGGAGTTCCCATTTAGAAAACAAAAATCACCTCACAAAAACCCCATAAGACTATAAAAATTCAAAACCCATAGCATTATCAAATGTTCCCCTCGGAACCGTACAACTTTTGTCTAAAACATTTTTCAATAGCATCTCTAGTTTTCGAGATATATCCCGATGCGGATTTCAAAATGGGACACCCTGTATAATGTATATTCGTGTATGGAGATTGCATCAATATTTGCAATAAAAGGAATCATATGATAATACCTAATACATTGATACACTTATATATTATTTGAATTTTGTTTTCTGTAAGAGATATGCGATCTAAAGGGTATCACAACAGCTGTTACATATTACAGACTGCAATGTTACTAAAATGTAAGTGCACTTACGTCCATTCCATGTCTTCGACAGCCCTCGCTATTTCGGGTAGAACACCCAATTCTGAAACGAAGAATAGTCTTAAAAAATGTAATTTATTCAAATAATTATATGGGAATGATATAATCTCTAGATTATATCAATAGGTTATGTATACGCTTTCAACCCCGGTCTTGACCCGCCCGACAGTGACTTAACCTTAAAACACCGGCTATTATGATGTAATAATAAATATCCGCGATTAGACATATACAACAAAAATGTCTTTGATTCAAACCTTCGAAAGCTGTCATTTTGAATTCTTAATGTCTCTCGGTCGTAGATCACAATTCACTTTACAGACACATATTATCGTTCTTTTGGTTAGCGGACGAAGTTGTTCATTCTTTCCAGAAGAACCGCATTGAAATCTGTCAAAGTCTCCAACTAGCCTTAATTTTTTAGATGAGTTTTACTCGAGATCACGTGATCTGCGATTTAAATCGATACGAACCTCGCACGCGTCACGGTACCTCCCGTCCTTGTCAATCACATCATGTTCCGGATCCTCCAATACAGGCTTCTCTCTTTGACAGAGTTGAAGTTGGCGCTAAGTTGAGGGTAATGGAAAAAAACAATTAATCAAATCGAGATCTATGAGACGTAAATAATAATCGTATTTTAATAACTTTATTCTTTTACTATATCATTAACACGTAATAATTATGAAAATTATTTAAAATGTGACAACGATATACGGGAATGAAATCGTCGTTCGATAATTGACAAGCATTAACACCGTAAAAATGACTCCGAAACGAAAGGTTAGTGGGATTAGTATATAACATAGTTAAATTTCACATTTATAGGTTAATAATAAAATTTCTATTCGAATTTCCTCGAATCTCTACAAAACCAAATTATGTGTTAAAAGAGCCGAAAATCCTCAACAATCTCTCCGTTTCCTTGCATAAATTCACTCACAATGTCTTTCATCCATTTCTCTTTATCTCAACGTCTCGCATAACAAAGCTAAGAGAAAGCTAACCTTAAAATAATATGATATTTCGCTCTGTATCATCGTATCTGTTTTTTTCCATCTACAGTTGTTTTTATTCATATTGGTAATAAATTCTGGACAAAATTACCGCCTAAATAAACTCATAAAACAATATTTGGATGTTAATCTGAGCTGAAACATTATGGAAAACCTTTTTTAACAGACGACAAGCTCGGAGTCAACGTCGAGCAGTAGTTCAGGTTCGTCTTCTAGTAGTTCGTCGAGTTCTGGTAGCGAGTCAAGTTCTTCAGATTCAGATAATTCCAGCAGTTCTGGAAATAGTCGTAAGGTATCTGATTCTGATAGAGGAAAAAAGAAGACTCCATTTCCTCCCGGTAGGCATGGTAAACCTAAAAATGAAAGCGGCGGAGGACCGTCAGTCGATAGTAAAGTAAAGGATAAAATACCAGCTAAAAGTAGACCCGTTGTTTACTCGTCTGAATCAGAAGAATCTCCCAATAAATTGAAATCTACAAAGAGGAAAGTTCCCGCCAAACCTAAGGCAACTGCAACGGTTGCTCCTGTTGTTAAAAATCAAAAGATTGTCAACAAACCTCCGCCATCAGTTGGAAAAACTGGCACTGGTGTTAGAGTTGTGCCAAATAAATCCAGCAAGCCTTTAGGTGTGTGTAAGATAATTGTTTTTTGTTTTTTTTTCTTTTTCATATACAATATTCAGCATTCGATATACAAGTCAATGTCTTCTTGTTTTTTTCCTTGTTCAATTTTCCAGCCGTTGTTGGGAGTACTAAGCCTACGGAAAAGATAACCAAGGTTGCCGCTGAGCCTGTGCAAAAAAAGCTAAAGAAAAAGAGCATATTCAGTCCTGAGAATAGCAGCGAAAGTGATAGTCCAATTCCGGCTAAACCTGCTGTTATTAAAGTTGCTGGACCGTTGATTAAAGCAGCTAAATCACACCAGGCTAAGATCAAAGGGGGAGATGTTAAACCGAGAGGGATTTTGGCTGGGAGAGCTGGTGAGATCGATGTCTGTTGTTATATTTAGATTTGGGGTGACTTGATTTAAACTAAATGATTTAAATCTATTGTTCCTTTTCTTAATTTACAAGTCATTTTAGATCATTTTGACTTTTTTCTTTCCAATCATAAGTTTTATTGAATAAAATTACACAAATGTACACATTTTGATTATTGCAAACTTTAGTTTAGGAGATATTCACCGTCGCAAATACAAACATTTAGAAATTTCCTTGGGTTTTATTAGCGTTGGTGATTAAGCAGCAACAACAACAGCAGCAGCAACAACAACAGCAACAACAACAGCAACAAGAACAACAGCAGCAGATAAAATCAGAGAGCTCTGCAAGCTCAAAGAGTTGTTCTGGAGGGTCGGGGTCTTCTGGTTCCACCGAAAGCAGTTCCGATACAGAATCATCAGATAGTCCTACAACTCCGCAGCCGCAGCATAAGAAAAAGGAACCACCTCCGACTGGCAATGTCTGTAGTAGCGGACCGGCAAAAAGACCAACAGCAAACGTGCTCGCAGCTTCTAGTATTGGCAAACAGCAAAGAGGACCTAAACGTCCAGGTATAAAAAGAGTAGAGGATTTCTTCGACCATAAACATATTTTATAATCGTTTGCATTCTTTATCACGATTATTTAGTCTTATGATCCTTTTTTATTATAAAATTATCCTCATGTTGCAGATTTAGTCAAAAGCGAAGATGAAGGCGAGCTCTCGGACTCTGATAAAGATATAGAAACCGAAGGCAATGGACCAACAAAAACAACAGCTAAAGGAAAAAGAAAATTACAAACACGGAGAGGCAGCAAACTACTTCAACTACAAACTAAAGCAACTAGTGATACAGAGTCTGATACCGGTAGGCAATACTTTCTTCCTATTCAAGAATCTGTACAAAGATGATGAAAGAAATTCATTCTTTCTTTTATGCGCAGCTGAGAGCAAGAGAAGCACGAGCAAATCACCGGTGAAACGTGCAGGTCCTGGGACTGGTATCAGGCATCAATCAATCGTAGGAAGGACAGGAGCTGGAGTTGATAGCGGAGGTAGATCACAGGACACCAGAGCACTAACTCGGGCACGAATAAGCACAAAAGAACGCGAGTGCCCTCTGGCTTTGAACTGCGATTCACGAGGCCATCTTTCCGGGCGATTTGAAACCCATTTTACACTCGAAGCCTGTCCCTTGTACCATAACACAACACAGCAGGCCTGTGTGTGAGTATCTGACTAAAAAATTGTGACTCTGAGGAGTTTACGTGAATTGAGAGATTTTAATTTAATATTTTATTTCGATAGGGAGTTTTACAAGGACCGGAAGAAGCACGAAGAAGAACGCAAAAAGGCTCTATCAAATTTGGGAAAAAAATCTCCCAAAGGACTGCATCAAACAAACGAACAAAGAAACTATCAACTCAAAGTTAAAGAGATGCGAACTAAGTCCAAAGCCGGCAGCGGCAGTGGGACCGAGAGCGCAAGCGGGGGTGAACATCAAGGAATAGAAAAAGACCGACAACCCAGAGTCAACAATCTCACATCTGACTATGATCTGAAATTGTTTATGGAGGCGCAGGCGATCGCGAGTGAAAAAATTGTAAGAAAATTGTCGATGGTTTAATTATAACGGCAAACGATGAGTCGAAAGTCACGTTCTGAGTTTAAGTACAATGAACATACGCGGGTTTTTAGCATTCCAACAATATTCTTCTCTTTTTCATTTCAGGAGAGAGAATTGCGAGAATTGGGAAGCGGCGACGGAGGTGAAAGCAGCGGTAGAAGTTGCAGTGGAAACGGTGTTGGTACTCGTTGCGTTGAGATGGGGCGTTGGGAAATGGAAGTATGGTACCAGAGTCCGTACCCCGAAGAATTTAGCAGAGCTCCGAAGTTATATCTCTGTGAATTTTGCCTAAGATATGCTAAAAGCCGCCAAGTTCTGCGTAGACATCGGGATAAATGTTTGTGGAGGCATCCGCCGGGGCACGAGGTATACCGGTTAGTAAAATTCGGTTTTTGGCTTTTAGGAAAAACTCTGTTTGTGTATTATAATCCTAGTATATACTTCGAAGACAATACCTTAGCCAAGAATGAAACGTGTCTAAAAAAAATACTCAAAAATTACAGGAAGGACAAAATCGGCGTCTGGGAGGTTGACGGGAAACGGTACAAACAATACTGCCAAAACCTTTGTCTACTCGCCAAGTTCTTTCTGGATCATAAGACTCTCTACTACGACGTCGAGCCCTTCTTATTCTACGTTATGACGATTGGTGACTCGGAGGGATGCCACACCGTCGGATACTTTAGCAAGGTAAATTATATATCATAGATGTAAATTGAAAGGGATTACTTTTCCTCCCTTGATCAATCAGAAATTAAACTTTTCATATTTTGTTGAAGCTTGTTGAGACTATAATTTCATTCTCGATGTATACATGTGTCTGAACTTTATACCGGAATAATTTATTCTAACGTATGTACATTAGTCCAGTTTGATCAGGATATTTTATATACAGAAGGTGCAAATACTGATGGGGAAAGGTAAACGGTAACGGGACCGAATTTTATCATTCGATTTTCTCGAGGGCGTATTTCAGAAAGTTCGTTTTTCTTCCAACAGGCTTTGCCTTGGAATTCCCCATTTGTACATAACATACATGATACAGAATACAGTCTGTCTCTGGGAGGTCTCGGGTTCAAGTTCCGACATTGTCAGACTAGCCACGCCGCATATCTGTCGTAATTTTTTTTTTTTATGATAGTTAAGCGTCAGCTAGCTGTGTCGAGATATTACCCCCAGAGATCGCCTCAGCGATGTTTAGCATAGGTATGTATTCTGCGAAATGCGGGTTTCTGTAGGTCATCCTAAGTCGTTTATACTCATAGTCACATATTGATAATTGTATTTAGTTAGCTGTATATGAGCGACCGGCGGCGGTTCGTAGAATCGATGAAAATAGAATAAAAAAAATAAAAAGGCGATGCGCTATATCTAATTCGGAAAAACTGATCATACTTGTATACCAAGGCACGTGGCACTTGGTGACGATTAAAACGTACGGCAGTCATAACATAATTAGCGCGATAGCGAGCCTCGAGTAGACGTTAAAGGGGGAGAAGAACTGTAAATGGTAAAAAATAAGGCCCGCAGGGTGCTGGCTAATTGGTTACTCGATCGCGACGACTGGGCATACGATAAGGCAGGCGACGGTGGTTCATTCATACGACGTAGCCGTTGTGTTGGCCTCTGCGCATCGTCCTCCCAGTTCGTATATATACCCATATACATGCATATGCATATACATATTTAAATCCCGTATATATGTATACGTTTCTATATATCATATAGATACGTAAGTGGGTGTTGTACGTATAGACATACGTGTCATTTTATGCGCGCACACGCGTTAGTCGCAGTTCATTGTGCATATAGGATCCCTCCAGCTTTTCGACTCTGGACTTTGACATCGAAAGCATATAGTAGGTATAGGTATGGGTGTAGCTATAGAGCGAAGGGAGTGGCTCAAGTTTTGCGGTTACGTTTATGTTTGCGTTTCCCTTGAGCCATGTATTTCGCTCTATACCTATACCCATCGTCGTCCGGGCTAAAAGGGTTTAGTCGAGACCCATCCCTCCTCAACACCGTGTTTTATTACATGTAACGCTTTAGGTCGGAACAAGCCACGTAGTAGATAGATATCTTTTTATCTACACATGTATGTATGTACGTACATACATATACGAGGGTGACCGTAAAACAGGGGAATGTCAGGGAATTTTAAAGCCTAGAAAATTTGAGGAAACTTTGTTTAAAGCTGGGGATCATTTTCGGACGTTCTCTTACTTTACAAGGTAGAGATATAGACTCGATACCTATTTTTAGGAAAATTTTACCATTAAATTTCTGTGTTTTTAATTTATTGTACGTACGTATGTATACATACATATACATACATCGAATGGTCAAGCCCTGTAAAATTGAGGAAACTTTAAATTTCAATAATTATCAGTATCCGGCTGTAATATATACCTGCGTGATTTTTTCCCGCATACTTTTCCCACCGTTCGCGATTTCCGAGCTATTAATCCAAATACATATATACTGCATACATGTTACAAAAACATACCTATTCGGTACGTTTACGCAGCGGCTATGGGCGTTATCTTGCGACGCGACGCCTGCAGTATGCTATCTGGTTCTCGGAATTTACATGAGAAACAATACGGTCGGTCACTATCGGCCGCAAAACTCTTAACGCTTAATCTATAAGTATAACGATTTATGTATTGTACATGCATACGTGGTTACTTGTTATTTCCACTTTTATGCACATTCAAGTCATTGTATAATATATTCGAAGATAAATTTCATCCCAAAGCGTGTTTCCAAAATTCCCATTCTTGGATTTCGACGACTCGATCAATTTCTGGGCTCTATTTCGATAGCTGCACGATTATGGATACGCGCGTCTAGACCTTAGCGTCTGAGCTCGAACCCTTTCTCCGTTCACCGTATTCCGTTAATCGATATTCTCCCGTCATTCGTTTATCTGCATCTGAGTTTTGAAAATGATTAACCCCATATCGAGGTCGATAATTGACTGGAGTCCTTTGGGTTTAGATTTAGGTTTAGGGGGGGGCAATCGTTAACCCTGGTGCGGGCGGTTCCTACGTGCGGCATTGTCGAGTCAAAATCTTTATCGACGTTCAATGACCCCGACCCTGGCTAGACGGCGGGACGCAGCCAACGGGGTTGGGTGCGGGACACCCACCCCCGACCCTTCCGCCCATCGAGCCAGGCAACGACCCGGCGCGGGGCGCCGCCGAGGGCGCGCTAGGTGGTTGCTTTGGGGTAGGATGAGGCGGCCTGGGGGTGTTGTGGGGCGGAAAGGTATGGGGAGGGTGTCGCCGCGCGCCGGGTCGTCAACCTTTCCGCACCACCACCACGGCACTGCGACGACGAGGAGGTCGTTATTATTTTCTACCGCGTGCAGTGCGCCGCACGCAGAAGAGAGACCGGATTCGTTGAGGGTGTTTTTGAAATTGGGGATAAACCGCTTAAATTTGAATGACTGTACATACGAAATACACCGAAGTATATCCACAAAAACATAAAAAATCAGCCCAATTTAGAGAAAAATAATATATTTTTAATTCGAAACAACATAATCGTACAATATAATTATGTTTCATATGTAACACTTATATCGAAGATAAGAAGGCTGTATGCAAAAACAGAAGACTTATTCGCATCTAATGTACAAAAACTAATTTGGAAGGATTTTTTCTCCAACTATTACGCTGTTATTAATGCCTTTCCTTTTTGTGTGTCTTGTTTTGTACTGGGAAACCTGAAAAACTCATGGAAATTCATTTTGAGGTTTCACTCGCCACCCTAGGATCGTATTCTCATAACCTGGTCCTTTCATTTCTCCCCGGGACAGACGTCGAGTCTAGACTCGGGGTCTTAAAGACGTATAAAGATCGAAAGAAAAAATCAGAAACTGCGAGTTTAGCAGTAAAATTAGTTTTCGTAGAAAAAAAAGCCCGTGTGCTAATGAGGAAATATTTGTGTAACACACATGTAAAATAGAGGCAACGAAGCCACGTAATAAAGCGACTTATAATTAGGGCGAGACTTGAATCTGGATAACGTATAGGCGAACCACGCGATAGTCGATATATCATAGCGTAAAGCCTGCGTGCGGCTAACCTGCTTGGATATGAGCCGAGCTGACAGCGCGAAGAAGTTAAAAAACGGCGGATCCATGTCTCGTTCTTCTGCCTAGGCAATACACCGACGACAAAGGGGCAAGGGGAGGAAGGGAGAGAGGGAGAAAAAAAAAAGAAGACGCGGGACCAGATCAAATTACACCCCGCGAAACCCTCGGGGGTCATTTTCGACGAGTATACGTCTGCAGGGATCGAGGTTGCCGTAGAGAGCGAGCGCACACGGTGCACGGCCGCACGACGTAGAGGTCGTCGATACGATACGCGCCAGTCGGAGGTTGGGGTAGGCTCGTTCGCTGAGCTTCGCGTCCTCAGCGGCCCGACGACCGCCGTCGCTCCCCCTACTCCTTCTCCTCCTCTTCCTCCTACTACCCCTGCCACAACGGCAAAGACCGATCGATGCCAGACAGAGTTCTGTTCGCACTACCAAATCCCGCCAAATATGCCTCCGAAGTCATTCCTCTCTGAGGGCGGAGGAGAGAGGGTTGCACCCGCTAACGCGAGTCTGTGAGCCAAAGGGAGGGATGCTCGCAGATGGAGCGAGGAAACAGATAGAGAGATAAAGAGAAGGAGAAAGAGAGAGATATTGAGATAAAGAAAAACCTCTCGAAGATGAAATAATATATGTTATATTATAGAGGCGACTTTGTCAGGTGATCACGTAACCTCGATCGAACGTCACTTCCTGGCATTGCTATAGGTTATGAATTCAACATTTTTACGTATAACATGGTATAGGTATACATATAAGAGTAGGGTAAATCGTGTCGCCACCATTGATCAAGGTGGGAAAGAACGTACTACTATGACGAACCTACCATTTCTACAAATCGTTAATCTTTTTTCTTTTTCGAGATAATTTTAAGGTTATGTTTCTACCTTCTGTTCAAGAACAAAAAAGGGTGCATTGAAAACACGATATTTCATTGTTTTCATCGTTAGTTTTTCATATACGACAAATACTGTAGACAGGTTTTTGAAGAATTTAATTCATGAGTTATACATATACATTCGAGTATACATTATATTATAGTAACAAGTAGTAATCGATTAAAAAAGAAAGTTACACTGAATTGTCATAAGCCAGCTAGTCAACTACTATTAAATCTATTAAATATTCCTGAATGGAAAGTATCTGCTTGGAGACAGGTTCCTGCAGTCTCTGCAGTGATAATATACTTTTGCAATAATAAATATGCGGCAAAATTACGAGAACAAGAAACCTTCTCTGTATTTCCATTTATTCATTTATTTATTTTTTCGTATTGTTTCTTCATCTCCATTAATTTTATCACGTTGCGTTAGTGACGCAGGTTGTAAAATAAACAACAAAAAAAAAAAGATACGGTTATTTACGACTGTGCAATTCGATAAGGATCTATAAGCGGAATCTATAGATTCTAGACGCAGTTGCAGCGGCAGTGAAATAAGTTTTTAACAAAAGGGACGAAAAATCGGGATACAAGGGTCGGCAGAGGACAGCTGCAATGCGTCCGTGCGTGCTTGCGGTTCGGGTTGCTAATTCCGCGCGGACACCCCGTATGTAATAAGGAACGCTTTGTTCGGCATAAGGAAAGTGGAGGAGGAACTCTCCGGGTCTAAATATAGGAGTGACCGTCGCGTCGGGCCGTGAGGCAGCTCTGCTCACTGCTGCTGCAGCCTTTAAGCTGCGTTCACGCTACATCTTTCGTATATCCCCCTTCTGCCCCGCCCCGACGTTCTTCAACTTTCTCTCTCTCTCTTTCTCTATCGATCTTTTTCTCGAATTTTCTATCTCTATTTCTCTTTCTCTCTCTGGTTTTGCTCCCCGATCAATTTATCCTCATTATTGTTACATTACATAGAACGTAAGACGGCTCAACTTTCGATACTGCTTGATCCGGGAGCCTTCCAAGGTACATACATACCTCAAAAAAGACTAACGTCGAAGGTCTTGTAGTCTTTTCGTTATTCAGACAATACCGGAGCAATTTACGGTCGCCTGGTTGTTAACGTTAATTACAAGTATTCGAAATTCTATGGGACCGGAAAACCTCGTACATTTATATTTACACGTACTACATACAAGGTGTACGTAAGTAGGTATAGTAAATTGACTGCGGTAAAGTTACCGTATAAATATGCTCTGAAAATGTGTCTCTTCTCGAGAGACAAAGCAAGCAAAATACAAAAGTCAATTTCAATTGCAATTCTCGCTCGCCCGGTCCGGCGTGAACGCAACTCCAAGGCGTTCGCCCACGGGACCAACGTGTGACCTGACCAGTTGCAGCTTGTACAATGTATATCTACGAGATTGTGTGCATCATACATTATGCATATACGTATGTATACGTATACGTGGATGCTCCTACTATCTCAGGATGTTTAAATACTCCGACTTACATATTCTCGCTATACAATAATTGTATGTATGTGCGGGTAACACGCGCACATATGTTCAGATTATAACAAATCTTAAACGTTGTCTATGTATACGCATACCTATAGTCTGTCTATATACAATTTCATAAAAGATAATTATCTCACATATATAACACAAAGCCTTACCATATTTTATCTCGTTAAAATATATCGTGTGGGTTATGTTTATACATTATACTGATGTATCTTAGTTTCAGATGAAACTGCAGTTGTTTATCTTTATACCTTTTGTCAATTTTCAAGATAAGATATATAAAACGGATTTTACAATCAATTTCAGATTAATTTCACGTATTATAGCGGAATTAATCTCAAACGAGTCCGTTCTTACAGCTTAGAGTAGGAGAATCGATCTCTGCAGGCAGGTTTAAACTTGCGCACCGCAGGGTTTTACTATTTTCACCTTTCTTCGAAATTGACTGAATCAAAAATAAAGACTATCTTATCTTCTCTAGTGAAATTTTCCAATAGTATTCGACTACAATAAAACAAATGTCTATACTAAAATGATATATACAATTTTATCTTTCGTTTTATAAAAATTCTTTATATTAAAACCGTATCGCAGTTATCGTATGAAACATATTATTAGCAGAGAGTATACCTAGACAGTCGCAGTTTTATATTTTTATAATACAAGACAATTCACGGAGTAAGAATTTCCAACGACACATTTGGTCGACTCGGGTCGTTTGTTCGGTTTTCCTTCACCCGTCTGCAGGTTATGTAGCCAAAGTCCATTGCGTTGGGTTAAATAAATCAATGCGACGGGTGTCTGGGTTGCACGTCGCCTCGCCTCGCCTCGCCTACGAGCTAGCGTCTCGTCTCGTCTCACCAAGGTAGAAAGACACTGTATAAGACGTTCGTGGATAGGTATACTTATAGGTATAAAGATTTTCTTCTTTTACTCGCTGCATATGTATACATTTTTTTTTCTCATTTGATCGTAAGAATTACATATACTATACTACCGTAATACTCCGAAACCGACCGAATTGATTACCAGCCATTCGTCGTCGCGACGGCAGCTGTAAAGGCCGAGTCATGGAAAGTACATACATAATTGCTAATTACACCCAATCAAACTCCAATCTTGACGCCATATTTTCTTACCGGATTTGATTTCATGTATACGCGTTGCTAAGCGGGCCTAGACCAACTATATACATTTATATACACGTGTGAAGGAACATATTATACATCCGTTTCATATACATTTTTTGCATTTTCTTTTTACTTTGACTCATTAATTTTTTTTTTCGATTAAACGATAGATAAAGAATATTCAACTTTCAATGTTAATTCCTAATTCTTCCAAACGTTACAAATTTTTGAATTTCCCTCTCTCTTTCCTCCGCCCGCCTCATGACGGGAAGGACGCCTTGGCAGGATCTTACTTCGTTCCACCGGGACGAAGGGCGGGGTGGGGGGTGGGGGGAGGAGAGGGAAACAGAGGGCAGCCACCGACGCGGCCCCGAGGCGCACGTAGACTACTGGCCCAAGGACGTCGCGGGGCCCAGATTCCCTCCAGTCCGCCCATTCGCCCGCATCGAGCTCCCCTCTCCTCTCTTCCCCTCTCCACCCCGTCACGCCATATTAAACGTATATATAGGTATATATGTATACATATATATAATATTATAGGTATATGTATGTATAGATATAATGTATATGTATATTGGTGTAGATTTTAGCGGTCAACCCGCACAGGCTGAGCGCGAGCGCACGGGGACGAGCCTCCGAACTCTTTCTGACCGAGGCTTTGTCCTTCGGCGACGCCCAGCTCGGTGGTCACCCGCGATTGCCCGCTTGCCCGTACCACCATATGCCTATATACCTATGTATAATATGTTTATGTATATAGTTTGCCAGTTGGCAACAGCACGCCACGAGTCAAGACGTCGCGTGTCGTTACACGCATGCCATGCACGCACGCACGCACGCATGCACGCACGCACGCACGCACGCATGCACGTATGCACGTATATTATGGTCGAAATGTAAAAGAGTCTATAACGTACGTCCCACTGCAGTGGGTCCCAATTTCCGCGAACCCCTTGCACCCTGAGCGGACGCAGTAAAAATTGTTGAAATACGCGCGGGCCCACGACCTCCGGAGATGCGTCTTGACCCCATAGCGAGACTGGTATGTATGTACCTACTCAAGGTGACCTTCCGTCTTTAACATGTATGCGGACGACTGTGTATAGGTGAAGATACTGGTCCAGGTGCAACTCTGATCGGCTCGTGCAGACCGAGGCGAGACTGCAGCATTTTAATTATTCTCAATAAGGAATATAAGGATCGAGAGTAATCGTTCAGCGATATAATATGAGTATGAATACTGCAGTAGATCGTCATTTGTACCGATCAAAAGTACATACATACGTTAAAATCAATTTATCATCGGAACTTTAGTCCTTCGGACTCAAAGAGATTTTATTCACCAACCGATTTTTAGCCTCAGATCGACTGGACCGAGAGTTATCCACGAGTTTCGTCTTCTTTCTATATAAAACACAAAAATAGATCAGAAAACAGGATTTGTTTATTGAAATTCTGTATATACGTATATTCACAGAATATTCACAATCAATATGATTTCGATCAAATATTACAATTCATTTAATTGTATAACTAACAGAATTAATTTTACCTTTTTTCTTTTCTCAAAATTGTTCAGTAATTTAAAAATTTGAAGTTTTTTTAAAAATGAATTTGAAAGTAACGAGGTTTTTGTTTTTTCTTTCTTTTTTTTATTTCTTCGGAGGAAGCACACCCTCTACATATTATACTAATTGGACGCTGTGCAGTGATTTCAACAGATGCTTATCTCCAGACTTAATATATATGTAAAATTTTAACTGGCGTATAAGTAAATATATACCTAAATTAAAATCAACCATACATATATGAGTCTTTTTATACACAGAATAATGTAACTTACGATTTTACACGTATGTATACGTGTTACATACCTACCCTATCCTATATCTGACCTAGGCTAACCATGACGAATATGTAACAATGCCAGCTGCTCGACTGTGAAGAGTAGACTGAAGGCGTCGAGTGGACGTATGTAGTATCATACCATAAGTTTCTTTTTTGTTACAGGAGAAGAACTCGTTTTTGAATTACAACGTGTCCTGCATCTTGACCCTGCCTCCGTACCAACGACAGGGATACGGTCGACTCCTCATCGACTTTAGTAAGTCCCCGTATATAATATATATCCTAGCTTATAGTCTATACAACCTCAATCAACTATTTATAGTAAATCGTTTATTAGTTTGATTTCGAGAATAGATTCAATTCGAAAACAACAAAAAAATCAATTGTGGGAAATCTCAGGGTATAATAGTTATTTTAAATTGAAAATCATGTCTCGATAACTGTTGGATCAAATTTAGGCCAAATTCATCGTCGAAAAGGACCTCGATATTATTCTGAATTATCCTACAATTGTTTCTGATATTATTCCGAGTCATGAGACAACTCGTACACGATCATCATCGTATAGTGAATAGTCCCTCGCCTCGCGGTTCACATAGTGCATAATTCTAACGAATTCTATATTTCTGTAATACACCGTGCGTCTACTTTCGAGTAGACGTCATTTCCGTGGGGTGGATGAAATAACATAATTTGTAAGGCAGGTTATAGGTGACGGTGTAACTTATATTACAACTATACGTGTGATGTGCGGTGAATACACACGTTCGCATGTCTCGAAGAATGAGCGTGTGAAGACTATACGTATACGTATACACGAGGGAAGAAACGTCTCTAAAATAGATTTCTACGAAACGGTTGATAATTAAAACGGCGCTTTTTACCACCCCGTGACGTCATTTTCATTGATGCCGTACTCCGCTGCTATATACGGAGTGCTTGTACCGTCGACGGGAGCGGGGTGGTGGGTTAGCTGGATGGCTGGCTTGTTCGAGTCGTTCCGACGACGCGTATACGCGATACGCGAAACGGGGGTGCGGGTGGGTGTTAACGTAGGGTGCGCAGAGACCCGACGTTTGCGGTCGTCTCCGTCGTGAGGGCTCTCTCGGTTTAAACCCGAGCGCGCGGTATTACTGCGCAGGTATTTTTTTTCTCCTCTCTCTCTCTCTCTCTCTTTATCTTTCTCTCTCATGCAGCAGGCATATAATCAGTGTGTTCGTACGGGGAGAGGGAGGGGGATGTGGTCGGTTCCACCCAAAGGTATGGGTGGCTGCGATGGAGGACGACTGCAGGGTGGATACTGGATACTGCGGATAGTGGAGTGGAGTGTTTAGCGGGAAGAGCGACGCCCGGCGTCTCGCCGCATCGACCTGGCGCCGCCACCGCCACCACCGCCACCGCTACCGCTACCACCGCCGCTGGGGGTTGCACGTTGGGTTTTAGTCTCGCGTAGGGCTGCAATCGCGTGACCTCCCGTGACCTCGCGTACTCTATCCGTCCACCGCGTCTCGCCCCCGTCCTCGTCGCCCCCGAAAGTCTGCGAGTTGAACGGATGAGAGTGAGAGAGAGAATGAGAAAGAGAGAAAAAACGAACGAGCGCGGTAGGGACGGGAGGAGGATGGGCGGGCGCGTATAATGAATGCGTTCGGAAGATAATCGGAAAATCGGTCGGTGCCAGGAGCTGGGCGTTGAAAGTCGGGTTTGAGTCGAGTTCAACGAACTCACGAGTGTCGTGCACGTATATATCATACATTACTATATGTATATGCGTACGTAGACGGACTCTATGCGGTTCCGTATGTACATTCTACGCGCAATTGTATGTATATGCAAGTATAACCTCATTATGTGTATACGTATACATATATCCACTAACTAGAGAGATATATATGCCATTTAATTCCGTAGATATAGAGTCCTATATAATACATGTCTGACCATACATAAGTATATACATATGCGACAATTTTTCTATGGGGTACATTCATGGTTTACTCATTCTTTTATATATAGGTATACATATATATGTATATAATATTATATATCGCGAATGCGAAGATATACTATCTATATACTAAAGTATATTAGATTACACGACGCATAAAACGGGGGTCATGAACCTTCGCTCAAGTTCTGACCGTTTAAATATCACCTGAATGCGGAAGTAACCTTGTCTCCTATGTATAGTTCGACGATAATACACCGAGAATATAATACTCCTTCATTGACAATAACTAGCTCTCATTTCGAGGTAAATCGGATTATATATATATGGTATATATAGGGTGAAAAGTTTTCCAGCGAAATATACACGAAATTCTGTTTGAAACTTTGCTTTAGCTTGTTTCAAAGATTTTCTAGAATTTTCGTAAATGAAGGTTTTGAGTATGATCGTTTCGAAAATTTGATGAACTATGATCGATATCCGAAACACTGAGATTTTTTTTTTTTTTTAATTAAAAAACGCGTGATTTTATAGAGTTTGAGTTTGAGTATGGATCGCGGAACGGAAGACAGGAAATTGAACGTTGAGACTTGAGTAGGTAATGTCGCGTGCACCTGTCATGAAATAATCAGGAAGCCTAAGTAGGTATATAGAAGTTCCACAGAACATTGAGCGAGGCGTTATAACAAAGAATAAGCAGCAGCTGCAGTTCTTACCTTCTCAAAGAGCTTTTCTCAAGAAATAATCCCGAAGCAATGCTTGTGGCGAATATTCGGGCCCCAGCTATTTAGAGAAAACCGCAACATATCCTCGTCCGTTCGTCGACGCCCATACATCTTTCGCTATAGAGCGAGAAGAAGAGATCAGACTGCAGCTCTCATAATTTACGTCGAGAAGTATCGTGTGGCAAACTATATAAGTCCTAAATACCGAAACATCATAATTATCTGAAAAATTTGTCCTCGATTTTGATAATCGGTTCAATCCGCACTTCCGGTCCACCGAAGACAATTATATTGACGTCGCGCAATCCGCTGCAGACGGCAAAAGTTTATCTCCGGAGAGTCTAGCTATCGATTTGTAGCAGGTACATACATACCTATGATACGGTAACTGCAGTATCCTGCGCTTCCTATTGTTGAAAGTTTCATGTATGTCTGTCTGTAATAGGAAGTCGAACGTTTTCCTCAAAATAGGGCGAATTTAATATATAACGAGGCCAGAGTGGGACTGCATGGCTGCAGAGTGTATAATTTAGGGTGGGCCAAATAAATCGACTATATTATTTTTTTTTTGTTTCAAAAGGGTCTCTCAAAAACTTGTTCTTTATCATCAAATAACGAGCTCTTAATATTAATATTTAGAGGTCGCTGATAGCGATTTTCTATTTTCTGCTTGAAAAACTATGGGAAATGTTCTTGTGGCACTTTTCGATTTTTATATCTCAAGAACTAATCTACTTCGAAAGATCGTGCATAGCTACTTTTGTTCAAAATTGAACGTTCTACAAAAAAGGTATCTTGGTCTTTTTCGATGAATCTAACGGTTTTCAAGTTATTCATGGTCAATAACCATACAATAACACATAATAACTTGGAAACGGTTAGATTAATCGAAAAAGACCAAGAGACCTTTTTTGTGGAGCGTTCAATTTTGAACAAAAGTACCTATGCAGGATCTTTCCAAGTAGATTAGTTCTTGAGATATAAAAATCGAAACAATTTCCTATACGTTATTTAAATAGTAAATAGAAAATCGCTATGAGCGATCTCAAAATATTAATATTAGGAGTTCAGTTTCTTTTTCAGGCTCGTTATTTGATCATACGGAATAAGGTTTTGAGAGAGCCTTTTGAAAATAAAAATAATCGATTGATTTGGCCTACCCTAATGTATATACATATGGGGTACCTTCCCACAGCTACCGTAGCAGTAGTCCTGAAGAATCTGATCGATCCGTACCTTTGTTCACATAGGTTACCTGCTCACAAGGGTGGAGAAGAAAATTGGCTCGCCGGAAAAACCTTTGTCCGATCTTGGACTGATCTCATATCGCAGTTATTGGAAAGACGTGCTTTTGCAGTACCTTTGCAACTTTGGCGGCAAGGAACTATCCGTTAAAGGTAACTTGAGATGTTTCTAGTCTACGCGCGTATATATTACTATTAGAGCTTTATATAATAAAAGCATATCCTCGTTGAAAACTTCAAGAAGCCACCCCAATCCAGTGTCTGTCGATTTTGATTTTATTGCTCTTGGAAAACCAGTATGAAAATTTTGCAAATAATAGTACAGCATAGCAATATAATACGAAACGACCTTGTGTATTTTATATCTTCAACACTACCTGTACACATATTTCGACCGCCTTCTCATTTCTTATTATGTAATATTATATCTGCACGCTTTCCTGCATCGGCGTAACTTTCTTTAATTGCAATAATTTACTAGAGATCCAATACCTATATATGTATATGCGAATTTTAATACAGTATATAGCGTGTCGTTAATTTGCATAACGGTTTACTCAATACGACTGTATGGTATAACGGACAGGTTGTTTCTGTTTTCTGGTAAATTTTATCAGAGCACCAAAAGAAAAAGAAAAAAAACAACTGGAATTATTGTGAAGCGGGATATTTTTTGGTACGATTTTTTTTTTAAGATACTCATAACTCTCGATGTGAACGAGGGTTATGAAAACACAGAAAAATGTTTAAAAAAAAAAAAAAAAAAACAGAAATTCTGATAGCAGAACCTCACAATACTAATAATAATCATAAATAGCAAAAAAAAAAAAAAAAAGAAAGATAGATCTGCGACTGTGAGAGAGAGAAAATTGTTCCAGACATCAGCAAGGAGATGGCGATCGATTCGTACGACATTGTGAGCACGCTGCAGGCTCTTGGTATGATGAAATACTGGAAAGGAAAACACATAATATTGAAGAAACAGGTGAGCCGCATGTTTCTCAGGAATTTTGTATCCGTGATTTTTTTTTTTTTTTCTTCTTTACGATGGAATCGTTAATGTTGCTTTCTTTGCATTATCTTCCAAATGGTTTTTTTTCGGCAATCTTACCTGCTTCGTATCTTTTTTCTTTTCTTTTTTTCAATAATAATGTGGCTAAGAAAAATTAAGCGCTCTCTTGCGGTAGGTATCATAGGCGTGAAGATGATGATGTTCTGATTTTGCTATTTATACATATATCGCAATTAAATCGCCTGGCCTATTCGTTATCAGGCCGGAGATAAAAATTTTCAACCCGAACGTTGTTATCGTCGATTTTGTTAAAAAAAAAAAAAAAATAGTTCGTCGTTCAAAAATGTGTGATTTTTCGTACGAAGGATTTTATACGTCGTTTCAGGACGTGATCGACGACTACAAGGAGCGGGTCAAGCGCCGGGGCCCCGCCTACAAAGAAATCGATCCGGAGTGCCTCAAGTGGAATCCCTTCCAGGCACCGAAGACACCTTCGGCCTCAAACTAGTCGCTACCTTAGCGTTTTAACATCGTTTTAGTTTTATATTATAATCATGATCGCTCCTCGTGTCCTCGTCCTTTTCCTTGTCCAAATTTATCCTGAGCCCTGTTTTAAATAGATCGTCGGATTTAATCCGCAGTTAGAACTGAACGAAGGAAGGTGAACTGCCGCAGTCGTACGCCGAAGAAGCGGAAGACTCAAAATGTCAATTTAAAAAACAAAAAAAAAAAAACAATTATTCGTATATGTATTGTATAGGTATATCGATATCCAGACTCGAAAAAGTTCAAACTTATCATAAGAATCTTGTTTAAGATGTTTTATATTTTAATAAAAAGACTATCGAACGAATATCCATTCCAATTAATTCGTATTACCGATCGATCGATCAATATTTACCGATTTTTATTTAGTCTTTTTACTTTCCATTCCTATCAACGTTTCTCATTTTATTTTTTCTGAATCTTTCAAGCTATGAATTTTAACACAATATTACCGGATCACAGTTTTTATCAAGAGGGTATTTTTCCCGAAACTCTGCATAGTCGATCAAAGAAAATTTCAAATATTTTTATATTCGAGCGGAAAGGAGCCATTCTTTCTTTAACGCCAAGTTTAGTCACAGAATTCGAGGCGTAGACACGATGATTTCGAGTGAACAACATCTCGTCTAGTAAAAAGTAATGCAAAATCTAACTCCTCAAGCACATTCATTTTTTATACTTCTCATATCTAGTTCGCGTACAATAAAGAAACGGTCACCTGCAACGGCGATGAGTCAGTATCCATATGCAAAGCGCATGAGACGGTTGTTTTATAAACCGAACATGATACCGCGGAGTTCTTTGGAATTTGCTTAGCTCTCTATATACGAGTTAGTGTGAAAAATCCTGCTTACTGCGGTCATCGAGTAGACAATTAATGTCGTAGCTTCAGGTATCTACGTACACGGAGCTAGAAGAAGGTTCACAGACATTAACCTGCACCTACTTTTTGAATAAAATACGTACGAAGTAGAGAAAAAACTTCTTTTTTTTTTTCATTTTTTCTTGTTCTTTTGACCCCACTTTGGATTATACCCTTCATACCTGACACTGCATCTCTCATTTTCGTTCCTACCGATTCAGGTCTGCATTCTTCGGCTTATAATTGCCGGTTATTGACCGGTTGTTTATACCCAACCTTGTCTCCGGCACTAGAATGCCCAAGAATTTTCTCTAAAGGACAAAGGGACTCCGAGCCGAAGCATATACCCAGCCCGCGTTCATAGGAAAGAAGAAAACTTATCGAAAGGTGAAGCTGAACAATCCCGGTAATTGACAGTATTGTACGATCTACCCCTGCGCGGCGGTTCATTTGAATATATTATCCGTTCGTTTGTGCATGTATGTATATAAGGCTACCAAATATCAAAGCTTGTGGAAGAGGGAAAGAAATTTTTTATACCCTACAGAGACTAACGTATGTACGTGGAGATTAAAACCGGAGCGCCTTAATCTCCGCAAATGTACTCGCACTGCGCGGAGAGAAGGTGAATAGGCGGTAAAAAGGTGTTGTTCTTTTTTCTTTAATACCTTCAAATCCTCGAGGCTAACGCGACGTCGCGACGCCTCTCTAATATCCTCGCAGAATTCGTAACTCGGGTTTGGGTATACCTATATATAACATAAACGCGGATAATTAAGGAGACTGAGAATTATTATAGTAATAGGATATTAGAAAGGCCCCATTTAATAGGAGTTTCAGCACTCCGCATTGTTCGTACAGGAATTGCAGGATGAGGTGATTAAATAATTATGAAATTGCGGTTAATCGCAAGGTTAGAAGAGGTATAGGTACACACAGGCTTCTTCCGATTCACAGATTTCAATGAATTTTTAATAAGATATATATACGACCCCGCCCACGCCTCTGTACATGTATACCTATGTATGTATCTACTGAACCCGACGCTACTGCAGGTATGGGCGGTCGACGTTAAAATATTGACTCGGTGAGAAGACGGCGAACGAACCCTCGACTCACCATCACTTCCGGGAAATTCTCTACGAACCGTATACAGCAGGGAATGAAAAGCAAGCCACGGTCGATGATCGAAGTGGCTCGTGGTCTATGTTGAAAGCGAAACCGAAAACCTTACGATTACAGATTTTCGATTGTGACCGGAATTCCAAATTTCGAATTTTGGACTCAGATTTTCGGCTGTATGACAATATCCTCGGATTTTGAACTCCGGACCGGGTCAAACTTCCGAATTTAAACATTTCGAATTTCAATATTAGAGGTTAGTAGATTTTGAAAGTGGTTTTTATCCGAGAGTCTGCATAGTCGATTTAAAAAATCCGCATTTCGATCTGTTCGAATTGTATAATTCCTGAACTTTAACGTTTCCAAAAATTCGAAATCGTCTAAAATGAATTCGTAATTTTGACCTTTCGGGAGTTCACAACCCGGTCCCTCAAACTTATAACTAGATTACGCTATGGATTTAAACACAACAACAGCGCGAGGGCTTTCAGGAACTCTTCATCTGTGAAACTCATACCATCCGTTAAATCAACTCGGTACAATATGTAAATTTACATTTAGATTTATGTTAATGATTAATGATCATGTATGGCGTATAAGGTATAACGGACGTCGACTAAACGCCACTAAATGACGCGCCTCGTGAACACAAAGGTAATTTTTAACCGTCCGAAGTCTACTCTAGATTATTAGGCCCGAGGACTGAATCAAAAATTTTCCCATCACTCAACTTCCCTCTCCTTTTTTTTTTTTATTTTATTTTTATTTTGAGACCCAGAGACTTGAAAATTCAACGATCATTTGTAAAATGGACTTTGTTGAATTCCCTAATGAAACAGGATGAACAGCAACTCCCTTCGTTCGTCATTCCCCGGACTCCATAAACTCTGGACGGTATACCGAATCGAATTAAATACATACGAGTACAATATCGACTCACGAACGTAAGGGCAAACTGTTCGATCAGTTTGTCATGCATAATTTAATGAAACCTCGGGTACGTCGGGACCCGCCATCAGTAATCGCCACAAGCGTGACCAAAGCGCGACCGAATACTGACAATCCGTTTCAAAGCAAATAATCATATTGACATGTGTGTGTACGTATATGTGCATATATGCATAATTGACTCATCGTATATTGATACGGTATAACACGCAGGCGGGCAGAAGAAGGAGCAACAACTCCTATGTCTGATATTATAATTTATTTTCTGCATATTAGACATTATCGTCACATCAAGGAATATATCGCATATACCTAACGTACGTGTCTTTTTATGGAATATTCAATTTATACAGCCTTGAGTTTAGTGTTTAATCACCAAATAACACGTCTTCACTTCTCCGTGACTTTGGTCTCATATACCTACTCCACGGATTATCCTTATCCTTAGATGGAATAAATGATGGAAGGCCTAAAAAGGAACTGTGACGAATATATGGCGTCAAAAATTGATTCGGATGGTTAATATTATATTCTACTGTGTAAAAAAAAAAACGTCGCAGGCCATTCACGCATTTTTTTAACGCAAATTTACTCAAATGAAAATACCTTTAACCGGTCAAAGTCTAAAAAGACCCTAACCGTTATCAACGAGTCTTTTCACTTACAATTTCTGGGTCTGTTCAACTGCAATAATGTGTTTACTTGTTATAGCCCAGCTCTTTGCACTCCGATCCGTCTGAAATCCCCCCCACTGTATAATCATTCAGCGATGGCACATGGGGTCGTGAATTGACGAAGAGATAGAACGTTGATAAGGCACAGTCATATGAATTGCGCTCCAACAGGTGCCGGGTCTCAATTATACCAGAGCACCTGATGAAGTACAATTAACATGCAGCCTAAGTCCTCTTCGCGTTTTAAATCCCCCCCCCCCCCTTTTTTTTTTTTTTTTGTAGACCGTTCTCGTATTTTTGAACATCGATTTTACTTACCGATGGAAAACTTTTTTCTCTTCGCGTTTTTTTTTTTTTTTTTCCTTTTTTTTCTTGATGTTGAATTATTCCGGAGCGTGACTTATGCCGCAACGCGCGCTACTTTAGGTACCTGACTTTTGTTAAATCACAGCCAAAAGCACCTGGGTAGCGCGTGTCGCAAACAACATTTTTAGTTCCGTACTGCAGCAGCCAGCAGCCTCGAAACATCGAACGAACCCCACCACGTTTGACGAGCCCACGTTCCCGACTCTCGTTTTTTCCCTCTCTCAGCGTTCTCTACCCTGTGGCGTCAACTATGTTATCTGGTAAGTACCGAAACTCACGATCAGATCCAGTTCGAACGAAACTCGAACACGGTTCGGTATATACGTTCGAGGGATACTCGTTTCTTCAGCTATTCGATTCAAATCGATTAACACTTCCGGTAATACCCACAAAAATTAGATTCGAAAGGGAGACGATTTACAGGTTAAAAAAAAAAAAAAAAAAAAAAGCAAAGCGATATATTGTTGCTCTCTTCCGTTATACGTATGTATATGTATAGGCAGATCAATGACATCGCTTTATGACATTGTATCTCTAGGTTTCAACTCGTATGTTATATTGGAAAAATTCCAGTATATTAATTAATCGATGAACGAACGTTATACGAACAATTTCCACAGTAGATATACACATTCGATTAAACCAAACAAAGAAATAAACCGAAAAAAGGTAAAAAAAAAAAAAAATGAAATACTCAACTGAAAAACAAGTTCTTTCAAATTAGAGAAATACCGTAATCGGATTAAAGAAAAAAAAAAAAAAAAAAAAAAGTAACGAGATGATGTCGAGAAGTTGATAGACGCGAAGTAAAGCAGCGACAGAGGCAGCTCTCAGCGTCTTCGTTGGTATAGGAAAACTTTACTTTACGGAGTTTGAAATTTCAGGCTTAAACGAAGCCACGAAAGTGCGGAGACCGAGCCGAGACGAGTCAACGACGTTGATTCGACCATGGGTCGAAGGACACTGCGAAGTCTCGGATATACAGTGGTTCGGTGATGTTATAGGAGTAGGTATAGGCGGAGGAAAATACGAGCGCGTCGTTCGGGGCTTTATGCAGGTATATTCGGTCCGATGTTCTAGGAAAATTCTTGCCTGCTGCTGCTTCTATATCGGAGTAAAACTGCGCGGTTAATCCCGGTAATTCCTGAATGGGAATTTATCAAGGGCAGGGGGTCTAGAGAGAGCGAAAAAGAGAGAGGGACTCAGTGGGGAAACTGGAAAAGTCTGAGAATCTATGCGAGGGAAAACCACCGCGTCACACCGCACCGCACCGCACCGCATCGCAACGCACCACACCGTCCCACACCCGTCAGACGTCACTCTTGACAAAAAGTTCTTTGTTGTCTGGCCAGATTCTCATACAGCGTTGTGCACACTAGGCTGGCAGTAGCACGACTCCCTCTCCTTTTCTCTTCCTCTTTCTCTTTATCCTCCCTCGCCATATTCGCCCCCTCTTTTTCATTTTTCTTTTTCTTTTTTTCTTTCTTTCACGCGGCTGATAGTCCCAGCTGGGTATTTTTTTTTTCTTCTTTCTTGTTTTCGATTTTTCTCCCCTCCCCCTCTCCACTCGTAAACTTTTCACTGAACAATAAACGCTGCGTTTTTGGTCCCGAGGAAAAACGTTATTGTTATAAATATATGGAGGGGTTTGTGCTGCAGTAAGAAGTAGAGGAAAAAAAAAAGAAGAGGGTTTTCTTCGGTATTTCTGCGGCCCAAGGCCAAACCCTAAAGCCCAACACGATCTATTTTTCCTTCCCCTCACGTTTTTCATCCGTTATAGAGGTTAAATTTTACTTTTACTGGTTTACCGCACACTTTATGGATCTCTTTCTCCCCCCCCCCCCCCCCCCCGTATACGTATGTACATTTTATATTCATACATCACTCTGTACTTATTATAATATACTTTAAAGCACGAAACAAATTACATATATAAATCTATGCACTTTAAATATAATCCCAAAATTATTTATGTTAGATTTTTATGTTTTTTGTGTTTCAACAACTCTCGTTCAAGAATATTATACGTATAACACATGTATAATAAAATTCGACGAAAATATTATTCCAACTTAAGACTTCGAGTCGAGCGAGGAGAGTGAATAATCCGGTCCAACAATACGAATGTGTCGTTATAAAGTCTAAAAGACACTTACGTCACTGCACAACGACGACGACGACGTCGTCGTCGTCGTCGTCGTCGTCGTATTCTCTCGGTTTATCGCAGATGTAGCCATGCAGATATGAGAAGACACACCTCTGTCGTTTTATAGACAGTTGTATACCTATGTATATACTCGTACATACATACAAGTATTATACATGTGGTAATATAATTTTTATATATATATATATATATATATATATATATATATATATATATATATATATATATATATATATATATATATATATATATATATATATATATATATATATATATATATATATATATATATATATATATATATATACCTATATATAATTCTTTGAGCACGTTTTACGAGGATTATGATGTGTATATGTTTCGTTGTGTGTATACCTATGTAATACATACCGAGTATGTATGTACATGAAAACCAGGTGGTTTCATCCTCTAACTGTCTCCTTCTATCACCTCCTCAACACTTTGACGAAATACATAATATCGTCGATTTATTGGTATAAAATAGAAAAAAAAAAAAAAACACTTCGATTTAGTTTTTGAACATATCAGAATGTGATATACTTTTACCGCAGATATGATAGGACATATATACGAAATCGTTATATTACGGCATCTGTGTATATTTATATTCAAAGCGCGAGCACTGAGACTGTGATAATATCTCAGTGAGAAGGGAGACAGACTCTCAGGACTCTAGAGCCGTCTACGACAAAGGAAAGTACCCACAATTAATCACTAAACTCGCACTTGAGACTCGAGGGACATGTGTTGAGTATAATACATACTGCACATGTACACGCGCACCCGTGGTTCGTAGTAGTAGTAGCAGCAGTAAATGACTGAACAAAGTATAAGATAATTCTCACGATCTTACATTATATTAGTATAATGTTGAGGAATGAGAGAGAGATTGATAAGAATCTAGTAAAGTCGAGTCGAGTCGAGTACGAGTCAAGTCAGGGCGAGGCGATCCCGACGACGATTGAGCCGTGAGTGTCGTCGTTCCGAAATCCCGAGCCGTCGACCGCTGGGTAGGTATATGGGAGTGTAATTCTTATTTTTTTTATTTTTTATTATTATTATCTGTTCTCTCTTTCTCGTTGCACGTTTTGCATCAGGGCCAGGGGTGCGATGCCTTCACGTCGACACGTCATGGCATTGAGACTCTCGAGTCCGTCGGCGCGGTCGGCGGTCGGCGAACGGCGCCGTGTTCGGTTCGCCCGGTTTTCCCCGTTCCGTTCCGTTTCGTTCCGAAACCCTCAGAGTGGGGATCGGCGCGTTGTAATATACCGTGCGCCGCCAGTGAGTGGGATTTCGATGAATCAAACCGAGGAGTGGGGATGAGGGCATCGGAGGACGACCGACGGGTCGAAGGGAGGACAGACTGTTGGGGCGAGGGGATTCGGAGGTAAGAGGAGGGCAAGGTTGCGGCGGTGCTCTACGCCTGGCGGCTGCTGCTCGTGCTCGTTGCCTTCGTCGCCACCGCCGCCGACGCTGCTGCCTGCCTACCGGCCGGCTACTACCACCACCACACCAAGGCCACGACTGCGGACTGCGACTACTGCGGCTCTGTACCTTCGTAAACCTCGTCGTTGTCTTTCTCTTTCTCCCTTCATCTCCCTTTATTTCTCCTTTTCGTTCTCGTTCTCCTCCGCCCTTCCCCCGTCGTTCGCCGGGCGACGACGTTGGCGTCACAGACGCGCGAGACTGGACAAATAATTCTAGGAATGCAGCGGAAAACTTTCTACGATGCGCGCATATGATTTCGTTCGTTCGCTGATCGTGAACAACGCAACGGTTGCGCGCGTTCAGGGTTTAGACTTTAAAACTCACGCTCATAATACTTAGGCTCAGCTTCGTTGACGATGGCCTGACTTGACTGCCTACGATTGCGATTCTATATATAAACTGCCCCGGCCGGAGATCTCTCAGAAACAAACATCATCGTTCATGTGAGTCATTGTACCTCCTTACTTGGTGAATACGAAGTAATATCCAACACTTACAATAACAGTTGAGTTATATAGGTATATTATGTGTGTTGAGGAAAATGCTAATAGATAAACGAGTATGTATAAAATATGCCTTGTTATTCGGCCGCGGATAAGAGCTCGACGTAAAGACCGGAGATACGTACACATTCATTTACACACAAAGTTGGAACAAAATATAGCCATGCGATCAACGTTATTCGTTCCTTTGAAAATTACTACCTTTATCAATTCCAATTTTTTTTTTTTACATCGATTATGGTGTAGACACAAAACTCACCACATCTATTCAACTAATAAACTCTAAAACGATCAATTATTACATCGTCGATATTTCAAAGACTGACAATTAGTTTTTAATTACAGCGTCTGCAGTGATACGTTTGAGTTTTATTGAGGACCTTAATAATTCATAGTTTATATATAGAACAACGTGACGAAACTCTTGAATATCTATCTTCTCTATAAGACCTATGTATGTATGTCCGTACGTATACGTATACTATATATGTACTACATACTGCGGTTACGTTATTCCAGTAAAAAATTCGCCGAAGTATAAGTTGAACTGTGACGCAATACTTATTACATACATTTAGGTATGCATACGCGTCTTCGTTTGAAGAAACGAGAAATATAGAAATACCCGAGTGAGTAACTGATGGCGTTGAATGATTCCTATACTCTCCCTCTCTCTTTCTTTCTCCGTCTAGCCTCTCCTTGATTCGTGGAATAATTAACAATAAATATAGAAAGATAATGCAGCTGAACTATTTGTTTCCATTTAAAAGAAATTATCTTGGAAAACCCATATGCAGCAGCACTGAGTGAGTATATATTGATGACCGATAAAGCCAAAGTCGTCTGTTAGAGTGGAGAATAAATTGATAAGAGAGAGAGAGAGAGAGAGAGAGAGCGAGGAGAGGGGGGACTACTAAAGCGGTGTAAGAAAATATAACACCGTATCTTTATAAGGATATAACTGCTGCAGGAATAGGTTGCGAAACCAGAAAGTGACGTAGAATAACGCGGCGTGTACTTGATATTGCCGATGTGAGGCCGCGCGCGGATGTCATTCACTTTGTCGAGCTTGATATCGCGCACGTATATAGCAGATTATAATAACAATGACAATAATAATAATAATAAGCAATAATAACGCTGATTGATAACTCCCCTAAAAGGGATTAACTTTTAGAATTGAAACATCAAGCATTAAACGAATCGACATTTAAAACATTATATTCATGCGGTTGTACGTAGAAATACCCTTCTCCCTGCTCCTCTTTATTTCTCTCTCCCTCTCTCTCTCTCTCTCTCTCTCTCTCTCTCTCTCTTTCGACGATTTCAAGTATATACTCTGAAGGTGAGAAAACAGTACGAGAAATAACATTATATTATAATTCCGCGTCTTTAAGAATTAATTTATAAACAATGCAACGATAAATCGATGATATAACGACAGGAATCACAATATTATGTATTATATCCTGGACGAGGCGGATATAGGTACAGGTATACAGGTATTAATGTCTGGGAGTAAATCGATAACTCACAGCAGTGCAGCGATTGCAGCAGCTTTATAGTATAATATGAATACAGACACACGCATTTCGCGTGTGATTGAATAAAGGAAAAAAATGTAAACTCGCGATTAATATTTAAATAGGTATTGGAGATGTGGGAGGGGACAAAGACCGAGACACAGAGCTGCAGATTGTGAGACGATCACGCATGCACAGACAGAGGCGGCGTCCAAGGTCAACGGCCAAGTTTAAGGTTCAAAGTCGTCGTAGGTGTATACTATGTGTATATATGTATATACATATATATATATATATATATATATATATATATATATTTTTTTTATTGTCATGAAAGAAAGAATTTCAGGATCGAATATTATCTCTCGCATCTCTCACTCAAATCCCCAGTATACATATGTGTATGTATATAAAAAAAATATATGCATGTATGTATACGACTATGCACAACCAGATTAAATTAACTCATTTGAAGAGAAAAACATATTTGTGGTAAATATCAACGCTGTATAATTTCTATACACGTATATAATATATATATATATATATATATATATATATATATATATATATATATATATAGATAGATCAGTTTATTACATCCAGGGACATAGTCCCGTAGGGATGAGAGTAACAAGTTGAGAGTAATACATAGGCAAATAATAAGTAGTACAAAGTAAGGAAAGTTATAGTAGAAAATGGTACAGCATAAAAAAATAAATACACAGAGGAAGAAACAGAAATAAAAAATAAGAAAATTTCGAGGAATACTAAGGAAAAATAAACATAAAAACCTGAACAAAGCAAAAAAAAAAAAAAAAAAAAAAAAAAAAAAAAAAAGGAAGAAAGAGTGAGACAAAAAGTTACAATTGAAAGCTTAGATACTGATAACTTATAAAAATAACTGAAATAAAATCTAGAAAAAACTAAAGAGAAAGTAACAATAAAGTACAGAGAAAAATAAAGGAAAGAATGTCACAATGAGTCCAGAAGGCATCGCATATGAAAGAAAGAACATGAGAAAGATTAGAATAGCAGAGATGAGCGGTAGAAAGTAAGACGCATACTGAAGGATGCCAGCTAAGCTCATTGTGACTTACAGAAAAGAAAGAGGTAAAATAAAAAATATAGAAAAAATAAAAAATATCGAACATAAAGTAAAACAGAAGATACGGAGAGACCAAGCAATAAAAAGAAAAAGGATATAGGATAACCTAGCACTAAACTAAGACTAAGACTAAAGCGACGCAATAACCGGAAGGGGACGAGGACCTTAAGCAAGAGCAAGAGCAGGGGGCCCAGAGGACCGCAGAAGATAGGCGTAAAGCCTCGACTTAAAGCAAGGCAGCGAGGGAGCAGAACGAACATCGGACGGCAGCGAGTTCCATAGATAACAAACGGCCACCGTAAAGGCCTTACGGAAGGCGGCAGTTCGGCACGGCGGGATGTAAAGATCCCGCTCGGATATACGCGTGGCACGGAGAGCGAGATCGGCTTTAAAAGTAAAATTAAGACGGAGATAACCAGGCTGAGAAGTCGCGAGTAGAGTAAATAAGAGACAGCCCATGAAATAACGCCTTCGATCACAGACAGTAAGCCATCCAAGGCGCAAGCGGTAAGGCGTGATGTGAGCATCTCTCCTCAGATCGAAAATAAAACGAACACAAGCATTAATGGCACGTTGAAGCTTAGTGACGAGTGTACCGGGTAGATCGCAGAAGACACAACAGCAATAATCGAGCTGCGGGAATACCAGTGCCGTGACGAGCCATTTTCTAAGAGAAAAGGAGAGAAGCTCCTTGCAGGCTTTAAGCTGATGCAGAGTAGCGAAGATACGGTTAGAGATGGAGAGCACCTGCGCGTTCCAAGACAGTGTTTGATTCATTAAAACCCCAAGATTACGGAAGGACTCTACATACGGAATCGCGTGGGACCCAGACATGATCGGCGGTATGTCAGTATAGTCCAGTCGCCGGATAAAAGGAGAACTACCGACAATGGCCGCACATGTTTTAGTCAGGTTGAGGCGTAGGAGATTGTCTGAGGCCCACTGGCTAATAGCGGAGACATCGTCTGACACAAGTTGGAGACAGGCAGCAATATCATGAGGAGGACAGTGGTGGTAGATTTGCAAATCATCGGCGTACAGCATATAGCGGCAGTGGGTGATTGCAGACGGCAGATCTTTGACAAATATGGAGAAAAGCAGAGGACCGAGTACAGAGCCCTGGGGAACGCCAGAAGAAACAGGTAGGCTGAAAGATACGGTACCATCAGGGCCCAAAACTGACTGACTCCTGCCACGAAGGTAGGAAACAAACCAGCGCAGAGCAGATCCCGAGAGGCCGCAGCTAATGAGCTTACGAAGAAGAAGGCAGTGGTCAACAAGGTCGAAGGCTTTACTAAAATCGAAAAGAACAATGATCGTGACGAGTCCCTTATCGATGCCTGCTCTGATATCATCCGTAACTTTGATAAGCGCTGTCTGAGTGCTAAAGCCTTCACGAAAACCGGACTGGAAAGGATCAAGCTGATTAGTGGACACAAGAAAAGAAGACAGCTGCGAGAAAACGAGCTTCTCCAGGAGCTTAGACAGGCAACAGAGGATGGAAATAGGCCTGAAGTCACCAGGAGACTTCGGATGCTTGGTCTTAGCGAGTGGTCGTACGAGGGAGTGCTTCCAGGCAGCCGGGAAGGCAGAAAATGTAAGAGAGGCGTTAAAGACATCCACGAGAATGGGTAGCAGTACCGGGATACCCAGGTGGATGTAATCTATGCAGACATCATCAGCACCCTTGGACTTTTTGCGGAGCAGGGTAAGATACTTAAGAAGACGCTCAGGCGTGACATGCGCAAAGAAGAAGTTACGGTCATCGAAGGGTACATCGGGGATCACAGCAGACACGTCAGACACAAGCGGCACAGAACTCTGTCCGTGAGCAGAAAGAAAAGCCCGATTCAGCTCATCCGGCGAAAAGCAGATGTCCGAGGTATTATCGGGAGACTTACACAGTCCAAGACGGCGAAAGACAGCCCAGACAGAACGGGCGTCTCGAAGCGTTGGAAACAGGTTGGAGTAGTACTCCGATTTCGCCGATCGAACGAGGGCCTGGGTACGATTCCTTGCCTGTTTATAGTCCCGATAAAAAGACTGCGAACGCGTGCGCTTATGGAGCCTAAATAATGCATCCCGGTCAGACATACAGCGCCTGATATGCGATGTAAGCCACGGAGCAGGCGGGCGCTTGATCGTGCGGGTGCGGACAGGAGCGTGCGAATTGACGACCCTCATCAACCGATCCGTGAAGGTAGATACCTTCATTTCTACGGTAGAAGTCTCAGAAAGAACGCAGGACCAATCAGAGAGCGCGAGATCGTTGAGGTAAGCGACGGGGTCAACGTTCTTAAAGTCTCGGTAAGAGGTGACTTTGCGGGCGAGGCGGGGGGCCCGTAGAGCATAAGTAATGAAAATCAGATCGTGCCCGGACAGGAAAGGCGCAGCAGATTGACCGTGAAGGAGAACTTTAGAAGACTGGTCTACCGCAAACAAGTCCAGCCAAGTATCAGAAGACTCTGTGTGATGGGTGGGATTAAGAGAAACTAAATCCAGATTAAGGCTGAAGAGGAACTCCTTGAGATGTGAAGAATCAAACGACTGGGAGCAGAGGTCAGCGTTGAAGTCACCGGTGACAACAACATGTCTGTAATCATGGATAAGACCAGAGAGAGCATCCTCAAATTCATGCAAAAATCCTACTTTAGGAGGACGGTAGACGACAGCAAGTAGTAAAGGATGGGCATTAGCCTGCGAAACCTCGATAATAAGGTACTCCGGTTTGGCACAATAAAAATCAGCAGAAGCAGAAAGGACACGCAAACGCAGACTGCTGTGGACAAAGATACCAACCCCACCTCCGCGAACACCCAGTCGATCACGTCTAACCAAACGGTAATTAGGAAGAGAGACAGCATAATCAGAGATGAGATCCGAGAGCCACGTTTCGGATACGGCTATAACGTGATAGGGCGACGAATCAAAGAAATCGCGGAATTCGTCGATGTGAGCAGGCAAGGATTGTGCGTTAAGATGACAAATCTTAAGGAGAGAGTCCGGCAGTGTAGTCGCGCCGCCGTCCAAGGTTCCAGCAGTAGAGCCAGCCGAGATGGAGCAAGCGCGAGGGTGCCTTCATGCAGACGATGGACCGGCCACTGCGTTATCACCACTAGCAATGTTATTAAGGGCAAGAGCGAGATCGAGTTCAGAGCGAATAATGACCGGCGCGGAGTCGACGTCCCTCTTCATGCGTATGACACCGTCACGGACCCAAGCAAACTTGAAACCCTTGGACTTAGCCTCGGCTTTGACCGTTTTGAGTAGCTTAGCAACTTCGGGGGTCAGATATTCGTTGATATAAATACGAACATGCGGCAAAGCATCGGATAGTTCGGATGCCGTCAAGGTTTTCGCAGCGCGAAACGCGGCCAAAATACTGTTGCGGACGACGTTTGAGCTAAGACGAGCAAAGATCATCCTCGCATTGCCAGTGACCCGTGTGCTCCGTATACGAGAAATCTCAACGATGTCCGATGCTGCAAGAACAACCCCGAGACGATTACAGATTTGCGTGAGAACAGCAGGCAAGACCTCGCCAGCATCCTCCGGCATACCAGAGATGGTTAGCTCGCGATCGAAGGTGGCCTTCTCGATGCGCTCGAGGCGAGCAGAGAGTGCAGAGTTAACCTGGACCTGGGTGGCCAGATCATCGCGAAGTTGGATATTGGCTGCCTCAAAGCTATCGACCTTGGAAGTCAGAGCAGTCTGGTTCTCCTTGAGTGCCTTGTTCTCATCAGTAAGGCTAGAGATCTGCGCAACAAAATCGGCGTGCGCAGCGGTGAGGGCAGCAATTTGAGCAGTACACGCATCTACTTTACCGGGCAAGGAAGAAATCTCGTTTAGCTTAGTGTTCACGTCGGCATTGTGTATAGACTGGGATGCAATAAAATTATTCATAACAGAGGCGCTCTCCTTGATAGCACTCAGAATGGATGCAAGCGACGGTGTATCCGAATCGGAGCGCTCCGGTGGCGACGCAGCCGCCGTAGCAGAGTCTGGTTGACGGGGAGGCGGACCAGAAGAGAGAGAGGCTTCAGAGATACAGGACTTACATACCGGCTTAGTATGATTGCGTACCCGGGCCTTGACGAATTGAGTGCAGCTGGGGTGATAGTAGGACAGGCAATTACCACACTGAGTCGGATTCCTCACGTCCTTCTTACAACCCCTGCACAGCTTGCGAGGTTCGGAATGTGCATCGGGTTGCGAGGCATCAGGCGCATGGTCAGGCATAGTCGGAGGTTGGTAAAGAGGAGCCCACGTCAATAGAACCAGCTGAGTTACGGTAGATAGCGCGACAGCGACACACCGAAAGACGAGGCAGGGCAGTTGACAGCAAGAAACAGCACTCCAGAGAAATAGGTTAGGTTTATAATGCAACCAGAAAATGAGCTTCCACCTGCGACTCGAAGAAGAGGAGCCCGTCGTTATATGCTCAAACAAGCCAGAGCCGACAGGGGAAGCACCTCAATCTGAAAAAGCCCGGCGAGGGGCAGAAAAGCGGCAGAAAAAAGGCAAAAATAGCAGAGTAGAACAGATAGACGTGTGTCGGTACTTACAGAGGGAGGGGAGGGGGGATATATATATATATATATATATATATATGTATTATACCTATATATGTATACATGGGTATCTGCTCTTGCGACGACATATATTTCCGAGAACTCGTAGAATGAATGAATAAAATTTCAGAGGTTAAAAAAAAAAAAAAAAAAAAAATGGATACAATAAATTTAGGTATGAAAGTAAATCTGAAAAAAATCTACGCGTGATTTCGTATACATACACAACACGGTAAACGAAAAATTATAACACGTTATAGGTATATTAGATAAAGTTAACAAAAGATCGCGAACTATAGAATTTCGATTAAATATTTGTACACTACAGTACCTATAAGACGGAGATCACGATTCGACGGAATAATATATATATCATATGCGGACGTCATTCGATTCGGGGAATAAAAATTATTTCTCTATTTCTTTTCCGCAAAACCGCATACATAAATATATATATATATGTATATTATGTATGTATGTATATGTACATACCTATAATGTAAAAAAAAAAAAAAAAAAAAGACTACAGATCGATCAAAAATTACTCTTCTACATTTAAAATATTGTAACATAATTTTGAAACACGAACATTTTAGATACATTAACGCGAATCAACCAAACTTTACTTCACCTACTCTTCGTTAAAATATATATGCAATAAAAAAGAAAAATTAAAATTAAAAAAAAAACTAAACAAATAAAGATCATCAAATTCTTTCTTTTATTATCCGAATCAGATCAAGTTTACGCGATAATGATATGAGGTTATAGTACCTTTAAATATATTCTACATGTATATGTATTCGACGCTGACGATAAATAGAAAATCTACAATACGCATCAGCTCATAATTTCTTTCGAACACCGTTTTCTTTCAATATTATCATTGATATTATTATTATTATTATTATTTATCACATATTTCATGTTTTTTTCTCTTTTTCTACTAATGGTGCAACCTAATTAGCGTATCTCTCCCGAGTGCAGCGTTTAACTGCAAACGACAGTTGACAGGCGTTCGCAGTTCGAAAAACTGCTTGCACCAATGAGACCTGGACCCTACAGAGAAAATTGTGTGCGACTATATATATACGAGTGAGAGGAGAGGATGGGTAGACTTTCTGACGTCACTAACTGCACGTAGTTTCCGTTCGCTTTGTTCTTTTATTATTCTTATTCTTACGATCAGACCGTCATTCTGCTTTGTTCTCTCTGCTGCAGAACGGGGATAAGATGATATATAAGATAAGATAAGAAAGGGAAAAAATAGAAATGAAAAGACAGAAAAAGTGAGGAGACAACTAATTATCTCGATTAGATCAGTTTTAAATAACGGATGAAATTAATTTAAAAAAATAATAAATAAATAAATAAATTAAATAAAATAAAATAAAAACCGTAACGTACTTATGATGAAACGCTGACTAACTACTTCCGCCGTTAATTCGCACGATCAAATAATCAAATTTTTAAGGTATGTTTTTTATAAAACGAAATAGAAAAAAAAAAAGAAATAATAAGCAGGAAGGAAAGAAAAGGAGAGAAGATAAGCTGAAGCGATTCGTTATACCTATAGGTATAATATGTAAGTATCGATCTGCGGATGCATATATGTCGATTTTGACTCGAATCGTAATACGGGAAATGAAAGGATCGAAAATACGATAATATGGTATCGATCAGTTATACGGCGACGTTAAAGAAGGGAAGCAGGTGTGGCGGAAGGAAGTTGGATGCGAGTGAATTCGGTACGCGATTATAAGTAGTCGCAGCAGCAGCAGCAGCAGCGCGCATGGGCGATCCGCCAGCTATATGAATTGGCCAATGTAAACGTTACAAGTGTATGTGATATGTGTATGTGCGATAAATAAAACCGCTCGAATATTTGTATCATCGCAATCTACTAAACGAGTACATAACAATAATAATATTAATATTAATAATAATAATAATAACAATGATAATGGCAATAATTCGCTGGACTAATTATACTTATACGACTTTACGAATGTAGTTGGCGATGGTGATGATGACGACGGTGGTGATGGTGTGGTCACGTATTCATAATTTCATAATTTCGCAATGAAAGCAGACCGCGTTAAAACAAAGAAAGAAAGAAAAGAAAAAAACAAATTTGAGCTCAACAAAAGAATCCGAAAAAGGGTTACAAATTTTTTGTTCAAATATATATGTATATAAACTTTCGCGTTGATGCAGCTTGCTGCAATGTATGTACAATGCATACAGACTACAAGTATAAAGTAAGTAAGAAACAAGCCGCGCCGACCTGCTGCTGAATTACCGGATTTTTTCGCGTCTATATTGGGCTTCTCCCCCCCCCCCCCCCCCCCCTTCCTCCCGCAGCGGTCCCGAGTAAAATAGAGAGTTACGAATACCACGATAACCGAAACGAGAAAAGAAGGGAAAAAATAAAAATTCATCCCGCAATTATACATCAGCAACTACGATACAAAGATAATATAATATACCCCCTTGATCCGTGAATACATATAACATAATATACCTATAGATAGTATACTATAAAAATTTCTGTCAAATAAATTCATGGTATTTACTTTATATAGAATATAATAGTTGCGTTGCCGATACCACCGGGTGTCTGCTAATGGTCGTAGGTAGGCCTGATACATACATAAATAAATAAATACATAGGTATACATACATATATACATATATCTATCAACTATGTACGTATATACTAAATGGACGAGCAGATAGAGAGTGGTGGTCGTCGTCGTCGTTCGTTACTTACTGGTGATGTGTTAGTACTGTAGTGGTGCGGCGTTGGTTGGAGAGGGGGAGGGGGAGGGGACCGACCGGGGAGAACCGGCGAGTCGTGGAGCAAGCTGCCGCCGCCTGCGGGGAGCGCTGAGAAGGGAAATGGGCAGGGGCGAAGGAGGGAGGGAGGTAGCGGGGAGCGCCTAGCAACAGGCAAGAGACAGGCCGGAGCAGACGTGATTAAAAAAAAAAAAAAAGAGAAAAGAGAAAAAGAAAAAAAAAAAAAAACGGGAAGGACGAGGACGAGGGCGAGGACTATGACGACGAAGACTAAGATGAAGACTATTATATCTACGACGAGGACAACGTAGAAGACGATAATTTTGATATGGAAAAGATCGTTGATTCTATATAAATTTCCCAACTTATATATGGATATAATTCTTTACTGTACATTTCTGATAGGAATGTAATTGTATACTTAAATTCAATAAAATTCGAATCGGATGAACGGGAAAAAAAAAAAAAAAAAAAAAAAGAAAAAAAGGGAAAAAAAAACTTTAACTCGATGTAAATGTATTTTGACTGGACATACATATGTGTAGGTATACCATGTATATCGTGTGTACTGCAATTGCTCGAGAGGTCGCCATGATTGTTGAAGAGAGTCGGGGCCGTTATCTCTCTGTTGAATACATTAAATACGCCGACAACTTGCGAGACACACCCTGCCCTGAACCGTTGAATTTGTCACTCCATCACCGGGGGTAAGGTTAGATGTATGTGTATGTGTGTGTGTGTGTGTGTGTGTGTGTGTGTGTGTGTGTGTGTGTGTGTGTGTGTGCGCGCGCGTGAATGCCTCGTAGCGCGATCAACGGATCGTTTCAATTTATGGGAATCATGCGCCGCCCGTCTCTAATTCCTCGACGGTACGAAGAAACAGAAAAAAAAAAAAAAAAAAACGATAAAAAGTACGTACATTGTACTATTCTTCGTATGTATGTATGTATGTACAAATGTGTATAAATAATAAATATATTCTTATTTATTTATAAACTTGTATATATGTATATATGTATGCGGACGAATTTTATTTTTAAGGTGAGTTTTATATACAGGCATAAAATTCTTCATAAAAGTAATTAAGAATTTTGATGGATGACCGAAAGCGGTTTTATTTTCACGCGGACAGAAAAAAAAAATTTCGCAATAAATGTGTGTAAGTATATATATATACATATACATACGTATACATGTTTCTATGTATACTTTAAATATCAAACTCCTACGTGAGCAACGAGGAAGAGAAAGAGAGAGACAGATAGGTACGGAAAGAAAGGAAGAGGGGCGAGAAAGAGACAGAGATACGCACGCGCGCTGGCTGACACACGTAGATAATACGGTCCGTCCGTGTGTGTACCAGTCGCGAAATCGCCGCCGCCTAGGTCGAAAGCCTTACCTCGTTCGGCCCGCCTCTCTACCCACTCGGCTAGACTGGCAACGACGCGAAAAAGAACGAAAAGAAAAACTAGAGAAAAAGGAAAAAACCCCCTTGAAAGATAGGTACGCTTTGCTACCACCTTGCGACGACTTTGAACCGTTGAAAAATCTTTATACGAAACCGCATGCACCGACAATTTTGAAAATGCATTTAAACGTCTTTTTTTTACGGGATTTATACATACTTGATTCCTCATTCGATTTATAAGTATACTTTTACCGATTTTTCAAACTCTTATACGGAACGCCTATAACGTTAGAGGAAGAAGTCCGTTGGAAAAGAGGGGGGAAAAAAAAATGATGGATTTGAATCAGCGATTAGTCACGTGACTTGCATTATACTTCCCTTATCTCTAGATACTGAGGGATTCAATTGTTTTCGGTTACTGGTAACGACGTAAAAGTCGTAAGGGGGGCTCGTCGGTTCACCTCTTACGACAAAGCTGAAAGCAGCAGCAGCAGCAGCAGCAGCAGCAGCTGCTGCTACTGCTGCTGCTGCTGCCGCAGTCAGAAACTCCGTCGATGTGACTAATGGCTGTTCTCACATCATCGATTTATTTATATCCCAAGGAAGCTCGAAATTTGAAATCAAAGTATTTGTCTTACTATACAGCGACCAGTTTACCCCCCACTCCCAGCATATTCTCCGGAATTTCACTAATGTTTATATAATTCGTTATCTCAGGTGGTCCGAGATAAAAGAAAGAAAGAAAAAAAACAAAAAAAAATTGCAAATGGCGTTTACTGTCTTCGTCTAACGTTAACAGGCGATATTCTAAACTACTAATATCAGTACTAATGTCTTTGTTAGAGATATCGGTAACAACTGACGATCAACGACCGCCGGTGACTGACCGTGAAGAACTTACGAACTAATTATAATTACTTAGCACGTAACTCGACCAGATCCATCAGTTATATGTATGTAGAATACGTATATCTGCTGTCTACCACACCACCCATTATACGTGTGCCGTTTCGGTTTTTGAATACGTAACAATGGTAGCACGCAATGACGGCGTGGACCTCGTGACACCTGCCGTTAGAGGCCAGATCCTTCGGAGGATCGGCGGAGAACCGCGAATAATAATTATTAGAGAGTATTAAAAGTGTTGGTGCGATTCGCGTTCGTATTTCGATCGCTGCAGGAAAGCGTCAAGCGAACCGTTGCGAGGTGGTTCATTTTCGCAATGTGTATCGCAATTTAATTGAGAAGAGAGAGGATATTACGAAACGGAAATTTTTTTCCTTTTCTTTTTTTTTTTTTTTGCTTTTTTTTTTTCTTGTTTTGTACCGCGTTCATAGAAATTTGCTCTATTTGACGAGTAGAGGTACTACCTGAGTTTTAGTCTAATAAACAACCGGTAATATCCCTATAGTCAAGTTTCGCTTTATTTATATCTACTTCTTTTCCGAGAAAATTTTCTGATAAAAAGAGAGAGAGCGGGAGAAACAGAGCTAAATACTCCGGCAACAACCTCACCCTACCGGTGTACGTACTGCTTACAGATGAGAAGACCTTTAGCAGCACTGCCAGTGGCAATTTCACGAGTGATATCGTCAGATTTTCAATTCTCTATGTCGGATAACAATTCTCGTTAATCTCGTAACAAAATCGTTTGTCGAAAGGAGGTAAGTACGGAGTGATTACCGATCAGGCGGATGGGTACGGATCGTCGTTACCTGTGGGGATATACACGTGCACCTGGAAATAGTTAGGGGCTGTATTTTTTTCGCCGTGGTGTTTCGATGCGTCTTGAAATAGTTGCACTTTGAGATTATCGATGAAGTTACGGCGTGTCTTTTATTTCTTGTTAGGAAAATAAATGAAATATTTTCGTTCAAATACGAGGAGGACGATCTTCACTTCTTCGTACCAACGCCGGAAACTGTAGCGGCTCCTGGCGGCGATGTGTGGATTGTCACTTTTGACTACCGCTATGTATGATTCAAGCTCGTGTTCGAATCAGTTAAACAGAACTTAAATCATCAACGGCAATTTATTCTGTTTCAAGGGCGCGTACAGAAAAAAAAAAAAAAAAAAATGGCGATTCACCACGTCACCTCGAGTTTGAGCACTATTCGATTACGATTATATATCATTACGATTGCGACTACGATTTTCGTAATTATTTTTAGATATTTCTATTTTTTTTTTTTTTTTCTTGTTCTATCTTTCTTTTTTCTTTTTAAGTCGGGGAAATCTGAACCGCACTTTCTACCTCTGTATCTATGTACATACGTATGTATGTAACCGTGTTTTTATGCGGTAAGTTAGAAAACCGAATCTGTTAAAGCGAGAGGCAGGTGGATGGTATATTTAGCGGCGAGACCGGGTAACCAACGTATTAAACTCGGATAACCACCGGTCTCTCGGAGTGCCGGCGACGAACTGAGCGATTGGCCAAAGTGCTAGAGGGAAAACGGCGCTGTACGCTGTCGCGTTAAAGTATACTAACCGTTCTACAGCGCAACGGCCGACCCGATCATCCCCGAATAGAGGCGAGTCTTTGCCGATGCTTGCCGAAGACCACCGGAAAGACGATATCGCGAACCACCGCGCCGCTTAATATATTTTTCGCCCGACTCTCGCTGGTATTTCCGAAAATTCTAACTATCTCATTATCTAGTCAACGTAGTACGTGCATGCAATAACAACGAGAGCCTTTTCTCGTTTTGATAAAATTGAAAAAAAAGAAATAGGATACAGGGGATACGAAAAATTTGGTATATATTCCATTTTATTCAGGCGAAGAATATCAATGTCAGGAACACAGTCGCTTATATGCTTGTATTTAACCCCCTTACAGGAAACACTGTCAAGAGAAGATATTTTGACTAAATTACGGGTAACAACACAACGACTATACATATGCGTACAGAAAACTGTACGCGCGTTTAGATATCTCCTGGGAAATTAGATATTTCATACACATAGTTGATGCAAAAATTTGTAGATGAAAAACGGAATTCAGATTCATGTAATACATCGTCGCGTTGTTATTCGGGCATATATGTGTCGCGGGGGTTGACTGTACATCTGTATACGAACTATGTATACGAAAACAGAACGGCCTTTCATAGAGTTTGCTATTCAAAGATTATGCCTATACTACACGCACACATGTATACATCACATTTAAACTCATATAGTTACACGTTTCATTCAAAGTATACACAAATATTTGTTGGTACAGTAACACATGTATGTATGTACTACAATATACATACCTATACACGGTTATACATATGTTTGTTTATCTTTGAATTTATACTCTCCAAAGGTTTAAGCCCGCGCGCGTGTTTTGATAAAACAAGCAAATTGTAACCACCGAAATATACGTATTATACTACGTACAGGGGCGTAATCTGAGGTCAATTTCGAAGATATATGTATATTATATTCGTGATAGGAAATTTCATGTTTCGAAAAAGCTCCGCGAAATTCTTAACCGTACATTTTTTTTTTTTTTTTTTGGTTTTCTCTTTTTCTCTCTCTGCAGCAGATTCGGGTTGCAAAACGTTTCCGTTTATGTATTTAACAAGAGATCGTATAAGATCCCCGCTTGATCTCGGCATAAACGATAAAAAAACGTTGGATCTACATAAACGAAGTTCAAACACTTTTCGCTATACTCGCTCGACCAGTTCGATAACCGTTGACTGTTCGTCGCCTCGACACGCGTAGGCTAATTGTAAAAGGCGTTTATTACATAGGAGGACGTGACGTGTGCAGCCACGACCCGTGTAACGTACAGCGTTTTGATACCACGCGAACTCAAGCAACAATTATATACCCACCCACTTGTGTGTATGTATTTATATCTATATTACATAGGCATATATGTATACATATTATATATGTCCAATCACGGAACTAACTTATATGTATGTGTGTACGAATGTATGTATGTATGTACTACATACGTACTGCAGATTACGTAATGTAACGATGTCGAGTGCGAACAAGGATCACGAAGCAAAAAAAAAAGTGAAAAAAATAAATAAATAAATAAAAAAATAAAAAATAAAGATAAAAATATTTTCATTCGCGTTCGATTTTGCATCCGGTAATGAGTTTTTTTTTTTTCTTCAAATCCTAACAAGTAACACCATCATCACACTTCAGTATCGAGCGAATACCGCGCGTTCAAAACTTAAAAACACTTGAACCACGATAATTAAAATAAATATCGTATTTTTTTTTTCTACAATATTAGATACAATATACATATTACATAGATAAATCGATGATTTCGTAGAAACGTGTGATATTCGCTCAGTTCGGATTCTATGACGACTATTCGCATTTCCGGAACAATAAATAAAAAATAAAATAAGAAAAATACGCCCATATAACGTGTTCTTCTATCAGCGTCACGTTTCGCGATCTATACATATACATACGATGGGCGGATGTCACGCGTTGTCAACTAAGTCAATCTTTTCAATGATTCAATATGATACATTCGATGCCACGTATATCGCATGCGATATTATATTATCATACGATATTATAATATATGACTATATCGAACGATCGTGAAGGCGATTACTGAAGAACAATAATAAAAATAATTAAGTTATAAACGAGAAATTCATGGAACCGTGAACAATAAGTAAAATTCCCGGTGAATATTTATATTAATTACGACAAGTGCCGGGGATAAACCGTTCGGCGGAGGGGCGAGGGGGGGGGGGGGGGGGGGGGGCTGGAGATCGGGTCGTTGTTGCGGTCACGCATCAGTTGAAAAATAACAATTGAAAACATGGTGAAATTATTATTGGTCAACGACGATGTCTACTTATCGTAAACGATATATAGGTATATATATACTTGTCAGTATATGTATGTATGTATGTACGCACGCTCGGTTCTTAGAGTGCGGCGGCCGCGTCTGGGGCGGCGCGGCGGGTCCTTCACCCGAGCCGTTGCCTGCCTGCCTGCCTCAGCCTGCCTCTACCTCTACCTCTACACTCCGCCAGCCCATCGTCTCGCGCTTTTCAACTTCAAACTACGCGACGACCATAGCCAGTGCCAATAACGGCACCAACACCATACCACAAGAACGGGCACGGATACTCCCCCTCGAGAACCTTCACGAACGCAAAATCGCGCGCGCGCTTGCCTGTTCCTAAGTTGCCAGCGGCCGTCGCGTCGCGTCGGGGTCGGACGAATTGAGACGGTGCTCGGAGGGAGGAGGGGGAAAAGCTTTATGCCGCCGACCGAACGTTCGCAGAGGCTGGGCAGGAGCTGTAGGAACACCAGCGGCTGCCTGCCTTAACGTGCCTCAGCACCAAAGAGGGTCCGCACAGCTATACCTCGCAGTTGGCTTGGCCCAGCTCGCTCCTCTCCCGCAAGGCAGCTTTGCGCGATGTCTGCGCGTGAGAAAGACAGGGACGAAGAAAGATGGTCTTGGAGGGATGAGGGGAATAAGAGAAGGGCGCAGCGGGGCAGGGGGGGGGGGGGGGGACTAGTTTTCTCTGTGTCCGTACGTTGTTACTGTATACACGCTATATAACACCCGTGCCATACTATACCAAGCTATGATATGGTATACACGATGCCCGCATGTATGGACACATATATACACGCACGCTAGAGAGACAGATAGATAGTTATAAGATAAGCTGCAAATCGTACGCGTTATATGTGTGTATAGTCGAAGTCACGCACACTGAGACTTGGCGTTGGGGGTTCCAGTGCGAATTAGTACTGACCGAGCAGAAAACGTTCGATCTTATAACAAGTTTGCATACCGCATCCGACCAAGATTCCATCGTTCTATTGTTATCATTATTTCAAGATAAGAGAATCGAACTCTTTTTTTTTTTTTTTTCTTCTTTATCCACGGGCCTAGAATATTGTAACGTAATATTATATTATAATTAGATTAGTCTGGTTGATGAATCCTCGTGGTAAGTATATATGATATCATGTTCGTTTTTTCAATCTCTTTCAATTTAACGTACATTGTACCTACTCCGTTGAACCGTATTACGCATAATATACCTTTAAACACTCGCGAGAAGAAACGTTCGCACGAACCGAAATCAGCTGTCGCCAAATATTTCACGGGAGCCCGTTATTCGAGGTCTTGTTATAATCTTTTTTATGGGGGTATAACCGATTCCCCGCAATTATATGTACACGTATATTCGCGGAGTTTTATGTATCGAGTATGTGCAGGCTTAAATTGCAACGTTATAACCGTAACGGTTTTTTTTTTTATTATTTATTATTTTTTTTTTTCGCGAAATCGATACCCATATACAGAGGTGCGAGATGTGAAGTCGTGCAGTATACGAGCATTACGAGCACGTGTAGATATAATTTGAAAGCGTACGTGAGTGCTCGTCGCAGGTATTCCCGGTATTCCCGGTATAACCAGATATATAGGCGAACGGACGGAGGAAACTCCCGACGCGCGATCGTCGTCGTTATACTGTCTTCGTCTTCGTGGCAGTAGTTGTCTGCGGGTATATAACTACCCGCGAAACCTTGTCCTTCGGAAATAAAGAAGAATTTATTTTTGTCCTCGGAATTAGGTGCAGCAGCAGCGGCAGGCGGCGGTGCGGCGTGGCGGTTCTCTGGGCAACTCGATGTTTTTACGAGTGGCCGTAGATAAACTTATATATCCATGCGTATATTCGAAAGAAAGGAAAACCTGTAAGCATACATGTATATAGCATAGTAACGTCTACAGGGTCCCGGACCCTGCAGGTTCCTCCTCCATCCCCCCCCTTTTACCCTCCCTGGTTTCCCCTTCGGTCCGGGGTCGGTTGCCGCTCCGCATACGGTCCCCAGATTCTAAAAGACCTCGATCTCTGCTCCGCGCCTCGCTCTGCCCGTTGCATCTCCTGTAGCAAACAACTTTTCAGATCCTATAGTTGGTATACTTATAGGCAAAATCACGCTACGTTTTTAGTAGGTATTTCTGCAGCGTGTCGCGATTGCCACCGCGACTAACCACTGATTCCACGAATCGTTGACGCGCGAGTATAATAAGGACGGTAATATCGCCTCTCTTCCTCTTTTTTCTCCTTTATACATATTGCAGGTATAGACTCCCTCTCTCTCTCTCTCTCTCTCTTTCTCTCTCTCTCTTTGTGCATATCCTGCCCGATATCATCTATAATCTGTTACTTACACATATACCTATTAGGGTGTTTTTGAAATTTCCTGCGGACAAGGTGGAAAAAGTTTGCAAATAAATGAAAAAAAAAGTACCCAAAACTTGGAGTCTATAGGTCAACTCTAAGTACTGCCTACAAGGCAGCGAATTTTCCCATTTAATTTACATGGAAATTCGGGCTCACTCCATTATTTTTTTTTTTTTCCTGCCTAAATAGTGCTTCGAAAAATCTGAAATTTGGTATACGTCTTTCCTATAGTCATAGGTATTCGATGAAAAATTGGGCGATTTTTTGGAAAAAAAAAACGTTTATCCCTGTAAGGAAGACTTATGCCTAATTTCACTGTCTTGTAGGAAGTACTTTGAGTTGACCTACAGACTCCAAGTTTGGCGTATTTTTTTTTTTTTTTAATTTATTTGCAAACTTCTTCCACCTTGTCCGCAGGAAATTTCAAAAACACCGTAAATAAGGACCACCCTAATACCTATACATATATATCCATTAGCGAAAACGTTGTCTGTTATGGCAATACTGTATACGAATATATGTAGTAAAAACCAATAGCTCTAGAGAATTAACTATAACACTCGTTAGACTTTATTATATTACTAATAAGTTGCCGGAGTGTTTTCTTTTTATTTGAATATTTCTAACCGATGAAATATTGAGTATACTTACCTACATACTATGCAGTACCGTGTATATATATATACGTGTAGTGAGACAATATATAAAAATCGATTTCAATATGCGGTAGGACGTAAGTTGATGACGTACTCTGACTTGATGTAGGTATATATATAATACAATGTCTATAATGTGCGTGTGAGGATTACGTCTACACATTTCTATATCGAGCACTGTACATACAGGTGCATACGTATGTACATACATACGTACATACGAACTTCAAACGATCCATGTATAGGTAGGGTATTTTATTATAGATATAGATATACACATATATACTACCACATTACAGTACGCCACTTTTTATCGCGGCGTTCTGCTACCCCGCACTCCGGTAATTCACGGTGTAACGCTTCCATTGAATATCGTTGAATCTATTCGTATATCAATGTATATGTATATCTATACCAATGCATGTATATGCTCGGTATATGTATCATACGTAAAACACGAACGAACTGCAGCTAGCTTTCAAGTGCATCTGGAATTCTGCAGCGCTACGATGAGAGTTATACATATTACATACATACATGTACATACATACATGCGTCACTTGTTTTGGTAGTTTATTTTTTACAAAAGAGAAATATAAAAAAAAAAAAAAAAAAAAAAAAAAAAAAAAACAAAATTAGATTTTGTTCATGGTATAATTATAGACGATATTTATAATTGTATATAATGACAAAAAAATTATCTTGTTTTCAAAATATTCCCCAGATTAGATCGCTTATTATGATTCTTTGAATTACGTATACCTATATATATATATAACGTATAATTTACACGCAATGACGTTTGTAATCACGTGATTATATACAATATATATATAACGTGGTGTTTTAAAAAGTGCAAAGCGAACCATAATTAACATGGAACCATATGCACTTCTTTTTTATTTTTTTTTTTTGTAAATTAATAATTCCTGGCAAGTGACGCACAAACACAGTCCGCGCTGAGCTGTTTGAAGAATTTCCGGTCGTCTCCTCCGACGAGGCATGTTCGAGGAACAGAGCAAACAAAGAAAAAAAAGAAAAAGAAAAATGAAAAAGAAAAATAAAAAATCCACTTGGACGCTCGTGGGGGAATTTATTAGAACACTTTCAACGATTGTATAGTATAGTTTCGTGGAAAGATAATATTTTAAACGGAAATTTATTATAGGCATCAAAAATTCAATAGAAACATTTACGAAATGAAAAACGATGAAATTATATCGGGAAATTAACATGCTGATTATTTTTATCAATATATTTGGTACGAGATGATAACTGAAGAAGTTTGATGCAATCACGACATACATAAATATATTTTCATCATTGAAAGGAGAAAAAAAAAAAAGCAAAAAAACAAAAGAACGAAATTATTCTATACGTATATAATTATCATAAATGTATAAGGACAAAACGATGTACATATTGTAGATATAATAAGTATACGCATATGGAGTGATAAAAACATGGAAAAAAACGATGATTATTGGCAATGCAGTTACATTATATGCGGTGGCGCCGCGGAAAGTGCAATGCGGTGCGCCGTTGCGACGGCGTCGGCCACGGGCGTGGCGGAGAACTGACCTCGCCGCGTTCGCTACGTCTCACTCGTCCCCTCACCCGCACCCCCGTCTCTATAAGCTCGACGCCCCCACGCCCGGCAAATTGGCAGACGGCAGTGTCGGTTCTATCCGTGCGTCTGCCGCCACTACTGCTGCTGCTGCTTGCTGCTGCTGGTGCTGCTGCTTCTCTTGCTCTGATGCAGCAGCTTTCTGTCCTTCTGTCTGGTTACCGGGGCAACGCGCCGTCGCTGGCCTCCGTCGATGAACGGAGGGGTGCATCCTAGTGACGGGTGTGAACGAACCCGACCGGATCAATTCGAGCAAGACCGAGAGAGTCGAGACTTTGTACGTCTCCAGACACGAGGCAGATGATGTATAGGATAGAATGGAATACCGAGTAGAACAGAACATCGCAATTACCGAGAATTATATACAGCAAATGCTTGAGGGTATTTTTTAGGGACTCGTGACTCCCAGAAATTTTTTTTCTTTTTTTTTCCATCGTTTTAGGTTTCATCGCCTGGTACTTTTAGGAATTAGTCAGGATTTACGAACCATCGACTCTCACGGCTAGACGCAATCAGAGTGAAAACAATTGCTCAGGTATAAAACCACAGTTTCGCGATTTTGCTTCTTTCGGTATTCAATCATAATTCAGAAAACAAGCCACTATCAAATATAGAACGGAAAAATTAGTGGAATAATTCCCTTTTACTTTTTATCTCAACGGAATTCTGACGTTGACAATATTTTCAACTAGATAGTAGATATATTTATAGAGATTCATCAAAGTGATCTGCAGTTGAATATAAAAGGCTGTGGTACTCATTTTATTTCACTTCACTAGCTCGTCTCTCCCACAATTTCCAATAATATCCATTCTTATGGTGACTCTTTCTAATTGATTGCAATTGAAAATACTATGGTTTACGGTGCGTATAACAAACGAGATTGATTCTGACCCGCCCGGGAGTAGCTCTGTCGCTCTATCGGCCTCGGATGGTTACCTGACTAAAGTGAGAGAGCTAATCGAAGGTTCAGAACCAACCTCGACGTTGTATGTGTATGTATAGGTATACCTTACACGTTTATGAAATGAAATTTCCGCACAGCTTCAACGCAACTGGATACTGCAATTGATTTTAAATTCTTTGATTTTTTTTTCTTCATGGCACTTCAACTTTATTCTGACAAATTACACTGCAGAGATTCGGTGGAATAAGGATGTAGGCAGACATGTAGGTCATTTCGAAAGCGCTTTGCTTTATACCTGCTGCTGCTGCTGCTGCTGCTGCTGCTGCTGCTGCTGCGGCCACGCCAAGGTCCTTCGCCGGATGCATGCTGCAGCGCGGCGAGATACACATCGAAGGAACATCAGGGGGACTACCATTCATGCTTTTACCACAAAGTGGAAGACCCCTAATGCACGGGGCTCTAGGTATACTTGGGCTTTTCAGCTGTATCTATTCGAATCGTTGAACACGCGGGTAGATTCACGGCTTGTAGAGAATTTCAATCGGGAAATAGGCCCTGAATGAAAAAACTTATGTGTATGAGATAATGTATTACAGAGATAACTATCTAAACGTCTGCTGGTGACAATCAGAATTCTAAATGTGCGAGTGAAATTTTGGTTCCAACCGTTTCTTTTTTTTTCTTAAGGGGACCAGTACAACTTGGTTTTGGAAATTCGTAGTACTCCAAAATGCATTTACTTTTCGGCCAAAGTTTATTTCACATCAACAAAAAAAATTTCCTTGAAAACCCTTGTTGTAAGGTTTTAGGCACATCGTTGTTCCGATTAAGGTCGTTGAGGGCTCATTTTGTTCAGAAAAGAAATCCTCATCGTTCGAACGAAAGAATTTTTTTACAATTTCGTGTTGGCCAAGTTATTTGCAAATTAGTGTCCTAAATATTGGAAATTTCGGATAATTGACCGTAACTTTTGACATGAATTTTTTTTTACCGATCCCTACGTTCATAAGATGTAGAATTGCTGTCTGAAGAAAGCAAGACCTTGGGAGGTTGAATCGGACCAACGATCTGCCTGAAACCTTACGACAAAGTTTTTTGAAGAAAATATTTTTTCATGTGAAATAAAATTTGGTGGACAAATAAATAAATTTCGGAGTACTCCAAATTTCCCAAACCAACCTGTACTAATCCCCTCAAGAATATTTTGATCCACCATGTATATGCCTTCGTTGCAGTATCTTGCTGCTGTTATATAGCCACGTAATTTTTATGATCGTGTAAACGAATAAGCACACAAGTCTACCTATACATGTATAAAATTGTGTAAATACAATATATTTGTGTACACGTATGCGATCTACGGGTCTCGTACTCCCAGGGGAAGAGGCGGTTCGCCCGTAACATTAATACTTGTCATTATTTCACGTGTTTGTTCTGTAGTTCAACGTGCGTAGGTATATAAATGTATAATGTACTGCTGAGCAGATAGCCTTAAAATTTCTCCGGTCTTTGTACGAGGGTCGATTGGTGAGCCCGACGTCTATAACGGGTAGGTTTAGAATCCAGGTAAAATATAGAGGGGGCCCAAAACCCAGGTTGCAGCAGGGAAAAACAGGCCGCTTAGGGCCACGTCCCAAACTCACAGGATTCAGACCAGGTCGAAGTTATCCTTACACAGCCAGGTATATAACTATATAATCTTTACACACGTAGCTATATCTATGTACAACACAAATACATAAATATACATTACATACATGAACACACACCGATATACCTACGTGCTGCTGGTTTGCTCTTGAGGAGACGTCCCATGGGCCAACAACTCGAATTTCCTGTTTTGATTAGACCAAAATTTAAACTCTGCAATTTTCGCAGTCCCACGAAGGAAAGCGTTAATTATAAAATATTGCTTGAGAGGATGGAAGCAATATACGAAAACGCTTCAAGCATATTTTTGAACTCATGTATACCAGATTAAAAAAAAAAAAAAAAATAGCTTCTATACGTATCGTTGCCAGTGGAATACGGGCAGGCAGTGAACCCTGTAGTATAAGTGCCAAGGAAGGTAGGGCAGGCCAGACCCCGAGCTTGGGTCACCCTCGTTACCCCTGTGTTAAGTACTTTCATAGAATCGTTGAAAAGAGGTAGAAACGAAAGTTTTTGTCCTTTAATATTTACCGGTTCACCTTGAAACCCATCCAAGGACAATGTAGTACATACCTGCTCAGAGCTGTAGTTTACCGCAATAAGGACGCTGTGCAGGTTTTGCCATTTGTAGGAATTTTAAAACGATTTTTCCCTTCCTGGTCTCCGTGGACGTTGAAGACATTTGTTATTTCGGGATCGAGGCGGAGGTCTAACAGCCCAAAAGCCTTCTTACTTCACAGGTTCTTTCCCATTCCCTTGAAGGGAAAAGGCATGCTAGAGGCTCAGACGTACGGCGCTCCGGTCTTTCAGGACATAGCCAGCGATCTCAGGCTCTGAGTCACTCGTATAATACCTACCTAAAAGTTCACGTGAGTCATTCGGACTCGAGAGAAACGCAGGAATCGTTTGGTATGACAAAGGCTACGTATGTCTGCATGGTGATTATAGCCACGCTGCGGGGTCTCCGCTACTCTTGTTATTATAATACTTAACTCGTTAAAGATTCTTGTACTACATAGCTGTGACCACTGCAGCAGATATCAAAGAATGCCTAAAAGGAACCTGCATAAACGTGGCCTTTAACGGTTAAGTTACAATGGTCATACACGAGAGCTAAAGGCTGTCAATGAGTCATCGAATAACGCACATTGCTCTACGAGTATCAAGAGACTCGGTAGAGTCTCGCGCCAAGTACATAAAAAACTACTAGTCTCTACAATTTTCTGTTGTTCAATTTTATCCGAATGATATATATAAATGCGTTAGATAAATCAACAACATCTTTTGCATTATATGGAGGTGATCTAGATGCTGTCTATCATTATCCTTCGTTAATTACAAAGATGAGATGATTAAGCGTAATTATTCTATAATTATCGAGGTCGACGTTGTCGGAATCGATTCGTACGATTTTGGACCAAAATCGGAAGCTAGGTAATTAAAGATTTGTCTGAATAGACCGCGACGGAATCAACCGACACTGAGTGTACTTTGTAGAGTAGAAAAATCGATCTTTGCTGCAGGTTGAACCTTGCGCATCGCGGAATTTTACTACCTTATACCGTTGTCTCTTTCATCGCCGATGGACGGAAAATTAAGACGTTTGTATAGAAATAATTTCATCGTCTATGTTACGTCTTGTTCATGTCGACAGATTATTCCATCAGAATTATGGACATACCGTTTAAAATTAAACAATTAAACAAAGTGTACAGAGCTTCAGGATGTGCAGAAAAAAGACGCGAAAAAAAAACGTTCAGGCTCTCTTATATAGATTCTCAGAAAAAAAATCGTTTGCTTTGCGGTATTACGATTTTTGTGAAAGTAATATTCTCAATACATAATCAGAGAATACATAAATAATTGTATAATCGCTGACGTGATCCGATACAGCGCGTATATCGTATCTGATTTCCGGGTACGTATAATATAATATAAATTTTGTCAAATAGTTCTATAAGCAGCATATCGGAATTGTATTACGCATCATTCCCGAATAAATGAATGACAAACGAACCGCCCATGATACGCGTTCAGTTTTTAAAAGGCCTGTTAATTAGCTTACCAATTGATTACATGAATAATTGAGGTATACACCTATACTAAAATATGCGTCGCGGAAGTGAGGATAGGGTATATAGAAAAGTGAAATCACGCAGGCCTCGTACCTCCCCGGTTAAGGATTAATAAGAAAAGAAAGCAGTGCGTCATATCGGCCATCGGTTCCTCGAAGTCGTATATACCCGACAATATACTCAGGAGTATAAGGTAGGTATCAAAGGAGCCGGTTGAATTACTCTCCTTCTTGGAAACGGGCTGCAATATTATCAGTAGGAGTTTTCTGAAGCATCGAAGTCTGCAAGGCTGACCGAAAGCTCAAGTTTTATCCTGATTTTTCTTTGCTGCAACGACAATGAGATACCGTATCCGATAACTGCGAAACAGAACTCACGCGTTGAAGTTAAAGTATACGTTCGTTCGTTGGTTACGGTGGTATCTATGCGAGGAAGTGCTTTCTAAATACGCCCACGTTTAGCTATTTTTGACTCGTTTCAATGTCCACGTGTTAACAGACATCCGGATGTTGACTGTCCTCTGCTATCAACATCACTGCAGCAGTCTATAGTACAATATACGCGTCAACGTCATTCCGGAATCCGAAAAACTCTCAATTTCATAATGTAATTAACTGCCTCAATAAAAAAAAGCTAATTAAACTGAGCTGCAGTCAAGATGGTATGTCGTAAATGGCATAATACTAAGTACTTGTGTACCTACACCAAGTATATGTATATGTACAGTTGAGCAATAAAGTTCGCACAGGGTCCAAATTTAGGCCCAAGCATTTCAGTGTCTACGCTGTTGAGCAGGCCCATCGATGCGTTACGGCCGGTCGGTCGGCTATTACTCATTATACCATATTTCGGAAGTGTTTCTTACTTTACTTAGAGCAGGTAGTCTGCCGCGTTTGCCTTCTCAAGGAGCGGAGTATGCGGGGCGAGGAGCCTACTCAACAGCGTAGACACTGAAACGTTTGAGTCAAAATTTCGACCCTATGCGAACTTTATTGCCCAACTGTACATACGAGATACTTCGAAAGAATTTGTACTGCACCGTGTGAACGTATGTATATACCTACGTATGTATATATGTAGAAACGTCGACAAATTCCACCCATGTCGAAAGGTGATTCACGCCGATTGTGTCTGACTAATACCTTACAGCCCCGCGGAGTTAGTGTAATTGTGTGCTGTATAGAAACAGTACCACTCATATCAACGGTAGCACAATGCTGTGTGCGTGTGTGCATATCACCAACGATCACCAGAATTGTTTACTGCTGTGAGTCAGAGAGGAGAGAAATGGACAGGACAGCGACAAAGAGTGGACTTTGTGCTTTGACCGATCGTCCGTTCATTTTTCCGCCCCGTTATATACGTGTATATATGTAGGTATGTATGTACATACATACACATAACGGAGTTTTCGAGTTTCTACATATAGACTTTGACCTTCCGATCGAAATGTTTGTGGATTTTCCTTAAACCGATATTATAGTCGAATGAAAAAAAAAAAAAATGAGACAAATATTTAGTCGTTTGATATTGCCCGTAAATATATTTATAAATATATTTTTCTGTGGCAACAGGACAATATATGACGCGCTTTGGAGAGAGCTGGATAAAGTTTTTATGAAATATTAAACGGATGACGAATGGTATAGGTCATAGGATATATATTCCGTTTTGCAGTTTCGTTCGAAAGAATAAATCAAGTTTCTTTTACAGCTACTGTAATATTGATATGAACAAATGGATGTAGCATAATAAAATGTTTAAAACTGAAAACGATTGTATGTGATTCGTTTTTTTTTTTTTTTCGTATACTATCCTTTCAGCTTATAGCCATTTAGTTAACCAACAATGCTGTTATAAGCTTAGCCCACGAGACCTGAATATGTATTATCTGAGGTGTATATCATGTCATAATAAACGACATTGAAGAACCTCCTAAAAATTTAATAATTGGCAAATTGCCTCATCATTTTCGAGAGTAGGTATACAATTAGTGAATTAGCTCCGAACTTGCACTATACATATAATGGCTATTACCATGTATGTAGTATATACATGCCTATATATACGTTAAATGTCCAATAATGCATGCGGGACGGAGTTAATGGATAATTAAGTTTTAACGGTTGTATAACTCACAAATTTCAACACACGTTTATACTTCAGAGAGGAAATTACCCCCGTTATCAGTACATACACATATGTATAAAACATATGGTATACGATATGTTATACCGCATATTTCCACAAAAGGAAACATCTCCTTGGGTATTAAGAATTCATTCTGTATATACGTGACACCCACGTGCAGTTCTCCGGTAACACCGCAACGCGTTCGTATGTGTATGTATCGACTATACATATGTTTCAATGCGAATATTCGATTTCGTAAAAATTTTCATCGCAGTCAAGGAAAACGAATGTTTTGCTGCATATACATATACCTACTCGATAATTAATACGTTAATGACAAAGCAAATTAGGTGTGTTTGTATTACAAATTTGTTACTTGTGGTCATAATATACGTTGTCGTATATAGGTATATGCATTTCTATTTATATGTATGTGTATACCTCTACTGCGTAGACATTCGACCGCAATGTAAAGTGACGACGCGTCTTTGTGAGCAATCGACTGTATGCGGTTAACGGACTTACTGATTGCCTGTAATCAACGCTATGAATATACAACACATATACATATACGGTGTATTTCACCTCAACTCAACGTGTCTGAGCCTTTGATGATTCGAATCGGAATTATTATTATTTATTTCATTTTTTTTTTGTTATATTTATGTGGTACTGGCCAAATACGTGACTATCTACCCATATTTTGCAGTTTGTCGAGTCGATAGCTGTTTCATAGTTTTCACGGTATACATATAATATTACAGAATTTTGAAATCTTTTCATTTCGAAGTTTTCGTTGACAAAAACTGTACCAATTTTTCATTATTTCGAATTCTGTAAGTTTTATCGGAAATATGAATATATACACACATGTATGTACTCCAAAATTTATTGCCAACTAAATGGACTATTTGAAAATAATTTCCATCAAATTTTTCAACTGGTGAAAAAAAAAAAAAACGTTCAAAAGATATTCTACGAAAAAAATTGCAGAGAAAATTTGACCTGAATCAAAATGGTCAAATGAAAAGTTTCGGTGAGATTCTAGTTTAGATAACGTGTTGAAGTCATTATAGAATCTCTGACCTTTCTCATTCGCAATCCTATTATAGCTGTTCTCTTTATTCAGACTTCTGTTTATGACTGAAAGTATATAAATGTCAGTGTAACTTTTTCGTGGAACCGCATTCAATCCAGGTCAGAGATTTTCTCCGATGTTTAAATATTTAAATAAAATCGAAGGTGGCTGGTATTTTGTGGAAAATCAGCATTTTCAACTTTGTCACGAATAAAGTATACGGTTGAAAAATTCAACAAAAAATTATTTTCAAACAGTACATTTAATTTCCAACAAATTTTGTGTCGTTCACTTTTCTCCTAGGACCAACAGATTTCGACCTCTTTATTATAGTTTCAAAAATTCGTAATTCTGTGCCCCCGAAACGGCGAGGCAAATCGCAAAAACTAAAAATATGAATGACACACGTATTATCTCGATTTGAAACGTCAAGGTCTATGAAGCATAATGAGTCGAAGGGGAATGCCCCATACCAATATCATCATTATAGTAATCGGCCCCATCTGTTTCGTTTTGAAATTTATACGACTCAACGACAAATCGTGACATAAAAATACTCACATTCTACATAAATATACAGACACCGTTGTATGTGTGTACACATTATCTGTATCATTTCATCCCTGATAATTGGGACATTTTATGCACAAAGATACAAAGGCATCACAGGCTTTCCAAATCATACCCTTTTGATCTCTTAAATTAGGTATGCATAAAAGGTCGAAATTATGAAAGATACATGAGCCCCATGATTTATATTGTACAGATCGTGTCAGTGTTTCAATTTTTTTTTGTTGTTTTTAAAGGTCCTTGGCCCGAGACTCTACCGAGTCTCTTGATCACACTTTACCATTATCTTTTTCATAATTTAGATGAAAAATAATTACGATTATATGATCTTGTCTTTCAGAGAGACAGTTTCATGGAAGTCGTTTATCATATATCATCTGGGTAAATTCTTACCAGAATGATCTCATATTATATATTTATCTAGTTTAACACTGTAACTTGTAATTAGCAAATAGTTTGAAACTGGAACCAGGGAGAGTAGTCATTTGTATGTGGATTTCCTAAAAGCGAAATCACCGTACACGAGAGAGAGAGAAGCGAGAGGGGGTGGATGTATTAATAACAGTGGTTAAACATTATAATATATTCGAAAACGAATTATTAAAAGAATGGTTATTTGACGATAATAATAATTTTTTTTTCCAGGTGTTATAGTAGTATAGGGTTCAGTTAGTATTAAAAAAATATCACTTTATTTGAACTTTGTCGATAGTTTGTTGTTACAAAATAAAATGACAAAATACTAGCAGCAGCAACAGGAGCTATAAAACGTAATTTAAGAATATTCCCGCGATCCGTTTAGACCAAATTTATGTATGTATATATTTAATTTTTCAATATTTATTTCGTCCAATTGGTTTCCTAAAATATTTCGAAAAATTATTATGAAATAATAAATATCCATAGCTTTGAAACAAATTCACTAAAAAAAAAAAAAAAAAAAAAAAAAAAAACAAATTTCAATTTTTTGGTCCAGCAATTATACGCGAACAGTAAAACTATTTTCGCAGATTTTTCTATATTTGTAATAAATCGTCGATAAATGTCCAGGATATGAATTGAAAATGGGAAACATTTGATCCGATAATATTTGTTCGAAGGCGCATCTGCAATCAATATTTATAAATGGTTTAAATTTGCTATTTATAATATAATATGTATAAGCTAAAAGATCTTTGGCTTTTTATTTTTAGTAAATTTTTTTTTGTTGTTTTTTCTTGATTATGATTATATGTATGTAGATATATGTGTTACTGCTGAAAGAGTTAATTTTCGACGGATAGTTAATCAATAATTATAATTGAATATAATGTCATTCTCCACTAATGATCATTTATGTAGTATGCATAATATTATGTATGAATGTTAAAAAGAGCTCAATACTTTACACAATTAATCGTTTTTTTTTTTTGTTTCGTTTCGTTTTGTTTTTCACTCAACAATAGTTAGTTACTAGGATAAATTTCGTGTTATTTATCATTTATTATTAATATTATTATCATTAATATTATTTAAATTCAAACCTAAACTTAGGTAATTTATACCGACACGACACGAGGCATAATCTTTCACATACTCGCATCTTTCCATCCACACATAATCTCTATCTAGTATTTTTTTTTTTTAATTAGTTTTCTTGTTTCAATATCTATATCACATTCGTACAACTATCACTATCCCACCGTGCACTTGTTTTTTTTTTTTTTTTTCTTCTTTTCGTTTATTTTTATCATAAATTGAACATATTTATGTATGTATTGTATAGTATCGATGCCACGACACAGATGCCTAACAACACGATATGCTTTACAAATATTTTACGATCATATTATTTTTTTCGTTCATTTTATTTATTTATTCATTTATTTATTTTTTTAGAACAAATAAAGTATTAAACATCCCTGGAAGACATTTATCGGATCGTTTTTATTTCATAATTTTCTGATTAAGTGTTTCTCAAAGATAAATAAAAAATAAAAAAATATATTGAAAAATGATTATTCATCCATATATGTTAAATACAATAGAATTTTTCCATCAAATTTCATTTATTTATTTTTTCTTCTTTGTTCAAAAGAATAATAACACATTTCTTATCTAGCAAAGTAGATTTATTAGTCATTCAATATTCAATGAAGAAATTTATTCGTTATAATATGTGTATCTTGTCGTGAAAGAAAAAAATATATATTTTTAATATTGTTCAATATTGTTCGAGTAAAATGTAATTGTTTTATGTTTCAAAGAGATTGAGAAATAAGAGAGAAAATAAAAAAGATAATCGCAGTAGTAATCGGTATATTAATAGATGGAAAGAATTAGAATTTCATGTTGTTTTCTTTATTGGGGTTCAGATGCTTGAGATTTGCTGATTTTTGATGCATGTGTATCTTATGTATGTATGTACAGCATTGTGATATAAGAAAAAATTGAAAAAAAAGAGAGAAAAAAAAAATAATAACGAATTATCGAGAACACGAAACGCCCAGATAAGTTTCTTTTTTTTTTCAATTTTTTTTTTTGTTTTCAATTTTTTTTTTATTATGTGTCAATAACGTTAAGTTGCAGGTTTCTTTATAAAATGATAAAATATCTTATTTACATAGATTCTACTTTCGTCAATTCCACGTAATATTATTATTTCTATATACTTTGATACATCTGTACAACCATTATTACCTCTTATATATGTATGTATAGTATAGATCCTCACATCATGTAGATAATAAATCAGTATTCATGCCTTTCAAAAAAAAAGAGAAAAAGAAAAAAAAAAAATTAAAATAAAAATAATAATAAAAAATAAAAAATACAAATTTCATTTCGTCGTCGTTAGTCGGGTAAAATAAATGGAAAAACAAACATATTCTTCTCTCTATTAGTTGAAAAATGTGCAAATTTCGATTCGATTTCACGTTTTTTTTTATTTCTTTCTGTTTTTTTTTTCACGCGACTCATGTACGTATCTACGTAGCTAAAATTTGAACAAAAGTTGTATGGCAAGGGGAGATACGTAAATATTTGGAGAGGGAGGGGAGATAAATATCTTCCAGAAATCGGGACGAATTTATACATTGATAAAATAGATTATCATATTCAATTATCTGTTATAAAGCGATTGTGTGTTTTTATAAAAATTTTAACACGGTGTTGGGCAAAGTAGCTGATAATTCCGTTAAAAATATCATAATGACTACATAGAACGAAAAAAATCGAAAAAAAAAAAATCCCAATGCCATTAATATTGATCTGAGATAATACCAATACAGTAAAATCTAAATAAGATGAAGAAAGAAAAATGAAAAGAAAAAAAAAAAAAACAAGTAGGTAGACGAAAAAAAATTAATAAATAAAAAAAAAAAAAAACATTTTATCGGAGAAAGAAGAATAGACCAAAGATATTTTCCTTCGGATTTATCAATAAAATTTTTTTTGTTTTTTTAAATTCACTACGCATCAATTCGTAAGTTTATTTACTATATGGGGGTGATTAATTTTCAATTTTCCACAATTAGCCAACGACACGTATCGATATAATTTCTTGTCTTTGACTAGACGCATTTACCTAATCAATTAATAGGTAACGCGTTCGAATTTACAGGTTTTTATTGAAAAAAAAAAAACAGTAAAAAACATTACGGGATAGAAAGCCGGAATTCATCGGTCAATTATTTATTAATAAATTATTTATTAACTGTTGTCCTGCGATCCTGGCTTTGTCCGATATTATTAGGTATCTCTTTACTGAAGAGGATGATTTTTTTTTGTTTGTTCTAACATTTAATTATAATATTTGATATTAATTTTACGGAATCAAGTATGTTGCTCAATGTTCTAAACGTTTAATAAAACGTCCAGTCTCTGCGCAATGAGTTTATCTTCACCCATTATACCTATAGTTAATCTCCTTCAATTGATGCGTCGTAAATTGGCATCTGATAATACTAAACGATTTTATTATTTTTCCTTATTGTTGTTTTTCTTTTTAATATATATTAGCTAGATAAAACGCCGACGACTCTATAGTTCCTGTTCTTTTTTCTGTCTCATTAATTGAGACACACAAGGCGTTTTAGCAGACATCCGTCGTTATCCACTGAAATATGGGAATTTATCTCATTCGTAAATATAAAATTTACATCAACGAAATAGACGGGCAAAGTCTCTTAGCGCGTGGGTCACTGACTTTGGTGCATTTGCTCTGTAAAATTAAAAAAATAAATATTATTTAGTAACTGTTCAGAAGATCAAAATCTCATTTATTGATTAAAGGATAATGACATTTACTTGTAGTTACTGGGTAGTTGAATTAAAAATATCCGATAAAAAGAATATAGCTCGTATATAACAGTACCTCATGACTGTGTTGTGAAATTCCAAAAGCTGTGCAGGCGTTGTCGTGGGACTTCCGCCAGCATTCTGTGTAGGCATTGCTTTGATCGCCTCCTCAAGCCACCTTGAAACGAGCTGAAGCAAGAAAGTGATAAAAGAAATCATTTTATGCATCTTTAAGCCCTGAATAGTGTTTAGAGACCTTTTTTTTTCTAGTACAATTTTACATAAAACAAATATTTATTTACCTCTCTATCAACAAGAGCGAGTTCAATGATGACTTCAGCGACATCGGACAGCATATAAGAATGCAGAGAAAATACAGAGGCGTGAATAAGCCTCGCAACTAAAGTCTGCCCTTTTTCGTTAACTATTCCTCTCACCAGTTGTTTTCTTATTTCAAAGTCAGGTCGAGTCTAATATAATATCATATAATATAGTTTGCATAAGTTTAGTTCTTGCCTCGTTACGTTGATAAAATGTAAGCTCCTACTTCACTCCTTACCTCGTGATTTCTACCGCTGTGTAATAAGTCGTAGAAAAACTTCATTACAGATGCGTTCGCGTCTCTGTGGTCAAGACTGCAGGCTAAAAGAGCACATTCGACTATATTTCCGAGTGCCCCTAGATGCAGGAATGCGACCGGAGCTCTTTGCAGAAACCTGTTACATGGAAAATACTCCTATTTATAGGCATTCATCATCCTAACTAAACGCGATTTTCGTTATCGATTCAGATATTAATGGGCTCTAAATACCTAGCGCACAAACGAAACAAATCATCGACAGTGTCAGGATGATTTTTGAGGCCGTCTTGACGTTGGAGAATTGCAAAGGCAGGTCCGACGAATGCTTCGAGCATACCGAGAAGACCTGAAACGCATTCTGTATCCCCAGCGTATTCGTCGACCAAAATCGAGCCAAGATATAGGAAACAGCTGTGTTGATGTCCGTTGTATAATTCTACAATCTGAAAAATTATTTCTCTCTAACTTAGTAGCTTATATTTAAACAATTCATCAATTAGATGATTCTCCTGTATTAAACTTAGCTTATTCTACTCCTACTATAATACTCCTTTCTCTTTATTTCTTCTTTTCCTTTTAATATATTTGGATCGTTACATTCATATTTTTATGCCCTTAGGCTGGTATTTAATGTCCAGGTGTATTGTGACTCGAAATAAAACGCAACACCGTAAATCATGCAAAAAAAAAAAAAGAATTAACAGATATCGACCGAATTTTATGTACTCACTAGTTGTAATTGCGGTTCATCATAGGGAGATTATTTTGTACAATGCACAATGTGGCCTCGCATTTGAATATAGCAAATGATCCGTGCTGTCGCGGCGTCACAACAAGATTGTAAACAAGTTTCAATTAATCGTAAACCGCGGATAATGTCGTCGAGCAACAAAACAGTTTGAAAGATAAATTTGAGCTTTGCAGAATTATGTTAAAAAGATTAGGAATTTAAATCGCCTCGATATAGGCGAAGAAGAAATAAGTTTACATAAAAAAAAATCTATTAAAATCGTGTGGAATCATACTAATCTTTGGAATGTAACAATTCAAATACAGAGGACGAAAAATCCTATCACAATATTATCGGTAATATAAATTTACACATTTTTGTTTCGTTGATGCAGAAACAGTTGAGTAGATTTTTTTATTTTTTTTATTGTTATTATTTAATTAAATCCGGGCTGTTTCATCTCTTCATACTCAGATGAGAGTGTGAGTTTCTGTCTCTTGATCGCAAAGAATTTATATTTTACAGATTCATAGCAGAAAGTCAAATAATTCTACATTAGAGTACCACATACCTGTTTAACGAGTGGTTCTAAAAGATGAGAAGAATGCCTGCCTACGCATCTTACAGCAAATCTCAAACAACGACAACATCTTTCCATCATTCTTGCATCTTGTTGATACGTGTGACAAGCATTTGATAATACAGGCCACATCTGTGAAGAAAATATTCAAAGTAATTGGTTAAATACTCTGATTTCTTAGATCACAGATCTTATCGAAACGTCTTTTTTTGTACCTCGCAGATACATACAGGGTGAATTTTTTATTGTACATATATGTATATATGTATTGAGAAAAAGAATATACAAAAAATTGATGGCACGAAGAGGGCCTTTATCTGGGTATATATATGAAATTTCAATGGATCAAGTCACTTCGAGAATATTATGGTCAACGTTGTTTTTCCAAATGAAGACCTATTTTTTTTTTTACCCAATTTTGTTACGCTTAAAAGATCAAACGACTTTTGTATGAAACATTTTTTTTGTGAGATATCAATTTTTTATAATATTCAGAAGAACTAGAGATTTTTCAATTTTTAAGAACATTTCACCTCTGGACTATCATCAAGTTTGGAGCAACATTGTAAGATACAAAAAGTTGACCTTATATCTTCGAGGTGCCTTGATCCATTGAAATTTCATCTAAACCCAGGCAAAGTCCACCTTCATACCATTAATTTTTGTATATTATTTATTCAATACTTCGAATCGTTCTCGAGATATTCGATTGTAACATTGAAAAACAAAAAACTCACTCTGTATGTTAATGTAAACCCTTCGGTTCGGGATTCAATTGATTTATTTATGGAAATAAAATTCGTTGGAATAAGTAAGTCGTTTTTTTGATCGAATTCAACACGTTTCTTATCACCAATTAGGTAAGTTTTGACTCAAAGTTTTTTATACCTCAGTAATGACGCTCTGACAAGGATGAGGTTCGACTGGATTTTCAATTCGAGGATTAGTGTGCCTGAATATTGCCGCTAATCTGTCCAACCATACAACAGGATCCGTCTTTGTTCCTCTTTCTACAGGAATTCCCCGCGATTCCATAAGTTGACATAAAGGCCGCGCCTGGATCCAGCACAGCTCTTTCATCGCCGGACCTATTTCATCCTGAGGCAACCTCGCCAGGATCATTGAAACTCCTGTTTTAGAAAAAGTATTATCTCTGATATTATCATAATTCATCGAACTACGAAAATTATCTTGAAAAAATATTCTACAACCAATCTTATTCATATATGAAAGCTTCGAAAAGTAGGTATTTATAACTTTTTCAGAGCATAATGTTCAATAGAAACTAAAGTTACATTTTAAATCAGTTGATTAAAATCACTTGATTTGATCTCAATCATGCCAATGCTTGGATAAAATAGGATACCTTTGAGCAATCCTATCGCAGCCTCATTAGTGATGGCAAAACTATCTAGTGATCTTGCGATTTGTAAAAGTCCAGGAAAATGACCAGCCATGTGTCTAGGGCAGGCGGCACAAATGCTTTGAAGTGCTCCAGAGGCGGCCCCTCCCAATCCTCTCTGGCTGAGGCAAGCCAGTAAGAAGTTCAACACCGGCTCTAACGTTAACGGACAAAATCAATCTCTTATTTTCAAATGAAGTAGACAAATTTGAACAATTAGTTGGATTCTCAGTTCTCTATTCTCTGTGATTGATCAACAGTGAAATTCGAATTTATTATTCTTGGGAAACTGACGAGAAAACTTTTTTTACGGTTCAAGTTATTCCCGTTTCTTAAAAATTTCACTGTCCATCATCAATACGGAAGAATCAAAGACACTTTAACGAGGTGGTAATTATTACCCAAGGACTGGGGATGCCTCTCTATCCACTCACAAAGTTCTCCTAATAAAAGAATGCTAGTGTGCCGCACAGCTATGTGTGTATTCTCGGGTAGATTCAGAATTGCTTCAACTACTTTTGGCACGACGTCGTTTTCCTCTCTGTAAATAAAAGAAAAATAACAAATGAGGCCGAAAACCTCAACTCCCAGTCCAAAAACATACTATAACTGTAAAGAATTCAATGGGAGATAAACTCACGGCAATATGTTCTTAGCGACTGCTTGCATTACGAAAAGAGCTGCTTCACTCGAGTCCCAAGTTGGTGTTTGCTGCTGTCCTTGAGGACCTATAGCGCCTGTTAAGGCTGTGAACATTTGCCGAAAACAGTGGCTACTTCCGACAACAAATACGACGTCTTTTATAAGCTCTGATACCCTGCCTCTGAAGTCAGCAAACTCTTCGCCTCCGCCGCCCTCCTCGACCAGACCCAACTAACACAAGTTAAATGTTGTATATTATCTGGGAAACTATTAGGTTTTAGGGAGTTGTATTAACAAATCTTACATGGTCTGGTTCCATTTGACAATGTCTGCATAATGCTCCTACAAGTCGTTCAACATGCGGCCTGAAAGTCACGTGAAGATCGTCGCTGTTTCGCTGATAAAGATCTTCGGATAGTCTGTACCATAGGTTGAAGGTGATTTCTGCGACCTGAGAGATACAAGTTTCGATAAGTGTCAATGGTAGAAAGTCTGGGTCATTGGATTCAATTTTAGTACCTCGTAATCGTGATGACCAACGCATGTGAGAACTAGATCTAATATTTTTACTGAATAATGTTGTTTCCCTCCCATACATCCGCCCACCATCGTTTCTAGAAACGATTCGGCGAGCTCGGTGAATATACGGCAGTAGTTCATCGACCTGTTTGTGAAAAGGTGATTAATTCGCAGGTTCCCATTAGTTTCAGCTGAAATTATCACCCGAATCATGTTCTACGTACTTCTCCATGTCTTCGTGTGCAACGGATAAGTGATAAGGCTGTTCTAGGTTCATGACGCTAGTGAAAAGGCACAGCTGTAGTTGCTGTAACTGTATTTCTAACTCGCCGTTACTTTGACTGTGATTAGTGCAACCCTCTTCTTTCAATGACTGTAGTAAAACGCAAACGCAGTCTGTGGCTACTTCGTGGAGCTGAGATCCTGCCATGTGGTTACCTAGGACCTGGAGAACGGTAATTCAGATTTAAAAATTCATCAGTCATCAAAATTTTTTCATTTCTGATCGATTGGTTCTTTCCAAACAATCCTCCAAAGTCCCTGGGACAAGGAAAGCGCAGTTTACCTGGAAAGCATACGACACAACGTCGCTTGTTCCAACGGCTTGGAGTGATATCGCATGAACGGCTACCCAGCTGGTGAAGCATCGTAGAACCCTGACTTGTATCTGGGAATTGTCGCCCCCATTTTCTAGACAGACTTTCTGCCAGAAAAAATAATATCTGTACTTTAACTGTTTAAAAATTCGAAGATAACAGGTGGTCGAGTATTTTTATACGGCTAACATGATTTTAACGTGCTTCTTGAGGTTTGCAGACTTATTTCAGACGTAAGAGGAACTCAAAAAAGATTAATTCGCGACTTCTTTCAGCCCTTAGAGTAGGAGACATACTCCTAAGCATGTAGTATTTACTTATAACGGTTTATCGCGTTTGCCGAATACTTCAAGACTAGTGAAACATTGTTGCAGACTTTTAAAGGAGATTCATTATTCTTTCAGACTTATTTTAGATGCAAGAGGGACTCAAATAAAACTATTTGAAGAGTTCTTTTAATCTTTACAGCCAGTGAAATGAGAAAAAAAAGGAAATACTCTATCTTAGAGCTGATTTCAAGAAACTTTCAAAGCCATATAATGAGAAATCTTGATTTGGATCATGAATAACATCTGTAAAACGACTTCATGGGTATTTTAAGGACCAGATTAAATCATAGCTGAAAAATTTCTGCTAAAATTCAATAAACTAAAAATAAATTAAAAATTGTGAAAATAAAAGGCATGGAAGGATACTCACCAAAAATTCCGTTACTGTACCAGCGCTGGCGTTAAGGTCCATTATAATATGTTGACGTCGATTAGCGCCTAATCTAAAAAACGAGAACAATGATTAGATTATAGTGAAATATTATCCACATCATATGTACCAAATTTGTTATTAATAAAAAATCACCTAAGAGAGCGAGAGTTAACTTCTTCAGGTAAAACAGTCATCACTTCCAAAAGTGGCCATAGGCTAGCCGTCGCTCCTCCGAATCTATTTATCAGATCAACTACCGGTTTTTGCCAGGAACACATTTGCAGCGTTAAATCGGCTAGCGCTAAACAGAGCTGGAAATAATTGCAACTTCTTAATTTAGGTGAAGAAAAAAAACATGACTAGAATTGATCAAATCCATAGAATTTCGAAATGGGAAAATTATCCAGCATGTAATTATGTTTGTTTTATGACTAAATTAGCACCTGCGTAACGATAACGTTGCTCGTAAGTTCGTTTATTTGTGATATATGATCCATCAGAGAATCTCGTAGCGAATTGTGAGCCTCGGCTGGTAGTTCGTGAAAAGACAATTGAATCTTTGTACGCATTGTCTGAGCAGCAAAATAACAAGATTCTACATCTCGTTTTTGCTGTAACATTTCGTCCGCTACTTTCCAAGCGAATACCTGCGGTGATAAAAGAGCTTTTTCATGTCTGGCTATAAAATTGCAAAATTTGGTTTCTACTATTCTTGAAAAATGGGAAATGGATGAAAAAAAGGGATTTTTTTCAGGCCGTGAAAAGTTGCTGAGACATTTGGGCCGCTTTCAGATTAATAACCTCATTTTTTTTTTTTTTTTATTGAACCTTGACGAGACGTGAAATTAGAATTGGATATTCGGTGGCTAAGGATGCTGAAGAAATTGGTCGAGATTAAAGAGTGTTAAATATGTAGGTTATGACGTGTAGAGTGGTGCACGCGACTATTTTGTATAATTTGTATATTTGTTCCCGTAGTGAATAAATATGGGGCGAATTTTCGCGGACGTGGATAGTGGTTTTTGATTTTTAAAATTTTTGTTATTTTTTTTTTTTCCTTCCCTTTTTCTTTGGGGGCGGGGGAGAGGGTGATAGGGAATGAGTTCATTTCGATTATCGGTTTTAATTCATTTGTAATAATACTCACGGAACTTTGCAGTTCCCCCAGCCATACCGAGGCCTTTTCTTTCTCGGCTGAGTTCGGGTTGTTATAGAGCGAGAATACGGCCTGGTAAACATTTTCCAACGAAGGCGACGAATCCATACTTTAAAAAATAATTCTTTTCTATATTATACCCATACATATAAAAAACAATTCTCTATACTCTCTGTCACAACAAAAAATTTTTTCTTTTTTTAACAGACGTTATTATTCGACGATATCGGTCATCGTATGTAGTATTCATGTATTTTTAATGTACTCTATTCACTCTTGTTTTCGGAAATGTCTAATGCAACGGCGCCGGTACATGCTGCACGCAACCTTCAGCTTTTATCATACTTCATCATTTACTCCATAGATAGAGCGCAGACTTGAACTGTTGGTAATACACATCCTTACCGACCGAGTAAGCAGGGAAATTTGTAATTCGAAGATCCTGGACATTTTTTCTTATATTCAGTTCAATCAACGTATTTAGCAAACTATTAAAGATAGATTTGTATTTACGTTATACATATGGTTATAGAAAACTATTGCATGTTTGAATACGATATTTAAATATGAATCATCGTGTAAAATTTATCAATAAAAAAACAACAAAAAGATATTCACAACATAATCTGTATTCTTTCTTTACCAATACAACATACCATATCTACTTATACGTATACGATATTATTAGGGAGAATGAAATTTTGGCGAGAACTGTCAACACGAGATTTTTTATTTTGACATGACAGGCTCAGGTTACGGTAAAAATATATTGAACTTATGTTTCAAAAAGATTCATCGACTCAATCGACTAAATTAAAAGAGAGAAAGTTACTCCATAAAAGGATAACAGACTTAGCAGAATTACAAAAAATATATGATTTCGGGGAAGTATTGGGAAAAGGAAGTTTCGGCACGGTTGTGAAAGCTAATCACAAAGCATCTAACGTCAATTGGGCGATTAAAATAATCAACAAATCTCAAGTACGAATCGCACTGTTTTAAAATTATCTTTCTCAATCGCTTTTACAAACACATACGCTATTATACATTTATTTTAATTAGGCTGGAGCGTCGAGAGTGATGCTCGTTGAGCGGGAAATCTACATTCTTAAGCTAGTCAATCATCCGAATATAATTTTCTTGGATCGCGTATTCGAATCGCCGAAGGTGAAAAATAACAATTATATACATACAGTGATCTTTGATCTAATGATATATTCTCTTTAATACGCTTATTACAACTCCGTATTATTATCCGCAGACAATTTTTTTAGTATTCGAACTCTGCACGGGATCATTAGCAAAAGCTTTTAAAGCGAAAAAGCGGTTCGAAGAGACTGAAGCATTGACTGTTATTCGTAGTTTAGCCTGCGCTCTGTCTTACTTACACAAAAATGGTTAGTTTAATTGCTAATATTGTGTGTAATACAATAGAATCTATGTTTTGATAGAATTTGTTAATCAATTCAAATTACAAACTAATTCTGCTTACTATAATATATCTATCGCTATTCCTATTCAAAATAAAAAGAAACAAAAATGTGTTCTCGATATACAGACATCGTTCATCGTGACCTTAAATTAGAAAATATTCTGATTGCCATGAACCCGCAAAATCCAGAAGACAAGTTACACATAAAGGTAACAGATTTTGGACTTAGTGCGGTCCGGGGTGGTACAGGATATGAAGACATGTTACACGATTGTTGCGGCACATTGACCTACATGGGTGAGTAAATTAGTGCAATTGTAGTATTTATATAACAACGGGTTTTTGAGAAACTATCTTCTTTATGCCGAATCTCTGCGAAATTTGAATATGATTCCTCTTTCTTTAAACAGCACCGGAGATGATAGCGAGCAAATCTTATAGCCAGCAGTGCGACGTGTGGTCGATGGGGGTCATAATGTACATTTTAATTGTTGGAAGGTTTCCGTTTTACTCTACCAACAACCAGCAGCTTTATATACTTGTTAAGACACAGGAGCTTGATTTTTCCAGTTCGTATTACAATTATACATACCTATATCATTAAAAAATGTGTTCGCACAAAAAGGCGCACTCGGTACTCCGCGAAAAAATTACCCATTTTCAAAATGCTGTAACTCGATGAAAAAAAGTCGACAGAAAATTATTTTGAAAAGCATTTTGAAGGTTGAAATTTCATCTTCAAGGTGTTTTTTTTTGACATTTTTTCTACCGTAATTTCTGACCTCGTGGTGTAGGTTCGAGCGCAGAGTTGCAAAACGCAGGGAAAACCCAGTTTCTCAAAGTTCTCTGTGGAGCGATAAAAAAATCGCAGACAATTTTCGAGATAGCCGAATTTTGTAGCCTGAAATCTCCTCTTCAAATTGTTTTTTTTTTTTTTTTTTACGGAGTATACTGCAAGTGCGTCGTTTATTTTGTTCTTGAGTGTATAATACTTAGGCACGCATATCATCATATAGTTGATTGATTTTTTTTTCATCGCACTTTACTGTGCTGATAATTTACAGGCTTATCCTGTTCCCGAGAAGCTAAACATCTCATGAACAAAATGCTACAGAAAAATCCGGCGTTTCGCATGACGGCAGCCGAGGTCGAAAATCACCCATGGATATCCGTTAGCAATCAATTATATTCTCGCAATCAGTTATTTGATTTATAGATAACATTTAGCAATTATGGTATATTAGTATTTTTCCAAATACTTTTCTATCTTGTATATCTTATACTTCCGTTATTTTTCATATCTTGTTATAAGTGTACAGAAAACAAAACTTGAAAATCGTTGGATTTTGATATGATGTCACCCTGTACATTAGGCTTCAGTGTATAATCTGTGGTTATAGTATATAGGTATATGCATGTTTCAGTTCTCCGCATATAATTAGTCATCAACAGTTATAATAATAACTCGTATACCTATATATTTCCGTATATACCTGCCATATAAATAAGTCCTGTAGGGTTGCAGGAATTCTCCGCCAACCCCTTAAACCGTCTCTAATTATAAGAAAATTAATCTATTTTTAATGGTTGTTCTAATTTTTGACCTGCCCTATATTCTATTCAGGGTACTCACTCAATACTCCACGCACACTCTTCGAACGTTCTAGACATGATGAGAATGTGGCGGAATGAAATGATGGTAAGGTAAATAGTTCCCTATTTCACGTACAGATATAATTACTAAAATATATGTTCTGAAATTTTATGCTAATTATGCCAGGAAAAATAATAATAATAATGATAATGGTCCTAACTAAAATATTTATATTATATGATTTAGTAAAAATTAAGGGAGTTATTGTGATTTCTATTAGGAACCGTCGAAGGGTCAAAATTTGGCACAAAGTACGTCCGGTCAAAGTTCTAATAATCCTCAGTCCGTTTCTATCGAGGCAGTTCCTATCACAGACAAATTAGTTGTAACAGCAGAATCAACTGTCGATACATCGCGTACTGTTCGTAGTGAAGAAAAATCCACGAACGAATCGCCGTATACAAAACATAGATTTTGGGAGATCGCAGACTCTTCATCAGCGGCTATTTCATTGAAATTAGAATCGAAGGTTCCTGAAATTGACGAAGTCCCCGTTAGCGAAAAAATCCAAGTCTCTGTAGGCACTGTCACCTCTGACACTCGCAATGATTCCGCAAACGAGAGCGAAGTAAAGTAAGCGATAAACCCGATAAAAGCGAATATTGATAACAGATATAATATGGTGTTTTTTTTTTCAACAATTATCATCTCATAACTGACGATTAAAATTTTTATCGTCTGAATGGATTTTATTCTGTTATATTATACACATGTATAGCGAAACTGAAAGATTGTCCTCAGTGGAGTCGACAATCATTGAAAAGAAACGGGTAAGTAATTACGGAGGACGTCGTCGATTGCCGTCATCACGGTTACCAGATTTCAGCCACGTTTCAGCTAAGGTCGATACAAATTTGACTAATTTACGGAAGGGACCTCAAACTCACAATCAACGAAAGCGGGGGAATATACGAAATTATCAGTCTATGGCTGTTACGCATCATTCAGCGCCGTGGGAAAATAAATAATCATCTATACATATAGGTATATATGTATAGCATAATATACATAGGGGAACGTTGCAGCACCGTATATATGTATATACATAAATTATTAACGAAGCATTCATATTTTTAATTGAGTAATTGAGCCCAAATGGCTCACATGTCAAAGTTCGCCTGCATTATTGACCATATTATAATAATTATTATTATTAAAATTGTGAACCACACTTTATTCAATAATTATAGCTGTTTAGATTAGCTTATACATAAAACATGTAGTCTTAAGATATCATTATTATTATTACTATTAATATTATTATTATGTGATGCTATATACACGGAGAAGATTGTGCAATAAAAATACTCCTGATTAAGATATAACTGGACGTAAATATCGCACATCTTGTCACCTCAATAATTTTTCTTACTAAAAACTGAAGCAAATTTATCGAAGATATACTTTGAATTTCAGCAGCACAGCGTTGACTGAAGATCTATAGATTTATAGATCTATTATAGATCTTCAGTCAACGGGCACAATTTTTCGGGTACGAAGTATAATAAATGTAACTTCAAAGGATGGTTATATCATGTAATAGTCACTATGAGAATAAAACCAGCCGTTATTTAACACTCGATGATTTTAGTCGTCGACTGAATTAGATCTATTATACCATCTCACAGTCAATAACGTTCTAATAACTCTGAAAACGCTGAAACCCATCATGTCGACGCGCGGCAACATTTCGAATGTTCGAATGATTCATATATTTTAGTTCGATTGCGACTCGCAGTAGACTGCACACAGCGCTGTAATCGACGCATCGAAACGTCAAAACGATAGTGAGAGAAATTATTCTACTGACACGACGAACTGTCACCCAACGAAACTGTCATTTTAAATCACGGTGAAAAGATTATTTGATTAATTTTCTACGAAGGGTTTATCCTAAAATGAATGATTATGGAATACCGATCATCGAACCTACCGTTGACTTCACAAAGGTTAGTAGTCTTTTTTCCCCATGCATACAAAAAAAAACAAAAAAAAAACCACAAAACAATACAGTTCCAAATTACTCGTTGAAATTTCGTTTGCATCAAAATTTATTCAAACATTGTCCCTATTTCCACAACTCATAATTTTGTTTAGTTTGTTCTTTTATAAAACAAATACAAACGTCACGATCCCGAATCTTGCTCCGAAATTTTTTTTTATGCCCAGTAGGCAATGCATTTACAATGAATCCCTTTGTATCGACACACACAGAATTTGGTGCATCGACCGATGTTTTTTTTTATCGAAAAGCTTCAAATTCTGCAAAAAACGAGACTGTTGTTGTTTTTTTTTTTTTTTTAATAAATCAAAGAATCGATATTCTTTTTTAAAATATCTACCATTCGTTTTTTAGGTCCCACCGATTCATCAGAAAAGGACTATAACGTTTGTGAATCATTTCATTATCAACACGGTTACATTTTTGAACAAATTTGCCCTCTGTTGCGAGGAAAAATTGTTCGAATTTGAGAACAAATTGCAAAGGGTAGAGGCATCTTTAGAGATCCTTGAATCTAGGGTAAGCAGAACAAGTGTATTCCCTCAATTCAATGTTTTTGCGTCTCCATAAATTAGTAGAGTTTCTGCTTCAATAAGCTGATTCAAAATGAAATTATTATTGATTGGGATGAATTGAGCCAAGTATTTGTTTCTGTAAATGAGATTGATCTTTGATATTTGTCTCACAAGCTCTCGTCGATACCAGAAGCTGATTCATCACCAAAGATTGAATCTTCTATTCAAACAGAGTCGAATGATCAAATAGAAAGAGAAGAGGCTATAAAACCAGATGTACCAGTACCAGATGTAGTTCCATCCGTTGAGGTTGAGCCTAGCGATGAAAAAATTGAAACCAGCAATATGCAACCAATCACCAAAGATCCGAGATATGGAAAGTATTTTAAGATGGTTCAATTCGGTGTACCTGCTCAGGCTGTTAAACTCAAAATGAAACAGGATGGTTTAGATCCTCTTATGTTGGAGTGAGTATAAGGGGAAGACTTTCTTTTCTGTTTTATACGAATTTTGAGTCATTTCTAACAATTCATTTTGGCAATTGGAGAAAATTATTGCAAAGGTTTTTTGATTAATGTATAATGGTTTTTTACGAATTGAATAGCAATCCTGGTCATATGGTTCCAATAACTGAAGTAGTAGATACAAATACGACTACCGATGAGGAAGATGCCTAAATATAAAGAGATAAGGAAAAGGAAAAGGCGTGTGAAATAATACTTTTAGTATGAAGATGATTATAATGCAATGAAATATGTTGCATTGCTGCAAGAGATGTATAAACAAAAAAAAAAAAAGTATGTTGGGAAATGCAGTTGAGGAGAAAAGCGTAATGTATGTATAATTGTTTGATACCACAATTTAGTAAATAAAAAAAAAATTAATAAATAAATAAAAACAACACATTTTAAATCTTAATCGATTTATTTTATTTTTTGTTAAATAGTTACACTTTTAAACGCAAGGTTTAGAACTGGATCATCTGGCCCTGTGAACAGAAAAAAAATACATTGCTTTATTAGAAATTATTCAAATCAAAGATATTTTGTAATTAATTGTACAGAGGTATAATCTCACGACAGTACATTATCAATAGTGTAGATAAATTTTCCTATATAAAAAAACAATTAAATTCGAAGTTGATAAAATTCAAATCCAAGTCTCTGACCAATCAAATTCAATGAAATCGATTACAATAATACTAAAATCATTGATTATTAATTATTTCAATATTTGCAACACGTAATTGGCTTCAAAATTGAAATATATTCGGCGCTAAACCTACCTTCCTTTTCTTGTCACCTCCAAGCTCAAAATGTTTGCATCGCTTAAGCGGGATCTGCTTTCTGTACTTGCACTCAGTGCATTCCATCCTCAATACTATTTTCTTGGTGGTCTTAGCCTGTAAAAGAGAATAATATTAATTGGTGAAAGAGTCGCATGATTTGGCGGTGAAACTTTTGGCATTGGATAAATTCTTAACAGTATTTCTATACTTTTGTGTACAACAGTCGATGAAACATCACAATGAATCTAATATTTCAATCCCAAAAGCCAAACAAACTATTTTTTGACGATGTCTACTAAAAATTTTCTGCAAATACACATCGTCTTACTTAAGACAGTATCTAAATTGATAATCACATCTCTTCGAACAAAACAAAAAAAGAGTGAAAGTTCGAATTGCGTACCTTCTTTCTGAAGATGGGCTTAGTCTGACCTCCGAAACCCTGTTGTTTACGATCGTAACGTCTTCGCCCCTGCGAAGCATGCCTTTCCTTGCTTTTCTTGTACTGCGTTACTTTATGCGGCTTGTGGACCTTGCACTTTTTGCAAAAAGTGCGCCTCTGTTTGGGTACGTTCACCTGTAAATAAATCTATGTAGGTGAAATCGAAAAAACTAATTTTTTTTTTGTCATTTTCTTCGTGTAAATAACACTGGAAAATAATTTCACGACTTGTGTAGTTGTTTGTGAATTTTTTTATGTCATTATCGTCGTTCTTATACACCGATTAACAATATGCAATTCGCATCTGTATCGATTTTTGAGGTTATGTTGATCCTCTGTCACGTCTCCTGGTAAATGGAGTATAAAATAAATTTGAAATAAAAAAATCATTACGAAATAAACAACTCAGTGATTTAACTTCGAACTCGATGTTATCAAACTTAATAATCACTCGTTAACTAAGCCGATGCGAATCGATGAGATTTAGAATAATAAAGTTACGGTCACACCTACCATCTTTGATGTTTAGAAGAAAAAGGAAGCGAGGATACACCGGAAATGACGGGTGATTATGTTTTGCGCATGCGCGAAGCCCAGCTCGTTTTACAATAAAATAATAATATTTTAAGGTTTTCGGATATTATTTTGCACCCGATACTATTGGCAATAAATATCTGTAACGATGATTCGATAACGGAGAAAATTAACGTAGTTTTTATTTATTATTTTATTACAAGTACCGAAGGGGGAGGGTATGTTGTCCGATGAGACTAACTTATTTTTGTTATCGCGATCTGTATTTCTGAACTAAAATATAATCGCTGTTGATTCCATTTTTCTTGGCAAACTATAAGCGGAAATTCTAAAACGCGTAGTTTAAGAATTTCCAGTTTGTAATTGAAGTAAAAATCCATCGACGAATCGGAGCGCTAAAGGCAGTTTGAATGAAGCGACAAAGCCTCGAACCAGGGGATCAAGGTAGGCTGCGAACTCTCAAACCCCTCGTCCGCGGAAATGATTAATTTTATTTATTCAGGTTGTGGGATCATTGCGGGATATATAGATTGTATAATTTCTGGTTAAGCGGCGTTAATTATTTGGTTTATTAATCGGTACATTGACGGTACGAGGAACGGCGATGCGGGATTGACCAATCAGGGATTTATCGAGCTTCAAACCCGCGCCATCTTCATTTTTGAACAAAGCCAGGTTGGACGTGCGTCCGAGTGAGTGAAGTAGTCCGCTTGAGTCCGCTCCGAGGCCCGCCAGTCTCCGCTTTCATAAACGTTTCGTATTCGCCGGAAACCGACGCCGACGTCGTTGTGTCGTGTACCACGCCGAGTCGAGGCATTAAGAGGCATAAAAGTTCTGGATCAGGTTTAATACTTAATAAAACATAAAAACTACAGTCATGAGCACCAAGGAGAACAACGACGTTGCCGTAGAGAAGGTTATTGATAACGACAAAACTTCATCTGACGCTAAGTGCGAAATCAAGGGAACGAAAAGGCCGGCCGAGGTAAGTTGTGTTGCCTCCTTCGTGCCTCTTATATTCTGTATACATACACACCAATACCTATTTCTTATTTTTACGTTAACTCTATCCATGTATGTGTGTATGTACGTGCGTGGTGGATCTGCGAAGCTTCGAAAGCATCATAACAACAATTAATCTACACTCGACGCCGACGCTGAGCCATAATTGCTAAATTCTTATTCTCCTCGATTCACATCTACCACAATCCCATTGACTCGTCGCGTGCCTCTCGAAACTTCCTAATCCTTTTACCATCGCCTATACTATATTAATGAATAAAAATAAAATAAAATGCAATATAACGCGCGCGTGGGTCACTCGAATATGTCGCCAACCCGATTACGCTATACTATGTATTAGGTATCATGTACTGGTTATACCTATTTCGCTCCAAAAGTAGGTGAACCTTTCGCGCCCGCGTGATTGTGTGCGATATCCGTCCTCCCGCCTCCCTGTCCTCCTCTGTGGGTATGTGCTTTCGTGTCGGTACCGTCGATGCTTACATCTTACCTATACGGTTAAAAGTTAAACCGCCGCCTAACGTATCAGTGGTAGTGGCGGTGGTGTAGTAGTAGTAGTGTAGTAGTAGTAGTAGTATTATAGCAGAGTTTATAAGTATATAGCGTGTAGTTACAACGCGACGATAGAGAGCCATGTGAGAGATGCCGGCCGGCGCGTTACTCGACTTTATGTAGCTTCCTGCTATCGCTACGATCTTCATTTTTCTTACCTACGCTTGCCCCTTCTGCCTAGATATGCCAACCTTACGCGCCAAGGCAGGGCTAGGTCTCTTAACCTCGGTGAAGAAATATCTCGTTAATTCGTTCAGACCTCACACTACATATACGATGACGCCATTATTACATATGATTATCATTATTCTCTAACTTATTATTATTAATATTATTTTTGTTGTTGGTAGCAGTGATGCTATTATTATCATTATTATTATTATGATTATTATCCTTATTATTATTATTACTATCATCATTTTATTGGAAAACTGGGGCTCCCGCGCATTTTTTTTTTCTCACGAACGATGCCGCTGCTGTTGCCTAAGCTAAGCTATACTACTAACGTTTCGTCGCTTTAACTATGGCGGACGCTCGTAACCAAAACTGTGTTACGCGTACAAATGATCAGCAATAATTATTTTTTATTTTTTCGATACTAAGATGGCTTGTCTCGACTTTTTTTCTCTCTCTAAATTTTCGTCTTTTTCGCTCGCTCGTTTGGTATTCAAATGAAAAAGAAACTTACGTTCATTTTTTGTGTTTCAGTTATTTCATGTTTTAGTTTTCAATTGGTCTTCTGCGAATGCACATCGCACATGTCTATTTTAATTCCTTCTCCTTCTTCTTCTCCTTTTTCTTCATGATATTCTATCACCCGTTTAGATATACATATACATACATACATACATCGTCGTGCTGATGATGCGGGAATCTTATATTAAAAAGTGAAAAGTGTAAACTACGTCACATGGGGGGGCGTTACGAATACCGCGAGGCCGGGTACGGCGAGTATACCTGTGATTATTAAGTCGCGTTTACGGCCAACTGTGATTTGTCGTTTAGTGAGCTATCACAGCTTTGAGTCGATGTGAGATAACGTAACAAACATAACTTTATAAACCAAGGGCACAGATTGGCGTATGATTTAGACTAGAAGACATATTATTTTAGTATCATGTATTTAGAAATCGGTCAAGAATTAAACAAACGCGACTGGCCGCGGCATTCATGGGTAAGATATTGTTGGCGGGAGAGAGATGGGAGATAAGTTAAATTTCTAGCTTACCCACAGCGTCTTCGAGTCGCCGCTTAAGTTGCCCTTGCCGCGTAATTTACCGATAAACTTTCTTCGCTATCTACTTTAGTATACTTGTATGTGATTATTGCATTTCGTTACCTCAATCTCTCTCTCTCACTCTGTCTCTCCAAGCGCTTACTACATATCTCATTGGCAATGTATGTACGCGTTATAGCCGGTATGCCGTTATTTGGATAAATAATTAGATAGGCCAAATATCTTTTTATATCAAAGGCGGGAAAGTCTGACTGTAAATATAAACTCCGATACCCGAGTCATTGGAATCACTGGAGTGACTGGACTGACTGCTTGCTGCCGGGTGTTAGATAAAGATTAAATAACAATTAAAACGAACTCCTTATCGTACTCGACAATACATTATACATATAAATGTACGATTACGTTTAATACAGACGCTTCTCTATTATACGTTCTATAATCTATGACTTTTGACTCTCGATTATTTTTATTTCATTTATACAATATACGTATATGCAGATGTACACTGCATTAACGCGGATAGATATAGCTAGATTTCATTTCATTTCATCGGTTAAATCATGCCTAACGAAACGGTATAAAAAGATTACGAAATTACGGTATTTCAATCGTTGGTTATCTCCAAGCTTTTGCTGCGAGGGTCCATTCGAAAAAAAAAAAAACATTTCCTGACAAGAAAAAAAAAAAAAAATTAGAAACAGAAAAAATGAATAAATCGCTTCGATGTTGGGTTATCGCCAGAGACCTCTGCGCGAAAGCAAACGCGCGGGGTTATAGGTAATCTTGCGTAGCCACGTGTGTAAAGTTTTATAACACTGTACGTTATGAAAGAAGAGGGAAAAAAAATGCCTGAATTTAACGTTTTTCGGTAAATAATTAATTCAAATTACCAGTCATGCAGCGGGATTAACTATTTCCTCGCTTCTAGGCTGGCTGTGTTTGTCTTTTCTGTTATATCTAACGCCACTGATCACGAACGGACCTTATGCACTGTTTGACGATGTCGTAAAATGATCTAAACTGTTGAGACTTTTCGTAGTTTTTTATTTATTTCTTTTTTGGTTCCTTTATTCGGGTAGGTTTTCAACTGTCAAATGCAAATTTTCATAAATTTGTTTTATAATGGTTTTGGGGGAAAAAAAAAGTGAATAATGAAATTAAAAAAAAAAAAAAAAAAAAAATGGCGGGAATCTTCTTTATACGAAGACTTCTAAAGATTGTTTCAATCCTTTTTATAAGTTGTCAGCGATTAGATGAGACCGTTAGCTTCTCTAGTTTCGCGTGTTTTCCCGTCTACAGATATTTTTTTAATTAATTTCTTAAAATCATATTTATTTTTATTCCTACACCATTGTGTAACCGCCGTGTCGCCGAGAGGGAAGGCTGCGAAGTGTAGGGGGGGGGCGGGAGGGTTAAGTAGCGTAGGGTGGGGGGAAGAGCGTAACATCGGCGTAAGGATTCCGTAGCGTGGAAGCGTCGCGCACGCACGCCACGCCACCGGCCACGCCACGCCACGCTACGCCGACTCGAGTCGAATCAAGTCGAGGCTCATAGCCACGCGAGCTAGTCCCTATATTCCCTTAACTTCTCAACCCTCGGCGAGAGAGAGAGAGCGAGAGAAAGAGAGAGTGAGAGAGTTTCACACAACGTGTTGTTGTTCAAACTAAATGTAGAATCTAGAATGGTATAGATGTTAGATCATGGTATAGATGGCACTACGCATAGAATAGAGAATGTATGTAGATGCTAACGGATCTCTTCTCTACCCCCGATTCCGCCCGCCCTTCCTTTTCCCCCCCATTTGTCCTCCCTCCGCGCTACCCCCCTTTCTCTCTACCTACTCAGTCACCCCGACCTTTATACCTCCCTCTCCCTTTCTCTATCTCTCCTCGTCCCTCGTTCCTCGTTCCTTGTTCCGCGTTCCGCCACCCCTCTTCTTCGTTTTTCTCGCCCCCTTCGCCGTTTACCAATCGTCGGTTCGTACTGTTCACCCTATCCCATTTCCATCTATTCCTTAGTTTGTCAGTTCAGTTTCGTATTTGTTTATATACGTGTGTATATGTATGTACACGTACATACATATACAATACATATTATACTGAATTTAGTCGCTTACTCACATTCATGTATACAATCTTCAATTGTTTCGTATACTTATGCCTATTATATGAACGTGAATGCGTTGCTTATTGCGGAGGGTAAAGATGGTTGAAAAGTTTTTTTTTTTTGTATAGTAGAGATTATGACGTCATTCAACGTACTAATTATCGATGCTGGTGTGTATAATATACATTGAATTGACCATTTCTCGATGTTCGTTTTCAGGAAAAGAGCGAAGATGTTAAGAAACAGAAAAAGGAAGAGAACGGTGACGGTGATGTCGAGGAGGAGGATGTTGACGATGAAGTAGACGCTGACGAAGAGGAAGTTGACGGCGACGGTGACGGAGACGAAGATGATGACGAAGATGATATTCCGGAAGGTGAGGAAGATCTCGATGAAGGTGAAGGTGAGAAAGCGAAAAATAATGTGAATTGTAACATATGAAAATATGTTACAGTTCACTTTGTACTTTCTCTCTCTTATTTTTATATTTTTCGTATTCAATCATCGATTCAAATTCTAATATTAAATTCCTTTTTTTTTTCCCCCTTCCCTTTTCACTTGATATTTTAGACGAGGAAGAGGATGATGCGGAGGGAGAAGTCGAGGGCGACGGTGACGACGACGACGACGACGTATAATGAAGAAAGTAAGAAAAGTATGCAAGCAAGAGAAGAGACGGGAGGCGGGGAGGCGGGAGACGGGCGAATGAATGGCGACGGGCGGACGCGGCGCCATAATCAAATCGCTAAAAGAGCGAAAAATTTGACTCTCATATTGAGGAGTTAATTAAAGAAAAAAATAATAATTATAATATTTTGGCTCGCGTCAGCCCAGTCTCAATAGGGGGTGCTCCCAATATATACAATTAAAGAAGAAGAAAAAAAAAAATAAATAAAAATAAACAAAAACAAACAAATAAATAAATAAATAACAAGAAGGTTGCCACCTCGCCAGAGTTGCGGCGGTCCGATGCACGGAAACCGCAACCCCAATGTCTCGGTCCATCGCAATCCTGGCCCTCCAGCTAGCCGACATCAAATGCTATTAGATTGTTCAGCAGGATGAAATAAAATTGTGTCTTCTTTTTTTCTTTCTTTTTTTTCTTTCTTTTTTTTTTCTCTTATTCAAAAATGTAATTATTTGACAAATGTTCATAACAACATTACAAACAAAAGACCATAAAAAAAAAAAAGAAGAAAATGTATCCGCAATTTTTCTGATCATTATAAAGACGAACAAACACAAACAAAATTATAGGTATGATAATAATGATAATATTATATTATGTTATATATACTGAATATATAGATACATATATGTGTATGTATATACATAGATACATATACATATATATCTATGTATATATATATGTGTATAGTTTTAAAATTGAATATTTAATTACAATTATGTACATGAACCGAAAACTACTACATACTACATATACATATATTAATAATCGTTCACCGCTCGTTTGAACAATTTAATAATTGTATTTGTCCGATAACTGGCTTTTTTTTCACACAAGGGACACGTTTTTATAACGAAAACTTATTTAAGATATAAAAGAAAAGAAAAAGAAAAAAAAAATACAAAAAAAGGAAAAAAAAAAAATTACAAAAACACGAAAAAAAAACAAAACAAATGAATGATAAGATAAAAAAAAAAATAAAAATAACTCTATTGTATTTAAATAGTGTAAAATGGATATTTGTGGGGGTGATGATTGTTTTTTTTTTTTTTTTTTTTTTTTTTTTAATTTTTTTTTCACAGTTTTTAAATCAAATCTACGTACGTAGTTCGACGAATGTCTCTCACCTATGGCGCGTGTGACAGAGGTAATATTTTCCAAAAAGAAAGAAAGAAAAAAAAAAATAAATAAGAAAATAAAGTAAACTAAAATGAAATGAAGAAAAGAAAAGATGAATAAATAAATGAATGAATGAATAAATAACAAAAAGGACGTGAAGTAAATAGTAAGTTATATTAGCTCGAGTGTGAAATTCGTGATTATAAAATAACTAAATTTAAAAAAGAAGAAAAAAAAAAGAACAGAAGAAAAAAAACTTTAACTTTTATTTTTATTCAAAAATACGACAATGTTAACTCAAACTACCGTTAAAGAAAAAAAAAATATACATATATATAAAATACCGTGCGTAATTTCTTACCGAATTTCACACTTTTGACGCAAAAGAGAGGGAAACTATGAAGCTTATAGAAATTATTGAAAAGCGGCAAGAAGTAACAGCAGTAGCAGCAGCAACAACAATAACAACAACAACATCAACAGTAACAGTAACAATGTGTGGATGAGTATTGTGTGTTCTTTATAAACGTTGCATTATAATTATTATACATAGCATGTATAAAGTTATGGACTAAGGAACGTTTTTTTTTTTTTTTTTTTTTTTTTCTTCAATGAATATTACGTAAAGTATATATATACATAAATGAATGAATAAATACATGCTACATAGGTATTATACATTACATAGCGTATACCGTGGAACATATTGTCACACACGTACCACGAGTTTTGAATAGACAGAGTATTCTCCCTGAATATACTAACAAGTGACAAAATTTTTACCTGTATACATACACAAATACATACAATGATTAACATACATACATACATAAATAAATCAATAATTGTGTAACGTGTTTTTATTTTGGCACGCGTTAGCTCTGCGAGAAAAGAAAAAAAAAAAAAGAAAAAACAAAACGAAAATTATCTCCTCCCTTTTACCCAAAAATATAATAATATAATCATTCTTTTCGTAAGTTTTCTTTAAAACCATTTTATTTCTTTCACTTCTGATTTTTTTTTCTTTCTTGAAAGAAGAAAGTTTTTGGTCTAGCTTCTATACTCGCACTGTATAATAATTATTATAATCATATACTAATAATAATAATAATAATAACCATTATAGTAATAGTTATAGTATTACGAGGGTGTTATGTGAAAATACTCCATCTATTCAGGCACGTTTACGTTTACACATTTATAAGTTACATGTAAATTCATTTGTAACTAATTCTTATAACCGTTTTAATTAATTGAGTGATTAATTAATTGAAACTTTTTCGTTCTTGTTTATTTTTATTTTTTATTTCTATTTCTTCTAAATCATCGTCGTAAAAATTGTATTTTAATATATCATCAACTCTTGTATATAGCGCTGATACAGACGCAAGGTGCGGTTTTCATATTTGAAAAGATTGATGGATTTTTTTTTTTTTTTTTAAAGCACCATACGCGGGATGAAGTGAAAATGAATTATATCTCACCTCTCGAGGTGTTCGGTGCGCATTAACTGGTTTCAAGATTTCGGTCTAATAATAAATTAATTCAATCATTAACGATAGATTAAATCATACACACATTTGATTTTTTTTGTTTTTTATTCGGCGAACAATCGGACCGACAATTTTTTTTTTTTTTTTTTTACCTCGTATTTTTCTCACCTCTATCTTTTTATTTATATACTTGCAGCCGGTCGAACAAAAGTTTTAATAAATATAAAAATATATGATTAAATATAGTCTGACAAGATTCCCTTGAAATTCCTCAACGATTAATGCAGGGGGGGGGGGGGGGGGGGAGTAATTTAAAATCCAGCACTACAATAATTGTTTTTTTTTTTTTTTTTTTTTTTTCTTTTTCTTCTTTTTCGTCTTCTTTTTTACCGGATTGACGAGTTAACGAGATCATTATTATAATATCCTGTCCTTAAAAAAAATTAAAAAAAAAAAGAATAAATAAAAATTGTTATAACTTATTTCTGTGAGAGAGACTGGTAGGGCAAGATGGGTGATGAGACATTGCGGTTACGATACCATTGTACCATAGCTGCATAATAATATTAATAATTATAATAATAATGATAATGATAATAATAAATAATAATAATTTGAATGCGAGACAATGTCCCACGTTTTAATGTACAAATATTTTCGAGGAAGTAGTTAAATAAATCGCAGTTAGATTGATGAAAAAAAAAAATAATAATTAAATAATAAATAATGACAAAAAAAAAATTAAAATAAAATTAATGATAATAATTGTTTCTTCTCGTCACATATGTAGCAATCGAATATACTACTTAGTATCTACTTTAATATACATTTATATTTGAAAAATGATAAATGATCACGGTTATTAATTTTATTAATGTATGTATGTTCACCGAGTTAATTACCGATGGGACTCGATTTTTCGAATCTCTATAACCAATCACCTTCAGGTGCTGCCGTGTATTCACAGTTTTATTTAACACATACATACGTATAGGTATACTATTTCCAATATGTGCGTATCTCTCCTTGGGGCTAGTTGAATTATACATATATATATAATGTATATGTATTTAAGCTCATTCCTGACCACGAACCGGAAGACACCAGATTCAAAAATGATAATTCAATATTTCGACATACTATTTTGTGACGTCAAGCCTCTTTGACTTATTGTTAAGAGATAGTAAGTATATAATGGATTTCTAGGCAATGATGCTTAATATTACTAACTCGAGGGATTTCCCTGAAATATGTATACATATATGTATATGTATATTTTAGAAAGGAGGCTTGAGCGCGAAATAAGTACGTTGATAAAACAGCAATGCCATATTATATATACTGTACACGACCTTCGTGTGCAGGTACAGTTTAATTTTTAAAATATACCTCCAGATCCCTTAGCATCAATGCGAGGTGCTTGGAATGAAGAGGCAGTAACAGGTGAGCAATTTGTTATATACTTGCGCAGGAAAGTTTGTAAGCAAGTATGCATACCTATACCTACATATACCTATACAAAGCGTGAAAAGCTCATTGATAATAATGATGATGATGAGTATGATGGATACCATTGAGACCGACCGTCAACGATCACCGATACATTTTACAATCTAACATAACATAGTATACATAATTTAAACGAGTTACCTTAGGCTAAGTATTTGGTTTGTGTGTTCGTATACCTGTGTCTTCTCCCAGTACAGGCAAACTTTTGTACAGGATAAAAAAAAAACAAAGAAAAGAAAATAGATGAAAAAAAATATATATATATATATTTCATCATTTAAACAACAACGCAACAACACTGAAGATCATATTTCTGCCCATTCCATCAGATTTGAAAATTTCATTGCATTTTTAAGTAAATACATTTTGCAAAAACAATATAAACGAGCATTATTTATTCAAGGAATTTTTTTTTATACAAGTATGATTAAATAATGAACAGATTCTTTCTTATTTACTATTTCTATTTCAGGCGTTGTGTAAAGTGTTTGTTATTAATTTTTTTTTTACTGTTTTTTTTTCCGTTTTCTTGTATTTATGTTTCAATTGTCGCAAATTCAACGCCAATGCTGAGAAATAATTATTTCGATACAAGCTTCTTTCCCCGGGCAAAACTATTTCTACATAATGTATACCCTATGCGTATAAATGAAACGGTGTAACGGTTCCATTTTTATTCCACATTTTTGAGATTTCAGAACGTTTAGATTCAGAGATATTTGAAAACACTGTTTCAAATATAGGTATATACTTATATGTATACTATATTCCCTCGATAATCATCACGATCCGGTCATAATTTTGATCAGTTTTCCGAAGTCATTTCAATAAATATCATTCTTAATTTTTGTGTTTTATATGATCGAGTCAATAGAACGAGATGAAAAAAGTCCTTGAATATTTCTAAAAAAAACTTCGGAAATCTAAAATCAGCGTAATTTTTTTGTCTTTTTATTTTGTTTTTTCGAAATGCAGCATGAATCAGTTTCTGTAGATTCCCAGCACGATGATCAAACGGAGTTGACTTTCGAAATTGTGAAATATGAATAACTCCTAATAATACCTGTATGCTATTCCGTGAATTATTTGAAAATTTTTAAGCGCTAAATAGATGGGATTCGAATTACAAGACTCCCTATTCTCACCGGTATAGATAGAAAGCGGAATTATTGATTGCGGTGAGTATGTATGTATGTATAATATACGTTATAATACTTCTAACACAGTCGATACGGATATAAATACATACATATGTAGAAAAAAAACTAACGTTTACGTACAAGAATTTGGTGTTTTCAATATTTTATTACTTATATTGAGTATACATATATGCATGCTGCTAGTGACATGGTAATAATATACAGATATATTAATTTCACCAGGATTTTAAATAAGATACGAAATAAAAATAAAAATCTGCATTATTTTTACAATATACATACATACATCATATGTGTATACGATTCCTCTTATTGTCGCGGCAACGTGAAGTTTAATTCTCTTTATTTATTTTTTATTAATTTTTGTTTTTTTGTTTTTACATATATTCTTTATAAAGATTGTACAAATCTATAAGTATATACTATGATAATAATAATAATAATAATAATAATAATAATAATAATAATAATATAAAGTAATATACGTATGTATACCTATATACATAAATCCATGCTCTCGCTCTCTTTCTCTCTCTTTATCTCTATTTCTGTGAGCATCACGCATATATACATACGCAAAAACGTGGGTGCGCGTACCTTGAAGACATTGCACTGTAAATACATATAAACTAAATATTATATGTATGTATCATGTGTTTGAAAATGAATGGTAATATTGCCAGTTCCACCGTAGCCTATAATAATAATTAACTTTTTATCATATTCAGAAAGAGAATAGATTCGATGAGTATAACAGGGAAGCTGCTGGTTTATTATTATTTATTTTATTTTCCTGTTAATTTGACGATTAGAAATTGATAAGGGAATCAATCGTATTCAACAGCTGCTTAGGGTCACTGGGACACATTTTCTTTTTAGAAACTTTTTAAATAATTTCAAATAATGCTTTTATTTTTTTATTAAATGAGTCAGTCAACTTCCCGATATATTATTGGTTCATTTTAATTGTATCGGCAAACTTTATAAGTTTCTTTTAAAGAAAAATATATTGAATAATGGATGTATGAAAAAAATTTGTTCAAAAGTTCGAAGATGCAGGTAAAAATGTATATGGTAAATATATATAAATTAAATGAACAAGATATACTAATCGCACTCTTCTTTAAAAGAATAATCTGCGCGATGCACTCTGAGCACTTATTTTCAAAATATATACGAATTATTACGTATTAATACCGTATCTTTGTCCACGATCGAAGAGAGTCTTGATACTATTTGTTTTTTTTCCGATATAGAAGATTAAAGTATTAATATCACAAAACTATGTACAATTATCATATGAAATATAGTTACAGTTAATGGTATGTATATTTATATGCATTATATGTATGTATCGAGTAACAAAATTATCATTCATTTCAATAAAAAAAAAAAAAAAAAAAAAATCCGTTAAATTTTATACGTATAACACTGTAATATACACTGTTCGCGTTTTACTGTATTAGGTGATATAAATTGATCCTTGATTGAATCACATAAGAGAAAGGATCGTTTGAAGACAAAAAGTTCTGTTTTTTTCTTTTTGTTACCTTTTTTTTTAGTTCGTTTTGTTTTCTAAAATATTAGAAATTGATAAAGATTGATTTTACGCGGTCAAAGTACTACTGCAGTAAGTTATGTAGGTATATTATTGCATTTTCATCACTTCGCCCCGTTCATTTCTTTTTAACATTTACAGGCAAAGATAATATTATATATCTCAGTCATAAATCTCCAACAATAATTAAATATCAGAACATTATTCGTATAACATATCCATACTTAATAAACGGTCAGTTAAGAATAAACCGTCTTTTTAAAGTAGATAAAATAATTATAAATTAATAACATTTTAATGAATTAGTTTCGTTAAAATATTATTATTATTCACACCGCATGTCAGTATTCAAATTCAGAAATGCACTTTTTTTTTTTTGTAAAAATTCAAATCAGGTATTGATACTTGAAATTATTTCTCCATCGTAGTACATTTCCAGTGATTAAAGTTCCACTCGTTAATCCGGCTAATCAGTATTATCGCTTGTAGGATTGTACAAGTTATTAAGCGTGCGGATTTCTTGTATTGTGCTTGTGGTCAGTCTATTAAAACTGTCTGTCATATTGTTTCCATTTCCACCTGATGTTTCTGTTCCTGTTGTTCGTCCGGTATCAACCTTTGTAATAAAGACAAAATATGTTACTTGATCAATCGATATTATATAGTATATTTCAAACTACGTGTATTAATACGTACCGTTACCTGTGACACTCTGGTTTCAGATAGGGATAAATTGCTGGAAAGTGTTTGCAATAAATTATCATCGTATACAGTCAGGGTGGCCAGGTCTCCGGAATTTAACAGACTCAAATTGTTCAACTCAAAGCTGTTCTGTCGATTATCCAGGTTTAACATGTTGCTCACACTTCCTACTCCTTCCATATTATCCGTCATTGGATTATTAATTCCTAGGCAATACAAGTTTTCATTTAATACATTGTTAATCTTTTTCCAAGTCGAAGTCACAAAATATGTATACCTAGAATATTTTTCAAAAGCTATTTTTCATTGCTATTAGGTAGTTATCAATTTCATATCTCGTATTCATACACAAAGTATCGAATTTCATCAAACCGAACGATGATAAATTGATGAGGATCAAGAATTATTTATCAAACTTGACATTAGATTGGGAAAAATCGATTTTTCAAGTATAACAAAATTACCAGGAGTATCAAGTGGGAGAAAATCAGATCCAATTTGTTGCGTAGTTACTCTGTTCAGCATCATCTGTTGTTGTAATGTGTACTGATTATTTTGAGCAGACTGGAACTGAAGTGGTATATTTAATTGGTGATGCTGTTGTTGTTGTAAATGTTGATGTTGTTGTTGTAGTTGTTGTTCTTGTTGCAGTAGCTGCTGGTGATGAAGATGTCCGGGTAAAATGTTGTATTGAGTGGCTCCAGGTGCAGCCACATATTCCATAGGCGAAGGAGTGCGACCCGGTGATAGCTGTTGGCTAAAAAAATACGTTCCAAGTTATACTTGAATATCCGAAAAACAAAAATGTTCTTAGGAGCTGTTTAACAACCAGAAGTTTCATAGATATACTACCTAAAAAATCTCTAATCCTTTGATGATTGATTTACGTCTTGACTTACCTGTAAGGTTGCAACGTTGAGGCAGGTTGTGGTGAAGGTGTTGCTCGGTCGACGCGATATACCGGAGAGAAACCACCAGCGGGAATTCCACTGCCCGCTGCCAACTGATATGGCGAAGGACCACGTTCAATTGGTTCAGCTTTTATCAAGTTTGCAGCGTAGCCCAAAGGTTGATACTGCATCGCACCGTCTATACAGATTAGTTTTACTGAGTATTTACGTGAATTTTGAAGCTACAACATATAGATTTTGAGAATAACAAACATCAAGAGGATCACAGTGCACAGCAAATTCATTTCCAAGCATCGAAAGTCAAGAAAATAATTGTATTAGTAGGAATAAAGAGGATACAAAGCTATTCTTATTCGTTAGATTATAAATTATAATTTCTAACAGCTTCATTGCAAAGATCTATATTAACAGAGTTATAAGATTTACATGCTTTCACTATCACACATCGACACCCATAACAGTTTCAAATATAATAACACACTGATATTCAAGGTTTGAGATAAATAAATAATTTGCAAAGTGAAATGAAAAATGTAACAAATTATGATAATTTTTTTAAAAACCTATTCATAATCATCGCCGATGATTAGTTTAAGCATGCGTAAGTAACTAAAAATTAAGGGAAAAAAAAAAAAACTTCAGTTATTATTCTATTGTCACAAAATTATCTACAATTTAGATGTCGTACCTGATTTTGCAAAGAAATGAAAAACAGGAACAGTGTGTTTGATCTGAAATTTGTGACGTGGGTGTAGACAGAAAACAGTGGATTCAGATTCTTTGGCTCAGCAAGTAATAATATATTATATAATTAATTGATACAGATAATAATAAATATATATATATACTTTTGTTTTTTGTTTTTTTTTGTTTTGTTTTCAGAAAGCTTTTCGTTTGTGAAAAAGTTTTCGTACAAATATTGCACAACATTATTTCATTTATAATGTAATTAATATAGAGTTTCAAAGCACAGCGTTATATAAATAGAGAAGAGCCTCTGTTTGAAAAATCTGTCAAATTTTCTTGGCACCAGTCACCAATTCTTAGGCCTATATCAATAGCGAACTTTCACCCATTCAATTAATTAGAACTTAGATTTCATGTTTTCATCTTAAACTACATAATGTATGAATGAAAAAAATTGATGTTTTACAAATGGTTCGAGCTATCTATCAAGATTCTATTAAATAGATGACTGTTGTCCAAAAAAATTTGAAAATATTTAAATACCTATTAAATGTTCATATAAAATGCATTCTTAAAAAAGTACAAAATACAAGATCCACCATGAGAAAATATGTGTAACATTTTTTTAAGTCAACTTCATGAATACATATTATTGTTAGTTTTAATACGTCTCCCCTCTTTCAACTATTAAAGCTTACCTGAACAGATTAAAGCTATTTAATATTTCTCCAAATTGGGTATGAGATAATTAGACATACGACCCCAAATGGTACAGTCGCTAGTGAAATAATTGCTGATCAGAACCCTTAAGAAGCAGTAAAAATATATTTTTAAATAATGAGCCCAAGGTTGTACGTCGAATATGGTATGTGATCAGAATACTAACAATGGCTATTCGAAAAAAGAGAGAATTTCTTCACGTCCACAAAATAAAAGATCGTATTTGTTCACGTAAACTTTCAAAGTGCAAAACGGGTATGATCTGTATACAGAGAAGCTGAAGAAGCAGTGAACCACTTTCAGGGTAATCAGCGCTTTCCAATTTTTAAACATTCTTTACTCAAATTGAATGAATTGAATACTGTTACTTTTCATATAATTTAAGAGTTGCCGAAGAGTATGCTATATATAGACAGAAAAAAAAGGATACAGAGATTAAAGTTTGAATCAATAAACGTGAAATGCTATTAATAAATTTTTCACGCAGACTGGGTCATAGCGACGGATTTCAAATTTGAAACCCAATCTTTGAGCACATAAATTTCATCACAAGGGTTGATTAATCACGATCGGTATTACTCATGTATAAATGTAGTTATGTAGTCGCTCGATACCCAGACTGCTTACCAGAATTTATTAATATATTCAAACACTGTCTGGCAATGTGGACGATTCATGAGTTAAATATATATAAATAGGTGGTAAAGTTTTGGGTTCAGATGTTCAATCACGAATCTTATTATAGAACAAATATAGAATGATTATTATCAAAAAAAGAAAACAAAAAAAAAATGTCCACATTGCAGGACTCCTGTTCCGGACAAAACCTATATAATATTAATTTAAGGTGATCTTTGTAGGGTATGAAACCAACAATAAGAGTTATAGGATCCTGTTATTCCATGCGGCCAATTGGCTCAATAAACGAAGCCCACTTCATAAAAACTTTTATTACACGGTAAGAAGTGTTCGTGTAACATTGCTCGTGTTTTAATATACAAAGTGAACTATCCCAGCAATGAGATAATTAAACAATATGAATGAATGGTAATAATGAAAAGTGAAGAGTGGCTGTTTAAATGAAAGAAATACAGTATCCTAAATGGCTCTTATGCTGTATTAGGTAAACATGATTCTTGATAGTAAAGATACCAGCACCGTCCAGCTCCAGGCACCCAGGCAATAGCAAGATTTATAAACTTTTTCATATACTCACGTTTATCAGCTTCTGCCTGCAAATGCCTCAACACATGGGCGCTGGGATCATTAGCATATTTTCTCTTTCTCTTTGACTTGGGATCTACAAATGATCATATATTATAACGAATACTACTCGGAGTTGCACAAGACACTTAGTTTCAAGCCACAAACATGTGTATAGGATCCATCCTTGAAAATCACTGCCTTTAGACTTTTGCATTTAAGTGTTTTGTGCTACTCAATCATTATTGCACGTCATGTGATATATTATTAATAACATCGGTATAAAAAAGAAGGCCACACAGTTTTCAAAGTTTAAAGGTAACGTTGCTTGTGTTTTAAGTTTTTTACCACCTACAACAATACCCAGTAAGTACCCTGTACCCTGCTCCGATCCAAATGCACTTCTCAAAACACTGTTTTCCATTTCCAAAGAGTGAAATAACTACTTTTATTGAAACAGCGGAGAGTGGATAGACAGACCAGTGACTCAATTTAAAAATAATTTTCCAATAGTTTCTAATTTTATCAACTATACTGCTTGTTATTTAAATGGCAATAAAATAACAGAGTACATTGTTACATGAAAGATGAAATTAATTTTTGCATTCTTATTGCAGTTAAAAAAAATCAGAGTATCAAGAATAAGCTAAAAGCATCATTGTTCTGGGTAATTTTGATAGAAAGTTTAAAAAGTTGAAATATTACTCATTAAAAACAAACAACCTATTCTGGATTCAAAATATGATCAAAGTATAACATAATCGCAGCGTTAAAAAAATTAATTTCACAAATATTATATCAATTATAGAAATATACCTAGGTAATCAATAAACTACGAATTTTTACCTGCTCGTAACAGGGGGAATATAAGTTTCTCCGCTCAGCGAATCAATTAATTAATTGAATAAATATTAATATCGTTAAAAAAAAAAAAAATGATTGAAATTTTTTTTTTTCACTATCAATAACATCAAAATAAATTTAGATACTTTTATTCATTTAAAATTTTTTTTTTCTCTATATATACTTGCGATTGGTCACTTCATTCATTTACCAGGATACCGTAAATTTATTTATTCATTTATTTATTTATTTATCGTTGTACGCAAACATAGCACCAAATAAACTTTACCCTAGAGCAATGATCGATGAATTAATTAAAATAATCTAAACCTATATTTAAACGTTGTAGTTTGTCGCGCAGCGTACGTCTTACTACAGTAATTGTTATTGCTATCATCTAAGTATTAGGCAAGATATATTTATACATAATTGATAAAAAATGTATTGTTTTTTTTCCCCTCTCTTTCTTTTTCTCTTTCTGTTCCTTTCGTTTTTCTAAATGATTTCAATAATTTTAGGGGACAACGATAATAACGATATAATTTCGAGATAATTTCGTCTCATTATCATCACAAAAGTGAAACAACGATCGAAATATCATTTTTAATTAGATAATTGCGAAGTAGAGACTGAATTCTAGAAGCTAATAACCAGGTAAATAAGTAGCAAAAACTAAACAGAACTGTTTAATAAAAAACGGTCGATAGTTATTGATTCTAATTTAGTAGAGTACAAGTATGACCGCGATATTAACGAATGAAATTTCTATTTCTGAACAAATTTCAAAGCAAACATCTTTTCTGCGCAGATTTTTATCAAGCTAAGACCTGGGCGTTACTAAAGATCGATTCGTTGCTTGACTACTGGCTATGGTTTAAAAGTTTCTGTGTTCAAAGTGACTAAAATATTCATAGTCAATGAATACAGTTCCTTTTAATCTATTTCGTTCTATAACGGAGAGAAACTATCAACATTCTTTTGGTACGAACGAGATTAAAACGATTAAATAATTAAATAAACGTGGTAAAAACAACATCAAATAAATATGATAATAAAATGAAAGTTATAAATTATTCACGATATACTGTTAACAGTACATAGTTTAAATTTATCGAGTATATTGAATGGGGCACAGAGAACAAGACGGAGCAAAGTTCGGAATAGATTATATCAAAAACCCGTCGCATGATGGACTGCAACAATGAATGCTAAATTACATATGCAATCATTGTCAAAATCCACCAAACCTCGTAATATCTGAATAATTCGAAGCAATTCCGTCCGCCGGATTCGTCCGATCCTTAGATTCGGTCTAAAGACTTGTTGCTCTTTGACTGTGAACACCTATAATCTGAATCGGTCTACGAGTTGCAAGGATATATGATATATCGTTAAAAATTTTAAGCATCGATTTTGTCCGACAATATTTTACCCCCCTCCACGGGGCTGTAGTAAAATGACATTTCGTCAAATTCAGAGGCAGTAGCGTGGGGAGCCATGGCTGTATAAAGAGCGTAATGCTCTGCTTCAGTGAGCTCGATACCGTAAGGTGGAGACTCGTCTCCGTCCAGTCTCAATGACTTTACACTAGTAACGCTAGTCATGCTTGGCCTAGGGATATTCGAGGTATTTATATCGTTGAAGCTGCCCTTGCATAAAGTTGATGCGCTAGTCCCTATGTTTAAATTTTGTTGACTACCGGTCCCAGCCAAAGCATCTGGGTTTGTTCCTTCCAGTTTGTCTTTTCTTGCCTTCTTTGCAAAGAGTTTTGAAAATATTCCAGGCTTTGATTGCTTCGGTAGAGTGCCTGGCAAAGAGGGTAAATTTTTCTGGGGTGCCTGATCGGTGGAAATTGATTCATTGAGAGTATGAGTGGAAGAGGGACGTGGCAGGGCAGAAACAACGGGTAGTACCGGCATGGACGGGGTTTTACGAATTCTTTTTGGTGGCAGAGGCGGAAGTCTTTCATCTAATTCTCTCCTAACATCTCTTTTAGCAGCTAAAGGTGGCGGGGATATCGATATGACCGGACTTCGAGCGGGCAAGGGTAAGGGCAAGGGCAAGGCTACGTCTTCGTACTTTCGTTCTTCGGGAACTTGTATTAATTGGATGGGATTTTTCATAGCCATTTGAAGACTGGTGTAGGTCTGATTGTCATATACATCTACATCCATCGGCTGATTATCGAGATTTTGTTCAAGGGCAGCATTCAACAATTTAGTCTGTGTGTCCGCGTAGATTTGATCAAGTTCAGCAACTTGAGACAACAATTCGTTTAAAGACTTATTACCCTCGTCAGGATTTCCTACTTCTTCATTATCGCTAAGTTTATTTTCTTGACTTTTGTCAACCCATTTACCTACCTCCGTGTAATCGAACCAATCGGACTTACCGTCTTTAGAAATACGACTAGTCTGACTTGTCAATTCCGCGCTACTATCTTCGATGTTGTTTCTTAAAATACCTTCAAAACCTATGTCATTATTTCTATCTAAACGTTCGCTGTTTGATAAAGAGATCGCCGAATTGTTTGCCGGTTTTTTATCCGGTGTGTTATTATTTTCAGTAAAACTATTCACCGTAGATTTATCGTCTGAATTCAAGGCGTTATCTCTATGAGTGCTTTTGATATTATAAAGATCGTTCAAGGCTCTGAGGGTAGCAAGCTTATTGTGTGCTTTTTTGAATTCAAGATCATTATTATTGAACTCGTCGATAGTTCGGGATATTTTTGGAGCCGAGTTTGAGAGCAGGGCTGCTTCTGTGGCTAAAATTTTGTCAAATGTATTGTAGTCCGCCTTCTTTCTGGCGAACGCTTTTCGCAATGACCAGAACGCGGGCCTACCTGAATCCAAAGGCAGAAGTTCAAAAGGTAGAGGGTCGCTCGTCGCACCATCTGACGGCCTGCGGAGCTGGATTGAGACTTTCACAGGCTGGTCAACTTCGAGAACTCTGTACCGCGGCGTTCTGAAGGATATCGCTACCTGTTACAGAATAAAAACGTCCGTTTAATTTCATGTCTAACATAATTTCATCGTAGATAATCCTTGGATTTCTTTAGTTTTTTTTTTTTGTTTTCTTTTTTTACCTGTTTGTGAACATGTGTGGGTTGAAAGTCTGCGCGGTCCTGCCAAACTACTTGGCCATCTCGTTCTTCAAAAAATCTAACTTCAATGTCTTCTTTTGCTACTTTTTCGCACAGTAGTATCATTTCTTTTCCGCCCGCTACGGTACTGGTGCAATCGCTAAGCTTGCATATCACCAAATCTGACATTGCCTCTGCAAATAATAAGCCAATTAGAATTGGAGAGTGAGATACTATTGGGATATACTTGTCTTGCAGACAATAGAATCCTTACTCTTGTCGTAAATTGGATCCGAAACAACGGGGGGTAGCGGAATGGAGAATTTGTCCTTCTCAGCACTTTCCAAAAATACTTGGAAACACAGCCTGACTGCGTTCAGATCGATGCTGGTAGGCTGACCTCTGTGAGAGAAGCCCGCTACAACGGAGAAGTTCATTTAATCGTTCGAATATCTATATTGCTCGTTTATTATCTTATATCTACGTGATATAAAGACAAAAGAGTTCTGGGCTTTAAAGAATAGCGCTTACTCCGAAATGGATCGACTCGAATCTCTTCTCTGACCCTCAGAGCTTCTTCAATGTCTTTTTTCTTCACACATTGTATTCCAAGATTCGAAAAAGTCACCGTCATGCTTTCAGAATCTATTCTCGCAGAGTAGACACCTTTTCTACACGCTTCTTTACCGACAAGATTGTGAGGATGTGGTCTGTAGGGCAGGTCCTTGGTAACGCATGATACTACCACAAATATGCTGCCCTTGTAGCCTTCTATCTGTATTTGAAAAACGAAGAATGTTGAGTGATTATTTAATCGAATAAGTTTAATAGTAACAAGAAAATATTGACAATGTTAATATCAGGGCTTCAAACGTACTCTTATACTGGGAAAGGTCTTGTTTTCTGGTGTGCTATTTACTCCTGGTATACTGCCCGCTGATCTCCCTTCGCATTCGTATCGAAAGCGAAGCGCTTTGCTCGCTGGTTGTTCAATAATCTTTACATAGGCTTTTCTCCGGGTACTACTCGGCCTGACTGAGCCTGTACCCATCGCCTCTACACCGCCTCCAGAAAACATGTTAACTACGTCCTGTTCCTCTCCGTTACACTCCACAAACTCAGGATCCGTTGTTTGGATGACTTCAACTGAGTATGGTAATAGAATGATGAGGAATTAGTGTATTTTGTTTTAAGGAGATCAGTAAACTCGGTCAGATAATGATTAATACTCTGTTGTATGTAATCTATCAATTCCAATGGTTTTAAAAATAATAAATTCAACTTTTCAGTGTTTATTAATGCTTGTTTTACTTGTTCCCAAAACTTATGCATACTCATAACGTTGATTAGGGCCTCATTTTTAAACTCGACTCAGAGCAAAGTAGCAAAGTCTAAAAATAAGTTTTTGACTAAGATCTGAAATTTGATTCACTGTGCATTGGAAGTAGATATGAGGATTGGTAAAAATCGAACTTGGTTCAGAAGAATCAGCTTTGAGTTATTCAAGACTAGATTTACTGAATTTTTTAGGATTTTCAACAATTGTTCATGAAACACGTTATTCCCATTTTTTCAAATACCTCTCCAATTTTTTTTTCAGCAAATCTTTTCATATAATTTTCTTACAGGTTTTGATATGGTAGTAAAGTTTTATCAACTAACAAGCATTCGGTTATCCTCTGTTTAAAATTTTTACAATCTCTCCTCTATATTGTGGTCTAAATGTAAATCCAAACCAAAGATCTCTTCATCTCACTGACATACTCACTGACATCACTTATGTTTATATTTCCATCCGACACACCATGGATACGTTCCATGCCTCCGGCTAGTTGATAGTCGAGACTATTGCCATCTGGAAAAAGAGATGAACGTTTGCTGTGTTAAAAAAATGTTCGAAAATCTAGATCTATTGGGATAAATTTTGAATACACGTTTTTTATTCTTCCAAGTATCGTGTCAACCACTTTCCTCTTTGGCAATGAACCGATTGATACAATTTTAAGAAAAGTGGGTAAGTTTTCATGATTCTGTTGCAGCGAATCTCTCGAAAAACCAGACTTTCTATTGAAGATTTTTTTCTTTGAATGAATTTGACGTTTTGGTGATTGAATATATATACATTCGGGCAAAGTTTATGCGTTCGCCTACGCGGTGTGATTTTTTTTTATTTGGCTTACTGCCCGCTGTGGGCAAGTAGTGGTGAATAAATCGTAAAGCTCAATGGAATCAATTTTGATATTATATTTTATCAAGGGGATTGAAGCGATAATGATGAATACATGGTAAATGAAATAACCGTATATGTCGAGCAGTTTTATTGGGTAAAATTACGATTTTTTAGAGTTTTTTATTCACTTATAAACATTACGTAAATTTATAGAAAGTGAGAAGAAATGATTCACAATGTTTCGATTAGTTTCCGAGTCATAAACGAAATGGAAATTATTCAAAGCACTTAATAGCATCTAACTTTCAACCCCTATATCAAACGATTCAGTGGAGTCTATACACGAGTGTTAAAAAAGAAAACATAAGAAGTAGTCTGTGATAAATTAAGAGCACAAAGCAGAGGCGCGCGAAAAGATATTTATGTTAATTATCTTCGTGGTTTTTTTGATTATATTTATTTTTCTCGCTTCAGAGGAAATCAGTTGAAGGGACTAATTCTGTTAAGAACAGCTGCTTCAGATAATAATAACCTATAAAATGAAGATAGTTTAACAGAATATGATCTGCTGGTTGTTGTTTTTACGAGTCGAAATTCGTGAGCTCTAAAACGTATAGCGATCGTAAGTTTTGTTAAATGAGATAAAATACACGCGATTGAGAATCGTAGTTTGGTGTTTCTGTACTACGGGGCGATTCCGGGAGTTCAGCGGCGCCCAACGCTGATCCAATCATTATTTTTGGAGAGCCTAGGTCTCCATGGCTATTATTAAACTATCGTAGGACAATGTGATACTCGCCTGTTTCAGACCCATGTTATGGTACGTAGTGGACGAGATAGATCGACGGAGAGGTTTATTAGAGTAGAGGAAAGTCGAGTCTTCTTAGTATTTAGTCTACTGTCAAGGCCTCGATTAGATTCACTTGCTGGTTTTAATGCTTCAGTTAACTGATCACAGAACTTTTATGTATTATGAACATATCACTTTTAGGGTTTATACACAGCAATATGATATACGAGGAGTTTACTTTCACGGTTGAACACTCGACGCCAACCCCTTCGGCACAAATAGTAGCCGAGGAAAATTATTTTTGGCTAAGATGACCACAACATTTTTCGGGGAAGCGTAGCCTACTTGTGTTCTCATTGGTTATTATATGTCACGTGATTATCGTACCTCGCGCAAATTTTCTACCGATTTACTGCGCACCTCGTGATTAACATGGACGACGCCCGCCAATTTTCGCGGCATATTTGAATATACGATCAACGAAAAACTTGGAAATTCGGATAAAAGCGCGTATTCTATAATACTGGAAATAAATCTTTGTCATTTAAACACCCAGAAAACTTTATTTGAATACGTATAAAAGAATGATCGACAGTTTATTATCAAACATGACTATTTTTATTCATCAGAAGTAAAAGAATGTTCAGAATGTAGACAAAATTTATAAACATTGAATATTTATTCGTATATTTGAAGCTACTAGGTAAAATTCGTTTGGAGAAAATGAATGCACGAGTTCATTAATTCTTTCATTTGTGACAAATCAGATAATGATGATGATGAAATATTAATAATTATGTATGTTGAAGTGTTTTTTAGAAACTTGAATGAAGAGTCGTTGCAGTTGCAGTGAACTTCGGAATGTATACATACAATAAATTTCGTTTGTTTAATAGTCAATTATTTTTACCATCCCCTTGGCAAACTCAATATAAATAAACAATCCGCAATAGCTTTTGAAGCTAATTTTAACTAGAATTGAAAGCTGGTACAATGCTGAGCCAATCGCCATGGGTGGGTAATAGCCGAAGGTATAATGCGTACCCCTTGAGAAGCCGGAAGAACGTTCACTACCCTCCACAGCCTACATATGTAAGAGCCCCTCGACGGGGACCCGTTCCAGGACCAATCAGAAACCCAATTAATTCATACCGCACCTGCACTCCGTTGATATCAAACCAAAAAAATATTATCAAGAAAACTACCAGCTGCCCAAATCAATCGAAACCAAATTATAACTCGTTGCGTATCCCCAGGCTTGGATGTAACAAAAAGAGCTTATCTATGGTTGATTTATCGCCTGTGGCTATCAAACCGGATGCTGCCGATCTCAGGTGAGCATTTACGAATTAACATTCGGAAAGTCTGCTGTGATCAATGTGAAATTTCAATTCTAAATATTATTTCAAATAAATATACCAATCGCGTACCAAAAAAGTGAGTATCGTTCATCACTCGGCAGAAATTGTGTAATAAAATCTATACTATTTATGGTAAATCGCAATTCAATAGTTATGTTATAGTTTATTGCTACCCTTTCCACACCTCAACTTCTTTGAAACCAAATTTTGACCTATTCCCAACTATCCCTAACCGATTTTCCTCAAATTCAATTTCGGATCTAGAAATTATTCGAGGTAGGTATATTTGAGTATAAAAGTTATTCGACAGCCGGACTATACAACGTGAAGAATTTATGACTTCCCCATTTTCTCATGACCTCGTGAAAGACTACTGCAATAGTTTGAAATTTTTACCACGAATTTTATACACCTCTTCATCAGGTCCGAGAGCACTGCGTCTTTGCAGACACGTTTGCGTAAAGTAGAGTTGGGTGATCGCGAACCAGAAACTGGTACCGATCTGCAAGTATCGCTTGGGGATGGGATTGACTCTGTATGTGGAAGAGGAACGGGGATTATGGGATTGCCTCTGGATAGAACCAAAGCTGCAAGTCTTGTTTGTCGAGCGTTGGTTGTAAATGCCTGGCGTCGTAGACGAGAGGATAATTCACAACTGCATGAGACGATTCAGCACCTCACTCAACAAGTTGACCATCTCCGTATCCAGATTGTAGTTTTAAGAAGACTACTTGACACCGAGAATGGACGAGTTAGCAGATTTACGGCCGAGATGCAACGCGTTCGTGTCCAGTTTGATGACGTTGCTCGTGATCGAGATGCAATCAAAGTGGTAATTTCAAATAATATTATTGCAGCGAATTGAATGGGATCGGAATGGATCGGAAAAACAGAGTCAATCCAATCCTTCGCAAATTAAAATTTAACTAGTACAATAATATTTATCAATTCATCAATTTAAATCATTTTCAAGTTTTTTTTTTTTTTACATCGAAAGCGTTCAGCATCTTCGTGTATAATTTTCATATTTTGAACGTTGGCTAGGAGAAGGAAAAGGCAATAAAAGAAGCGAAGCAGTTGCAGGAAGAGAGTGAAGAGAAAACTGTGGCTACAGAAAACTTGCGAAACGAATTGTTTACGGTAAAAACCCAACTGGTGGCTCTCGATGGGCAGATATCACGAGATCGAGAAAAGTTGCTCAAGTTGCGAGAGGACAAAAAGATATTGCTCGATAAGGTATATCTTTTACCTCTTCATGACCTTTTTTTTGATTTTCTTCGTCGAGAATCAACCGTTTAGAAAAAAAAAATACTTTTTCACTCATTTTGTCACCGTATAGCCGAAGCTGCGAGTGCCGTAAATTTTTTTCGAAATAATTCACCTTATTTCCTTGATCCTTACCACGAAAATTTGTAGAAGACCTATTAGCCGTTTCTGAAAATAAAAATTCAATCGGGATATTAATCTTTTGGTAGGTATAATTAGTTAATCTATTCTGTGAAGACAAATTTTCGTTTTCACTCACTTAATGCTGACTTACCTGGGTAAATCGGTTCTAAGAAAAGGGCATGGGCCATACAAGTACCTGTATCGGCTGTTGCCCTCTCAATTGATCCCTCTACCAGTTATATTTACTGGTAATTCACCCGCGTATACCTTGTCTGAAAACAATGTGGCATTGTTCTGCATTTAAAACATCTATGCTGAAGTAATGTCTTCTTCTTACTTACCATTACGGATTTTTGTGTATAATAATTTTCTATTGAATGCCATGTAATTCGAAAACTGTGCTTATATAATATCTAAACCATAAAACATATAGTTCATTTTCATCAACATATTAATTTGTTCTTACTGAAGATTCGTATTATTTTCTCATTGAAATGGTTTTGCAAACAGAATGAAAGAAAAAGATTATTATAATTCCTGTAGTAATCATACCTATTCTTTTCCACATATATTATTGACGGCTCTTATCGAAAAGAGCGTAAATCTCGGCAAAGTAAATTAATTAAAATGAGTGTATCTTGGTAGTGCAGAAATGAAAGGCTTACCTAGACATATCAGGGAGAAAGCGTATATCGTCGATGCAGGCGAGAAGAGCGTATATGTCGCCGTGCAGAAGCTCTTAATTTTCGATCCGCAGAAAATCTTTTTCGGTGCGCAGAAGATCTTCTTCGGTATTTGCGCATCGAGATACACTCGCCTGCATCGTTGATATATGCGTTTTTTCCCGCTGGATACAGATGCACTTTTCCTTTTCTGTTCTACCGAGATACGCTCATCTCATTTGTTTTTCCGAGATACACTTTTGTTTGCCTGCACTGATGACTTACGTACTTTTCGATATGTGCAGGCATCGAATTGTGATTACATATTTATATGGGTAATTCGCTTTACATAGGTATGTATACCCGATTTTGATCTGCCTTTATTAGATGAAAAAATATGTCAAAAACGGACTCCTGGATAATTGTTTATATATTCTTCAAACCAACCCGCGTTTTGTGTTTTCTATTTTATTTATTTATTTATTTTTTTTTTTCAAATTTTCAAAAAAGGTCTCAAAAACAATCTCTTTCGATGAAGTATACCTAAAAATAAATAGCAAAATTCGTTACATATACAATCTTTTGTATAAAAATTCTCAGAATTCCAATAAAATTATCATCGATATATTGAAAGTTCAGGAAACCACAATAATACGTGAATATTTTTACAAAAAATGCTGCTGTTTTCTCCGAGTTCCCCGATTTTTATTTTGAAATAGATATATTTCCATTGAATTTCATTAGTCTAAAGATCTAGAAAAAAAATCTAGGAATCCTTCCTTAGCGTTTATTTTCATGTTGTGAAGTGAGAAAAAAATCGGAGCCCCCCCTCCCCCCCGCCCCAAGGCCTAAAAGTCTACGGATTTATAAATAATTAACCATACAGAATGAATGAAAAGCGAGAATTGCTCACTTGCAGGTAACGACGAACGAAACCCTGACGTCGACATATCTCACGAGAGCTGTAACAGCGGAGGCTGCAGCAGAGGATTTGCAAAATCGGTTGAGCGCCCAAATCGCATTGCTCACTACTGTTCGCGAACAGCAACGGAAATCTTCTCAGTAAATAAAAAGCTTCGCATTTTGCCTTAATACGCCTCATGTATACCAGTTTTCGAATTATATCTTAATAACATAATTATAGAAAGTTTACTTTATCTCTTATCGTTGATATGCGCATTATAGGCAGTGGACCGCGCGGGGGGAGACCAGAAAAAGTCTAAAAAAATACGGAATATTACTTGATTCGTCTGAAATGGTAGAATGTTGTTTTGGGGTCACTAATTGTGAATCTGATACCAAATTCTAGACTGAAAGTATAACGGACCATATGTGATTTTAACTTGCGTTTAATACTTTTTCGTTTGTATATTGAAACTCAAATAGTCACAATTTATTCCATGAATACTAGGGAATTTGAAGTGAAGACCGAGGAGACGACAAAATTGCAAAAACAGCTACATGCGTCTCGAGAGGTCGGGAAATCTCTTAGTTTACGGGCAAGCAATCTCGAGAACGAACTCTCTGATCGCGATGCTGCCTTAAGGAGGCTTGAATCGGCGTATAATTCCCAGCTGTAATTATCTACTTACTGTTGATATAACAATTTATTACATTTTTAAAATGATCCATAAAACGTAAGTCAACAAAAAAAATTTCTTAGGTCAGAATTGAACGATTTGAGAGACCGATTAGCTCGTCAATCGCAAGAAGGTGGCTGGAGCAGCCGAGTCCTACAGATTGCCGGAAGTGTTGTTCGCGCCCCACGAGCAATCTTTCGCACTCTTTCTTTCCTTTCCAATCCGGCTGGATCGTCGGTTACATCTTAGGTATGATTGATTTTACGGGATTGTTATGTGTAACAGAATACAAAATATTTCAAGGATGCATCTTTTATGAAAATTCGATTTTTTTTTTTTTTTTTTTTGAGACTATAATTTTTCCAGAAATTCAGTGATTATCTTTCGACTAACGTGTGTCCTTGAAAAATTTGTATTGCAGTTACGTAACTCGGCAATTATTATTGTGGTATGGTATAATATCATCAGGAAAATCGTTAAAATTGTCGTGTTTTTCTTTTTCAGATTACGCCGCAGACATACGTATCCACATATCACACCACATACCTACGTTGATTGACCACAGCAGAGTTAATTTCGCAATCATCACCTCGCTTTATAGTAACTCGACAAAGATTATTGTGGTATACGGTTTTAATTCCGCTGATATGATCACGTTGAAAGTCGATGCGTATACGTGTCATGCTTTAAGCAGAGCGATTACAGTGGATCAGTACGTATAACAGACGATTCAGCACATCATTGATCGATTGAGGATTGAACTACGTATGGCAAGAAAAGTATAAAGGAAGGAGAAGGAATTTAAAGGAATATGAAAATAAACGGAGACACAAAAATTATTCTGGAAAATTCTACCGATCTTGGATTTAATGTCTCCGTGATTAACGATTTATTTATATCTATTTGATTTATTTTTTATTTTCTATACCTGATGTATCTACACCTGATCAATATGCACATCTAATTACATTACATCGCATTATAACTATAATTATTTATAGATTTGACTAAATTTAAAACAGTTTATATAATTATCGTAAATTGAATAAAATTATTTTACAGATAAGTATAAGTGAGTATTGTTTGTTTCTGCAAAGTTTAATCAACCGAGCGCGGATTCATGTTCCATTCAATTTTATACACTGTAAAGTTAATAAGATAATTATAAGTAATATTTACACCAATACAGAAAACTATATCCAGCGGTTCTCAGAATTTGTAAATATTACGTCTATGTTTCATACTTCAGACCAACGGTAGGACCTGAAAATTGATAATAAGTTATCAAAATGTACATACGATAACAGCATGTTGAGCAGCGGGCAATTATTATATCCGGTCAAATTAGCGCGACTTCCGTTACTCTCTGTCTTCGTCTCTGAATTCCCCCTCGAAGCCCCCCGATTTGTGAGTTATTCAAATTCATTCACGAATTCGTTTCAAATAATGTTCGACAATCGACTCAGCTTCAAAATTCGACATGGTATCGATGCGAGCGACTGCGAATACCAAGAGTCGACCAAACGTGAATCGAAGACTCGAATTGCGCCGCAAGATTGTTTACAATATGACGTATACTCGGATAACTTGCCAGGGTTCAATAATATGGTCTCTGTTTGTTTAATCCATGTTAACAATCCCCGCCAACTAATTTACTTTGATAAAATGCGTGTTTTATCATTAAAAAGCCGCATGATACGTACTACCCGCGACTCTGGAAAGCGAGATATCATTTCAATCCACGAAGAAAAATCCACATAACCCTTGAGTCAGTTCTAGACGGTCTAGATGTAGACACTTTTATCTCCGCTTCATGAGCATCGCTTATTATCCTCTCCTCTTCCCGTTTCAGATAACACGCCTTTTTTTTTCTTATCTCCCACTGTCGCGCTGAAAACACGGATCGCATACATGTACGTGTGTAGTTTTAACGTCGTTCTGCCACGAGGTCACCACATCGGCACTTGACAAGTCCGATTGCAGTGTGAGACGGACTTTTTTCCTGGTAGGTACACTTGTACTCATTTTCGCGACATAATCAACGACGTCTATATAATTGATAATAATAAATTACACAATCGCAATTTAGGCGGTATTTGCTTACTTTTATACATACTCTTCTGTCTTTTATATCCATGTTTAGCTTCCTCAAGACAATTATTCATACGTTAATATTGCAACTATCTGTCATTGATCATGAATCTCAATCTACTCTCCGCTTTGGATCCTATTTTATAATTGTTACATAACTTTTGTACTAGCTAATTTGAACACCTCCCTAACTAGTTTTTACATTAACACAGTTATACAGCATGTTTTCAGTGAATATGAGATAGTTGTAAATTGTATGATAGTTTGTTCCTGAATTCATGATATCAAATAGTTTTAAGTTATAGTTATACATTATACTAACACTTAAGCTGGTTATCGTAGTATGTTGTACATAGCTTGAAATTAGAGGGATAAAGTTTTGGAAATAAGGCGAGATGTCGAACAAATCTAAGCAGACGATACTGGTGACGGGTGGTGCTGGTTATATTGGAGCTTTGACTGTCTTGGAACTCCTTAATGCCAATTATGAGGTCGTGGTTATTGACAATCTTACTAATGCTCACAAAGGTAAGAGTGAGATATAGAATAATAGGTATTCAAGGCATTTTTCTGTATCATGTTATTACCTTTTGAAATTGCTAAGAATTTGTATTGCCAAGCTGAAAATTTGGCAATAGTTTTTCAAAAAGATAGTTTTTTCGGAGTTTATGGTGACTACCAGTTAGTTAGATTCTTCTTTCGTCTAATCCGATCCCTTTGGTTACCCGTAAAGATATTTTTGGGTTTGTTGATTTATTCAAATGCTTTTTTACTTCTTCGGACAGCGTCGGATCGAGAGAAACCAGAATGTCTTTTGAGAGTCGAAGAGCTCACGAAAAAGAACGTCGCATTTCATGGAGTCGATATAACAAACAGAAAAGAACTTACCAATGTATTTAAACAAGTGAGTTAGTCCTCGTTTTGTAATTAAAGATATACAACTGTGTGTATATTGAACAATGAAAATACAAAGAAAAAGCAGATCACTTGTATTTTTATACGATTAGAAAGTTGAAAGTATCTTTTTTTTTATTGCTTTTATTCAAAAATTGCACATTTATTGATGAAAAACAATTCGATTTTTCAGTACAAAATCGACAGCGTTATTCACTTCGCTGCTTTAAAGGCTGTCGGCGAGTCGGTTGCTAAACCGTTGGATTATTATAGAGTAAATGTTAGCGGTACCATAGTCCTTTTGGAAGTGATGCGAGAACATGGGGTTTATAGATTAATTTATTCAAGCAGCGCTACGGTTTATGGTCTTCCTGAAAAACTACCATTAACCGAAGAGATGAAGACTGGTGATTGCACCAATCCGTATGGAAAAACTAAGTTCGTAGTTGAAGAAATATTGAAAGACCTATGCTTCTCTGATAAGGTGGATTTTTAGTTTTTTATTTCTTCTCATTTTTATCACTCATAAAATAATACTGAAACACTCGAGACACTGCTCAATTATTTTCCACAGAGTCTGAAAAATAAATCAAAGAAATAATCTATAATTTTGTTCGAAAACGAGCCTCCAATCGTGAAATTAAAAGTTTTTAGAGCTCTTGCCTCTACTAAAATTTGGGTATAAGTAAATATGATATAACTTCGTCGATTTAGGCCTGGTCCGTTACTTCTTTGAGATATTTTAACCCAGTGGGAGCTCACCCATCAGGAAATATCGGAGAAGATCCAAACGGAGTGCCAAACAACCTGATGCCTTATATCGCCCAAGTTGCTGTTGGTAAAAGGGAGAAGCTCTCTGTTTATGGAAAGGATTACGATACTCCGGATGGAACTGGTAAGGCAAAATAAGCAGAGTGTGGTACACAGAATCAAAAATGAATAGATTATTTTCAATGAAAGTCTTTAGCGAATTCAATCCTTTCATAATAATCATACAACTGAATTAAGATTATCTTATAATCCTGATTTCAATTTATAATTTTAGGAGTCCGTGACTACATCCACGTCATTGACTTGGCCGTAGGACATCTGCAAGCAATTTTCCACCAGCATACCTCCGGCTTCCAGGTTTACAACTTGGGAACTGGCAGAGGATATTCCGTTCTGGAAGTAATCGAGGCGTTTAAAAAAGCCTCCGGCAAGGACATACCGTACGATATTGTAGATCGTAGGCCTGGTGACATTGCGACCAGCTATGCCGACGCTAGTCGTGCAAATAAAGAACTAGACTGGCAGGCATTGAGGAACATCGATGATATGTGTAAGTCAATTTATCCAGAGCGAACTAATTGCAGTGGTTTATGACTGCAAACCGAGACGTGATCTTAAAACGTTTCTTATCTGATTAGATTTTTGTTATTGTTTTTTACTTTTGATGCGCCATTGATTTGCTACAGAAGAAACAATAATAATATATTATCATTATCTGGGTACAGTAAAGTGTTTCAAGTTCAGAGTCTGAAGTACTATTCACATCGTAATAACAAATCAAAAATTATAATGAGAATAATTTTCCAGGCAGAGATACGTGGAAATGGCAGCAAAAGAATCCAGATGGATACAAGAAACCTTCACCCGGAGTATGCTCGCTTAAACCTAAACGAGCGGATTAATAAGTGAAAGTACTAGCGTTTCACATATCAATTATATTTTTTGTTTTGAGTAAAAATCAATGATCCAATGAATCTGATACTTTTGTATCACCTACATGATCGGCAGCCTAGTGAACAGATTCAGCTTTTGATTTATTATTTATAAACTAACAATAGAATGTGAGAAATTTTGTGTAGATAAAAAATCTCGCCACAGATAATATTAACATTCTACTAAAGTATTTCTAAATTACCAAAGACTTGTTAGCTTGTATAATTATCGATAATTAACACCTAGATTATTTACTAAATATTGTCAATATCTTACAGCTGCAAGTTCCTTTTATTATATTATTTTCCTTTTATTATATCATTACCACATAAGAAATTGGTAAAAAAAAATTGAGTATTAAATATTGGGTACTACGTTATTGTTTGAGTTGAAAAAATTGCTCTCTCCATTAAATATTACGTCGGAGAGATTGAGAGATTAATTTAATAAACTGATCAACTCCAATGCCAAAGAAATAATTCAATCTTGTTCAATAGTTATATAGGGGAATAGGGGTATTAAATTGTTGTTTTATTTCTCTTTCTCATTATTTGTGTAATTGTACATTCTATAGATGCCATTAATGCCATAGATATACATAGAACTTTGTTGCCATTATTATTGTGATTATTATTGTTGTTATTCCTAGTTTTAGGAAAGTTTATTATCTTCATTTTACTGGTATGTAGATGATATGAGCATTGAAATAATAATAAAAATAAATAAATGAAATAAAAAATACCCAACATATCGATTTAGGAATCCTACGTTCCTATTAGGGTAAATTTTAGTTTAGATATTTGCGTCTGTATGGGTATACAAGGTGGTTTCTTTTTTTAAATGGATTAAGGCTAATATTTTCGAAACTATAAGCAAGATACAGGAAAATACTTAAATAGGGAACATCTAATAATGCTATGGGTTTTGAATTTTTATACGGTTTTATGAGGTTTTAATGAGGTAACTTTTTTTTTTTATGGGAATCCCTATCTTTTAGTGCAGATTCATAATCTGCACGAAAGAAAAAAAAAAAATACATTAGTTTTGTAGGAAACTTTTTTTTTTTGTCGAAAAGTTTAATTTCTTATCTTTATTTTTGGATGAAAGACATGTTTTTTTCCAATAAAAAAAATTCCATCAAAAATATGAGGTCCCAGAAAAAAATATCAAGAGTAAAAAGTTTTTTTATTTTTATTAATTAACCATGGCAAGTCTTTTTTAAAATTCATTAATCACTTCAAGACTGTTAATTATACATTATTAGCTTCGTAACGTTATCTAATTAACATCATTATTTCATGATGAGAAATTGAACGTTTAGAAGAAAAAGTTTTTTACAAAAGTGACCTAAATCTGCGCTAAAAAATAGGGATTCCCATTTAAAAAACAAAAGTTACCTCATGAAAACCTCATAAAACCCTATAAAAATTCAAAACCCATAACATTATCAGATGTCCCTCTCGAAAGCCTACAACTTTTGTCTGAAGTATTTTCCTAAATCTTGCTTAGTTCCGAAAATATTGGCCTTAAATGAATTAAAAAAAAAAACCACCCTGTATATTAAGTATGCAATTGGCATTGCAATTATTGTTGTGTATGTGTGTGTAGTAGGTATGAAACTATGATTGTAAATAGTTGGAAAGCCTGGCATTTTGTATAACAACTAAAGTTCAAATAAATTATTATAAACGATTAATCTAATATAATCCATAATTACATTTATTTCCCTTTATAAGAATAAATAGATCATTGTAATGTGAAAGAAATTTTGTTCTAATTAAACAAAGGGAATCTACGTTCATTTTTGACATTTTTGACAGTTGAAAACAACATCTTCGGTTGTTTAGATGGCAAAAAAAGATTGCCTGATAAATTTGAATTTCGAAATAAATAAATGGGCGCCTTCGGCCCTCCGTCCTTTAGGCATTGACCATTGACGATGCTGCTGCTGTTGTCGCTTGCATTCGTCGTCTGCTGAATCAGCAAACGGGAATGTCAGACAAAGATGGACGTCGTTGTTGCTATACCTCCGCTTTATTCTTTATTTTGATTATACCGCTTAACCCTGATTAAAATACGAAGTTTTAAACGACTGAATACAGGAGTTTAAGAGCTTAAATACAACCACCTGAATCCAACATGCCACCGAAATTCAGAAGAAGCGTGTCACGCGAAGATATGACCAAAGCCGACGACGTGGAAAAGGTACGTCATAGATACACAACCCACGTACACACACACACACACATAGCATGCTGCGATTATAATAAATAATAAAACAAACATTAACACATGTCTGACAGTATTTTATTCACACATTCGAGATAAACGAGTGGCGGAACATTCAAATAATGTTCAATGGTTAATTGAGCTTTTGTTGTTATTCTGATATTTTATTTTTTGTTTATTTTTTGTCACAGGAGACACTCCTTGATCATGACAGCGATCTGGATGAAGAGATGCTCTTCAAGTAAGTCTTTGTTTATCCTAAAGCCATTTTATTTAGACGATGTTAAGCATCGACAACAATTACTTAGGATTATAAACTAAACAGCAACAAAACACACGTGCATTATATCATTTCTTACAGCCGCCCGAGTACATCTAGCAGCCAACCCTACAGGGATCAGAAAATGGACAGGTGATGATGTCTAAGCTGTTTATTTAAAGAAAATTTGTCTCCTTTGATGTTGATTCTGAAAGCTTACTTAAAAGTTGATTTATGGTCTGCATAATTTATCCAAGTGCATGAGTGAAGTTTAACAGGAATGAATTTATTCAATTGCGTAAATAAATCGAATGGACATTATTTTACAGCGTTCGAATACAGATAAAAGAAGTAACAGACGTGATGAGAGATAATGTACAAAAAGTTATGGAGCGAGGAGATAAAATGGAGGACCTACAAGTGGCTAGCGAAAGGCTGGCTATGGCTGGAAACGAGTTTCACGACTCAGCCAGGAAAGCACATCGCAGAGCATGGGTACAGAATATGAAGGCTAGAATTATTGTCGGTGGAATAACTCTGACAATAGTTATAAGCATTATTGGTGAGTTGAATAATGTTAAACACTTTGCAATGTTATTTTTGATTTTTGTGCATTTTTCTCTCGTTTTCTCTCTTTATAAAAAGGAAAACCATTCTTCTGAAAAGCAAAAAGGACCCTGTATCTGTTCTTTTGTTAAAGCGGTTTCAGTCAAATTCTATGAAATTGGAGTATGTTGCATTTCTGAAACCATGCTGATCAAAAGTCTCCATGGGCCAAACCCCCCTCAAGTTGAGGGTTTACAACATATTTAAGTATAAAGTTCGAAAATTCTGGCAAGCTGGCAAGGGCAGCATATTTCCATCACGCATATAATGTATAAATATTAGGGTGGACCACATAAACCGACTATTTTTTTGTTCAAAAGTTATTCTCAAAAAATTGTTCTTCATGATCAAATAACGAGCCTCAAGAAAACTCAGCTCTTATTATTAATATTCAGAGGTCGCTTGTCGCTATTTTTTATTTTCCATTTAAAATACACGGAAAATATTCTGGTAGCATTTTTCGATTTTTATATCGCAAGAATTCATATACTTAGATATATTCTGCATAGCTACTCTTGTTCGAAATTGAACGCTCCACAAAAAAGGTCTCATAGTCTTTTTGGATGAATCTAATGGTTTCCGAATTATCCAGGGTTATTATTCCAACTTTATACCACTTTAAAACCCTTAAATTTAGGGGGTTTGGACCATAGAGACTTTGAATCAGCATACTTTGAAATCTAACATACTCCAGTTTCATGAAACTTGACTGAAACCGCTTTTATCTACTTAAGGACAGATACGGGGTCCTTTAGTTTTTTTCATTTAATTACAGTTTTTATACGTTTGGATTGAGTTTTTATTGAGTTATGTTGCTCTTTAGACGATTGTTTGCAGTAATCTCTATTAAATTTGTTTGTAGTAAACTCTATTAAATTCTTTATGAAATTTAATGCTCATTATTTTGCAATTCTGTTATTTGCAATGATTTTGAAAAATTTGAACAATATTACGGGCTAAATTACTTCAAGAAAATCTGAGAAAACAGAATTCTGAAAAAATGTATTATTAGAATGTATGTCAAGAACGTTTTTTTGACTCTCTGTAAAAATTTAACTAATTCAGTGTTTCTCGTTTCTGTTCTTTTTTGTTTTTTGAGAAATTTTATTTTCAGAAAAAATTCTGGAGCACACCTTTTTACACAATTATTTTATTCGTCTAAAAAAAAAAATTAGAAAAAATTCGTCGTTTTTTTTTTCTGTAAATTTTAATAAAATAATTTATAGATTCAGTATATCTTAGAATTAAGGTTCATTTTTCTTTTCTTCTATTCTCTTTTTTTTCCAATTAATTCCGATATAAAAAAAAACAATTTTTGGATGACGAAAGTTTCTACAAAAATTGTAATTATTCATCCGAAATTAGATATTTGCTTCGTTTTTTTTTTTTAAGATCAAAGTCATAGACTCTAAATACATTTACAAAGCCGTGTAATAAAAATCCGTAATCTATCCTATGAAAAGTACGAAAACAAAAAAAAAAAAAAAATAGCAAAATTTGTTTAAATCGGTGAAAAACGGATATTGTAATTAATTTTTGTCAAGACAAGTATCGAGTATATGAGATAACGAGTTCCGAAAACAGTGTGAACGTATTTTTTTTCGATTACGAGAAGTGAAGCTAAAAAAAGAAGGGAGTCCTTGTTTTTTTTTTATTCCGACCGCAATTCATTTTAGAATCCGACAAAGCGTGTTCTCATTCCCTCTCGCTTTTTTCACACTTAGTTAATTACTTTTTTGCCTCCCACAATTTATTTTTATTTTTTTCACAGCGAGGGGTGTGATAGCATTATAGTAAGTGATCCACGTCGTTTGACAAAGATAAAGAAGTTAAAAAGAGAAAGGAAAAAAAAAACCCAAAAAACATTCTCTCGCTTTTATAACGTCTTCACTTCAACTGATTATACGCGATGTTTTGACTAACTTTAAATCCCATCGCGTGAAGTGGCTGTGGATGCTGAATAATAATCGCCAGTAATATTTTCCACGTTAGAAATTGGAATTACGTATATACCCAGGTGTAGTCAGATTAAATAAATATCTAATGCCGCGCTGTTCGGTTCGGCCTGTATATCTATTTCAGTTCTGGACATCTTGGTGCTTTACCTAGTCATCAGATAATTAATTGGACTGATGAAACGACTTGTATAGGAACTCAAGGTATTCAGACCCGAGATATTGAATATTTCTATCGCTTATCGTTGGCGGAGTAAAGTTACGTTATTATAATCATCAAATGCCTTTACTGCGATATAGATTACGTTTATACCAACCGCATCTCTAATTACTTAACGATTTAAACACCTGCATTCGCTTAGGTATAAAGCTCTTCAAATTCAATCTTTCATTTATTGTTTTCTCGTATTATATGTATCTATACATTATTATAAATCATTCTAATATTAGCTCGATTTACGAACTCCGTTAACTCTTACATTTTCATGTTAAATGTATATGTATATACAATCTAAACACTTGGACCCTGAACAAAAATAGAAAATTCAATAAGAATCGTGACTGATAAAATTTTAATCAACTTTCATTCCAAGAGCGTTTAAATAATTGAATCTTATACGCGGACAAAATTCCCGCGTCGAGTCATCTTCGTGTGTATGTATGTGTGTTGTATGTGCATTAAGATGGGCCAAATAAAAAAACGGACTATTTTTTTTCCAAGAGGCCCTTTCAAAAAATTGTTCTTTATGATCGAATAACAAGCCTCGAAAAAGCTGAGCTCTTGTATTTCGAACAAAAGTAGCTATGCAAAATATTTCTAAGTAAATTAGTACTTGAGATATAAAAATCTAAGTGTGCCACAAGAACATTTCCCATGGTATTTAAATGGGAAATAGAAAATCGCGACGAGCGACCTCTGAATATTAACATTAAGAGCTCAGATTTGTCGAGGCTTGTTATTTGATTATGAAGAACAAGTTTTCGAAAGAGCCTTTTGAAATAAAAAAAGAATAGTCGGTTTATTTGGCCCACCTGTATGAATAATACATACAGTAGAATAGAGCGGTCACTTATACAATTATTCAATTTCATTATGATAATTAAATCTGTCAAATAGTTGGTGTGTTACCTACGCGTTTACTTAACGAAACTCCGGTCGTCACGGGTCATAGGAGCAGAGATTTGAACGGGCTTTTATCCATTCGAAACAATTGAAATTGCTTATGGAATAGATCCTATCGTGACAACGTAAAAATTTTCTAATATTTCGTGTTTCAGGTACGTTGATTAAATGGTATTCCTGACGCCAGGACTGCTTTGAAATAAGGATCATCATTATTCCGCTTAATTAAAATTTTATTATAGAATATATAAAATAGCTACATAGGAGGTATATACCTATATGTATACATATATTTTGTGATAACGAATTTTACTTCTGTTAGATCGTAGCTCTAATTACCCTTAACATTATTCATGTGATTGTAAATAAACGATATATTATATTATACACACTGAATCCCTAACATTTATTCCACCTTTAACAGAAATGACTGTATTTTAGGTATTCAAAAAAAAAAAAAAAAGAAAAATGATTGATTGACTCATTTTCGCTCAAAGTTTTCGCGCTTCGTTTAAGTAGGTGGCGCTACGCCTGACGACGATCTTGCGAACTACTTGAGCCGCAAGTAAGTGGGCGGGAATTGGTATAAATCCGCTTATATCGTTGAATTTATTACTCATTTTAGAAGGATTGTTGAGACCGACTCACAATTATCTTTCGTATAAATATTCACGGCGTGTGTAATTAAAGCATAAAAACAAATCAGTTGGAAGTATTTTTTACGCTTATTGAAGCCAGGATTCAAAACATTATAATCAAAAACGAGTGTTTTGATTCTGATTCCGAAGAATCATTACCCAGAACGCATCGTATAGTAATCAACATTGAAACAAGCAGATGACTGATTCGAAACGCATACATCAAGGACTTTGAATTGCAAAAAGGATTGAGAAGTCCAGAAGATTGTCAAGGCTCTCTTTTTCGACCTCGATTTCGTAACGAGACGAAAAAGAAAAAAAAGTATGTTGAAAAAGTCGAACAGCGTGACATGCGATACTAAATTTTCCTCAATTTAACGCGTTCTGGCTAATAATAAACGCGGTTTATTCCGTCCAACGCTATTCCGACGAATAAAATGATTTTTGTCAATATCAGCTGTTCGAGAATTCAAGTCCAAAATTTTGTATTTTTTGCTTTATGCTGACGATTTTGAATAATTTTTTGTACATTTATTCCATTGTGATTATCGTCGCGCCACGGAGACATACAGAAGATGCACACACACTCGGCGCCCTCAATTCATCTGCTTTCCGCCTCACTCCTATACTGTCCCCAGTATAGTATGTAGTAGTATTTATAATAGCGTGCGTTTGCAGTGACTGCGACGGTCATCCCACAGCAGCAAATTGTTATGAACGGCAATTGAAGTTAGTTCGTTCGTTTGCTCGTTGCTCGCCCGTCTCGACTGGAGTCAGTTAAGGTATTCGCTCTGTACATGGACCGATGCAATGCGACGTACGTTATACACACTTCGAGGCTTTACGATCAGTTTATCGCGCGGTGACCGGTGGATCGTGGAGCGGAGTGGCTCAATGACAAAACTACTGGTTGCGCAGTGATTCGTTGTTAGTATCAATTGTGCCGTACTCAGAGCAACGTGTCGGTTTAATTTTTCTTCTTTTTTTTATCGACTTTCCATATCCGCGATAGTTGAACGGTTATTAACGTACCGCGCGTGAGTTCCTCCGCAGCTTCCGTAGTTAAACCGCCTCCGCACTGCACATATAGTGTATTCATAGATAACCCAGCGTTGATCACTCCAGGGTGATTATAAATAAGTCCTTATTCCCGCGACCGGGGAATCACCCGGCCTCTGGTTGTTACAAATGACGGAAGTTCACAAGGTTCTACTATCCGTCGGGGCTCTATTACTCGGTGGTTTTCTATTCACCGGAAGTAGACGAAGACTGCTATACATACTCTATAAAACCCTGCCCAGGGACATTCTGTGAGTTGATTTGAACAAAAAAATAAATAAAAAAATACTTCAAACATCTATAATATGTATCCGTATTATAATGCATATAATATACGGAGTCAAACTACTGCGCGCCGTTTTTCGGCCGCGTATATATTTAACGGTCTCAAACTTCGCAGTGGAATATACTTATATGCATGGGTATATCGTCCGAGGCAGTATAATGTGCCGTTTAATTAATAGCACAAGTTTTTTTGCTCACGTAGATCACTTAACGAAGGATAAACGAGAGAAATAAAAGCAATTTTTTTTCTCATTTTTAAATTTACGCTGCGATGACGAACATGTTCGATGTGCTAATTAGATCCTTCCAAAGGTCAGTGTCACAATAACTCTTATCTCGAAGCCACAACATATTTATGACTCGTTGTAAAAATGACAATTACAATTAAAATAAAAACAAAAAAAAGACGCTCTAACTTATGACTTTATTGCAGAATTATTATATCACTTGAAACTTGTAAACTTGCGTTTCTTAGGCCCCCGTCTACGCTGAGAATATATTCCCACTCAATTTTTATAGTACAACTTGAAAACAGTCTCTCCTTAACGTGCAGCGTGAGAGATAAGAAGACAATTAATAAGAGAATTCAGGTGCATATAGATATAGAGACGTGCAGGTATACATACACCGTTGATAATATAGGGAGGAAAATGATACATGTATACGAGTATGCATACATACACAATCTCATATTCTATTATAATCATGTATATAAATGAAGGTATGCATGTATTTTCGACAGTACAGTACAGCGTGGTACGGTTAACAACGTCGTTACGGACGCTTCGCGTTTGTGATATTGGTTGCATATACATATACGTAGATGGTTAGGTATGTACGCACACGCATACATGCATACGTAACGTACATACATGAACACGTATGTACATGCGTATGACACGCATGGATATATAGATATGTGCAGTACGTATCCGCGTACAATGTCTCTTGATGGTGTTGGGAGTTAGTTACGATTGTAATTTGAATGTCCGTTGTATAGTTTGTGCGATCGTGCGCGTTATGCGCATGTGTGTATGTGTGTATATGTATATACTAGGTGCAGGCTTTGAGACGACGGTATTATAAGAGCTGTGTGTTGGTATTGAATCCGTTCAAATATATATACGGACGATGAATAATTGATGTAACTTAGAATCGTAATTTGAACGTGAAAATTAAGTTCATTTGGGAGTTAAAATTACCTATACTTTTCACAAGGACGGATCTTGCTTAGCCAGTCATCTAACTTCGCTAACATCATTACTCAAAACGCTGTAGATGGTTTATACTGATTCAAATTCATCGCGGGTTGTAATGCTCATCGACATTCCACAAGCTATTGGATTCTTTCAGATCCGTAGCTACTGCAATTCCGTTTTCAACGCAGTAATAACATATCTACTCAGTTTTTTAACGTCGAAAGATGAACAAGCCATTCTAAATCAGTGAAGACTCTATCAAGCTCGGTTCTTGATACAACCCCGAATGAAAAGAGATGAGACAATGTTGACTCTTTGTTTCAGGGGTTCGTACAGGTTTCTAAGGGTAAACATTCTCCTCTGGTGGTGGGAATCGCGGGGTTTCACAGTCGCCGAAGTATTTGCACGATTGGCCGCAGCCCAGCCTGACCATGTCGCCTATGTCTTTGAGGACAAGGAGTGGACGAATCGTCAGGTAATGTGATTATGCAATGTAAAATACGAGTCTGTGTTGGGCTCCAAATGAACTTTGGGTTTTCATTCCACCCCAAAACTTGAAACCTACACGGATTCTGCTGCCACCTTACAGTTGGAAGAGTTCAGCAATCGGGTGGCCCGATACTTCCAATCCATAGAAGGACTGACTCGTGGAGACAGCATCGCTTTGGTGATGGAGAGCCGGCCAGAGTACATAGGTTTCTGGCTCGGCCTGAGCAAGGTCGGTCTGGTGGCTGCTCTTGTCAATACAAATCTCCGCCGCGACGTTCTGGTTCACAGTATCCGGGCTGCTGGATGCAAGGCGGTGATATTTGGCTCCGAACTCGAGGACGGTGAGTCTGAACGACGAGAAGCATGAATCTGAGTAGACAATTCGAACGAATTTATTCGTTATTCCAGCCGTGAAAGAGATCAAGGACGAGATTTCCGGGCTAACGCTTTACCGATGGCCGGATGATCCGGCTACATCATCACCATTGAACGGATCTGTCGATCTCGGAGTAGAGCTCATCAAATTGTCTGGGAGTCCGCTCTCTTCTGATGAAGCTAAGGTCAGGGGCAGTCCGCGGGATAAACTGATCTATATCTACACTTCGGGGACCACCGGGATGCCGAAGGCTGCTGTCGTGACTAACCTTAGGTGATAATTATCTTCCTTGAAGAAATCGCGCTTCTTCATTCTCTTCATCGCATTGAAACTGAATACGGGGCACCGTGTACTGTAGTAAAGTTTTCTCGGAGACCCGAGCCTGGCATATCTATGTCAGTAACGAGTTATTCACACTTGTCTTTCCGCTTTTTGTGCCTCTGTCGCATTCATACCTCCGGACAAAGAGACCTGTAGGTTTATCAGACGAGTTTTTTTTATGTAGAGACCGTGGTCACTATACAAATTGCAATATCAATGGCCACTGCAGGAAAAAAAAGTATAGCATCGGTTCTGGGGTTTCGACAGAGAGTTGTGAGAGCAGACTATACGTAACGGTCACAAAAAACACTTTTTCCTAATCGGAATCATTGAAAGAGATCCACATCACGATTTTATCCACAATTCAGGTACATCCTGATGTCTTGCGGTGTCCACGCGATGATCGGGCTCAGGACGACAGATCGCATCTACGACGCATTACCCCTGTACCACACTGCCGGTGGCGTCGTCGGTGCTGGTCAAGCGCTATTGCGAGGTGTCACAGTCGTACTACGTCGTCGTTTTAGTGCCTCTAAGTACTGGCCTGATTGTGCGCATTACGAATGCACGGTAAGACTATAATAGAATTGAAATTTTAACAGAATTGTAAAGTCCTCCAAGACGTTGCTTCCCGTTCGGACCAACAACGTTCAAATTTTTCTTCAATTCGTATCGCTTTAGGTGGCACAGTACATCGGAGAGATATGCCGATACTTGATGGCTGTTCCTCCAAGCCCAACCGATACTTCCCATTCGGTGAGGCTAATGGTCGGAAACGGTCTGAGGCCCCAGATTTGGGGGCCTTTCGTCGAAAGATTCCGGATCAAGCAGATAGGCGAGTTTTACGGAGCAACGGAGGGAAACTCGAATCTTGGTGGGTTATCGTCTCCCTTTCTGTACTTTTTATTTTTTTCATTCCTTTTCTTGTTTTCGTGTAACCGGTGTTTTTGCGAAATGATGTGGCCGCTATTCGCACGTCTATCTCACTCTCACTTTTAATCTTAATCCCCATTTCCCATGGTCCATGTGTTTAACTTCGTTCGTGTAGTTGGCGAGCTTCTGCAAGGCTAGTGGAAACACAAGATGTTAAAAGAGGAGATGAAGGTAAGTCCATGGGCACGAGCTGGGTTCGTTGTTACGGTGAAGTTCGTAAACTGTAAGAGAGTGGAGGCTAGAGGAACACGTAGCTCGTACACAAATACATACATTCGAGTATAACGACGATAGAGCACCCAATTATTTAGTTCATTTCATCCTCCAGCCAGCGATTGTTAGACTTTTATACTATACCATATAAACACTAATACTGTAGATACATTCGCCTATAACAAGGCAGGTACATGGATTTAGAACAATCTGAAAAGTTCTAGGATAGATATGTAACATACGTATGTATGTATATGTACTACATACACCTGCGTTATGCGTGGCACGTGTAAAGAGCAAAGAACGCGGCTTGGAAACTTTGAGGATCGTTGCTGTGGAGGAGAATGGGCGAAGTTTCTTCGTTGTATATTTATCTGTAGGGGATCTTTCCGAGTATACGTCGCAGTGAGTTGGGTTGCCTTATACCGCTGTTTTACCGACGTAGGTTAGGTTTCGTATACTAAATAACACCTACGCACATACGTACTTGAAAAATTTTATGTTTAATTGAAAGAACCAGCGATCTTCACCAAAGTTTGCCGATTCTTAATTCTGGAAACTCAAATTTAAACAGTTTTTGTATTCACTTCACGCGTCAGACTTACGATATCGGTAAAACAGAGTGACAGGCAACCCAACTTACTGCAGTGTCTATCGGAAAAACCGATAATGGCATCCAGGGTAAATGATATCACTCATATATCTGTGTATACAATATTTGCTACGAGGAACTTGTTGTGTCTTATTTACAGGGCGAAGTTTGTGCGAAGGTTTCGTAGAACTTTGCCCATTAGATGTTCTCTCGAGGAACACCTTAGTGGGAATTTTTGTTTAAAAATTGTTCAACTTAACTTGTCACAAGCTAGAAATTTTATAAAGGAATCATCGAACCAAAAATTCTCAACTATGTCAATTTGGTGCGCGAAGAATACTAAACAATATCCTAATTTATACCAGGATGAGAAAGTTTGAATTCCTTTTCCGAGGAAATCGATACTTAAGTTATATGGAAAAACTCTTGAAGTGTTTATCGTAAATTGAGATTTTTCAGAGGAAAACGCTCACTCGAAGTCTTCCAATTTTTTCAGTGAACATAGACAGCCGGGTTGGATCGGTGGGCTTCGTTCCCAGATTTGCTGGTGCTTTTTATCCGGTTGCTCTGCTCCGAGTAGACGAGGAAACTGGTGAGCCACTGCGTGGTCCTGACGGTTTTTGCATCCCCTGTCGACCAGGTAAACCGAAAATGTAGTTTATACTTTTCATTTCATCATTCAGCCCAACAAAAATCGCTGAAGAATCCTGCAGACACAAAGAAAACAAGCTTTGTCATCGATTGCACAATTTTTCGTTAATCTCTCTTCATATCTACTTCCGGTTTTAGGTGAGGCTGGGGTCTTCGTTGGTAAGATAAACCCGAAGAAGGCGGTGAACGACTTTAGCGGTTACGTGGACAAGAAAGCTTCAGAGAAAAAGATCATCCACGACGTATTCAAGAAGGGTGATCGAGTGTTTAATTCCGGTTAGTAATATCGACTATCAGAATTTGAAAACACAGTTTTATCTACAAAATTGAAAAATTAGAAAATTATTTACTGTATCTGTTAGCCGCTAGCTTATTTAAATATGTATTGTATATGGACGGAAATATGTATATGGATGTAAAACGACAGAAACATCCAAACGTGTGCCTTTTTTTTTTTTTTTTTTATTTATCATGTAGCGGTTACTGCAGCGAGACTAGAAAGTCACGAATAGTAACTCACTGATCTTATCAGCAAACGAACTGACTGATCTCGTACAATGCGTCCAGGAAGTAAGGGATTATAATATTTGTTAGCATTTGTCAATACGTGCGTGTTCAACGTTGAGACACGCGTTGGACATGCGTGTTCGCATGTATACGACTTACACACATTCAAATACCATAATTGACTACTTCCCACCCTCGAGGTAAGGGCGAATTAGAATTGTCTCGTCACAGATGTAGAAAGTATCCGTTTTAACGAAGTGAAATTCGTTCCACTCAATAAAAAATTCGGGTTACAAAATAAATAAGGGAAATAATGGCATCGGCAACGGTTGACTTTATCACTCAATCTTTATTTCCAAAGTTAAGAACTACGCGCTATTATATTAATGAACTTAATTTTCCAAAGGTGATATCCTGGTCATGGATGACTTCGGTTATTTCTACTTCAAAGACAGAACCGGGGATACGTTCAGGTCGGTCAAAAGAGCCTCGACTTCTTCCTCCACGAATTTTAATCTTAAAAATCCGATAATATACATACCATCCCCTGTTTTAGATGGCGCGGTGAAAACGTAGCGACTTCCGAAGTGGAGGCAGTAATCAGCAACGTAGTGGGTCTAAGAGACGCGGCGGTGTATGGGGTTGAGGTACTAATTTAATATCCGGTTATACTTTTCAGCTCCCATATTATTTTATTTTCCCCACACTGTGCAGTGAATCTTATGTCTTCACAGTTTATTAATACGCCGTAATAAATTAATTAACGCAGTGATTTTCTATTCAAAGGTACCCGGGACCGAGGGAAAGGCCGGTATGGCAGCCATATACGACCCCGAACGCTCCTTAAACCTCACGGAGTTTGCGGAAGCTTTAAAACATGCCTTGCCCAACTATGCAAGACCCCTATTCGTCCGGGTCCTAACCGAGCTCTCCATGACGGGTAACGAAGCTGGAGCAGCTGCCTGCCTCCTATTGAATTAAATAATTCATTGCTACTAAGTCTTGTTAATTTTCCTCCTTATAATAGTTCTCCTCATTCTTTTATCTATTTTCTTAGGTTCCTTGAGAACCGTGTAGCCTGCTTCAAAGGCTACACCCCAGTCGTATCTTTCTTTTACCACAAATTAAACCAAAAGCTCGTTAATTATTACCCTTTTTCATCATCTCCGCAGGGACATTCAAGATAAAAAAGCGGGACTTACAGCTGGAGGGTTTCGATGTCACAAAGGTAATTGCTAAGTCTGTTAGAGTTTATAAACTTCGTTTATCGAGAGTCGTAATGACCACGGCTTGTGTACCGTGTAATAATCTGTTTTTTCTTTTCTTTTTTTTTTGTTTCATATATCCCACAGGTCAAAGATCCTGTCTACTTCCTCGACAGAACAGGATCCTACGTTAAACTAACGAAACAACTTTACGACGATATTGTTAGCCAAAAAGTTAGAGTATAGTCTCTGTATTTGACACAATTCTAGAGGGAGCGCGGAAATATCGTTTTTGAATTTATTTAAAAATATATAAGCCTCATAAATTGGAAATATTCTACAGGGTATCATACGGAATTTCAGATGGAATCGATGCTTGTTACGTCAGTTAAAAGTCAGTGTTGTAAGTTCAAAATGAACTCCGAACATGTAGAGCTTATATGTAATTGTTGAAACTAAAATCACGAAAATCTTTGCCTGGGTAATTCTGAGCTTTATACAGCTGCAAACTAGCTTAGATGTTTGATCTGCACCATATTTGCTATGATAATATTATATACATGGATAATAGTATTAATTGGTCCGTAATTAGACGTAACGCTCTGAAAATCCCATTGTTAAAATTTTAACTGTAATAATCTATATAATGTATATATTTGCGTACATCGAATACATCAAAATATTCTCCTGTATTTACGTACACTATCATACAGCTTTTACTTTATAGCTTAGGATGTTATAAGTTGTGTATTGCAGTAATATCTAGATACATAGGTATACAGACTATAATATACATATACCTATTTACTCATATACTATATATGTATATTCGTTGGGTTAATAATAAACTAGAAATTTGATGCCATATCTGATGATATATCTTCTTCGAGGTAAGCTGATACGCCAAATTATATGATATAACATGTATATGATACATGACTGTATAGTTTTGCCGTTAAATACTTTGCGATCTAAATTTGAACAACAAAGTTCGATTATAGTACCATTTTATTTTTATTTTATTTTTTTTGAAAAACAGTAGTATTATTAGTTCGTCTTCTTCATCAGCCGGTGTAATAATAATTTGAAAGAATATATTGTGGTGGTTTTATAATATTGTATACCTATAAATTGTATGAAATATTATTATTTTGTTTTTTATCAGACACGTAATTTTATAATATTTTGTTGATTGTTGTTACATCTTGCGCACGATCGTATAAAATATAACCTTATAATATATACACGGATCGTGTAGCAGCTGTAAGTATAATAATTAATAACAATTTATTTTGATGTAGAAGTGTAAAGAGATATGGGTATTCCGTTTCACAGTGTATATCTGTTATCTACCTATACGTATATTATATTATAATTATATATATATAAATTAGTAAATTTAAGTATATTGTATTTAACTTTATTTAGTATGAATTTCATATGTTATATTACACATTTATATGAAAGTGAATATAATAAAGATATAAGAGAATTTCGATTGAGGTATAACCAGGATTCATTATACGAAACCTGCCTTAGCTGAATATGGTAAAGAAAATGATCTACTTCTCATATTTCGTTGAAAAAAAAAAAAAAAAAAAAATAGCAAAAATAGAACAATTTTGGCCAAGAATCGGAGCTCCATCGGATAAAACGTTTTCGTTTCCATATATGGAATGCCTCATAGATATGCCTATGTATCAAGAATAGAAAGTATCACGCAGGGTACAGGTTGCAACGTCCATTAAAACTTTTTGAAATTTGGAGGGACTATCATTCTAAAATGATGGTCATTTCCGAGCAAACCAATAATATTCAAAGAAAAGATCAGTCTCCCATCGCCGTTATCACGTAACACACTTTGGTACCTTCTCAATTACGTTTACAAAAAAAGTGTCTTCAAATCAAGAATTTTTGTATCGAAAAATTAAATTCATCGAATAATATGATCGGTTTCCCTCGAAGTCATATCAATGTAGAATATCATCTCCAAATTTGAATAAGATTGATTAACGATTCGACCTGCGATCTATACGACGACCACTTTTTCTTCAATGCAATTAATCAATCTAAAACAAATCTCCATAAAAGACTAGAAAAATGTAGAATTATGTCTCAAGATTCGACTAATTAGTTAGGAAAAAACTGAGTCAATATACAGGGTGATTGGCTTTCATCGATCCAGGCCAATATTTCCCAAACCAAGAGAGATATGAGAAAATATTTCAGACAAAAGTTGCAGGGTTCAGAGAAGGAAAGAAGTTGGCGTTGCTGGATTTTTCTGTGTAGGCGCCGTTGAGGTCAGGGAAGGGTCAACTTTGTTTTTTTGAATAGAAACCTATATTTATTATTACGTGATTTTGTTCTACTTGAAAAATCAAACGACTTTTGTACGAAACATTTTTTTGTGAGACATCAATTTTTTATAATCAGCTGAACGACGAGAGATTTTTGAACTTTTGAGAACAATTCACTTCTAAACTATCAGGCTTGGAGAAAAATTGCAAGAGACAAAAAGTCCGTAATTTTATGCAAAGATTCTTGAAGAATAATTGCAGATTTTTTTCAAAACAATTTTTCATATTTTTCACACAATTGCAGAAGCTGCAATTGAAAGTTGTTGGAAAAAAATCTGCAATTATTCTCCAAGAATCTTTGCATGAAATTACGCACTTCTTGTCTCTTGCAATTTTTCTTCAAACTTGATAGTTTGGTGGTGAAATCTTCTCAAAAGTTCAAAAATCTCTAGTTGTTCAGCTGAATATCATAAAAAATTGATGTCTCACAAAAAAATGTTTCATACAAAAGACGTCTGATTTTTTAAGTAGAACAAAATTGCATAATGAAAACTATGGGTTTTAATCAAAAGTAACAAAGTTGACCTTCCCCTGACCTCAAAGGTACCTCTACTGAAAAATCCAACCTTGCCAACTTCTTCCTCCCTCTGAACCCTGCAACTTTTGTTTGAAATATTTTCTCATATCTTTCTTGGTTTGGGAAATATCGGCCTGGATCGATCGAAACCAATCACCCTGTATATGTTCTTCAGCGTAGCACTGATTAGAAAGAAAGAAAAAAACAATATTATTTACAACAAATGTGTACACATTCTCTTCAAAAAGAAACTCTAATCAAACTCATTCCTTATCACGGCATATAGTTGCAGTGTTTCAGATAAGCAGCCGTTTTATACAAGTCAAGTACATAATTGCATATTCTGAAACAATTTATTGCGAGTTGTCTTCAAGTGTACTATCAACGTGTTTATTGCAATAGGCTTACAGCAATCTGGTGTAAATATATCCGCAACTTATTGCTGACAGCATAATTGAAACCTGCATATCGTTAGGGGATTGCATTGTCTGATGCTTCGGAAATTTTTCTATTCTTTATCGTAAGCAGTAGCGGAAGCCACTTGCCATCAAAAATCAAACGCAACAATATGTTTGATAATCTGCAACTTGACGGTATAATCAGACAACAAATGGCTATCGAGAGTGATCAATAGCTACCAGGATCGCCGATCACACCGCGTTTTTTCAATACCCGAAACCGTCACAATTACGAACCGCTTCTCGGCTCACATACGCCTTAATTTCTATCTTATCAACCGACCGGTGTACCAGTCATTCCCGAATCTTCCCCACCATCGAGATCGCGAGCGCGTAGAATGACGCGGATAGAAGCTGTCGACCTGTTATGCCGTGTTACCGCACAGTCATGTCATCGCTTTTACTGAAGAGGCGGGGGGAGCGGAGGCGAATGACTCGCTTACCGCAAGCGCGAGTGACTTTGCTAGCTCTTGGCAGCACCCGGGAGTAGCCTTAAGCACAATTTGATAATAAAATGGTACACACGTACAGGAATAACATATTGATATACCATATCATTCGGCCACACTATAATACTGGCGAGTCACGTAAATCGAGCGTGCGCTATATATTAACACTCCCACGTTGAAAACGTTGTATAGTAGCGACTGTCAGTTGCGATCGAGCTGCCAAGCGAGCTAGCGTTGTCGTGAGCGTGACCGTGTGGCCCAAATTTAAGTTCCTGTATACAGAAGTGGTTCCGCTGTAAATACGCTTGGTCAAATCTTCGCTTGGTATTTCGAAAACTAATTTTGGAAAGTTTTATACGGTTTGATTAGCAAATTTGAACGGATTTTATCCGTCAACGGATCTCGAAGAAACGTAAGAGTCTCTTCTATTACATAAAACTTCTATTCATCTTATCTCTCAAGTCAATGAATGTTATAGTCAGGGCCGAATGCTCGTTGAGAAGTACCCCGGTCAACTCAAGCACGTGTTTGGTAAACGAATGAGACCGTATTTATACAGAAATTTTTATGTAACATTATTCAGTGGTGGGTGGTACCTGTTGAACCAGACCTTAATATATCTCGTCTACCTCCTGCACGTGGAAAACGCAGGCGCGTTGTTAGAGCTCGTCGCATTATCCCAACGCGCCATATCACCAGTGTTAAATTTTTTATACAAAATCGATCATTGCTATACATGATTAATCCTTGAATGAAACAGCTGGATCAGATCTCACGATCGAAGCTCGTCATCACCGCGTATCGTTAATTGGATTTTATCGATCATTATAACATGTCACGTGTCTTAGCTGTGTATGTACAATATAACACGATAGAATCGTATCGCAGTGCTGTGTTTATTATACTTATACTCATACTGCTATCGTCGTGATGTTTGTTTCACTTGTAGCGAATGATAGTCAATAATCATAATCTATAATTAAAACACACCATAATGTTTCCTTTAGCTACGATATAGACATCATCTTAAGGGGACCAGTACAGCTTGGTTTTGGAAATTCGGAATACTCCAGAATGCATTTATTTGTCAGCCAAAGTTTTCACATCAAAACAAAAAATTTTTCTTTGAAAACCTTTGTCGTAAGGTTTTAGGCACATCTTTGTTCCGATTAAGGTCGTTGAGGGCTCATTTTGTTCAGAAAAGAAATCCTCGTCGTGTGAACGAGGGAATTTTTTTTTACAATTTCGTGTTGGACAAGTTATTTGCAAATTAGTGGCCTAAATATTGGAAATTTTGGATAATTGACCGTAACTTTTCACATGATTTTTTTTTTACCGATCCCTGCGTTCATAAGATGTAGAATTGCTGTTTGAAGAACGCAAGACCTTGAGAGGTTGAATTGGACCAACGATGTGCCTGAAACCTTACGACAAAGTTTTTCGAAGAAAATTTTTTTTTGATGTGAAATAAGTTTCGGTTGACAAATAAATAAATTTTGGAGTACTCCAAATTTCCCAAACTAAGCTGTACTGGTCCCCTTAACTCATCCGTATTCAGTAATAACGGTGAATTGAGCTTGAAATTCTAATCGCTGCAGAGGATCAGGCGTGCGGAAAAAACGGACTTAGAAGCAAAACCAGGATCATCATGGTCCACGAGGATAAATTTGGTTTCGCCATCGATCGCGGTGGTACCTTCACCGACGTCTATGCCGAGTGTCCAGGCGGCAAGGTCCGCGTAATGAAACTTCTTTCGGTTGATCCTAGCAACTACGACGACGCACCTCGAGAGGGAATCCGCAGGATCTTGGAACAGGTCAGTACGAATTTGCACACATCATAATATAGCCAAGGCTATAATTCAATCTGGAGACCAGAGCACAAGCGTTTCAAAATCGGATCGGTATAGATGTGAGATTGTGCTTCGTTTCAAGATCGACATCGCCTTTCATTTCAAGAGGATCTGATCGAAGTTTTCGAGTCAAGAGTATCGGTATCAGTTCAAGACGCGATAGAGACTTGACAGTGATAATCGTACAGCTAAGAGCCATTATCGCGTATCAGTGAAGGCAGTTTCGTCCCACATTCTGTTCATCGCGATCGAGATCGTCGTTGTATCATTAATTCTAATGACCTATCTAATAACGTGAAGATTTTAGGATTGGTCAAGGTTTACAGAGCACAATTTAGACCGTGCAATTGATGATTCGACAGTATCTAATTATACGTCGGTATTGAACTCCGATTTCAAGTTCTGAACGTATAGATAATAATATATTATTCAAACACTGTGTTATCTCGAGATAACAACGCGACAGATGCAGACCGAATGGAGGTAGAAAAATCCTAGACACATATGTACGTTAGGCTCCAGGAAAAAGGTTTTCCATATATTTTGGTAAAATCCCACCTCGGATATACTATAACGCGAAAGAAGTTTGCGAGTGCCTTTTCGGTGGGACTTTGTGTGGCCCATTACCCATTTTATCATGGCTCTCACAGTTCACTTCTTTTTCTGAAATTCAAGTCAGGAATTGAAACTGCTCATGAGTTTCTTGGTACATTTTCACTTCAGACTTTTCTTTACTTTCACGGAGACCGTTGTGTCTGCGAACTTGCAGACATTTCTTATTCAGATTCTTCCCTTTCTCAACGCTTCTATAGCATTTCTATGCAACTGATTTCACAAAAATTGCAAATAGAAGATGAGGTAGAATCAGACAAAGGAGTGCAGTACATACATACATCACAAAGAGATCAATCGAGAGTCCAGCCTATTTGATTCCACCGAATGCAGAGTAAAAATCGTACCAGAGATCGCGTCTCTGATGTCTCAGCCTTGTTGTTCCTCAGTCTCCTCTCCTCTCACAAATAGCCAGCTATCTCTTCTAGTCGAGTCTTATCGCAGTGCTAAATTACGAGGTATTACAGAGTGGAGTGTGCTTCGGATTGTTTTTTGAAATCGTATAATTTCAATTCCGGAGCCTTTAGAATTTGTTTTTCTCGAGCCTGCACGATCCAAGGCTGGTACAAGGTCTTGTCTTCGACCAGGTTTTCTCCGAGACACCGATACCTGGTATAGGATACCGATTTCGTACGAAGCGCGTTTGATCCCGTGAAACATTCTTCCACGTGCCAACAGGATTTTCTCTCTTGACGTCTTCGTCTCGACTGCGCGATCCCCCGGAACCTTCGACGGGTTGCTCGTGGGAAATCGATAAGGTCCTTTCAGACCGCGGGGCGAGGGAGGAGACCGGGCACCAAGGACGTGTGTGTATAGAGGGTGCCAGTAAAACATCGTATTGTACTGCAGTCCGTACTTCAGTGGATTGCAGGTTGGGAAAGAAACGGGCGCAAAAAGTTCTTGTTCCTTATTTTTCCCTCAAATTTTTTTTTTTTTTTTTTTGCGCAATGATTTCTGGATCTTTTGAAGAAGAATGACTCTTCAGCACTCTGTACCGCGATTCGTTGAATCGATTCAAACTCCCTTCTTTTAGCTTTCTTCTTCCTCCTTGTTCGATCTTCCGTCGCGGTATTATAGCTTAGAATCGCAACTTATATTACGATCCATTTATCTCAGATTTTTATGCCGCCTAGACACCCTGTAAATATAGGTTGGTGCGTACCTGCCATCCACGTATAAGATAAGTGCTGGCAATATAGCCCTGCTTTATGGCCTGGGACTTTATTCCATCAAGATATCCTACCCACTGTGAAGCTTAAAAGAAAAGTTTCATGTTCATTTATTTATTAGGGAGAAAGAGGGTCAGGCTAAATACAGGCTCGCTCCACACTTGGGGGACAAAAAATTTTTTTTTCGGACATTTACTTTATACGGGAGTTCATTATTTCAGTTTTAATTAATTTACACGAGTCTGTTCGCTTTTTTTTTCTTTCTTCTCATTTTTGTTCTCAGTCAAAAACTGTACACGACCAATTTTATACTCAATATATTTTACAGCTTTTGAAAACGGTGAAAAATTTCCATAGTGGATACGTCTGAAAGTTTCGTTAGTACCTCTATAAACAAAGTTTTGATTGGCTGTTTCAAGGAGATGTACTTATTGTCTAGGACGTTGGTAATGCGGTGGAAAATAAAAAGGATGATCTTCTTGTTGTACTACTGCACCTTTAAGCGCGCGGAGAACGTTACTGGTTTTAATCTCGATATATTTGAACCCTTCGAGTAAACATATTATAGGGTAAAATAAATTTTTTTCTTTAATGCAAAAGGGGAGCAGGTACGATCGTGCGCGAAGATACCCTCGCGATTTTTTGCATGGAAGATTGTTTAACGTGTTATCGCGCGTCACCCAGCCACGCCGCACGTCGATATAGGAGCATTCTCTGTTCACGGATAGTCAATTGTATTCGGGTTCAGGAATGGGGAATCCCAGAGGAGCTTTCGCCGGAGTTTTCACCCCGCGTTGCAATTGTAGCAAAGTTAACCGGGGATCTTGAGATTCGCGTGTTAAATCCTAGGATGTTTCTTTCACCGAGATATTCGAGGAAGAAGATACTCCAGTCGTATTCTATTTTCTTAGTCACTTGATCCATTCGAAAGTTGAACAATCTAACGAGAACAAAAAGGCTCTGCGATCTCGTGGAATATCGAAATCTTGAATCATCGAAACCTCCCGTAACGCTATTTCACGAAATCCTCAACACCTGGTGTACACAAGAACACAAAAATGACTATAAACCGTTCTTCATCATATTCTTCGAATTCAGGAAACGGGAATCCACACAGATGGTCCCGTCGACACGTCGAAGATCGCCTGGATCCGAATGGGAACTACGGTAGCTACGAATGCCCTTTTGGAACGGAAGGGGGCACGGATGGCGCTCCTGGTTAACGAGGGCTTTAAGGACTTACTGTTCATCGGGAACCAGGCCCGTCCAAACATCTTCGACTTGGTACGGGCATTTTTTTATTGGTGTTACTTTGTGGAGAATCTCGCGAGGGTCAGTTCGACATTTTTGCTGAATCTCATGTCGTTATATCGCAGGAGGTAGTGATGCCGGAAGTTCTTTACTCCGAAGTAGTGGAAGTAAAATGTAGAGTTGTGCCAGCCTTGCCGACAAAATGCCAATTGAAAGATGCGACTTCAAGTTGGAAGCGCGTCAAGGGTACCACAGGCGAGGAATTTCTAATCATGCAGGAGCTTGACGAGCAAAAGCTCAGAACTGACCTTGAAGCACTTAGGAAAACTGGAATCGAAAGCCTTGCAGTCGTTCTGGCGCACAGCTACTCGTGAGTATCACCCCAAAAAGTGTTCAGAAGGTTATACAGTCTCTGGTAAGATAAATTCCGATGTTGAAAAACGTCGAGAAATGTTTAAAACTGGGCTTTTTATTTTTGATTTTTAAGACTGATGGTCGTTCATGGCGGAATTATGCTTTCGGAAATTAAATGACTTAATATTCCACCGCGTGAAAGCTCTTTAAACAAATTTCGTGCATTTCCCAGTACACAGTACTCCTCGCGCGATATATCCGTATGATTTAAATTTAAATTCACAGCTACGCAGAGCACGAGATTCGAGTAGGTGAGCTTGCAAGCGAAATAGGTTTCACCCAGATATCTCTTTCTCACGTCGTGATGCCCATGACTAGAATCGTGCCCCGAGGATTCACCGCCTCAGCCGACGCGTATCTGACGCCACATATAAAGAGCTATTTGCAGGTAAATATCATGCATAAAAAAATCCCAAATACCAATGAATAAATCATGTTCAATCAAAGATATCGCATCAGCTACTTCAACAACGGTACCACCTCATCCTGATCGCCTTCGAACTTAACATATTCTTTTGCTCATATCATTTTCCAGGGCTTTGCATCAGGATTCAAAGACAACCTGGATGGAGTAAACGTACTGTTCATGCAGAGCGACGGAGGACTCACACCGATGCAGTCGTGAGTATTCATTTCACCGTCTCTACTAGCTAGTTGATCCTCTCTAAGTTCAGAACTAGTTCAGTTCACGTGGATTTATGGACTTGGTATTTGTTACGATAACTTCAGCTGCTATCGTGTCTAGTTCTATCGGTATTTCTCAGTGCTAGGTCAAATGATGAATGTTCCATGTACTTCCAGCTTTAATGGCTCGCGGGCGATTCTCTCCGGACCAGCCGGCGGAGTTGTTGGTTACGCGATGACGACTTATCAGAAGGTCAGCGATCTTCCTGTGATCGGTTTCGACATGGGTGGAACTTCGACGGACGTGAGTCGGTACGCAGGAGCCTTCGAGCACGTCTACGAGAGCACGACGGCTGGTGTTACGATCCAAGCAGCCCAGGTAAGGAATCACAGAAGCAGAAACCAAAAGCAAACGAAGAAGTAAATGAAAAAATGAAAATAGGGGAACAAGCTGTCTACCTTTTCACGTTACAGCTCGATGTAAATACAGTAGCTGCAGGAGGTGGATCGATGTTGTTCTTCAGATCAGGACTCTTCGAGGTCGGGCCTCAGAGTGCCGGAGCTCATCCTGGTCCCGCATGTTACAAGAAAGGGGGACCACTGACTGTTACCGATGCAAACTTAACGCTAGGACGTCTGCTTCCGGAATATTTTCCCAAAATTTTTGGTCCCAAGGAAAACGAGCCTTTGGATGAAGCCGTGACATCGAAGTCCTTCGCAGCGCTCACTCACGAGGTGAGTCACTCCTTCTTTCCAAAACTCCAAAAAGCCCACAGCACAATCATCAATCGTCAATTTCCTCCACAGATCAACGCCTTCCTCGCTGAACAGACCAGTGCTGATGCTAAGACTGATGCTATGACCGTCGAAGAGGTCGCTATGGGATTCATAAAAGTTGCTAACGAAGCGATGTGTCGTCCCATAAGAGCCCTCACTCAGGCCAAGGGATACGACACTTCTCGCCACGTTTTGGCATGTTTTGGCGGTGCTGGTGGTCAGCACGCCTGTGCTATCGCGCGATCTCTCGGCATGGGGACAGTCTTTGTCCATAAGTATGCCGGGATTTTGTCTGCCTATGGAATGGCCTTAGCTGACGTTGTCGAGGAGGCACAGGAGCCAAGCGTCGAGGTGTATGAAGAGGGTGAGTTCTTCTAATTTTTGGAAGTTTCTGGTTTAAAACCATGATGCCGTTTCGTAGTTCCCCGAATTTGACAAATTATTAATATCCCGATCCAGGAGAAGCCTTTCATCGGTTGGACATCCGACTTCAAACTCTGACGAAGAGAGTGCGAGCCAAACTCAGCGAACAGGGCTTTGAAGAGCGGCTTATTTTCACCGAACCTTTCCTCCATCTTCGTTACGAGGGTACTGATTGCGCTCTTATGTGCTCTCCTAAGACTGGGGGATCGGGTACTGAACACGGTGACTTCCTGGCCACATTCCTCGAAAGGTGAGATCGGAGTGAATCTTATTTTTACACGTGTATAACTATGATTGTGCTTGAGAGCGATACGATGATACGTACCGTTGAAAATAGCTCACGAAATGCTAATAGCGAGTGACTCTAAGAACAAATGAACACAAATAAAAGCTCTGCTCCTGCTTCAGATACCAAACGGAGTTTGGGTTCACTATGCCAGGCCGTAGGGTCTATGTCGATGATGTCAGGGTTCGAGGAGTAGGAAAAACGGTGGTATCAGAGGAGCAGACCCTCCCACAGTCTTCGCGAACCCCAACGCCAGAGAAGGTACGTTAAAAAAGTCAGTGCAGAACGATGATCAATTCACCGTCCTTATCCTTCAATACCATACGTAACATGATGATGATCGTAGACTACTCGAGTGTACTTCGAGGGCGGTTATCAGGACACAAACGTCTACCAGTTGCACAGTCTTGCGCCTGGTCACAAGCTCAATGGTCCTGCAATAATCATGGACGGTCTTGGTACCCTCCTCATCGAGCCAGATTGTTCAGCAGTCATCACACCGCGAGGGGATACGATGATTACCATCGGTGCTGCACTTCGTAGCGAAGTTACATCGGAATTGGACGCCATTCAACTCAGCATCTTCTCTCATCGATTCATGAGCATTGCTGAACAGATGGGAAGGTAAGTGCAATGATTTCTCATGGATATTGACTGGTCACGAGTAGTAGGGTGTCGGTGTAGCTCTTTTTCAGCAAAATTTTCTCAACTGGCACTTCGGTATCTGGTTCGTTCTATCTTGTGTCATTTTTGCATCTGTAGTTGACAATGTTGCTCCGAAAGGGACGATAAAGACAGACTCTTCATTTTTATGAATAGCTGGCTCTACAATAGAACGTTTTACTCACTGAGTACGATATGATTGCTCTTTACAATGGATGGGTACTTGAATACGTTGCAGTTTACTATAAGTGTGCGGCTTTTGTACGTACACATATAACCCTTACACGCGTCTATTCAAACCCTCTACTCTTCAACGGTTCAGTTACCGCTTTATTCTGATTGCATTACGGTGATACAGTTTGAGTCCTATTTACTTGCCCCGAGGCTCGAGGGGTATATACAAGTCGACAAGCTCTCCGAAGCGGTGTTTTTCAAGGGTCATGTCTTCCGTTATAATCGAGCTAACCCCGTGGGATTAAATCGAGCTGATTCTTATCAGAGAATATAAATACGAGATAATTATATCGGCAAATATTTTTGTGTTCATGGAATTGAGCCGGCCGCGGAGGTGCCGGTTTCTGATTACTATAATAACGATGTTTGCCGAAGGGTCATGCTTGATTACTCGATTCAGGATACTTCAGAGAACTTCAATATCCACCAACATCAAAGAACGGCTGGATTTCTCTTGCGCCGTGTTCGGCCCGGACGGTGGTCTCGTTTCCAACGCTCCACATATCCCGGTGCATTTGGGTGCCATGCAGGAGACTGTTCAATATCAGGTAAAATCCAAAAACCTCGACATCAGGCTCAAAGAATTTCGGTTTATTTTTCCAACTCGCTTTGTTCGAACATTTTATTTTTTACCTTCAGATCAAAACGTTCGAGGGTAAATTCACCCCGGGCGATGTCATCCTGGCCAATCATCCCTCGGCCGGTGGCTCTCACCTTCCAGACCTCACCGTTATTACACCCGTCTTTCGCACGTGAGTAAATACGTTTTGAAAAGCTTTATGCCACGGACGTGCATCGACAGCTACGCTCGCAATTTTACGGGGGTAATTTTTTTTGCCGTTTTTTTAGCGGCCTCGAGGCTCCGGTCTTCTTTGTGGCAAGTCGAGGCCATCATGCCGATATCGGTGGCATTACCCCAGGCTCTATGCCACCGAATTCGACGACTCTGCTTCAGGTAAGTGTCTTCTTCGTTGTCTCTTTTGAACGAATTCGCTAATCATTATTCATGAATCACCACAGGAGGGTGCGACCTTCAAGAGTTTCCTGCTAGTCCACAAGGGAGTCTTTAGGGAAAAGGAGTTGACAGAAAGGCTGATGGAACCTGGAAAACTCCCGGGTAGTTCGGGAACGCGGAATCTATCCGACAACCTTAGCGATTTGAAGGCCCAGATTGCAGCCAATCACAAGGTTAGATTATATCCAGAGATTTTATTCCGACAAGTCCTGTGCTCGAGGTACGACCTGTATGACATACATGCAACTCTAATTATTAATCCTCTTATGATCAGGGTACGCTGCTCGTTAACGAGCTCATCGACGTATATGGCCTCGAAGTAGTCCAGGCGTACATGGGACACATTCAGAACTACGCCGAAGTAGCGGTAAGAGAGATGCTGAAGGAGGTCGGACTCCGAACACTCAAGAAAACTGGTACAACTTGGCTATTCGCGCACGACTACCTAGACGATGGAAGCGAGATTCGATTGCGAGTAAGAATCGACGTTGAGAAGGGAGAGGCACTATTCGACTTCACGTGAGTACTTGAATTTTTATATCTTTCGCGAAACATCATCGCGAAATTTATGCACCAGGAGTAGTCAGAAATAGAAACGGTTAATGAGGTTCTTCGGTTAGAAATTTTCCCCACAAAGCAAACGTCGGAACTGAACGAGAAATGCCAATTTTTCGTGCCTGTCATTTTCCAAAAATCTGTCTTATCGGGTTCTCTTGCGATTTGATCAAATAATCTCTTCATCTAACGCGCAAAAAAGATTTCAGATCAAATTAACCTTCTCAAGCATCTTTTGGCACTATTTTTAACCCCAAAATTCCAACCTTCGTTAACAGAGGAACGGGGTACGAGGTCTGGGGTAACTGTAACGCTCCAAGAGCGATTACCCTCTCGGCGATGATCTACTGTTTAAGAAGTATCGTGGGCAGAGACATGCCGTTGAATCAGGTGAGTTTAGTCGAGCAATAACGGTTCCAATTACTCAGCTGGCTCATCCGAGTTTGTCACGTTATCTATAAAGACTTGAATTTTTTTTTTGTTTCTTCTTTTTTTTTGTTGTTGTTTGATTGATCGTTTTCTCGCCGGTTTCGGTTACAGGGCTGTCTAAAGCCCGTGCGAGTTATCATCCCAAAAGGATCGCTCCTCGATCCATCAGAGGACGCGGCAGTCGTAGGTGGGAACGTCTTGACGTCCCAACGCGTCGTGGACGTAATCCTGACCGCCTTCAAGGCCTGCGCAGCATCCCAGGGTTGCATGAACAACATAACTCTTGGAACTGAGGAATGGGGATACTACGAAACCGTTGCTGGTGGCAGCGGAGCGGTACGATTCCCGTTTTCTTTCTCTTCCCTCGATTCCTCGCACAGTATTTCCTCCTCCCATATTTTCTTTCGTACCAACTTTCAACCCCGGACACAAGAACGGCGAAATTTTATCAGCACTTGAATTTCTCTTCTTGGTATCCGCAGGGACCGAGTTGGCACGGTCGTGGCGGAGTTCACTCGCACATGACTAACACTAGGATTACAGACCCGGAGATTTTGGAACAACGTTACCCGCTCATTTTGAAAAAATTCACATTACGCAAGAATAGTGGTGGCTCTGGTGTCTACGAGGGCGGGGACGGAGTCATCCGTGAAATCCTCTTCAGGGCTCCAATGACGCTTTCTGTACTGACCGAACGGCGGGTTCACCAGCCGCCAGGACTTTACGGCGGAGAACCTGGCGCTCGGGGAAAGAATACATTGATGAGGGCTGACGGACGCGGAATTAATCTCGGTCCAAAAACCGCAATTCCAGTTTATCCAGGGGTAAGATGGTCATGGTTTTAATATACCTCGTCGTGAATACGACAAGTACTAACGTTCAGACCGTACCCCCCCAGGACGTATTCACCTTAGAAACACCGGGTGGTGGCGGCTACGGTGCTTTCGGTGTATTTGATTCCGACATTTTTGAGGACCCTAGGAAGCGGACTGCAGAGAAATTTGCCGAACGTGGAAGCGTCTACGAGTACAGAAAGGCCCAAGAGTCTGTTTAATCCTTTTCGTCAGTTCACGGGGTCGACTAGTCAGTCTAAGAGTTGAATCCACTCCGAAGGATGAAGCGAATGACACTTCGATTTAGGTTAAGGTGAAAATTGGTTATATAAAATTTCAGATCATGTAAGTATAGGTAATGAATAGGTGCAGAGATTAATACACCAGCGCACAAAAATCGAAAACTTTGGATGCATAATTGACTCTCACGATGGCCATTCCTTTAATTTCAATCGATGAAGCACTGCGGAGTCTTTTTTACTGTTGATTTTATTCTATTCTTAAATTTTATTTCGCTGTTATTTAGATATCGTTGGCAAAGGAATATCCATGGTATTTCAATGACCTTTCGAACCTTGTCCAAGTTTTTCGAAATAAATTGTTCCATAATTGAATATTTACTGAAGTATTATTCCACTTATCACTTACCTTTCCCTTATACTCAAACCATGAATATACGAGAGGTGAAGATAGAATTTTTCGGGGCTGGGTTTAATTGTTATATGGATTTTTAAAGTTCCGAACGGTCAGGATTAGGAATTTTAATTTAACGGATTCACAGGAAAATTTTTAGAAAGGGTATTTTCCCTAAAGTCTGCAAAGTCGATTTGGTAAATCTCAAATGAAAAAACACAGGAGGATAAAAACTCCCAAAGCTAATAGGATCCGAAAGGCCGGAACTCCGGAATTTGAAATTCACATCCACATCACATTCATTTTTAAATTTACGGATTCTTGGACTTTCGGGGTTTCGGACTTTCCGAGTTTTTAGCTGTCCAAATTCCGATCTTTTCGAATTTTATTATTCCGCGAACTTCAACGTTTCTGAAAATTCGAAATCGTCTCAAATAAATTTGGAATTTTAAAAAAAGCGCAACTTCAACCCAGCCCCGATTTTTCAAGGCGCTTTTCACCGTCTCAGAAATCCATGTGATTACTGGAAATCCTATCAAGTCCATATACGTCGTCTGGTATCCGTCTACAAGGGAGCAGCTACGTAGGGTAGATATGGATCGAGACAGTCGTCGAGGTACAATCCGTACCGATTGAATCCCGATCGATTAAAAACTAGACTTGACAGTTTTTCGTTTTCGGTATGCGTTTCGGTCCAGGTTTTCTAATGGCCATACCTCCAGTGGTAGTCACGGCGCATTACCCACCCTCAACCGAATTCGTGAGAACGAGCTTTAAAAGATTCGTTTAACGATCGAGACGGTCCTTTATCGTTGGATTCTTTGCTTTCTATCCGTCACTGGAATATGACGATCGGGTGACAAAAGATTCGAGAGAGCTTTCAAGAATGGAACACGATCACCGAGTACTCGCGTACACCGCGTCGTTTTAGAATGTGGTTTTAAGGGGAGGGGTGGAATTTCTTTTTTTTTCATTCTGACGTTTAAACGCGTTAACGTATTTCTCATACGGTACATTCATCTCTGTTTTCTTTTTTTTTTTTCTTTCCATTTCGTTTTTTTCTTCACTTCTTCCCATCAATTTCTCTCGGCTTTTGTGGAATAACAAAACTTCGAGATAACCATTCGTCGTTGAGTAAAGCTCGACCCTGCAGGGCTCGGCCACGATGGGTTAGCTTTAAGAGCGCGGATAGTCGCCCGTTCTCGGAGGGATCAACAAAATCCTCTAGAACCGAGCGCGAGTCGATTCCGAATGCTTTTCTCGCCGTTAGACAGATGCTAGCGAAATTCGGCTTTCCCTGATCACGTGACTTTGAGCTAAAGTCGATCTGTTGCTAACTCCCACTCTCCCTTACTCTCTCTCTCTCTCTCTATTTCTCTCTCTATCTCACCGAGACCATCTCCGCAACACCCTACAGCTTTATCGATTCCGCCAAACCTACGTTTTATTCACTTTTTCTTTTTTTTTTTTATATTTTCATCAAGAATCAACAATCCACATGTGAAATTTTCGCTTCCGCTCCTATCTAAACATTTACCTGGATAAACTCCAGTAATTTGAACCATTCAAGATTTATACCTCATCCCGTCAACTTGGAATTAGATCCATCTCTTTCTCGCTCTTTATTTTGCTCCCTATTGGAATTTTCGGTTAGGATACTAAAGAGAAAGAAGAAGAAGACGAAGAAGAAGAAAAAGAAGCAAATTCCGCTACTTCAGCGAGTAAGTAATTGCATTGTCCCGCAGAAATGCCTCCCGGGAATTTTCGGGAAGTAGACGTTTTCGATAAAGTCTATGGTGGTTTCAGTGGGTCCATAAACTATATCTGTAGGTACCTATAACGTTATAGGTGTGGTCTGGCCTGCAGCAACTTATCATAATATATTATAAAGAACCGGACTACTGCTCCTCCCAGCAATAGAGCTCGCCCATGGCACGCGCATTGTTGAATGATTAACGAGCTAAATAATAGCACCCGGTTGTTGGTAGTTAGCGGGTAATCACCTCACGCTCTTAAATTAATTAGCTTCGAGTCGAGTCGAGCCCGTGGTGTACAAAAGTTTAATTAATTACTCAAACCGTGTATAGGTTACGGTGATAAGCCTTGATCCTGCAGGTTAGAATCCTTCGGGGTAATTATATTCGTTGAATAATTAGCCATTATCAAAGCTGTTACGATATTTTTGGTCATCATTTCCCCACGGTCATAGCGAAGCCGTATTTAATCGAATGAGGTATACATATATAAGCTGGAGATATAAGAGAGTAGAGATTATGAGCTCAAGGACTATTTTTCGCGCAGTTTCTCATCTCCTTTTTTCTTCTTCTTTTATTATCCAATTTATCATGTAAGAATGACTCGCTGAATTACGAGTTTTTATAACGTAATGTATTATTGAAGACTCGAGCCAGCCAGCGAGAGGTGCGGAGATGATCATTAATTTTGAATTATTTCATGAACTGCTTTAGCCGCACTGTTGGGTGAATGTATATATATCGTATATACATGCGCGATGGCGGGATATTTTTACCGGGCCAAAAAAGATCGTTAATCTTGACGAACTGTACAAGTACCTTAATCGGAGTGATAATCATACAATAAATTAGAAAAAAAAAAAATCAAATTCAACCTCCTTCCCTCCTGAATCACTTCACTGATCATCAACTCTCCGCGAAATGGGGTGAAAAAGAGTTCGAAATAAACCCTGCAGTCTTCTTCCTCGTTAAATCCATGTTGACCGGAACAAGTACAACAAAATTCTGTCTTACTGATCTGCAGGTCCAAAGTTCCTCATAATATTCAAATCGTATCCGCCATTTGGAATTCTAATTCTAGATCTCAGATTCGGAATCAGAGATGCAAAAAAAAACCCCCAGAGTTACGTGTTAATCAAATGGGAAACCTTATCGCTGACTGCAGAGGTATCGCTTAGAATTAATTGAGAGCGTCGTTCTCGTGGGGTGAAGTTGATTTTTTTTAGATAATTTTATAGATTTTTGCTGCACAGGAGATAAAAAGAAAATTTCTTCTTAGCAAACTCTGGTAGCTCCGGATATATGACGATAAACATCGTGACGTCGAAGTGTACTGCGAGCTGCGTATCAAGCCATACATATGTATACATATGGGGTATAATCTGGTAGACGACGGATGGGTAACGGAATTCGATTCCCGAACTCTCGAAGGTCGGTACCGGGGGCGAGGGTCGTTCCCAGAGCTCATGGGACGACTTGAGGGCACGTTGCCCCGGGTATATCCAGACGTGGTACCGGCTGACCGTTACGGTACCCGAGGGACCATCGAAGGGACTTGCGATAAAATCCACCCGGCTTTCTCCGCATGGTATACGTCGACCGCACCCGGAGGCACCGGAGCCTTCTTCACCAGGATAAGACAATTGGCTAGAATAAGACGCTTTGTTCAAGTTCTTGGTGTTAATTGATCGATTTATTTACTCGATTGCTCCGACTTCTCGCTTGCATGAATTCAGAAATCGTTAATCCATCGATGTCCGTCGACATCTCCCGAACAGAATGTTTGAAATCCGAGCTGAATCCGCGGTGTTTGAAAAGGATTCGACTGTATTGGTGCAGGACGATTGTCGATCTTATTGCATCTGGGATTCGAATATCAATAATAGATTCGCGAAGAGACGGGTGTCTCGTTTATATGACGTGTATTTCCGGATTCAATTTCCGTCCCAAAAATGCAATATACCAACGTTTATAAATTCGACGGATCATAATCCGATAGACGATGAAGGTTTATCCTTGATCCGCTTATCCAAGTGATTGGAAAAAAATTCTATAGCTATAAGTAGGATGTAGTTTGTCTCTGCGTTTAAGACGTATCTGTTCTATAAATCTTTAAGGACATATCACCGTTTGTTGGTACGCAGTAGGACGACGGTTAATGGGGCATGGTGTTAGCAGTTTGTTTCCCGTCTCATTACCATAAAACTTTTTCGAAAAAAAACGAAGAATCAAAAACATAAGAAATAGTTCTTGTCCTTCTGGATGCAATTTTACGCTCCGAAGAGTAACCCCGGACACCTTTTACTGCTCCTTTATATTCCTTTGTGTTACATAGGTATAGGTGTATATAAGACAAGCGTTTGTGCGGTTAGCGGTAAGGTATATGAACCCTCTTAGCTTCTGTAATTAACTCGTACAATTAATCCCTAGATACGGGCCACCGCTATTGAAAGTTGGGGGTGTTCTGCTCAGACTATATATGTATCTGTAGTTTAAGATAGAGGGTAAATTATATCCCCGCTTTTAAACCGCGTATACCTGTAAGCTAAATTAACACCGTTTTGTCCCACGGGTAAACATGTGCATGTATCGCAATATTCGGAAAAGTGGATAAAGCGCACCGTATTGCGATACAAGAAAACAAAAGTTCAGATGCGAACAGGAAATTGTACAAATTGCAAATTATTTCTGAAAAATTACCGAACGTCTTCCTTTAAAGAGTTTTTGAATATTGCTAGAGGATTTTCCGATAAAGTTTGAAGCTTTTTGAGGCAATTCAAACGAGCGAGGTGTTGGTGACAGCGGTGGGATACGAACTAGCGAGCTGTTGGTATTTAATTAGGGTGATGGGACGAGAAAAGGGTTAGCGATCGTAACAAAATTTGATATTTTAAAGTGTCGCGATTATTTCACGAGATGAATATCCCACAGAAAATGTGGGCGAATACGATTATAAGATAATGCTACTTTTTTCTTTCACTTCCGGATTTTTAGAGCTTCACATAAATATATAACAAATATATGTATGTATACATAGGTAGTACGAATCCCTGTCCCGCAACGGTTTCCTCCTTCCGGTGGACCGGTTTATCCAAAGGGAGCAACTCTAATCGTCGAGAGTGCCGTGCGTTTCGGTACTTTAGATGAACGGGTGTGTCCGCATTCTGACGGAACTTTAAGCGTTAGCTATATAAGGCGTTAAGTTGCGCATTTATTTTTCAAGCTCTTTTACTCCCACTTTCCTTTCTTGCGCTCTTTCATTCTCTCCTCTTCACACCTTTCCAATATTTCTTACGCCTTCGACTTCCGCAATCCGGATTCATTTTCATCCCCTGGTGCAGGACGTCGTCTATCCCCTCGTCAGACTCCGTCCTTCAGCATGGTGTATATGTATATAATATGTCTATGTATATGGGTGTGCATGTACCCACTTGCGCACTACTCAGCGAATATTGTCCCGGGCAATTTTGCGCTCAGACATTTTATCGAGACACTCCATAATTTTGTAGCTCCCTTGGAATGGGTCCTGGTGCAGTATGAGGTTCCTGATTCCAGGTTCCTGCAGGTTCCTATATACTTCTACTAAAGGCAGAGGTACATACCTATACCTACCTACCTACCTACCGTCGCCTGCTAATATTTTAGGCAGTTGAATAACTTATGTAATATTCGTGGGGCCTGCAGCAGTGGGTGTAGGTGGTATAGGCTACGTGTATTGTACCTAACTAGATACAGAACGTATCTGTATTATGACTATACAGCCATGTAATACAAATTTATGTGTATATATATGTAAATATGCAATATGTATATACAGTATATGGTATTTCGCGTGCCCCCGAGCTTTCGCGTGCGAACACAACGAGCGGATTTACCATTCGACGGTTTACAACCATGAGGATTATATTTTTTTCGCACCTCTGATTTTTACATTCACTGATATGATAACTCGACGGTGTGTATATGTATTGCATAAAATCAGACTAGTGTTAGTCGCTGATACGTGTATATGTGTACGAAAATCTCTCCTGCAGTCGAGAGAAATATGTAATAAAACTTCGGTGAAGCGTATTGCATACTAAAACCAACAAAGGTCGGCAAACAGAAAGAGCGGAAGAGAGAAGCTATTCATTGACCGACCTCGCTTCGAAACACCGTATAAACAAATTTTACAGATAAAAGAAGTAAACGGAGAGATTTTAAGGGAGTTGAAGGTTTTTGAGCGGTGGAAAAATTTTTAAGGAAAAATTTCGTGTGAAATTAAGCATTTTCAATATTTCGTGTATGTAAATATTAACGTTGATTATCATTCTTGTAGGTTTCATTTTGGAAGTAAGAAATTTTTATATATAGTTTTCGTCTATCTTCTGTTTTTTCTTTTCTGGTTTCGTTCCTTTTTTCTTATAATTAATTTAAAGAGAAGGGAATTTTCTACCCAGGGACAATTAGACTACAGGCTTCACCTCACACTCCTGGTTTGTACAATAACGACCGAATTTCGTGACTCCTGGAATCTTAGCCGCCCCCGAGACTTCGGCACAGGTAGGTACCTACTCCGGAACGCGATATAAACCTGGAACTTTACATAATTTGGTACTTCTCGCCTGGCCCAATCAACAGCTGGATGGAATGAGAATTCTTGTTGTATTTCGTATACGGAGTGGTTGAAAAAAAAATCTTCGAATGTATTTAATTCCGTGTAGGTACCCGTGTGTACATTTTGGAAATATTCCTTCGATTTTGACACATGGTTAGAAATTATTTCTAATTTTATGGGGCTTCGGATTGCATGGATTCAATCTATCTACTTTATCTCCGACATGTGACAAATTTCTCTATAAAAGATGAAAAAAAAAATGGTAAAAGTTCTCCAAAGTGTATGTTTTTAATCACGAAAAAACCCCATCCGATAACTTCCATAGTTTCCCAGAAGAAAATACAGGAAATGACTTTTTTTTGACTCTGCGAGGTATATATTTGTCTTGAATAATTTTGAATTCGTATAGTTTCCTAATCGATTCGGTATTTCAAATTCTCGGAGAAACTAGAAGGGCCATCAATTCCGTGTACATTAATATTGCACAGAGTACGAAGAGCTTGGAGCTTGCGAGGATGCCTACTTATATATAATTTACCTAGATATTTCTCAAAAAGCTATCGATCGTAAATACATACATACATACGTATACAGTTAGTGAATTTCTTCACACAGTATATTATACAACACCTCTCGTGGTCGGAGGAAGTGAAGATCTCAAGTGGTGATTATCGCGGCTATACACTCAGGGTGAAAACCACTCGACGCGATTCTGAAGTAGAATCGCCTTCGTCGATGATTCGAGGAGAAAAAAAGAAAAATCTCTATATAAGTCAAGCCGGTCTCGAATTGACGATTTTTTATTATTATCGTTATTATTTTTCCTTTCCTCCTTCTTCTCAGTCTTCAAGAATCTTTCGCAAATGATATATTTTCGGTGCCTATAATAGTCGCAAATGTGTCGATTCTGACAAGAAAAAAAATCAGAAATGAAGAGAAAAAGAAAAAAAAAAAGAGATTTTTGAGCGATAAAGAACGTAAACTCGTTAAGGAACAAAAAAAAGGAAGAAGAAATTGCAGATTTCGTATGCTATAGATTTATTTTTATTTTATAGGTATATAAGGGATAATGTGGAATTGAATATAACGAAAAAGTGAATTTCTAAGGGAGGATATATGTCGAGGATCAAGAATAAAGAAATACAATATCGAAGTAAGATGAGCCCTTGGTAGGTATGGCATTGCCGACGTCAGCTTTATCGAAGCTTTGGCCAAGCGCGGTTTTACCTTTCGCTTCCCCTCTCCCTTTCCCCAATCCGCAGTCCGAATCGTATTTATGAGGCATTGCAGGGTGGACAGGGAGGATCGTATATGACCCGGATCACCGGGATCACCGGGATCGACGGGATCACAAGACCAGAGGCAATTTATTAAACGAGAGTCGTTCCCCGAGTCCGAGCAAAACGCGCGAGAGTGATCAACGACGATGAAAACTATAGGTATCTACAAGCGTACAGCCTCTCCGGAAGTCGGATAATGAAAGCTCAACGGTTTAGGTCATGCAGGGACACGGATGGAACGGTTACGATCGATCAAATGACGCATATACGTCACGTGATAGATAAATAAATCAACAAATTAGAGATATACTGAAATATAAAACCAGTGGTCATCCTGAAGACGGAATCCTTTTCCAAAAAAAAAAAAAAGGAATGAAGGGATTACAGGACTATTAATTGAAGCTTCAAAAGATCGATTTTTGGTCGTTTTGGATTGCCAAGAAACCAAATAATAGTCGGGCTAGTATTTCGGAATTTTAATGTGCGAGTTATCGATATGTTGAAAATTATGGAAGTTATATCCTGCATGCGCTGAAGATGGTCTTGCGTAGCGCCACAACTCGAGTCTGTGGAAATGGTCCGAGGTGAACCGATCATCTGAAAGCGAAATACTTTGAGGCGAGTATTTTATACGATCAAAACTACAGCATAAAACTTTTTGGGAGAAATTGAACAAAAACTTTGGAAGTTGCACACGAATTCAATTTTTTTTTGTGCATTTTTATGGTCAAAAATGGTCTTCAATCATTTTTTTTTCAGTTTTACAATTATGCATTGTTCTTGGGGAAGTTCCATGTTCTGGAGAAACGTATTCTACAAATTGAGTTCAAATTTCAAGTGAAAAGAACCACCCGTTCGAGAGTCACGATCTCGACCGTGTTCGAAAATCTAGTTTCGAGATAAACGACTTCAAAGTTCAGGATACTTTTTTCTCCAATATATGACAGAAAAAATTTCCAAACCTCTTTCACGCTATTCCTGGTCCATCTAGGGCTTCATCAGCTGCGAGATCTCGTTCGTCCTTTTCCTGTTTTTTTCTTCTATTTTCCGTTCCAGCCTCTTTTGTCCCCTCGTATTGTTGTTACTCGACTGTGCACTCGGTTACGTTTAGCGCAATAACTTGCGTAATTTTTCAAAGTTCTCCATGAATTTTCATTAAAAATGTTCGTCAAAGAAGCGGCCATAAGAATCAATAATAAAAAATAAAAAAAATCGATTGATTGAAGTTTCAATGGTCCTGCACCCCCTTGAACATAAAACTGTAACAAATTTTTTTGTCTCTTCACGATGTAGATTGCTGGAAAAAAATTGCATTGTATATATCCAACCACCCTAATGGCGATATAATTGACCAAGTTATCCTCAGTCAGTGATTAATGAGTGTTCATTATCATCTCTTGTCAGAAAAAAACACCATGAAAAAATAAAAAAGGACCACTAAAGCGTAGTTTGCAAATAGCTATACGTATAGCTAATCGCAAACTCGTTATAAATTAATCAACGATCCGATACAAAACAAATTCGTTTAGGTTACGTAGACTAATCTAGAAAGTTTATGAGAAGGAATTTCGCTTCGCCTTAACCGCAAAGCTCTGAGGTTAACCGCGCGAGGATCTCAGGAAAATTTGTTGGCAAAGAGGTAAAAAAAAAAACAAAAAAAAATTTATAGCTAGATCAGGTGAATTAATTCCCTATTCTCTGCTCGGTGTTGGTATATACCTATACTATATGTATACATATAGGTATATGTATACAGTAATGTGTTGGGATTTAATTGAAAGAGTTAAAGTCTTGGAGCTAATTTAAAGTTATCCTGCAGCAGCGGAGTTCGTCATCCGTAAACTATGCGATACGATCCTCATTGTATGCACCAAGGGCAAATTGGGGCGCACTATTTTTAGAGACAAATTGAAAAACGGATTGACCCCGTTTTTCGGTGAAACGTTTCATTGAATTCGTCATCTTTTATTTAGACTAGAATATTTTATGCAATAATGTCGAAAATTCAGACCAGGATGGTTGACAGATGATTGTTCAGGCGATAGCTGTTTGGAAAAACTTATCAAGTAGTTAGACTGATATTTTCAGATTTTTGTAATAAAATTATGTGTACTATAGGTTTATCCCTCGATTTCTGTCTGTGATAAAAAAATTTATATCATTTCTACAATACCGTACGTGACATGAAATAAAATTGTTTCGAATTAAACTGCTCCTTTCTTCTCTGCAGACGTTGTGAAACCTCAGTACCTACTTTCATTCAATAATACTGTTTTATGGAAAAAGGGTGTATAAATGTACAGATTCATTAACTCTTTGTTGAAACCGCGTTTACGTCGACTACAGTTAGTTGGAAGGAAGCTGTTACTCCCAGAAGAAAGAAAGTTGGATTGTTGAAAAGTTTTGACCCCTTTTTGCACCCTGAACAAACTTTGAAACGCCTGGTTTTTCCAAAAATTGACTTAACGGTCTGGATCACAATTTTACGTTTGCTGATGCAGTTTTCTATAAATTAATTGGTAGGGGTTGAAGTTCCGAATTCAAAAATTTCCGAACGGTCAAAATTACGAATTCATTTGAGACGACTCAGAATTTTCGCAAACTTTGAAGTTCAGGATATTAAAATTGGGAAAGATCGGGATGCAGACAGGTAAAAACTCGGAAAGTCCAAAACTCCGAAGGTCCAAGAATCCGAAAATGTAATGCTCGGGGTATGACGTTTCATGCGTGAATTTGAAATTCTGGAATTTCGGCCTTTCGGATCTTTAGCTTTCGGAATTTTGGACCCTCCGTGTTTTTCGATTTGAAGTTGTTTAAATCGACTATGCAGACTCCCGGATAAATATATTTCCCAAAAATTGTGAATCGGTGATATAAAAATTCCCAATTTTGACCATTTGTAACTTTGAAAATCCGGAACTTTGAACCCTGTCCCGAATTAATAACCGTTAATTTATGAGTTAATTAACTCCACAAATTCCATCCATATAGACGGGGGCGTTTGTAGGGATGGAATTTGATTCACGTACAGTTTATATATAGCTGAGAGCGTTAATGTATAAATTTACAAACTACGTGTCACTGTACAATTGTGTATTGCACACAACCGTACGCGAACAATATTATGTTAACCTAGATTCCACGTTTTGCGGAAGAGTAATTCCAGTTTTCATCCTCTTTAGCTAGATATGTTTACGGGGGTTGTAATTCACTGGTTGCAGTGCCGTGCAGTGCGGCACAGCACCGTGCAGTATATAGCTGCAGCAGAACTATATGATGCGAGTTGAGAGTGTCTGGAAAATCCGTTGCAAATATTTACGTGACTCAAAAGTGGTGCCTACCTACCCTTGACGTTTATAGCCATCCGACACGGCCAGCCCCAGCCGTATACAACAGACGCCCGCACCCTGGAACTCGAGGGTGGATTTCCTTGGCACAGGGGCTCGAAATACCATCGCGTTGTTCGCGTCGCTGAAGGAGTTGAATGGCTTTAAAGTCCCAGTTTCCACCTCGGGGCAATTAATATATAACTATTTATTCGTGTACCTAGGATACTCCTATATTATTGTATTTTGTGTGACAAAGCTCCCCGATACTCTGTACATAGGTACTCATATATACATGTACATGCATAATAAATTATCCTGCAGATATAAGATCGAAATTAATGATACGGAGTATAAATTACCCTAAAGTGTTCCGAAAATGAACTTTTTGATTTTAATTCTTCGCTGCTAGCATTCCGGATGATAGATTTTGACGCGAAGTAATTTTTTCTCGTCGGAGAGTCCTGTAGTAGTTTTTTCGTTTTTTTTTTTTTGTTCTCGAGTCCTCGAAGCTCGACGAGCTAAGGGATGGTCTGGAAGTAGGGATTGTTTAAGGGTACAATAAAGTGTTTAAAGGTTTATCTCGACGTCCACTTATTTTTTTCATAAATACCTGAATTCTTTACCTTCGAATTGAGCCGAAATCGATCTCGATGACTCAATTTTTAGTCAAGTTATAATTTTGGTAGAGTAAAAACGTTTTTTTCTTACGATTCTTGTGTTGAAATTAAGCTACGGGCATCTTTTTTCAGGGAAAGCTGTGCCTTACGTGGAAATCTATCATTTCTAGTAAGAATAAAAATTTTCGGGCCGCCCTACAAATGAGCTCTAAATAAATAAAAATTAATCGTGTAATATTTTCAAAAAATTTTATTTTAACATTTAACCCTTGACCACCGAGGATGAACTTTTCCATTTAAAATGCAGTTAATATTTTATTGTAGGACTAACTACCAGCCCAAAAATTTGAAATTCTTTCAAATTGCTCTACTAGAATCCTGCTGTGCGCAAAAAAAATGCCGCCCCCCTGCGATTAAAATTTTGTACCGGTTATTGCATGCCAATATAATGATAGCTTGCAAAAGGTGAAGAAACCGAAATCATCAGGAAACATATATTTTCAATGTTTTTGAGCAAAATTCGATACCATTGAAAAAAAAAATCATCATATTGGCATGGGATAACCCATACAAAATTTTGGGGATAGGAAAGTGGCAATTTTTTTCCACGTAGCAGCATTCTAGTAGACTAATTTCTGAGAATTTCAAATTTTTAGGCCCATAATTAGACCTACAATAAAATAATAACTGGAAAGACTGCGAAACCCCGTGCATTTTAAATGGAAAAGTTCATCCTCTGTGGTCAAGGGTTAAATGTTGAAATAAAATTCTGAAAAAATTACACGATTAGTTTTTATTTATTTGGAATTGATTTGGGGGGCGGCCCGGAAATTTTTAATTTAAACAACCACCCTAATACCTTATACCCATACGCGTCGTCGTACTGTGAAGATATTTATCGACAGTCCATATACAAGAGCTGAACCTATTTCAGGGTTCAAGTAAGAGGACTTTAATTGTAATGATGGCGAATGGTGGTAGAGGGATGAATATAATAGGAGATGATAATGATTATTACTCTGCTAATGGCGGGTGTAACGCTCGTTATACGTCTTCTGATATCAGCCGAGTGATTAAAGCCGACTATCTCATTTCCTTCACTATAACATCACGGCTTCACTAATTGGAAGTATATAACAAAGATTTTATTTATGCCCATTGCTTCGAATTTTCTCTTCGCTCTGCTCAGGATTCTCCGCGTTCAATCAACCTTTACAAATTTGAATTTGTAAAGGTCGACTTCGATCGGCCTCGATCGACTTATTTCCCGAGGAAATATTATTATAATTTCTGGATCGGGCTTTCAATTTGACCAATATCGTTCGAGGGGCTCCCGAAGGGTTGGAAAAAAACGCCTTTTCAAAGAAGTGTTAATATCTGATTTTTACCAAATTTGTTCGATTGTATATTACCCCTTGAAGCGGCGAGCTTTTGGTAATCAACGGTGCGAAATATACCGCAGTAAATTTTTACAGGACAAAAATTTTGTTCCGATTTATAAACTTCTTATTTAAAAAATTCTACGCCTGTGAAGAACGAATGGAAAATTCTGTACGCGTTGCGGAATTTCCTATACTTTCGCGATAAATTAACAAATTTCAAATTCTATTCTACCAGAAAATTGTATACGAACGTGTAAAGTTCATCGATACGCGTCGAGTCCGCAGTTTATCTTTACTCGGTTTAATGTTGCTGCAATTTTACCAACAAGCGTTTATAAATTGAATCCACTTTCGAATGAATTGAGTGAGCGATTAATCGATCCCTGCACGCATACCTACCGAATCTAGAGTTCAATTCTGTAACGATAGAATTTTACAAATACGTTTGCGGAAAACAGGGAAACGGTAAACCACTACAGACGGAAATTCGTACACATACGATGAGTCGGCGAAGCTGCGGGGAAACAAAAACCACCAGCGCAACCCCTGGCAGTATATATGTCCTACTACATACGGTGAATCGGATCGGAGAGATCAGAGAGTGAATCGTTTCGGATTATTCAGATTCGCCTACTGAAAAACCCCCGCTCGTATTTTTCGGTTTATGGACCAGACGAGAAAAATCGTTCTTTCATGCGTACATGACTATATTTTATAATAATGGAACGCGGATATAGTACCTTTATCACGTTAAACAATTATAATGTACTTCCGTTATTTATTAACTTCCAGCCATGAAAATTGAAATTTTCAAAAAAAAAGGGAAGTTATTGGTTTCGGTCCGATTTTCGGAAATCGAGTTTTCATCAGATCTCGACGTTTTGAGATCCTAGGAAGTTATTCTGACTATTTTTGGATGGACGTCCGTATGTGTGTCTGCGTGTGTGTAAACAAATTTTTGTCGTACGATATCTTTAGAACGAATCGACCGATTGGAATGGTTCTTGCGGCGATCGAAAAGGTTTATCAAGACTTAGATCTGATTAGATTTTGGAGTCGATCGGTCGAGTAGTTTCAAAGTTATTCGAATAATAAAAATTAGAAAAAAAAATTTTTTCATGTTTGTAGCGCATAACTCCTAAACTGTTCGTGCGATTATTCTCAAAACTTAATCAGATTTAAGCCTTGGATAGCCCTTTCGATTGCCGCAAGATTCATCAAAATCGAACGATTAGTTTAAAAGATATTGCTAAAATTCTTCCGCTAATATTTTCGAGGTAAATATTCTTGGCACACGGAGGGTCGGTTAGCTTAGGATTCCGAGGTCATAACACCATCTAACCTGCAACACACTGAGCCACGAGGCAGCTGTAGCACGTGTCCCGTAAAGTAAAAATCAATTATTCTAATAGTTCCACGCGCGCGATATCCTCCACGGATATAAAATCCGCGTTTTGCGGTAAGCGTGCGGATTTTCTTTTTACAGGTATTTTAAAACTCGTCGATCGATATTCCGGCCGTTACCCTCATTCAGAAAATATTAAACCTTGTCTCTGCGATCATTTTTCGACGATGAATAAATCCCCATTTTATACCTATACGTATAACATTCTCTTTCTGAAACGCAACAGCAATGCCAATGGCAATGGCAACGTTCCCGGGAGGCAATGAACCAAGAGCGTTGACGTTTTACAAACGAGTATTCCCTAGGGGTAGTGAAATATCACGCTATCTGTCCCTGCACCAGTAAATATGAGCTACGATCAAGAAGATTTTTACCTGCAGCTATATATGAGCGAACACTGAGCTCACTTTTCTTTCCATTGACACACGGTTTTCACTTTAGGTGACAGGCGTAGGGTAGGCAAATGTACGTATGTACAGTCGCGCAATAAAGTTCTTGGAGGGTCGAGGGTGAAATGTCCAAAATGAAAGGTGGCCTAGAGGAGGTCGAGCTGAGTAAATTGTCCCGAAGAACATGGGGTCTGCGAAGTCGCGTTCGCGAGATATCACAGGTTAAAAAATATCGCTTTGCGCCACGATCGTGGCGCAAAGCGATATTTTTTAACCTGCGATATCTCGCGAACGCGACTTCGCAGACCCCATGTTCTTCGGGACAATTTACTCAGTTCGACCTCCTCTAGGCCACCTTTCATCTTGGACGTTTAGTTCTGGACCCTGCATATAATAAATATTAGCCGACTGAACCACCTGAGCCTAAATTTCGACCCTACAAGAACTTTATTGCCTGACTGTACCTCTACTCAGATCTATCCGTGCATGCACGCATATACCAAACGACGTTTGATCTATTGTGGAAAAATACCTACGGCGAACGTTTTGATACATGTTATTCAGATATCAGTGTACATGATGATGCGTTCACATCGTATATCGATGCTGCAGGAACTATGATGTACACCAGCCTGCGGCAGATGAGTGAATAATATTTATTCAGAATTGAATCACGTTTGTAAATTTTTCTTACATCTATCCAGATCCACATTTTTTATCCACAGTCTAGTTCTTGGAATCTATCGCGAGAGGAGCTCAATACGTCTGTCCGGCAGATTTTGCATTGTTCAATGCTGGCCCAGTGCTCGACGCCGAGGTTCGGCAGTTGAGGCTGTGCCAGTGCTGGGCAGTATTGCCAGCATCGGTGCAGAGAGATGTGGAGTTATATGATATAAATCAGGACCCGTTCCTCGATCTTATTTTCTCGTCTTCCGTTACTGTTCAGCCAAAAGATCACAGGAACGAGGTGGCGAACGAAGCGTATAATACATAGCTGAGTGAGTGCAAAATGGAAACTGGCATTGTGCACTTTCTTACATTTTACCAGGCGCGGTTATCTTCACACCGTATGTCGCGGCTTTATTCCGGAGACTGCGAACCCAACCATGAAGGGCATTAAAGCTACGCTACGCTACGCTATCGTATCTTATTCTTTTCTTGGGCTACGGTTACGTACGTGCTTCGTGTGTGGTAAAGCTCGGAGAGGGAGGGAAACAAAGCTTCAGAAAACGAAACAGGAAACAGGATACAAGAAACGAGAAACAAGTATATGCGGATACCGTGCCAGGGTGGTGGATGTAGTTTACGTTTCTTCACTACAAAACTGTCGACGTAATATACAGTATAACTTACAAAAATCGAAAACCAACTAGTATTGGGTGTATGGTGCCAATAAATTTGTGTTTAGACGTGTAGTTTCTACGTTGTATCAGTTTAGGTACATAAATAAAGGTGATTTATCGGGAATGAAGAAGATCGGCCGGGTTCAAGTCCCGAATTTTAGTATTACCGATCTCGTAGTTTTTAGAAAGAGTATTGCCCCGAAAGTCTGGATAGCCGATTTGAAAAACTTCAAATCGAAAAACACCGAGGGTCCAAAATTCCGAAAGCTAAAGATACGAAAGATCGAAATTCCAGAATTTCAAATTCACGCATGAAGCGTCATACCCCGAGCATTAAATTTTCGGATTCTTGGACCTTCGGAGTTTTGGACTTTCCGAGTTTTTAACCGTCTGCATTCCGATCTTTCCCAATTTTAATATCCTGAACTTCAACGTTTCCGAAAATTCTGAGTCGTCTCAAATGAATTCGTAATTGTGACCGTTCGGAAATTTTTAAATTCGGAACTTCAACCCCTACCGATCAATTTATAGAAAACTGCATCAGCAAACGTAAAATTGTGATCCAGACCGTTAAGGCAATTTTTCGGAAAATGAGGCGTTTCAAAGTTTGTTCAGGGTGCAAAAAGGGGTCAAAAACTTTTCAAACAATCCAACTTTCTTTCTTCTGGGAGTAACAGCTTCCTTCTAACTAACTGTAGTCGACGTAAACGCGGTTTCAACAAAGAGTTAATGAATCTGTACATTTATACACCCTTTTTCCATAAAACAGTATTATTGAATGAAAGTAGGTACTGAGGTTTCACAACGTCTGCAGAGAAGAAAGGAGCAGTTTAATTCGAAACAATTTTATTTCATGTCACGTACGTACGGTGTTGTAGAAATGATATAAATTTATTTATCACAGGCAGAAATCGAGGGATATACCTATAGTACACATAATTTTATCACAAAAATCTGAAAATATCAGTCTAACTTCTTCATAAGTTCTCCCGAACGGCAATCGCCTGAACGATCATCTTTCAACCCTCCTGCAGTACCCTGCGCATTAAATTTTCGGATTCTTGAACTATCGGAGTTTTGGACTCTCCGAGATCTTAGCTGTCTGCATTCCGATCTTTCCCAAATTTTGACGGTTCCGAAAATTCTAAATCGTATCAAATGAATTCGTAATTTTGACCGTTCGGATCTTTCAAAATCCGGAACTTGAACCCGCCTCAAAAGAAGAAAAGAAAAGAATGGTTTCCGAAAAACAGGCATTGTAGCAGATTTCTAACAAATTTTCCGATAAAACGTCGCTGCATGTCTGTACCGTAGAATTGTCGACAATAGAATCTATGCATATACATACCATATGAATATATTTGCCCTTCACCTCCGCAGATATCAAGATGGGGTTTTCTCGTGTATATATCTACAAACAAACTCACATCTATCCGCCTTTTACGTAGTACACAACCTACTTTCGGTGTCAGCTATTGTATCTAATACCTGGTTCCAGTCGAGGGTTGTAAGTCGTTGTACACATACTCATATACCTATATCCATACATTATATACCGCGGAAGTAAGTCCCCGAAGTAAAGTCGATGGGGGGGTGGTGTAAGGGCGAGGAGGCTGCTTTAAGGGGGGTGAGTAAGCAGGGGTTTCCGTCGCGGTTTTATACGTGTATCTAGATAGAGGCTATATAGTAGGTAGTATACATGTATAAATAGGCTTTATATATTCCCTAATACGGATAAACAATGCCAACCGCCCTTTCCTACCGAAGTCTTTCGTATTTCGTCTTTACGTAGTACCTACACCGCGCGCGCGGTAGGCGTGAGACCGTAACTCCATGTAACTCGACGTTACGGGCTAGCTTCCCTCCTTGGGCATAATTTCCTCGAGGTTTTACCCCCGCACCCTTTTCCTCCCTCGCTCACCGTCTCTCGTCCAATTTCACCGAGTGGCTTCGATTTTGTGGGGTAAGACTGGTAACAGCCTAGCCAGGCTATACGTCCCACCTTACAAAACGAAATAAATTTGTCTCTGTCGAAACCCTTATCTGTGTATCAATTTACCTACGTTTTAGAAATTGTATATACCGAATTTAGGCTGGAAGAATTTTTTTGCGGCCACCTCCGAAAGACGTGTGCATTTTAAATGGAGAAATTCACCCTCTTTGCAGGGAGGCTCTATAGGGTCGAGATGGAAGGCTGAAATTTTCGAAGTATTTCTTTCGAATTATCTGGAGACGATTTATACGAATAAAAAACAATCTCAAAGACCATAATGCCTGTCAAAAACCTGCAGAACTGACGCATCATGTTATCTCTCGGAGGCGAATAGGCTGAGGTAAAAGTAAGCTACGTTATCAAAAGACTGGCAGCTGTTTAGCTTAGTATACGAAAATACGGTTCAGCGTCAACCAGACTTTCAAATTCGGATAGAGCCCGGAGGGGTTTTGTGCAAAATCTGGTTTGAGCACTGGGATATTTTATGCTAGATAGCGTGCAGAGTGTAGTCGCAATGAATTACGTAGCTATGTAATATGCGATGGAGATTATCGCGGTGTGGGTTATTCGTCTTGATTTCAAATTTCGGGAGCGCAGGGTGGATCCGCTGAAGCGTGATTATAATCTCGAGTTAAACAACGAGGGTATTAATATTCCGGTTGGAACCTTACGACAATTACCACTGCAGCCCGTCCTGCAGGATTACAATGTCCGATGTACGCGTTATACGTACGTACATACACCTACCTTATAGCTACCAGTCTGCAATGTTATCATCGAGCGGTTGGTCCGCCAGGCCCAGAATACCCGCCGATTTCATTCCCTCGCCTATTCCCTCGCCTTATACCCGAATTAGCATCGTTACTGACAATTAATTTTACGGGAAATTCCCAGGCCGTCGACCGAGGAGACGATGTGCTGCTGGGCTGCTCGGAAATAGGTAAGCGTAGGTACCTTAGCTGTACACACCGAGTCTAGACCCAAATCCCAAATTGCAGCGTATGAATATGCGTGTAATAGTAATAGAAAAAGTTCGGGCAGGGTTGATGTTCCGAATTACGAATCCGTTTGGGACGATTTTGGGAAAGATTTGAACAGCTAAAAACTCGGAAAGTTAAAGATCCGAGAATTTATTCGAGGAGCACGACGCTTCACGTGTGAATGTCAAGTTCCGTAGTTAATTCGGCCTTTCGAAAAGGCCCCTAGAAAAAGCGTTCGAAAAAAAGGACTCTTTTCGTGACATGCGAATTTTCCGAAGTTCACTCGAAAACAGATTTTTGGATGACCTACTCATTCCCAAAAATCTCTTCCGAGTGATTTTCAAAGACATCAAATGTGAGGAAAAGTGTATAAGTTCAAAAAAGTTGAATAAATGCAGAAAAACGTCCTGCGTTATCTCTCGAAATTGAGATACGGAGCTGATCTTGTGGGAGGGTTTGTTCTGTCTCAAAAACTAACATTTAGAGTGGTCGAAGTGAATTATAAAAAAATGTTGCTTATAGTTTTGAGACACTCTAATGTACGGATTATGTATGTAAGCATAGTTTACGGAAACTAATGCCGTAATATATCTCCGCGTCTCTCCCTTCAGCTGTGACTTTTTTAAAACTTGGGTGGCACAGCTGAGACTAGCCGCACGTATAGCCAAATTCGGCTTCTTTGTATCTCGTTAAAGTTTTATCGGCTAGTAGGTATGGTGTGGTGTCATATTTTGCACCTGAGGATCAACGCTCAAAGCTCAAAAGCTCAAAGCTCAAAGCTCAAAGCTCAAAGCTCAGGAGTATGCTGAAACTATTACGTTTCGGTATCGAAAGGTGGCGATTATATATTGTCATTTCTTGAATTAATTAGCAATTTGAATCAACTCATAGAAAAAAAAAAAAAAAAAAATTCTGGGGTGATTTTTTCAAAGCCTGACGTAAAGTCGAACGATTTTTCGCGTTTGTCTAATTACCGAGTGGAACGGGGACGAAGGGATAAAAACAAAAGGGAGAGCCGAGGCCTATACACGTGGTTGAGGATAGTATTATCTTGCGGTAAATACGCTGCGGTGAGACCCTCGTAGGGTTGTAATACCTGCGTGTCGTAAAAGAGCGATAAAATCACTATAAACTTGCCGTAAAATCACAATAAAGCCGCGATAAAATTACAAGGGAATCGAATATAAGTATGCTTAAGTAACGCGGGGTATTCTCCCCCTTTTTCACCATTAAATTAATTCTCCGGTACTGCAGACGACGCCACCCCCGTATACCTCGAGCTGAGCCTTCTACCTACCATTTCCGTCCGTAGATTGGAGATGGTAATATTCAGAAAATTTCAGCTAGTTGAATCGGTCAATATTCCGCGCATTTCAGAACATGGGATAAAAAAGTCGTCTGAGATGGTAATATCACTTCCAAAAGTTGATATATTCAAGATTTCTCGAAGTATATCACTCGATGAATGATTCTGAAATTTTAGACATAATCTGCATTAATTTTTGGAACCTGAGAGGAGGAGGGTTGGTATAAAAGCAATTGATTCGTATTCCCTACGGAAAACTGAGCCGAAGTTGTATCATCCAAAAATTCGTGAGTGTTATAGTTTTCAAACGAGAGCGAATTGAAATTGACCAATCAGGTTAAATAATAACGGTCGTGGCAGCCAATCACCGGCTTCTAGAAGCGCGCGCATCTGTCGACTGTGACTAGATCTGAGGGTAGTGATTGGTCAACTTGAACTGCTTCTAATTCAAAAACCGTGAGAGCGTCGTAACTTTCGCTGATACAAAATCGTCTTATTTTTTCGCAAAGAATGCGATGGGGTTTAAAAAAATGTATTTACGCTTTCGATACACCCTGTATGCAGCCAGTAAATGGCGCTTCGCGTCCGTCCATCCGGCGCCGTATTTCATCTATCATTTTCCATTTACCGTGGGGCAAAAGGTACGAATTTTCTTCGTGATTTCTTATAGACGGTAAGTCGAGAGGGAAGTTGTAAAAGCCATCGTCGAGGAAGTAAGGAGCAGTGCCGGAGGAGGCAGGAAGCGTTAGGACGGCAGCCGGTAAGTGCCGAGAGAGAACGAGATCTTATGGCGGTAGGTTTTACTCGTCAATAACCGCTTACGCCCGGCTTTGGTTGTCCCGTACTATATACCGTACCATTGCCGTGCCTCGCCATGGTCTGAAGCCGCGGCGATTTCGCAAACGATTATACCAGAATAACGAATTACCCCTCGTGCAGCTGGATGAATTGGGAGCTAACTATACGTTCCCTTTCAAAATACGTTTATTGTACGATATTGGCTGGGAATTGACTTAAGAGTTGAACCGCACGTTCGGCGATCGTTACTGCAGACATGAGCCAGAGCTAGGGCCTTAGATCTGCCTCCAGAATCTTGCCCGAATAAACCGGCATTCCCCAGCTGCGACCGGGTTCGAGGGTGGCGAGACCGCACACAGGACGGAGGAATGGGTATACATAGAATTTAGAGGTACATATATACATGGGTATATAGGGATTCCTATGTAAGGATAGGTATAGGTATAACTAGGCGACCCTCGCGAGCTTATATAGCCAGACAATACGGATGACTCCGGCTCTGACTGGGTGTCTTTGGACCCGGTGCCCGGGAGATGCGGTAGATATGCAAATAGAAGGGAGTCAACGTGCACCGAGTTCTTCCTACGCGTATCTGACGTAGAAGGAAGTCGACGAACCTTACATTATGTACTCCCAGTCTCAGGACGTATACCCACGTCGCACTCGTTTCAGTCTTCATGCTCGTACAGTAATAACTGTCAGTTTTCTTAACGGCGGTTTTATCATCACATTAGAACGAAGCACCGCTCTGTCTACGACGATTTTTTAATCAAAAAGTATGCAACAGCTGTCCTTGGAATCCGTAATGAGACGATGCTGCTCATTTCGAAACGAAATGCAACGAAATTTCATGACACTATTGACTTTCAAATTTTATTATATTTGGCAAAATTTGAATCAATTGAATTCCAATTTTTCCTGATTATGTTTCGAAAGACTGATGATAAAGGTTCTCCTTTTTTGGAGTATATCTCTTTTTCAAACGGGAATCGGTGCGGCTCTGGATGAAGGGGATCGATTTGTAACACCAGATCGCATTATGGAATGATTCAATTGTATTTTGTACTTCGGTGTAAAATTTTTTGTCCGCGTTTAACCGCGATGAGAACCCGAACGTTGGGGGTGGGATCTATTCATTGAATTCTCTTCTCTTCTCTGGTGCGTATACATACAGCATCCAGCTGCGGTCACAGTCCACGGCGTAATTCACAATTTGCATTTATATCGCAACCGGGAAGGGGCGATGTTTTTAAATCGAGAAATCAACGCCTTCGGTGATACTGGAACAACGAGTTTGTAAATCTTGTTGCTCATTATCATCCGCTATTGTATAAATCGCTAACGAATTGTTCGGGGGGGGGTACGTTCGACGCCGTTTTTCACCCGTTTTTATCCCCCATATCATATCGGCTATCCCGCAGCACCTGCTCTACACACGTTTCCTTGAGCTCCAGATTTACTTGACTATTTTCACCGCGCCAGAACGCCTTACAATATATATCCCATTGTCGACTTTCCCCACAACACCCATAGCTTCTCACCTTGCCTTACCTCCTCTTTCATTTCATTCAATTCCATTTCATTCGCCTTTTTCTTTCATCCAGGGTGCATCGAAATACGTGAATACGGAAATAGGTTCGATCGCGGATGGTTTGATACGAGCTGTTCTCTTCAGAGTGAGACCCACGTGGAATTACCCAGGCGATAAGATCGGGCAATGAATTTGTGTAAACTTGTCTCCCGCATCGCTAAATCAATTCATCGCGTAAGTCGAGGGAGTCTGTCGCAGATGGTTAGAGGAGTTTATATCGGGAGTGTCTGACGTATCAAAAATTCATTTGGGTTGGTATATACACGGTATGAGGTATATATACTTTCGCACCTCCAGATATCTTTATCAACTGAACTCACTTATCGAGTTTGAACCCGTCTGGCTAAACCCTTTTAGTATAAAAACGTCGAGTCACTCGAGTCACGTTCGATAATATTCTAAGCTCGGATTTTGTATTGATGGCACGATTTTTCTCGAGACATGGATACAACGTCATCCCTCATATATGATATATACAGCGTCAATGAAATTGATGCGTGTCTTTAGATATCCGAAAATTTTATGCGCCAGCTGGAAACGCGAAAGTTTATCTGACCGATATACATACACAGAGACCAATCGATCAACCCTACTTCGCCAATTGTTGCAAAATAAAATAAAATAAAAATCCAAAATAAATCTGGATGAGAGAATTTGGAGAGAATCTTTTTCGGGAGTGGTTGACTCTTCCAAGGAACTCTGCCATTCGTCTTCGTTGGACGTCGTAGCTTCGGGATCTACTAAATTGTTAAACAGGGTTACTCCGTGCAACAGCTAGAGCTGTATTACGATATACACATATCGCATAGGTATAGATATACATATGAGGGTAATATACTAGTTGGATAACATATAAACGGCGAAATTATTGCTTAGACAAGACGTAAATGGAGTTCTTCGTATCAAGGGGGCTCAGGACTATAATTGAAGCTCCAAAAAATCGATTTTTGGTCGTTTCGGATTGCCAAGAAACCAAATAAGAGTCAGGCTAGTACTTCGGAATTTTAATGTGCAGGTTATCGATATGTTAAAAATTATGGAAGTTATATCCTGCATGCGCTGAAGATGGTCTTGCGTAGCGCCACAACTCGAGTCTGTGGAAATGGACCGAGGTGAACCGATCATCTGAAGGCGAAATACTTTGAGGCGAGTAATTTATACGATCAAAACTACAACATAAAACTTTTTGGGAGAAATTGAACAAAAACTTTGGAAGCTGCACACGAATTAAATTTTTTTTTTGTACATATTTACGGTTAAAAATGGTCTTCAATCGTTTTTTTTTCAGTCTTACAATTATGCAATGTTCTTGGGGAAGTTCCATGTTCTGGAGAAACGTATTCTACAAATTGAGTTCAAATTTCAAGTGAAAATAACCACCCGTTCGAGAGTCACGATCTCCACCGTGTTCGAAAATCTAGTTTCGAGATAAACGACTTCAAAGTTCAGAATACTTTTTTCTCCAATATATGATGGAAAAAATTTCCGAACCCCTTTCACGCTATCCCTGGTCCATCTAGGGCTTCATCAGCTGCGAGATCTCGTTCGTCCTTTCCTGTTTTTTTCTTCTATTTTCCGTTCCAGTCTCTTTTGTCCCCTCGTTTTGTTGTTACTCGACCGTGCACTCGGTTACGTTTAGCGCTATAACTTGCGTACTTTTTCAAATTTCACCATGAACTTTCATTAAAAATATTCGTCAAAGAAGCGACCATAAGAATCAATAATTAAAAAAAAAAAGAATCGATTTCTTGAAGTTTCAATAGTCCTGTTCCCCCCTCGAAAAATCAAACAGTTAGCTGCCAGTTGCAGTTCTGGTTTGTTACCTTATAATATACTGCTTATTGGGTTAGAATTAGTTGGAGTGGATTATCGCGTGCAAGTTTCGACACCTGACCTATTAAACAGTAGAACCTGATGTACAGGTATTAATTAATTTGCCTGGGATCATTACGGGGGTAAAAAGTTAGCTCGCTAATAGTAAGACCGCGCCCAGAGCTCATTGTCAGGTAGTGGAGCTAGGCTAATCGGGTTTCATGTATTTAACGTAATTACAGGCGCGTCTGATACCCACATCCGATGGTCTCACCCTTCCTGAACGTCCTGGGTGAATCGTGACGCGCTTACTATCCTCGCGACGTGTGGATAAGCGGATCCCATCGTCAGCGTAAAATACACGGAAGGAAGTAAAAATGTACTTGGCCCAGAATTCAATATTTACTCATTTTAATGCGATGGGATTAAAAGCTTTTAAAATTGGAGGAAAAAAAACTGATTCCGCTTTTGATAAGGATCAAAAAATTACGGAATTCATTGGGATACTCATTTTTAACACCATAAATATGTAAACCAGGCCAATCGCCTCGCTTTTTTAACCCTTATTACATCCCAAACGCTGTTACAAGCTCGAACAGAATTCGGCACGAGCTTTCGTCATTAAAAACCCCTAAAAATCGACAAAATTGGCTGAAATAGTCTACGACTGATCATGGTTTCACAAAAATTGGGTACAGCGAAAATTTCAGGTAAAATATCAGCACTGACGATTACGGAGGGTGAAGTTCAAGGGACGGGAATACAAGAAAAAAAAATCTTTTATTTAGTAAGAAAAACGTTAAAAATTCTTTTCAATGTACTCGGCGCGGGACTCTACCGAGTCTCTTGATAAGATTCAGTCGTGGGGGGGGGTCGTGCAGGGCTCGATGAATTGAATCGCGAGGGGCAATTTGGGGTTGCGATAGGCGGACCCAGAACAATATTTGCAAAGGATTGTACGTGCGTTTGTTTTCTCAGGAAAATTAAACAACTTCAATGCGAACCGTTTAAATTCGAATGTCTGACGTTTGTCCGGCGAATTATACTCGCGGGCATATGTAACGCGAAGTTCACTTGCTTTTCAACTTCCACTATAGTTCCTCGGTTCGCTGTATGACTTACTTAACAAAAGCTGCAGTGGACTTTCGAGCACTCGGAAAGATCCGTTGAACGTCAACAGAACCCGAATTTAAACGGCGAGGGAAACCTACTCCGGTCTCTCTACAGCTACTTCGGGAAACTCTGGTCTGACCTCATTCACCACACTCAACCCGCTCGTTTCGTGTTTACACTGGGTCCACCAGCAGTCGCCCTTGGGCAATTGGTACGCAAAACTTCGTCTCGGACATCTCTTGAAATTCACTGTACAGAAATTTACTGGAACAATTGTTAACCGCGTCGGTCATTAAATGGGAGAAAATTAAAAGGGTTGCGTTCGGGTATAACGGAATCCCTTTGGTACTCGGTGAATTTTTTTCTTTTGGTTGAACAAGAAAGGTAAAAGATCCATTTTGTGATCCGTAAAACAAACTTTGGAACGCGCTTTTCTGGATAGTTTTACTAATTGGCTGATGGATATCCTTTCTCCGGAAATGGTCTCGATTGCAGTACCGTTCTTAACGATCGTCTGTCTTCAAATCAAACCCAAGACTGTGTTCCTCGTTTCTCGTATACCTCGCCCCACTTTTTTTTTCATCTTTTATTTATTGGCTCCGAAACGAGTATCGGACAAAGCTTTTAGCCCGCTTTGAATTACGACTCTGTAGCATCTGTTCTTCAATATTCTTTGCGATCGGACTTTACATGGAGATTTCTTTTCATCTTAATTCACCGATAGGAATTTTCGTTTGTGGATATCTCGGTTCAGGAATTACGCCGAAATTCCTCAGTCCTGAAATCGCTCAAAGCTGATCCTTGCTTATTTATCCTTAATTATTGTCTCACTCAATTGAAATTCGTAGTTCCCATCCGCGGAAAAGCTCGGTTCCTTTACTCCCGCAGCTTTTATCCATCAGATTGAAAATCTCTATAAAGTTTGCACCTCCCGCGGCACGGTTCACGCGATTAACAATTCTTATCGGTGAAACCGGGGAGTATAAGGTATAAGGTACGCGGGTCTCATAAGACGTTGAAAAAGAAGGACGAGGGGTAGGTACACGGGAAAGGAGAACGAGGAGAACGCAAACGAGTAAGAAACCCGAAAAAAGGTAAGTAAACGCTGTTCGTTGGCGCGGCGTAACCGGTGGTCGTGAACCGTAGGTAATCGTTAATCGACCGGGCCATTAGTGGTACGGGCACAAGGAACCGGGACCCATTCCGCGACGATGGTATCGCTCCGAGTCGAGGTTCGACTAAGACTTTTTTTTGTCTTAGTATACGTGAGCTTTTGGCTCAAAACTGGCCAAATTTATTGTCGATCTTCTTGAAAATTCTCAAAAATTGAGGATACAATAATTTTTCCGTAAAAAGCTTCTGCGCGCTATACCCACGACGACGTTCCTACTTCCATCTAGTAGATTATTATCAAAATTAACGCCCATGAAGCATGTCGTTCTAACTTCAACCGTATTAACCTAATTAATTAACACGTATAGGCGAATGATTAATTAGCCACGTTGTTAGCGAGACGACTGGAGTTCCTGTAATCTTGAAAAGAGAGAAAAAATGAGGGGGGAAAAAAAAAGAAACTAAGTGCTCGTAATGGGGGATAGTTACGTTGCGGTAGAATAATGATTGTTATTAGTCAAGCTTACAGAACATTTACTTAATGCTTTCCATCTGTCGGTGTTTGTGTTTCTTATACATGTGTGAATATAGGTATATATGTATAAGTAAAGCTTCGTGGGATAGTCATGAACTGTTCAGTATCTCACACCTATACCATATAACCACTGGAGTTTCCATACTGAGGGTTCCTAAATGCCCCCATTGTCAGTACTGCCTTTTGTGCACTAATCTTACCCGGTTTTCAGCTTTATAATTCATATTATCTCGTGGTTATTAGTTACGTTCGCGTATAACTCAGAGCGTTTAAATACGCGAGTCAAGATTTCAGGTAAATTTCCGTCTTGTTTATACATACAATAGGTACAGGTGTTAGTTACTCGCATAGTTATAGCTCCGCGGATACGAAGAAAGGTAACTAGAATTTGAACCAAGTTTGAAAATTTCAATTTTCGAGATGAGAATGTAATACTACCCAGTATTTAGAGCTGAGGAGTTTAAAGCCCGGAACGTGAGGCTAGAGATGACTGACTATGAGCTTTTAACGAGCCTGAGGCGATAAACGGTCGGTATTATGATCTGGGCTCACTGCGATCTTTGAAATTTACTTTTTCCTTATAAAAACACGTGCTGAGGCTTTTTTGAATTTTTTTTTTTGTTACAAAAATTTTCGTGAATTTTCTGAAAGCGCGGAGTGATAAACAACGGCGAAAAAGCTCCGTGTCCATACGAGGTCGAAAAACACCCTCGGACAATCCGACGACAAACATGAATAGCCTAACGAAGATGGACGAGCCTCTTCCCCCTAAACTCATGCACTTTTATCTCTTCCACCTAATTGATAATTTATTATACATACAAAATTCTATACACAAACCTTTCCGGTGTTGCAGTGAAACGAAAAGCTTTGATTTAATTTTGGGGGCTGCGGGGGTTGGGTCGTGAATTTTAAAAGCTCCGGACGGTCAAAATCACTAATTCATTTCAGACGATTCCGAACTCTTACCTGAGAAAAATTTAAAGCTCAGAGTATTGAAATTCGAATTTTTACTCGATCTGTTTTATACCCCAAAATCAAAGATTAAAATGTCATCCGAAAGCCGCTGACTTGGCTTTGAAATTCAGTACAGACGTAATACGTGGTGAGTCTTTATTCTCGCCTTGTGAACCGATCGTAGAGAGTCACGTTCGAAAATTACCCCCGTCTTCTATTGTCGGGGTTGAGCTTTACGCGGAATGTTGGAAGGGGTTTCGAGCGCAGAACGAATCGATCGTCGTAAAATACCCTGGACAATGAGTAATCGGATTCTAAGGAAGTGCTGCAGCAAAGCCTCTCGACGTCTGAGCGTACGACACCTTTCTGTGCTTCTAGATTAAGTGTAAGTACACACATACGTAAACGTGGAGTATAATGTGAACGAACACAGACACAGTCACGTGTGTGAATTCTGGATACTTGTACATGTACAATGCGAGTGAGTTTTGGGTCTTGACAAATAGCCCCAGTGTTAATCCCCCGCAAGCTCAAAGCTCTACGAGGATAAGGATGAGGGTGAGGTGAATTAAAATTGCCTGATTCTCGGCGACAAAGAGCACCGAATAAGAAGAGGGTTTGGGTAGGAGAAGGTGGGTACATACCAACCGCAGGGTGCGTATAGCCGGGGGTTGGTTATATTAAAATACCTCGACTCGATCCTCGTCAAAACAATTTCTGAGACCTGCAGGAGCAAAGTCCTAAGCTTTCGGGTCACGAACGATAGAAAAAAGCTGCTTGATATCGTCGGTATAACGAATCGAGCCGAGGTATAGGTAGAACGCGATATTCTGCCCTCATTTATCGCAATTATTGGTTCAGGACGTGGGGGAGCTGGGCGACACCCTGCCGACCACTGCGACGAACCTAATTCCCTCGTTCCATAATTTTCCCTCGTTAAATTTTCTCCCTCGATATTCCAACCGCGTACTTATATACCAACGACTCGCGGATTTCTCTTTGGTCTTTGCATGATCCTCGCGGAAACTGTCTGACAAGTTTATAAAAGCGTGATATTTAGGTAATGAAATTTATTTATATAACGAGCTACAGGGATCTTATAAGGAATTTTTTTTTTTTTTAAGAAATTCAACTGCGAGAAGTGGGAATCGTCGTATTCGAAAAGTACCATTTATTAATTTCTTCTGGTTAGATGTTACTTTATAATGTTCATTCAATGTTTTTTATTTTCATTATATTCTTGTTCATCTCACTTTACCTCAAAACATTTATACATATTACAGGGTTTTTTTTTTCTTCATATATACGTATATACAAATGTGTACATTTTTTTTCTTCTTATTCTCATTACAATATCGTCTTATTATAAATACCTATAGAGATTTAAGGGTGGTTCTTATTTAGCGGGAGAATTTAGGGTCGAGATAAAAAGCTGAAATTTTTAAAGAATTTCTTCCGAATTATTTGGAGACGATTTGACAGGGTGGCCGCCAAGAAATTTGCCCACACTCTGAATAAGGACCACCCTAATAGACACCTATAAACTTCCAGGTATTCTAAACGTTACATAGGTCCAGGTATGTGCTGCTGTAATGCATATATAACATACTCGTATATTATAGGTGTATATAGTTATTATTTGTACATGTTTATAATATACATAATTATTATATATAAATGGTTTTTGAATAATTGACTAAATTGATTATTATTGGTCGCTGCAGCAACGGCTACCCACGTTCCAGCACAAACATTGAGCTATCAAGATGTTGCTGTATAATATTTTAAAAATCCGCATGAATTAGGAAGAACAAATTACTATTTTATATTAGTCGTATAACGAATTGATCGATCGGGAAAAAAAGCTTGAAGAATAAATTATCGACTGGCGAGGGAAAGCGCTCCGTCTTTCTTTTCTTTTCTTGCCACTTAATTCTACTAATGGTGTAAAATGACTGTAAAAAAAGGAAAAAACAAAAAATATATAATAATAAAAATTCTTCACGATCAACTTTTCGACCCCTTATTATTATATAACATATACCTTGTGCTTATTATCTCGGCTTTATGTATAGATTGATACTAAATATATAGGTATAAATGCAACTCTGTTCGGCTGAAACGAGAGTAGAGTTTTTTGAACTCTTATGACATTATGGTATCGGTTTAGAGTCGCATTGGAAAAATAGTATTCCTAGTATAATAGGTGTATTATAATTATCACTAATTATTTCCTACCTACGCGTTATTACATTTATGTGTGTTGTATATATATGTATAATATATATAATATATATTTTCAGGGCGGTCCTTATAAAGGTCATTTTTGAATTTCGATCGTTACGTCCTCGAAAACTCTTCGAAATAGTTGAAAAAAACAATCCTGTAAATTTTCGGCTCTTAATATTAATATTAACCCGACCCCCCAAGACGACGGAAGTTTCAAATGGAAAAACACGTGTATTTTTTCAAAATCAAACTTTGAATTTTTATAACTTTGGCAATAATTGATGAAAAAATTTGAAATTCGGCACCAATGTAGTTACTTATGTGATGTATAAAAGGGTGCATTGGAAAAATTTTTAGACAGTTATTTTCTTACTTCTAGACATGAAGAAATTTTTTTCTTTTTTTTTTTTTAATGTTGAAGTAAGAAAATAACTGTTCAAAAATTTTTTTCAATGTGCCCTTTTGTACATCATATAAGTAACTACATTGGTGCCAAATTTCAAATTCTTTCATCAACTATTGCCAAAGTTATAAAAATTCAAAGTTTAATTTTAAAAAATATATGTGTTTTTCCATTTAAAACCTCCGTCGTCTTGGGGGTCGGATTAATATTAATATTAAGTGCTGAAAATTTACAGGAATTTTTTTTTGTAACTATTTGAAAGAGTTTTAGAGGGTGTAACGATAAAAATTCAAAAATGACCTTTATGAGGACCGCCCTAATATTATATAGATTGTAAGAAATATTATTAAATTCGTGATTAAACGCGTCACGATGATAGTAATTAGTATAAAATTAGCGTAATGTTATGTATATATACATATAGGGCATTCCATACCAACTCGACTTGGCCGTTGACCCTCGTCAGGGAATTTTTGTGTCATTCTTCTGACTCCAAATAGTAATGAGAATTTTTTTCTAAAAGAAGAATCTAAAAGAAGAATCTAGCTGTTATTTCGAGTCAGAAGAATGATACAAAAAATCGCGGATCAGATCTGAGAGGTCGAGGGTCACGGCCAGGTCGAGTTGGTACGAAATGCCTCATATATATAAAATACTACTCGCGACAGCTATAGGTATACGGTTCGTATTTCTATAATATTATATTCATACACGATCGTTTATTATTAACGATAGTGAAAATGTGTGTAGAATTTTGTGAACTAAGGGTTTTATGCACAAGGATTGAGATAAAAACACGTAATATAACAATTGTTCATAATTCCTTAAAGGTATAAGGAGAAGGACTCGTATATTCTTATATACGTAGGTATATAGGTATATCTGGTACAATATAGGAAAAAAATTATCGTCTGTGTATTTTAACAGGTAAAGCATATACATAGGTACATAGTAATTATAAATATTATCAACTTTATACAAAGATATGTATATAATATATATATATTGTAATTATTTATCCGGTTGATTATTACTCGTGTCATGTATCTATATATTTATGTATATATTTATTTATACATATGTATATATGTATAATTATATTATTATAGGTACACTTTGCCTTGTACTGTAAATAAAATATTTCATAACAAAAAACAAAAGATAAAATAACATATAATAATAATAATAACAATTAACATGGTTTTTCTTCTACACAGCCTATACATTTATATGCTTACGATAAGTGTGCTCGTATAAGAGATTCATAGAACGGGTAAAGACTGCAGTAACGTTCATATTGCATTTGTCTTATTGAGAATAAATCGACACTGCGATTGAACCAGTTCGTTAATAAATAAAACTCTGAATTGTTGTAATAAAATATTAAATAATATATATCCTCTTAAGGGTGTAAGGTATACCTATATTCAGGATGTAAAAATTGGACATATTTTCAGGGATTGTCGAGACTATCCCAAGTAACCCACAGATTCCTTGTTTCAGGCTTTTATTATACACTGCAGTGTCGTCTACAAATTTTGATATTAAAAACCCTCGCGTCTTACATCATGTGGCCGTCAACGTAGATCGAAGTGAGCTCTGTAAAAATGACGTGGGTTACCTGTGGACCTAATTTCAAGATCAATTTTAGTCCTAATTAGCTCCAACTTCGTGACTTTACTTAATATTAATGTGATTCTGATGTGAACTAAGATTATCAAAAAATATTCAATTTTGCATATATTTTCAGATTTTTAAAATCCGTATATTGAAAGATCCGAAAATTTGAATTTTCTCGAATTTTTTGCAGCCAAAGAAACAAATATTTTTAGGATCTTTTAGTCTACGCCAGACCTACGTATAAAGACTATAAGTAAAAAAAATTATAGATTGATTGGACTAACGGTTAATTAGATATTGAGTCAACAATTAACTTACGTAATTTTTACAGAACTTACTTCAATCTGTGCTTCAAGTTTTGTAGGCAACATTACGCAGAATAACGTTCCAAAACATGACATTTGTTTATTATCTAGCTTACCTGCCACAGTCCGTGTAAATGTGCCGAATTTTTAAATCCTGAATATATGTATATGTCCCCCTTTGAGGTAATTCGCATTAGTATATACCGCGTTACGTATGCATGTACGTGTGTTTAATATACGATCACCTGTGACGTGTGTACCATCCTTTCTCTGAAATGAAATTTTTCTTTGGTTGAAATAGCGGGGGATCAAAAGTGCGTTTTTTCCAGTACCCGAATTCGATCACATTCATACGTACAGTATACTCAGTTGCCTAAAAAAATCACGACTTGTTATTAAATCGAAATTACGATTTAGTTAACGATTTATAAAAATGAAGGCGCCACCGTCGCCCCGTTTCTCATAAGCGGCAACCTTATGCGATAAACCGTTCGCGTGCATGCCGAGTCCGATGAAACTATTAAAAACGAACCGACGCACCGACTTCCTCCTTATTATCAATTCTCTGATGCATTAACATTGCGCGGTTCTCCACGACGAAGGTTCTGCTCCTTGGCCACGTGGGGTAGAACGGCGCAGCCCTTAGTCAAGAATCATCATTTTCCTCGTCCTGGTCCTGGTCCTTGTTCTGGTCCTGGTCCGGTTGCAGTTCATCCTCGTCGAGAGAGCTCTGAGTGGCGACGCTAACGCGGCGGGGAAGCCGTCTGCGATAGGGCTCCCACTCACCCCCAGCACTCCGTCGTCAGTGAGTCGCTATTACGTCCGGAGCACTCTTGGTACTCTCGATGCTAAACGGGCGTCGTTCCTGTTCAGGTAATTCGATAACCGCTTCGGCCCTGTACCTGGGGTCGTTCCCCTGCCCGGATTGCTTCATCCCTTGACTTCCGTGTGATCCCTGGTTCCCCACAGTCCCATGTGTCGACGGTGCACTCCCCGACGAGTGCTGCGAACTACCGACAGTCGTTGTTCCAGAGTCCAGAGTACTCTGCCGCGAGTACTTACCGGGGGAATGATAGTTGTCGCGTTGCGGGGTTGGTTTCGGACTCTGGAAGCGTTGATAGGTGCAAAGATAGTCCGGAGGTTCAGCAGCAGGATACCGTTGGTCATGAATCGACCATCCATGTGGCGGCGGTGGGATCCCAGAGGAAATTAAAGCACTGTGCCGAACGCAGGTTGAAGCCGGACTGCATCCGCACCCCGAGCACTGAGATTGAGAAGCCGAGTTCTGTCTCCCAGGTGGAGGAGCACCGTCAAAGAGGCTTTCCCTGGTCTGGCAGAAATTGTCGCGAGTTTCAGGCTCCTCACTCGATTCCTGAAGTCGTTCCTGCGTCGCATTACTGGCATTGTTACTCCGGTGGATGTCGTTCATCTCTTTACAGTTTGCCGAGTATTCTGCCTCACGGGCTAGCAACTCACGAGCATATTCGTGCGCCATAAGAGCACACGACGATGGCGGGGGTGGGGGAAGAAGTTCTTTGCTTGGAGCCACCTCGAGACTTGGAGATTCACTTGAACCCCGATGCTCACGAGAGTCGGCTCTCGTAGCAGCCATTGGACAGGGGGTAGTCTTCCTGCCGATTTCATCCAGCCGATTTTCACGGGATTGTCGGATGTGCTCCTGGGAAAATTAGCCGGATTAAAAAAGTTTGTGACGCAGCTTTTATGGTCAGTTATGTTCGCACAAAATTTACTAAAACCGTATCAAGACATTTGGTAGACGTGGTAGAAAACGGAGAGAATTGGTCTCCGTCCAAGTTTCATATTTCACCGTCTTTTCAATAGTCGATTTACATAATCTAGTTCCATCCTAATCACGAACGGTAGCCGTATATCACTAATTCGCAAGCGATTGCTCACTCGAATCGAAATAGCCTTTCGCCTGCCTACATTTCGACCATATTTATACCCGATTCCGGATGTTATATCCCGATTTCCGGTCCCCAAAATTTCAAATACTGCATTAATCTGTATAAATTGGTGTTAGCTGCAGAGTGATCGATTAACGTTATAATTGCTTCGCGTGTATATAGATATACGGCCAGAACTAAATACTAATCGAAGCTGTGATTGCGATTTTTGTTTAATTATCGCAAATCATGCGTTTGACGGAAAAATTTAGCTTCGACGATATATATTTTTCGGTTATCATTTAAATTGAAACATCGTACGAAGATGTGCGATAGAGCTTTTTCTTTTTACCTGTATTATCCTGTGGTCTCGTATCAGCTTCCGTATGCAATTAAATACAAAGGCGAAGCTCATGCCGGACATGATCAACGAGAATACGACGAGAATGATGATGATGTGTTCCTTGTCGAGGAAACTGCCACCGCCGTCGTTCTGTGGATAAAAAAAAAAAATAATTAAACCGTGGTTTAAGACGAGAGGGTTGAACACTTGACACGGTTTAAATTTACTGTAAAACAGATGTAACTCCCTGATCGCTGCAGGGAGGCTAGTCGCGTGTTGCGATATAGATTTAGACTTCATCCTCACGGGACACGTCCTACGCTTGTTTTATACCCAAAGCTACGACACATCCGCTTAGTTCCTTCCCTGTAGGTTCACGATGTAAAGGCAGACCCGGATACTGTCGGAGGTAGAGCTAGGTGAGACTATAAATCGCGATTGGTTATTTATCGCGCGAATTCAGGGCGCGTTCTCGATAATCAACTTGTTACGAGTTCAGTCCTGTACGTTACCTTTTTCTTTTTCCTTTCTTTTTTTGACATCCTGACACCCGTTGCTCATTCTGGTTTATGGCTTAGTCGTGCTGATATTATATACTCAGGTCAAAAACCGAGGCTAAATTTTACTCGCAGGACGTTGTATCCGCGCGATTGATTCAATAGAGGGGAGCTTGAAAGCTCGAAATTTCTCTTTTTGAGTGAATCAAATATACTCGCAGCTTCCGATTGAGCGAACCTTTGTTTAGATCCTGGCTGCATCCAATATCCTGCAATCGCGGTGTATGAACTCGATACTTATATGAACAACGGCGAAATAAGTTTCCCATCGATTCAGCTTTACGTTCGCTCACGGGACCTTTCGATATTGAATTTGTATCGCAATTCAACCGTAAGCAATATTCTACAGAGTATCGAAGCCGAAGGACAAACGCGACTTCCGTAAACAAAACGAAATGTAACGAAACGGATCAAAACAAAAAAAAGAAGAAAAAAAATCAATAAAATTTGAAGATTGGTTTTCACCGAATGGTAAACCGGGTCAAACATGTCCTATACCTATAAGGGAGGCTAGTCCTGTTTGTCTTTGTCATTTTTTCCACGATATACCCGCAAGTTTTAATTCTCCCTGCTTTTAGCGTTCGCTTACTTATTTCCCGGTCGTTTCTCTCTGGGAATATACAGTCTCGCAAATGGAGTATGGAGTGGCAAGTGATGTACTTCGGTGGTTCCGCTCATTCCCCAAACTTCAAGACCCTGCGGAGTGCCGTTCGCCACCTGCGTATTCGGTTTCATAATATACCTGAGCCCTTAAGCTCGGTTGGCGCGTTAAATTATCGATCCGATTCTTCCGGCGATAAGAACCATTGCAGCCAGTTCTAGCCACGGTTTAATACCGAGTCGATCGCTTCCCCATAAACGGACAACTATGCAACACACAGAATGGGGCGCTAATCGGCGAACCCGCAGCCGACGCGTTATGACCCTCGCTGGAGTCAAATCCGCGCCCTAAATCAGTGGCTATAATATATATATACCGAAATATGCATGTATAGGTATATACATACGTGAGCCATGTATAAACATAAGTTACTTTATATACGAGCACAGGAAATGAATACTTTTTCAATACGTATCCGCGTTCACTGAGCTTTTTCATCATGTTGTAAAGTTTCCTTGGGGTTCCCGAATCTCGATCACACCCTTGGGTATCATGGAGGGAACTTGCCACTCACGAATACTCGACAGCTGCTGGGTGTAGAGTGAAATTCATTGAATTCAACTCAGGCTTTATGAAAATTTTTATTCTGGGTACTGTCCAAACGAAAGAGGGTATAGCCTTCGCCTCAAAGCTCACCGGATATCGGTAACAGATTTTTTTTTTCTGAGTGATGTTTTCGGGGAACGATTTTTTGGGCTTTCTTCGCGATTTTTAGTTTTTTGAAATGTCGAAACTCGGACTTAATGTTCATGCAGTTCTCGAACAAACCTGATTCATCATTGCGATCGAAAATCTTACTCACTTCACAGCCGTCCTCGTCCCATCGCAAACGACAGTTGACCCATCCGTTGCAAACGAGTTTCTTTGATATGCACCTCGCATCTTCGCAATCGTACTCATCGTCTCTGCACGCTGCAAATTTTTCAACGATTATTACCTACGTTAAGAGGTTGAAGTATTTTATGCCCAAATCTGACCAAAATCTGACCAAAATCCTTAAAATAATCCCGAAGAAATCCTTGAAATTTAGCGCACTGAACTCTGCACGTGATACCACGCTTTGTATAATCGTACTGAATTTCTTGTGAAATATCTGACTTATATGATTCTCGGGAAATCCTCAAAACCTTGTAATCCACGATACACTGGGATTTCAGGGAGTTTCTAACCCCCAGGGCTCTGCTCGTCTAAAGTCCCCCGCGAAAATTCCGCAGGTAATGTTAAAAGGGACATTCGGGTTGTGAGATTATAATCGAATGCCAGTTGTATAACTTTGTATAAATTTTCTCGTAGATCCGGGACTCACTTTTGTCAATTTTATCTCTGTAGGCGGTCATGAGACAAGTAAATTTGCTGTCCAATGCCCTGGGCTCGATGTAAAACCGTATGAAGACTTGATGAGTCCCGCTGCTTACGAGGTCGGCGATACTTCCGCAGAAATTTTTCAAACGAGAGGGCATGTCGGTACGACCGTCGAATACATCGACAAAGTTCGAGTCGCACTCGTTCGGCCTTTGCAGTTTGAATTCTGAGAAGTTTAGCTGAATCTGTGAAAGAAGTGGAAATGAAAAGTAAAGAAATTAATGAAAAATTGGTGAAGGGAGATACTGTATACGTGGGCGTTATTTTAAGTACGTTCATCGACGATGTATGTTTAGTATTATATGTATACCTTCAAATCTGATGCCACTGTAACCACCCACATGCAGTCCAATGCCACCCCGTTTGATTCCGCCAATTTCCTTTTGTTCAATACTTCCGTGTCGTTACTACCAAATATCGACTGGTTACGCCCAGTCACATTAAACAAACATGACTCTGGCTCTGGGGGTACACCCTCTGAGAAAGAGACACAGGGTATAGTACGGATATATTGTTTATTTTTGATGGATGATAAGAAAAAAATTTCAAGAATATGTCAATGTTCCCCCATGAATTTTCTCAGAACAATTACTGTATCGCTCGAACGATCTTGTTTCATACTTTATTCACATTTATTGTCAATCCATGAACTTCGAAAATCCAAAAATTTTCGCTCTGTATCATCTTTCAGCTGCCCAACTTCAATTTTCAATATATTTTATATCAATTGATATTTTGATGTTAAAACTCATCGTGTATGGTGTTAAAGGTGACTTTGGGGTTGAAGTTCTGAATTTGAAAGTTCCGAAGGGTCGAAATTACGGTTCCGTTTGAGACAATTTAGAATTTTTTCAGAAACGTTAAAATCCAGAATATTGAAATTCGGAAAAATTCGGATCCTTTAGCTTTCGGAATTTTGGACTGACTATGCAGACTTTCGGGGGAATACCCTTTCCGAAAACAGCTGCTCGGTGATATTAAAACTCAGATATTTGACCGTTCGGAACTTTTAAAATTCGGAACTTCGACCTGGGCTCGTGACTTACTGTCAGTGGGTCTGGGTATCATGTTCCACACGGCCTTAAATCCACGATACTCAATGTTCTCATCACTGTGAAAACGGAGCCATAAATACCGTGTCTTCGAAGTTAGTTCTGGGGGAAATTGTTTCCCGCAAAAGATGCCGAGGGGTGTCGCATACCCGTGCTGTCCATCTCGTACCTCCAAATAGTCGAATCGACATTCATCGCTTGGCTCCATGTCGAATCGGTCCCGAAAGCCGAGTGTTAAAAGCATCCCTTTGTCAGCTGCACAAAAAAGGCGACATTTTAGGAACGTTTTAACGTTCAATGATTTCACCCCCTAATTTAATAAAAAATAAAACAAGAAGGTAAATGATCGGCTGACCACGATGGGCCAGACCTAAAACTTCCCGGCCGAATCTTTCAAGGAAACAAAAAAACACATGTATGACGATTTCGTAAAATAATTATTGGTAGGCAATTTTCAGATGAGAGGGGTTAAAAAAAATCTGTCCTTGTATTCGTGATCGACGGTCCAGAAAACCTTGAGATACCAATTTTCATTGGAATCCGTCGACCCTTTCTCGAGATATCGTCGATTAAATTATTTTTTTCAAAATTTTGGTCTTCGAATATCTCAAAAACTACTGGACCGATCAAAGCCAGAATTTCATCAGTTCTAAGATCGGAGAATACGTGTCGATTGATACCAAATTCATCAAAATCCGATCATGCGTTCTCGAGATATCGTCGGACAAAAAAACTGATCGCAGACATACATACACACACCCAGAGGTCCATCTGAAAATACTCGGGGGTGATTCTCTTGACCTTGGAACGTGGAGATCGGGTGAAGACTCGACTTATCATTTTCGGGGTGGTCACAATAACTTCCCTCTTGCTAAAGCGGGTAGTTAAAAACGAAAATTTTCAGCCAAACTTGAAAAAAAAAAACTAAATTGAAGTCTCTTTTCCCCCAACATGTTAGTATCTCGCATAGACTTGATCAGATAAATTATAATGTCCTCTTCTCGGTATAGATGCTTCCTAGTTGGCCCAAGATGGCATTAAAGAGTTTCTTTGACAGGCCTTTGCCTCCAAAGTGGATAGTAACTCAATTTGAGCGTCAACCACTAGCGGGCAACCCGGTGCCTCATCGTGAACCACATCGTGCAAAGTGGGAAATAAACTTGTTAAAAAATCAACTGTGATATAAAAACCCGTGTCTTTATCACGTGTATGTGCAGGTGCTGGCTTCGCGCTGATGATGATCGCATCGGCTACCGGATCACGAGAAGACAGAAAAAAAAAAATTTAGAAAAAGTCCGCGTGTGTGTTTAAACATGTGAACATATACGTATACGTGTGTGTGTGTGCGTACATCAAAGAACAAAGAAGATCCAATCCCTGTTAACACGTTCAATTAGCTTTCCGCTATCACGGCTCCCACAAAAGCGGTTAAGCAAGCAAAGCGAAGCCTCTTCTGACTGGGTCCACGTTGGAACATACGTACAGAGTACATACATGGTACAAGCTTATGGCTGCGGCTTTAAGACAGTATATTAGTTAATACACTGATACAGAACGGTGTATGTAGTACGATATAGATACGTGTATAGTATACATATAATATGGATTTATACATAGCCACACATGCAGGATATACTTATACACCTGCCCATGGATCTCAAAAGGAAAAGCTAATCTATCGCCAGGGTAAAGAGATTCCTTTGGAATAATCCATGGGGTTCGGGATCAGCCATTCAGGAAGCCAGTCAAGCAGAAAATGTACGATCTCTAGAATTGTATAAATATGTTACATTAGAATGACCCATACATTCTGACCGACTATTTTTTGATTTTTAGTCTCGTATGAAAATTTGTTAGTTTTTCACATTCGAGGACCCCTTTCCCGAATTCCAGATCAATTAAAAATTTTTTTAGCGCTCAGGCACGAATTTTTGAAAATTCCAAAAATGGTCAAAAATCGAATTATTATTATTTTGTTTTTTTTTTAGATTTTTTCTCGTGCGGGGTCGTAAATTGAAAGCCCAATTTTTTAATTCAAATTTAAAAAGGTGGGCTAAATTCTCACGTCTATTATCCGAAAATCCCATAAATTTATGATTTTTTTTCTTCTTCCTATCTCGCCGTTTCTGAAAACGTGAAAATTCGTTGAAACGATCGAAACCCATTTTTCTATCTGGAGTAAACAATTTTCTTATCACTGCAATTGGACCGTGATATAAGCGTAGAAAGGATATTCTAAGAGAACCTTAACTGATGAGCTTTCGTTAGAATTAATTCATGCTTTTAGTCCGCAACATCGCGTGTATAAAAAAAATACAAAATGAAAAACTGTGTACCTATAATAATATCTTGTTTTCGCAGAACTTGGTAATCTGGAAATAAAGTGTTCTACGTTAAGCCGGATTTTTGCTAATGAAAGTACGACTGCGATCCCTGTAATTTCCATGTCTCTCATGAAAAGTAGATATTCGCACTGGTCTGCATTCTCTATATGACTGCAGATAGTCTGCAATTATAATCATTGTGCAATACGTGCAAAAGCTATCTAGGTTTTCATAAGATTCGCATAATACTTGTACTTAAATCGACAAACTGAATTTTTTGCGTAGTTTGCGTGATTCTCTGTGAAAAGAGAAACGTCAAGTTTCCGCAGTGATCATCGCTATTTAATATTTGCACTGTCTGTATAACGTATAACGAATTTTCGGCTATATTTAATCCGACCCGTGTCCGTTGTAGACGAAACTTAAATTTACGCCAGTGGAATATTTAAGCGTGGGCTAGTTTTCGAACCGTTAGCCAAGTCTGGATCTCATTCATGGCCGAGCCAGGTACCGAATGGTCGAACTAGGTACATTCATTTGCATTCAACTGCACCGCAAGGGCACAAAAACACATGAATTCCCTTGGTTTTTTTTTCTTTTTTTTTTTTTATATAAAAATTGTCATATTTCTTGCTGTACGATGGTTTTTCCTGCCTTAATGGAAATTGGTTTTTCCAAATCTATATTCTAACTCCGTTTTTTTTTTTTTTTTATCCTTTTTTTGAACAAAATTCAAAATAATTTCAGATTTTCTAAGAGTTTCGAGACAACTGTATGCGATAAAATATATACCCTCTTAAGAGAACCAGTACAGCTTGGTTTCGAAAATTCGGAGTACTCCAAAATGCATTTATTTGTCAGCCAAAGTTTGTTTCACATAAAAAAAAATTTCTTTGAAAATCTTTGTCGTAAGGTTTTAGGCACATCGTTGTTCCGATTAAGGTCGTTGAGGGCTCATTTTGTTCAGAAAAGAAATCCTCATCGTGTGAACGAGGGAATTTTTTTACAATTTCGTGTTGGCCAAGTTATTTGCAAATTAGTGTCCTAAATATTGGAAATTTTGGATAATTGACCGTAACTTTTCACATGATTTTTTTTTCTACCGATCCCTACGTTCATAAGATGTAGAATTGCTGTCTGAAGAACGCAAGACCTTGAGAGGTTGGATTGGACCAACGATGTGCTTGAAACCTTACGACAAAGTTTTTCGAAGAAAATTTTTTTTGATGTGAAATAAACTTTGGTTGACAAATAAATAAATGTTGGAGTACTCCAAATTTCCCAAACCATGTATTCAACCGTTTTTCGCGATCGGATGAATGCACACGTATAGGTATACATATACCTAAACATCCAGGTATATATAATACATTATCGTTTTTCACCATGAACGAGTATTTCCCCCCCAATTCTCACTGAATAAAGTCATTTCTTTTATTTCTATCCGGTTCCTCTTCTCTCCCTACTTCAAGCGATCCGTTCACAATCAGTCTTGATGTGCGGTGAAACACGTGCCCGCTACGAGTCTGTCGAGAAATCGCGAGGGTGACGACGATCCGTTCTTCTTTCTGTCTTTTTTTTTTTTTTCTAATTTTTTTCTTTTACTCTCCTTCTTTTTTTGTACGTGGGTGCGGGGCTGTCGGCACGTCGGTTCTAACCGTCGGTTTCCTCGGAATCGTCGCGACGCGCGGGAGAGTTATTTTTCATTCGATCTCAGGCCAGTCTAGCTCCTCTCGTTTCGTCTGGTATGCGGACTAGACCAGACCAGACGAGACGAGAGGAAGATAGTTCTTATACCTAAAGCCAGAGCGCCAAAATATAAGCTAACGAGAATAAACATCCTGAACGAATAGCTGTGTGTCCTAATGTTCACGAGGAGGCTGTAATCCCGTTTAAAATCACCCACGACTCGCCCACGTCGGTATATACTAATCCACGTACACATTTAGCGGGATGCTTGTGTCTTAAAAATGCCTGTACCTACCCTCCGTCAACGTGATGCATTTTTATTACCCTTCCGCCTCCGGGAGGCTCACGCCCATCCGAAGGAAACATTTAATATCCCCCACCTCCCGTCCCCGTGCCTGTTTTTCTCTCGGTCTCTGATTTTGGGCTTTTACCTCGTTTTCTAGATGGCCACGGGCCACGAGGTAAAGTGATTACATCGGGTAATTGCATGCCGTTTGCTCCACCATTTTTTTCCCCTCCTTTCACAGCCCTCGTATTTCCTCCGTTTCAGGTAGTCCGTTTTGGTTTAATATCTTGGGGATTTTTTTTTTTTTTTGTTCTTTTGTCTGTTACCTTCGCGTGCTTTAAAGCGTCGGAAATTTGCCAGTAAGCGAGAAAGGGAATTGAAACGGTTTCAAATTTATATATCGTTATTCTTTTTTTATTTTTTATTTTTTTTTTGATATTCACGGAAGTTGGATAAATCCGGGTTTCGAAACTCAACGAGATAACGTACCTGCAACTATAATTCACAGAAGACAATTATGACGATTCGATTTTCACCTATTTTTACCTTAACGAAGTTTCTTCGTTTTTTTTTTTTTTTTTAAGAAACCCTAAACTACGAAAAACGCGACGCTCTCAGATGACACGGTGCCCTATATTATATTGTCCCCGTATTTTACGGTGCTTTTAGACCCGGAATCCTGCAGCTATAGGCGGAAACGGCAGATAAAGTGAATCCTAACGATCGAACGGGGTTGAATAATTTCCCCGTATATATAGTAGGTATATATAACCAAAGAGCTAGAGACGTACGTTTTAAGAAGATACCGTATAGAACTTTGGCGACAGCTCGCTTAACAAAGAAGCGAAATAAGAAGCGATAAAAAAACAAAATAAAAAATCGAAATAAATTAAGAAAGTTACGTCTCTCGTCAGCTATCGGTATACCATCACTGCAGAGTTCAACTCTCCGATTATAGTAGCTGGCGGATTACAGAGCTGATAAAAAAGAAAAAAGGGAACAGAACGAAACGATATGCATCTGAAAAAAAAATCTATAAAATTTTTATTTCAAAGGAAAAATTAAGTTTACAAATTATCGTACGTAGGTTGTATATAGTTTCCTGAAGTCGAGATGCAGCTTGACGGTGCATAATCGTCGGATGTTTACCAAGATGCGAGAAAATCTTATCAAAAAGGATATCCTGCAGGTTTTTTAAATTGAAAATTACTATAAAAGGACGTGAAGTGAAATAAATTTGGGTGGGGTGTTGAAAAAAAAACTTTAAAAAATTCACACCGCCCTCAAATTTATTTTGAAAAATCTGAAAAAAATTCTAGTTGCTATTTAGAGTCAGAAGAATGATATAAAAAATCAAGGATCAGATCTGAGAGGTCGAGGGTCACGGCAAGGTCGAGTTTGTACAAAATGCCCCGTATAGTAGACATAATAATATTTTCAATAATCTCTATATGTTCATACGACTGGGCTACTTCAAAGATCGACAGTCAAAGGTATTAAATTACGTCGAAGATCTATAGCCAGAAATTTATTGCATTTTTGATCCTCAGAGAGGAGATACGTCAGGTCAAGAAGCGAGCGAAGAACCGATACCGAAGATTCGAACTAGTCGAAAATAATTCCGTCTATAAACTGACTGGAAATAAATTTTGTTATGTAACTTGTTGCGCACGTATATATATGTTTAATGTCCGCGGAGTATGTATGTATTACATACGCCACCAAACTGTTTAAACAGCGACAGCTGCAGCACGTCATAGATGAAAACTATTATACATTCAATCAATAGATTCTCGGCCGATATAATTATGATGACTAGTTCTTTTTTTACTGAATAGTAAATCCGAAAGCTGCTCGGCTTGCAGAGCCGTAAAATTTTTTCGCTGATTCTATTTGAGGAAGAGAAAAGGAGTTAGAGTGAGAGAGAAAAAACGGGGATGAGGGAGCCTCTTCGAATTCGAGGGCAGGATCTTGGTTAGCAGTTTATTGGGAGTCTGGGTCCTGTGTTTACGTATAAGAGGGTAAACATCCTGAATCCGAATGCGAATTGACGATTCTAGGTTCTAGATCTTTCTCTCATCCCTATCACGACGTTTATTCCCCCTTTCAGAATTCTGACCTTACCAAATCAAGCCTCGAACCTACTATCTGGAATTATTTTTATCAGGGTCAATGCAAGGCCCTTAGAAATAGTAGCCTGTACAAGATAAGGGAAACAAACCGATGCTGTGATTTTTTTTTTATCTGAAACAGCTCGCAGGGATTTTTATCGAAACGTTCGATCTGTTCGGACACCCTGCGAGATGCCGTTGTCTCTGTTAAGGAAACCTGCGTCACTAATCGTTCGTTCAAAACCGATTTCCTTAACATTGAATATTGAATGTGATTTTGCAGGTTGATCGGTTTACACAAATTATCCAAAACCGAGCTCCAAATGAAGAGATGAAAAGCTGCAGGGGTAGGAAAAAAGGCGGAGTGGACAATTGATTCAATTAAACTTAAACCCGCGAGCTTTTACAACCCCGTCGAAGTTATCTCTCCAGTAGCAGGCGGGCGCGGACGGTATTGCACGGCATGCCGTGGCACTTTGTAAAAAGTAACGAAGAAAAAAAAAAAAAAAACAAAAAAAAAAGTTCGGATTGAAAACGGGCCGCAGTGCCAGAGCCGAATCTCTTCCCCCCCGCCCCGCGCGTGGGTTCTCGCGGGGCGTGAGCGTGATTTCCCATAAATAACTCTCGGGATTCTCTAAATAGGCTCGGACTCGACAGGCGGCCAGCCGCCGCGCCGACGAACGTCTTCCTCGACCCGGGCCTAGCCAACGTACGCGAGACTTTACGGATCGATCGTCGGTATGGTATAGAGAGCTGCAAGTAATAGAGGCAAGATTTCGATAACGGGCGTTTGCTTAAAAATTTTTTGAGTCGGAAAAAATAGTTCGTAACGTATGTATGTAGCGCATAAATTTTTTACCAATTATATGTATATTTATGCGCCTAACGAAGTCAGGTCTTGTTTCCAACCCCGAAAAACACATGAATTATAAATATAACATGGGTATTCGCCACCCCCCGTATAGCCGTGCAAGAACCTCGTGTTCATTTCCTCCGATTCGCGAACTCCAATTTGGTCGTTCCCGGACCGTGAGTGTATCTTTTTTTTTTGCTTTTTTCTTTCCCCCGGTGCGGGAAAGACTCGCCGTTTATCGCAAAACCTATTACTGTATATACAGGGTGTCCCAGAACTAAATGTCCAAAACGGACTAAATGTCCAAAATGGACTAAATGTCCAAAATGAAAGGTGGCCTAGAGGAGGTCGAACTGAGTAAATTGTCCCGAAGAACATGGGGTCTGCGAAGTCGCGTTCGCGAGATATCACCGGTTAAAAAATATCGCTTTGCGCCACGATCGCGGCGCAAAACGATATTTTTCAACCTGCGATATCTCGCGAACGCGACTTCGCAGACCCCATGTTCTTCGGGACAATTTACTCAGTTCGACGTCCTCTAGGCCACCTTTCATTTTGGACATTTAGTTCTGGGACACCCTGTATAAGGATGTATATAGGTATATATATATAAGGTCTGTGTAACGAGAAGAAATCGAGGGAGAGAAACCGAACTCGATTTTATATACAATTTGCTGCTGGGCAAAAGGACGCGACGATCAGACGTTATATATGCGGAAGTCGACCGCAAGGTACTCGACAATCGGGAAAAAAAAAAAAAAAAAAAACTAGGAGAGAAAACGGGCCTCGAAATCTTATGTAGTATATACCTATATAAGGCGTGTGCTTCGAGAGAAATAGAAGAAAGAAAAAAGAGGAAAAGAAAAAAAAAAAAAAACGTCAAACGATAAAAACGATTCACGCAACCGATCGTTCTGTTCAGGAATTCCTAACAATACCAGTTACACCCCGAAACGGCACCTCTCGATAAGCCAACAAAGCGCCGCTTCAACAAACATCCCTCTATCAAGGAAACCTCGGTTTTTTATACCATCGCTTATAACGGGACGAATCAACTTGCTATAGAGCTGTATAGCTGGCCCTAGGGTGGGAAAGATAAAGCGTTACACCGTTTATATCTACGAAACTATCAAATACGAAGGAGAAAAATCTCGCGATAAATGAATAAGGGTGCTACTGCAGATTTCCTGGACCAGCTGAGCCCGCTTTTTTGAGAAACTCGTTTTAACGATCCCACGCGCGTATAGGTATATTCTGGTATAGAAAACCGAAAAAACTGTATCCTCCTGATTTTTTTTTTCTAACGATAAAATAACAAAATTCTCGGAGTTTTTTGATTCGGAGTTTTTGAAATCGACTGTGTAAACTTTCGGGGAAATACTCTTTCCAAAACTGCAGCGATTCGGTAATTTAGAAATTCGGAACTCGAACCAGCTAGCCCCGTGAAGTTGTCCAATCTCCAATTATTACTTCCTTGTCATAAAATTAATTCTCAAACTTGGAGGAACTTCTTCATTTCAAGAAGAATCGAAATAATTGCACAGTCTTTTTATCCCCGATAGCAAAATTTCGGTTTTTGCACCATCGTCTTAGGTACATTATATACCTATTTGTCGAAGAATAAACATGCAAAAGGATAAATTAATCTCCGTATATAAAACCTACCTTCAAGCACTCTAACGCAGTCCGTTTGGTTCGGGTAATTGTCAGGCCAGTTCGGGCTGTAAAACTCTCTCTTAGTGTTGCTACCGTTTTCGAATTTATAGCAGGGATTTTCGGCCACGTCCCTGGCTCCTCGCCCAGGAATTACCCGCGGGAATCCCACTTCATTTGTGGGGTTGGTTGTAGACTCATGCATTAAGCTCGAGCCTGTCTTCAACGTCACTGATGTCACAGACGGTTTCGTCTCCGACTCGATCCGCAGGGATCTCGACAACGAGGATTCATTCCGTCCTATCAGCCATTCTCCTCTTCGCGGTTCGCTTCTGCCGGAAACTGAGACCGAGATGAACACGGATGAACTTGACGAGGAAGCGGAAGAGGAAGACGATGAAGAAGACGAAGAAGTGTACGACGTTGTGGACGTCTCTCTGTTCGATTCCGCTGCAGAAGTTACCGTTGCCGATGGACTAAGGGCTCCGGTCAATCCCGCCGTTGCTGCATCGACTGAAACGAAAAAGTTCAAGGAAACTTGTTAAAGTTTATTGTTCGTCAGATGAACGACCGAATAAAGCAAAGCTCCGGAGTTCATGAATCAATAAATTATTGCAAATATTGTCCAAGAAAAAGAATTCAAATTTGTGCCCCTGCCACCGCGCTGCCCTCAAGCCCTGTCGCCCTAAACCCGGGCCTAGTTGGCCTATCGGTTAATCCGGCGTTGGCGGTCTTTTGTCCCGTCACGCGGTGGTACCCTCATCCCCTAGAAATCTGGTTCTTCTTCCGTCGCGGTCGTCGCGTACGGTTTCCTTCCTCGACCGCAGTGCCGGTTTTCCGGGTCTCGTTAAACTCGATGGATTTCGTAGCTCTCTCGAGTCCGTGTGCTGCAGTGGCAGAGTATCATTTTAATTGCGGGATATCCGCGAGCTATGCATATAGCCACTTGAGAATACGGAGATACCGCGTCTCAGTACTCGTCATAAAAACCCTTCATTTTATACTAGGACACTACCGAGTCACCGCACTTACGCTCTACCTACGCTACCAGCATCTGGTTATCGCTCACGTTCTCGAGTGCTTTGTACGAATAAGTCCGGAACTTTTTCTCTCTCCCTCGACGGTTCTGAGCCTAATTATAAAGACGAGGAGGACAAACTTCATACGCTAATTAATTAGTTCATCATAATTCGACGGACTTGTTTAATTCAGATGTAAGCTTTGATTTTGTCCATTTTTCTTGGATTTTGGTCTGTTTTTTTTGTCTATTTCACTTCCGAGACGACGTTCATTGAGCTTCGTTCTTCTCACACCGAAGTCTTCAGCAGATCAAAGATCCTTTTCGACGTATTAAAGTGGCGGTAACAGCTTGGAATTGAGTCGAAGCTTTCGGCAATACCTTGCGAGGGGGTTAATCCAGGTTTGACCTCAAAATACGTGTACGACTTGAGGCTATTATTGACGATTTTCTATTGTGGTTTCTGCCCCGGAATACAACGGCGTGAGACCATAAATGGACGTGTTATGAAGTTATGAAAAAAGTTATGACAAAAAACAAACAAGAATCACAACCCCAAAAAAAAAAAAAATAGAGGAAATGAAAAAGCCCACATTTCTCACACTGATGTTTTTTTTCTCTCATGTGAGCTTTATGTATCTGTATATATATACATGCGTATATAGATGTATATATGTAGGTACGCGTTACATGATACATACATAGTATGTACTTCCGTATTTTATTTTTTATTTTTATTTTATTATTGTTTTTCAGAGGGTGGTCGCCCGCAAGCTTTCGCGTTTTATATTCATTCGTATCAAGCTCTGCTTTGGGAGTTGCTGGTTTCGGAAGGGACCCACGCTTGTCGTGTATGTGTAATTCTGTACAGATATACAACGCGTGTTCTCTATGAATGCGGGTTTGTAATCCCCGTTCAAACAATATTCGCTTCTTCAATTTCGAAATAATCCAAGCCTCAAGCGCGCGGTTTCGACAGATAAATTAAATCCAAAAGCCAAAATCAGACTCCGGGCTGTGTTTTTTATTTTTTTTTTTTTTCATTAAAACGTTACATCACTCTCTAGGGAAATATAATTACATCTTATATACCCTATGAGAAATTTTCCGACCGGGGTTTATCGCGGACTGAACTCGCTTGCGATGATTGCCACCGCCGTACCCATCCTCAGAAAACTAAATCTCACTGTGTAATTGCTTAGCGCGCGTTGGTATATCTGGAGTTAGGTAGTATCATTCCAGAAACGCGTGATATAATTCGTTGGAAACAAATTTGTTTTGGGTAAAGTGTACAATGTGTATGTATGTACTAATACATTTATGTATATTAGGGTGTGTCATTTTGGGGCAATATTTTTTTTCAACTTACAAACAGGTTGTATACTTGCAGGAAGGTAAAATAAGAAGCTGGTTCAAATTTGAGATCTTAATATTAATATTAACAGATGCCTCATCGCGAATTTCTATTTCCCATTTAAATAACACGGGAAATATTCTAGTAACACACTTCAATTTTTATATCTCAAGTACTAATCTACTCAGAATGATTCTGCATAGCTACTTTTGTTCGAAATTGAACGCTCTACAAAAAAGGTCTCTTGGTATTTTTTGATAAATCTAACTGTTTCCAAGTTGGTTATTGGTTAATTACCATTGATAGCCAACAACCAACTTGGAAACGGCTAGATTTATCGAAAAAGACCAAGAGACCTTTTTTACAGAGCGTTCTATTTCGAACAAAAGTAGCTATGCAGAATCATTCTGAGTAGATTAGTACTTGAGATATAAAAATTGAAGTGTGCCACTGGAACATTTGCCGTGTTATTTAAATGGGAAATAGAAATTCGCGATGTGGCACCTCTTAATATTAATATTAAGATCTCAAATTTTAACGGGCTTCTTATTTCACCTTCCTGCAAGTATACAACCTGTTTGTAAATTGAAAATCGCTCCAAAATATATGGTACCTATCTAAAACTAGAGAGAAAACGCAGAAATTATCAAAAGAGTACTTTGTTACTTTCAACAAATTTTCACGAAGCGAGGATACGTGTCGCGTCATTTCGATTAAAAATCGAATTCTCAAAACTTCTTTTTGCTTACTTTATTTTTTCTCTTTGACCATTTTTTTCTTTTTCAACTTCTTTACCCGAAACTTGGGTAACTTTATAATCTGCACGATATTTCCGATCAAATTTGCTCATCCAATTTACATATCGATAATCTTTACAAGACTTGAAAAATTCTTATTGTAATTTTTTTCAACGAATGAGCAAGAAAGTGATTGATATTGAAAAAAGTTAATCAAAGATTTATCTACTCATCTATAAATGTATTATTTTATAATTGAATGCGGTAATTGGGCAGCCCCCTAATGACGTGGGGCATTGCCATCGAAGGAAGACGATGATTCGAGTAGGTGTATAGGTATAATGTTAAAGGCTGAAATTTGTCCACCTGTTGCGAGTCTTGGCTAGTATAATAGTGGTGAAACGTGATGTTAGTTTAGTGGCTCTTGTGTCTGTTTAGCCAAGAGTGTGCCGGCCGTCACTATTTCGGCGACGATTTCTGAATCTGGCAACAGTGAATCGAGGTCAAAAAATGCGGGCGTGCATTTTCGGACCAGCTAGTAGGTGCCCATAGTGTGTTGGTACCAGATGAACGGAGATTGTCGAGGAAACCGACGCGGGTTGACTTCGCGGTTTATTATTAGACCTTTCGAGTTCGAAGCCCATGCCACACATATTGTTAAACCCACGAGGCCGAGACTCAGAGCGACGAGCTTTTCGTATAACCTGTATGCGGATTTGCTGGACAGATATAATATTTGTGACGGATTGGGGCCAGGTTGAAATTCTAAATGTTAAAAGAATTCCGAACGGTCAGAATTACGATTTCCAATTTTCAGAATCGTTAAAGTTCGGAATATTAGGATTGGGAAAGATCGAAATGCAAACCGCTAAAAATTCGGAAAGTCCAAAACTCCGAGAGTTCAAGAATTCGGAAATTAAATCGAGGGACACGACGCGAATTTCAAGTTCCGGAGTTTTGGCCTTTCGGATTTTTAGCTTTCGGAATTTTGGTCCCTCGCTGTTTTTCGATTTGTAATTTTTTTACATCGACTATGCAGACTTCCGGGAAAATAACCTTTCCACAAACTGCAAGACGGTGATATTAAAAATCATAATTTTGACCATTCGGTCAAAAAAGACTTCAGCTCTGAAAAAAAATGTCTATCTGTTTTGCAGCGGTTCAAACGGGAGATATTTTAGAACTGAGATCTGATTTTCACCGGAAATACCAACAACAAGAGATATACAGGGTGAGTTTTTTTTTTTTTTTCAAGGTGCCACTAGAGAATATTTCGAAAACGATTCGACGTATTGAAAAAAAAATAATCTACAAAAAATTGATGGCACAAAGTGGGGACTTTATCTGGGCCATATGAAATTTTAACGGATCAAGGTACCTCGAGGATATCAAGGTCAACTATTTTTTTTTTTTTTTTTGATGGGAATCTACATTTTTGATTACCTAATTTTGTTCTAGTTGAAAAATCAAACGACTTTCGTATGAAACAGTTTTTTGTGAGATACCATTTTTTTATGTGTTTAGCTGTTTCAAGAATTTGCGTAATTTCACGCAAAGAATTTTAAAGAATATTATTTCAGAAATTTTTTTTCACGCAATTAAAGAAACTGCGATAAAAAAGTTACAGCAAAAAATTCTGCAATTATTTTCCAAAATTCTGTGCATAAAATCATGCATTTTTTGTGTCTTGCAATTTTTCTCTAAACTTGATAGTTTAGAAGTGAAATGTTCTTGAAAGTTCAAAAATCTCCAATTGTTCAGCTAAAAATTATAAAAAATTGGTGTCCCACAAAAAAAAAAAATGTTTCATACGAAAGATCGTTCGTTTTTTCAAGCAGAACAAAATTATCCTATAATAAAAAATATAGGTCTCCGTTTAAATTCCATCGAAATTTAATCCATTGAAATTTCATATGACCCGGATAAAGTCTCCCTCCGTGCCATCAATTTTTCGTATATTATATTTCCTTCGAACCGTTCTCGAGATATGCGCTTGTAACACTTTAAAAAACTCACCCTGTACATTACATCGCGAAATCCGTGCGAATGTTGAATGGGCGAGTGAGCAAGCCCGCGGACTGGGTTGAATTTTGTCCGGGGACAGAAGCCAAGAAGAGATTGCCTCGATAGTCGAGGAGTCTGCGAGTCGGGTAGGGGTCGGCGAATCGGACCGTGACAAGTGCCGAACAGTAAAAAGTTGCCGGTTGCGGGAAAAATATAAGAGAGAATTGGTGTAGTAGCCCTGGGTGCCGGATAGCGGCTAGGGTGCGGGGCGATTTATGGGGTAAATCTGAAAGTCAGCCAGCGTAAGAAAAAAAGTTTTATAGAGCCGGGGGAGGGACGGGGAGGCCGCAGGCAGCGTTAAGAATATATACTAACGTTGGGCTTATAATTCTTCGACGACAATACGTACAGCTAAGATCGTTGTGAGATATGAACCGAGGATTGTGCCCTCAAATATATACAAATGTAGGTATATACAGCTATATACGTATATACGTATATACTTGACGCGTTGTATTACGAGCTTAGAGGGTATGCTAATTCTCATGAGATCAAGCTTGACGGGAAACTGCCATTCCGTACCCCTAAAACTCTTGTATACCTATGTATAGTTAGTTTTGGATAATCTAGCGAGAGGAACAGCGCGGACGACGCCTTGTCTAGAGTTTGTTATACTGACGCCAGCTAGTTTGCGCTTTAACTTATCACCGGCTCAAGAAACTCGCCAGGCACGAAGAGCCAACTTTCTTATGTTAACCTCGATCTATATTACTATACGATTACGTGAGACGGTGATCCGCTTAATTACGAAACCAAATAGAAAATCCTGGAAACTGGTTGACCTGTGGGCCAACCCTAAAACTTCCCGCTATGTGTCAAATACGTTACAATAAATTCATACTATTGTGTTTATAATACATTAAAGAATAAGGTTATAAGTATAGTTAGTTTTCCGTGTGCAAATTTTCTTCCGTCTGATTTGCAAAAATCGAGTTTTTGCCAAATGTCAACATTTCTAGGTTTTAGGGAGTTATATTTAATGTCAGAAGATATCGTTCAGTCTGTATGTTCATGTGCGAAATTTTTAATAGTTTTTAAACAATTTGACAGATTCTACATCGAGTGATTCGAAATCAACTAACGTCTATCAAAAAAAAGAAATTTTTGTCGTGCAATATCTTTTAAACTAATCGATCGATTTTGACGAATCTTGCGGCAATCGAAAGGGCTATCCAAGACTTAAATCTGATTAGGTTTTGAGACTAATCGCACGAACAGTTTAGGAGTTATGCGCTACAAACCTGAAAATTTTTTTTTTTCAATTTCTATTCTTCGAATAACTTTGAAACTACTCGACGAATCGACTCCAAAATCTAATCAGATCTAAGTCTTGATAAACCCTTCCGATCGCCGCAAGAACCATTACAATCGGTCGATTCGTTCTAAAGATATCGTACGACAAAAATTTGTTTACACACACACATACGGACGTCCATCCAAAAATAGTCAGAACAGCTTCCTAGGACCCCAAAACGTCGAGATCTGATGAAATCTCGATTTTCGAAAATCGGACCGATACCAATAACTTCCCTTTTTTTTGAAAATTTTTATTTTCATAGCGGGAAGTTAAAAACGATATTTGGAAACAGGACTTTGTCATCATCTCAGAAACCCGTGTGACTATTTGTGAAAACGTGTGCGGAGAATTTGGATTGGCGGTAAAAAATTAGGAGTCGAAATTCTTTTTCGTGGAAGCTGTAAGCGTTCGAATTGAAAGAGATGTGGTAGTAATTTTTCAAGCTTTTCATTTGAATATATAACGGACTGGATTGAAGTTCCGAATTTGAAAAGTTCTGATCGGTCAAAATTGAGAATTCTCATTTGTGAGACGGTTACAAATTTTTCTGAAACGTCAAGGTTCGGACTATTCAAATTCAGAAAGCTCGGAATGTAGACAGCTGAAAATTCGGAAAATCCAAAACTCCGAAAGTCCAAGAATTCGAAAATTTAATCGATGGGGACGACGTTTCATGCCTGAATTTCAAATTCCTGAGTTTCGACCTGTCGAATTCTTTGGCTTTCGGAATTTTTAACCTCCAGTGTTTTTCCGATCCGAAGTTTCTCAAATGAAATTCAATGCAAAAATTTATCCAATATTCTAATTTCCACAAAATTTCATAAAAATTGGTATCAGTAGAAATTTCCAGCAAGAATATCTCGTGTAATCGAATCAGGTAATTCAACGCCACTAAAATTAATGATGGAATTTTTATTCTGAATTTTTTCCTAAATTTTGTCAGTGTTCTCGTTTTATAGCGTTTGAATTGCCTTAACCTTCACTCAGCTATTTGATACCGACTTCAAGGATCGCGATGTTTCTCCCATCTCCTTCGAATCCTCAATCCCTCGGCTATTATATGCGAGACTCGCCCGGATTTCATTGCGCAAATCTCCATCTATATATGACAAAACTCGCTCGACAAACGGTCAAAGTTATTACAGGCATCGATCGAGCTAGCGGACGAACACCATCCCTCACCCTACGTTCTGGATAGAGGATGGGTACTTTTGCGTAGTAAACCGCCTCTGTAGGGTTCCCATGCGGGAGAAAGCTGGATATATATACAACGTCAACGGAGTTATTTCCGGTCAATATTTAGTTTAATCCGCAGTTTAATCCTATTTGATAAAGTGTCAAAGTTTACCTGCTCAAATTGCGACAATATATAAATTGACTTAGCTCCCAAAGACCGGCAGGAACTGCGACAAACTCCTGAGGAACAACGCCTTAAGGCCTTTCTTTCCTTTGATCAAGAATTGCAGGATCGAAACCCCCCGCAATAACCGCGAAAGAAATAAACCTAAGAAAAGATAAGAATATCGGGATGAGGGATAAGCCGTAATTAGCTTCTGGATTATCTCTGCAGTTTCTCAGCGAAAATTTACAGCGAAGTAGCTGAGCAGGGATGATGAGACGGACCATAAGGACCGTTACTAACGCAGTGGTCTTCGACTCGCCTCGTTCCTGCTGAAGTATCAAACAAATAAGTACGTATATGGAGTACGTAAATACTTGTTGTAATTGTATATACTCTGTAACAATTGTTTATGTACTGGTTTTAGCTCTGGCATTGTACGGTGCTTAAAAGCACTCAGTTCTGTTCAAGTTTAAGCAGTGCACGTACTAGGCTAGTGCAGCAGGCGGGTGGCAGGTGCAATTTAACTCAGTACATAGCTCGTAAAATTTATGAAAGTTCGACGTCCCCTCTCGCAGGTTATACTGCTGCAGTTTCATTTCGCGATTTTCTCGAAGCTACGGTTCGGTAAACTTATTCCATCTTCGAATGATTTAGATCTCGGTTCGATATAAACAACGCGGAGTTGGTGTACCTAGATCTAAGTTACGGAATACTTGTCGTATATAAGTTCTTGTACTTATAATAATAATATATTCGAGCTTTATATGCCCGTTGAATTATGAGAAAGCTCTGAATACTATTTTTGAATTCTGTGGAGAAATCGCCGTTCGGATATGGCAGAGAGATATTCGCATTACAGAAAATGAATGTGATGAAACTAAATTGAAAAATTCATATCATAATAATTTTCTCAGCTTTATTAGTTTCCGTCGCGTTTTTTATTTGCGACCGAATTCAGCTCGCATTCCATTTTTTATATTTGCTTTGTAATTTTGGAGTGTGCGGTTCATCGAATCGTGTAATGAAAAATCCACTTTGACAATAAATATTATATTTCTCAGTACAGGTATTCTATAATTTGATATTACTGGAATTTCGCCAATAAAAAATGAATGAAAATTACTTTTATACCGGACAGTTCGATTTATTTTCTCGAACAATGTATAAGAAGAGAGAGAGTAAATAACATTTCCAGTGAAGTTGTAATTAAACCTATGATGTAAAATATTCTCGTACGTAATTATAGATTTTTTCTTTTGTTTTTTTTTTTTTTATACGTTTCAGGAATTTCGGATTTATCGCAGTCGGGATTCTTATATTCCTCCAACGTACGTTAATTTTTGCGTTCAATTCAAATAATTCGTTTTGAAAATTTCCTCTCATAGTCTCATAACAATAAAAACTCTCGGCGGTGATTGCTTTTATATGTTCGTAATTCGAGTAATTGAACACAGTCGAAATTCGCTATTATACTTATTAGAAATTTCAGCTGCAGTATATCGATAAAACTTTTCATACGATATTGACAATTAGCCCCAATAACCAAAGGAACTAAACGATTGAAAATAATTTTACAAACTGACTTTATAAAAATTAAATTTCTAGTTTAACACAGAAAAAAGAGGCCCAATTCGTCACGAAATTCGCCCATCAGTTTCCCATCGGATTTACTCAAATAGGAAATAAAGTTGTAAGTATTATAATAATCTCCGATATCGTTGAGGTCGTTAAGTATTACGCATCGTATTTTCGTGTCTATATGTATAATATACAGCGTACAGTATACCCCATAAATCATCCCGAACACAGAACACTAGAAAAAGCCTTAGCGGTCGAGCGCGCCAGTAGAAAAGCCCGCGTGTGTCAGACCAGGCCGTATTCTACCAGAGCTCAAGTTGCAGGAACTGGTTTGCGCTCGAACCGCGCAAGTATTTTGCCTGTTCTACTTGAGCTCGGGAGTATCCGGCGGCTGACACAACTCGGGAGTATACTACTGCTCATTTCCGTATAAAGATACGTAGAGACGTGCGACAGAGATGGGCTTGACGTTCAGCGATGAGTCCTTCGAAGACTAGATTCGCGAGTTTATTTGAACACACGTATCCATGTTTTTCGTAAAATTGGTTCTATAAATATACTATTTACAACACGAATTCTTATATACATTTGTAACGACTGTTAACAACCTCTGAGCCTGAATGAAACGAAATATAAAATTCGTAGGGTATCTACCTCCGTAACGATTCCCGGAATTACTACAGTGACATGGGAGTGAGGTAATTCGGAGGGTTATTCTCGTTTAACTTATACATTAATACATATACTGTATCTGCAGGACCGACATACCTACAGTTGGTTCCACGAAATGGTCTGCAGAGAGCGAGAGAGAGCGAGAAAAAGGTAGAAAGATAGAGATAGAAAGAGAAGAGGACTTTTAACCGCAAACGAGATGATGCATAGCAGACGAGGCACTTTTTTTCACCTTCACTCACACCCCGGGGGCTCAGCGAGTTCCGTTTGCCGAACCTGACGCAACCTAAATTATAAATTATACACGGTTCGTTTAACAAGGTAGGGTAGAACCTTCTTTCACCCAGCTCTGGTCCGAAGCTCTCTCTCCTACCGCCGCCACTCTGGACTAGCAGCCACGCGGGTTCTCCAACTTTTACTACTTCAATCGCTCAGCGGGCGTCTATATAGCCGAGAATCTACATGGGGTCTTAAACTCTTGTAGGGATTGAAAGATGACCCTTCGACCCTTGACCCTGTGCCAGTAAACAGCTCAGCTAAATAGTCCGGAATTAATTTTGTTTTTTTTTTTTGCGGCGAAGGGGGGATGGTGAATTTTTATCTCATCTACTTTTCTGGCACGACGAAAGAATTTGCTAATTTATTGTAACTACATAAAGCGGTTCGTGGGAGTTTCTGCAGACATACGTTACACGCGGATGGTCACGTACAACGTACTGGTACTGGTACCGGAACAGACCGGCCGGAAACTGGCTGGCTGGGACGGAAATGGCGCCGCTGCTGCTGCTGCCGCCATTGGCATCAACCCCCTCCGAAGTTATACGCTGCATCGAACCGCAACTTGCTTTGCAAACAACAACGATATAGGTTTGGGAACCTGGGTATAATATCGCACGGTACAAGAGTAAATATACTAATAGATACGTTTACTCGTTCTGTAACCGTACAGTAAACAGTAAAATTGAATAGAAAAATATCCACATTGTATGTACATCCAGACATGTGTAAATTCCCGTAATACCATCACTTCCTGTACACTTCCTCCCCGACCGTACGTTGTGTGTGGGCAATGGTAGCCGTTGTTCCGGACTAGGGTCCGTCGACTCACGTTATTGTCCGACAAACGTCGCTTTTATAAACGTTCATTCGTTGACGTGAAACGAGGGGATAGGAGGTACGGTACCACGGCAAGGGGCGTTAACGAGCATCAACGTCGAGGCTTCGGTCAAGCAACGCGTACCTACACCGTTCTCGTTTTTGAATAAAAGATGTCATTTACTCGCTAACTATGATATCTACTGTCTCCGCAGCTTTGCCACCATTTCAGATTAACAGCTAATCTGGTATAACGCTTCCAAACGCGATGATACTGACGCTTTTCTATACAATACACACACACCGAGTTGATGACTAGAAATGGTAGGCTAGGTCCGAGTTCTCCAGCAATAAACGAGTTCGCAACCTCAATTAATTAAGCAGCAGACAAGGCTGGTCGTCGAAGGGACCAAGTGGCGGAGAAGAAGAAGGAGGCGGAGGTTGGAGGTAAAAGGAAAATAGAATGAAAAAAAAAAATTAAAAAAATTGACAGAAAGAGGAACGGGCTTCGAGGAACAAGGTCAGCCCCGAAAAGAGAGGGGGGAAATTTATTTAGGCTTGAAAAGACACGGTTCTATTAGAGGCAGACAACTTGACGAGAAAAGGGGAAACAGCGAGTCGAGTATAATTATGGTAATTAATGTCAGTGGAACAACAATTGTTATCATAGGCTTTTTTATGGTCTGTAATAGTCAGAGTAACATGGATATTGTTATTGCCGTTTACGAGCTAAATCTCATTTTGTTTTTCCCCAAGCCGCGATTTGCAAATAATTTCGAAAATCTTCGAAATTATTTTCAACTAACATTTCGACAGGACGGTTTTTCCGACGTGTTGCACAAAAACGGCGTGCTAGGATCGCCAGGAATTCGAGAAACGTGGCTTTGAACGGTCCCCAGGAACCGGACGAACGCTGAGCTTCACTCGACGCGGTATTTCGACGGTGAAATATGGAAGGACCGTTCCATTAGTTCGTTTCTTTCCTTAGATAGGAATTTCTTAACTCACACAGACTACAGAGCCACGGAATTTCGGAATTCTCTGGGTTAATTGCACCGCCGAAGACGATCGGATATGACTACAAAAAAAAAAAAAAACGCATTAGCATGACTGCAGATGTGTTTTATTATACTTTTATGTATACACATCTAGCTCGTACGCTAATGGTCATTTCGGACTTAACGCTGTCGTCAAGATTCCGAAATTTATTTAAATCCCGGACCTTTCTTCCCATCGGAATTTATCGGGTGAAAAAAAATCAACGCACGATTCGGTCCGCCTCACCCCGTCCATCACGTGCTTGCAAAATCCTACGGAGAATGCGGTAAGCTCAGAGATCGTGTGAATTTTTCAGTATGGACGTAAGCTCCGAATATGTGCACGCGTCCCTATGTCCTGCACACGTGATATTCAGTATCCACAGGTATGTATGTGCATGTCTTTATACTGTTTTCTTTTCTTAGGATCTTTCAACTATGAATAAAGGATTCTACAATGGATATATTCCGATTTTCTTTCCTACAAATTCGACAAGAGATTCTCAATAAGACCTGCTAACAGCTAGTTCTATCCTAGGAGATGGAATACTGCCTTTGCGGACACATGACATGTCACTTAAACCTCCGAGTAGGATCTTCATTATCCCAGACTACGCAAAGACTATAATACTTGTGATCTTCAAACGTCGGAGAGATACTGTCTTATCCGGACAAAATAGACGACAGAAAGACATGGTTGATCTGCAGATGGCTCCAAGTCGTATAGTTTTTTTTTTTTTTTCGCATTTTGGGACGGACGAAAAATATTTTACAATATAAAACAACAGTTTACAGTGAAATCTGATTCTCAGTATTTGCGTTAACTGTTTCAACACCGTGCTTAAAGCTCTCAAACAGAATTGTAGACACGATACATCTGTGCTCGAGGTTCAGATCTGACTTGTCAGATATTGTGACAGTTCTGAGTGAATGGCTCGAGTCCTACTCTACATACTAAGGCAGCGTATTTTAGTCAGCGAGAGGACACTGCGCCAAGGCGAGGGCTGAAGTACAGATTTCTTAGTTTGTCCCGACTGTTTTCAAAGTCCTGTAGCTTCGTTAGCCTTCTGTGACCGTTGGAATATGTTGAAAGTGATCAATTTGGTGAAAGCTTGTTACGATCTGGAGTAGCTGAGGGTGGGAACTCACCGAAAACGAGGAATGACAGAAGTTGGCGCAGGAGTTGAGCCACCGCCACCATTCTGGATGCCACTCAAACATTTAAATCTCCTGGCTGATGGGTCGACGACTCACTTTCACCCTCACTCTCGCACTCTGCAGGCTCTTCACCCGCTTATGAGTATAAGCAGAAATACCGCGCACCACGCGACACCCACGTACGAGTACTCTCCCTTCCTCCCTCGCCGACTAGAGGACGACGCGAAATTCCGAGCACGTTTTCCTTGCCTGTCGCTCCTCGTGGCCTGCGGTGGCCGGTGGCCGGCGACCAGCCTGGCCTCTGCTACTTCACGGTGGATGCTGTCAAGTTCGTAGGTCCTCGGTGTAATGTCCTCGTAAAAAATTGGGTCACGCTTGCCGTTTTGGTGAACCTGGAGGAAATCCGGTCCAGTAATTCCTCCCACCCTCTTCCCCTTTTCTATCTTCCGTGCAGGGGTATAAAAGTGTACAAATTTTTCTTTTTTTCCTCCTCTTCTTTCCTCTTCTCTCCTCTCCACGACGGGAAATCCTGCAGTGATATTCTTGTACAAGCAAACGTTTTACATTTCGCTAAATAATCACCCCCGGCTTTTCCTTCCGGACTCTTTCGCTTATCTTCACCCTAAACTTTTGCCTCCCTCCTTTATTCCCGGTCTCATAACCCGCCGGATATCGCACGGTTAGGCGCTCGGTCTTCGTCCAGGAATCCGCCTCTCCTGGATCTCGAGTGATAAGTTTCTTAACGAAAATCCAATGCTGATGAGAGATGTTGGTATCATCAACCCCTCGGGCTCAGCGGGGATAATAACAAAGTGTAACTAAGTTAAACCGGCGTGGATCACAGCTGACAATGAAACGACAGCTCAGATATCTCAAGATGTAATTTTGGCAGGAAAACCTCTCGTAGAGGAGTCTTCCCTTCTTCCGTTATTTATTTCTTTTTTTTTTTTTATTTATTCTCTCTCCTTTCTCGAGGATCTTTCGCCGGTGTTGTAAAAAAAAAAATACTCGGGCTAAGGGGATTCGGATCGAATTGGAATCCCTTTGAAAATAAAATTGGGTAAAATATCTCGACTTGTTTGCTTTGTGTCGAAATTGATGATTCCGAGTCGAGAACCAGAACGAGAACGAGAACGGGAACGGGAACAGTCTCCGAGTGAGACTTTAATTATCCATTTTTCAGACACCCATATATATTTTTACGCCTCGAGGTCACTTGGCCCAGTGCCTAAATTTTTCAGATATTTTCTCAGCGGCTTGATCTGTTCTGCGGTAGTTCTCAGTTTTAATTATCAATTGGCGATACAAGTCGACTCGTGTAAATATTATTCAAAAAATTCACTTTTAGGTGTTCGAAATTCCGGAGGATCAATCACGCTTCTGATCGCGTATCCGGCGAAACCTCGATCGGACTTCTGCCGATGTTTTTGCACGGGGCGATGAGCGGTATAAAAAATTTATAAAATTCTTATATAAAGTCGCTCCTTTCGACCAGCCGAAGCCTTCACGTCTATGGTGCATTCCCTGATGACACGTGCTTACTTTTTCTTCGACTAGATACACAACCTTCGAATTATAAACGTCGCGCGCGATGTCTGGCCGACGACTGACTGACGCGCGCACCAAATAGTAGCTCGACCGCGCTTATGGCCAGACAGTCCCGACTCAATCCGAAACACTCCGAATAGAATCTCCGAAAGCACTCTTATCCTTGTCTTACTTCGGCTCCAATCACTCAACTCACTCCTGTCAAAGAGCATCAGGTGATTTGAATCTTTTTTTTCTTTTTTTGCAAGTGATTCAAACCGAATGAAAAATGTCAAAAAACGCAGCTGCTTAGGTATCGAAATTCGAAAGTAACAGAACAGATTCATTGGTCTTTGAAAAATAGACGTTAAATCAAATTTAGTAGAGCTTCTAACCGATCAGGATCTCCCAAAAAAATTTTCGAGACAAAAGCAGTCATCGTAAGGAGTGTCATCAAGCTAATTCAGAAACTGAACAGCCTCATTATTTGAACAGACAACTTCTTATCACCGTATAAAATTGCTTGAAGAATCAATTTTTAATTTATTTTCTGCCCTAAATTTTGAAAATTTTGAACCAACAAAGAAAAAAATGATAGAGGTTCATCTTCTGGACTACAATTAGAGGCTAAAAAATGTAAAATTGAAGCAGCAGTTGATCTGAATCTTGACGATAACTGCTCCCACTTCAACTGCATCTAATTACGAGAGATGGTGGCTCACGAATCCCGACTGTTACTTGAATTAATGTTTCAAGACAATTAGCGAACTATTGCGGTAAAATTGTGAAGTTGAAAAATTTCTCAAGGGCATTCCGGTCCTGGAAACTCCATTTTAATGAGTCCCTCCTCGTAAGGATCCTTGAAAGATGTGACTCAGCAAACTAGTAATTAAACAAAAGGCGATATTATAGCTTGTAACAAATTAGGGAATCGGGGAAAATATGTAGGTATACCAGCCCGGCGAGAGGGTGAATAAATATTTTATTACAGTACACCTCGGAGAGACTCGGCGTGAAGACTCGCCTCTCTGAGGTGGAAAAGGGAGGAAATAAGAAACCAAAGTTTCCCACCCCGAGTTTACTAGCTCTCTCTCCTTCCCCTGTCCTTCCTCTCTTCTCTTTCAGTTTTTTTCCGGCGCCTGACAACCCCCGAGAGTTGGCTAAAGCTGACTTGACTCAACCGATGTAGGTAACCGCCGTCGTCGCCACCATTTTTATGCTTTTTCTGGCGAGATGTCACGCCGTAGTGAATGCTTTCTTTTGCTTTTTTTAGGGATCCACTCTCCAACGGAACTGGGCTTTCGCCCTTTACTGTATATATACAGAGGCTGGAGTAATCCGCACTCTCGCCCTCTCGGCAATATCTCTAAATGTTTCAAACACTCGCGCGCGATCGAGCGATTCGTAGACGCGAGGACCGCTGTGCTGCAGGGTCAGAGTTTGGTCGACGAAACACTTTCTGCAGTTTAAATTGAGATGCCAAATTTCCAATCACTTCGGACGATACCTGAAGTGAAAGCTGGGAGAAAGTGAATGAAAATAACACTTTAGTCAATTCCTCGACGAATTTAATTTGACGAGTTCATTTCGGAGTGGAGATAGATAAGGAAATTAGCCTCGACTCAAGGGACCGCGTACTGGAATCCTGTCGGAATTTAACTAACGATAAGTCACAATTATCGATAAAATGTCAAAACCGAAAATCCGGGACGAATTAAAAAGCCGAGACGATCGCTGAGCTTGACGTAAACGCGGTGCGGATACTTACGACTATCATCTACCGCCTATAAGTATCCGGGTTCCGCCTGTTCTCTGCTTTCCGCAGTTGTTTGCTGATGTATAATCAACATCTCGGCATAATCTACGACGATAATTATTCGAGTCAATTTTTTAGATAAACTTTTAGAAATTTCTCTGCGTCGTTTAGACGGGCGATACTTCCTTCGTTAACAGCGTACGAGATCGCAAAGAACTCGGCGAATGTATCGTACCTCGGCTACAGCATCCGGTGCAGAGTCAATTTCCGGCGAATTGGCACGGGGCATTTTGGTTTTATCGACAAGTGTTGGTCGATAAGAGCTGTCTGTAAACAGCGCGTGAGTATCGAGATGCTTGATACTAGGCAGTCGTCTACCTTTCCGACATTGTAACAAGACTTGAAAAAAAAATTGACAAACAAAACAGACGACAAGTAAAGGAGTTAGAATAAACGCCTCTCAATGATCGTTTCGATTTTCTATTTCAATTAGAACGTCCAGTCGTCAGAGATAATTCCGATTTGAAAATACTAATTGGATACAAAAAATCAGTTTTTGGCAAATTTCTCGTTTTCGGTGGGTTTTACAGTGACGAAGGTTATATACAAAAATAAAGAATATAAAATTCTCTACAAAAAAAGACATTAGACATTATGTTGTAGGAGAGACGGTTTCCGAGATAGAGTCGCGAGAAGTCAGAGTAGAGAGAGTAAGCATTTATAATTGTTCACGAACTATATGTTAGATAAGAAATAAAGTATCAATATACAAACCGACGAGATTCCATGTTCATTTTTTGCACACATGAACATTTGCCTTCTTTTCATGTCTTTTCAATCAAAAATAAAGTATCAATAGGTACAATTCGATAGAGACGGTGAAACAATCAGTGGCACCGAGCAATAATGCCAATATCATCTATAGTTGCGATGAGACTCTGGACTTCTCGCGGCTCTAGCTCGAAAACCGTCCTTCCTATAATATAATGTCAAAGAAGCTTTTTTGTAGAGAATTTGATATTATTTACTTTTGTATATAACCTTCTTCACTGTAAAACCCACCGAAAAGGAGAAATTTTCCAAAAACTGATTTTCTGTACCGATTTTGCAAAATTCCAACATTTTCCGGTTATCACTCGTCGTGGAAAATTTTATCTAGTGTATTTCACTACCGAATCAAGCGAATACACCGATTTCCAGCTTTCACCTAATTATTCCCGCTCTGGGTCCTTTTTTCGCCTCTGACGACTGGCCTATAGGAGTCTATTTTGTCAAACTGAGTAAATTGTATTTGTAAACTCTCGTCCAGCAGCCTGCAGGCAGCGCTTTCGACTTGCAATGGCATCGGATCGGAAAATAAAAGATAGCGATAAGACCCTAAGTTCTTATCAGCGATTTGCGGCCTACGCAATTACCGATAGCAAGATTTTCACGATTAACGTATATTCTCATATAGCAAATCGCGTTGCAGGTAGTCGATATTAATTAGATATCAGTGCCGAGACTGAGATTTTGAGATCTGGGACAAAGATAAAATGTTGAGACTGAGATAAAATATCTGGTGTTGTTTATTTATGAATCCCATGGGGCTTACTTTTATTGATCACCATCGGCCTCGTTATTGCTGGTGAGAATGGGACCGATGACGAGCATAAGACGCGTCCGGAAGTGATTATACCTCAGGGAACACTTCAGGGTGTGAATATGGAAACTTACTACCACAGGAGTATCTTCGGCTTCAAGGGAATTCAAGGCTGCCAAACCACCGCCTGGAGACCTCAGGTTTGCTATGGGTACGACGGACAAAACGTGATGTGATCCAGACAGGAAAAAACTTTCGAAGACGTATTATATGGCGACGTATTATAAAACTACCCTGTACCTACCCGGAAGAATATCTAAAAAACAATTAAAAACTAATTTGAAACATTTTTACATTTCAGCTTCCTACGAGTGACAATTCTACGTTGCTACCGGTAATGCTGTTTATCTACGGTGGTGCTTTCAAAGGTGGAGCAAATAGTGAAGAAGACTACAATCCGGATTTTCTCCTCGACAAGGATGTGATTCTTGTAGTTTCCCGCGGATCGACTCGGGGTACTCGGCTTCCTCAGCACCGGAGACGAAGTCGCGTCCGGAAATTGGGACCTGAAGGACGTGGTACGGGCTCTGGGATGGAACCGAGACAACATTCAATATTTCGGCGGCGATCCTAATCGAGTGACGATTTTCGGGAAAAGCGTGGGAGGTATCAGCACTCATCTTATGGCGTTCTCGAATCTGACAGATGTCAAGATATTTTGATTAGTCTGGGGCAAGACATATGATTCACGTTTTCATTACAGACGTCCTACTATTCGATGAGAATAATTGTCTCGAATCTACATTCAGTCTCTAAGTCATAGGCACTTTCAATAATTTCAGTTGGCTTTTGATCGTCTCAGCAACTTATCACATCATTTTTTCACAGGCTTTTCCATAGGTATATATTCGAAAGTGCAACACGCATCGCTCCTCATGTAAAAAACCGTTTTTAAAAAACCGTGGGTAACAGCTATCCTGTGACAGGTCAACCCACGATCTTTGATCGCACACCCAGATAGCTTATCTCTTTCAATACGTTGTTCCTCATTCGGCTGAACGCTCGAGCAATCTCAGATAGCGATACGCAGGCGCGGAAGAGGCGCCAAGCAATCGCTTCGACAGCCCAGACGCGATCAGAAACATGGGGAACAGATCGGTTCGTTCATCGTGAGCGTAAGCTGCCGTAAAGCTGTGCTGGATGCCACGTTTGTTTCATATTGTTATGATAGTTGGGACTCATCAGTCATTTGAGTGCGCATGCTCTCGATTTTATTCTGTAATTCTGCACCCGACCGGATCCAAGACTTTCCGCAAGACTTGGACCATGGCGGCCAATAAGGCTCGAGCCAATATAAATTTGGCCAATAGAAAACGAGCCATCCGTGCAGTTGGTTATCCACAAATTCCAGAATTTTCGTCGGTACAAAGATCGGTCATTTAGTCGTTCAACATGGCTGCTTCGTGTTGTGATAGAAGAGGCGCCTACTTGCTGATTCCACTTTTATTGAGCATTTACCTTCTGGCGTCTAGACGTAACTTGACAAAAAATGTAAAGGAATCCGACGACGAGGACACGACGCGACCAGAAGTGACTATTCCTCAGGGAACGCTCCGAGGCGTGAACATGGTCACTCACCACGGCCGGAATATCTTCGGCTTCAAGGGAATCCCGTTCGCTCAACCACCGGTCGGAAATCTCAGGTTTGCTATACGAGAGACGATATCGAAATGCGAGAAATTATAGACGTATGTATTACATACCGGGTTGTCTATTCACTTTCAAGATAAGCGTGGCTATCACCGTCTGAATTGGATTTCTAATCAGTGCGTAACACTCGACTCGAGCAATGATTAGATAGAAGTCTTAAAGATATTTTTTAGGCTTCGAAGCGCGCGTGCAGATCAGAGACTATTCGAAATCCATCAATCTATCCCAACTTGACTTCTGTGTTACGTACAACAATATTCTCAAACTGTATTAAGTATTCTATACTAAAATCCAATCAGCGGAGATAAGCCAACAGATTGTATGAGTCAGCGTTTTCTTCTCTTCTTATCATCGATCAACACTGTCGACGAGCTGTCAAGGGAATTTTCAAAATAAATTATAGCGTTAGCGATCACCAGAAGTGGTCAATCCGGATAGCTTTGTTCAAGAGCTCTCTGTAGGAGCTATAATGCTACAAATCATGTCAATATCATTTAGTGGTTCACTGCAATCGGTATCAGCGATTGAAGGTCACTGCATACGTGAAAAATTGACACAAACCCAAATTTATAAATAGGTATAACGTGTTTTAGAAGTCTATCAATGATCTTGTTGTCATTGGCTACTGAAAACTTACAATTAGTCTGGCGATTCATTGTTCCTCGTCAAATTGATCGAACTTTTCCAATACCCGTTAAAGTAGAAGTGATGAAATTTCAATTCCCTCACCTTGTAACCATCTAGGTTCAAGGGACCTGTACCAGCGGGAAATTGGACCGGGACTCTGGACGCCAGCAATGACTTCCATCCGTGTCCACAGAGTAGATTTGACGACCTGGTCAGCGGAGACGAAGATTGCTTATATCTCAACGTTTACACGCCTTGGGTGAGCTGATTACACTCATCTAATTTTCCCGTTATGATGAAGACATTTGAAGATATTTTTTTATCGGAAGACATTGACAGACCATGATTAATTTGAAGATTGCTGTCTATTCGCGGAGCGATTTATTCTGCACTGTCTGAATGATCGGAGTCCGCCTAAACTCGATCAAATTAATTTTGAGCATATTTACCACACAGCTTCCCACGAATAAAACCTCGGAACTGCTACCAGTGATGCTGTTTATCCACGGTGGAGCTTACAAAACAGGAGAGAATAGCGCAAAGGAATTCGGACCGTATTTTCTCCTCGACAAGGACGTGATACTTGTGGTTCCCAGCTATAGATTGGGATTGCTCGGATTCCTAAGCACTGGAGACGAAGTGTCGCCTGGAAATTACGGACTGAAGGATATGGTTCGGGCTATGGAATGGAATCGAGAGAACATAAAATATTTTGGCGGTAATGCCGATCGAGTGACCATCTTCGGGCAAAGTGCTGGGGCTATGAGCGTTCAGCTAATGACGGTATCGAATCTAACTAATGGTGAGATTTATACTGGCTGATATAGACCAAGATATGTTTTCATATTTTTAGTACAGACGGATCATTAAATGACTCCAATCTACATTCAATCCTCCAATTTACTTCGTCTACAGGACTCTTCCAAAGATATATAACCGACAGCGGATCAGCACTCGCATATGACGCTCAGAGATCCAGAAAAGAGCTCGCCAACCGATCAATCCAGCTCGGCGAGTATCTTGGCTGTCCGACTGCCACGTCGATAGCCCTTGTCACTTGTCTGAGGGGTTTAAACGTATCGCAGCTCGTCGGTACAGAATCGCTGTTCCACGTATGGAATGGTAATCCGGTAGTCGCATGGGGTCCAAATATCGAACCGGACATAGAAGGAGCATTCCTTACCGAGAAACCCATGGACCTTTTCGCTGCCGGAAAGACCCGCGATTTGCCATGGTTATCAAGTGTTAATAAGGATGAAGGGATCCTTTACGCTGCACGCAAGTATCGACAAAAAATTAGCCACCCTTTTACTTCCCATATGTTTGAAGTAGGGGTCTGCGAATATTCCGAATAATTCGAATATTCGGATAGTCTGAAGAGTTCAAATAATTCGATTGGTTCAAATTATTGAAATCATCGATGATTCGAATATAATTGAATGAATTCGGATGTTCAAATTGGCTGGCTTCTGCAAAATCAATCAGCGCATATCATTGTCTGCGAACCGTTGGCAAATCGTTCTCTGACGAAGCACAAACCGGCTGTCTATTTCTATAAAGTCATTTATTTTATGTAAAAATTGTTCTCTTTTATTTCGCAGAGTTTTACAAGAGACCGGATCTGTTTGAGGATTTTTTAGAAAAAATTGACACCGTCTTGCCCCCTATGTTAACGTATGACACTTTGGTTGATAACGTAACAGCCTACACTGTCGCTCTGAAGTCATACTACTTGAACGATTTGACTGCCAACCGCACGTTGGTACGTTTTCCAAAGCAGATGAATGAAGTTCACGGTTCCTCTGTTATAGCATTTAATGTTTGACATTTCTTTTCAGCTGCTGAATAACTTCACACAACTCATAGGCGACGCCTTATTCGTCTATCCTACGTACAGAGGGAATCAGCAACAGCTAATTCATACGGAAAGTTCCCAGTTCTTATGCTCCTTCGAATACCGAGGAACTTTCGGGTTCAGCTACTTGTTCAGCGGTGGTTTTGTTGAGGATCATGGCGTATCGCATTCCGACGAACTGCTTTACCTCTTTCAGCAACCATATTCTCGTCTCGGCCCTCCTGGCTCAAAAATGAATGAGGCTGATTGGAATATGGTGGAGACAATGGTCCATCTGTGGACTACTTTCGCGATCAACGGGTAAGCCTGAATATGGAATAAACAGCTGAAACTACGCGGGGATGAAACTGAACAAAGATGTTTCATGGATAAATATTATGGTTTCAGAACGCCAAGTACCCCACCGAATAACACCGCGATATGGGAGCCGTACTCGTCGCAGAAGAATTATCTTCGAATAGGAAACAATTCCGACATTTCGATCGAAGTTGAATATAACTTCTTGGAAAATCGCATGCAGTTTTGGGATGAGCTCACGGCTGCCACGACATGGAAGTAACCACTAACCGTCGTATTTTCCAATCCACATTCATCCCTAACGCTTAAAATTCCTTGCTCGAAGTATTACATGTGGCAGAAACGCCAAAATTTTAATCGAAGCCGGGGCTTATTTCATAATAAATAATATAATCGATGTACCAATATTATTGATCTTTCCTAATAGAAAGTGACTGAGATTCGAAAACTACATGATTCTCACATTGCTTACATCTCGCTTCGCTAGCTATACGGTTAGTGTGTAATGGGGGCGAATCATATATTTATCTCACACTGAATATTCCATGACCTTCCTTATCTTCAAACCTGTGTTAACCTATTAATCTGTAGAGCACTGATAGGAATTATTTCACTATGACGCGAAATCAAATATACACGTACTCAATGATTCGACCAAGATTATAGTGGCGTGCACAGAATTTGATGACGGGTAGCTGATCTTCAGGGTCTGATATTGTACGGTTGGCCTATGTATACCAATCAACATCTCTCAAAATGTCACTACATTTCAAAGCAAGCGCAGATCTAAATTCTAATTACGAAACTAGATAACGACATTCTTGATAGATAAGAAAAATTGGGCTATGATGCTGCATGGCCATTGAGCAGTGGTAAACAGCTCTGTGTCATGACAGTACGAACCATGATCTTGCTTATTAATAATAACGGTAGCAGTTACCTGTTGGTTGCACTCTTACTGACCACTAGCCTCGGTAACTGTAGAGATATTCTGACGGAAAATTTGGAGTCTTACATCGATGATAACACCATGCGACCCGAAGTCAAGATACCTCAGGGAACAGTTCGAGGTGTAAACATGGTCACCCACCATCGTAGAAATTTCTTCGGCTTCAAGGGAATCCCTTTTGCTAAACCACCGATCGGAAACCTCAGGTTTGCTATACCCATTACATTTTTGCGGGGGAAGAGCACTTAAACGGAATCACAGACCATATAAATAATTGCTGTATATGATCACGTAGAGATTAGCTTTATTACCAATATTAATCGAACAATGTGTCTTTTTCGAGATCCATAAGTGACCTGTTTTAGTTATCAGATTGATAATTAAGGGTTGTCAAATGCAGTCACTTTTATTATAAGAAGAACAATTTTGAATCTTTACACATCGTCCCATTTTAGGTTCAAGGGTCCTTTACCAGCCGAAGCTTGGGATGGAATTTTGGACGCCAGCAGCGATTCGAACCAGTGTCCTCAGGTCCGTGAGAACGTGGTAGTTGGAAATGAGGACTGCCTATATCTCCACGTTTATACACCGAGGGTAAAAATCACTAGTACTTCACACTAATCCGAATCCTCCACTCATGACAAACAAGTAGAGACCATTGATTACTACTTTTACTATCACTAAGACGGATTCAAAAAGAAAATTTTTCGGTGAATTTTATGGTAGAAAAAATCAAATTTGATACAATATATATCTTGATCATGCAGCTTCCTGTGAGTGAAAACTCTACGTTGCTGCCAGTAATGTTGTACGTTTTCGGTGGACGTTACAAAACAGGAGAAAACAACCCTACACGATGGGGTCCACATTTCATCCTCGACAAGGAAGTGGTTCTTGTAGTTCCCAGCTATCGTATGGGAGTACTTGGGTATCTCAGTACCGGTGACGAAGTATCGCCCGGAAATTACGGCCTGAAAGATTTGGTTCGGGCTCTAGAATGGAACCGTGACAACGTTCGATATTTCGGCGGTGATCCCAATCAAGTAACCCTTTTTGGATCAAGTTCGGGTGCCACGAGCGTCCATCTTTTGACGTTATCCGATTCAACGAAGGGTGAGTTCCGCGAGTTGATTTTAGACGATTCGAATTGACCATTACGTTATCTCTAAATACAGTTTTATTCCAAACATGTCTTAGCTAATCGTAAGTCCAAGCGCAATAATTATCATTAACATTTATGTCAAAAACTAATCGCACAGCTTTTTGACAGGTCTATTCCATAAATATATAACACAGAGTGGATCGGCACTATCGTATAATGCTCATAGCCCCAGAAAAGTGCTCGTAAATTACTCTACCAGAATCGGCGAGTATCTTGGATGCCCGACTAATACTTCGACAGCCCTTGTAAACTGCCTAATGGGTCTCGACGCCTCACAGCTCGTCGATACCGAGTCATTGTTCAACAGTTGGAACGTATTTCCGCAAATTGTATGGGCCCCAACTGTCGAACCGGATATAGAAGGAGCAGTTTTAACGGAGAGTCCCGCGAACCTTATCGCCGCTGGAAAGGTCCGTGATTTACCATGGCTGTCCAGTGTTTCTCGGGACGAAGGGATTGTCTTTAGTGCATGCAAGTATAAACACGATGAGACATGAGGTTTACAATATCTAAGTAAAATAACGAAATATATTTTGTCTTTGCAGTGTTTTACAACAGACCGGATCTTTTCGAGGAGTTATTAGAGAAGGTTGACGTTGCTTTGCCCTACATTTTACAATATGACAGTGCTGTTGAAGATGTGACAGCCTATACTAACGCTTTGAAGTCATACTACTTGAACGACTTGACTGCTAACCGAAGCTTAGTAGGTATTCCAAAGCTGATGAATGAAGTTCGTATTTTCTCTGTTAGAATTTAACGAATTTAACAGTTGGCATTTCTTTCAGCTGTTGACTAACTTAACACAACTTGTAGGGGATGCCTTTTTCATCTACCCTACTTACAGCGCGATTCAGAAACAGCTGAGTCACGTGGAAAGTCTCCAGTATCTCTGTTCCTTCGAATACCGAGGAACTTTCAGTTACAGCTACGCGATTAGCGGTTCCACAGAGGACCATGGAACGTGCCATGCTGATGAACTGTTTTATCTTTTCCAGCACCCCTATTACCGTTTCGGTCCCCCAGGATCGCAAATGAATGAGGCTGATTGGAAAATGGTGGATACGATGGTCCAGTTGTGGACGTCTTTTGCGACCACCGGGTAAGCCTTGCATGCGTAGAAAAACCAGTGCGTTATAATTTGTGATGATCATGGTACTGTACAACAATACTTCATCAATCTAATGCTTTTAGAACGCCAACTGTCATGGATTCGAGTAACACCCAAATTTGGAAGCCGTACTCGTCGCGGAAGAATTATCTTCGGATCGGAAACAACTCAGACATCTCGTTAGGAGTTGAATATAACTTCTTGGAAGATCGCATGCAGTTTTGGGATGAACTCAATGCTGCCACTTCATGGAAGTAAACGTAGCGTCTATGGCATGCATGCTTCGAGTTGAATTTATGTGTATAATAAAAGATGATGGAAATAAAAAAACACAAGCCAATGCTACTTACCGTGCTCGCTATAATTTATTGTAAATAAACGTAACTGGGACTTGAATAATAAGTTATATTCACATTCCTAACATTTCGCTTCGTGGAACAGTTTGTGTGTAATAGGGACGCGAAATCATGTCAGATCCTCTCGATCTGAATTTCTCTAACCACTAGAAACCGATGACCACCTATAGTTACCTATAGTTAGTTACTACAGTAGCCACTGTAGATCTCAATGAGCTCGCAACCCGCCACACCGGCAGCTTATGGTAGGCTCCAGTCGATATAGAAGGTTCCTAAGTCTTTAGTACATACATATTACCGACTTGTGAAACGCAGTTCCAGAAAAATGGTCAGAGTTACTAATAGGGCGCTAACTCGCTGTAACTTTTCGGTAGCTCCGGAAGGTCCACAAGGCTAGCTGTCTTGATAATTATTCGAACAATGAATATCGTCTACATTAAATTCTACATAAGTGTATCAGAATTAATGTTCAATTATCAATTTCGTCATACAAGTGCATGAATTTTTGTTTTAAGTACCTGCTTTATAAATTCTAAATGACATTGTACGATGAATGCGTTGTAAATTTCGTATCTGTTTGAGGAGTGTATAGTCAATGATGTCGTAGATCTTGCCACACAGATGGCGACACAGTTCAATATTAATTAAACGCTACTATCTCTCTAAGTTTTGCCTCACGTCTATGAGAGAATACTGCTACTGTCTGTAGCGGCGTGCAAATAGGGTGGCCTGTACATGTTTGTTGTGTGTGTCCATTTAAAGAGTTTATATTTTTTCATAAATAATTAAGAGATGGCCACTTATCTAGCGAGAAATTTGATACGCGTTAATCATGGCATCGGCTCACAGGCTGCAGGTAATTAATAAATTATTCCCCAAACCAATATCGTACGTTATACCCACAGCTATGTATGTATGTAATGACCACGGTAATGACCATTGCCTGATCACCATTCTCAATTGTGTACTATGCCTTGAGTGCAAAGTGCAATTGGGCTCGTTCTACATCTGCGTAATCAAACAAACGTGATTGATGAAAAAAGCGTTGAAATTTATCGCGATCCCAATCCACAGAAGATTGCAGTTACTGTCCATTGTCACATTGAAAACTTACTTCATTTTTTTTTTATTTTCTTTTATCATATTACCTAGAATCACAATTCCATTCTTAGTATTTTTCCAGAATATCTTCTTCCCATTTCGATACTATAAGCCTGCAAAACTAATTTAAATGATGCCAAGAAATGAAAAACTAATAAAAAAAAAGAAGTATGTGTAGCGTAATACGCACACTGTAAGTGGAACTTCTTTTGAGTAGAACGGAAACACTTAAGACTTAACACTTGGGACTTAGGATTTAAGACTTAAGACTTACATGTATACATATTCATCTATAGATATATGTATAGATATATGTATATTTTATACAGGTATATGTCAATCTCACACATTTTGTTGCACTTCAAAAATTTTCGGTCCCCTGCCAAAAGAAGTTTCACTTAAAAAAAAAAAACTGAAATATGTGCCGTCTTTTTCTTTACCCTTTTCTATCTTGTTTACTGTACCATATCAGTTTTCCTGATGAAAAACAGCTAAAATTATTAGTAAATATGTCTATACACGTAGTACGATGCTGACGTATTAACTTTGTACATCCAGCTCTTCCTCTGGCCTGGAAAAGCTCCTCTGGATCCAACGAGGCTAGAACATATGCCACTAAGGGTGGGAGTCCGGCTGGGAAGAATATCGTCTATGTAGACGGTGTTCGTACTCCATTTCTTCTTTCGGGAACCCAGTACAGTAAACTGATGCCTCACGACCTCGCTAGACACGCCCTATTGTGAGTTGGGAAATAAAAAGCCACCAGAAGTTTAAACAAATCAGAAGATACTCAAATTTTACACTAATCAAAAATTCAGCCCAATTTAATTGTAACACAAGACTATCGACTGTTTCAGGAGCCTTGTTAACAAGACTGGTATTGACAAAGACTTAGTAGAATATATAACTTATGGAACAGTCATCCAGGAAGTAAAAACATCCAATGTCGGTCGGGAAGCAGCTCTGGCAGCAGGTTTCAGTCAGAAAACACCTGCCCACACTATAACCATGGCCTGTATCAGCAGTAATCAGGCTTTAACGACTGGCGTAGGGTTGATTGCTTGTGGAGTTTACGACATTATTGTTGCTGGAGGTGTGGAATTCATGTCCGATGTACCGATCAGACATAGTCGCAGCATGAGATCAGTCATGCTGCGTGCTAACAAGGCAAAATCTTTACCACAGAAACTCGCCCTCTTGGCTAGCATTAGGCCTGGTCACTTTGTACCAGAGGTAAGCAGGAAGATGAAAACCTTAAGCTTTGGGAAAATTGTTGTCTCCACTGACAAGAAAAAGAATTGCTACGAGATGTGAAAGTCTTCACAATATTTACTTCTTTTTCATTTCGCAATAACTTACATTAAATGAATTATTAACTACTTTCAAATACCAATTCTTGCCGGATAGAGATAGAACAAAATTTAATGACCAATTTTTCTAATTCAACTAATATATTGCCTATACTAGTTGCCTGCAGTAGCGGAGTTTTCAAGTGGAGAAACCATGGGCCACAGTGGAGATAGGCTGGCATCCGCATTTGGAGTATCGCGCGCTGAACAAGACCAATATGCCTTACGTTCACACACTCTTGCTAATCAAGCACAGCAGCAGGGATACCTGTCTGACATTGCACCATTCAAAGGTGCTAATACTGTCTTGTTTTCTACAAATGATTGATCACTTGCATTAAAATTGCTGCAATTATGATCTTTAAAACTGATATTTCGTTAAATTCAACAATTAATGAATAAATTATCATTTCATTCAGTGCCTGGCATAAACGAAATCATTAACAAGGACAATGGAATCCGGGTTTCTACACCAGACCAACTTGCTAAGCTGAAACCAGCATTTGTTAAGCCTTATGGTACTGTTACCGCAGCTAATGCATCTTTCCTGACTGACGGAGCTTCTGCTGCTCTAATTATGACTGAGGAGAGAGCCAAACAATTAGGTCTCACACCAAAAGCGTACCTAAGAAACTTTACCTACGTCTCACAGGATCCGGTTGATCAATTACTGCTAGGACCTGCTTACGCCATCCCGAAGGTAAAGCTAATTTAAAAATATAACTCAGGTTTCCATGACTCGTAATTCTAATTCTTCATAGGTATTAGAGAAAGCTGGACTGGGCTTGAAGGACATCGGAGTATGGGAAGTGCACGAGGCATTCGCAGCACAAATTCTAGCAAATCTAAAGGCACTAGACTCTGATTGGTTTGCTCAAACATATTTGGGCAAGTCGAGTAAAGTTGGTGTACCAGATATCAACAAGTGGAATGCTTGGGGTGGTTCTCTGTCCATTGGACATCCTTTTGCTGCGACTGGAGTTAGATTAGCTACCCACACAGCAAACCGCATGATAAAAGAAGACCAACAGTTCGGGTTGATCGCTGCTTGTGCTGCTGGTGGTCAGGTGAGCCTTGATCTTATTTTTTTAGTACAAAGTCCTACAGTGAGACTTGGAGTCGATATAAACCGTTAAACGTGATATTCAATCAATTTTCTGTTCATACTTTCAGGGAGTGGGAATGATAATGGAAAGACACCCAGATGCTAAAATTTAAAGAAACCTCGAGAATGAAAAACTTCCCGTTGAACAGCATACGCTGTGTTAAGTCTGTATTAAAAGTGTCAAAAACGAAAAAAAAAAAAATAACATGAATAATTTCACGAATGCTTATAGGGAATCAATTTATATTTTTACAGCCGTTGAATACCTGTTATGTAAATGTACATGTATATATTTTTTAAGATTTATTATGAATTATAAAAAAAATCAAAAAGAGAAAAATAAATCACAATAATTCGATTTTCCGTTTCCTTTATTTCGTTCTAGACACCGAACATATAACAAAAAATGCTTATTCGGAAAAAAGAAAAACTATATAAAATGAGGGCCGTGTGTCCCTAAATGCAGTCTAACTGCCTGATCAAGAATCACTCTAGTATCTCTGCAGCCCTGCAATGCTCTCTGTCTGAGCCCCTCAAGCCTAGAAAGATGTAATCGCTGACCACCGCCTTGTGCAACAACAACTAGACCAGAGTTTTTACTCTCCGGTTCATAACTGGAGCTAGGAGCTCCTGGTAAAGCAACAACAGTCAATGTAGTAGCTCCTGTACATTCTTCCATATGATTTGCATCAACTATTCCTGTTCCTATTCCCGCATCATCTTTGTTATCAACTTCTTCCGAGGCTCCCATGCTTGATATTGTTGCTGTACATCCTACAGCATAATCCTGTAAAAAAAGTTGCGGGGTTTTTGTCAATTTGAAACTGAAAGGACATCCGGAGGACTGAAAGCAATAAAATTCCAAAGTGGAATGATGGTTTAGGGAAAACCTGCCTTGATGGGGATGCCAGCATCGATGAGAGCTAGGGTTGCAGCGTTTACTGCTACACAATAGTCGCTGCCATCGGACTGTAGAACTTCAACAAATACGTCAATTTGGGAACGAGGATAAAGCTCTAATTGTATAATAGCTTGAACAGCCCTGCGTAATTGCAAAGAGGTTTCTTGAGTCTTTCGATCACCTCTGGGTCGTCTTTTACGCTCGCCAGCGCTAAAACTAAATACAGCCATACTGTACTGGCAATTCACAACACCTGAGCTACCTTTGTTCCCACTTCGACCGCTACCTTTTGGCTGTAGCAAATAATTGTAATAAGTAAATATGGATTTATGAAAACTTTGGAGTATGGAATAATCCCGAATTGGATAGGGACGGTTTTATTGAGAGTCAAGTAACCTGATGAGGCCCGTACACTGCTGCGAGAACTTTTGTGTTACCCTGTTCGAGGTATGCACTGCCGTCTGATTGCCCGAATACACCCATTCGCACGCGGATTTGTCTCAGTTCGTTTGCTCTTCGTCCGTCTATTCGGAGCCCTTGATCTGATACTAGGTCTTGTCCAGACATGATTAATCACACTATGATAGCTAAATTAGTTATTTAAAGTCTGAGCAGTAGGTTAAGTTTCCTGTGTGGAGGTTATGTTACATTCGATGCCTTTAAACTGTTTGGCGCCATGTGTGGATGCAAAAGCCACGGTCTATACAAAGATATACTATTTCGGTCGGTAAATTCAGACGCTGTTTCGTCTCCAAGCAGTCAACGGCAATAATAATGAAAATAGATTACTAAAATGCACAGAATAATATAAAATTCTGAATAAAGTAAATGCAATTAAATTATCTCTCTTTATAAATATGTGTAGTGCAAACATTAACAATGAACAAAGTTAATAATAAGGAAACAAATAATAATCTCGCGACGAAAAGTATTTTTTGTTTTATCAATGAAATATAGGTATAACAAAAACGTAATACAAAAATTGTTAGAATGACATAATAGAAATAATAACAATAACTATTGAATATTGAATAATAATCAATTCGGTATATTTAGCTTGAACATAACAATCCTCAGACATTTTACTTGCTTCATAAAATAGTCTTGTGTTCAGACACAGTCGTATATTCCACTACTCGATACCATGATCTTATAGATGATATTCCCGGTAAACACTTATTCCAAGTTTGCCATACATATTTCTATGCTTTAGGCGAATAAAAAAACAGTGTTAACGCGGAACTTCGAATTTCTGGTGTGTAAGCTCTATTCTTTTTCATTTTTAAATAGGCTTGTCAGTAGAATTGTCAGGCACCATACTCTGTACAAAGAGAAAACACAAGAAACGCGTTATATAAAAGAAGCATTCACGCCACTGTCGATATTAATAAGACAATAATGATCATGAGCTTTTGATATTTTGAAAAGCCATTTCGAAAAGAATATATTTTAGGCTGACGAATTTTCCAAAATAAATACAATTGTTTAAAAAATATCGCAAAATATATACAAATGTTTGCAAATTGTGAAGCATTTGATGTTAATGTATACTCTACCATAAAAGAGTCTCCACTGTCTTCAGACACATACCCTTTTTTTTTTTAAACGTGTTACCGTATCTTTTAGGGATTCAATGCGTTTTTGAAGTCGCCTTGTCTGATCCTGTAAAGTTCTTATTTGTTTTGATTTCTTTCTGTCTACTGCTTGTACAAATTGGATAATTCTATGAGCTCTTCTAGGAGTTGCAACATCTGATGTTCTGATTTCAGAAACAAAACGTGGATCAAAAAATCTTCTACGTTGTGTTTTTGGGGTACAATAACCATTACAATCGGGATCTAAAGAAATAAAAGTAATGGTTAATTAAAATTACTAAGTGAAAAAAAAATAATACACTATTTGTCACGTCATTATTTTTACTTTTTATGTAAAACTAATCATTTAATTAACTAAAAAATTCTCTTTATTCAATTTGTTTACTTGTAATATTGATGTTTTCATCACTTTCTGAAGTTGACAATGAACGTTTGTTGGTAGTCGGTAGAGTATGTTTGTCCTGAGCTAGAATCAAATAATTATAAGACCAATCAATGATATAAATATACCAGCTTATAGTTTTTATATATACCGTGAATATAATTTTCATTCAAATATTCATCAGTCTGCTTCATACCATTGGCATTTATTTCGTTTTTGTCGTGGTTTATAGAACTTGTGTCAATATCTGTTGTTGATGAATTATTATTATCAACATTTTCACAAGCAATATTTTCTTCTTCTACAATATTATCAACGATGAGATTATTAGATGGAGGTTGTAATGTTTTGATGACTTCTTCATTCACACCAAAAATGACGTTGTCCGAGGCCTTCGATGACACTTCATTAACTTCTCCTATGATTAGAGGATTTGTAATAAACAGTGTAGGAATTGCTCCGGGCTTTATAAAAGATTTTGTTCTCCCAAAAGTATTTGCTCTGTTGATATCATTATCAGCAAAGTGAATAGAACAGATACTAACACGCGATACATCATCCGTTGTAGTCAGTTCACAAATATGTAACCACTTCTGACGTACGTAAACGTCTTTTGGGAAACTGAAATTTATTATAACTTATTATTTTCTGTTGTAAATAAAATTTATTTCTTGATCACATATTTATTTTTTTTTTTTTTCATACTTACCTATGCAACGAAATGTTCTCTGTTTTTGACGCTTTCCGATTACACAAATAACACAATTTACCCATCTTTGTACTATATATTGTGATATACAACTGTATTGTATATAATAAAAGTAACTTTATATTATAACAATAATGTTTTATAAATTTATAAAAAATAACAAACTTTACACCGTTTTAACCTCGATATGTGCACAATGGATCGATCATACGGCCGTCGGTAAAATCGAGGTCCGTTGTATGCATTGGAACGCTAAAGTGTCCCTTACAAGTATGCGGTATGTTTGAATCTGTAGATGAGATTCGGAGGAACTGGAGATTAATTGAATAAGGATGTCGGTGAAAACCCGAATCTAAAGTGACATTCTGGCTTCGATTGATCTATGACCTTTGCTTAACATTTTTGACTAGTGTCGCTGCGCAATAACAAGGAATACTCGGGGGCCATAAAAGTGCGACCCGCGACTGGCCAGGCCTAGAGAAGTTCTTCCACAACTGAATTTATTACGTCCTCTAAAAAAGATCGCTGTTCTTCGGCGACCAGTTTCTATAAAGTATGAAAATCTCTCAATAATCTAATATAGGAGTCATCAGCTGGATTGTAATGTATATCCTTTGAATAACCGTGCGCGATTATTAATACAAGGTAGAGTAGATTGGTAGCGCTAGGGAGGTCGGCTATGCCGAGGACGCAGTGCAGGGCCAATAGAGAAGCTTGATTAAAAAAAAATTGCATTTGATCTAGTGTGGGTTTATTGCAATGAATCATACTAGGTCGAGATGCATTTTCTTGGGATAAACGCTTACCTCGCCTGCACGATGCACATTATACTGCAGTTTTGTGCTATTTATACATACTATTTTTTGACGTTGCAAATGAAAAATCATTAAAAAGTAATCAATATATTATTCCGACTAATCTATAATGCTGTGAAAGCTCTTTGAGGTGCCAGAGTCTTTAGAAAATAATATGAATTTAACTACAGCAAAACGACGTAAGTAAAAATGTATTATACACCATTATAGGATTAGCTATTCTCATCTGAGTAGATGGTTGCAGGGGATTATGTAAGATGGAAAATTAAGAAACAATCGATTGAGCGTTTACGTATTTAATATTAACACATTTATGTTCACAAAGTAAATATACTATATTGAATTGTAACAATTAGATACCATATAAAAAGTACAAAAAAAATAATAAATAAATATCTTAACATAATAACGATTACGAGTCAGATGGAACAAGGAACTTGGTCTAAAACGAATCATGCTCTTGTTTCATCGATCTCATGTCACTTACATCTATAATAATTACATACGGATTTACTTCTCAAATCTGAATATAGCTATAATATTATTAGTAATTTCAATAATGAGCTATTACAGAATTAGATTAATTTAATTCTTAGATGTATATTTTTCTTTTTTTATATTTGGCATTTTTGTCTTACTTATATTAATAAGGATCATTGATTAGTTTTATTACGCAATGAGGAATTAAGTTAATTTCATGCAAATATGGACTTTCATTGTATATTCGCAAGTTAATGTTTTTTTTTTTGTTTGTTTTTTTGCTTCGATGAAGTCATTGCAGACTTTCCCATATTAAACCCATGTCAAGCAGTCACTACTCTCAATCTGACACGTTTTTTGCAAGGTAGGATGAAACAACATGTAGTATGTGATCATCGCTGCGATACCAATAAAAAAGAATACCACTGAGAAAATAAGAACGTCTTTTGAAAACCAAACACTCTCGTCAGTAAGATTTGTAAGTGTGAACCAAAGTACAACAACCATTCCATTCTGGAAGAGGCATAATATATGATAAATCGAATTCCTGACAAAAGTACGCCCTTCTCCAAGGTTTACAAATGCAAATGTATAGACTACAGCTGTGACGCCAGCAAGAAATAAATTTCGAATTTTTTCTTTAAATGTGAGAGGGGCGCTAGAATACTCGGTCTTGTTTCCCTCGAGTACTGAGAATGCGTTCTCCTTTGTGTAGATCCAAGTAGCCCATCCCATCCAATTAATCGCAAGGGCCAATGTCGTGTATGAAAGCCAGGTACTTGCTGCGATCGTGATTGCGAGCATCCGAGCAACTGTAAAATCAATAATCGAATTATATAATGCAAAATAAGATGGCAGGATAGCAATTTTAGGACAGATAATATTCCTCACTCACCAATGATTCCAAGATACCAAAGAAAAAGAAGAACACCTCCAATCTTACAGATCTCAGCCTTGTCGGGTTGAGCCAAACGACATGCGCAGTGATAGTTTTTCATAGTTGTGCCTAAGTTGACCAGGGACACACCACCACTGACAATTTTTGACCACACTGTAAATTGAAAAAAAAAACAATTGAAATTTAATTATTCAATATTGACGAAGTAAGACTCGATTGTGAATTAATGGATAATCATACTCACAGGACAAAATACTTTATGCATCTGATAGCATGAAAAAAAGATTAAGACTAGTACAATTAGCAATGATTGAATAGAGAAATAACAAATTAGACAGTACTTGGACCACTAATCGCTGTGTCTTCTGAGAGCAGGATGTACAGTTGTAAAATGATCTGTGGCGCTGATTGTAGAAAAGACGCCACGACTTCAAGCACAGCTGAATCTCTATCCTCTTCGAGCATCTTGAGATGGTAGCGATTGACAAGATCTGTGTCTTTCTTCTGCTGATACTGCCGAACTCTCCATGCAAACCATAGTTTTCGAAGCTTGCAGATAGGCAAGGCCATTTGAAACATGATAACTATGCTGTAATGGGCCGTCAGCTTGGCTATTTTCTTGAACCAGTTTCCATTAGTCTTCTCATTTCTCTCTTTGGCAGATAGCGTCTAGATAATTAAAGAAATCCCAAAATATGAGATAGTGAAAATAGCTTGAACCAATGAATACAATAAATAATTTATTAGTTCCCCAAGTACTTACTCTTGGGAATATACTTTTTACTATAATAATTGTATGTGATACGCAATACCTTCATATAGTGACCCGACAAAAGACTTACTCCCGCGCGGATTTTCTATATTTATCTACTCCTACCAACGTCGTTTGTGTATAATCATCGAATCAAAGTCAACACGTTACTAAGGCTAGACTACATTTAGTCTTTCTACTTGTTTCTTAGAAAATATACTGTCGTTTGCATTTCTTGCATTGTTTCATTCTGTCGTGCCCTTTCCTTTCTTAGCGTGTGCTTTTCGAAGTTCCTAGCTTTGGTCAAGCTGTAGGATTCGTGCTCAAGTTTCTTCCGTCCATTTTACAATTATGCATTCTGCATTTCTTAGATGAATTCAAAATGGACTCTGCCATGATTCTAAGAATCTTCGCTCCGCCATAAATCCTTTTGTCTGTATATCAACAGTTCCCCTCATGCATTTGACTTGTTTGGGTTTATCTCTTGCCTATTCTTTCCAAAAGCTCGTCATGTCTAATCGTAAGATGTTAAGATCGATGTGGTTCCACTCAAGGATACCGTTCTGTGGTAGTTCTTTCGTGGGCTTTTGAAAATTAGGCAGATGGTCAATTTGGCTCTTTGGCTCTTGCCTTCAACCTTGACTTACCCCCAATTTTAGGGCGTGCATCAGAAAGCCGATCCATGCAGATGCAATCGCTTGTAGTGTCGTAAACGCAAGTGTCAAACTGCCGTGAACGGTCTTCTGGTTCTCAAAGTAGTCAATGGCTAGGCGAATATCACTCCCAAAATCGAACACATGGGTCAAAATTGGAGATAACAATTCTATCAAACACCATATAGTGATCAAAGGTATTGCATGGGGTCTGTTCAAATCTGCGGCGTCATCGCGAGATGCAACAAGTCCATTGTTATTTTCGTCCATGTTCTCGTCGTCGAGTGGGTTTTGAGTGATCGAAATGCAGCTATTATCAGCATTCACTTCTTTATCCTCGTCTTTCCGCTCCATTGCGACGGATATAACGTAATATTATTCCGGAATTGTTTAGTCAATCGCTGTCAAGCTCTGGAAACAAACTGTGCCGAACTGTGTGCGTTCCGGGACCCAGCAACGCGTTTAAATATAAAGATGAACTGAACAGGCTGAGACAAGTCGCAGTTACAGACGTCACAGGATCACGTGATGTGGGTGTGCAAAAATTCCCGGATTCCCAGATGTCCATGACCATCGACAAAAGAGTATGGATTGCGCTATCCGTATCTAAATGATATATGTACTAAATGTGGGCAACCAAATGATAAGCATAGAGCATGAGTGCGGCCACTGTGTATTTCTTTTTAATAAAGCTACAGCACTGGTTAAAAAAAACAAAGATATTGGCCGCACCAACGGCCGCACATTCGCTCTGTCTTTTTCTATTATGAAGATATGTTCTAATCTAACGCGCTATGCTTAGTCCATATACTTTATGTCGATGCCCACGACCAACTCCGTGTCAAGGGGGGGCTAACCGGCGGCTGCAGGGTGCAGGAGGCTCACAATCAGTCACGGGATGCGGAGAGCCTATGCACAGTCAGCTAAAATGAAAAGAAGTTGGCCAAAACCGATAATTCCATTTATTTGTCACGAAAAATTCAATAGCAAGGTTTTCTGAGTCGCCGACTCCGAATGCGCTATCGATGATTCTAAATTCACGATAGCGGGTAATACCTATGTGTAGACTTCTGCATGTATAGATATCTTGCTGTGATTTTTCATAAAAATCCACATCTACAAGAGTCTTTCGAGTCTTCAGTAAAAATATGATGTCAACAATGAAAAACTCGTAATACTTGGTCCACTTTAGTTAATATAAATTTGAAAATTATTGTTCATTTGCGTCTCATGGCGAAATTTGTTTTGCTAACAATCGGAAAGTTAATTATAGTATAGGCACTTCCGTAGACATTCTGCTTTCTGTATTAATTTCTTTATCAATCTGCCCCACTTTTTTATATACACGCTTCGTAAAATCCAGTCCTCTCTTCCTATTACCTTATTCTTTCTACGACGGTGAACTTCTACAAAATCTTGATTATGATGACTTGATTGTAAAGACTCTTCTCGTTAAAAGGCGCGAGAAAAAAACCGTTCGAGGATTATTGCATTGATATAGCATAAAAAAAATTCAATTCCTATACACGGTACCGGATGTTCACCTCAATTTAGTTTTTCTATACAATTTGAAATTGTTGGGAAGGGGGGTGAAGGATCTGATGTGAAATTAACTGCTGGGCCCGAAACGGTGCATTTCGACGCTGATCTTTAGTCTTCTGGCGATGACGACATTCGCGGGGACATTTTGCGCGCCAATTGCAAATCTTACAACCAACTAAATGTCGCCATGTTTGCAATGAAGTAAAGCATAAGAGCACGCTTAAAGCATCAAGAGAACGCTAAATGCGCATGTATCTATGTTTACTTGTTTCCTCTATTTCACCTGTTCTGTAGCAGTGGACGACATTGGAGATGGTCTCATAATATTCCTGGCGCCATGTAACACGTGATGCAATAGCACACATTCACCAATTTCCTAAAAACTAGTCGAGAGTATTGTGTTACTGCGAGCATGTCTCGAGATACAAGAAATCCCGAAAAATTGGCGTCTCTACAGTAGAAGATCATGCTTATGTACTGCGATAAGTGCCATAATAGTGATGATAGTATATTTAATCATAAGAAAGACATTTCGAGATGAATTTGGAAAATAAACAATTAATTGTGTACGTTTGTACGCATCAGCGTTTATTGTCAACATATCTATAACATATAATAATGAATATGTACAGTGTGTGTGTAATGTAATAATAAATAATCTATGACAATTATAATTATAAAAATTATTATTTTAAATACAAATGTATATATTAAGTTTTTCTTTTACATATAATAACATTAATAGAGTCCTTCTCAATAAAAATATTCTATGCGGAACTTGATAATAATAAATCTGGATTCAAAATATAAACATCACTGGTTTACATCAGCAATATTTTCGTTACAAATTCGTTTTCATGATATATTTACACAAATTCTACCCTACTTGCAATAGCAGGGTATATGCAAAGTCAATTACATGCTAGATGATTATATTATTAAGTATTTATTGAGATTCCTTAGCCTAGTGTATAAAACCCCTAATGTAGGTAGTATGTCGTTTAGAAAATTTAAATATTGGTCACTTTCATTATGAAATGAAGGTTTATTCAAGTAACGTGAATGTGAATCAATTCACATCCTCAAAAGGCCTCTCTTGTGAAATAAATAAGATGCAAATAAATAGATGAGTAAAAGAGGAAAATAAACCGGAAACAAATTTGTTTCCACAGTCATACATGTAAATACGAATTATCTCCTGGATGTTCAGTAGTTCGCTAACTTTTCTTATAACCTGATGAAATCACCTTCAAATCTGGCGACATACGATAGGAATCAAACAACATTGCCTGTGAACAGCATGCAAGGTCTGTTTTGCAGCGTAGGATGACAAAAGAAATAGTACGTAACCATCGCACCGATCCCTATCATATACAATATCACTGACAGAATCATAAGACATTCTGAAAACCATACATTTTCAATAGGCTGGCTAACAACCCAGAATACAAGGACTGTTACATTCTCTAGTACACACCATACGTGATAAATCGTGTATCTAAGACAAGTTTGTCCTTCCTTGAGGTTCACGAAGGTGAAAATATACACTACAGCGAGAGCGGCAGCAAATAGTGAAGTCCGGATCAAATCCATTAACGTTGGTGGAATCAATGGAGAAATAGTTTTATTTTGGCAGAATGCGAAGACTCCATCCTCGTTGTAGAGCCAGATAGTAGTTCCTATCCAAATGAGCACGCGGGCCATCAACGTGTATGTAAGCCAGTTGCTTGCCGCTATCGCCATTAGGAAGATGCGAGCAGCTTAAAAATCGAAAAATCATTTGTTATAGTAAAAACAATATAAGAATCGTTATTTTATTCGTTATTTTATTCCTGACAAAATCTAGTGACTTACCAATAGTACCATAGTGCCAAGAAAGAAGTAGAAAACGGCCCATGTAATTGACAACAGATTTGTCGGGTTGCGCCAATCGAATTGCACAATGATATGTTTTCATAGACCAGCCCAAAAGGAACAGCGTAACAAAACCACCGACAATTTTGAACCACACTGTAAATTAGCAGAGGAATGGGATTAGCTACGCATTTTTGAAGTAAAATATGATAGTAGAGTTTTGAGGTGATCATACCTATGAGGAAAGATTTTTCACATCTGATTGCATAAAAGAAAATGATGAATTTTCAAGCTTTGTAAAATGTAGTTATTGTAGAATATATATAGGGGTAAAATTTATACCGTACTTGTTGTAGTTATTGCTCTGTTCTCCATCAGCAGAATAGTCAATTGTAGTACGAGTTGCGGAGCTGTTTCCAGAAAACATTCAATAACATTGAGCAGTGCCAGATCCTCTTGCTCTTTCAGCATCTTGGGATAGTAGTGATTCAGGCCGATGTTATCTCCTCTCTGTTTGCACTTTCGAACTCTTAATGCATAGCATAGACTGCGCAAGTAGCGTAAAGGCAGCGCCAGTTGCAACAGAATAACCATGGCACAGTTTACATTTAGCTCCGCGATCTTCTCCAAGTAATTTCTGCTTTCATCTCTCCCTTCACCCTGAATCTCCAGCTGTTTAATTATAATATCAAAGTTATTAATAATGATTGATATGAAGTTTCTTTAATGACAATAATCATGATAGTAAAAAGCATTGTGAGCTCAAGTTTGAGAAATATACAGGTTTGAGTATTACTTGCATACAATTAATTGAATACACAAATAAACTAATAAACAAACAAAATAAATAAATGAATACTTTACATAATACCTTCCTTCAGCAGCCGGATCAAAGCATTACTTACGTGGAAACGTTTTTCAGAATTGTATATATTCATACCAAGATATTAGGGTGAAGGTAAAGGGGAGGAAAAGAATTCTTTATTTATTGTGTGATTCTAGGCCTAAGGTATGTACATACCTCAAAGAATATTATACAATACATATGCCTCAATATTATGTACTACCATGACTGAATCAAATTATATTACTGAGTCTTTCCATCTACACAAATTTCAAAACATGTTGAACACTTTACACTTTCACTTTCATCATGATAACGCTTTTTTGGAAACCCTGGTTGTATTAGAACTGTAGAAGTTGTAGCCTGCTTATTAGTTCTTCCAAATATGTTCACCCAGTGTCTATACCATGCGTACTTCTTAGAATAATACATTGGACTTTTTAGAATTTTTAAGAAGTTTTTCTTTACTTCTTGTGTGCAGATAAATCATTGCAGACGTACATTTTCTGTTCTTTTTTTGCTCAGTCTTTTCAAAAAGCTCTACATGCTCCCCTTGTAGTAGGGCCTCATCAAGAGGTTTTTCATCAAATTTGGAATATATAGATGATGATGCAATCCAGATTAGCATTAGCCATCATTGGTAATAATTTTTTGGTGAACTTTACGAAATTTGATAACTGATCATATTGATATATTGACTGTACGATCCATGAGTTTTCTTCAACATTATCATAGCTGCTCAAACCAACTCAAACAAGCATTCTCAAAGTATCCCATACATTTTCGGTGACGACATTAGTCATACTTGTATAAAATTTTTTGAATTTTGATGCCTGGAAATTATTGTTGATCACGAATTTACTTACCTGCCTGTTGTCGTACATTCGAGAGCTAATCCACGCGCATGTAATTGCTGGGATTACGACAAATGCCAGTGTCGAGCAGCCGTAGACATTGTCCTGGGTCTTAAAGTACTCAACTGTCAGGTAAATGTCGTTACCGACATCGTACGCATGGGCTAACAGTGGGATAATCAAAAAGATTAGATCCCGTACTGTGACGGAAGGTGTTTCAAATGGCCTGTTAAAATAGCCGGTATTCTCGCGCGATCTACGGAGTCCATTGTTGTTCGCATCGATCGGCGCGGAATCAGATTGTCGATTTTGGGGATCCAGTAGTGAGTCTCCGCCTATCACATTTTGGTGAATATCAGCATCAGGCTCCTCATTGTTGGTATTAGCTTCCATTTTATTGTAAGTACATACAATGTATTGTATCGTAAATTAATTTCGAACACGGGAAACACTTGAGCAATACAAACGGCCGCGCGGGTGTATGCCAGCGCACTGTGACAGATGAACACGGGAAGAAGATGAACTCTCCCTCTCTACCCCCACCACAGGAATGAGCGGGAAAGTGGGCTTGGGGATGAAGCAACGTTTGAACTTGCCGACTGAAATAGCATTGCAGTAATTGATATAGTGTGCGAATATGATATACAAAAATGCTATTTTGTTTGGTAAATTCAGACGCTGTGCATATCCCCAAGCCCATTTTCCCGGCTCACATTCCCTCATTATAATGGGCGGGAAGAATATTCCAATACTGCCAATCTTGTCTGCAGGAAATATAGGAAACATTGCGGGAGAAAATTGAGATATATCGGTGCCTATGACGTCATTGACATTAGAAACCATTCCAAAAACATTGACTGCCTAGAGGTTGCTGGAGGTTGCCTTGGAAATACCGTAAAGACGGAAGAAGCACACTACTCTGACGTTTGACAGGAAGATCGCTGGTTGAAATTGATATTCTGTAAAAATGGTAGGTGTATCAATTGTCTGAATATATAACGAATCTAAGATTGATAATAACGCCGTTTTTCCCCTAAGGCACAAGAAGTCGAGGAAACTATGAAGCGCATTCAATCCCACAAGGGAGTGGTTGGAACGATCGTCGTGAATTCTGAAGGTTAGTTATTACGATTTGTCATAATTTCAGAATATTCTAATTGGAGTAAAAATTCTCAAAATATTTGTTTACTATGTGAAAAAAACCTAATCAACAATTAACAGGTATACCGATAAAATCAACGCTAGACAATACCACAACTATTCAATACGCCGGACTCATTAGTCAACTTTCGGACAAGGCACGTTCTGTGGTACGTGACTTAGATCCTACCAACGATCTGACTTTTCTAAGAATTCGAAGCAAGAAACACGAGGTGATGGTCGCCCCGGACAAAGAATTTATACTCATAGTTGTGCAAAATCCTGTCGATTAAAAATAAATCTATTATTTGTTTTCTCACTCTAGCCCATATTCAGCTTTATAATATTTATATGCAAAATAATATTTTAAGCAGCTAATTGATGATTAATTAATCAATTTTAATTTCTTCGTTTGGTCATCCCGCGGTCCCTTCGTTATTTCTATATCTTTTTATTTAATTTATATACTATAATCATACTTACATATTGATTCTATTCTATCTTGACAACGAGATATGTTAGGAATGTAAAGTAATTAATAAATTGATAAAAAATCAGATCATGTTTGATATAAATAAAAATTTATTATACAATAATAATGAATTCTCTAACTTTACACGTTATATTCACTATCATAGAGAATATATTTACCTATAATGCTATACCATATGTATAAAATTTTGTGTGCTTATAATATGGTATTTACAATTCGTCGTCACATCATTTCAAATGTGGATAAAAACCATGCTGTAAAATGAGCAAACATTTGAGCTGCAAGGCAATACATCAATGGAGAATAATGAACTTCATTATCGATGAATTATTACGTAAAGTACATTAGTTTTTGTTCACTGTTTACAAGCTAGAACTATTGGTTTATATTATACAAATTTGAAATTGAAGTATTACATCATACAGTTAGTATTGTTATAGTTTTGTTTTTTCTTACGCAGATGTGCTAATTTCGTTATTTTATTTTATTTTATTTTTTGCGTTAGTTGAATGTCAATCAAGAGAAATACTCAAGATTGAGAGAAAAAATAAAAATAAACTGCAAAGTTAATGCTAAAGTATCAATTTCTCATACATCAATTAAAACAAGGCATACATTGGCCTGGCTTAGAATAATTTGATTCAAAGTTTCTTGGGGAATACCTCAATAGTCTAAATTACTTTGTATTCAGAAAGTTATATTTATGGCACCTCGCACCAAAATAGTTTTAGGTATAAATATACATGTATATCAAGGTAAAAAAGCTCCAAATACAAAATTTTGTAGATATGACTATTTCTACAACTAGGAAAGATACATTTAAAGATTCATTTTCATGTTATACTACCGTTGATTAAATCGATCAAAAAATATTTACATTTCGTTGTTAAATTTTACAACCTTAAGATTGACGATATAAGTTATGAATAGTTTAAGGGATTCGTTCCTTCAGGCTAAAAAATTCATTAGAAAGATGATTAACGATCACATGTATCGTCACACAGATATTCTTAGAACAACATTATTCAGTATACCTTGGGTAATTAAATTAATAATTCTAACGCTAAACTAGATGATTATTGTTAAATAATTCGAGAAGGTAACGTCAGCAATTCGTACTATACCTACAGTACATTGAAAAAATAAATACTAATAGTAAAGTGAAGAAAGACATCGCCGGAACAAATGCAGGACGTGTTAGATGCGAATATCACAGATTAATGGTTTTTTACAAACCATTGCAGTCGGCCAAAAGGCTCAATGACTTTCGAATGATTAAACTGTACCTATACGAATCAGAGACAGTATAATTTCATAATATTACCCACTTTGTAAAGTAAATTGTACCCCACAAAGTAAACTGGTAATGATGTTAATGAAAAATTAATTTTGTAGCTATAACAATGTTGTCAACTAGGCGCAGTTACTGGTTCTGGAAGACAAGTTTTGCGTTTTGTTGTAGGGTGAAAAAACATATAGTAAAGAATCATCGATGCAATGCCTATACAGAATGGCACAGTGCACAGAGCAATGAGGAATTCAAAATACCATTTCACTTTAGTAACAGGGTCAACGTACATAGCCCAAAGAACAGTGGCAGTCGCATTCTCTATCAAGCATAATGCATAGTAAAACAAATGTCTAACAAATGTCCGACCCTCGCTGGGGTTTAGGTAAGTGAATATGTAAACTATGCCAAGTACACCGGCAAAAAGTGCCGATCTGAACCGTTCCCTCAGTGTCAAAGGAGTGTATGGAGCATTCTCTACGTCTCGACAGAAATCTACCACTCCATGAGGCTCCGTAACCAGCCAGGTAGTCATCACTATCCAGTGCAGGGCGCAAGCTAGCGTGGTGTACAATGGTTGAATGCTTGCGAGAACACTGATAGCCAAAATGCGTGATACTGGAATATAAAACAAAACAAATCGTGTCAAGATAATCGCAATTTTTTTCAAACTAATGAGGATTTTAAGATTTTTAAGAAATAGAACAGATTTCATGGGATAGGATAAACAAATTAGGTCCCTGGGTCAAATTACTGAATAATTACCTGAGTATAATGTATCTTGTGATTTAATGCTTGTATACTTATTCTCACTTTCTCAAGCCTTACAATTTTCTATTTAATATACCAATTGTAAGTCTCTGAATATTTTGTAGTACAATTAGACATGATTTGAGAAGGAAAAACGACAATGAATTAAAATGAGACTGGGTCTATGAACGAAAAAGTTGATTGGAATCATGATTCTGCACTAACCATTGAAACCCTAAAAAAAGGCATGGAAAAATTGTTAAATTTTTACCAGTAACACAGAAGTGCCAGATGAACTGAAGAACGGTTCCAATGAGGCTGATATTGGGTTTTTTACGTTGAGCCAAACGAATTGTTCGATGATAACTTGCCATGGACCATCCCATGCTCACAAGAGAACTGCAAATGCTGACTATCTGATGCACCACTACAGATTGCATAATATCTGTTATTAGACACGATAAATCGTAGATAACATCAATAAGACTCTCACACCTGTCTCTGATAGATAGAAAAAAGTCTGGTCAAAGTAAATAGAATAAACACATTGTAAGAGTGAATGTATTTACATTGAAAAGTTGAGTCAACTTCACCAATGAGCAGGATAGTAAGCTGGAGTATTTGCTGAGGTGCAGACTCAAGAAAACACTCGAATACTCTGAGCAGAGCAACGTCTTGATCTTCCTTGAGCATTTTTAGATAATAACGTTCTTGACCTTCGCGATCCCCTTTTCTTTTACAGCTGCGTGCCATGAGTGCGTATCTCAAACTGTCTAAATATCGTAATACAGGACCAAGTTGAAACAATAGAACTAATATACAGCATGCCTTTCTCTCAGCTGCAGTTGTAGTTGCCGTTTTAATTCTCTGTTCTCTGTTCCTTTCATTTTCGTCGCGATTTTTCATGCCGACCTGTGAAATGATGTGAAACATTAATAGTACGTGTTGTGTGTATTAAATTCTTGTTAATATTACCTGAAGATCGTTGTCATTCATTCTAAAGCTGATGAAAGTGTTGACAAATGTTGGAAAAATGATAAACGCAATAGTCAATATGAAATAAGTTATTTTATTGTCGATGCGGTACCTGACAGCAAGATTAATGTCCGCACCTATGTCAAATATGTGCGTTATTATTGAGAGGCTCAGAAAAACTACATCCCAACGTGTTACAGTCGCGGATTTATGGGGTCTGTCAATTTCGTCTTTGCCATTTGTTCCCAGATGGCGATTAGGGTTGCAGTTGTCGTCAGATTCAGCACTTAACCTTTGTAAACTGTCTACGGTTTCGTGAGGTTCTTTTGTTTCGTGTATACGCATTGGAGAAAGCATGTTTAAGTGTATGCCACGCATTTGAGCGAGTAACTAAACGAAAAACGATCTAAAATTTAAACGAGAAGAAATAAAGGAAAAAACGCAACAAGAACGATATATTTTTAGGTAAAATATACTAGATTGAGTAACTAAACATCACGGCCGAATGAACGACATCGGTTACCGACCTTCTATTTTTTTTTAATTTTATCTACGATGATTCTGACAGGTCAAAATTAGAACCAAATTCCTAAGCTCTTTAAACTATATTTATAGGCGTCTGGACGCGGTTTTTTTGTTTTGGAATCATTCAACCCGCACTTCAATTTCCAATATGTTTTCCACAACTTAATTGATAATATTGTAACAAATTTATTACGACAAATCATTTGGATTGAGTCCGCGGTTTATTGTAGAGTTATTTATTTCTCTTCCCACTATTCGCTTTAAAGGCCACAATAGTATGACAACATTACTGACAACTTAGGACTAACAACAAGCAGTTGAAACTAAAACGCGATTAGATAGGTATCCAATCAAAAAGTTCTCGCAGATACCTGAAACAGATTCATGAGTCATATCGTTAGTGAAATTGTTACGTCAGTTTGTTTCATGAATTCTTTCAGCGCACCTCCATTTTCAGTTTAAGATAAACATAAAGTTTACTTCCATTTTTAGCATTCATTTTATTGTTTATTTATTTACGAAACTATCTGACATCAACTTCATGAATCGATTTAGTTGATCATATTCCCGACTACGTCGCCTCGCCCGCTCCTCTATCTCGAATGTCTATTCAGGGTGCAGTCTTCAAATTTCTAGTATCTATGTCGAATTTTAAGCTATTTATTTTTTTTATATTCCCTGTTTTACCCCAGGGTTTTGTCAAAGTTTTGCGTACTTTAAATCCGAAGCTGTAATAAGGAATCGATAAACCTGTGTGGGTCCTAATCAGTATATTAAAAAAAAGACTTCAAAATTTTTTCAATATTCCAAAAACCATTCCTATGAATTGATACTTTTTTTAAACAACTTTACAAACTGACTAAAGTGCGCTAAATAATGGTTAGAGATATGACAGATCATACCGCGATCTTTTGTTGACACTCCTTTCTCCGAACTATTAGATTTTTGAGGCCTGATTCCGAGTCTATTTTCTGAATGAACTAGAAACCAATTAATAAATCTACATAATGGCCACTCGAAGTTTGACCGAACCCTTCATTCTTATGCGTAACAATGCCTCGCAGACCCGACACATATACTCCGAACAGGTAACAGCTCTAATAATCTAAATTCGTCAAATATTATCTAAAAAGTTCATCAACGTAAATATCACAATCTCGCTAATCGCACAAACAGCAAATCATCTTAAAGTTGATATTATTCAAACACAGAATTTGTCGGATAGAATGGCTCTTGTAGGACCAGAATCTACAGCCGGTGGAGACGTCGAATTAGGGGGTTTAAATTCAGGAAGTGATGCACCGCCCGTATGGGCTGATGCATTGGAAGAGACGCAGTACATCCTGAGCCGACTAAGAGCAAAACTTGCTGAGCTTAAGGAAATCCATGCAAAGCATTTGACTAGACCAACTTTAGACGACACTTCTCAGGTATCAGGAGCTTTGATAAAAACAGGAGTTGTCTCTTGCTGAGATAAAGCGTTTGGATCTTTCATTAGAGTTTCTTGTTCTACTTGGTGTAGGAAGAAAGGCAAATGGAACAATTGACCAGAGAAATGGGGCGAGCATTTACCAGTGGCCACCGGCAGGTACAGATGATCAAAACAGCTGCCAGACAGGAAAACAGAGCCAGTGAACGCCGGCTAGCAGCTAGCGCTGCTGTAGCTCTTTCATCAGCTCTTCAGGAACTTGGACTGGCCTACCGAGCTGCTCAGAGCAATTACTTACAGCGTACTATCACTATTGATCTAGTTAACATTGCTGGAATAAATATATGGGTCTGGGAGTTAGATCAGAGATATTATTTGCTATCATTAACATGTCTGAAGATTTTTAATAAAAGATAATCCTTATTGATACCAGAATTGAACTCGAGGGAAGAAAGAAGTCGGCAGTACTTTGAGGAAGACCAAGAGTTTCTGTCCATCGAACCACCCGACTCTTGGGCAACTGATATGAAGTTTGCCCAAGTTAGCGGAGGCAGCTATGATCAACAACAAGAACATCAAATGCAGCAGGAGGTTCTCTTGGAGTTTGATGATGAGGAAAGAACCAGAGAAGCTACTATTAGGGAACAGGAAGTTGGACATATCGTACAAAGCATATCTGATCTTAATCATATATTTAAGGTGAATTTTTCACTGCGATTCTATCGAATTATAAGTCAACGAATTTATAAGTGATATACCTATACTAACAGCCTGACATTAATTTTTTTTTAGGATCTAGCACACATGGTGCAGGATCAAGGCAGTATATTAGATAGAATTGACTATAATGTTGAACAGACACAGGCACAAGTACAGGAGGGATACAAACAGTTGAAGAAAGCTGATTCGTATCAACGAGCAAATCGCAAACTGTACTGCATAATGGTATTGACTGTTTCAATTATTTTCATCAGCTTCCTTTTTGTTGTATTTAAAACCTAGTGTAATTAGGTAATATTACTAGGCTAAATAACAATCCTTCAATGGCTACTTAATTAATTAATTCATTAAATGAGTATTGAATTTATTTATTAAATAAATAAATATCCTCATCATCAGATATTCATATATGTATGTGTATATAGGTATGATGTAAAATGACTAAACCCGAAAAAATTATAGGTATTTATTTGAATGGATATGTTTGCTGTACTCTTGTTCATTATTTCCTACTATTCCTATATACCTATAATTAGATGCTATTAGTTGAAAAGTAAAACTATTCGGTTCCAATAACTGATTGTGATTAGAATATTGATGTGCGTATTGTTACTGCTGATTATTCAAAGGGAGGATTTCTGTGCTCTGAACAATAATTATTTTATCAACACAGTTATATTCCTCTCGGTAGAGCAATGTATAAAAAATTTTGTCATTTGATTGCGATCCGCAATGTGATCATTATTCAAAATGGCATGGGTCACGGGCCCCGGCAAAGGGCGATGAGCTCCATGAAGGAATTTGTGGATTTAATTTCATACATCGCATCTTCGACTTGAAGATACGTATAGCCTATAGGTATATGTAGAAAAAAAAAGGTAAATCTGTTATCGACCGAGCGAGGCGAGATATAGCGACCAAGAAACTACATACAACATATTTATTACATCTTAGACGATTCATTATCACAATATCAAATTTATACAGTGTTAGGGGCAAGTAATAGTCACTTTACTGGCAAAATTGGAACGAATTACGTTTAGTGGTTGCTGAGTTATTAAACGTCAAAGTTAAGGCGATGTGCAGTCCTTTTTTTTCGATCAAGTGTAGATTTCGATCTTGTATGTATCCGTTGACTGAAGAGTATCTTTTGTACAATAGTGTATGTAGTATAAGAATCGGACCCTGTACCATTTCAGAAGCATGAAGAAGGATTAAAATTATATATTACAAAATTGCTGTTGTGCAACATTTATAGCAGGAAAACTGTTGTCGTGAACGGGTGGTGCTTTTTGGCCTCATCTAGCTGTTATGCTCAAAACTGTTTTATCGATTCATACGAAGTAGGCTCCTTATCAAGGATCAAATAATGTCTTTCCACTGATATTTTACGTGTTGTTTATTCATTCCCAAAGCAAGAAAAAATAAAAATAAAAACTATAATTGGCGGTATAGACTGTGCCATCGTCTCATATCGCCTACGAAATATCACGGACTTTTAGAAATATCTTTATGCTTGAAAAATTTTATGAATTTTTTCAAGTTTTTAAACTCTTTGAACGACGGGCTGCATGTATAGATTTATACTCATTTCGGAAAAATTCTACGTATTTAGCAGAGATAAAAATAGCGTTGTTGCTCGGGAATTAACGCGGCTATAATCTAGCGCCTAAAATTAAAACCGTAAAACTTGTCCATAAGTATAAAAGGTTGAGCATCTGTAATTATCTGCATAGATTTTTTTACTTCCGTCTTTCATTTTAGCCCCCGTTACTGACCACTAGCTGGCCAATTAGATTTTTCTTTCGATGTATATAATTATCACAGCAATGCAGTGAACTCCATTGCAGCGCGGCCTCGAGATAGCACAGTACAACCGTAAACATGAGTCACACATAGTGGTCTGGGCAGGCTACGCCAGTCAATCTCTACTATAAGCAATGAGTTTCGGGCGTAAGCTAAAACGTAGGCACGAGGGGATTACCCTGATCAAATCATTGGGCTCCAAATCGTTTTCCCAATTTTGTAGATGCTGATGATAGCTCTAAAATCCGTTCAAGTGTAATGCGATATTTTCGGGTCAAAGAATGTTCCAAAACTCGACTAAAAATTAACTTATTATTGAGATATGATTGCAACTTCCGATTTAACTTCATTATCTAACTGTAATTCCTTTATCAATAAAATATTCCCTATCGTATAGCCCTTTGATAGTCTTCTAAGGTCCAAAATGGAAAGTGAGTAATAAAAACTTGTATTTATCACATTTTTAATTTATTCATTCATTCATACATTCGATATGATGAATTGAATAGATCTAGAACAATAACCTCGTTATCACTTGAAGAATTGATGAAGAAAAAGCTGTCCGCTAAGCAAAAGGGGAACATGCGTCAGCTGGCTGAAGTGACCAACAACTTAGGAGACCAATACTTTCTAGCTGGGAACTTGAGCAAAGCCTTAGAAGAATATATTGAGGCAGTTAAGGCCTATGAGATTTTTGGTGTAAATCTGCAGTGTGCTGTTGTTTACCGAAGGATCGGTGAAATAAATACTGATCTTGGAAAATATGAATGCGCTATAAAATACCTGAACCTCAATCTTGGTATGATTGTCTATTTGTTAAGCGAAAAAAGTAGATTTTAGAAAATAGAAATAGCTTCAAATGTGAAATATCGTTAAATAATATGAGCAAATGATTAATGGGGACAAAACAGAGGAAGTCAAAAGGTTGAAGAATACGGTAGAAGAACAGCGAGGATTTGCTGCTTTGGGACAGACTTATTTTCTCCTGGCTCATACCTTGCCGGAAAGAAGTGACAAACGAGCAGAAGCTTTTGCCAATGCTAGGAAATTCTACAGCAAGAGTATGGTACTTTGCAACGAGTGAGATTCACATTGATCAAAGCCTTACATGTATACCTTAAACTTGCAGGGAATTGATATAACTGAAAATTAGGATTGGCTTTACTTGAACAAAGTGATTTTAGCCACTGATTCAAATTATATATCATAAAAAATTCAATGCTTTTTGAGGATATGAAAAGATTTGCTATTTATATTGAAATCACTTAATGACTCACGACTTTATATAAGGTCTTATAATTAAGTAGTGGAATTCGTCTAAAAAGTATGTGAAGTTTACATGCTTCAAACTAACTCAATATTTCTCACCTTTGCTTAAAGATTGACAGGCATTCCAAGGGAGGAACTAATGACAATGCGTGCTCGGCTGTTACTGAACCAAGGTCTAGTACAAGACGCTCAAATGGAGCCCAATGAGGGTATAAACCTGATCAAATCGGCCATTAAAATACTGTTAGCTAATAAATTAAGCGACGAATTGCACAGAGCGTATCTCGCACTCGGAGGTCTCTATGGAAAACAGGGAAATATCAATCTAGCTGTGGAAATTTTAGACCTTGCAGCCGATACAGAGAACAAGTCCAAGAAGGCGGACGCTATTCTTGCAAAAGCTGAGCTATTTTTAAGGAATGGTGAATGGATGAATGCTCGGAAGATCTTGGTGGTTCTTTATCCAGACAAAAGTTTGTCGCAATCTACACGCAAACAGGTGGAAAAATTGCTGCGTATAGGTAAATAAGTAGATTATTATTTGAATGAGTTATACAATTATGTAAAGACACAAACTTTAACATTTTTTCTCATTCAATCACAGCTGTAACTCTCTGCAGAGGCGAAGAGAAACTTAAATCTAATGACAAAAAGACAAACAATTTGAAACTATACGAAGACTTGGGAGATGCGGCAGTAGCGGCCCACTGTTATAATAAGGCAGTGGAATATTACAAAGAAATGCTTCATCATGCCCAGAGTAATAAATCTAACGAGAAAACAGCAGCAGCTTTAGTTTCCCTGGCACAGACCTTTAAAGATGCAGGTCAATACAAAGAAGCTCTGCCTTTTGCATATAGAGAGCTAAAGATGTGCTCTAATCCTCGCGAGGCTTGTAGCACAGCTTTGCTTCTCGCGGATCTTTTAGAGTCTGCCGGATCAACAAGTTCCAAAATTATCGACATGTTTAAGTTGGCACTTTCAAAGGCAGAGATCAGCAGCGATCCGTCGCTTGAAGTCACAGTTTTGAAGGAGTATTTGCATTATCTAGAAAAGCAGAAATCTGAGATCAAAACGAGACTAGATCTCTTATCAGATAGGATACCTGTACTTGATAGTGAAAAACAAAATCCCCACAGCCAAGATATCGGAACTGATATCTATCTCAATGATCTCTCAGACATGGATCACTCAGACGAAGAAAAAAACGAAGACAAGCCTGGAACTTCTATGCCCAGGAAAAGCACAAAGTTTCCGATAAAAAAGAATCGCAAAGGAGAAACACTTCTTCATTTAGCTTGCATGAGTGGCAGTTATGAAAGAGTCCAAAAACTACTTGAAGATGGACATCCGACTAATGTTAGAGACAACTACGGCTGGACACCACTGCATGAGGCAGCCAATTACGGTTTTCTTGACATAGCAAAGCTGCTACTAAACGCAGGTGCGCAGATCAACGACCCTGGTGATAGTGCATGTAGGGGAGTTACTCCTCTGCACGATGCAGCTGATGGCGGTAACTTCTCTATGATGAATTTATTGATCGAAAGAGGTGCAGATATTCATGCAATTACCAAAAAAGGCCACTCTACGCTTGACTCCCTTGAAGCGTGGCGGAAACGAGCAAAGAATGTGTCTAGCGAGGTAGAATTAGAGTACAATTATGTCTACGATAAATTATCTGCTAAGGGCGTTGGTAAATGTAAAAAGAAGAAGATGATGGACAGAGAGGTCGCAAGCCGGAATGGGAAATGCTATGAATTAGTTCATCTGGACGAAGACTAAGACTTTTAAAGGTCAAAAGCAATGCGTAGATAAGAATTTGTTGATATATAAAAGGTATTTTAATATAATAAGGTCCAAGGGAGCGTTCGTACAATTGAAAATTGATAAGATTCATGAAAATGCTTTTTCTATTAATACCATGTGTATCGGGTGAAATCATTTACATTTTAACCGCAATGTAGTTTTAAGGTTTTTAATCAAAATGTAGGTTTATACAAAGAATAAAAATATATCGATAAAAGCATTAGAAAATCGTCATTTTTTCAAATTATTGGGAATCCTGAAGAAACTAGTGGTTTCCCTGCTGTAGACGCATTCAGTGATTTTTCAGCTCAGCACAATATCGACACAAAATGGTATTATTGGCTTCTTCTGTAAGATCCGACCAATGATATCACTGTGTGCGTTTTAAGGCTGATTTACAACGGCCGCGTGAGCAATCGTATTCCTAGTTATATTTTTATGTAGGTATGTATTACATACTCTTACGTTGTCTATCTTGTAATTTCGCGCTGGTAATTCATACAACTTCACTCAACAATGTGCGAGTCTCTGTTGACGGTTAAACATTTTCTAGTTGACGTCTTGACAATTTGATTTTGGTTAAAGTTGTAAAAATGACTTCGTTTTTGGCTGACGTTTTAGTTACGGCAGGTAATATAAATTCTCCGAACATAGCAATATTCTTCTTTTTTTGCTTCCTCTTCTTTTTCAACTTCATTAAATTTGGAAACAATTTTTCTGTCAACAATAATACTGTTGCCTCCAGCTGACGTGTATTCAATTTTTAATATAAATAAAACAATATCTTAGTAGCTACGTATATATTCCAAATTTGAATCAACGAAGTCGCTATCGATTTCGAAAAAAATACGATACTTTTGATGGTTCAGTAGATTCGATTGTAAATGAAAATACTGTTTCAGGAAAATATGAAAAAATTGATTTAGATGAAAAAATATCAGAGCTGCAGTCCCAAATATCAAAGTTAAAATATGAAGTAAAAGAATTCGTTGAAGATAACTACATAGAATTTGTACCAAAATTAAAAAAGGATCAGTCTTTGATAATCGAAGTCAAAAGGCTCATTGACGAAATGAATATTCTTCAGAAAAGAGTACAAGATCAGGTATACTTCAAACCACCCACATCAATCGGACAAAAAACATCCCTCATATAATAGCTAGAGAAAAAATTTCTCCTTACTGATAAATTCAATCAATTTTCTTCTTTCAACAGATTAAAATTGAGCTTTCTGGTTCGACAAGAGAATTAAAGAACCTTTCAAACGATTTGCAGAAATCTAGTATAAGTTTATCCTTGTGCAGTCGACTCATGGAGTTAAACAATTGCCTGCAATCTGCGGAGAGTTCTAAAAAAGAAAAGCGATATGTTCAGGCTGCTAAAACTCTACAACAAATGCAGAAACTGTTGGATGATCCGAACACGGATTTACAATACTTGGATATTTTCCGTGCCTTAAAAAATGAATATTGTACAACGTATGGGACGTTTTTAACAGACGTATCTTTCCTCTGGCAGCAATATATCCAATGGGAAATAGTTGAGACTAGTTCTAAGCATTCTTGCGTCAATTTTAGCATCAGTTGCGACTTAGATGAGATGCAAAATTTGGTCGAAGCTCTGCATCATCTGGACAATCTGTCTAATAATTTGAATAAATTGTCTAATAAATTGATAAAACACTTGATCAGTCCAATAATTAATTACGAATGTTCTGTTCACGTTGAAAACGAGATTACTTTCTGTGTGGAAACATTGGATGAAACTAAAAAGCCTGGGTACAAAAGCGTTCTCCACAATTTGACCCTGCTTTTTCAGTTCATGCATCAGCACTTGAATGTTGTTGTTGAAAACGAAAAAACGTTCTTATCAAAGCTTGAAGTCCATCTTTTTAAACAGTTCTCTGATAGCTTGATCAATAACTGCATATCGCACACTATTCCAAGCACAAGCATTGAGCTTCAAAATTTTGAGCCCGTTGTTCAGGATATTTCAAAATTTCAAAATTACCTTGTGGAAATAGGTGAGATTTTTTATTCATCGATGTATTAGTAAAGGAAAATGCATCAAAGAAAAGAATTTTTTAGATTAAAATCCACTGATCTTCCTAGTTATTGGATATTCATATTTCACAGGATTCATTGCACCGGATAAAATATTTTTATCCGAATACATTCAGAACGTGGATGGATTGTTCATAGACAAAATATGTCAGGATTTTTTGGGAAAAGCTAGAGCCATAATGAAGAAAGATCTCCACGATTCCGTCAAGCATGAAATTCAAGTATTAGGAACAAATCTGTATTAATGTTTTCATCAATTTAGATAATATTCAATCTGTTCGATTTAAAATCAGTTAATGTGCATAACAGAATTCGGATTCTTCTAATATTTATTATCTTTCATTTGATCAGGGTCCCGCAGAATATTCTGACCATGTAACAGATGACTATGATCTAAAATCTAACAGGAAATTGAGTAAAGACACGTTTCAGTTACCACCTTGTCAGATAAGGTAAGGTACTCAAGGTTCCTACTTGTTTTTCTATCACGTTTTGTATAATTACTGAGAAACTATTATCATCGATTATCATGTTTCAGTAAAAGCGTCAAAGAGATCTTAGACCTTGTTAAAGAGATTCTAGACGAATCGTGTCGGAGTTCTGATGTGTGTGCTGTGAGATTGTTTTATACCAGTAGAAACATATTTGAGATGTATGCAGTTCTGGTGCCTGAATATCACAAGAAATTCTTAGAGACTATACCCCAACAAGTTGGTAAGATCAGAAGTATAAGATCTTATTCAATATGCAATTACCTTTGAATATTGCAGCCAATTGTTCAATTAAATATTTATTAGCTCTGTTTCATAACAACTGTATGTACCTGGCCCATCATCTACTCGTATTAACACATGAATATAAAAACAAGATGCCTGACGTTCTGCTGAAACACAACGTCACATATGCTGATCAGACCTTAGTATTGCGTTCTGTTGGCTCAGACTGCTTTCTGGAGCATATGAGATATCAGAGAAACATGATCATTGATATACTCAGAGAATCAGGTGGAGAAACTAAAATTTATGCAACAAAAACGTAGTTTTACATTTCAGAAGATTCAGCTGACTGAAAAAAAAGCTCAATTTATACTGAATAAAATTTTACTACAGGATTGTCAACATTAGGACACGTTCCTGAGCTACCACCGAATACAGAGAAAGCGATTAGGCAATGCATCAGGCAGATGGAGCTTCTGAAAACCGTGTGGCTGAATGTGCTTCCTAGCAATGTATACTGTCGGGCTGTTGGTAGGTGTTGTTGCAAATATTTGAATGTTTTGATTGATGTATTCTCTTTCATTTGGTAATAAGAATGAAAAACTTTTTGTTTTAATGTACTTTGCGCGAGACTCTCATAGTCTTTTAATAATTACACTTTTTTACTTTGAGTAATGTATGTCTGGAGTTTGTCCATTTGCTTATTTCAATGGACAAATTTGTAAATCTGATTATAATTCATGAACTTATTATTGAAAAAATTTAATATTCGCAGGATGTATAATGAATTCAATGATCGATGAATTGGTTACCAGAGTTATAACTGTGGAAGATATTCCTGCTGATGTTGCTACTGAATTAGTAACGCTGTTCAAAATGGTCATGAATAGAACACCATCTATATTTCCTGTGAGTATACATGTTTGTTTTGCGATTATCATGTGATTTCAAAAATAGAATGGTCAGAGGATATCTTACTTTCTGCAGAGGAAATTATACATATAATTTTTTGTTTTTTCTTTTTCATACATATTATATTTGTATTGAGACTTTTTATACATTTTATTTTATTTTTTTTTATTTAAAATTATCATACACTTTTCATTGTCCAACAGTAAGGAGATTTTTATTTATTTATTTTTTTTTATTGGCTTTGTATTGGGGATTTCGATTTGTATATAATTATATATAATCAGTCTGTAGATTAAATGGATATAAAAAAAAAGCAAAAAAATTAATATTAAGGTTTTAAGATAGTTTATAACTTTGGAAGTGAGTCAAGAACTTAATAAACTTCTTATATCAAACTTTCGCGCTTTTGGCATCTATTGTATAAAGGGAATTGTTTAAATCCCTGGAAGTACTAACACATAATAATAATATTCGATGGAATTTAAGAATTTATACATTTATTTATTTAAACATAGATTTTCACGTTTTTAACATAATATAAAAGAAGAAAAAAATGATAATAAAAAAAAGTATTTCTAACAACGAATGGACGTAAAAGTAATTCATAAAATTAATTCTTTTTTTTTTTCTTTTCATTAATTTGTTTTCGTCGCTAAAGTAAAACTGAGGCAATAATATTTCTGTTTACTAGGAACCCAACAAACTAAAACTTCATGTTAAAAGATGGCAGAAGTTATCGGAATTAGTCAACGTGCTCGGAGCATCCCTGAAAGAGATCGATGACAGATGGGCTGATGGAAAAGGGCCGTTGTCACACGAGTTCACGGCTGCCCAGGTGAAACAGCTAATTAGAGCTCTCTTCCAAAACACTGATCGTAGATCTATGTTACTCGCTAGCATCAAGTGATGCTTCTCTGCGTATAATGAGTATTAGAAATAAAAAAGAAAAAAAAAGACATTTTTTTTATTTATATTACAAATTAAACATGCATTGATATATATTATATATACCAATCTATTTATTTTTTTGCCCACAACCCTAATGATACCAAAAGCTTCGTATGTATCATGTATGTGATATGTGATTCCCATAATTTAAGATTTTAAGATCAATGTTCATTGACAAAAAATATTTTTTTGTTTTATATCCCAAATACTTTTAGGTAATGACACGATAGTATTTTCAATCTTGTGCATAATCAATCAACTGTATGTTCTCTTTTTTTTTTAACAAACTTTCTGGCAAATTCTTTAATTATTTTCTTTTTTTTTTATAAATATAATCTATATATTTATATGTATAGTTAGAAGCGCGCTTAAAACGGATCTTAAACACACACATTAGTTACTCATATTCACAAGCAAACTTAACTCCCTCTCATTCATTTTGAAGTTATTATTCGATACTTCTAATCTATCTATATTGTTATATCACAATACTTACACGTTCTCGGTCCCTCTTGAAACTTACACAGAATCGAATCTAGTTTGACGAACGTAGGCGGATATTTTTTATTTTTTTTCCCCAAGTAAACGAAGATGAATCAGGAAATATTTCGAAGAACAAAAAAAAAATTGATTTTAATTTTACTTTTTTAGCTGTAAAAGCAATCTTTATGTATTCAGAAATTTATTCTATCAGAAGTAAACAGTCTTATAGTAGATTATTTTATTCCAAATTCAAATCAATTCACTCGTTGTTCATTCACTGAGACTTCAAATTATTGTAAGCACAAACGAAAAAAAAAAAAATAAATAAATAAAAACATCTTTTTTGGACGCAATGTAAGCAGAGCTATTCTCGAATATCGGATTTAATATGAATTTTCCCCATTGAAGGTATATGTTTAATATTGACGTAGTGTGCTCCATGTTTCTTTTATTTTCATTTTTTTTTTTCTTTAGTATAATTCGTCGGAGAATATCGTCAGTGGTAAAAGAAATTGATGATTTTTTTTTTTTGTAGTAGACGCCGTTTGAGCAATTTTATTCTTTCTCTCTCTCTCTCTCTCTTTCTAATACGATAAAATCATTTTCCCTTTGGTATAAACGTACATCTTTGTACGAGTATATTTCTCGCTCTATTTGTAGTTTTCTCAAGACATTCGAATGCCAAGTATATAAAATTTCCGGAGTTCACATTTTATTCGTCCAAAGTATCCCAATTGGGTTCGACGTTTTACGTCTTTTGTTTTATGAAAATGACGGATTTTTTTTGTTTTAAAAAAAGATTCTCTACTACCGAAGCATGTACTGAGGTATTCAACTAATACTGTTCAATAAAGTAGACGGAGACAGTGGGCAGGCAGACGGGCAGACAGGCAGGGGTGGCGGGCGTGGTGTGCGCAAGTTATTTAATTCTTTTCCAATTTGCAATAGTAATTTACAGTTGAATTAGAACATTATTGCCAGGATAGTGGTTTGATTGTTTTTTTAGTTTTTTTTGTTCGGTACGACAGATCACAAAAGTAGTCGCAGTTTGCAAAGTCTGTTTCATTATATATATATATTATATATCTTTTCTTTTCTGTTTTTTTTTTTTTTGTCTTCTATCAATGATTTATAGAATTGCAGCTTGTTGCGATGAAGTAGCCAGACCAGATCTCGGTCTCAATTGTATGTATATATTGATAATTTTATGATATACGAAAAATCGAAACTTGTTGTAAATAAAAATTATTTTCCATTTATGCAGTAGTGGCTTTTGAATCAGCTTAACAACTTACTGAATTTTTGTGGCCAGCCGTACAATAGGTAATCTTTATATTTTGGTACATTGCGTTGATTAATGTATTTATTATTATCATTTTTATATAAAAACATTTCTATTATTATGAATAGTAAATAAACGTCGTATCCTTTTTTTTACGTAAAAATTAAAGAAAAAAAAGTAGATTTTTTTTTTTTAGTACTAGTTCATCATCCCCTTTAACAACAACGATAAAAGTACTCTGTATTTCGATTTTAAGATGGTTTGTTCTGTTTTATTTCTTTGCTTTTTTCATATTATGTCGACTTTTAAAATTGATTACGAAAAAGGAAAAAAAAATTATGATAAAAATCAATTATAAATAAGGGTAAAAGAAAGTAAAATAACAAAGAAAAAATAAAACAAAAGAAACGAGAAAAAAAAAAAAAAAACCAATAACTTACAAAGTCAATCAAAGAAAACCAGTCTGGTTTTTTTTTTTTCTTTTTCTTTTTTCTATGACGCAAAAAGGCAATCATTGTTAGATAATTCATATCAGAGCGCAGTCACTCGTGTAATATTTTGAATTCTCATCATTCTGAGGCTAACGGTGGATAATTTATTTTTAAATTATGATTGTTATCATTGTTATTATTAGCCGAGTAGCTATAAAATCGTTTATCAAAAATTCGATTTTTCATTCCAACAATTTCATGAATCTTATTTGTTCATCATTGAATTCATTCCTTTCTCTCTGTCAAGACGACGCGACTTTATGCCATGTGGATAAATAGCTCCGAAAATTGGAAAAAAAAAAACACAAATAGGCCACTCGGCAAATTAGCCATACACCAGCCTAATAACTAGTATGCATTTTTAGAGAAAATATCGAAGAAGCAATGGCAGAGCAGGCTATGTAAACCATAAGTATAAGATGTGAGAAATAATATGTTTGTTTTTTTTTTGTTTTTTTTTTTTTATCGTAAATCGTAATATGTAATTAAACTTGTATATGTACATATCGCTGCGTAGATTGGACAGAACGTAGTCGTCGAGGCGGGTTGTTGAAAGGCCCGCAGTTCATAGTGGTAACGCAGCGTAGTTCATTTATGTGCATTCACGCAGATGACGATGACTGTGAACATGGGAAGTGCAAAACAGGGTTTCACATTACTTTCGCTGACAGTACAATAGACCGCTGCTTCACTAATAGACAGCCTTACGACCATAGGTCAGCTTATCTGCGCATGCATCTCCTGATTTCGATAATTATATTTAAACGATAAACTTCCCTTTATACCATTTACGCATGCATCTCTCATATCAACATTCTTTAAAATATACTAATGACAGTCATAGTTAAACTATGACTATTGTTTATTATAACTTTTTTCATTTTTACTCTCAGATTTTTTACCATTTTATATAATCTAGACAGATGCTGCGTGCTGCTGGGCGATTTATTATTTCCTATATATTTATATATGTACATATATGAGGACCAAGTTTTGTCCAAAACAATCGTTGGCTCTAGCTTGAGATTCTAATGCCTCAAAATAAGACACGAAAGAGAAAGGCTAATCAAAATATGATACGACGGATATTTGATCCTATTTTTTTTTTTTTTTTTTCCAAGACATTTATCTCGTGGTTGAATATTATATGATTCCGAAGTACCTGAATGAGTCTCTGCTGACTAGTAAGATGACCGAAAACTTCCACCCTCTTTTCTGCGATCGCCACTGTAGCCAGAACGAGATGTGTCGCGTGGGCTGTAAAACACATCCCAAAAAAAAAAAAAGCAAAAAAACACATTCCATGGGAAAATTGAATTGATTGAATCAAGAATAGCTAGTTTCTGAGATTCTACGACATTATCTTGTTTCAAAGTAAAACCTAAATACTGTCTGACTCACGAAATAACTTGAAAGATTTTCAATTTTCTAATTGACTTCTGGCAGTGTTTTTAACGATTCATTAAAGGCCATTAATTGATTAACGATTTATCGATCAAATTTTTTCTTCATAAATATCTTATACGTGTGCCCAGCTAGCAGCGCGCAACTAAGTTAGGTACTCTTATTTGCTTACGTATGCATTTTAGACTAAGTAACAACAGTGTGTTTGTTTCACCCACATAAAATTCTGGAGTAATTTTTGCGATCTTAACAACAGCTTCCTCAACTTTATCAGAACTAAATTGAAACATGTTCGTAAAAGAAGAATCGACGATTTTGTACTTTGTTTTATTTATTGTTGGTTTTTTCTTTTTTTTTAGCATTTATTATTGCTCTGTGTATAGATATCCGGATAGTTAGTGAATTATTAAGACTTTATCATAAACGGGGGTGTTTTTTTTTTCCCTTTATGAACAATTTTGCCTGTTATTTTGTCATTTTGTTGTTAACCGTGGAAGAACTATTCTTCAGAATCTACTCGTTCCAAGTTTTATTATTTAGCGTAGTGTTGATAATTGTCTGAATTTGTTTTTGTTTCAGCTGATGAAGAAGTATCGCAAATTATTTCAGAAGTATTTTATGACGATTAATCGAAGACCAGTTATCTCAAATGTAATTTGCCATTTGTCCCGCCACTTTTATCAAGGTTTCTTCGTTGATTAATCGAAGACCACTTTAGCAATTAGTATTTTCATTTCTCTCTTGGTATTCATTTACCATAGGAAGAAAGTAGTCGCTGTTTAGTCGAAGAACATTTAAACGAAGTTTGCCAGAATACTTGGTTGTATATATATATATATTAATAACTTCGAAGAGTGTTTTCGTCGATTAATCGTAGTACAGACAAAATCTAAACCCGGTTGTCTGTCCTTATATAGTAGCAGTTCTTTCTTTTATACGTAAATAAAAAATAAAATAAAAAAAATTAAATAAATAGAAAGGGAGGAAAAATAGACAAACTTTTACCGTCTGCACGATAAATCGCACACTACAGTATATCAATACCAAAAAGTATTTCAGATAGATAGATCTTGTTTTTTTTTATATCTCATTTTTTTTTTTTAAGCAGAATGCTAGTATGAAAGGGTATGTCCATTGCCACCAACATTGTTACGCGATACAACTGCTTTGTAGAGAGAAAATACAATTTTGAAACAGAAAAACAATTTTTAAAAAAAGTAAAAATAAATAAATAAATAAATTACACAAAACTGAAAAATCGATGAAAAATTACTGTCCAAAATTTGTCTCTGAATAAAAAATTGTTTGAATAAAAAAAGTCGAAGTTTGAAAAATCTTCACAAAACCCCTTGATTCTTAATTCTTTTTCTCCCACCCCATTCTTGTCGCAGTTCCAACGTTATACAATTCAACTAGAAACAGACAAACTCTTTGGGAAGCCAACAATGCTTTCACGGTTTGAATATTGGTTGGTACTTTGAGACAGGCATGTATATCATTTGATTGAATCGTATGGTTTTTTTTGTTTGTTTTTACGAAGATATGATCGTTTAGTACCTGCCACGCCCAGCCGGAGATCGACTGCGATACCTCGACGATCCGTTGTCCCTGCCGCTGTAGTAGTCACTGCCACTACCACCACCCCCACCACCACCACTACTTCCGTAGCTGTCGCGGCTGTAGCTGTCTCGACTTCCGTAGCCACCACCACCACTGCTGCGACTAGAGCTGTAGTCGTCTCCAAAACGACCTCTGCCCCTACCCCCCCCACCGCCTCTGCTTCCTCGATATCCACCGCCACGATCTCCGTAGCTGCTGCTGCCCCCTCTGTAGCCCCCGCCGTTTCCACCCCTAGATCCAAATCCCCTACTACCTCCGCTGCCCCCACGACTCCCTCTGAACCCTCCACTGCCTCCTCTACTACCTCCACGTCCCCGACCACGTGAGATTTCAACTCTAAGTTTAGCCCCCATGATTTCTGTGCCGTTCATATTGTCACAGGCTACTTCAGCCTCGTCTTCGTTTAGGAATTCGATAAAGGCAAAACCTGGGGGGTTGAATGCCACCCATACTTTGTTCAGTTTTCCAAACTTTTCAAATTCAACCTGTAAATCTTCTTTCTTGATACCTTCGTTCAGACCGCCGACGTACACTCGTGTGTAGCCTTCCGCGCTCATGGTTACCTAAGGATAAATACTTGTTTTATCAAGGCTATAAATAAAAATGAAACAACTTAGAAAATAGTCAAAGTTGAACAGTCTTAAGTATCAAACTTATTCACAGGTTTGGGCATTTTTGTATTGTTCTATTCTCTATCTGAGGTGAACATTTTGGAGGAACATTAATTTACCGTGCAAAAAAAAAAAAAAACAAATGCTAATTTTTTTCATGTAGAGTTATCAGAGAGGGTCTGGAAGTTTGATGAGTTTACTTTTTATCAGTAACAACCATATTTTCAAGGAAGTGTCCAGATTTGTATGGAATATTGTGGTTTTAAGATAGCAGAGGCGATTATTTAAAAAAATACACAGATATCAGAGTCGAGGAAATTCAGTTTAAAACTTCAGTGTGTATACAGAATCTTGGTTTTTAAATTCCAGGCTTTTTCTACAGGATTTCTAGGCTAATTTTTATGAAAATTTAAGGCCACTTAAAAGTATCTCACAAATTAACTACGGGATGAATATTGGAGAGTCGGCACAGTTTTTGTTCAAAATTGGAAAATTTTTACTATGTAAATTATCTTAAATCTCAATATTAGTAGTGAGTTTGATAGATTAACAATCTCTTTTTACCTACAAGATCACTATATTAGCTTTTGTTCACGATGGCAAAATTATAAATCGAAAACTAAATATCGTTCAAGCTGAAAGTTTACTGATTCAATCCATTTAGCATTCATTAAATTAGTTAAAATTCAGAATTTCGTAACTTTTAAAATATCCAGAATTGATATACGTCATATTTTTCAAACAATAATATCATTAATCGCCACAAGTTTCTGTAGAAAAGAAAATTTCCTTGTTGTTGTTAACAACCTAACTCTATGATTTCGTGTATATGTTTAAATCGACTCCACTATCTCGTAAATATTATACTAAATGTTTTATTTTCTAATAATATATAAAGACAGCAGTTCAATATTAATTTACATTAAAAAAAAAAAAAAAATTACACAAAGGATTAATTGCTGTAAAATTTAGCTACATTAATTGTAATCAAATGTTGAGAAATTTTCGGTTTCATATTTAGAATGAATTAGGAAGACTTTAAGAAGCAATTAGGAAGACTTGAGACAAGTTAAGCACAGGTGCGAATTTTAATTGGTAGTTATATATATATACACACAAATGTATAGTGAAACGTGCTTGAATAGAAAATTTGAACTAAAACGATCAGCCAGACAGAGCAACTGTGAATGTACGTTAATTGTTGTAGAAGCAAAATGGATGTTGCATTGAAATATTGCGAATAAACGAACACGGCTTTTGGCAATGTCCTAATAACGCAAGAACAACTTTTGACGTCATAGAAAATATAAATAACAACTATACGCGTTATAAATTGTCCAAAATGTTACAAAATGCGGCTTTCGGAGACTCGTAATGTTTCGACTGTATGTCATTATAAAAATAGTTATATTATACGCAGCTAACAATGTATGTTAACAACAATAGATGAACGACTTTTTTTTCAATCATATAGATAACTGCGATTGCTTAAGAAACTAGTAGATACATGTCTTAAATGTGTTTTAAGAATCGAGAATTTCGGCGCGTAGAAAATGCTCCAAAATGGATGGTGCTAGGCGGTGATTGCCGGTGGGTAGGGCAAAAGTTGAAGAAATCTTTTGCGAGTTTTGCGATGGTGTTAATAACGCGATTTCTTTATCACTTATAGCATTCGATTTCGATTACTTAAATATAACTTCACAATTTTTAATACTCACAGTTTTTCTATCGTTCTTGGGATTCGGAATTTTCGTAAATGTCGATGATCACACGAAATACGAGGGCCGTGAACAACAGAAAGGGAAGACGCCGCAGAGAAGCGCGGAACGAAATCAATACAGATGCAAAAGCCGGGGTTCGCGCCGGTTCTATCACAGAGCCGCACGAGCGACATCTACACTCTCGAACCCAGCGCTCAATCGCCTTTTAAGGTTTCTTGGCGCAATTTCGATATTTTACAAACGGTTATTTCCGCAAATAAATAAACGAGGACTGGTCTGGAATGAATAGAATTATTTTGAACAGTATACAGCCCGAGTACTCGCATCGATTAGATCAAATCTTATGATTCATTCTTTTCTTTTTTCCTATTATATTTTCTATTCGATTTGTAGTACCTGCGTGGAGACACTTGTTTGCATCTCGCGAATTCATCCAACTTTCAATAAAACTCGATCCATCGAATACGCACAACAAAACAACAATGGCGTATTCTGTTAATATATCCGTCGAAGCACCGATAGAAAATCAAATTCAAGAAATAACTTACGATGGGCAGGAAATTTACCAGGCGTAAGAAGCTTTAATAATCATTTTTGACATAATTGTTCATTTATCTTTCCTTCACTTGATTTTTTTCAACAATACTCGGAGTTATATTGTTGTTTTTCCTCATATAACCTCAAAATAATTCGCTGTTCGACTCATAAACTTGACAGTAACGTCACATTCGAATTCATAAGGTCTTTTCCGTATCTCTCCTCATCTTTTTGATATCGTACATTTGTATAACACATCGTCCATGCTTATAACACTTTTTGAATTCTCTATGAAACATCTGAACCAAACATTGAACGATGAATACCCATACGTAGTACCTACAAATTATGTATAACATGTATCTAGGCCGCTTACGCTGTCTGAGAATCTGGCAAAAATTGCGCAAAAAATAGACTTCAGTAAAAGTGTTGGTGAAGAGACTAAAAAAGAACCAACTGAGAGTGGAGATAAAAGTGAAGACGATGCAAAGGATCCAGCCGCCTTTCAGTCATCTTTATGGCCCTGGGATAGTGTCAGAAATAAATTAAGGTTCGCTATGACTATAAACATGTTATGTTTAATTTCTTTCTTACTCACCTATGTAAATACATACATGTACCAAATGTATTAGCATTTGCCAATAGGGCTACATCAGGCTTAGTGTAGCCCTCTCTCTATCTTTCTGCTGTGAGGCAACATGAAGGAGAAAGAAAGAAAAAAAGAGCTGCACTATGTAATTTAGTTTAGTGCAACTCTCTATATAGAGAGAAAAAGCTATACTGCATAATGCAGCTTAGTACAGTTTCCTCCATTTTTCTCTTTCTCTCCTTTGGAGTATCTTAGAGGAGGAAGAGAAAGAGAGCTGTAATGTACAGTTCAGTGAAAAAGGTTGCCCTGTTTAGATAATAGATCCTTGATTGGTATGTGTTCCTTGTTCATATATGAATTGATGCATTGTTGCAGAAATGCTTTGACAGAGGTTTGTGTCCTAGCGGACGTCCTCTCTATAGTTAAAGACAAGAGATACATGGTTTTGGATCCAGTGCCTCAAGAATCGACTGAACCTAAAGCAATGGTTCAAGTGTATGCAAGAAAGAAAGCTTTAACCGGTGCTGGTCAGGTGCTTTTATTCGGTGCAGAAAGATTGAAAAACTGCCAAGCTGAATTGGCGAGAAATCGAGCCACCCCTGACTTTCACATTGAATTATTAAGGCTCAGACAGAACTGGAGACTGAAGAAAGTCTCAAATTCTATAATTGGCGATCTTAGCTACCGCACAGGTATTTTCATCGACTATTTTGATGAGAAATGATTATCTTTATATTATTGGAGGAGAGTATTTCTCTAATAAGTGATATACAGATAATTTTTTCTGAACTTCAGCTGGATCTAAGTACACTCAGACAGGAATGTTCGAAGTAACAAAAGCCGAGGAAGAAGAGAAGACTTGGACCAGTCCTCCAGCCTCCCCTAATCCAAATGCTAACACTACTCCAAATTCTACTCCTTCACAGTCTCATCCTCCGTCAAATTCCAAAGTGAATCCTTCTGCACTTCGGGTAACAATACCCAGTGAGCTTCAAGGGGTTGCCTACATCGAAGTTCTGTGCCAGAAGGGTATTTGATTATTTTCTATCCCTCATTACGAGAACTTGAAAAAACTCAGTAACTTTTTTACCAACATTTTTCCAGACCAGGAGGATCTGTGTAGCGCTAATATCAGCCTTTTGAACGGTGGAACTAACAGCTCAAACGCAGACATGCATTGGCAACAGAAACTCGAAGCTGCTCAGAACGTATTGTTCTGTAAAGAACTGTTCAGCCAATTGGCCAGAGAAGCTGTTCACCTTCGTGCACCGATACCTCACATGGTTGTTGGTAACCAAATAATGGCGACGGTCAGAGCTGCTTCAAATCTTGCGCAAAATAGATCAAATTAAAATAGAATGTCTTGTCTTATCCAAAAAGGAATTGAATAGACTTTAAAGCTTGATTATTCACTTGCAGGTACTTCCAGGTATTCAACTCATAATTGGCTTGTGCCACAGTACAGGAAACGATAAAAAGCCTTCAGCACCACCGCCGCATAAAACTGAACATGACCACGTTCTAGAACACTCTTTGCATCAGCTCCTGCGAGAAGTTCACCACAAAAACACTCACCATCCATTTCCTCATCCATCTTCAGGTCCTCTTGGTCCAAGTAAACGGCGATGTTTAGCTGGTCCAAATGCTGCGGATCGATACGAGCTGCTTGAGATGACCAAGAGGCAAGCTTATGTTTTTGTAAATAGGATATGTTTAAGTTTGGAGGAATTAAAGCCCCTAACACAGGTTTAAGCTTACTTTTATCTCCAGCCAAACTCTGCTAGAACAAATCATACAACAGGCACAACATTTCTTCATGAGACTGAGAACGGAATACGTCTTAGATACTATAGCAAAAGAGGTGAAAGACCCGCTGATAGTTTCTCACTGGAATGCTCTGAACTCACCAACTCAATCGTGCGTGAAAATAAACATTTTAACTCACGGCTACGACACTGTTTGTCGGACTTCGCTCGTTGTACACGTTGGGGAAAAGTCTTTAAAATGTGTCTGCAGGGATGGTAGAGTAATGCACATGAGCTACGAGCCCCAGGAGTTAAGGGACCTTATTTTTTGTCAGGTAAAAACGCAAGATTTGGCACGGAATCGAAAAACCGATCGAATCAGACCCTAACCATCCCTCAAATATTAATTAAACCATTTTTCAGATCTATCAACATCAAATAACGGCTGTTCAAGCTCTGGCAAAATGCATGGGTTGGCAGTTCCTAGCAAACAGTTCTCACCTTGGACTTGGGGCTGTTGAACCACTCGGAAATGCGAGTAGTTGTATATTAGCATCGCCTATAGGGGACAGGTGTGTGCATTGACTTTTTATACGAATATTTGATGATTGGGATCCTAAATAACATCGAAATTGATTCGTTTGAACTCATTAACATCCAAAATCTCAATATTTTTCAGAATGATTGCAGTCAGATGCGAGCCACAAACCGGGGTTCAAGTGGGCATAGCTCATTCTCCGAGGAAGGATTTCTTCCCAGGTCAATTAGTGAAAGAAAGAAAATGGGAGAACTTGGGTGGTTCGTTCAAGGAAGTTAGATGGGATAAAATGGAGGGTAAAAATTTCCTCAACAAGATGGAACTGTTGATGGCTTCTCTGACGAGTTCCTAAATTAACAATTTTAAATATAAAACCGCGGATACCCTACCTACACACAATATTTATCATAGATTATACATATTTAATATACCTGTACGCCTCATTATGTGATTGTAACCGTAAAAGTTGCTCATTTTTTGTATTTCTTTTTGTTTTTTTTTTTTCTTGTAGATGATGTAATAAATTTATATGAAACAAAATCTTTTTTGCTTAATTTACTCAAAGTAATTGTTGTTATCATTATTAACTATCGTCCATAATCATCTCTAAATATCAATGAAATTCGATTCTTACTCATTTAATTACCAAAGTATCTCAATGGATTCTCTAAGAAGGAAAATAATAAGCTGATCTCATAGTTTTCAAGAAAACCTATGAAGTTATATAAAAAAATTTCTAGCAAAGAATTGACTGGAATGTGTTCATTTGAATTCGTTATTAATGTAAAAAAAAAAAAAAAAAACTTTATTATTGGACAGATAGAGAAAATAATTGGATTGGTTTCAGCGGTTCGAAAATCTTTGAAAAAACTTTTCCGAAGTAGGAATTGTTCGTTCTTCTTCATTTCCAGCAGAGCGCGATTTTGTTCTGAGTCGACTATATCTTCTCGATTAAAAATAAATAAGTCGAACAATTTTCATTTTTTATCACTGAAAACAGCTGTTTTTGGTATTACAAATATACTTATATTGGATGAAAAAATAAAAAATAGCAATAAATAAATAAATAAATAAAACAAAAAATAAACAAATATAGTAAAAGGTATTAATTATCATTGATCGAATTATTTATAGATAACTTATTCCATTTATTCTTACGTTTTATATTTCACGGCACTTTTTTTTTTTAAATATGTGCGATCAACGGGTTTTTATATAGTAAATTATTATTTATGTCGCTATGACGTAGTTTATTATACAATTACAATGTATTTACTAATCGTATAATAATAATAATAATAATGATAATAATAATAATAATAATAATAATAATAATAATAATAATAATAATAATAATAATAATAATAATAATAATAATAATAATAATAATAATGATAATAATATTAATATCAATAATAATAATGATAATAATAATGAGAATGACGATAATAATAATAATAATAATAATAATAATAATAATTAACAGTTTTACGATTGATATGATTTTATTTATACACCATCAATGTTTTAAACCTTGATGTTAAATGACGCCTTCTGCACAGCTCTATCTCGTATATAGGTATTTATAATATATACGGATATTTTTCGGCATACGTATGAATGTATGTTATTTTACCTATACACACACATCATAGCGTTGTAATAAATCCGAAAATTTGAAATTCGAAAATTCGCGCCGATTTATTTAGCGATAGTTAGAATATAAAGGGTACTCATAGGGTACTCAATATACGTTATATATGTATGTATACATACGGGTATACATATATATGTATATATATCAGCAATTAGTTATTCCTTATTCCTGATTGTCGACGTCGCGTCGAGTCACATGTAGGTATATAATATATATAGGTAACGCACCCCATATCGAGTTGTTGGAATTATATGTTATAATATAAGATAGATGATCGTTAATTCCTTTCTTTTTATCATTGTTATTTTTTATTTATTTATTTTTCTTTCGTTTACTCTTGAGATATAGCTGTCATCGTTTGATTTTATGGTTTTTCTTTTTTCTCTAGTGGAGTTTTCGAAGTACATAGTACAGTAAGTATAATAATTTAATTATAATTATAGCCGATCCGAATGTATTAGACGTTATATAATTATTCTCTTCGATAATGATAATTAATTAATTAATTATTATTTTGTTTTTCAATAATAATCAATATAGTATTTAAATAACAACAACAATTATAGTTGCCTATACATACATATGTATACCTATATGTATGGTATGTATTAAAGAAATTAAAAAAATGTTCTTTTTTTGTTTATTTTTTTCTTATTTCTTATCTTCAAGTAAACGATCAGATTTTTTTTTTTCGAATTTTTATTTATCAATTTAAACGACCATATCTAGGTAGTACGTTAGTTTTAAATATAATCAGAGTATTAACATACGAACTACTTTACCGTGCTCTTTGTGATTCCTGTTTTATCTCCTATAATATATACCTATATGTATATTATATCGTATAGTCACAATTTGTCTCTAATAAAAACATTCGTTCACAATTATTATAATTAGACAGATTATATTAATTATTATTTATGTATGTATCTATGTATGTATTATATGTATATGTATAAGATATATATATACATATTTTTATTTATATGTATTTTTTCTAATACAAATTACACATCGATTTTTTTTTTAGTTATTTAATAATAATCCTATATGTACTATACGCATATATATATATATATATATATACGTATGTACATATACACACCGTTTTTATGTAGCATATAATTAGTACGTCGTATTATTTTTCATTATAGTATATGTATGTATATAAGATTATTCTCCTATTATAGTATACCAGAGTTTTATATACTAACATCTACGATTTTCATACACGATTCGCGATCGATATTTACGTGATAATTACAATTAGTCCAGTATATTTATTTATAATTAATCAATATATAATAATAATAATAATAATAATAATAATAATAATAATAATAATATATTTACAGGGAAGATTTTTGGAGGTAAAATCATAACAATTTCTGGATATAATATATATAATAACCATGGCGGGTATGGGTATAGGTATATAGGTATATATGTATCTATATTTATTTATATAAGTTCGAAGAGCGCTGGATGAACAACATACATATTATAGCATTTTTATAAGTATAAAGTATTATTCATAATTTATGTTATATGTAATATATACTTAAATACATATAATATATGCGTGTATGTATGTATGTATGTTATAAAGTCGATTTTTTTTCTTTGTTTTTTCAAAAGTATAGATTATAACAAGATCGAATTTGATATGCGTTAATTATCTGATTGTGAGTCATTGAAAAATATGATGATCGTTTTATATTATATTCAATTAGTCTGTGTAATTATTTTCAAAGAATTATTATATATATGTTATCAGCTAATATCAGCAATTAGCTATATACGACACGACGTGCGTCAACGAAACTTGCGATTATTATATTATATACTGTTACTTTGCAGGTTTTATTTGATCGAGGAATCCGTATATTAAACATGCTTTACGTCAGTGCCCAAACAAATATGGTCTAACTATATGTGTATATAAATATATATATTTGCTAAAGCAAAATTGAAATGATCAGAAAGAAGAAGAAATAAAAAAAAAAAAACAAAAAAGAAATTACAAAACAGACGATCTAAAAGAATTGAAACGAACTTATAGAATCTGATCGTTTGCGATAATCATTAAATATTTTAATTTTTCAATATGTATAGCTATACGGATTTAGACGTAGTTGAGAGATAAATTACTCCCTTATATCCAATCACTTTGCATACATCCTTTTCGCCTAGTAGCTATAGTAAGCCGGTTTTATTCAATTTGTAAGTTAAGTGAAAAAATTGCGAAACGAATTAACACACAATATGCTTGAGGTATTCTCTGTCAAGTGAGACAGGCTCGGTTCCTCACCCAGTGTCAATTTTTTGGATAATTTTTTTTTTCTCATAAACACATTGATAGGAACTTTAGTGAATTATTTCAAATTTTTAGTTCAAATACTTTTTGAGCTATGAATTTTCAATTTTTTCAGCTAACATAACATTTAAGAGCGATTTATTACGCAGCTCTGGTTAGGTCCGATCGAGAAAACCAAATATATGAAAATGTTCGTCAGAAAATGGACTTTTCGAATAAATCAGAGTCAAAATTCGAATTTTAAAACTTCAAACATGAAAATACTGGTGGAAAATACGTCATGAAAATGAAATGAAATCTAGCCGACGAGATAATCCGGTGAATATATTATATCAAGATAAACGGATTTTTGAATTAAAAAATCAATCCGTTTCTGCAGTATACTTTTCAATTTGTTTCTTTTTTTTTGTCGTCTATTGGATTAGTATACGTTCTAAATCTATATATCTATGAGTATATAATACACATAATGTAAATGACAATATACATCATATATTGTATAAGATTTTTTATACGTTTTGATTCTAATAATATCTGTGCAAGTAAGATTGAATAAAACGTAGATATAAACTGTTAAAATACTTAAACAAAGAACACATACTCAAGATTAAAGAAATTTTTGAAATTGACAATTCTGACGTACGTTTCTAACGTTCAACTATACGTATATCCATATAGTTATATAGTTTTGGTCCACGATACACCCAGCTCTCTTCTTGCTTGTTTCAATCCGTCTTTTATGCTATATATATTATTGGTATATCGTAACAGAATTGTAAACCCGCGAGAGTATAATATATTATTTATACTAATACGAGTATAAATTATTATTATTATAACACAGGGTGTCGATCAATCGATTTCAAGTTTTAAACACATATTATATAACACGTGACCTGTATTAATTAGGACCGAAAACAATTGAAAAACAAAATAACGATGAAAATTTACAAATAAATGTCGAAAATCTATTTTTTTTTCGGTATCGTGTCTGTATGTTCAGGATGTAAAAATTAGACGTATTTTCGGGGATTGCGGCAACTAACGTAAGTAATCCACAGATATCCTATTTTCGACCTTTATTCACTCACAAATCTTGATGTTAAAAATGCTCGCATCTTACATCATGCGGCCACCAACGTAGATTGGAATGAGGACTGTAAAAATGACATAGGTTGACTGTGGACCTAATCTCGAGGCTAAACTTAGTTCAAACTGATTCCAGTTTCGTAAGCTTACTTAATACTGATATGATTCGTGGCGTGAACTAGGATTATCAAAAAATATTCATTTTTGTATAAATTTTCAGATTCCTAAAATCCGTGTAGTGAAAAATACGAAAATTTATATTTTCTCGATTTTTTTTTGCAGCTAAACGAACAAATATTTTCAATTTCTTCTAGTCTACGCTAGATTTAAGTATAAGGACCATTAGTACAAAAAATTACAGATTGCTCGGACTAATAGTTAGTTAGATATTAAGTCAACAATTAACCTACGTCATTTTTACATAGCTTACTTCAATCCATGTATGCTGGTGGCCACACGAGGTAAGATACGAGGGTCCTTAACATCAAGATTTGTAGTTAACATTACGTAGAATAACGTCCCGAAACAGGACATCTGTGTGTATTATCTAGCTTAGTTGCCATAATCCCCCAAAATGTATCGAATTTTTACATCCTTGTGTAGGTATACATACCTACATACACAAAATACAATATCATATAATACAAGAAATTTTTTTCAAAGTTGAAATAAACAAATTATTCTTATACAATATACAATATATATTTAAAAATTGAAATTCATTTATAAACATATAGTACCCTGCGTATAATATATAATATGTTCATGGATCGTGCGTCTATAGGTAATTATAGGTATAATATATAATAAATAATCCTGAAAAACGAAATATATATAATATTAAAAAAACGATTGGGAGATTTACTGCATATAGGTAATGGGTGCGTGGATATACACATAAAAGAACATATAACGATCAACGGAAATATCTGTAATATTTTATTTAAAATAATAGAAATCAAATATAATGAAATAATAATAATAATAAGAATAATTCAAATAATAATAATAATAATAATAATAATAATAATAATAATAATAATAATAATCATAATAATCATAATAATAATAGTAATAGTAATAATGATAATAATAATAATGATAATATTTTTTCTAACTAATTACGGGATATTGTTCTAGCGGTGCTATATTTGTTACCTACTATAGTATGTATATGTATATTTGAGGACTTATACAGCATTTAAATATCTACAATATTAATAATAATAATAATAATAATAATAATAATAATAATAATAATAATAATAATAATAATAATAATAATAATAATATATCTCACGCTCAGTCGTATATTGATATACAGTAATAGTGCAATAATAGTAAACATAAAGATAATGATATATAATAATAAAGATAATAATATTAATAATAATATTAATAAAGATAATGAAGATAATAATAATGATAATAATGATAATTAATAATAACACACTAGCACGTTTATTTAAAGTTTCTTTGCAACGACCGTCGACCGCAATTTGTTTTATATATATATATATGTATATATAGGTATATATATTTGTAATACGCACATATTTATTATAACATATACGCATATATGTGCATACAATATACATAGGTATACCTATATGTATACATATATGCCGCGTTTGAATATGCGATATTTAATATAGGAACTTTTTATTTGCGTTTACTATACTTGGTCCACGTTTCTGATTCGAATCACGCACGCACGTATAGGTATATGTAAACCGTTTTGTTTGTTTGTTTGTTTGTTTATTTATTTATTTTTGTATTTGATTAATCAATTATTAAATTAATTAATCAATTAATTAGTTATAGTATTTAATGGATTTTTTTTCCTTCTGTTTTTTTGTTGCTGTTTTCTTTTTTTTTTTTTTTCTATTTTTTTTTTTCTGTAAAAAATCTCACAATGTACACGATAATTATTATTATTACAATTCATATGTATATATATATGTATACATGTATATATACATATATATGTATATAAAATTTTTGTCCCGTTGCTCGATATCGTATATTATTATATTATATTGTTAATCTCGAGACAATTATATGATTATTATTATTAGATATATACATATAGATATATACTTATATACTTATATATACATACAAATATATATAAGTATATATACCCACGTAAGGTATACTAGAATTCTACTATTTACAATACATATATAATAATAATTCAAATTATACATATATATATATATTTAATGCTTATATGATATATACCTATATAATAATGTGATATAGTTTTTGTATTATATATGTATAATAATATACTGTGTGCATGTATGCATCTATATTATGCATGTAGTGTACATTGTACATGTATGTATATATATATATATACATATTCATATAGATATATACATACTGCAGCTATATATACATAAATGCATACATATAATAATTGTATTTATATACATATAAATATCTTCGTTATACATATACATATTGCGCGATTACTAATTACTTATTAGCTATACATAATTGTATGTGTCATACTCGCAATATACCTATCATGATCGTAACAATTCAATCGTTAACTCTCTATACATTAACGTGCAGAAGAAGAAAAAAAAAAGTATGTAAAATAAAAAATTGAAAAAAAAAATCAACGCAGCCGATAAAACCGTCCAGGCTATAAATTATAGAGTCCTAATTGGAAATCTCATTAAAAAAAAATCACAAGTAGAAAAAATCAAAAAATTGAAAAAAAAAAAAAAAAAATGATTTCCTTGCATAAAACTACTGCAAAAATCAAATCGTAGGTATATTCAATACTGTACTTGGTACTCACCTACACCCTATTACCACCATTTGTTCAATTTTTTTTTTTTTTCTTTCTCCAAACAATGCCCCCATATATATTTTTGTCATGAAATTTAATTACAGTATATATTAATTAAATACGGTATCAAAACCCCTGAGTTCTTTTTTTTTTTTTTACCACAAGTTCTATTCACCTGTATATCTCATAGATTTGGTTTTGTTTTTTTCTTTTTCTAATCAACCGATATGGGTAGGTGTTAATAATAAATTGTTACCGCGGATGTAGGATTTTTGTTTTTTTATTATTATTATTAATATTATTATTATTATTTAAAACGAAAGAAAAAAAAGGTTAAAAATAGAAAACAAAGAGACACTGATCCTCTTGACGTGTTGCACCTATTTTTTTACGTTTCTGCAGTGCGTCACTGTGTCAAGTTTCGACGTTTTCATTATGCAAATATAGATCGTATATGTATACGTACGTGATACATACATTACTTATAAATGTCGACGACCCCGAGGAAAAAATTAATCGCAATATCAATACCGGTACTGCAGCGATATATTAGATTTACTACGTGCGTTGTCAATTTATATATTGCAATGCGTATTAATGTTCTGTTTATGCATACCTATGTATGTAAATTATATATGCGATACTCGAAACAGCAAAGACGTAAATTTATAGGAACATACGTCGAGAGGATACTAATCAAAATTTTTGGGTACATGTCTGACGAGCGTTGGGATACAATTTTGAATACGTTATTTGTTCGAAAAAATCATACAGTTACCGGTCTTACGGTTTGAAAAAAAACACCGTAGCTACGATTTTTATTTCTTTTTTTTTTTTTAGAGAAATTTTGAAATCAACGTAAATTCAGTATCGATCAATTTTTGATAACAAATCACGATCGTATATTATTTCTTATTTCCTCGTTCACCATGGTGTGTAATAAAGATTCGATGATTATTCTAATTCGAGGCCTTCATTACACATTCAGATATTACCGTGACGTATGAATTATATATCACGCGTTGTTAAAGCGTAAAAAAGAAAAAAAAAAAAAAAATTACCAAAAATCGAACAAGGATATATACAATATTTAGATCACGCGTATATTATATTTTACAAACGATTTATGATCAATATAACGTAATAAACATGATAATGTTAACGATACAAGTTTAATTACGATGATTAATGTGCAGGCACAGAGTCACCAAAATTTCTATGAGATCGCTTATCGAGGCGATAAGCACGTATGTATATCTACATACATGGCATTGAGTTCAATTTTAACAATCATTAAAATTCGACTGTCCCATATAAACGAATCTAATATAGAAAATATTTTTATCGTCCGATCGATGAAAAAAATTTTGAGAAAAGGGATGATTGTAATTTTTTCGAAAACCCGTTATTATTATTATTATTATTGTTATTATTATTATTATTATTATTATTATAAAGAATCAATTAGAGAATCAATCTTATTTTTTTTTGTTTTACAAACGAATCATTTACTTCAGAAACATATGCGTCACTGTCCATTTTATTATTATTATTATTATTACTATCATTATTATCATTATCATTATAGTCAATAAATTATTCATTTAATTCTTTGGTTCGTTTTTCAATTTTACCTAATAAAACCATCGATATATATAATAATTAAATAATATATTACGATAAATATAGATAAAATAAAGCTTATTCATTGAATTGACGACAAAGTTTTTGAAGTGATCAGTGATTCAAGTTTTTTCTTTCTTTTTTTTCTTCAATATTCAAAAGTAAAAATAAAACAGCTGCACATATAGCGACTCTAATTATATTGTTATTTTCTGTAGATTTTGAAAAAGGGTATATATTTTTTTTCTTCTTATGTTTTTTTTTCCGGGACAGTCAAAATAATCACGAATTGTCTTGCGAACCATTTTATACGCTTACTTTATACTCGTGTGTATAGTACTTGGATAGTGGCTCAGGGGTTTATATACAATAATTTATTTTATACTTATAAGCTCTGTGCAATTATACCTTCGGACAAAACGTAAAAATATATTAGTCACAAAATTTTCGGTGATATTAAATCAAAAAAGTAAAACAGAAGAGAGAGAGAACAAAAAAAAAAAAACATCATTAGACTCACGGTGCAGAAAATTCGTCTAAGCTATAGCTCGTATATGATCGATCGATAATAAATGGCAGCATTAACGCGTCTTAACTGTAAAGTGAATTGATTTTTTTTTTGTTCATTTCTGATTTGATTCTTTGAATTTATTTGTTTTGTAAAATCAAATTTTGATGATATATTATAGCGTGGGTTTTGGGCATCAATATAATGGGTTCGCGTTGTTTGTATATACCTATATGTCATTTGATCGATAATTGAATTTCTCTCGCGTTGATTGGTAAAAATTTCTTACGAAATTTTTTTTAATTCTAATTTTTTTTTCTTCTAAATCTATTTACAATTACGTATATCCTATACCCTTACCCTAAACTGTCGCTCCTCAAAGTCTTTTTCCTATACAACATATAAATAATAGGTATATATAGTAATAATACGAAGAACGGACTAGCTATCCATACCCAAATCCGGTCTAGTCCCGTACCTGTAGTATCCATTGATCGTCAATCAAGTCTATTAAAAAAAAAAAAAAGAAAAAAAAAAAAGAAGCTTCACGGTTTATTATCGCAACGCGTCTTGGACGCGTCGTTATTTCCACCTATAACACCGTTGCTAACTTCTTTCCTTTTTATTCTTCTTCTTCTTCTTCTTCTTCTTCTTTTGATCTTCATTTATTTTATCTCCTGACTGTAGAATCGACGACCGATTTTATCGGTAAGTAGTAGATAATTTAGTGATAAAACTCTGTGAGATTGCACAAACGTCGTTGTTGCTGTTGTTGCTGTTGCTGATGATTGTGATGATTGTGATGATTGTGATGATGGTGTTGGTGAAGATGAGAGTGCTGACTTCGGGGCTGGTGATTATAGAGAGCGTCCTCCGCCTGGGAGGGCTGGTGTCACTCATGGGACTTTGAACTTGTCGAATGATAACTGCCACCCGCAGTAGCAACCAAGGCGAGTGGCAGCGGTGATCCAAGGGAATTACCATGACCGTGGTTATGGGTATGACTGTGAGAATGGGGGTGAGAATGTGGATGGGTATGGGAATGAGGGTGGGAACCGACGTGGGTAGTTGCATGGGTCGTCAGGGCCAGAGGACTGCCGGACATCGAGCCGGCCAGAGAGGCAAATACTGATGGAGCCGGTGAGGCCATGGTTGGACTGCCCATCGCAGCCGTCGGAGGATTTATCCGCTTCTCCTTTTGTCGCCTGCAACGGAAATCAGTTTTATAATAATGATGTCGATTCATTAGAGCCTAATCAAGAAAAGAATTTTCCGGGACAAGGGTGCAGTCTCATTTTTTGGACATGGATATCTCATTTGCTACTAGCACTGTCTCCGAATTCACGAAATACGAATTTTTAAAGACACACACTTAGGCCAAAAGTCGTGCACATTACTGGACTAAAAGAAGTCACGCAGATTTTGGTCACAAAGATGGCCAATGCTTCAAAAGTCGACTAGAAAACGACTGAAAGACGTTATTCGGTCCCAAAGATTATAGTGGAAAATCTAGGAAACCTCTAGACATCGTTGGAAAGTTTAAAAGACTGCTGTAATGCGTATTTTAGTCCAAAGGACATCTTCGAGTCCAATTGTCTCTAAAAGCAGTCTAGAAAATGTCCAAGACACGTCTTTGAACTTAAAGTACGTCGAAAGTCGAAAAAAGTCTTGAAGTCCGTTACATAGACTTTGCAAGAGTCGTTTAGAACTCTGTAAGTCTGAAAGACCACGTTTTACAGTTCAAAAAACGTTGACAAGTCGAAAATGTATATTCAAAAGTTCTATAAACGACGTTCAGAAGTCTAAACCGTACGTGGAAACATCCGAAGAGTTGAAGTTTGGGCTGAAGAACGTCTTCCTGATATCTTTCGGACTACTTTATGCTTTAGTGTTGTCTTTTTGGCGGACGAATTCTTTGGTGTAACATCGACAGTCGGATGAAGTGAAGAGTAACCGAACCTGCACCGTGCATAAATACGTTATATTTATTTACCTGTTGCAAAACCACACGCGAACGACTTCCTTCTCCATGGTAAGACTGTCGGCAAGCATGGTGATTTCTTCGGAGGTAGGTTTAGGGTTTTGAAGAAAGGCCTTCTCGAGCGCAACACGTACGCTGGTCTCGATGGAGGTCCGTTTCTTCCGTCGTCTTCCCATTGCTTCCGGCGTCGTGAGTGGATTCGAAAGGGAGTTCGGATTGCTGAGAGAGTTGTCAGCGTCCTCGAGCCACTTTTGTAGGAGCGGTTTAAGTTTGCACATATTTTTGAAGGACAAATTCAACGCCTCGAACCTCGAGATCGTCGTCTGCGAGAAATCGTTCCCGTAAAGTTTTCCCATCGCAAGACCAACGTCACCCTGGGTAAATCCGAGCTTTATCCGACGCTGCTTAAACGTCTTAGCGAACTGTTCCAGCTCCTCCAAGTCCGTCGTCTCTTCTGGCGATGGCTCCAGCCTCGTTGGCGGTGGCTTTACTGCTGGTGGTGTTCCTGGTGGCGGTGGCGATCTCTGCTGCGTCAAACTCCTGACGCTACCGCCTCCTCCACCTCCACCACCGGCACTGCCTCCACCACCACCTGTTCCTCCGCCTCCAGCACTTCCTCCACCGCTACCAGAACTCTGCAAAGTTTGTTGCTTTTGTAACGCCTGCAACTGTTGCGCAGCCTGTGCGACCGCTTGCTGCACCTGAAATGCAGACACGATTTTTTTTAGTGGAAGTTTTTGGGGGTCGAAAACTGCACGATGAGAATTTTGCATGCTGATGAAGGAACGAACAGCATAGATTGTGGATTCGGATCCAATGATGTTGGCAATTCTTAGGAATTCACTTCTCAAAGGATTTCTAACAGTGTGCCCTTCCGAGGCGTGCTTTTAAACGATAGGGTTGCGCGTGTCACCCTTAGAATAGTAGACGCGTGTCGTTGAGACAACAAAATTTAGGTAGCTACTAGAGACGTTCCGCGTTCGTGCACTGTCTAGTGTTTGGCAGCCCCTAAAGAGAAGCATAAGGTGCAAAGCAACCCTTCGCCTTTGTGAGTCGAAAAGGTGCTTCGACGGTCACGTGTCTTGAACGTGTCGAGTTTATCCGAAGAGATCTTTGCCGCGTGAGCTGTAAACCGATCGATTGGTAAAGGGGTGCGGATGGTTAGGACGTGGATCGTGTCTTGGGATATATATTCTTTTGTGTAAATCAAATAGTACTTAACCCACGGCCGTACCACGATGCACCGTGCCCTGGCATGCGCTTTACAACAATACACGCGATACTTAATAAAGAGGAATAAAAAACGATCGACTAAGGAGCCGAGGGGAGAGTGGAACTTGCTCCAAAGATTTTTACCCGACCCGCCACGCGCCGGGGATATTTTTTTCTCCTTATTCATCCTTTCAAACCCGGAAGAGACAACAAGTGAAACTCTAGAAAGAACCCTTTGAGGGTTGTCGAAGCCCCCGTGCCTCGTTTTACGTAACAAAAATCTTCTCTACTTAAGCTCTAACGAATTCTCTAGGTATGATCACATTTTTACCTGATTTCTAAGAAAGAACTGCGCCTGTGCCGGAAGTTGGCCAGCCGCGGCGGGATTCGCTTGTTGAAAAAGCGCGAATTGCTGAAGCTGCTGCTGCAACGTGTGTTGCTGCTGTTGAAGGGTCGATGCAAGGGCTTGAATCTCCTGCGAGCTAAGGGCTCCGAACGAATTGTGCATCAGCAGTTGTTGTCCAACTAATTGGGCCGCTAATGCTGCTTGAGAATTACCCCCGTGACTACCGTTGTTCGCGTTGTTACCAGCGTGACTTCCGGTCAACTGACTACTGACCCCAGAACTTGGAGACGACGCACTGCCGCTGGTCCCACCGCTGCTGTTCCGTTGCGAGACGTCGGTGACCTGGAGGAAAAATAAGCTCTTGAAATTTTTGTTTTGGGTTTTGAAGTCTGACTGAAAATTTCTGGACTTATCAGTGAAGTTTGAGAGTTAATCAAGGAACGATTATCATGGGAATATATAAGGCGAACTGGCATATGAAGAAAGATATAAAATATCTAAAAAATCGTGGATCTGTATTGGGTATAGGCAATATTGCAAAGTAAACTTGACCGAACAAAGCAGCTATGTTTACTCATGCCCAGGTCAGGATATTGGTCACTTCGGTTCATCCGGCGTATTCGCCTTTTACGTTTTATAAAACCGTATATATATATATATATATACTCGTATCTATCAGTTTCCCGTCCCTTTATTTATTTATCAAATATTGGACCTATGTTCTTTTTCTCCTTTTCTCTTTTTTCAACGCTTTATGTATTTTTCATCTTTATTTACCTACCACGTATAACTTTTTCATTTGACAGATGTTTTCGCGCGATTTCTTATCTTCCCTAACGTAATTTGCTCCACGGTTTCGATGTTACATTTTCGATCTTTTTATACATTAATACCGTTTTAACCCGAGCCACATTTTTCGATATAATTTATCGTTGAGTAACTCCTCCGGACTTCGCCACCTGTTCAAAGATAATCATACTCGATCTCGGCCGGGCCCACGCACCGGTAATTTACGCAACTGCAATTTACAAGGTGCCAAGGCAGCTCCACGGATGTTATTGTCCCAATCCCTAAATACCTAGCCACGCAAGATGAACCGGGCTTGATCAAATTACTTGTTATTACTATCCACGAAGGTGTTTCGTATACTTTATATAATTACATTACGCTCCTCGTAAGGAATGCTGTTCAACGAATTTGGGGGGATTATCACACGGGCAGGACAGGATCACCTCGCCTGACCCAAAAAGGCACCTGTCTAAAAAGTTTTTTCTTAAAAGGTCTTTTTTATCTAAAAATCGTGACTCACCAGGTTGAGGGCCTCCCGGTCCGAGTCCATCGAGTCGTGGTCGAGGTTCGCCGACTCCTGGACATCCCGCACGTCGCTGCCGATACTACGGTCATCACCGCTGAGGTCTGGTCCGTCGACATCCCCGTGAAGATCTGCATCTGGAATGAAGGAGACCGAAAATGAGTTTGGTTTGAGTCCGTTTTGGTCTTTTTGGTTCGAGGTTTGACGATGACTCCCTAATTGGGACACGGTTCGTTAATTCGTGTTGCGAAAGAAAATCTGCGTACAATCGTTGTTGTTCTGGGACTGGAACTTTCGACGAAATCTTGTATCGGTGTGCTTCGGAGTATGAGTCGGTGTGCTGGTCGCGTGCATGCGAATGTCGGTGAAAATCATCCTCGGATCTTCGAGGAAAACCATTTTCCATATAACCAACACTTTTGTAATTTACGGTCACATTGAGTCGCGTTGAGTCCAAACCACAGTCAAAAAAATTAAAAAAAAACGTTGCTCAAAATGGAAATCAAAAAACCTCGAAATGGAAAAGACAGAAGAAGCTCATCGAGCGGGAAACGATACTAAACAACCCTTTTTTTTGGTTAAACTAAAATCGAAATTGAACCCCTTCAAAACTGCAGCAACGGAACAATCACTGGATTTTATTCGAACGAAAGAAACTTTGAAAATTCCACCCAAAACGAGATCCGAATGAATTTCGAGGTTTGAAATTCGGGGTACTTTCGCGCCCCTGTTACACTGCAGGTCGAAGGGATGTGTGATCCGACATGAACACGGTGCAGTTCGTATGGCGTGCGTTGGCCGATTGAGGGTATGACGCAACGCTGCATCCCGGCGCGGCTGTCGGCCCTAAGGGCGCCGTTTCCCCCACCCCTACGATATTTTCCCTTTCTCGGTTCCTCCCGCCCTTTGAACCGCGTCCTTTAGCTCCTCGGGAAGAAAAAGGAACCCCTGTGATTGGCCGGGCCCCAGGATCATCCCGGTTTCACCCGATTGGTTGAATCCAGGAACGAACCCTTTAGATCGCGCAATGCGATTAGGCCCTCCATCCCCAGCCCCAAAACTCTTCCGTTCCTTCCCCCGGTTTTTTTCTTTCACCCTTAAAAAACAACCCTTAAAACATCCATCATCGCTCAGTCCCTCCTCTACTTCGCTTATACACTCGGATATTTCGATTCTTTATATTCTCATATTCGCAAACGGTTTTTTTTTTCGTCAACTAAAATTCGTAGGCACTGCAGCAGCTTCTGTTATTAAATACCGAAACGAAACGTATCAAACGGGGGTATAGGCGAGGGCTGAAACCGTTACAAAACTTTATCCTCGAATAATTATTCAGCAAAAAATCAAAAATTTCTAATAACAGGATCCAAAAAATATTTCTATAAAAACAGGGAACACGAATGAACAATTTTTGCGATAATATGTGTAGCATATATGCTCCCACGATATTTCGTTGACAGGTAAAAAATTATTCCTCATTCGGAAGATCCGTCGAACGATGAGGGTATATGTATTTTTTTTTTTTTTATTTCTTTCTAAGGTGCAGGAGAGAATCCGAAATAGTCGACGGTTTTTTGGGGCAACATCCGTGTATTCTTAAAAGTTTTTTTTTCATCTTCTTTCCTTCATTCTTTCTTTCTTATTCTACCTGGCAGATTCCCCCGAAAATCGTAAAAAAAAAGGGAGGAAAAAAATTTGGAAAAAAAAAGTTTTTTTTTTCTACCCAAGCTGCAGGTATGTTTCCCAAAAGTGCATTAACTACACGACGTCTATGGTGTACATGTATAAGAGCCAGTGGTGGTGGAGGATAGTTAGGGTAGGTTGATGGAAGGGCCGGTTACGTATTTTTCCAAAGTTCTTCTTATAATTCTGCAGTAGGGTGGCTTCTGCAGCAGGTAACGTGCTCCGAGGATTCCCTCTTTTTGTCAAATTTGCATCACAAGCGGACCTTTTTAAAATTGCGCTGCAGCCATAACGTACATACATACTTATACCTATATACACGTATGTAAGGTCTCTTCGTCTTTCCTTCTCTACGAAAATTCCGTGAGAAATTTGGGGTAAATCTAACAGTTTTTTTCTTTCCCTCTTTACCTTATTTTTTCATCTTATGTATCCATCTTTTTTTCCACATTTTTAGCTTTTTACCTTTTTACCTTTTTTCTTTTTTTTTTTTTAGGGTGAATTGTAGATCCGCGATGGTAGATTCTCAACGTATATTTTGATTTTACACCCTTTTTGGAAACATATATACATTCGTTTATGTAGGTATCTTTGTTTCCAGGTGGGCTGAAGGAACAGTGCGTGTAACGATTTTAAAAAACCGTTGAAAACGGTTACCATCTATTCCATACGTTCCTTTTTACTTAAAATTTTTTTTTTCTCCAATCACCCAGAGAAATTCGCGTTTCCAACTTCGCTTTTCGATCCGCTATGCTGGAAAGCCGGTTTCTGATTCGCTCGATCACGCGACAGATGAAAAGACGTATCAACGGTTTGCCTGGCAATAACTCAGACCAAAAAAAAAAATTCATTTTTTTCTATGACTGACGGTAACTGCAGGATTCCGAGATCAATACTCTATCGTCAGGATTCAGCGAGACTGCGCAGGGAAAGAAACAGGAGTAATTTTCTCGGAAACATGAGTCGGTATAGCGTTGAAATTCCTGTGAACGTGACAACCGATGGAGTTCACCGCTTAGCATCTCCAACTACTCAAAATGACGCATTTTTTTTTTTTCTTGTCCCCGATTTCGTTTCCTCGGAGAGACAAAAGAAGAATTTTGAGAACAACGGACCATACGGACAATGTTAATCACTTTTTTGCGGACTTCTCTTACCCGCAAACGACATCCTTGGGTAAAAAATTCTGAGTTTTCATTTTTTATTTTATTCGTGGGCTGAGATTTTTGAACAGGAAGGATCTCGGCGATCCAAAAAGCTAATAAAATCGTAACTCAGTTGACAGAGATCCTCCCCCATGCGTATCCTCTGTCCGATGTATGGAATACGTCTACCTGCGTGCATATAGTATATATCTATATCTATAGCGTTCTTTTCTGCCCTGTGCGGTCGTTATACGTCCCATTCTCGCGGGCATTCATTTTTCCAAATTTTTCTCTGCTCTTTCTATGTATATAGATACGGGGAGCAGCAACTGCAGCAGGAAAGAAACCGCACGTTGCATGAACGAGGAAGAGAAGACTTGGCGTAGCCTCCACCGTAACGTACCATACCGCAACGCAACGCACGGCATAGCGTAGCATAGCATCGGGCAGATGCCGGCACACCGTTTCCCCATTGTGTATAACACACCGACGCAAACACCTCCGCACAATCCTAAAGGATATACCCCACTACTAGGTATATAGATTTTTCTAGCTTCACTCTTTAATGGGATCGTCCCTAGCACGGGGTGGAATGCTGGAGCTAACACGAGCCTGTTCCAGACCTAAACCATCCCGTATCGACTCCACGCTCAAGATTCGGATGTGCGTTTAGAGACCGAGAAGCATTTCGTGAGACGGATTCGAGCTGGAAGTACTTTTAGGACTAGGATTGATAAGCAAATGACGGTTTATCGTTTCTGAAACGAAACATTGGCGAAAAAACTGATTTCCTTGTTCGATCAAGTTCAATTAAGTTCCACAATTTCAGGTCTTCAAATGTCCAGGAAAGAAGGCTCGATCGTATGAACAGAGAACTTATCAAAATTGCAAAAGTTGCTCGAGCTGTTTGAATCGGTTTACGATTTTTTGCAACTTTTTAGAACAAAAATTACCTTGCCTTCAAAAAATTGTCTTTTCAGAAATCCGATGGAAGTTCGATTTCGGATCGATTAGACTAAAAAATTGTGATATCGAAGCATTCAACGATCCATCTGAATCCTCATAAACTCTGATTAAAATTTCGAAGGAAAAGCTGCGTTTTAGAGACACGATGATGGGATGAAAAATTGATAAATTAATGAAAAGAAAAAAAAAATGAATGAAAGGAAGTTCTGCATCATCTAGCCTCAGAGGTATGTGTTATGTAGGAAGCAGCAGTAGCAGCAGCAGCAGCAGTCGACGGACGTCCATAGTAGAAAAATAACGGAACATTCGTGTATATACTAGGTATCATCATGCGAGGGGTGGCGAAAAGGGGTGTAGATGGATGAACTGGTTGAAAACCTGAGCTAGACGAAGAGAGGAAGAGAGAAAGAATTACAGAAAAATACATATGTACAAGCTAAACCGACACGTGTGTTTGTGTGTTTGTGTGTGTGAGGGATAGCTGGTAGCTGGTACAGCCACAGAATGGGGAAAGGCAGAGAAGGAAGGAACTTCAGGAGTATGCGAGTTAACGGTAACAGGGGTTTTAGTCGCGTGCCAGGTTGACTGCAGGCTGCAGTGGCTCTACGAACTCGATTCACCTTTTCCCGCTGCACTGCAGCCGCACGCGTTCGGGACACGAGAGTTCCGTCATGTCAGCCGTGTGCAACGGGTATGGGCAAACCTCTTTATCCATTAATAGCTCATAGCTGATCGAAAGGATCCGGAAATTTAATGACCAACTACCCAATTCAAAAAATTGAAAATACAAAAATCAAAAATATTTTTAAGAATTGCTGATATTCAAGCAATTTTTTGGGGGCTTTATGATACATCGAGTGATTTTCATTCTTGGATCCCAAAATTGAAATGAGTTATTTTGAAAATTGGATTATGTGAAGCCAAGCTACGCAAAAAGTTTGAAATAATTTTTGAATCGTGTTTAACTTCCGAGGGATGGATAAATATTTTTGATAAATTTCCTCCAGTTTCTTTCTCGCCGTTTTATCCAGTTGTCAGAATCTCAGCGGTAAATTTCCGATAAGGAAACGAGGCTATGCATATAAAATGAAGTCAGGGCCCTTATACACCGACCAGCCTCCAAAACTCCATTTGGCAGTGGCATACATCGGGTCAATTTAGAATTTGCACCCTTGGCTGGTCGGGGTTGGCAGTGATGTATGGTGAGCGTGGTGGCCGAGAATACTGACCGATTCTGCGGGGATTTTTCCCCTTTCTTCTATACGGTTCTTTCAAAAATCACCGGGTATAGGTATACGATATGAGCGGTTTCGAAAGCTCGACTTATCGGGCATCGAAAGAGCTTTTTTCGAGACTTTCTTTCCTGTTTAAAACGCGTCTATAATCTCACATATGCCTATGTAACAGGAGGAAAAGTCAAGTCAAGTCTTGAGTCAAGTCGAGTCCGAGTCAAGTTGGAGTCAAGTCAAGGGTCGCAAGGACCCCGAGAGGAACTATTTGAATATGAAAAAATTTAAAATTCGGTGAGCGTAGTCACGGACAGTGATTGCCAGGGTTGGTAAGCCGGTCACGCCGCTTCCTCGCGTCATACGCGTCAAAAACCCTCCGCGTGGGCGCCGCGACGTCGTCCGTTCTAGCCGTCGCTGCTGCCGCCGCCAGCATTCTATTTTCACGCTATCGGCCGTGGCGTTGCAAGCTTTCTTTTTTATTTTTTCTTCTCTTTCTTTTATTCAAAAAGCAAGAAGAATGAAGGGAAAAGCGAACCTCGGAGGAAGAACAAAGCTCTTCGATTTTTACTTTTCATTTTATGAAAACTTGAGCGAGTTCCTCAATTTACTGGATCGTGAAATAATTGACAAGCTCTTTGAACTGTCTCGCGATCGGAAACTCGAGTGCATAGACAAGATAGCATTAGGGTTGTTGATAAAAGACCAACCGCTATGTGGTTCTTGGTCAATGGTCAGTGGCGGTTTTTTGATCAATGGGGATCGGGAAACATGTGCGACTATCGTCAAGAACGTCCGATCGGGTTTTATAATATAAAAAAGCACTGCAGGGGTTCGATAAGCCGAGGGTATTTCACACTCGAGTTATCCTCCACCTCCACCTCCACCTCCGGCTCCTCATTCTCTCTTGGGCCAGAGGCGTCGCCGTCGCCGTCGCCGACGCCGACGACGTCACGTTATTTAACCGACTGGGTTTTCAACCCCCTAGGATCACAACGTACGTATTACCTAGGAGCTACGTACGTTAAGGGGATGCGGGGGTGCTCGTCGTTCCGTGAAAACACTCCACCCGTCTCTTCTTACACAACTAACACACACACCAGAAACTAAAGACTGTTGTTTCACTGTATTTCACGAACCATTGAAAGCCGGAGGATGGTGGAGGCGAGTATGGTATATATCCACTCATATTATACCGATTACAAAAAAAAAAAAAACCGTAAAAAAAAACCGTAACTGAATACCTTTTTCTAAGTGCTGGAAAAATCTGCCTCCTTATATATACGCAATACGGTATTTAAAAGTACTTAAATAGAACCTGTTTTATATTTCTCGAGATTTTCAATTTCGGATAGAAGACAAAGCTGGAATTCGATGATTTTTGGACTAGGATATTCATCCCTTAACTTTTTTTTTCGCGCCCTTAAGGAAACCAGTAAAGCCTGGTTTTGGAAATTCGGAGTACTCCAAAATGCATTTATTTGTCAGCCAAAGTATATTTCACATCAAAAAAAAAAATTTTCTTTGAAAACCATTGTCGTAAGGTTTTAGGCACATCGTTGTTCCGATTAAGGTCGTTGAGGGCTCATTTTGTTCAGAAAAGAAATCCTCATCGTGTGAACGAGGGAATTTTTTTACAATTTCGTGTTGGCCAAGTTATTTGCAAATTAGTGTCCTAAATATTGGAAATTTTGGATAATTGACCGTAACTTATCACATGAATTTTTTTTTCCCGATCCCTACGTTCGTAAGATGTAGAATTTCTGTCTGAAGAAAGCAAGACCTTGAGAGGTTGAATCGGACCGACGATCTGCCTGAAACCTTACGACAAAGTTTTTCGAAGAAAATTTTTTTTGATGTCAAATAAACTTTGGTTGACAAATAAATAAATTTTGGAGTACTCCGAATCTCCCAAACCGAGCTGTACTGGTCCTTAATATCCCTCAATATCCTATATCGTCTCTATTTCATAAAAAATAAAATACAACGTCAAATTGATCACACGAGGGATATTTTGGATCGTTCAGAGTACTTTTAGACTCGTATTGTGGTTTTGTGAAAGGAACCAGCAGACCTTGCAGCCTTCTTTTTTGGTCTAGTAGGTTTCGAGTATAAAGAGTTTGACTATATCGAATAATTTCATTTAGTATATATTTACGTGAGTAATATTATAGTCATGATATTATACACCGAAGGAAATTCGTCCTATTAGATTTTAGAACCGTTGTCGTTCCGCAGTGTTTTTCCCCGAAGGGTTTTTACGCTTCTGCGGAAAGAAGATCCGCGTCTACCATTAGCCCAGCTGCCAATGCCGCCGGGGACCCGGGTCCTCTTCTCTTCGTGTAATTGTTATCTCACGAAATACGGCTTCGTCTAGACGAGAATAATTGTGTAGCAAAAAAAAAAAAAAAAAGGGATGAGAATCGCGGTGAGAAAATATCCAAATAATAAACCAAAAAGAATTTGAAAGGAAAGAAAAAAAAATCGTCTCCTTAAAAAAAAAAACAAGATCTTCAACGTCCACATGCATTTCGATCTATGAACGTCATTTCCGCCAAAAATAATAAATAATCCCGTGTTTGCGGGGCGTGAAAAATCCGCAACATATTACGACTATACCCTAATTGTATTATGATAATAATTAAAATTCTCGGTAATGATCCTGGGGAAGCCGGAAACGAGCGATTCCTGCGTTCACGAACCGCGTAAATGCCAAAGTGAGTATTATATACGGTATAACATATATCGTACTGTACATTTAAGATAAAAATCTCCACCCCCTTTACCAACTTCCCGTTTGGATATTATAATCAATTAGCACCCCGTTATCTGAGCCACCAGCACGCGCCTCGCCATGCAGTCCGGATGACGTCGATTCCCTCCCACTGCAGTATTCGTATAGTAGTCCTCGGTTGCATCGAGGGACGTAAAGGGACGCCGAAGGGCACCAGCCCCTCACGGCACGGCGTAGTATTTCTTTTTTTTATTCATTTCTATTTCATTCTGGTTTCTATTTTATTTTCATATTCAACAACTGGTACCGTTAAAGCGGGGGAGTAGCCGGGTCTGCAACAGGCTGATGACTAGCAAGATCCTTGTCAGTTTATATCTCCCACACACCTTTTATTTCTGTCGTTTTTTTTTTTTTATTTTTTTTTCGATTTTGTTGTACCTTCGGTTTACCCCGTGACCTTTGGCCCACCCTTTATAATCCCCGAATTAAAACGATACAGCAATTAAAGATGATCCTCCGGCAGGTAGGTAGCTGCAGTAAAACGATTAGTACAGCTGTATAATTTTATATATACCTTACACCAATCATAAGTTCGCTTTACGAACAAAGAGTTCTGATCATGCAGCTTGTGGGTTAAAGTATAATTAGTTAATCGTCGATCCCTTTGTCTGACGCGATTATCAGTCTATATGTAAAGGAGCCTGAACCCACACAGTCGAATTTATAGCCTTAATATTAACGAAACGCATGCTGATTTTTTCTTTCTTTTTTTTTTTTTGTTTAAACGTGATGCAATTATTTATACGCATATTTATAATCGACCATATTAATTTACATCGATGATCAACGGCGGCTGTATCTAAACCTAAACTCCGTCATCCCACGTTTTAGGTACTAAATAATAATCAGCTTAATGAATATTGATTGTTTAATTAACGTGTTACTCCGCGTACGGAACGAACGAGCCACTCGGACGTAGAGGCCACTGCGTAGGAGCCACTGGCTTTAAAAGTCTATTGACGCGCTCCCATATGATCGGGACAAGTTTTTTAAATTAAAATGAGAATCGATTATTGGGCAATCGAATTTCTTGCAGGTAACCAGTGTTGGGTATTTTATTTTTCATTAGATTTCTCCTGTTTTGTTGTTTTTTTTCAACTTTTTGCTATCAAAATTGAAGATTTTTTTCCAAAAAAGGGGAAGTTATTCGTTTCAGTCCGATTTTCGACCGATTTCCTGATTTTGTATCTATAAGGTATTCAGAAGAGAAAATTCCCGCGTTTTTTTTTTTGGGTCTGTGATGCGTTTTTAGGCAATTAATGTGCAAAAAACTTCTGCCTAAATTAGAACCAATTATTAGACCGAATTTAATGAATACGATAATAAATTATAATAGCTATACTGGATCGGTCAACGAATATATGGCGCCGTTCCTAATCGCCGTTGCAATTGGTCAGTCGACCTCGGTCAAGCATTATTGGTCAAAGCACTAATTGCGGTAGAGCCACCCCCTGGTTAGTCCTAAATTAGATAATCATGAGTTGCATTCCTTTTTGTAAATTCGTGAAACAGAACGAAAGAAAAAAAACCAAAAAAAAATGCAAATTCGGGAAAATATTATATAGATACGAGGGACATTATTGGCCGATGATATAGAAATCTTCCGCAACGATGATCGCGGGGCTCAAGGCCAGGACCTGAAAGTACTCGAAGAAATCAGCATACGTATTCCGAATTCAGTGGGACAGGGATACGGGAGTGTATGTGTACGTCTGTGTGGTTGAAGGGTCGAAGGATATGGAGGATAAAAATCTGTAAATCCCCTAAAAGCCTGCGGTCTACCGTGACCACTTCTGCCTTCCAGTGAGTCTCGAGTTTCGAATACGAAATTTGAATTCTCACTAAATTCCGAGTGGCTCTTGCGGGTATTCGCGAGTAGGTATGAGCATATAAGGTACTCGTATATGCGTCCCTTACCATGTATACCCCGATTCTTGTAGAAGATCGGTGACGTTTTCTGAATCGAAATTTTTTTTTTTTTCAAGAAAACGATCCGGCATTCAAAGCGCGGTACCCCGAGGCTATGCGTGGACGGCCTGAAATCATTTCATCGATTCACAGCTACTCGATATAAAGAAAAAAAAAAAAGAAAGGATACTTAAGAAATAAAAAAGAAATTTGAATGACAAAGTGATCCCAACACACGTATCGTTTAATTCACTCGATTATGTATACATATGTGGCCATATATCTACCTCACGTAGTTTCGTACATGTGTAGGTATAAGTGAGACGAAAAAATTGTCGTTTGCATGCAAAACGGTACCGTCGACCACCGGCCACGACCTACACCTAAACTCAAGTTACGACCTCCTCGAGTAGGCGAGGAAGATGCGAAATTTATTGGCACATGTATATACAGCTACTCCGTTTTATTGGGACGGTAAAATAGCGAGTTTGTTATGTCAGGAGGTTTTTAGTTGTGTATTGTATGTAAGTAGTTGTTTTTTGAGTTACTAATTGTAAGCTGGTTGCAGGCCTGATTGTCACTATTGAACACAACGATCCGGGCTCCGTTCGCGACGGGTATGTATGTACATACGTGTACGTATTCACGTATGTAATAATAATCGCGGAATTAGTTATGCCGAAAACGTCTCGAACACCTGCCTTGTCCAATATGGTTTCATACCTCGTCGTGTCGCGTTTCGTTTCGTATAGTTTCGTCCGTGAAATTTAATCAATCGATTCGCGAAGTCGGTAAAGATTCTATCCCTAAACTATATCCTCATTAATATAATATTAGACCTCCGTCAGCAAACTGGGTCTTTCAAGGTTTTCAAGCTGTAAAAGCGGTACAAAATATCCGAAAAAATTCAAGTATACTCTCGAAGGCTTCGAGAAACTATTTCTATCATTAGATTAGTCCGATTCTTGTTTTGGGTCTTTATACGACTCGGAATTAGAGTAGAACTGAAATTGTGCCTTGAAAGATCCAGATTGCTGACGGAGGATTAAAATTCCATATTATGACCGTTCGGAAGTTTCAAAATTCGAAACTTCAACCTGTCCCCAAAAATTTGTTTATCCTCACGATTAAATTCTCTTCCATTCAGCGAAAAAGCTACCAAACCGGTCGACCGATTTCGCTAAAATTTCATCACGAGATCTAATCATGTTAAAATATTTTGCACAAAAAAGTATGACCTTTTGCGAGAGATATTTAATATTTTCCAGACATTACAGACATCGGAGGGCAGAAATCCGCGAGTACAAAAGCGAATTTGTTGGGATGGTGGCGGTACTGGTGGCACTAGTCGATCGGAAGTGTGTCAAATTACAGAGTCTGGTGATATTAATGACTCCTAATGACGAAGTATGGGGCAAGCCTCGTCCTCGTTCGTCTCGGCTTGTTCCTATCCGCTTTTATCTCTTTCACCTTTCCATTATTCTTCACAGAGTCACCGAAGGGAAGTTTAAACACGGACAAGCCCGATTATACCTGACAATGAGAGGACTGTAGGAGGATACATAAGAGACAAGAGAGAATGGAGAAGGAGACTGGTCTGTATTCCTCATCCTTACCGATCACCGGGTTCAGTGAGCCGCGACGAGCGGAGGGCCCGCTTCAGGGAATACACATTAAAATGAAATTACTAATTGAAGAACGCTAATAGCAATAAAACAAACGACCGCTAAATGCTATAAAGTAAAATACAGGTTGCCGATCCTCGTCTCTATCTTCTTCTGCCTCGCGCTCCGTGATCCTGACTTCGGTACAGGATTGTGAAGAATTCAACAAATACGAAGTTTGGGAAAAAAGTTTGCCTAAAAGAATTTTTTTTCTTTCTTTCTTTCCATCATCGATCGATATACAAAAATCATTGACTCGCGATTCATTCCTAAAAAAATCTATTCTAATTTTAATCAAATTATGAACTTCAGCAATTGGACCGAATCGCGTTACGACGTGCTGCAGGCATCGAGGTAGGTAAAAATTTGCAACATATAGCTTCTTGGAATTATCTTGTTTATCGTTATTTTGTTAGTATCGATAATAGCTGCTATACGATCAGGTGAAAAAGAGGGAGAAAAAAAAGAAATAAAAAATTTAGTGGGCGGCTCTGCAGCTCTGGAGTCTGTAAAATATTTTCACGTTTGATCCTCCCCGTTATATATTTTTTTTGTTTTGTTTCTTGGTAAAATAAGTCGTAAAATGAATTACACGGCTTGGAGCTCCACTCACGGAGAGGCAAGCTAATAATTTGTCATTTGTTTTAAGGTCCTTATTGTGCCGGTGTCTAAACCGTGAATTCGCGTTTCGGGACAACCGAAACCGGTCAATTCGAAGATCAGTCCAGGGAACGGTTATTTATCTTCAGACCATTTTTCGAAAAACTGTAGGAACTCCGCGCGGTTGTAATTTTGTACAATTTGAAATAGAAATGGCAAATAAATATCGTCCAAGAATTTCTGACAGTCTAACAGCAGGAAAAGACTTCGACTTTTTTTTGCAAATGTCTGCAATTTTCGGACAGATGGTTAAAAAAAAAAAAAAAAATTCTCTCTTCCTTTTTTCTGTTCTTCTTCTCCCCTCATTCTTTTTCCTTGAAGAATTTTAACCAGCTATCACAATGACGAGTTTTTTTTTTTTTTCGATAATGTTTCACGTGTATAAGCTCTGTGAAGGAAAAATTTTTCGCTGACGTTATAACACAAGTTTTTCCTGACAAGTGAAAAACCTCCATGAGCTCGGCCGTCTCTTTATTCCCACCCATCGCATACACAGGACAAATTTTTGCAGTCGTCGCAGTTTTACGACTGACACGTGTTACGTCACGGGCGGGTTTAAGAAATTGTCCCGAGTAAAAAGCGTCAATTTTTCAGCTTTTATATTGTGTCAGTTCGTCGAGCTGTGGGGGGAGAAGAGTAGAAAATTTTGGAAACTATGATGCGAGTCGTGGCTGCAGAATTTATTGAAGCCTTTTGGAACAATTGAAGCGCGAAAATCTCATAGAGGGAGATTTTTGATGCAAAAAAGCTCCGAGCTTACCACAGCGCCTCAAAAATGTCGAAAATTTTGGAAACTATGTTGCGGGTGATGCTGCAGAGTCAATGAAACCCTCATTCGATGAAAATCTCTGAAAGGAATGAGTCCGCGATGTAAAAAAGCTCCGAGCTTGCTGCAGCGCGTCAGAAATGGCGAAATTGCTAGATAACGGAAAGGAATGAAACGGAGTAAATCGAATAAGGGGAAAAATGGAGAAACTGAAAAAGAGAGAACGGACTAACTCACCTTCTATGGATTGCGGGGAGGCTGGTTCCGGCTCCTTATCGATTCGCCCCAGCGCGTCGCTTGCTGCAACAAAAAAACAGAACGAGATCTCAGTCTTGTTGCTCCGATAAACAAGCTAATTAGCTATAAATGACGTTTAAAATTCGAATTTCAACCTAATACTGAAAAACGAATCACTTTTTTCGGTCACATTTAATCCGCAGATTGCCATCTCTTCGATGACATAAATTGCATAAACTTTTTCTAACTGCAGCAGATGGATGAGATACCTGATCAGTGGTCAATGATCCCTACAGCTATCTTGTAATTGTAATTTTTTTACGTTCAAAGACTACTCGGGTATCGTCGTTCCTTCGATGCAGCTTTTGTCCTCTTCACTGTAGTTTATCGTGTCCAAAGATCATCCAAGTGCTGACAACTGAAGAACGCAATGGAATGGGATTTGTTCTTCGAAGGTATGTACATGAGGTAGAATTGCAACAGAGGCTGGATACCTTGCCCCGATAATGAAGATTGTAATGAGAATTGTTGAAATGATATTCGTAATGTTCTAGGTATCCATTAGTGACATTATAAGATCATGAAAATTAGGCGGCTTGTACAAACGAATGGAGCCAGCTCGGTTGTTGACAGTAATGAGAGTAATAACAATCAACGGGTAGATTTAGCTCGTCGTAAATGTGCAGCGCTACCAACTAACCGAGAAACCAAGAGTGAGAGAGAGAGAGAGAGAGAGAGAGAGATGACTTGCTCAACCGTCACTCCCACTTCCGGTTCTAACATGTAATTCCGATTTTTAGTCTCCTTTGTAGATTGGCTCTATAAATTCTAACTTCGTTACATCCCTATAAAATATTCTAGCTTTGTAATACGAGAATATGATAATCCCTCGGATTACCGCGAATTAATCAGCCATTGATAAAGGCGAATTATACAACGGACCCTCAAGGACAACCCTGCAACGCGGGGTGGTTACGATAACGGGCTTTCGAATGGTACATAATATATTTGGCGGTAAGAGAGCGAGCCTCAACCCCCTAGGTCCGTTCCAATGCCTCTAAGTCGAAGTCTAAACTCCCGGGAGTGTCGTCTAGGTGTTTCGACGACGGTCATACATCTCCTCTAAGATCTCGTGGTCGATCCCATGGAAAGCCGAATGTCCGACTACGTGATACCGCACCTCGAGGTGTTGGTGTTGGTCTATTCCTGCGGCAGGCCGAGGGGTTTTGTTATGCACTCGCTTGAGCCTCGACGAACTTTTATTTCACCATACGGAGCGGGTAGAGGGAAGTTTATTCCTTTTGGAAAGCCAGGACCTTGTATAAACTTCGAAATTAAAGGGGGAGGAAAATTATAAATTTGGATACCGCGAGGTTCACCGATGAACAAAAATTAGTTTCAAAACTGGAATTCGTCCAGATTTGTATTTTAATTTGGCGAAAATTTCGTGATGCGAGAATATTGTTCCCTCCGTTTTCCCAGCGTCCTCGAGTCGAAGGGATTATCTTAGTTCCAGGGTAATAGAGTCGGTGGCGAACGCGGAGGTAGCGAATACTCGGAATTGCGAGCCCCCAGGGGGTCGTGGCGTGGCCCCCGGGGCGGTAGCCGGTAGTCGACGGACGCCGGGCGTCGGTGTGACGTATGGCGGTCATCTCATCTCCGAATTACCCGTCCTGGCCATCTCGTTTCGAGAGGAAAATAGAAAGAGAAAGAGAAAGTGGAATAGTACAGAAGGGAGATGGGCCGGCCCCCCCCCCCTTATTCTTTCCACGGCAAATAGATTATTTGAATATCGAGTAACCGGTAGCAGGACAAAAGCCACCTATTTCGGACTCGGCTGCTGCTGCTGCTGCTGTTCCAAGGGGGTCCGGACTCACCCCTGCCCCTTAGTCCATCCATCCTTCGCCATGTGTCGGACAGGAAATTGGGAAAGTTTTAGCATAATTTACCGGATCGATAACGATCTTTGCCACTGTTGAGGAGACCGAGGAAACTCGTTACGAAAAAACGTGCGATACGAGGTCGAGGGTTCGATATTTATACCTTCTGGATTTATAATCGTCTAAGCTATTCGATTAGTCCAAGATTCCTTATTTTCAAGATCAATTAGGTTATCCTTGTTCACTTTATTTTTTGGTAGTTGCTCAATGTTTCATTTTCCCAAACGGAGCTTTGAGGATATCCTGACAATTATCCTTCGAAGGAAACAAACCCCTTCTTCTTATTCTTATTCTTCTTTCTCAGAGCTCGCAATCAAGCAAACCTTGAGGGAGTACAAACGTCGATGTTATACGTTCGCAGATTGTTAGCGGGATATAGGTAAGCCATATCGAGGAGAAAACAAAATACGAAAGAGAGAGAGAGAGAGAGATAAAGAGAAAGGCAACGAAATTGGAAGTTGATCGTGAAATAATGATGGACAGCGTCGAAGTATCGAAGTGATTTTGCAAGGGTGAATTTGACCTTTTCCTATATAATATTATACCGGGCCGAACACGCGATGCAAGTGCCAGCCAACCCTGTCAGAGCCGATATCATAGGCAGGTAGGCATCGAGAATAGATTAACATCGGAATTATGTTTAGAAAAAAAAATGAGAAAGAAGCGGAATGGGAATCTACCAGTCGACGATTTTTTGATTTAACTAAACGCCGCGTTGCGTGTGCAATTAATAACCGTGAACATGCGAAGGAAACGTTCACGGCATTACTAGAAGTGGGTTTGAAGTGGATTGAATTATTGAGGAGATGATTGAGTGCGTTGAAATCGACGATATACTCCGTCCCGGAGCTGGGAAGGCATGCCTACCCTGTTTCTTCTTACCTTACAAGACTGCAGGGAAAGTTTGGACTCTGGGATGACCGTGGGGGTTGGAAAATGTAGATGTGATCGAGAGACGGGGTAAAACGTATAAGTTTTTATATCGAAGTTGTATATATCGGCACATGGGTGAATCTTTGAAAAATTGATGCGTGCGACGAACCGCGACGACGCCAGTTCAACCGAAACGAAACGGATTCTTGGAAACCGCGATACTACGCGATATATACGCCGGGCTCACGCAAACGAGATTCAAAAAATCGCATCTGGTATTCATAGCGGGTGAAAATATATTGGCTATGATTACAATATATTATGCAATGGCAGACGGTTCCGGAAAACGTACAACTCGATGCCCACCGCAACCCAGAAATGTCGACGTTAATATTTCAGACGACTTTTGTACCGTCTATACCAGCCCTTGCGGTCAGTTATTATCGGTATTGTTATCGTACCGGTCAAATATTAAAATCTCGTTTCGAAGAGCGAGTCGACCCTATCCTCAAGAGATTCCGATTGCTACCTTATTCTTTTTTATTTTTTACTCCATCACGCATACACACAGGGTGTTTAAATTTTAATTTCTATACAAGCGAATGAGAGTAGGAATGTGTTTCTTTCTGTTTTGGCTTTCGTTAAATCCGAGTCCGGGATATGGGAAAATTTGCTACGTGACAATTTTCAACCGTGTCTGTCATTGGCAGCTTGCAGAAGCTTAACAAGTCTTCTTTCCCTTTCTTCTCCCTATTCTTCTTGTTCTTCAATAATTACAATGGCCAGAGCCATTAGTGGAGAACTGTGCAGCGAAGAGCTAACTCAGAGAGCATGGCTATTTTTAAAACAAGAATATTTCCACCCGCTGTTAGATATCGCAGAGTTTCCGAGGATGTAATGAGAAAAGCGCAGTTGGGGGTGCGATAATGGCGACCGTTATGAAGAAATCACCCTCCCTTCTTACACCCCTTTGAACCCCATCCCTTCTCCGGAGCTTCCACGTCGTCATGACGACCGTCTTGGAGACGGTGCAGGGTCATAGGTGGCGGAAGGGATGTTCCAAGACGTTTCTCTTTATTACTGTAAAACTACCCCCCACCCACCCCCGTGCGATTATCCGGGTTTTATTGCACTTTCACGAGTCTCCTGATAATTGGAAAAAAAATTAATAAACAGAACGACTGCGACGGACACGCTTAGATGGAACGTTCAGTCTCATTGATTAAAGTATATTTCTTTCGTATCTGTATCTAGGTATACAATTTTTCAACCCCAATTCCAATTATTGTCGAAGATGAAGAGGAGCGAGTAGAAGAGGATGCTTGGAACTTGTTACTAGGGATGAGGTAAGGGGTTTCCGATCATCGAGGGGTGTTGCCCTTATTCGCAACCCTTTTCTTCTCATTCTAGGCACAGGATGGCGGCACGCGCGTTTCACCCCAACCGCCTCCAGCCGCCCCTTAGTAACCCCTGCAGGATTTTACCCCTTCAAAAAAAAAAGAGAAAAAAAGGAGGAATCTAGCCACTGACAGTCATCAATTCGTAATAATTTCTTTCTGTGCGATTCAACACGTGCCAATAATTCGGGGTGGCATCTAGCTGGCAGCCATCTGCATCGACTACCCCCTCAAAATCTAGCTACCATATATATTTGCCCACGTTATATACGCCGGGACACCAATTATTCCGAAATCCATCAAATTTGCGATTGGTATTTCTCTTGCTCGGTCTATCCCAGGGATTAGAATCGTTGATATATATAAAAAGAAAGAAAAAAAAGAACTGTGAACTCACCCCTAGCGCGTCGATGTGATCAGTGATCAACACCCTTGCGAGAAAAAAAAAAGAAAGAAAAATATTAGAAAATGAATTTGCGCTGTCATATGGACAGACGGAGTGATACGTGCAGCGGATTATGGTTGGCTGTATAGATTTTTGAAACTGATTAGACCGAGTCAGAGGGAGGGAAAAAATAAATGAATGAATGAAATATGGAAAGAAAAAAAAAAAAAAAAAAATGGCGTATCTTGGGGACGGGTTACACAGTCCATACCGCCAAAGTGTCGGCGACATCGCGGCGCGCGGCGCGCGGCGGCGCGACGCGATCCGACCCGACGCGGGACTTTTGTATAAGCTAAAACAGCGAGGAATTCTTCACTGGTCTAATGAAAGCTGGCTCCATTATTTCACCACACGAACCACTTAGACTCGCCCTCGTCCATTTACTCCGACATCCACACTTTGCTACGCCATGGTATATAGATATAGGTATATATATATATACCTATATACGTATGGTATGTGTGCACGGTTCCTCTATTCCGTTAATGGCTCACTGTATAACACATGTGCTCCAACATTTCTCAACAACTCAACAACACTGCGGACCACGTTTCATATCAAACCATCCAACTCCTTCCTACCCTTCTGGACAGTTTCACCATGGATTAAAGGGGTGAACGGTGAGAACTTGATATAAGGTCTTTTTCGTCGCGATAGATATCTAGTCTTTCTCGAAGAAATGTATAATCGAGTCTGAGTCATTCTTCGATTTTTTTTTTTTTTGAAAATTGAAGATCGATGGGGGATGGCTGTTGAATTTGGACATTTGCCTGTACATACGAACGAATTGTTTATGTTAGTTTGGAATTGAAAATATTTGCCTGTAACGAAATGATATGGCATATATAGTATAGCCGAACGGCGATACGATATTCATCAAGTTATAATTGCGGCCAACCTCCCTTCCCACTAATTATCTAGTAATTATAAACGGGCAGTGTTGAGTCCGCATCGTGGATCTCACATCAAGTTTAATTGTCAGGATTCAGAGTTACGGATCGCGTTGCTGCAGGTATTGTGCCAATTAAAATGAATTTCAGTTATTATATTATATATACTTATATATACATATATATATGTACCCATATATTTCTTCGTTTTCTCAATCCTTTTTTTTTCTTCTTCAATGGTATATATATGTACACAGATATAAATATATATATACTGTACACATATACCTATATACATGTATACACCCCCTTCGTTTATACATCGGTTGAATTATGTTTAATTTATTTTACTAATTGAATACTGAGCCTTTGCAAAAATTATTATAATCTTGTATCATCTGCTAGATACGATTCTAATTGTACGAAAGCGGAACTATACTCAGTACGCTTGGGTGAACAATCTACTTATAATACATATTATATATACCAACCCCGGTAAATATAAATATATAATAATAACAATAGTAATAATAATAATATGATTGAATAAATAATTATATCGTGAGGTCAGATCAGCTGATCATTATTTAGAAAAAAGTATATATTTACATATAGAAACATATACGGGGCATTTTATATCAACTCGACTTGGCCGTGACCCTCGATCTCTTGGATCTGGTCTGCGATTTTTTGTATCATTCTTCTGACTCCAAATAGCAACTAGAATTTTTTTCAGAATTTTCAAAATAAATTTGAGCCCGTCGTGAATTTTTAAGGTTTTTTTTTCCAACACCGCTCAAAAATTTTCAACAAATGTCCGATATGAAAATTTTTGACCCAATATTCAAAATGTCTGGGCTTTTGATTTGAGCTGTTTTTCAGCTTTTTGAACGAAAATACGTGAAAAAACTTAGACGTAGGGATCAATTTTGAATATATAAATACCCCAGAAAAATCTGAGTGAAATTCTCAAAAATCCGGAAAAGAAAAACTTACAAAATTCACAACGCGCTTAAATTTATTTTGAAAAATTTGAAAAAAATTCTAGTTGCTATTTAGAGTCAGAAGAATGATACAAAAAATCGGGGATCTCGATCTGAGAAGTCGAGGGCCATGGCCAGGTCGAGTTGACATGGAATGCCCCATATATATGTATAAAAATATCTAAAAAAAATTTTTTTTCTTAATTTTTTGTCTACTTTTACTCGTAATACCGATATATACGGTACTATACTTATTAAATTCTATCCTAAACGTATTTAGCATGCAATTGTATTTATACCGTATAATATCTACGGATGGGGCATTATCGTTAATTATATACCGAGTTGTGCAGCTATCGCGAGTTTACAATTACAGAAATTGTTCCGTTTCCAGTATTTCCTGTTTTTTATTTATTTATTTTATTTTTTTTTTATCGTCTGCAAGAATAAGTCATATACATAAATACATATACATACATACGAGTATTCTCTGTACACCGAGTTACAAAAGTGATTGATGAAAAAGAAAACGAAAAAAAAGAGCGACAAAAAAAAAAAAAATAGAATAAGAAAAATATTAATTAAGGGATGAAAATGAAAGTATTTCTTGTAGGCATCCATCTCCTATACATATATACCAATATATACCACCTGTGCGCATGAATTTGACGTGAAAATAAATCGAATATTATTTCTATTAACGTACAGGAGTTATAAGTATAGTAAGACGATAATTTCTTACGGGTATACACAGGAAAAAAAAGCAAAAAAAAAAAAAAAGACAAAAGTTTCGAACGACGGAAAATCTAATATATCGCCCGCGCTTAAGGGGCCTCGCCTGTCTGGCCAGCTTTTCTCTGTAATTAAGTTATAACTAAGGAGAGGTAGAAACGAAGTCGTGGCTATGAGAGGAGAGAGAGAAGAAGAAAGAGAGAGAAAGATAGAGAGAGAAAACAGGGAGAAAAGCGCAGAGTGGAAAACAATAAGGGGCCAACTAATCCTCGCGATATATTATATCCAATGAGAGTGGTTCTGGCAGGCGGTCGGACGGTTGCGGAGGAGGTTTAAGGGAGGTGTACCCGGGTAGTATAAGGGTGTAGCTTGGGGGAAGTAAGAGAAGAAAAACAGTCGAACCGATAGCAACTAACTGCTATCGAATTAGACGCGCGGCTATGGATTTAGCTCCGGGCGTGGGTGTCGCGTCGCGGGAAATCTGCAGGGGGATATGGAACAATGAGAACGAAAAAAAAAAAAAAAATAAATAAATAAATAAAAATAACTGAGATGTATAAAGGGCGGGAAGAAATAAGGTGGGAGAAGAGAAGTGGGAGAGGTTGCCAAACTACAGTCGAAGCCAAGGATCGAGTTTGTCAATAATTATCGTACCGTGCAAATATCGATAATAACTTTCGGGCACCGTGTATATATACGCTTCGGTGGGAAACAACTCAATTGCAAGAAATCGAATTAACGAAACTGGGAAACTGGGAGAACCAAACGCGCTTATACCTCACTGAAGATATGTAATTAATTAATTCTACTGCCAATTTTTTTTTTTTTTTTTTTTTTGTGGTTTAACGAGGGAGGCGGAAAATATTATACCCATACAACACGTATACGTACATACATATATACCTCAATACGTAACATCAATATACAGGCGATATCGATTCGTTATTGAGATTAATTATAGAAGCCAAAAACTCGCGTAATAAAAGAATAAACTCAAAAACAAAATCTAAAGTATTTTTTGGTATAGAGTCCGAAAGCCAAAACCAAAATTTTTCGATCTTTTTTACTAGCAAAAGAAATTTTGAAACGTAGTTTTTTTTTTTGGTTTTTTTTTTATCAAAACGTTGATTTTTGGTTGCTTTTGGACACCTTTTTCTTCCGTCTCTTAAGAAACAGATTATTCTTTTTTAGAAGGAAGCCGGATTGCAGTTCCGAATTTTAAAAGTTCCGGACAGTCAAAATTATGAATTCATTTGAGTCGATGTCGAATTTTCATGATCGTCAAAGTTCAGGATATTAAAATTCGGTAAGATCGGGAATGCAGAGAGCTAAAAACTTGAAAACTCCAGAACTCGACATGCGTAAATTTCAAGTTCCGGAGTTTCTGATCTTTAGCTTGCAAAATTTTGAAGCTCCAGTAATTTCCGAATTATATAGTTTTTCAAATCGACTATTCAGACTTCCGGAAAAATACCCTTCCCAAAAACTGTAAATCAGTATCAATACTAAAATTCGTGACTTCAACTCTTAGTCCCATTTTCACGAGAAAAAGGTAAAGAAAATCTAATCCAAGGAGCATTTACCGTCGTATTCTTCGCGTCGATCAACCCCCACCTTCGATGCCTATGTATACCTATATACTTTGATTCTAATCGTCGCTCGATTCTCTATTATCTATTGTACTGTACCTAATATAGTTGGTACACGAATATGTGGTCGTATTAAAGTTGTATAACCGCGTGTATCCAACTAGTAACTACATATATACCCGTAAGTAACGTACCTAAGTATATACGTGTGCCTTATACATGGCGCCAGGTTAAACCCACCTACCTACCTACCTACCTACCTCTGGGTATATATTATTCTTATGTATATACGGGCGCCTGCGAGCTTCGGTCCCCAGCTAACGAGGGGGCCAACTCATAACGTTTAATTAAGGCGCGGTCCCCAGCGATCCCGGGCGATCCCGGGCGGTCTTGACCAGCCAGATCGTGACCGGGAACGCGGGCAGATTCTCTGATACGAATCTGATAAGACGCCCCCCCAAGATTACGCCCGGTTTGTGTACACGCGGTATACGGTATATGCATTGTATATACGGTCAACTGTATCAGTCCTCCAGGATGAACCTATAACGCTGTTCATCTGTAAAAGCAGGTGCTGATCGTACAGGAGTTCTATATGAAAAAAATCGACCGTTTACTTTGATCGGCATATGTCCCAGAACTAGATCTCCAAAACGGACTAAATGTCCAAAACGGACTAAATGTCCAAAATGTCCAAAATGGACTAAATGTCCAAAATGAAAGGTGTCGTAGAGGAGGTCGAACTGAGTAAATTTTCCCGAAGAACATGGGGTCTGCGAAGTCGCGTTCGCGAGATATCACAAGTTAAAAAAAAAGTATCGCTTTGCGACGCCGCGACGCGTCGCAAAGCGATACTTTTTTTTTAACTTGTGATATCTCGCGAACGCGACTTCGCAGACCCCATGTTCTTCGGGAAAATTTACTCAGTTCGACCTCCTCTACGACACCTTTCATTTTGGACATTTAGTCCATTTTGGACATTTAGTCCGTTTTGGACATTTAGTCCATTTTGGACATATCTGGGACACGTTTCATTTTGGACATTCAGTTCTGGGACACCCTGTACATACGAGAACCTGGGAGAATATTCATAACGAGTGACACACTACTGACCGGTGCACAGGCTATAAGCGGTGGGATAATCCTATTTTGCCATAGTTCGTACGCTTTATGAGAGGACAAGAAACACTTGAAGTGTTCCGCATTATCGATATTTCACCTCGATGGGGAATTAATAGAAGGAAGCAAATACGATGAGGATGCATCGAAAGTAGGTGCCTGCAGAGCCCACTTTGCGAGGGTGTGGACACTTTCAAATTGCTATAGTACGTTTCACACAATCGAGGTTTATCCCGAAAAGAATTTTCGTTCAAGTAAATAAGTATAGTTCGAAATCCACGAAAACAGCAGCTCAGGCAACGATTCTGAATCCTTGGGTCATCTAATTCTTCAAAAAGCAATTTTTCAGCACAATTCTCGTCCCAGAAAAGTTTTTCAGATATTTCTTTTAAAAAAGCTCTATAGCCAAGCCATGACTCTTTAATTTTTTTAATTTCTAGTAGCAGATGACTGGGATAATTAGATTCGTTCAACGTTCGCCCCGTCTTGGTTATTGCTATCGCAGACTGCGAGTGGTCCCGTCGATGAGAGACTAACCGTGAAACTCACCACTTGGTGGATTAAATTATTATACGGGATACGTTTGAGGGGGAAAAAAAATTGTGCTAATTAACCCCGTGATTCGTGGAAAAGTGAATTTAAATTAATACCGTTTTCTCTTCAATGGCTATAATTGCCGGCTATAATATAAGCCGTGCAGCTAAAGTACATTTCGTTGCATTTTGTGATCCTATATCAGCTGTTTTATGTACAGAAACTCAATTTTTTTTTTTGGCATAAACGAAACTCGAACTTACATCGGAAATTGTTGTTATACGGAATCGATATAATTTGAAACCCAATTTTTATAATCGAATATAATTTCTGGGTTATACGAAATACGAAAGATAATATCGAACAGCTATACACAGCTTTCCCATCGATATAATACAAGGGATGGGGAATAACGTTTGAGTTTTTACAGAGGGTGAAATTTTTTTTTTTATTTTCAATGGGATTTTCAAACGGATATCGAAATGGCCTCCCCACAAAAAAAAAAAAAATCGTAAAAAAAAACCTACCAGTCAGAAAATGCATTCGTCTAATCAGAAGCAGATCGAGGGTTTGGCCTTTAAACTCAGACCGCAAAATATTTGTCCAAGTCAATTTTGAACGCACTGAGAGAGAGAGAGAGAAGTATACGGTGCATTTTAGGATGAAATCCCAATGGTTGAATATTTTTTGAATCAAAATCGCGTCTAGGTTACGAAAATTATTTAAAAAATTGTTCAATTTTTTGGATCAACGATCACAAATTAATATCATCGATTTGTTCAATTAGCGACGTGGTCCGATAATTATTTCGCGAATATCTGCCCGAGGATGTTGATGAATTCGTTTAATAATTTTGACTCCGACCCTTGTTTAAAGGTAAAATAGTAAAAACAAAAAAAAAATGGCGACGTTAATTTAGCGACAATAAAATATCAGCTAGAAACTAGCCAATGAACGTTAGTCCTTCGGGGGGACCGAGGTCGAAATTCAAACGTGCGTAAGTACGCGTGCAATCAGCAATCCCCCGGGGTGACTGGGGAATCGGGTATATATATGGTATCGAACGGGGGTGAGATGTTGTAAAATATGTTAAAAAAGCAGAAGTAATAAAATAATAAAAACCCTGCTGCTGCTAAAACGGTCGAATAATGAATATGACCAGTCGAAATTCTGACTGAAGACTAGCCTAAGCAATGCGGGATAAAAATGGGATCATCTCCCTGCACCCCGATATCTACGTATAAGTCAATTAAATTTGTTATTTTACGAAATTTGTTAATAGTTGTTCTAAATACGAAATGAGCGACGGGTGTTGTCCGAATGAGGGTACGGGCGGTCGCGTGTCATTTAAATTAAAGCCAATTATTAATTCAATGCATGATGCCTGCCTGCCTTCTGCACAGACAGAGAACGATAAGGATCAGGTAATATCACGATCTCCATCTCTCTTTATATTTATTTTCCTTCTTTCTTACTTTACCCGAAACGGTGAATGTGTAGGTATAATAAACCGTCCCGCATCTAGCTTAAGGAATTAAGATTCCTCACGCTGGGGCAATAATTCGTGGCAATTTAACACCACGGGATTATTTTTCCCTTTCTCCTAGTCTCCTTTTCTTTCATTCTTCATTTTTTTTTTCTTTACTTTCGTTATGGTACCATGGGATAAGATACTGAATTTATCAAGTCTAGACTCACGTATACGAAATGTGGCCTTCGCATCTGCATGCATCTTCTTCTTTCCACCGCGGAACTCACTGCAGATACCCACGACCATCGAATATGTTCTTTATATCAATAAACTTTATACACACTCAAGTTCAAGTTCAGCTTAAGATAATTAACTCAATCCATTTTTTTCATTTTTATTCTTTCTTCACATTTCGTACCGTTACTCGTCAAGTTCCATTATACACCCACAGAAACCAACTGGCACAGTAATTTTCGAAAACAGTAAAAAGCTCTTCTGAAAAATAAACTCAGAGCTCGTTCCTTTCTTTTTTTTGTATCAAATTTATCCCAAAAACTAAAATTTTATGGTTAAAATTTTTTTGTTTTTTAGATTGTAGAGTTGGCCCAGGTCAAGGGTCGCCGTTGTCGTTGTAAGGGATGATCGTATACCTGCACAGTCCAGTGTTAAGTGCGTCTTAACACTATTTTCGCGAACTGATAAGCTACAATTTTCGCGACTTTTCACTGCTCGTATGAAACTGCAGTGAGTAGAGCAGGGGTTTCGGTGGTCAGGGGGCAACTTTTTCCCTTATGCGATCCTGTCGGGGGCGAGTTGACTACTGATGCGATCCTGCGAGTTTTCTACCCGACTCGGTCTGTCCGCTAGTAGTCCGAGTTGGTCAGTATATCCCAGCCCCTCTCTTTCTCACCAGTTCAACATCTCGCTCACACTTTTACTCCTATCCCTTTACTCCCCCTCGTATCCCCCCCTCTTTGGAAATCCCCCCCTTTCAGCCCCCTTCGCCCACGAAGGGTACATACATTATCCACCCCCTGCACATACTCGCACTGACACACACCCACGTGAATCCAACTTGCTGAATTATAGAGCAGTCCTCGATGGACGTATACGTGTGAGAAATTCGCCGCGAACATTTAACGGTGTATGTATAAGGGTGTTTAATAAACTAAACCCAAAATTTGCCTTTTTCTTTCGAGTGTCTTTCATCCGCAAAGAAATATGGTTGCAGTTCGTTTCAGTTTCTCGAAACACTGCAGTATATCCTCTTAGTTTTTTTCTTCTTCTTCTTCTGAGATCGTAAGTTTAGAGGGAAACAGACTACATAAGGGTGGGTTTTAATTTGCGAGCGAAGAACCGTGAAATTTTGCCTTTTTTTTTTTGTTCCCTTCGATCTTTGAGGCCCGCTTTGCCGAGGCAGGATGGAGATGGTGGTAAAATTTTTCGACTACTTTTTCACCCCGTACGATATTTTAGAGTGACTGCAGTTAAGTTGTAAATTAAAGAACAAAAAAACAAGAAAAAAAAGAACGAAATCTTCTGACCCTTCACTCTGGCTGCTCGTTTCTCGTGACTCTAGGTATCTTAAGCTACTCGTTTCTTCGAAATATTTTCACTCAGGTAGATTTCGGACTATAGAAATCGGCGCAAAGTTTTTTGCCCGGCTTTTCTTAAAATTCATTTTTCTTTTGTTTGTTTTCTCTTCAAATTGTTCTTCAAGTACGAATGCTACTTCTTAAAAAATAACGAACTTTTTGGGTAAAATATCTATAAAGCAAACGTATATATCGAGTCCTCAGGCATAACGAGGGCGTCGAGGGAGGGGATCAGGGGGTTGAATATAAACGAGCGAGCGTTTCCAGTTTCCACGTTACTTATACGATGCGTCTCTGCAGTAATTCCAGATTAATTAATAATAATTGGTCTAATAGTTTGATACACGTCTCGCGGTAAGAGAACGAAGTTAATTATTAAACTTGATGGGAAGAAATGCTGCGCCCTCGGATATATATACGGTCGACTGTGAAACGATGTGGCCATATATATTAGCCGCGTGCGCGGAGCACGACGTGTGGTTTCACTTCGGTGGTAGTGCGGCATGGTGCGGGCGACAATTAACCAGCAATTGATTAATTAAACGAATTAGACAATCTACTTCATCGATCTTCTACAAAACCAATTGACCGACACTTTTTATTCGGCTATAAATTCATTTGCTAATTTACCCCAATAAAACAATCTGCATTTATAATACCTATACAGTATACACCATATAGTCTCGTTACTTAAAAGGAGGAGTATTAACCACTTAACTTTCACACCGCACCCCTGGTTATCCCATATATTACATTTATTTTATTCAATTATGTAGAAATATATAAATAATCGGTATGGGTATATTAGGGTGTGTCATTTCGGGGCAAATTTTTTTTTCGAGTTACAAACAGGTTGTATACTTGAAGGAAGGTAAAATAAGAAGCCTGTTAAAATTTGAGATCTTAATGATAATATTAAGAGGTGCCTCGTCGCGAATTTCTATTTCCCATTTAAATAGCACGGGAAATGTTCTAGTGGCACACTTCAATTTTTATATCTCAAGTACTAATCTACTCAGAATGATTCTGCATAGCTACTTTTGTTCGAAATTGAACGCTCTACAAAAAAGGTCTCTTGGTATTTTTCGATAAATCTAACTGTTTCCAAGTTGGTTATTGGTTAATTACCATTGATAACCATCAACCAACTTGGAAATCGTTAGATTTATCGAAAAATACCGAGAGACCTTTTTTGTAGAGCGTTCAATTTCGAACAAAAGTAGCTATGCAGAATCATTCTGAGTAGATTAGTACTTGAGATATAAAAATTGAAGTGTGCCAGTAGAACATTTCGCATGTTATTTAAATGGAAAACAGAAATTCGCGATGAGGCATCTCTTAATATTGATATTAAAATCCCAAATCTTAACAGGCTTCGTATTCTACCTTTCTGCAAGTATACAAATATATATGCCTATAATTTTAAAATCAGTTAGAAGAAAAATGACGCGATATTTTCATATTTTATTTATCTAGGTACGTAACTGCATCGATTCTAATGAATTTTCATTTTCTATATAGTCGCGTTGTGTAAACCGCACATTAAGCGAATCGCTTAAATGGACGTTAAGGAATTTATAAAGCCATTCAGTCCTTGGGTATACACCGAGCCGAGGCGATATATTCATTGCTATTCACATTACCCATTATGTATATGGTGCCTTGATTTTCTCATTAATATTTAAAATGATCTATTGGATATGCATATGTCGTGCTACTTACACGTTCTATATATGCGATAAAAAGAGAAAAAAAAAAAAAAAAAATTGTCTGATTCAATACACTCATATACCATCAATTCTAATCACATATAGGTATATATGTATGTATCGAGTGACAAGGAGTAGGTATGTGTCTATATATTAAATCTATCCATCTATCGTTCAATATAATGATGAATTATCTTCAGTTATAGGTAATACGTGACTCGACGGTCTAATTCGAACTCTTCAAGTTTCTCCTAGCAGTAAATTTTTGCTCGATGTTTGATCGTTGGGTATCGCGTACGTGGTATTTTTTATTTTCTTCTATTTTTTTTCAGGCTTTTGGGATTTTCGATGGTCACTATTTCCCGGGCTTACGATTAGATTATCTAATGCCCGCGTAACGAGGCGTATAAATTATGTGACATAACGTTGAAAACAGGACCTTCGACCCATGGCTGACCCCGTAAGACTCCGGGTCGACCCCGGGCGACCCCATGCCTTTCAAAACGTACACAATATTATTATACCAAACACAATGGCGCTGGACCAATACCGGGCATCCCGTATGTATGTACGTGGATGAATAGTGTTGCGTTTTAAGGTATATATATTGATATTGTTATACATATACATATACCTACATGCGTGGGAGTCATCTCCCTGGCACGAGAAAACTGGGACTATTCGCTAACATTTATTATTATACAGTATTTTTCGTACCTACATAAGCTACCCCACATTTATTATACTCATATCGATCTATTCCGCCACTCGAATGGCCAGAACATATTGTCAGGACTTTACGTCAAGAGAGAGACTCGAATGACCGTTTATAACGTGACCTCTGAACCCAGAGTCACCCCCAAAAACCCGGGCAGTCAATTTTTGGCAATTTTACACTCACCAATTATTTTCGTGATCGAAAATCGTATTTGAACAAAAAAAAAATAAGGGTAATCCTCCGAGGGGGTGGATGTTGTAAAAATTTTTAAATATTTTCAAAATTCTTATCAATTAACGGCCTTATACAGCCGGGATCAATCGCACCTCTTTTATCCGCAAAATGATAATTTTCGAAAAATTATTTTTCGAGTACAAAGGTGGCAAAAATTGTTATAAAAGTGACCAGAACTCGATGGTCAGGAAAATAGAGCATAGTTTGAGGGGTGGTGGTAGGGAGTGGACAGCGGGCGCCCCTATTTTGGACCCCCTTTAGCTCCTCCATACCCTTCGCCACCCCTTCGCTTGACCGAGAGAGGCATTGTCCAGCTGAATGGACCATTGTCGAATTGAATCATCAGCCTCCGCCTGCGGGCACGTGTATGTATAAGTATGAGTATAAGTACAAGTATGTATATACACATATATATATATACAGACTAGTGTGTAAATGTATAGTATATTCGGCAATGGCCACCGCGCTATTATTGTTATGCACGGATGTAGGTGTCTGTATATAGTTTCGCGCGTGTGCAGCAGGAGCAGGAGGAAAAGGAATAGGAACAGGAGCGGGAGGAGCAGCAGGACATGGACAGCCGCTAAATTTGGACGCGGACGGATTGCTGTTCGGACATTTGAAATTAGGCGGGGGAGATAGAAAAGCATAAGGCTTTCGGACGTTTGGCTATATAATACATGTAGTAGGATAGTATATACATACATATATAGGAGATTGAAACGGGAACCGCGTGCAGAAAGAATCATTTGTTACCCATAGAGTGAATTATTGCCTTTAGGGATATCACCGGCGGATTCAACAGCCAGAATGGAACTAAATTTTCAAACGTAATTCACCCCCGAAATTTTTCTATAGAAGTATCTGAAATTCTTAGATTAACGGAATTACCCATTCTTCGAAGGACGACGCGTGCCCCAGAATTTTCACCCTCACACACCGAAGTCCACAAGCATATGCTCTTTACAAGGAAGGTACTCTGTGAAAGACTCGAAAACTTCGTACTCAATTTATACAATTATTAATTCCGGACTGAGTTCAGAAAGTACCATTTTTTCAAATCGTTATAACTCAGTGATAAGTTGTCAATTTTTTTTCTCATTGACAGCATTTTGAAGCTTGAAGTTTCAGCTTTAAGATCCCGTTTTCGCAATTAGTCTACAATCATTTTTGATTTAGTTATACAAGTTTGATTACAGGGTTGTAAATTTTTTGAAAATCTAAACAACAATTTTTCAGACTGCTGTCTCGTGTGCAAAAAAAATTGCAAAAATTTTTATCAATTAGGGTTTTGAAGCTCGAAGTTTCTTCTTTGAAGTGCACGTTTTGTTTTAATTTTTTTATAAATTTTTACACCGATTTACAACGTTTTAAAAAATGGTACTTTTCTCTTACGAATAAATTCTAAGTTCCTGACTTCTTTCCACGCAATAAAAACTCTTAGATGGATTTTCTATTCGTAGGTATAGTTTTTCAGGGTATATAGTCCTCGATGTCTACCTACGAAGACCAGCCACGCTGCGAAAACATCCCGGTAAGTTTCGGTGGGGGTGTAGGGTATAGGGAGGTAGGGAAAGTCGAGCCCAGATGATAAATCACGATAGGTGCCGGCAGCTGGTGCTCGGGAAATTGCCCTCCATTGTCCTCGCCACGTTATTTTGGAAAATCATCTTTCGGCTTTTTGCTTGCTAATTGCAGGGCTGTTTAAAATTACCGGCCACTTCCTGGGCGCAGGGGGCATTACGGTGGATTGGAACGCAGGTCCAAATAGTCCAGCCCTTAAAAGCATATGGAATGCGGCCGAAAGATCCTAAAATATAAATACATACTTTATCTATGCACATCCCTCGGCTCCTTTCTATCCAAATTTTCCCAACCCCAGGGGGTTGATTGACGAAAAATACAAGATCCTTGTTCGATGCAGAAATTCGCATCGAAGCGATCATCAAAAATCTAAAACCGCACGTCTAGCTGTAAATTTTTAAATTTTGCAGCAGCACGTTCCGCGGACGTGAGTCAGGATGTAAAATAAGACTTAAAGGACTGTTTTTCCCGATCTACGTACCTTCGCAGTGCAGGTTAGAGATTTTGTAAAAGATGCGATGCGGTCGGAGGGGACCATTAGCATCTCACTAAAAATCTGAAGGGAATATTTTGCTAATAGTTTCCGACCCAACTTCGGCCAGTCTTCTCCTCTTCTCTTTCTTTCCCAATATTTTTCTCTCTCTCTCTTTCTCTCCAATTTTTTTTTATCTTTTTTTCTTCGTTTCACATCTCGCCATCGCATCCCTTAGGCAAAAGCTATGCGTTCGTGGTCGAGCCAACCTGCCCTCTTCTGCAGGTAGACGGTTTTAAATTATATTCTATCCGCCTGTTTGGCCGAGGTGACGCCGACCGCGTTAAAAAAACCATTTTCTTCAACGGCGAGCCTATACCTTCGCCTAATATAACAGCGGAAGCCCTTACGTCGTTCATATATATTATATTAATAGATCCTGCAACCTTAATTTTCATCCCACTCAAAAATATCTTTCTAATACTCGATTGGGCTCACATACACACACATCCACACGTACAGTCGTCGAGGAGAAGGACCGACCCCATAGACCAAGATTTTGCTTTGATACCAGAGTCGAAAGCATCTAATACCTTTATGGAGCGAATGGAAGCCTCTATTCGCTCATCGAAAGGCTGGAATTTGAATTCAACTAATTCTAAGGGGTTTTTTTTTGGGACCACTCTCCCGGAATTTGAATCCATTGATGAGTCTGCAATGGTAATTGTCATGTCAGCTTTTAATGTGTTTTAGTGAAGTTTATAATTAATCACAGATCTCGACTTTTCTCTTTCTTGTAGATTCTTTTCAAAAGAATAAATTTTCGTTGCTGTTTGATTGAAATAAATTTCACGATAATTACTATCGAATTCGCAATGAAAATCACGTTCGTTGCAATTAGCATCTTTTCAATAACTCTCTGCGTATAGTTTTTCCGAACTCGTGGACTTCGGGTGTCTGAAAGGAAAGAGAAGTTATATAGGCACACAGCCGGGGTTGGGATTGGGGGTGGGGGTGTTCAATCGGTTATTGATTGAGGGGGTGAAAAGGGGAGAAAAACCCGAAAGGGGGGTTGAGCGGGAGTGGTCAGTGCGAAGGTGGACCGGCAGATGGCCGGGCTGACCATCGGTCAGCGCCAGTTTCACCGCACGGTCACCGGGCAGCCCCCAACTCTAACTCCTATACCTCATCCCCTACAGTCTGCAGGGACCCCCAATCTTTTGCGAAAACTATGCTAACGGGGAAAACAACTATACGGGATGGTAATATTATCGTATCCCTTATATACTGCTATACAAGGTGTCCCAAAACTAAATGTCCAAAATGGCCTTAATATCCAAAATGGACTGAATGTCCAAAATGGACTAAATGTTCAAAATGAAAGGTGTCGTAGAGGAGGTCGAACTAAGTAAATTTGCCCGAAGAACATGGGGTCTGCGAAGTCGCGTTCGCGAGATATCACAAGTTAAAAAAAAAGTATCGCTTTGCGTCGCGTCGAGGCGGCGCAAAGCGATACTTTTTTTTTAACTTGTGATATCTCGCGAACGCGACTTCGCAGACCCCATGTTCTTCGGGCAAATTTACTCAGTTCGACCTCCTCTACGACACCTTTCATTTTGGACATTTAGTCCATTTTGGACATTTAGTCCGTTTTGGACATTTTGGACATTCAGTCCATTTTCGACATTTTGGACATTTAGTCCATTTTGGACATTTTGGACATTTAGTCCATCTTGGACATTTAGTTCATTTTGGACATTTTGGACATTTAGTCCATTTTGGACATTTAGTCAATTTTGGACATTAAGTCGATTTTGGACATTCAGTCCGTTTTGGACATTCAGTTTCCGGGACGCCCTGTATACCCACGTGGGTTTAGATGAGACGAGGGGAATAGGACTGGAAGTAATACGGAATTGCTAGGAATGAATAAAAAACTAAAAAAATCTCGGTAGGTATATTTCGCGGTGTATTTCGTTATTTGCTATGTAGTAGCCGGTGCTGTAAGTATGAGTACATTATAGGTATCGATATGCCTGTACATACATCGCGATGGTGGATTGCGTAATGGTGTATAGGATCAGCATCAGCATCAGCATCAGCATCAGCAGCAGCAACAGCAGCAGCAGCATCATGAGGGGGGGTCGAAGAAAGGGGGAAGGTCAAAGGTTAAGAGGCGTGATCGAGGTCTGCTTTGAGCGTCGCTTATAGGAGGCGCCGCCCTCCTATATACCATAACGTAATTTAACCCGTGTAATACTTGACTTTAAATTGAAAAGATTGCCCGAGGGACTCGAAGCCCGCGAGAGGGGGGGTAAAACAGGGGGGAAACAGGGGTTGAAAAAAAAAAAAAGAAAAAGAAGAAGAAGAAATAATGAAATAAAGAAAAAGAAAGAGAGGGGCTAAAACATCGCAAAGAATCAAGACCGAGGGTCTTGCCTAGCTTTTCCTTTCTGATTTCTATAGTTTCGAGTGTTTTGGTTCATCCCCTTAGAAACCACGTGCCCATACACACGAAGAAATTAGGGTAACGATCAATTGCGGTGATACACATACGCGATTTATATTTTGATTTTTTTTTACTGTTTTTTTTTTAATGGGGTTGATTGTTGGGGTTAACTATAGCGTAACGTAAGGTAACCTGTTGCAGTATGAGGTATCAAGGTACGTAGGTGCAGAGGTATAGGTATAACGTACCTCACCTTATACCCTACCTTATATACCTACCTACTCGCGGTTTCCAAGGGTCGGAAATGCCAACCAATTATGTTTATAATAAGTAATTTGCTTTAATTAATCGATTATGCCGAGGAAGAAGAAGTAGAAGAAGAAGAAGAAGAAGACGAAGAAGAAGAAGAAGACGCGCCCGCGCGTACCTCTGAGATCATAATTTTAGATAGGGCGGACAGCGGCGTGTACGCAAATTGAGGTGAGTTCTGAGGTCAGCCTCGGCGAACGAGCGCCTCTACTCTTACTCCTTTTTCTTCATCCTCTTCGTATCATTATTATCATTATTATTATTGTTATTATTATTATTATCATCATCAGCACGATCGTCATTATTATTATTATTGTTATTGTGATTATTTGCCTTCTGCCCCACATCCCCCCCCCCCCCCCCCCCCCTCCCACCCCCCCGCCCTTAATCTTCTCTGTTTTTTTTTTTCCTCCAAAAAACCGAAAGACTTAAATATTCCTGAAACGAGCTAAAGAAAGAAAAAAAAAAAAAAATCAACTCCTTGTAGAAAAAATAAAAACGTTCCTATCAGAATTTGGCGACGGGAAGGACAAGAACACGCTTCTTTTTTTTCTATTTTGACTTTTCCGACATTTGAAGAAGTACGTCACTTTTCTTTTAGACAGTGTCATACAAAAAATGGAAAAAAAAACTACTAGATTTAAATCATAGAACGTGATCGAGAGAGAAAATCAGAAAACAGTATAAACGGATAAGATGAGAAGTATAAATGAAAAGTACAATATACTATATTCCCGTAACTGAATATTTTCTTTTCTTTCTCTAGAATTTGATATTTTTGGTAGGTATATAGCAACATAATATCTAGGTAACTGCAGCTATTTTAGAAGATCGAGGTAAATCAGAATTCAATTTAATCCCAGCTCCGTTAAGATAGTTGATTTTGATAACCCGGAGGGTATCTTTATCTCTGTGTGTACCTCAACCCACCTAAATACATATATCCGTGATATTCTTCCGATGGTCGATTTTTGCATCCCTTTTATATACATTCACATTCACATTCACTACCGAACGTGCCTTTCGCATATTTCCCAAGTCTCGTATAGCTGGAGGTTTATAAGAAACGAGTTGGCGAGTTGAGTTGGTCCGCAAGGGTGAGGGAGGCAAGCAGGCAGGCAGCAGCAACCCTCCGCCAAATGTTGCCGTGTTTTACAACGGGTAATAATAGTTGAAAATCTGTGCTGCCAATATTTCATCCCATGTCACCCTTTTCAATTTTCTATAGCTACGTATATCTATAATATATTTATGTACTACATATACCCATATAGGTTATATATTACTCTATATGTATACAGTTATTTATAATGTATATCAAATGTGCAAAAAAAAACAATAATTCGCGACATTTGTTATTTAGCCTCCCAATTTTTTTTTCTGTACAACGATCGAAAAAATGTGGTAGCTGGTTGACCTGTGGGCCAACCCTAAAACTTCCCGCTATGTGTTAAATACGTTACAATAAATTGATGCTATTGTGTTTATAATACATTAAAGGAGGATATATCCATACTTATAAGTATGGTCAGTTTTTCGTATACAAATTTTGTTCCGTCTTATTTTCAAAAATCGAGTTTTTGTCAAATGTCAACATTTCTAGGTTTCAGGGAGTTATATTTAATGTCAGAAGATATCGTTCAGTCTGTATGTTTATGTGCGAAATTTTAAATAGTTTTTGAACAATTTGACAGATTCTACATCAAGTGATGCAAAATCAACTCACGTCTATCAAAAAAAAGAAATTTTTGTCGTTCAATATCTTTTAAACTAATCGTTCGATTTTGATGATTCTTGCGGCAATCGAAAGGGCTATCCAAGACTTAAATCTGATTAAGTTTTGAGACTAATCGCACGAACAGTTTGGGAGTTATGCGCTAAAAACATGGAGAAATTTTTTTTCTAATTTTTATGCTTTGAATATCTTTGAAACTACTCAACCGATCGACTCCAAAATCTAATCAGATCTAAGTCTTGATGAACCCTTTCGATCGCCGCAAGAACCATTCCAATCGGTCGATTCGTTCTAAAGATATCGTACGACAAAAATTTGTTTACACACACACACACACACATACGGACGTCCATCCAAAAATAGTCAGAATAACTTCCTAGGACCCCAAAACGTCGAGATCTGATGAAAACTCGATTTACGAAAATCGGACCAAAACCAATAACTTCCCTTTTTTTGGAAAATTTTCAATTTTCATAGCGGGAAGTTAAAAAGGAATCGAATTGTTTAAGGGTGGAGAATTTTTTTTTTCTATTCAAGGTAAACCAGACGTTTTAAATATTAATACATGTATATGTGCGTTTGCATTTTCTGGAGAATATGTATGTAACGCAGTGTGTTTAGGATTGAGAGATTGTGAGTGCAGGCTCGGAGAGAGAAAAAGAGGAGGAAAAGGGAAAAAATGAGAAAGAGAGTGTGAGAGAGAGAGAGAAATAAGGGAAAAAGCGCAAGCCAGCTGGGAGAAGCAGGTCCCCTGTGGGGCTGAGTTGACCGAAGGATCGAAGGACCGGAGGACCAAAGGACAGGAGATTTCTTGGTATATATGGCTGCAGGACGAGGACCAAGAGCTGATATCAATATGTTGCTAAACATCAATTCTACCAGCTTTCGAAGGACGTCGATGGAAGGGGTCCGGATAGTATAAAATATTGCCAGCACACGGACTACGTGTAAATTCCACCACTCCGTTTTAGCCAACTCGACTTTTCCACATTTTGAACCCTCTCACATTTTTTTTTGCACATTCTATTTTCTACTTCTTCGGTTCCGATATCCCCGCACGTAACAAATGCGGCCATTGTTCATCACATTTTCTTGTGCAAAAAATAAACCAAATTAACAAAAAATTTTTGCAATAATTTGCACATCCGGGAACCGAAGTTGGGCCAAATCGGTCGGCGAATCGGATAGGAAAACGTGTTTTAAAAGAATTTTCAATATCTCCTTGACCGTTCGGAAAATTTCGATGAAATTTTTTTTGGGTCTATTTTCCGAGGTCACAAACTTTTCTCTAAAATTTTACACAATTTGAAAATCGAGTGCCGGAGGGACAGCAGTTCGAAGTTTTGAAACGATCCACCGACTTGCACAAATTTATTTTTTCCCGATCGGTAAACTATCGTCAGTCTCTTGTTTTTGATCACTTTTCGAAAATGACGTGTCTTCGTTTTTCGCAACAAGATCACCGGCAGCTGTATAAAATTTGAGTTCTAAAATTGCGGCTCGGACAAAGGAGCCGGATCCGATCGATTGACTAGTTGCAATTTCCTACCTTGGGGGAGATCCTTTTCATTTGGTTAAATAAACATCGAGAATCGTCGCGTGGTCGTTCCGCAGCGTCTACGGCTACATGTATATATGTATATATGTATAGAAAGAGATCGAGCCCCGTAGTTTCTAGCCTGCGCTTTTTTTCTTCTTCTTCTTCGTTTTTTTTTTTTTTTTTCTCCAACCGCCTATAAACCGCTAACCGGGAATGGAAAAGAACCACTTTACCTCCACTTTTGCCGATCTCTGTATACCGGCTATATGTTTAATTCATCGTTGGACATTTCCATGTCAAACATTGCTTTGAGTCGTGGAATTTAAAACCGAACAAGCTTACAGCGGCCGAAGGCCAAGGTGTACCCGCGTACGGTTCTATAATGGAGCTGAATAATTCCCACTTTTGATCGAACAAAAATCGGCCATCTTTATTTATATAAAATAATCATCGTTTCGTTACGAGTTTTACAATGCCGGCGCGGTTCACTCATAACTATTTATTATTCTCATCGGAACGGGGCTGTTTAAACTGACCAATCGATCTACGTGCCTATAGAAAATACTGAGGATACAATAAGAAACGAAAGAGGGTTGTTCCGAGCGTCTCCCTATATACCGATAAAACAATTCACTCCAGTTGACTAAATAAACGGAATTTAAATACTCGAGGGATAGGGAAAGGCGATTCCTTTTCGAAGGAGCTCGCTGATATTTATTTCCCTACTCTCCTCGAGGAGGAAAGAGAAAAGTTTTTCCCAGACAGGGTTGACGGGAAATTTTTGGTATATTTTTAGCGAGAAAGTTGTATTTATAAATCTGAGCAGGTATGAAGAAGCTTTTTTCTTCGAAAAAATCTACGAGGTGTAAAAACAGCGAGGGGCGAACGAGAGAGAAGAAAAAAAAAAAGTGACGGTCCTCATGGTGGTTCAGAAAATTGCATCACTCTTATTGCATTATTTAAAGAGTGGTGCGGCGCCCACCCGCTTTAAGAGCTTTTTATCCGAGAGGAAACGCCGTTTCTAGAGAGTGCCACTTCACCCACTCTCTCACAGTTCTTTCGCAAGGGATGGAATTCGGCGCGTACCATCGCGTCGCGACGACTCTACCCCCGCCTCACCTCAACCTCAACCCCTAAATCGGCTGTCTAGTGTCTCGTCTAAAGTCTTCAAGAGGGATTTAGTTCCAGAGCCACCCAATCGACGGGGTTCTTATTTTACCCCACTCCACCGCCAATGGACACGACGCTCGAAAAATTCACCCCCACGATAATCCTTTCTTCAATAATTTTTTTGCTATCGATTCTGGCAATTCATTTGCAATAAATTAGCGAAAGAAACTCATCGATCATCGATATCGACCCCTAACTACTAAGGGCTGTTAAAATACACGAGCTTACTGACCTGGTGATATACCGAGCTTCGCATGAAGCGTTGCTGATGTCCCAAGATCGGGGCTGGTAACAGGGGCGGCTATGGGTGGCGATAGGTGAGGATGCGGGTGGTGTGCGCCACCGCCGCTCGTCGGTAGCAGGGTGGTCGTCCTCTTCAAAAGGTTGTCCGTACGCCAGGTAGCGTCGTTGTCTCCGAGCCAGATTTTCCCTGAAAATAAAATAGGGTAAAAATGATTGAGGGGATTATTTTTGTGAGATTTCAAAAAATTTTTAGGGGTAATTACGAGCACGATTCTATATGGGAAAGATTTCGGCCATTTTACTCGCAGTTTTAGCCCACGTAATTTCATCCCGTTTCCCATACTCCCGTCCCGATATACTACAGACGTGGAAAAGCTCCGCAACCCACGCTCGGTCCATCCAGGACGGACCCCAACTAAAATAAGGGTGCGGGGGCGCGCTTGAGACAATATTGATGACTAACGCAAATGAGAAAAGTAAGGAAACACCGTAAGTCACGCGGGGTTGCAGATGGCGTATTAATAACGCTCCCCCATGGTGAAACGGCCCTTTGCAAGCCCCGCTCCACCCGCCCCTCTTTATATTTCCTCCTTATTCCTCTGGAGCTCGTAATTAGCAACATTCTCTCTCTCCCCTTTCCCATTCTCTCTTATTCTTCTCCTCCTCCCTCTACTTCGAGACTCGTAAATGTAGTTTTCCCCTCAATTTTTCTTCTCAACAATAAGATTCACCCCCGACAGTTTTCCCTGGAAATAATTCCGCGGATCTTAACCGACGTACTAGGCACTTTCCAGGTTATGGACCGGGATACCACCCCACTATTATTTCAGAGCTGCTCTGTCTCCTCTAATTAGCCTCGTCGAGGGTGATTCCCGGATCTCTTCTGATCCTCGCACCCCA